>JAQAHW010000023.1:17500-2417500 GCA_027580185.1 Tuta absoluta | reverse complement strand
ATCTGTTCAGTAATTCAGTCCTGTAAAGAATCGCACATAGGTATACGTGGTGTAAGGGACAACCTTCCGAATACTGATACTGATAGTCAGGAAACCTTAAGCCTTGATACCCTCTAATTTGATATTTTCAGTTTGTCAGCTTCAATCCTAACAGATGTTGATGATATTACTTCAAAAGTTTTACTCTATTTACATTTCTACCAGTTGTTACTGTGCGTTTTCTTCCCGGAATCTTTTTAAATTCGGTCCTTTCCGAATCCTCATAACGATTTATTTTTCTATATTTGCTTGTATACTCCTTCTTAATAAAATGATGTTTATCCATTACGCTGAAAGTAATGAATAACTCTCATTGTAAACAGTTTTTGTTTCTGCCGGTTTAATTTAGAATAACTAGCACCTACTTTTCTGAATTGCCGCCAATTTGATAAATTAGTTATGCGCTGTTACTATGGCAAGACTTTTGTTCCTTTTTTAAATATTTTTCGTTGGCGAGTATGAATAATGAAATCTGTCTCCTTAAATCTGGGACATCCTTTATTTTAGTGATTTCTATTGCGCAGATAAATGATACAGCAAATATACTTCGAGATAAATAAAATATGTTATTGTTCAAATCATAAACAATAGTTAATAAATACGATTATAATGTTGAGAAGTAAAATATTAATATTTTATAACTTAGCCGTGTGATGCCGGCTTAGAATAGCATCACCCCATTTCTTTCCCGTGGGAGTCGTTAGAGGCGACTTAGGGACTTGAGGGTGTGAATTGCAATTTTAGGCGATGGGCTGACAACCTGTCACTATGGCGATACACAGTTTTCTGAACGATCCTTAAATATTTGTCAGACGTGGCGTAAATGTCCGTTTTTTAGGCCGTTTACGCCTTGCCTATCCCGCAAGGGATTATAGGCGTGATATATATGTGTGTGTGTGTGTGTAGTTAGTCTGACCAGTATTTTTGAAGTGCATTTACGAGTAAGCTCTCTTAAGAATATAGAGAGATCGCAAATCTGTCTTAAGAAAGATAGTGATATTATATTATAAAGAAATTATAATAACTACCTTTATCGGTCTCTTAAAGCCTCACTACTGAATGAATTAATCTTTTCTCTGCGGCGCCACATCGATCAGATCAGTAGAAAGTAGAGAGGCACCGACTAGTCACGAAAGCTGACTAATCTGTTTTTATAGTCGGTAAGTAGCCAGCGACTAGTGCGACATTGCAAAAACTAATACGTACAAAAATCCAAGCTGAAACCACAACTGTTAATTAGTGAAAGGCTTAAAAACAAGTACATACGCGATTTTCTTCTCCTTTACTTATGATCGGCTTAACCGGGAAAGCGGCCATTGTTGTCGGTGACTATTCGGTGACGAGAAGGCTGATTTTAAGCTAAGTAGTCGGTAGTCGTCTAGTCGGCCAAAACCACAGTCAGTGCACCTCTACTAGAAAGGCTACACCCGCCACCGGAACGGATTTATTACCGGTTCTCATCCGGTATTCATCCGACAATCCCGATCCATCGACGGCAACGGAGGTTTGCTTTGAATACACGGAGATGACAGAAATGAATAGCGGTTTCATACTGACTTTGTATTCTGCTTTTCTATTTCTGTTCCCCAGTGTTTATGCTTCGGAAAGCTTTGTTGTTGGAGAATTTCTTGCCGCTGTGTACCGGGTGGCCCAAATAGTGACGTCGAAAGACAAAACTTAAATAACTGAGGGGTGTTCGGATCACCCCCATGTACGTTCAACGATTTTTGTGGTTTCCGAGTTATTTAACTTTTAAAGTTGTGTAGGGAAAATTCTACTGCGAGACTAACTAAATTTTTTTGTCAAAAAATACGTGCCTTGAATTATCTTTGTTTATCTAAATGGAAATAACTTCTAAAATATTGCAACTTGATTTCTGAACAACATTGGATTCAGTTTGAAACCAAAATAGTTGTCAGTCATATTTTGCTGAATATTACAAAGCTCCTTATTATCTATTCTCTTTAGTACAGTAGTTACCTTGTTCTTTTATGTATAGACACTGTATAGAGGTCAGTGATTGAGTATCCTACTAATATTATAAATGCGAAAGTTTGTATGTTCGTTGGTTTGTTACTTCTTTACGCAAAAACTACCGAACCGATTGTAATGAAATTTGGCACACACATGGAAGGTAACATGGATCAACACATAGGATAGTTTTTATGATTAAACGGTCAAAGGCGCGGGTAGCAGCTAGTTACAGAATAAATTTTGTAACAAGCCGCATGCAAAAAATACGAATTAATCTACCGTTCAAATAAAACAATATCGTATCGTTGTTTCATCGGAAACAAAACCCAACAGCCCCTATTTTAGACAGTGGACATTTTTCGTTTCGTAAATTTTAAAATCAGAATTAAAAACGCAAAAACTGGCAGCTAAAACAAGGCTTGCCCAAAAAATATACGCTTTCTATGCAAAACATTGTTCGGAAAAGTTTCGCGTGAAAATAATTTGAGTAATTGGTAATAATATATTTTATTCAATCTATTAGTGATGGTGATGTGTGATGCCGCCTTAGAATAGCATCACTTAAGGACTCAAGGGTGTGTATTGCAATTTTAGGCGATGGGCTGACAACTCGTCACTATGGCGATACACAATTTTCCGAATGACCCTCAAATGTTTATGAGATGGGGCGTAAATGTTCGTTTTTTTGTGGCTGTTTGCGCTCTGCCTACCCCGCAAGGAATTATAGGCGTGAATTGTGTATGTTTGTGTGTGTGTGTATATATATATAAGAGAATCAAGTAACTACTGCAAGTAAAGAATAGATGTAGCTCAGTTGGTATAGCAGTGACACGGTACCCCTCAGTCCCGGGTTCAAGCCCCGGCGGGTGTCAACGTATTTTCAATTTATTATTTATGTAAATTAATTTAGTTCTGCATTAACACAAAACATCATTTAGGTATATCTATTGGCAGAACGAAACATTGAGTTGAAATAAAAACTGCTGAAACCAACGATATAAATAACGAAGATAAACTCGTTATCGCTACAACGCTAGTTATTCTGCACAAAATTAGCGTTTGTGGAATATTGTGGCAATGTGAAAACTGCCAGAGTGCAATAACCTCGATAGGCATGCATTTTTTAAGCCATTTATTTTTCTTTGTCCAAATAAAATGGCTTCGTTCCATGTTAATTTATTTTACGACTGAAATTGTCTCCTAACTTTAAAAATATTAACATTCAGAAACGCAAGTAGGAATTGTTTAAGTATTTATACCTTGCCTCCTGATGCCGGCTTTGCATAGCATCACCCCTATTCTACTCGTGGGTATATTTATTCAGGGAATAGGCAGCAGCGTTCCCTGTGAACGCAACATCTTGCGTTGCGCTCGCCAATCCGCCGGCAAAGCGTGGTGGATATGGCAATACCCCCCCAACAGGGAGAAGCTCATATCCAGCAGGGGCCAACATTTTTAAATAACTTGTAAAATTGCACCGCAGGCAGAATTTACACCTGCGAATTTGAAGGATTTGAATTTGCATAATTTCACCAACGGTAGGTGAGCCGCGGTAGCACAGTCAGTAGAGGCGTCGATAGTACTGTGACTTTCAATAGGTTCAAATCCTGTCTGCGGTACAATTTTACAAAAAAACAACATGTTAAGTAAAACTGCGTCCAGACTACTGGTGCGAATCTGCGAGGCATCGGTCTCATGAGTGTCTTACGACAAGTCGTGTATGGGTTTCGTCCTCTACGATAAGCTTCTTGTACCCGAGCGGGGCAATCGCTAAACTTTATCTGTTTTAGTTCAGTTTTCACGCTGAACTGGTAAAGGAACACATCATCATCATTATCATTGGCCTTACGCGTCTGTGACAGACGATTTAATCAGTGTCTGAGGCAAGACTTTTATCCGCGTGACGCGGGTGAAGTGTCCTCTCCACGGACACTGCGTTGCCTGGGACGCAATTATGGAAAACGCAGGGCTGCCCAGGACCTGCGCCACCCTCTCGGGCTTCCTGGCTGGATCCGCAGGAACGACTAGTCGATACGTGCGGAGCCAGGTCGGCTGCAGGAGTCTGCCGCGCGGTAGATCTCTGCCACACGCGCCCCCAGGAGACCCCGTTCCGGGTTTAATTGTGGAGTTGGCCTCTCCAGGACCGTTGTGTTTGGGTCGGATTTATCCCTCGGTCGCTTCTTACGACCCCCACGAGAAGAGATGGGGTGGTGCTATTCTACTCTACCAGCACCACACGGCTAAATTAAGGAACACACACTCACACAAATCACGCCTATAGTCCCTTGCGGGGTAGGCAGAGCGTAAACGGCCTCAAAAAACGGATATTTACGCCACGTCTGAAATTATTTGAGGATAATTCAGAAAACTGTGTATCGCCATAGTGACAGGTTGTCAGCCCATCGCCTAAAATTGCAATACACACCCTCGAGTCCCTTAGTCGCCTCTTACAACCCCCACGGGAAAGAAATGGGGTGATGACAGTTACACGCGCCTTTTGAACGTGTTAAAATTATTTGTCTATACGATTTAACGTTCGCATACAGCTTAAAAGTCTAACTTCTTTTGTTATAACAAGGTTAGGGCTCTAAACGTTTTAATAAAATTTACGACTCATGTTATGAACAATTTTTCGTAGACTGTCTACGAAAATAAACTCAAAGCCAGCTTTTAAATGTTATCATGTAAAAGGTTGTGCCATTCTTCATGAGCTGAATTTGTCTACACTGAAGAACTTAAAGGATAAGTTAGTGCATGAAATTTAATCTAAGTTGGAACGCTACAGTTTAGACAAGTCGTATTAAGGCTATGTACCGACTGGCAGCACTTTAACTCTTAGTGTACCCACTTTCATGTTTTCATAGGTTTTAAACTTTAAGTGAGAGTAGTCAGGTTTAAAATAACTGGTACACATGCGATTCCGGGCATTTCCGGGGTAAATGAGGCCTTTGCCAAATAACAGTTTTTACTTCATCGTCATCATCATTGACAACCGTGAGATGTTCGATAGGACATAGGCTTTCCCCAGGCATTTTCATCGACCGCAATTTTAGGCCAATTTCATTGAACGGCCGCATGGCTGTCTGTTTAAATGTTCACTGCGCACACAAGAATTATTAAAACAACAAATACCCGACTGGGGCTCATAAAAAGGAAATTTCGTAGTTGTATTTTTTGTTTTAAATCCATAATTTTAAATTTATGAAATGTTAATATATCCAGTGTCAGTCGTGCCGCTAATAATACCAGATATGTCAACATCCGTTTAGCCGTTTGGGCTGTAGCACGTGAAAAATAATTCACTTACTATCTCTCCAAAAACACGTAAGAAGAGATGGATTCGCATTTTCGTCACAGTTGTATAAACTACCCTTAAGGCGAGTGTGCTAGTGAATGATCTCGACAGTAGCGCCACTTCACAAAAAAATAACTCTATAAACAAACATAATTATCATTAGAAAATACTAAAAACTTGAGCAACAGACATTCTGATAGATTATTTGTTTAAAGAGAAAACATTTATGAGAGGTGGCGCCACTGTCGAGACCGTTTACGACTACACTCGCCTTAAAGGGCGGGGCAGACCGGCTCCGTATGCGTTCCGTATCCAGCTCTCGTCCGTAGTCACGCACGAACTGATGACGTTGTAATATATAGGATTATATGAGATACGGCACACCGCTTGCGTTGCGTATCCGTTCCGTGCTGCACGCAAGCGGTGTGCCGTATCTCATACAGTCCCATACATTACAACGTCATCAGTTCGTGCGTGACTACGGACGAGAGCTGGATACGGAGCCGGTGTGCCCCGCCCTTAAACTGTATTACTTTTAAACTGTAGTTGACTGACAGTTTTAGTTCATGAGCACAGGGCCAAGTACCAAGTAGGTGCAGAAGTTCCAACAAAAGTAAGGGAGCCAGTTTCATATGAATATTTAAAGATACAGACGAGTTTTAAGTATTAGACCGGGTCTATCGCGATAGTATTTAGGTAAATATTAGTAATTAACCTGTGTCAACCCGCGACCACAATACATGAAACTGTGCTGATACGCCGGGACACAGGTAAATTACTAATATTTACCTAAATACTATCGCGATAGACCCGGTCTAATACTTAAAATGAGTGAAAGTGATCGCGAGTGCTTAAAAAGTTATACAGACGAGTTACTTACCTAATAGTTTTATTGCACAAGTTTTATAAGACAAAAATTATTAAAGGATGAAAGGTGAAAGTATCGTGTAGAAAGAAAATTACATTTTGTATGAAAAGTTCTATCGGGAGTAACAGGAGTCTTAATTATTTGAAAAGAATTACTTTAAACGAACTATTATTTATTAAATTTAGTATCTTAAGCTTAACAAGAAAGTTTCTTTTTTAAATGTAATATTCTAAAAACTGTATATCTAACACGGAAAGTGTTTCTTTGGTATTGAAATATAATCACTTAAAATAATATGAAGAAATCTGTTTTCTCTTAAATTTTATAAATTTCCGGGGAATCTGGTTTTTGATGGATTGGATTTTCCCAAAAAAATATTATTTACTTATTTTCTTGCTTTGTTCTAAAATTAGTTTAGTGAGCAGTATATGTTATTGTACCTATTTATTCTTAAGTGTAACCTAGTCACGATTTACATACATACATACATTCATAAATCACGCCTATAACCCTTAGGGGGTAGGCAGAGCGTTAACGGCCGTAAAACGGATATTAACACCACGTCTGACAAAAGTTTGAGGGTCAATCAGATAACTGTGTATCATTATAGTGACAGGTTGTCAGCCCATCGTCTAGAATTGCAATACACATCTAACCCTCGAGTCCCTTAGTCGCCTCTTACGACACCCATGGGTAAAAAATTGGGTGATGCCATTCTAAGCCGGCATCACAAGTGTTTCAAAATTTGGTATTGAAATATAATTATTACAGTTTTCCCTTAAATTTTATAAATATCCGGGGTTTTGATGGATTGCATTTTCCCAAAAATAAAATTGATGTACTTATTTTCTATCTATTTATCGATTTATAATGCGATACATTGGGTAGATTTATCGAAAAACACTAACATGATGCCGTTGTTCGAGCAGTGTCGTCTTTTCAAAGTACTGCAGACAAATACTTTATTTCTTCTACTGCCAAACACAAAGACACTATACAAACTACCAAGTGCCTTTGAAGCTGAAGTGTCAGTTAACCCTCAATTCAATCGAGGTAAAAGCGAATTACTTCCACTCTTGCAAGTTCCGACCATGGAAGGATATTGTTAGCCTAAAACAATTCCTTTCACTGTTTATGTGTAGCGTATCGGGTGATTTGCTTTACTTCTACGCGAGGCGCATGTTTTCCTTCGTTCATCGCTTCTTTCGCTTTTATTAAGTGACACTGGGCAGCTAGTTTCTTTGTTATGGGGAGTGTACTCGTGAACGGCCTCGACAGTGGCGCCATTTCACAAAAAAGTTTACTCTTTATACAAACAATCTATTTAGAACCTGCAAACTCAATGAAATATTCCCTGTAATTAAAGTTAATTAATACCAATAGTGGCCGTATGGCAAAAAGCCTAAAACGCCAAAAGTGGCCGTTATATACTTACATAATATTTCATTGTGTTTACAGGTTCTAATTTTACTTAAGGATAATACTAAAAACTTGGCCAACGGACATTCTAATAGATTGTTTGTGTAAAGAGTAAACTTTTTTGTGAAGGAGCGCCACTGTCGAGGCCGTTCACGGCTACACTCGCCTTAAACTAATATGGCTATGGCCCACAGGAGTCTACTACTACATGCTACCCACTTGGTATTTTGCTGCCTATACACATTCCCATTCCCTGAATTCCATAAACCCTTTGTCGCCATAATATTATACGAAACAGGTAGATTTATCAACTGTATTTTTTGTGTATCTATTTTTGGGTTAAACATATATTTTTTACAATGACGGATCATTACGTCAATAAGTGATAATGCTATCCTACATTGAATAAAGTAATTTCATTTTCATTTTTTTCCTTCACAACACCGACAGGTAAGACGGCATGATGTTATTCTAAAACGGTACTGTAGCGACCTCTCGTAGCCACTACAAGAAGCTCACTCAAGTGGTTCACAAGTCTGAGATAAAATATGTAAATAACTACTTTATTCAGACAGAAAAAACACTCAGAATAATAAAAGTAACAAGCGAGCAATGAAAAACAAAGAAATGCGAAGATTCCCAACTCTATCGCGAATATCTGGAAAAGGGTGAGATTGGTTCAACCAGGATGTTTGGATAGACGTCTCAATCGCGTTAAGCTTCTTTGCGGTGGCGACAAGCTGTTGAACGAGGATTATCGACCGTGATCAGGGCTTTTGGGAGTGATTACTCTTGTTTAGGTTGAGCTGACATTTAAAAATAGAGCCTAGTGAAAAGGGTTAAGTAATGCTTTAGCTGCTGAGCGAGTTTGGAATTTGGACTTAAAAATGAGTGAAAGTAAGTGACTAATCATAATATCCTAGACAATTCACACAGAGGATAGCTCTGTGTGAATTGTCTAGGATATTCTAGCCCCAAACAAAGCAATGCTGTACTATGGGAACCAGATAGCTTCTTTCTTCTTTCTTTTCGTGTAGGGCTGATTTTAATACTCAAATACTTTTTTGAAAATAAATACGTATTATACATAGAACACAGACTAAACACATATATTTGAAAAATGACTAATCAAATACATATATGTCTTGTGGGGATCGAACCCACGACCCTTGGCGTAGCAAGCAGGAGTACTAAACGCTACGCCATTGGGCCAGTCAAAAGTGCGATGCACTGCCTTCACCTTTAACTTGACAATTATACTACAGCTGTATTCTTGTCGTGTGTTGCCGGTTTAGAATAGCTTCACCCCATTTCGTTCCCACGGGTGTCGTAAGAGACGATTAAGAGACTCGAGGGTTTCATGTGTATTACAATTTTAGGTGACAGGCTGACAACCTGTCTCTATAGTGATAGATGGTTTCTTCTTTATTGGAATGGCCGTCAAATACTTTGGTCAGACGTGGTGGAAGCGACCTGAATTTGCGGCCGTTAATGCTCTGCCAAACCCACAAGTGATAAAGTGTGTAAGTGTGTGTTTACGCACTTCTCCGGTAGGCTTAGTCTATATAGAGTGAAATTTAACTAGTGAACGATAGCGATAACTCAGATCGGGCTGGTTATAAGAAACAACTTACCCCAAGGAACATAGGTCAAAATATGAAAAAAATAGACCTCCCATAAATAATTGCGATCAGCTGATTTGAGTTATAATGGAACTAAAAAGAATTTTGCCTTATTTTGACCTATGCTCCTTGGGGAAAGTTGTTCCTTATCACCAGCCCGTGTTCAGTTTTCTCTGTCAGTCGCTATTAAAATTTCACCCTATACCTACCTATATTGAGGTTCATTCCACATACATCGCGTGTTTTGGTTTTGAGCAGTCGACGTGTTAAGGAATCAAATTGAAAGGAATAAATCGGGGGTCCCCTGCGTTGATTGATTTGATTCTTATTTCTATAGATTTCAGGCCTTAGAATTTCATTTTGTAAAGAAAGTAAACACATTTTGCCTTAATACTCAGCTATTTCCTAAGATTAAAGAGTAAAACCCGATGGTAAAACTTTGTTTGATTTTTGTTCCCGGTGAACACGGCATAGCACTTCATAGGATGAAATGGTTCTATCTAATGTAAAGTAAGAAATCAAAGGCCATACCTAGGAACCTTTTTTTCTACCCTTTTTTTAACCTACCCTTTCGGTCGGTCCCGGTTGCTGGCTATAATTACTTAGAAGGCGGTCGTGACACAACCATGTCAGAGGCCTACCAGCAGTAGTAGACGGTTGAAAAACTCTGACACCAGGGTTCATCGGGTTGTTCATCGAATCGGTGACCCACACCAAAAAAAAAAACCTTCCCTTTTACCTATTTTTATTTGTCAAAAAATAAAATGGTTATTAGAGTTTATTACTTTTCATGGTAGACATTTTTGTGGCAGAGCGACTCCTGTCTGTTGTCAGATACAGTCCGACAAGGATCTTTTGGCACTTGGGTGACATTGACAGGAGGGAGCTGAACGCATTGAAATCCGTCACAATGGTGCCATTTTGCTTGCATTTTACAAGATGGCGTCGTTAGTTCCGATTTCCACCACGCGCCAAAAGATCCTTGTCGGACTGTACTATTTATTCTGATTTATGTTTATCTACGTTTTGTTCGTTTTTAGTTTAATTGTTAAACCCACAAGAGGTGGATCAATGCGTAACTTCACACATATACTTACAATAACATTTTAACAGCCGTCAGCTAGCAATTAACACAAATCCGAATGTCTTTAGTGAAATCACTACGGAGTTGATAATTACGTGACGTCTTGAAATGTTGACTTTAAAGTAAATCTGTGACGTCTGCTGTTTCGTGTTTCGTGTCACGTTTTACGACTAGATCAGGTTTCTATGACAGACCCACGAAACTCCCACCGATTAAGTGTGTCGGTCTTCTGATGCTAAACCCTAAACAAACTTTCAAGAAAGGATAAAAGCTGTTAATTGACTTTTGGAAATAGCTGGTTCCACTCGTGTAAAATAAGTTTGAAAATATACTAATAAAGAATGAATAATGAAAGACCTCTTTCATTATTCATTCAATACAAAGTACATTTCACAAACTATATAGGTATTACAAATATTGAATCACGTACTGCCGTTACTACTAAGCGGCAGAAAATTGCAGGAATCAAAAAACTTCATAAATCATTTTAGATGTAATATGAAAACTGGATGGTTCATGGTGTCTTTCTTTCGTGCCTTATTTACTGGGGTATTACTGAGAAATGATTCGTTTGTTTTACGTCGTATGTAACATGCATGTAACATATACAATCACATACTCTGCAGAGTTTAATATATGTGTTATTTTTTAAGCTTGGCATAATTTATGTAATTTTCAACGCAATGTACTTTGCTCAGAAATAAACAAATTGAATTCAATTGAATATCTGAATGACCCAACAGAAGGACGATACTGTGCTTCAGTAGAGGGTAAAACTTCAAGCAAAATGATTTTCAAATGAATGCTATCAAGCGTTGTACCCACAGAGCACCAAAACGTCATACACTAGCACGCGAGTTCCTTGGTCTGTGGTTGTACCAAACAGTTTTATTTTTAATCTGTTTCAGCCTGTATTGAAAGCACTTTTTTGTCCACAGCTGCAGCTACGACTACCTCGAAATAACGGAACTGGGCCTGGAGAACGTGACTGACGATGATTGGCTGCACTACGACCAACATGACACCTACGCTTCTGAAAACGAGGTAATAAGCTAGGTTTATTGTGAAGCTGCAGTCACGACTACCTCTAGATAACGGAACTGGGCCTGGAGAACGTGACTGACGATGATTGGCTGCACTACGACCAACATGACACCTACGCTTCTGATAACGAGGTAATAAGCTAGGCTTTATATGAAGCTGCAAGAACGACTACCACAAGATAACGGAACTGGGCCTGGAGAACGTGACTGACGATGATTGGCTGCACTACGACCAACATGACACCTACGCTTCTGATAACGAGGTAATAAGAAGTTTAATCTGAAACTGCTGTCACAACTACCTCGAGATAACGAAACTGGGCCTGGAGAACGTGACTGACGATGATTGGCTGCACTACGACCAACATGACACCTACGCTTCTGATAACGAGGTAATAAGCTAGGCTTTATATGAAGCTGCAAGAACGACTACCACAAGATAACGGAACTGGGCCTGGAGAACGTGACTGATGATGACTGGCTGCATTACGTCCAACATGACACCTACGCTTTTGATAACGAGGTAATAAGAAGTTTAATCTGAAACTGCTGTCACAACTACCTCGAGATAACGAAACTGGGCCTGGAGAACGTGACTGACGATGATTGGCTGCACTACGACCAACATGACACCTACGCTTCTGATAACGAGGTAATAAGAAGTTTAATCTGAAACTGCTGTCACAACTACCTCGAGATAACGAAACTGGGCCTGGAGAACGTGACTGACGATGATTGGCTGCACTACGACCAACATGATACCTACGCTTCTGATAACGAGGTAATAAGCTAGGCTTTATGTGAAACTGCATTTACCACTAATAATTACTTCGAAACTGTAGACATAAAATTGAAAAAGAAAATCAAAGAGAGGTTTCTTTGGATTTTTTATCGAGTATTTGTCAAATTATGTAACTGATAGGTATATGATATCTGTTAGATCCTCGACAATCATATAATTTTTTTCAGAATTTTATGGCTTTAATTGTCTAAATAAAACAGGTAAAAAATAAATTGCTCGCGCTAAATCCTCGCCTTAAGATTAATGTGTTGAAATATAAGTGCTAAAGCTAGAACATACATACACATTCTATCTTATTCACTTTCAACAATCTCCTTTAATACAATAAATTAAAAAAAAAATACAATTATACAGCAATTAAATGTGACGAAAATGAAAAAAATTGGGCTTTCCATACAGAGTGACATAATTTTTAATCATTTTTGTGTATGTATTATTTGTGTGAGGTTCAATGTTTTTTTTTACATATTTCGACCTTAATTCCTTGGGAAAAGTTGCTCAGTTTCACGGGTAGAATTGACCCTATAATATTTGCACTGAAATTAATACGAGAAGAAAAGAAAAAAAAGAAAAATTAAGTTTGAGAACGCCTGGGTTCATACAGTTAATTTTTTTTTTACAAAAGAACGTTATATAAATTACACATCTGATGCGGTTTAAACGTTGTCTTATGTCCAATTAGCTCTGTTGAGACAAATTACCTAATACAAAGTGAATTTTAAAATAATCATTAAAATTTTGTAACTTCTTTAAAACTAATTTTGAATTCAAAATTAGGCATTAAAGTATTTAGCATAATTTACCTATCTAGTTACTCATTTACGAAGTCAAATAAAACTTCATTAATTTCGGTTACAAAAGATTTTAGGTGTTAGGTAATTAAGAAATAATTCGTAAGCATTTTGGACTGACCCTTTTGGCAGCCGCCAATACCTACTTTGTGCTTTTGGATTGCAGTCAATGAAAAGGTCGTCAGTTTATATGACGCTATACATTATTCGATAAACTTGGAAATGCGTATTTTCATGCTCTATTGTGCTCCATTTTTTTGATGACATTTTCTGATTGAAATCAGAACATAAACAATCGAAATATCGAACATCAATCAGAGACGAGAAATTGGTTTCGGGGTTCAATGTACACTCGCGGACAATGTATATGGGTCGCCATTTAATTCCATTGAATTTAATAGATTAGGAAATAAAAATATAGTTATGGTCTCTCAACAAATTGTAATTAAAGGCTGTAGATTAGATTTATTTTATTTTACTTTTTTTGATATTATCAAATTCATAATTGCGTTGAATAAAATAAAAATTTCTAAGGGCAATAATAAATGTCTACTTAACGAACAAAAAACAATATCAAATAGATGTACGCTATGATTAAATTTATGTGATATATAGAGTAACAATTTACACCCGTGGCGTTCTGCGTTGCGTAAGAAACTACTGAAAAGGTTTTCAGTATTATTTTTTCACACACACACACACACAACACGCCTAATATGCCTTGCGGGAAAGGCAGAGCCCAAACGGCCGCAAAAAACGGACATTTACCCCACGTCTGACAAATATTTGAGGGTCATTCGGGAAATTTATGTATTGCCATGGTGACAGGTTGTCACAGACAGGGGTCTCACATGGTCCGATGACATATTTGCGGACGGAGTATCAAATGAAAATGACAGAGACACGAGCCGAATATCCCGTGTAGGATATTCCATAGAGACGGCCTGACATATAAAAAAAAGTTATGTACCCATATCATTGCTCGCGACTTTATTCACTTTCTAACGTCGATCGAGCTGTCAGTTCACATGAACTCATTTGGCGCACAATTTCACGCCCAATACACTAATTTGATATAACAAAACGTTATGCGACGACGATTTCGTCTCGTCTAGAATTCATCATCTAAATGTCAATACTTCGTTATTTTATTGCGTAGGCAAAGTGCTACGAAACAACGTAGTAATCTGCTACGAAGTACGTATGTGTCGCAGTTATATTTTATTTACAGTTTATTGCACACAAAAACATTACAGAAAAGACAGAAAACGTAAAGAAATACGACAAAACATTCTCATTTTTTTACCCTTGCAATGGAAGCGACACTCCACTGGCATTAGAATGTCACTGTGATTTTCTATACTTCTATTCTTTTTTTTAATTGGCCTCTGATTCTATACTTCAAACTGTTGGCAGAATACGAAATGATCAAAACTGTCCCTCTGACAGGCCATTGACAGCATATATGTGAGGCATAATCGTAGACATCTTTCTGCCATATTCCTAAACAAATCTAGAAATTCGACCTAATTTCTAGGATTATGGCTGGATTTCTAAGAAGTTCAAATAAAAAAATCCAATCAAATGTCGTCATGACTAATTTTGAGTTCACTTTTATGATTTTATTATAAACTAGCTGTTGCCCGCGACTTCGTACGCATGGTGTAGTGACTTGTGAGTTAGTAAAGTTGATGTATGCATATTGTTTAATATTAATATCATGTTTGTATAAAGTTATTTCTACAATTTCGTGTTTCGAATCTCGTCGATTGTTTTTTCTATGTATCGTCTATCCAAGGCAAAGATAAAGATATTTTATTCACTAGCATACACGGTAGATAAAGTTCTTATAAGTAAGTAATAACTGAAATCACATTAGCCCATGCGTGTTGCGCCAGTATTTGGCATGCAAAATTACTTTCAAATTTAAATAATTTATTTGTGAAACATACGAACATACATAAGAACGTAGTATAAAATAAAACATTGTCCGCTATGTTCAGCCTTTCAGCATACAATAATAATAATAAATAATAATAATAATAAATTTTTATTTACTTAAACACTTAACAAACAATGTCTGGACAATACAATTGAAAATAGTAATACATAAGACTGTGTCCGAGGTGAGGCATGCAGACAATTTAACAGCGGACCCTGCACTAAGCATAGCCTGTATCGCAGGGGCCCGAAAAAACATTGACTATTATGAATTTTGGTTCGGACGAGACGTTAGGTACAAGACGTGTTGAACTTAAAATTTAAACATTATTTATGCAATATAATATAAATTTACAATATAAAACGAAAATAAATGTGAGTGTGTGTGTGTGTGTGTGTGTGTGTGTGTGTGTGTGTGTGTGTGTGTGTGTGCGTGTGTTTCCAATAACATAATGCTGCACCCAGGTTACAATGCTGCTGGCATAATAGCCTCAGTCTGGTCATAATTCAGCTTCAATAACCAGCTCTCAATTACATGCTTAGCTTCTCTAGTCAATAAAGCTTTGATATGTGGAAGCTTTTGACTAAATCTGTTGAATAAGTAGGAGGAAAGGTAATCAGGCAAGCGCTGTGCAAAGGTCGTACGAACAACAGGTATTTTAATTTTAAAAACTCTACGTTTAAGTAGCAGTTCATATTCCGGGGAACCACTTACCAACCTATGTTTTGAAACTACGGATCGCAACATATATAACTGACGAACCGTCAAAACCTTACATTCACTGTATAGTAACTCTGTGGAAAATCTGAAATGTTTGCGTAACATAACTTTGAGTACAGCCCTCTGAGCACGTTCCAGATCTATCATTATTGTTTTAGCCGCACCACCCCAAACTCTGATGCAGTACAAAATCAAGGACTGGGACAGAGCTTTGTAAACCATTAATAAGGTGTCTTTTGAGGCCGAATGTCGGAGGGATTTCATAACAAAAATCATTTTTCTTGTCCGAGATGAAAGAAGTGAGATATGTGGCCTAAAAGACAAGTTTTCATCAATCATGATGCCCAAGTACTTGATAGTAGATGACCTAGCTATAGTCTGACAACTGCATAAGAGGCTGTCGCAGGGAGAGTCTCGTGCAAAGGAGAGGCACGTGTGGAGCTTAAGCGACATCATTGGAGGTGGTTCCGACGCTTTCGTTTTATGAAATGCTATATACTTAGTTTTTGTGACATTGAGGGTCAGTAGGTTTCTATCCAGCCAGCCCGCAACAATAATCAAGCCTGTCTCAGCCATTTTATATGCTTCCTCCCAAGAGGCACCACGGAATAGCAGGACGGTATCATCAGCATAACATATGATTTCCGCACCCGGTAAGCTTAACTCTAAAAGGTCGTTCACGTAGATTGTGAATAAAGTAGGTCCCAGAACACTGCCTTGCGGCACGCCAAAATCTAGAGGAAGCATGTTGCTGAGCGTATCACCCACCTTGATGCACTGCTGCCTGCCCGTCAGATAGCTTGTATACCAGTCGAGAACTACACCTCTTATTCCAATTGCGGCCATTTTCTGAATTAATATTTTAATCGATACCGTGTCGAACGCCTTAGCCAAGTCAAGAAAAACGCCAACGCATTTACAATTTTGATCTAGTGCATTCGAAATATTGCTCGTTAGGAGCAGGGCAGCATCTTCGGCCGATCTACTATGCCGGAATCCGAATTGCCGCTCCGATATTATGTTATTTTTATTTCAGAAACCTATTAGACGTTTGTTGGCCAACTTTTCTAATATTTTAGAGAAGATGGTTAGTAAAGAAATTGGGCGGTAATTGCTAGGTTTGTCCTTGGCACTATCTTTGTGAATCAGAGTTACACATGCAGTCTTCCAGCTTTGCGGAAAGATGCCAGAGCTTAGACTGAGATTGCATATATGCGTGAAGGGTTCTAGGATTGCGTTTTTAACATGTTTGATCAGCTGCGAAGAGTAACCATCAATGCCTGGGGCACTATTAGACTTAAGATCAGATATCAGTGCACTTATCTCCACAGCGTTTGTGGGTGACATAAACATGGAGTCTTTGGGAGGGATTGTAGCTTTGAACTCCGCAGCCAATGATGTTTGAGTCGAGTTCAATCTAGAGAGTATATTGTCTGCCAAACTTCTGCCTACACTGGTAAAGTATTCATTACAACGGTCAAGTGAGGTAACAGGATCCACATCTAGTTGGCATAATTCAGCAGGCACAATGCGAGATCCAGACAAGTGGCAAATGTCTTTAACGGTACACCAAAGATTTTTGGGATTATTTTTATTCATAGTTATTTTCTGTTTACCGTAGTTTATCTTTAACTGGTGTAATAAGTTATTTAAGAAGTTACGATATCTCCTGTATGTTTCTGTGATAATACCATTCGTAGGATTCCGTCTTGCCTGTAAATGGAGATGGTCTCGTACCCTTTGGCATTTCATCAAACCCGGAGTGATCCAAGGCTGAATGTTATATTTTGATCGCGCAATACGAACGATCCTTGTGTTGTTACTGATTGCTCGATCAAATATAACATCAAATTTAGTAGCCGCTTCCTCCACTTTGTCGCTACCGAGTACACTAGAAAAATCGCTTTCTCTGAGATCTTTAAGGACGCCATCAAAATCTGTTTTCATACGGATCCTTTTGGGAGAGGGGCGACATTTTTTGGAAAGGAAACCCAGAATGCAAATATTGTGATCTGTAATTCCTGTGTGACACACAATACCAATAGGTGACGACAAGGAACCGTTTAGGAATATATGGTCGAGGCACGCATCATTTCTTGTCAATTCTGTCACTGCTGGTAACAACTTATGGCTGGAGAGAAGACACAAATATTCAGAACACTGGTCAGACAGAGGGTTGAGCAGAATATCCAAGTTAATATCTCCCGCTACTATCAATTTCTTTGTACTATTTGCATGCAGTACATTATCCAAAGATAGCAGAAATCTATCAACTTTTTTAAAAGAGGGAGATCGATATATTCCCAAGAATGTCAAATCATCTTCCACGTTTATCTGCAAGCAATTACAATCACAAAAATCAGGTTCACAGACCGACACATTCCACACATCACGCACGAAAGCCACAACCCCGCCACATTTATTTATGTACTTATTAGTTCGAAACGCAATGTATCCCGGCATTTTCGGTACTATGGATTCAGCTGAAAGCCAGCATTCTGTTAGTATAATAACATCCGCATCGATTCCAAGGCGCTTAATAGCAATTGCAAAAGAGTCAAAATTTTTCTGTATACTTCTTATATTAAAGGTGAGGCATTTAAATAGAGTTGAAGCCAGATGATCTTTACATGATTCTAAACTCTCAAGCTTTACACATTTAATTGATAAGATTTCTTCAAGATCGCTATTTATATCCAACATTATGATAAATGATCATTACAGTGAAGAAAATGAAAAAACGGATAAGCCTGAGAGCTCGAAAGTTAATGATTTCTTTTATATTTGGATAATGTGTGACAAATATACAGTATTTACATAAGTCAATTACATACACTTATTTTAGAAAATCATAATCACGAAGATACATTAATTCATCCGTACTAATATTATAAATCTGTGAGTTTGTGTGTGTATGTATGTTTGTTACCTCTTCACGCTCAAACGGCTTGACTGATTTGGATAAAATTTGGAACACAGTTACCTGGAATAACACATAGGTTACTTTTTACCGCGGGAATACAACTATTACCACGGGAAAATGAGTGACAGTGGGTGAAACCGCTGGGCGGAAATCTAGTACATCAATATGCCTTTAATAAAAATGTCGCATGATTGATTAGGTTGTTGTAAAAAAGATTTAACATGCTTTATTTTCTACGATTCGTGTGTACTACTTCGTTTTTGTAATCAGGAAACTACAAAATTTTGTTAAATAAAGATTGTTCGTAAAAGATTTGTAAAAAATACGTATTTCACAGGTGTGGGAAGAGACAGAAACACTCCTTCCAGAGTCGGATGCTATCAGTACTGGCTGGATACGCGACAACCATTCAACCCACACGAGACGGCTCTGCGGCGATTGGGGAGGCAAGCTGAAATTGCTGAGATACCAGTCTAAAAGCAACTGGCTACGGTTGAGGTTTCGATCGGACCATTCGAGACACTTCGCTGGGTTCCGAGCGAAGATCACTGTTGCTGACAGTAAGTAAAAAAACTATATTTTGATAGATATAATTTACATTTTTGTGGTGATAAGGTGAGCTGAAGCAATTGCGACGCCAGTCTAACTCGACTATTTGTGACATGTGTATTTGTTTCCGAGTTAAGATCACTGTTGCCGACAGTAAGTAAATAAACCATATTATGATAGATATAATTTTCTTTTTTGTAGTGAATTGAAGCAATTACTGCGATAGCAATCTAAAAGCAACTAGCTACAACTGAGAATTCGATTCGACTATTCGTGACACTTCGCTAGGTGTCGAGCGAAAATTATTGTTGCTGACAATGAGTAATTTTAACCATCAACTTCAACAGCCACTAAAGTCCACTGATGGACATGGGCGTCCCCCGATCGGGGGTATTTGCCATACTCACCACGCTTGGCAGGCGGATTGGCGAGCGCAGTGTAATGTTTTGTATTCACAGGGTACGCTGCTGCCCATGCCCTTGATTTTACGACACTCACGGGTAGAAATTAGTTAATTTTAATCAACGTGTAAAAAGAAGGTTATTTAATCAGGTTTAACTTGAAGGCAGCTATATTCGACTGAACTTTAATAAATTTCACGTTTTCTTTCTCTCTCAGCTAACCTACAATAATACTAAATACTAACAGCAAACCACATTTTTGACTAGCCGTACATATACGGGCTGTAAAAGACTGCTCTCCAAATACTGATAGAGTGCATTCAGACCATGAATCTGAACATATAAGCGATTAGTCTTTACATCATCATCACTCTCAAAACTTCAACCGCTGTCCTTGTAACAACTCATACCAGTACATAAGTATAACAATAATAGTAGTATTCCAGTCCCCTGACAAAGGCATCCATGTTTGGAAGGTGTTGTCATAATCAGTAAGTTTGGGAGGTAGATTGGCGAGCGCATCGCAAGACTTTCCATTCACAGGGAACGCTGTTGCCAATACCCTGGTATTTATCCCTCCGTTAATCACTTTGTACTACACCCACGGGTTTGCGGTTCTGCTATTCTAAGTCGGCATCACTCGGAATACGACACCCACGAGTAGAATTGGACACCCACGGGTAGTATTATCATAAATTTATGCCCAACAACGTCGATTCGGTTAACGTGGACAACAGTTCGTGATGGATTATAGCTTGATATAATAATAACAACTTGTAACATCTATAATTACGTTATAAGGTATTCACAGACAGGTAGATGATAAATGAGAATGCATAGTTGCCTACGCTAAAAGAAAATATATTATTGTTTTCGTATTTCGAATAGGGAAAAAATAAAGGTAGTTATTTCATTTCGAAGAAATACAGACACACGAAAAATTTCAGTGCAATCGATTGTTCGGCCAATTATTTCAGCTTGCCGAGTGATTTCGGCTTAAAATAGCATCACTCCATTCCTTTCCAGTGGGTATCGTAAGAGGTGTGACTCGATGGTTATATGCGTATAGCAATTTTAGGCGATGGACCGACAACCTGTTACAATGACGGCTATCTATACATGATCCTCCCCCTATTGGGGGGTATTGCCATACTCACCACGCTTGGCTAGCGGATTGGCGAACGCAGTGCAAAATATTGATTTTACAGGGAACACTGCTGACGAGAAGTATTAGGATGCTGTTATTCTAAGCCAGCATTACACGGCAATTCCTAATTATACATGTTCAAAATTATAAATTGATAAAGGAACCTTCTTAGTAAAAATAATGTGCCTGTAGCTTTGTTACTAACTTCCCGGAAAAAAGGGAACGCGCCCAGAAATACGTATTTAATTACAAATAATTAATTTAAATATGAAAGAGTAAAAAGAAATGGTAAAAAAATGGCGTGTTTGCATTATAATAATAAAAGAAACTAAAAGAAATATAAACACAACTTAAATCCGTTTAAAATTGTTTTATTGTAATGAGTAATAGTTGTGCAAACTCAAGAAAATATTAAGAAACTAAAAGCTTAAATACTTAGAACAGTTTGAGCGCCGCGCCGTGTGATGTCGGCTTAGAATAGTATTACATGATATTACACCATTTCTTTCCTCTGGGTGTCGTAAGAGGCGATTGAGAGACTCGAGGGTTACATGAGTATTGCAATTTTAGGCGATGGGCTGACAACCTGATACTCAATTTTCTGAATCCCTCAAATGTTTGTCGGACGAGGCGTATATGTTCGTTATTAACGGCCGTTTACGCTTTGCCTACCCCGTTAGAGATAGAATCATAGAATTTATTAGATATACGTGAATGTTTATATGTATGAAAAGTTAAAAAAAAAAACAGTTTAATAGAAGCAACTCGGGATTGAATGGGCAACTCGTGTTTTGAAATAATTCTGAAACTCGGTCGTGGACAGGATGTTTCACCGTATATAATAGTGGACGGCAAATGAACAACTTCAGTGCAAACATTGACGTGCCATAAATAGACCTGACTTTCTGTTACCATAAATATCTTGCACAATTTCCACAGCGCCATCTAAACTAAGCAAAGCTTGTACTTTGGGAACTAGATAGCTGAATATAATACTTATTTCTGCGGTTGAAAAACTCTGACACCAGGGTTCATCGGGTCGTTGGATGACTCGGTGTCCCACACGAAAAGAGAGAGATATACCTTTCTTGAAAATAAATAAATGTTATACATAGAAAAACACCCAGACTAAACATAAATACTATTTTTTTAAACATACAAAATTTTCAAGCGCAGGTAGGCAGGGCAGGTATTTGAAAATTTTCAAAAATTGTATACCTAACGCGGGAAGTGATAAAAAAAATTGGTATTCATAAATACTAGGAAATATACTTAACAAATTTTTGTGTCTTGTGGGGATCGGACCCACGGGCCTCGGCGTAGCAGGCAGGTGTACTATCCGCTACGCCATCGGCCCAGTCAAATGCCAGGCGAGTAAAATCGAACTGAATTTCTGGTATGATAGGTTCACAAGCGCAAATACATATTTTCATGGCTCCAAATGTGTTTTCAATAATGGAGAATTTGAAGGTATCAAATTACACAATATCTGTTCGTTATTTTTATTCCAAATTTTCACTAGCATATTTTATTTATATTTAAACTTAAGTGGTACAAACAATAGCATAAAACTAATTTTGTAAGAACAACTCCGTCAACAGCCCCAATTTTTATCACTAAATACCTTCAATACCGTGTCTAAAGTTATAAAGTCTTTGGTTCGAACCAATTCAAGCACCTTTAGGTATTCAGAAGTTGATGAAGCTAGGATTAAGCCAGTGTGCTCAAAGCAAACTAGTTTGCTTAGAGCAAGATTGTAAATAGACTTACATCGGACGCATTTTGAGCTAATTTTAAGATAAAATATCACGTTTTCACCGTTCGGTATCGATTAATAAAGAGCAAGGAAAGTAAATACGAAACTGCGTCCATTTGGACTACTGGTATTCTTTTCGTCTTTCGTACTCTTTACCAGTTCAGCGTAAAAACTGAACTGAGAATAATTACGCTTTCCTAAAAATTATCTGTATATGGTATTTATGTGCATCACGCGACGCAATCTTGTTCAGTTTTCAGTGTCACTGCAAAGTTGCTTTTGTATGGGATTTTAAATATGAACAACAAAGCATTGTTTACTCGGTAGCGTTTTCTTTCCAAAATATTATTAAAAATTACTTACTTTAGAATAATTAAGAAAAAGTTGTATATTTTTAACAGGTCTACAAACATAACTTTTAAGCTTTCATAGTCTAAGTCTAATCCTTATCATTGATAGTATGTCAGTATATCTGATTGTATGTGTTCGCCTTAATAATTTCGTCAGGTTCGCACCTAGTACCTAACGTAAAATTTGGTATGAGGATAAATCATATTAATGTAAAATGGTCAGGTAAAAACGTCAGCAAATTTTTTATTTCATATTTTTGACCCCTTCTTTTGCCTACATGTGAAAGGTAGGCAAAAATTTATTTTTCTTCTTCTACTATATTGAATTGATTAGTAGGTAATAATAATAATAATAGTATTCTTTATTGCACACAAAAATAACATCGACAAAATAAAATTAAACAAAGACAAATCACAGTACAATAAGGCGGCCTTAATGCTAAAGCAGCATTCTCTTCCAGGCAACCTTTGGGTGATATGGAAAGTGCAAACATATAGCGGGATAGTGCAAACACCTACATATACTACTTATACTGTAATACACTCTAATACATACATAGACAATATAATAAACTTGATAGATACCTGTATAATATTGATAAACTACATACATAATAAAATAATACTTAAACTATACTATGGAAGCGTGGATAATGCGAAATACTCCGAAGGGAAAAATAGATGACAGTATAAATGGAATAGACTTAAATATATTATACTATAGATTTAGATAAATAGTATTTCCTGGTTCGGTCCTTAAAGGTTTCAAGGGAAGGAGCCCGACGGACTTCTAAACCTAGGTCTTGTAAACCTCACGGAAGAGCTTTTTTAAAGAGCGTTTTTCTTTCTAAATTTGTTCCAGCTATAACTTCAAAATTGTAAAGGCTAAGAAAACACTATGGGATATATAACCCTTTCCATCTAAACGAACTTACTATGAAAACTATGACTAAAAATTAATTATCGAAATATTAAGAAAAAAAGGGTACGCCATAAGGCACGATCTCTCGTTTTCGCCATGCAGTCCCTACCAGCCGTCCTCTTTAAGACATCAGTCTATCAGACCGTAGGGCGTCCAACGCTACGCTTGCGAACGCTAGGCTACTCCACAGTCCGTCCGTTCTATGCCAGATGGGCCCAGGCTACTGACTTCTGGGGCCATATTCCGCTATTAGAAAAACGTCTAAATTCTGGTTCAATAGTGTCAGTTGGATGGTTTTGGCCGATTCGTATTCCGCTAATAGAAAATCACAATGGTAATAGAATAACTATTGAGTTTGGATCGCTTTACAATAACAAAAAAAATATGAGTAGAATTTTTTTCTCATATTTCATGCAACGTCGTTCGCCTCATTTATTTTATTTTATTTTATTTGCTTCGGAAAACTTACAGCCTAAAATATAATGCTATGAGTAACTTAAATAATTAACATAAGGCAATTAACAAACTTTTCGCCTATGGATCTAAAAAGCTAATTAATAACATGGTTAGACACTTCAATCTACTGCGACGTAAAATAAATAAAAAGTAGCTCTTTGAACAAATAGCAAAAAAATATATAAGTTTAAAAAAAACAAACATTGGTTACAAATTTTTACTTGTACCCCCAAAAAAAGTTTCCATTCACATACTGCCTGATAATGCCGACGCTAGTAAAAAATAGGTCAAGGGATTGTGAATAAACTTTATTAAAACTGTTAATTACATGTTTAATTTATTGCTATTAAACATTGTCTGTGGACTACGACATTTGATAGCAACGGAACCGTTTATAATCCCATAGTAAGTATACCTCATAACTCAATGCGAGTAAGCCTACATAATTACCGGAGGATTGCGATTGTCGAGTGTTCACTATTCACATAGCACTGCAAAGCTGGGCTGGTGATTGATTACTTTAGTAATCATGTGAGAACTTTATTATGTACAATACGGGCTCCACAAGGGGCATATATTTTACCAATGAAACTAAACAACATTACCAATGGAACAAAGATCGATATACAAAAATAAATTGGACCACAATAAAACAATTTTAAACGGATTTAAGTTGTGTTTATTTTGGATTTTACAATTGCTACGTTTCGAGCTCTTTACAGAGCCCGTGGTCACGGATGACTCTTAAATCCTTTTAAAATTGTTTTATTGTGATGAGTAATAGCTGAACAAACTCAAGAAAATATTATAAATTGGATCTACCATACAAACTGACTCGGTCGGCTGGTACATCTTGTAGGGCAGGTCTAATTTATTTAAAAATATATCAACCTACGTTCCTTTGGGAAAGTTGTTCAGTTTCATGGGATATTCACCGCGAAAAATATTTTCCCCTGTTGTGGGCCATTCTCTGTATACGATCTGTGTATGCTAAACGAAGAAGTTGATTCGTTTGTTTTAAAGGTAAAAAACTAGCACACTCATATTACAAATTATAGATGGTGCACGGGCATTATTAACTAATATCCAGAACCGAGAACAGATTTTTAAATGATGAAATTTTGCTTTGACTAGGAATCTAACTAAGCAATGCCTATCGAATCTGGGGATATTCCTCAATTTAGGAAGTAAAGAATATTTAATTACTTAAAAAATATATACTCAATTCACAATAAGTGTAAGTACTTACATACATACTTATATCAAACTTTTATCCCTAGCGGGGTATGCAGAGCGTAAACGGCCGTAAAAACTAAAATTAACGCCACGTCTGACAACCATTTGAGGGTCATTCAAAAAATTGCGTGTCGCCATGGTGACAGGTTGCCAGCCCATCGCCTATACTTGCAATAAACATGTAACCCTCCAGTCCCTTAGTCGCCTCTTACACCCACGGGAAAGAAATGGGTTCTATTTATAAATAACACAATATACATAATATGTAACCAAGAGACTACCGAGATAATAACAATGATAATCTGTTTGTGATTCGACCAAACAAAGCCGGCAATACACTGAATTAATCCCATTTGTGCGTCAACAATAGCGTGATTTCCCGATTGTCAGAATTTACGGAACTCATTAATGGATCAAAATTATTGCACGAATTAAACTGGAATCGCAGAAACATGAAAGGTGTTTTACGTGTTTCAAAAATATTAAAGTCGTTTAATTTTGGCTTATAGTTTCTGGACCATTGGCCGAATACAATTTATTATTTTGTATCGGACTATATTACCAAAAAAAAGGTTAACAGTGTCTAATCGTTTGACAATGTCAAATCGTATGGGAAAATATGTAATACAGCATCTTAATGCTCGTCTAACATTTTTATTAAAACACGGGAAACTTTTGCATAAATGTAAAAGCAATAAACACATACATACACGTACACATATCACGCCTTTTATTCCTTGCGGGGTAGGCAAAACGGCTGCAAGAACGGACACTTATGCCACGTCTGACATATAATTCATAATTCATAATTCGTTTATTCATCAATTTATAACATTACAGTATATATTTAAGGGTCATTCGGAAAATTGTGTATCGCCATAGTGAGAGGTTAAAATTGCAATACACAACCTTTAAAGTCGCCTTTAACGACTCCCACGGGAAAGAAATGGGGTGATGCTATTCTAAGCCGGCATCATACGGCACTAAGCTAGCATCGCACGGCAATAAAAGCAATAAAGACGAGCATTATCCAGATAAGTGCCATCCACTCGGCAACCCAGTATCTCGAAAATATTTTAGTCTAATATGGCTGGACTAAGTTGAAAAAGAGAGTTTACCTCGAAATGAAGAGATGAAAACAACTTCATCGAAACTATAAAATCACTCTTATGAAGATAAAACAAACATAAGTAAATAACTTTTATCCTGAGACTAGACACTTGAGATCTTTCTCTAATAAAATACGCTTTATTAAATCCATGCAAAATTATGTATATAAAACATGCATAAGCGAATCACTTTTATGCAGAGACAATACAATGAGATCTTTCTCCAATGAAATACGCGTTAATAAATCCATGCCAAAAATGCATGTTAATCACAGAATAAAACCCGCAATAAATCTTATCAAGGACATTGTAAACGCTACAATAATAGATTCCCCTACTTACTCAAATAGCTCAGCTGACTATTGGGGCGGAAACACCAAGGATACACCATTTAAGCTGTATTTGAACGACAAGCGGTAGCGGTGTCGGTAGCGGTAGTAGAAATCGCTTCAGCTAGGCCTTGGGCAGAACGAGACAGCTATATACGGTGTAAGGGACAGCCTTCTGAATACTGATTTGGTGCATGCAGGCCATGAAACTGAATATCTTTTCCCTAGAAGCATATGTCAGGAAAGGACAAAAAACGACCTCCCATATAAAATCACAATCAGCTGCTTGCATTTACTATTGAAAGTAAAAAAAAATACGCTTCCTGAAAAAAATATTTATGAAAAGTTGTTCAGTTTCATGGTCTGAATGCACCGCCAACAAACTGCACTGCAGTATGGCGATTTATTGTAATATGCAGTTTTTGGATTCTTTACATTGAATAAATGCTTTTTTGAACTTTGAACTTTTGAACCCTATCAGTATTTGGAGGGATGTCCCTTACACCCTGTATATCTACAGGAAGTAACAAAAAAGGTATAACCAGCCGAAAGGAGGTAAAGCTACTCATAAAACTTAGCAACTCTTTCAATAAAACATGGGACAAAATTTATAAAGAATATAACTCCCATACAAAATTGCCAAAATTGACGGCCAATGTAGCGCAGTGATAGTGCGACTAACTGCGACGCAAAGGTTCCAGGTTTGATTCTTGGCACTCACAATAGTTGATGTTTATCACTTTGTGAATTTTTTCCCCGTCTGGTTAGGGCATTGCAGGCTGACCCATCAGATTGTCAGAAAAGAAAGAAGGTTCCGTGCTACGGAGGGCACGTTGAGCCGTCGGTCCCGGTTGCTGTCTATGATTACTTAGGCGGCGATCGTTACACAACCATGTCAGAGGCCTACTACTAGTAGTAGGCGGTTGAAAAACTAACACCAGGTGCCTATGTTATGAAACAACAGGCTACAAGTCTACAGGTGTAATTCTGTGTGCATTGCGTAGCCGGTTCATATTCCTGGTATCATAATGGCTAACCAACTACGCAATGAACATCGAATTTCACCAGTAAAATTGTAGCCTAGACTCTGTGTCCCAAACGATAGCAGAAAGCGTCGCTCCCCGTATCGCCACCGCTGTCTTCCAGTATAAAGCTTAATAGTGGGACCAGTCAAGGCCGTGTGACTGTGACCTTATTCGATATTTCCCCACCATCAGTCAAGCTTTGTAATGTCAGCTGATCGATGATCGAGCGAGCTTCAAGCGAAACACTAAACGACTTCGACTGAAGTACCTATCTTTGTTTCATCGGCGTGAGTGGTCAATTTGTCTTATCTTGTCACCAGAGTTCGTTAAGTATTTATGCTTCCTGTTTTTCGAGGACACACCTAGAATGTTTGAATACTTATGACATCAAAGATATTTCGCGTAAATTAGTCCGGTACGGCTGGAATTATTTGATGGCATAACATATAAACATATATAATAGCCGTGTGATGCCGGCTTAGAATAGCATCACCCCATTTCTTAACCATGGGTGTCGTAGGAGACGACTAAGGGACTCGAGGGTTACATGTGTACTGCAAGTTTAGGCGATGGGCTGACAACTTGTCACTATAGTGATACACAGTTATCTGATTCACCCTCAAACTTTT
Organism: Tuta absoluta; assembly: GCA_027580185.1. Lineage (NCBI taxonomy): Eukaryota > Metazoa > Arthropoda > Insecta > Lepidoptera > Gelechiidae > Tuta > Tuta absoluta. The sequence continues at coordinate 2,389,069 of JAQAHW010000023.1, read as the reverse complement.
GTCAGACGTGGTGTTAATATCCGTTTTACGGCCGTTAATGCTGTGCCTACCCCGTAAGACTATAGGCGTCATTTATGTATGTATGTATGTATAACATATAAAAATTCTAAAGTTACTTATTGATTGTACGATTGCGGTATGTGTGTCTGCTAAGCACATATTACATTTTGTGTATTTTATTGAATTTTTATAATTAATTTAATATTAGGTATTGAATATACCAGTATTGTCTATGGACAGTTTACACAGTGTAAAAACCCAGTTTCAGTCGTTGCTATCCACTGTAAACGAAAGTACGTTATCTTAGCATAAACCTAAAATTACACAAAATAATTAATTGGTTTCAGTCAACGGTCCAGAAACATACATACATACATCAGCTTATTGCAGTCCTCTGCTGGACGTAAGTTTTCTAAGTATTCGTAATTGAAACGAACACGCAAATTTGCATGCACAATCCTAAATATTTTCTATGTGTGAATTTTCGCAACGAGTGGCCTTACCACTCGTATCAAGCCGTGAATCATTTTTACTACTCTCCAAAACAGCTGATTGTCAAAATCAAATGACAAGGTAATACAACATTTAACCATAAATACAATTTGATGCAATAACTTTTGAAATTACGTATTGTTTCACTGTCGGAGATTAACGGTTTTTTTAAATCAATGAATTTTTTCACATGATGGTGGCAGGGTCTAAATATTCCTGCTATACGCAAACAAGTTCAAGAGATTTTTGTAAAATAGCAATACATATTTCTTTTGTTTAGGAAATACGAAAAACCTAGAGTAAGCGAAATGGATTTCGTGAGAGACTGAATTACGAATGTGAGTTTTGGTCAAATTTCTAGTACTTAAGAAATCAAGCTCCTGGTCGTTATTTATTTATTAAACTTTATTGCACAGAAAGAACAAAGGGCGGGCCTAATGCCACGCGGCATTCTCTACGGGCCAACCAAAAGATAAACAGAAAGAGTCAAGGCGGGTGCCCATACAAAAAAAATATTAATAATAATTAACGATATTGTTACATACATTCATACATTTATCCTCAGTTCCTGTTAGATTCTTCGAGCACCTTTGTAACTACGGCATACCTAAGCACTGTTCAAAGTGCAGAGTTCAAAGCGTTTAATCTGAGCTGAGTTTAATTATACGTATCGTATATTTACATGCAAGCTTATCTTCATAGGCCTAGTAGGCGATCTAAAGATGTATATTAGAATTTTAATAATATTATTATTTTATTCGATTTAAAAATTCTACCTCGTGCATTAGGTCGTTGGTTGACTTGACAATATTTTGCAGAAAGCTTTTTTTTTAATTTAAATTATTATAAAAAATCGTGTGGTGCCGAAAGAAAGAACAAAGGGCGGGCCTAATGCCACGCGGCATTCTCTACGGGCCAACCAAAAGATAAACAGAAAGAGTCAAGGCGGGTGCCCATACAAAAAAAATATTAATAATAATTAACGATATTGTTACATACATTCATACATTTATCCTCAGTTCCTGTTAGATTCTTCGAGCACCTTTGTAACTACGGCATACCTAAGCACTGTTCAAAGTGCAGAGTTCAAAGCGTTTAATCTGAGCTGAGTTTAATTATACGTATCGTATATTTACATGCAAGCTTATCTTCATAGGCCTAGTAGGCGATCTAAAGATGTATATTAGAATTTTAATAATATTATTATTTTATTCGATTTAAAAATTCTACCTCGTGCATTAGGTCGTTGGTTGACTTGACAATATTTTGCAGAAAGCTTTTTTTTTAATTTAAATTATTATAAAAAATCGTGTGGTGCCGGCTTACAATAGAAATATCAATGTTTTTATTTAGCTATATTATTTTGGTATATTTCGATTTTTATTATTAATTTGCACCTAACTGTACTTTCCACATGCCCTAAGGTAGACTGGTAGATAATGCCACTGGCATTAAGTCCGCCCATGTACACTGTTGTGCATAAAGTTCAATAAATAAAATAAAATATAATAATAGCATTATCCCTTTTTCCGCGGGTGTCGTAAAAGGTGACTAAGGGACTCGAGGGTTTCATGGTTATTACAATTTTAGGCGACAGGCTGACAAACCTGTCACTAATAGTGATACACAATTTTTCTAGAACGGCCCGCAAATATTTGTTAGACGTGGTGATAGCGGCCTGTTAACGCTCTGCCTACCCTGCAAGGGATAAAAGCTAATATTTGTGTGTGTGCGTCTAAAAAGACACGTTTATTTCGTTACTTTTTAGTACAATGTGTACTCCATCATAAAATATAGGGCTGCGTTGTTGCAAATTACTTTTGTAATACGATCTTATTCCACAAATGTACCCAAGGTGGTTATCACACAGTGCCGTACGATGTTGCGGTTTTTGGCAGCCACCAAGCAAATGACAGCATGTGACTGCCGCACAAAAAATGCATCGAATTCCGTTCACCAACGCAGACATTCAGAATGACGTCATCCGGGTTTTCTCCGTTCGAAAAACGAACGGATATATGCGGCAAATAACAATACAATATGCTTTTTTGTACAAAACACAGAAAATATAACAGATACGAGTCCAGTAAAAGAAACGTCGGTACAATTAAGGCAACTTTATAGCTGAGGTAGCAATAAGATAAATTTTTATATAATAATTAGCATTACGGTATCCGGAATCTGGATACTGGATCAGGAAAATTTATGTGTACCAGTAGCCTTATCAAGGGTGGAATCAAAAATTGGCTGTGTGATGCCGGCTTAGAATAGCATCACTGTGATTGAAGCAATTAATGCATCACGTCATATACACGTCTCTTGGTGTTATATTAAACATTATTTCAGAACACTTTCTGAACTTTTTTCAGTTATTATGCGATGCGTGTGAAAACCACAACTTGGAACGTAACATAAGATGAAGCCGTTGTGATGCCTCCCCTAGGAATACTGTTATTACGTCGTTTAGTTCGCCTTTATATTACAGATACGAGCCAGTGAGGACATAGATACTTGGGCTATCATCATTTACCAGTTTAGTATAATGGATGAATACAAAACTTAAAGTTATAGGTTACGATACAAAATACATAATTGGTTACGAGTAGGCCGTGCCAAACCGGCTTAGAATAGCTTTAAGGTACTATTCCGAACCGAGCGGCCGCCGCGGCACTACTGGTTTGTATGGAATACTATCCAAACCGAGCGGCCGCCGCGGCACTACTGGTTTGTATGGAATACTATCCAAACCGAGCGGCCGCCGCGGCACTACTGGTTTGTATGGAATACTATCCAAACCGAGCGGCCGCCGCGGCACTACTGGTTTGTATGGAATACTATCCAAACCGAGCGGCCGCCGCGGCACTACTGGTTTGTATGGAATACTATCCAAACCGAGCGGCCGCCGCGGCACTACTGGTTTGTATGGAATACTATCCAAACCGAGCGGCCGCCGCGGCACTACTGGTTTGTATGGAATACTATCCGAACCGAGCGGCCGCCGCGGCACTACTGGTTTGTATGGAATACTATCCGAACCGAGCGGCCGCCGCGGCACTACTGGTTTGTATGGAATACTATCCGAACCGAGCGGCCGCCGCGGCACTACTGGTTTGTATGGAATACTATCCGAACCGAGCGGCCGCCGCGGCACTACTGGTTTGTATGGAATACTATCCGAACCGAGCGGCCGCCGCGGCACTACTGGTTTGTATGGAATACTATCCAAACCGAGCGGCCGCCGCGGCACTACTGGTTTGTATGGAATACTATCCGAACCGAGCGGCCGCCGCGGCACTACTGGTTTGTATGGAATACTATCCGAACCGAGCGGCCGCCGCGGCACTACTGGTTTGTATGGAATACTATCCGAACCGAGCGGCCGCCGCGGCACTACTGGTTTGTATGGAATACTATCCGAACCGAGCGGTCGCCGCGGCACTACTGGTTTGTATGGAATACTATCCAAACCGAGCGGCCGCCGCGGCACTACTGGTTTGTATGGAATACTATCCGAACCGAGCGGCCGCCGCGGCACTACTGGTTTGTATGGAATACTATCCGAACCGAGCGGCCGCCGCGGCACTACTGGTTTGTATAGTATTCCATACAAACCAGTAGTGCCGCGGCGGCCGCTCGGTTCGGATAGTATTCCATACAAACCAGTAGTGCCGCGGCGGCCGCTCGGTTTGTATGGAATACTATCCGAACCGCGCGGCCGCCGCGGCACTACTGGTTTGTATGGATTATTGTATCGGAATAGAACCTTTACCCCTTTTCTTTCCCGCGCGAGTAAGAGGCGACTAAGGGACTCGAGGGTTTCAATTTGTATTGCAATTTTAGGCAACAGGCTGACAACCTGTCACTATAGCGATACACGATTTTTCTGAAACAACCCTCAAAACGTAAAGATAGCGACTGTTTTTCTTATGGCAGTTAACGCTCTGCCCACCCCGCAAGGTATAAAAGCGTAATATGTTTATGGTTATATATTAAATAGCCGTGTGATGCCGGCTTAGAATAGCATCACCCCATTTCTTTCCCGTGGGTGTCGTAAGAAGCGACTAAGGGACTCGAGGATGCGTATTGCAAATTTAGGCGATAGGCTAACAACCTGTCACTATGGTGATACACAATATTCCATCCAAATTACCCTCAAATGTTTGTCAGACTTGGCAAAAATGACCGTTTTATAAAGCGGTTTACGCGCTGCCTACCCCGTAAGTGATTATAGGCGTGAAATATGTATGTATGTATTAAATATTATGTATACATTTTTTGCCTTGTGATGCCGCCTTAGAATAGCCTCGTCTCATTTCTTTCCCGTGGGAGTCGTAAGAGGCGGCGGCGGTGTATTGCAATTTTAGGCGATGGGCTGACAACCTGTCACTATAGTGATACACACTTTTCTCAATGTCATTTTAAGTATTAGACCGGGTCTATCGCGATAGTATTTAGGTAAATATTAGTAATTTACCTGTGTCCCGACGTTTCAACACAGTTTCATGTATTGTGGTCGCGGGTTGGGTTTCTCAATGTCCTTCAAATAACTGTCAGTCCCGGCGATGGCGACCGTATTTTTGCGGCCGTTAACGTTCTGCCTACCCTGCAACGGATATAATGTATACTCACGGTCAGTAGTTTATGTGTTAAACAAAAGCCGAGGAAATCGAACGGTGCTCGCGCTATCAGTTAATTAAAACTAAGTTCCGACTCGGAAAGTTCTCGACAGAGCGCTAGTGTCAATAAACAGATGGTCAGCGAGTGCAGTGAATACTAAGTTAGGTAGTCGCGCAGAACTCTTAATGAACCGAACTGTTAAGCTTTCAAAGGCAATGAAGCTTGTTTTGTTTCGATTTATGATTGCACAATAAATTTAAATTTAAAATCCCGTGTGATGCCGGCTAAGAATAGCATCACCCCATTTCTTGCCCGTGGGTGTCGTAAGAAGCGAATAAGGGACTCGAGGGTGTGTATTGCAATTTTGATCGATGGGCTGACAACCTGTCACTATAGTGATCACAGTTATCTGATTGACCCTCGAACTTTTGTCAGACGTGGCGTAAATTACCGTTTTTCACGGCCATTTATGCTCTGCCTGCCCCGCAAGGGACTATAGGCGTGATATATGTATGTATGTATGTATAAATTTAAAATGTTATTCGTATTGAATGTGTTTTACAAAAGTACAGCTTGCTATGACCTAACCGAAGTAGGAACAATGAGGAAAAATTACACAACGGATTTTTGAGCATGTTTTTATTAGTAGGATATTAATTGACGGCCGATGTGGCGCAGTGGTAGTGCGACTGCCTGCGACACAAAGGTTCCGGATTCGATCCCCGGTGGATCCACTCACGAAGTTATATTATTTATCACTTTGTGAATTTGTTCGCAGTATGATTAGGACATTGCAGGTTGAACCACCTGATTCTCCGAAAAGAAAGATGGTTCCGGTTAAGCCGTCGGTCCCGGTTGCTGTCTATGATTACTTAGACGGCGGTCGTAACACAAGCATGTCAGAGGCCTACTACCTAATAGGTGGTTGAAAAACTCTGACACCTGGGTTCATCGGGTCGTTGATCGAGTCGGTGTCCCACACGAAAAGAAGAAGTTCAAGAAGAGATCATATTGTAATCCCACAAAAGTAAAAATTGTCAACGTAATCAATTTAATGGTCTGTTGAAAAGTCTCTGAAAATAATTATTTTTCAAGAAAACTCGTTACAGAAATATTTTTTTATAGCGGGTGTAAGGGAAAGCCCTCCAAATGCTAAAAGTATGAATGCTGATCGTAAAAATAAACAAAGCATTTGGAACATATTATGTCAAAAAACGAAAAAAAAACCTCGTGCTATACAAACTCACGACCAGCTGACTGCCTTTACTATGAGAAGTCAAAATTTTTGTCGTTTCCTGAAATATTTTTACAGGAAAGTTGTTCAGTTTCATGGACTGAATACACGCAATCAGTATTCGAAGAGCAGTCCCTTACACCCTGTCTTGCTTTTGGCTTTATTGATAAAACCAATATAATATTTCAGGTGTGAATTTTGCGCTATTTATGAATTTCATCAACTTTATTAACTGCTATAAAAGAGAAATATAAACTTGAATTTACTGCTCGCGAAATTCATATGAAATATGCGGTGTAGGTACATTAAAAAGCCTTTACCGTTTTAAAATAAAACAATATCCGCTTTTATTAAAATACAAAAACCTCTGGTTCGTTTGAACGTTGGCACTTGAGCACCTAAATTGAGGAATGTGTGTAAATAAATTTGGAATGTGTACTGAATTCTATGAGAATTGAATTTTATTAAATTCAAAGTGACTTTTTTCATTCATAACTTGGTTAACATATTAATCTGGACGGAAAATTCGGAGGCGGAAAGTTTTACAATGGAACTTTGTTTGAACTAATAAAGAGGCGAACATTTATTTATTTATTTATTTAACTTTATGCACAAAAATGTACACGGGTGGACTTAACGCCAAAGGCGTTATCTCCCAGTCTACCTTAGGGCATGTGGAAAGGGTCAAAGCAGGTGCATTAACCAAAAAAAAATTAAAGAAAGGCTTGAATATATATATATAACACAGCAATATATACATATGTATAATAACAACAGCAATATACAATAAATACTACACATATACGTCTATCATATATAAATATTCATATATATAAATAATACACTAATACATAAATATACTTATATTATACCTGACCACGGGCATTATAAAAGTAAATACAAACGAACCGTAAAAATAACTATGTTAGAGGGTAGTGAAAAAAAATGTTCATGACAACAATCAAGATGACTTTACTTGATGTGATTTCAAAAAGTGTTCTCGCAATCTGGATTTGAACATTGACTAACTTATGACTAATTACAATTGACTAATTAATTATTCAAAAAAAATCGTTAGTGTATATGTATAAAAATATTATAATTTATCAGCCTGTTTCTAAACTACCTACTCGTTTCTATAAAATCCGTGGATAGCGTAGTTGACTGTACATAAACTTATGATTTGTTTACTATTTATTATGTAAGTAACCTATGTATTCAGTAGTTTGCTTTTCAAAATATATGAATTAAATACCTTACCCCGTTAACGTTACGTCCGCTCGGAGTCGATGTAAGTTTTTGATGTATGAGAGGGTAGGAGGATCAAATTTTATATGTCTGTCTTGTGTTTATATTGTAATTTGCTATTCCTTCATGGTGATACTAATGTAGTGAAGTGCTGTGTTGTTGACAAACCCAATCGGGTTTAACGACGCGTAATATGTATGCCTGTATTTGTTGTATTGTAATAAAATAAATAAATAAAAAAAAAAAAATTGGCGCCGTGGGGGTAGAATCTCAAAAAAGGGCCCAATTTTTCGTAATTTTCCTAAATCTGGAAAACGAAGCATAGTTCAAAATTGCGTTGAACCACACAATAAAAGCCAATAAAATTTTCTACAAGTTTGGTCTTGATAGTTTTTACTTACTCCGTGTAGGTAAACCGCATATTTCACCAGTTTTTGAACCTATGTATACAAAACTTTTGCTCCTAGAATTATATTTTTCAAATGTTAATTAATTGAAACAAGTCATGCATTCTATGCACCATTCGCTCCTACAATTTCCTACTACTCGAAATTGCACACTGACTTCGCTCGGGACCGAATGAAAGAAGTTGAAGGAACGAATGAATGAATGAAAAAGTTAACGAGCATGAGTTGCCTGGAGGCATTTCGTTGGCTAATGACTATGAATTGTATAGGGAAGTGGGAACTCACCATACATTCCGTTTGAAAGTCACTTTGCTCTTTTGAGAAAACAGGTAGTGTGCTTGAGGGATGTTTTTATCGTTTTATGCGCGTTTGTCTATGATGGGATAGTCTAAAAGATAAAGTGGATTATGGATTGCCTAAAGTTCAGTCGGATAATTTGAATATGACATCAGAGTTTTTTCACTCGTGCTTTCATATATAACTAAAATGAAGACGTTGAAAGGATGTATAGCGCTGTTACACACATCACGGTTAAATTAAAAATAAATAATTCATCAAGAACTCTTAACTAACTTCATAAATCGGGTACAGCTAAGACTTCATACATTAACAGCCACAACAGTTTACTGTGGGACACCCACGGGTTGTATTGGGGTGATGCTATTCTAAGCCGGTAACACACGGCAATCTACCTCGTTTTAAATACCTCGTATTCTTATTGAATTTAAGGTAAGCATCACCTCATTTGCGTACTAAGTATAATAGAGATCAGTACCTCATTTGAAGCTGTATTGCTCCCAAGGAACATAATACTCGGATTGCTCCTGTTCTGCATAGAATAACGCCACCTGGTATGACATTATAATATAAAAAGTTCAAGAACTGTCAGATAGAAAAAACCTCATTCTACACGTGTCTCGTGCCCTGACCTTTGCAAGCGGAGGGTAGCCGCTTAAAGAAAAGACATTATGAAACTTTTACAACTTTTCATACAAAATAATAAGTAACCTCAACAATTCACACAGCGCAATGTAGCCCCAAAGTAAGCATAATTTGTATTATAGGAATTAAATAGCTAATATTATTACTTGAAACCTTTTTTTCATAAATACATTTATACGTAGAAAACAACCAGATTTAAAACAAATGTCTGAAAATTACCCCAAACTAAGCATAGTTTTTACAATGGAAACTAAATAGCTGATATTAATACCAAAATACTTTTTTTTGTAAATAAATACATAGAAAACACCCAAACTTAGGACGCAAATATCTGAAAATTGACTTTACAAATATTTGGGCCAGTCGAAAATCACACCTCGAGTTATATTAATGATCTTTCAAAAAATACCTCGTACAAAAATACAAATAATTTATTTAATATCAAAATATCTTAGAAGGAAGGCTAAAATAATGGTTCCCACACTAGGCAGCGCCTGTATCGTGGGCAACCGGAAACAAAATAGCAAAAACATAATTTTGACAGAAAGTATATCACAACCGTATTCTTATTGGAATTGAGGTACGCATTACCTCATTTGCGGCTGTATTCTACACGTGCCAGGTGCCCTGACCTTCGCTAGTGACGGTAGCTGGATCGATTTCAGAATAGACTTTGTGGAAGTTTTTAAACTGTGCTTGAGCTCGATTTCCCAAGTATTCGTAATTGAAATCGAGCACACCCCTTTCTAATGGCCCTTTTCTTCCATATCCAAAATTGCTCTTTTCTAACTGTAAATGCGAGTGATTCGTACGAGTGGCCTTACCACTTGTATTAAGCCGTGAATCATTTTTACTCTGTACTCTCCAAAACAGCTGATTGTCGAAATCAAATAACAAGGTAAGCATTTGACCAAATACTACGATTTGACGCAATAACTTTTTAAATTACGTTTCCTTTCACTGTCGGAGATTACCGGGTTTTTAAATGAATTAATTTTGCTAGGGATTGTGGTCTCAATATTTCTACGTATTATGAAGATTTCAATACAATGGCAGTACTGATTTCAACTGTTTAAAGTTGTATGGCAATTGATACCAAAAATTACTGTTTTTAGGCACTTTTTGTCATAACTTTGATTACAGCGAATATTTCATTGAGTTTTCAGATTCTAATTTTACTTAAGAATAATACTAAAAACTTAAGCATCGTGCATTCTGAATTGTTTGTATAAAGTGAAAATATTTTTGTGACGTGGCGCCACCGTCGAGGCCGTTGAGCGAGTTGGATTTCGTGAGAGAATAAATTAGGAATGAGAACGTTGGCCGAATGTCTAATACTTAGGAAATCGAGTTCCTGGCTCTTTTCCGCTTCGAGTAAGTTTAGGTAGTATTAGACTTGCATAGAGGTAGGCACAGGCATGCTCTTTTGTTTTACGGCTTAGCCATTGTTCATTAAAACCGAACATACGATCAACTGCAACTCACGTTACCCATTTATGTGACAGGTTTACTAAACAGTTTCTAAGACTAACCAGTATGACGGGTTCCCTGAATAAGTAAGTCTGAATGCTGCAGGTAGTACCTACCTACATAATTCATCATCATCATAATTTTAACTTGGTGGTGTTAATATCCGTTTTAAGGCCGTTATCGCTCTGCCTACCTCGTAAGGGATATAGGCGTGATTTATGTATTTATGTATAATTTCAGCTTTTATCCACCTACTGCTATAATGGTAAGCCTCTCTATGCACAAGTCATAGATACCTATCTTGTGCCATTTTTGTTCTGCCGATAATCTTTTCTATGTATTACTTACAAAATATTTTTGCTCCAGTATCGGCGTTATATTTCACTTATGCTATCGTTTTGAAATTAAATATAAATAAGAACTGGAGTTTTTAAAAATAAAAGAATAAAGTTTCTGAGATAGATAATTAATCTTCATTTAATTTAAAACGAGAAAACTAGTACGTTCAAGTACGTCTTAAAAGATATTCATTTCAAAATATAAATAAGTTTAGCATTTCAGAATAAATGAGTAGATTTCGCAGCAAGTCTCAGTCTAGATATTCCGTAATAAATAAAGCTGGAAAGAGGGACTGTTATAATAACGTCTTCATCTTCTTGTTTATATAAAGCATTTCTCATTAAATCTTTATGAGGTAGAGTAGGGTGGAGTTTGAAATGGAACAGCCGGTTTCTGCGCGTAATTTAAAGTGTGTTTCTTATTCACATAAAATCTACGTAAATATCATGATATTAGAAAGGTTCAATAATGCTATATTGTAATTGTTATGACCAGAAAAGATACATAACGATTCCTAGAACAACACAGGCGGCTTTTTTAGGCAACTTTAAGTTACCGATGGAACCACGATAAAAACGCAATCTATAAGATCTACCTATCTATTTAATACACTCCCAGGCGTCCATTCGGAAAATAAATTCGTTTATCTTAATATGTTTTCATATTTTAAATCTAACCTTAATATAGCGCTGTGTTACTTCCCGACAAATAGATTTAGAAAGGAAGGAGATATCTAAGTCCTATCTTGTTTAAAAATATCAATGGGTTCTTTGCCATTGTTAACATCGTTGCCTTATTTTGACAAATCGTAATTTCTGACAAATTATAAAACATGACATGACATCGATATCTTCTATCCTTTTCTTAATCTTTTTGGCAGAAAGTGACAGCACTAATTTAAGGAAAGTTAAGAGAATTTATTCCTGATTTGAGGCCGGTCTTAGTAAATTGTATTCGTAGCATTTTGCTACGAGCGCTCTACGCCGTAGCGAGATCATTCTTGTAGAACTTTGGACGCTTAAATACCTTAATACTTAACGACTTAATTACAAATGGAAATTACCAGAAAAATCAAGGCACTACTATTTCCTGCTTGTTGCTATCTCAATCGACTCTTTGTTCTTTGTTCACTACTGTGTACGGAATATAAATAAGTAGCAGACGACATCAAACGTAACTCAAAAGATGTTCATATTATGTACTGAACTCCAAGAGGCCATCATGAAAACAACATAAAGAATGTATTTTGATGAGGCATGTAATATTCATACACAAGTTGGGAACGGGAACATACGGCGGAATATACTGGGCGTTTTGTCAATATTCCTTATAAAAATATATACGTCAGTCGTTTTGCTTTTGCGCTTTGCTAAAATATTTACGTATCATTGACAGCATTACATTATCTGCCACATATTTTTTAAATATAATTACCGTTTATAGTTCACTAAAACATAACTAGAGACATACATACAAAGAATAACTTAAAAAAGACACACATACAAAGAATAACAAGAGGACAACTTATTTCTACTAAGAAATTTATTCCAGCTGAGACGTGAGACTTTATAAGAAAGGCGGATTAGGCCATGAAATAGGCCGTGCAAAATAGACTACAATAAGAAATCTATTTATTTATTTTATTTAGGAATCTAAGTTCCAATAAATATTTTAAAGAGGATATTTTCTTATTAATTTGTTCGTAAAAAATGTTTCATTTAAATAGGATAGGCGTTCCTTGTTAGTACACTGATATAAAGATATCTCGCCCATATAATGTCACGTACTTATAAAGCCACAAACAAAAATTATGCAATTTCGGGTCCTTTTCCTTTTGTCTGCGACGCAGAGGTTCCGGGTTCGAATCTCGGTTGGGCATAACTTCTCAGTTTGTGAATTTGTTCCCAGACTATTTAGGACATTTCAGACTGAACCACCTGATAATCCGTAAGAAAGATAGGTCCGTGCTTCGGAGGGAACGTGAAGCCGTCGGTCCCGCTTGCTGTCTATGAATACTTAGACGGCGGTCGTTACACAACTATGTCAAAAGCCTTACTACTAGATGCTACTAGTAGTAGGCGGTTGAAAAACTCTGAGTCGTGTCGTTGGACAACTCGATGTCCCACACGAAAAAGAAGAAGAAGTAATCTTGTTTAAACGATAATCAACTGGACCGATTTCAAAATTGTCCCTTCTCTGGAAGACGAGACGAGTACCAGCATATAAATTCCATGGGTTAAATAAAACTAGTCAGTAGTCAGTAAAACGAATATCTTTCCTTACGTATGAAGAACACCGCGCACGTTTTGGAAAGTAACTTTATTCCCACGGCTACAATATTTATGAAGTTGTAGAAGTCGAGTGAGATACCGACGTCAATATATCACGCGAACCAGACAGGATGTGCTAATGCCAAAAACAATAGTATTACTTCTTTTAGTTAGTAGGTCAAATGTGAATGAACCCGCATTCAAAATCAAAATAAGTATTAATTTACTATCCTTTTTATTCACTAGCGGCCTGTCAAGCGGTTTAACCCGCGAGAATAAGACATTTTAATAGAGCCCATGTATATCAGGAATAATGTAGAATTCTTATGGTAAAAGACAATTTGTTTTAATCGGTCCAGTAGTTTCAGAGCCTATTCAATTCAAACAAACAAACAATCAATCAAATTTTTCCTCTTAATAATATTAGTGTAGATACACGAGCTTAGAGGTAAAATACGTTTTCCGGTGTGTTTCCAAAAAGCACGGTGCCCAACACGCTGGCAGAATTCCCTCTTGGATTGCCAGGCTTAAGAGGGAAGAATACCATCGCCATTTAAAAAAAATGGTATTTAAGAAAACTCATACTGTCGCTCGCGCGCTCAAGTCCCCGCGTAGTAGTGCGATAGAGAGCGTTGCCGCTCGCGACTGATTGTAGGTATTTTTAAGATGAAATTTGCGTCTCGGGAGAAAATGTTTCCCACATACTAAATCACAACCAATAGTTTTGATTTTGGTGTTTATCGTTTCAGCATATTATATTCTAGGTTTATAGCTTTTTATTTTTTCTTAAAACAACTTTTTTTTTAAATACAAACGTTTTACTTCAAGGAAGATTTTGTAATAAAAAAAGCGACTTTTAGACGCCTATAATTTTTTATCCATTAAAAAATTCGAAAAAAGGATAAACTATAAACCTATTTTTTGACTGTGTCAACAACATTCTAAAAAATCATTGAGATCGGATTACATTTAGGGGTAGGAAAACGTTTTCTCTTATTGTATGGACGAGAGCTCGGTAGTCGATTCTCTTAAGCGCTGGGCCAGGAAGCTGCCAGTCCTGGAGTCACCGGAAGCCTCTATGAGATGCACTGAAAACTCCTCGACGAATTTTGTCGTTTCAGGTCCCCAGGGTCTCGAAACCCAGAGGGACAGACGTAAAGCACCTCGTATGCCTACGTATTTTTGAAATTGTAGCCTTTCATGCTGCATCCGCCTGTAGGCTGGTGCTGCAGATGTGGGTCAACGCCAGGGTGTCTACGCAGGTCGCATTGCATGCCATGTGATTAACCTGGCCAGCACCGAGGCAGTGCCTTTATTTTTATTTTTTTATCCCACCCGAGCCGGTTTTCTATTAGGACATTACAAAACAGTTATAAAAAAAGAAAATTGTGTTCTACAAATTTATTTTTTACAATGACGGATCATGATGTCAGTAAGTGATAATACCATCCGACATTGAAAAAAGAATTTTAATTTCATTCCTTGCCATGAACCTTCCTCTCTGCCACAGAATGAGCGTCATTGTAATTTTGATGATAAAGTGCCATCATACTACCTTAAGTTCAATTACTTGCAATAAACGTTTGATAAGAATAAGAATAAGAATAAGAATAATTTATTTATAAGCTTAATGTCAGTATTTACATATAAATACTGACATTAAGCTTATACTATTGATACTACCTTTATTGTAGAGCAAACTGTAATTAATATATAAATGTACGCTATTTCCGCCTATTTATTATTTTATATTTTGTCTTTTATTAAACTTGCAATTTTTTTACCGCGAGCAGGAAAATGTAGTTTAGAAGTTTTAAAATTTGATCTTCAATATTTCGTCTTTTTTATTCTACTAAAATGCAATCTTTTTTGCCTACTTTTCGCAGGACTATCATTTTTTCTTATTTCGTAGAGATGACCTTGTCAAAACATGTCCTTCGCCGCCAGAGCCGTCTCTTATCTCCCATCTATTTGGACCCAATGGGTCGTAAATGCAATAGCTCAGAATGACGGATCGGAAAAACGGGGGTCACATTTGACGCGTGAAATGCGCAATAACTTCCTTATTCGAATGTTATGGTCGGGACCGGACCTGCCTTAATATTTCATTTATTCTGGGCTGTTTGCTGTATAATATAAATTCATAATACGATAGGCCACCCAGTGGTTGCACCCTCAGTTACTCATTTTTCTGCGGTAGCTTTCTTATGGTGTTTCTCAATCGTTTTGGGGATTTTCGATAACATAAAAAAGGAAATTTCCTGGGTAAGTAATAAAACACAAACCATATAAGTATTTTATGTTTAAAAATATTGTTAATAAATATCACTATTATCATTAAATGTGATTCAAAATATGCATAGTTTGCCATTTCCAAGTTTCAATTTTGAACCCATCCTTTATAGAGTATTTTAACATACATATTAAATCACGCCTATATCCTTCCTATCCTATATATTACGGGGTAGGCAGGCTATTTTAACATCATGTCTCTATTTACGTACAGCCATATAAATATGCCGTGTGATGCCGGCTTAGAATAGCAATAAACTATTTCTTTCCCGTGGGCGTCGTAAGAGGCGACTAAGAGACTTGAGGGTGTGTATTGCAATTTAGGTGATGGGCTGACAGCCTGTCACTATGGCGATACACAATTGTACGAATGACCCTCAAATATTTGTCAGATGTGGCGTAAATGCCGTTTTTTGCGGCCGTTTACGGTGTTCCTACCCCGCAAGGGACAATAGGCGTGATATGTGTATGTATATATGTGTATATAAAAAAGGATAATTTAGAAACAAACGGTTAATCTTGTAAATTTTTCGAGTAGAATAGATACCGAGTGAGAGACTGATTTCAAAAAATTGACACTTCTTATCGACTTCTATTGAAACTCCTACAACAGCTATCATCAAAAACAACAACGCATGGATTTTCTATAAAGCTAGCCTTTTTTGCCACCTGTGGGCTATAAAATCCGAAACCCGATAAAACACTTTTCTAGCTTTTTTTTAAACCAAATTCCACTGCCAGTAAATCTATCGCTGTCTGTCCATTCCAAGCGCATATGGCATTTGACACGATGGCTCAAAGAGATTGATCGCCATTGATTTGAATGCAAGCAAATGGAGTGAATTTCGGCAGGTCGACAGGCGTTTTCACATTGGCCTTTAAACTAATTGGTGGCTTTTTCATATCATAACCATGCGAAATTTAGCCACTATCTGTATATTAAACCACTGTTTACTAAAACGACATTCCGAAATAAGTCGGAACCGATTTGCAATAAACTACTTTTTTATCGAGTGCCTAATCAATTTTCAAGTGTCTTACATCTGCGGGCAAAATGTTTACGTCAACTTTATCGGTTAATGTTAATACGACCGACTTCAATTACTCAATCACTGTCTCTTTTCGTGTGGAGCACCGAGTCGTCCAACGACACTCAATCACTGACCTAGCGCAACTATTTCAAACGTAAACAAAACTTCGGTATTGGTGATCTGTTTGGTTATTCAAAGCACATAATGGCTCTGAAATATAGGGATTTGCAACGTGTGCTGAACTACATTCTGTTTATATTATTGGTCTGGTAGACTATTGGAAACAGCCACAGACAGGAAAGCCTTGAAAGACACGAGGGGAGGCCTTTGCCCAGCAGTAGGACGATAAAATAATGTAGAACTTGCTACCATAGCAAGAAGGCCGCCTTGTTGTACCTACTTCACATATTTCTCTGTTAAGGATGTTATTTGTTTTTTTTTATATGTGCAATAAAGAATTTTATTATTATTAAAATTATAAACATTTATAAATAAAAAAAGACGATATTATATCTATCTATCCAAAAATATACAACAATTTCTTGAATACAGGTATACCAACTTACTGAAAGTATCTACGTATTTAATAATAATAATAATTTATTCATGTCAGACAATTAAAATCCATTATGGTTAGTAATACTTAAGCCTATGTTAATATATCAAATTACAAATTAATTAATTAATTGACATTACACATCATTTTATCAGTAGTCCCACCCAGTGTCTCAGGATGGGACAGTCTATTTTGTCAGCAATTAC
This sequence comes from Tuta absoluta, assembly GCA_027580185.1. NCBI lineage: Eukaryota > Metazoa > Arthropoda > Insecta > Lepidoptera > Gelechiidae > Tuta > Tuta absoluta. The sequence goes on along the minus strand of JAQAHW010000023.1, from coordinate 2,371,965 downwards.
CGACAGGATTATTAGTATGCCACTGGCGAAAGACTGAAAGATATACTTATCTTAATTGGTGGCAGGTAGAGTCCGTATCCACCAATTTTGTATTTGAGTTCTTTAAAGATAACAATTTCACCAAAAACAGTTTTTGGAAATTCTACCTGACGCTAGTAACAACCTTCTAGCTACAGTTTCTAAAAGGTCCAAATAATATGATTTGGATTAACGGTATATTCCAGTTAATGAGTGATTATAGAAAATATGGTCAAACCGTTTTTATTTCAGATATAGGTTTAAAAAACGGAGTTTTATCAGGAGTGATAACTCCAGGAGCAATAGTTTACGCTCAGGTATTTTAAGGATGATTGACTCCTAGCAACCCTTAGCCTATTTCTGATAAATAAAAAATTGTCCCTTCCATGTCATCTCACCCTGATTTCAAGCATTCAATAAGGGAATTCCAAAGCGTAACTAAACACCTCATCACTTGAAAATTCATAACTTGATGAAAACGTAATTTATCGTTAATTAACTTCATTCTGAAGATTCTATTTCAGATTGAAGTACAGATGTTAAAGTTAATTTAAAGCATGTAATTACAGATTGAGAAATTACAAACATAGCCACTTTTAGCACTTTCGCTACCTGTAACTTCCTTGTTATTTTTGCTAATACCACGCTTATACGATTTTTGGAAAACATATATAACTACTTGTACGTCAATCTGACACAAGCGGATTTTCGATAAATTTAAGTGATGAGCGCGCTAGTTACGCTCCGGAATCCCCTTAACCGGAAAAGTAAGCTAACAATTTCAAACAGGGAACTGTCTCTAAATCCATCACTGCCTATATTCAGGCGCAATGGCCCGTGCGTGCAGCGACTCAGAATGACTGATCGGGCGTGAAGAGATGTCGCGCCGCTCATACCGCGAGGATTTGAGTATAACCTGCGATATTTTATTGCCAGTCGAGTTGCCAGATGTTTTTTGGTTTGTGGTATATTGGATTTTTACAGTTGCGTCCTTTTAATGTGGCTCCACGTGCGCTTTTAAACACTCGTCTTTATCAATAAATAAATAGGAATAAAAATAAAAAAGCGTTTTATTTCTAACAGCAAATTTTTAAAATGATTTATTAACTTAAATTAAATCTTATTTAATATTCTAAACTAAACATATATAAAAAATTGGCTTATATTTTTCGTCAATACATAGTATCAAATAAAGTCGCTCTCGGTCGGTGGTGTCCCGTTGTATGCTTAGTTCGTCAAAAACACGCATCAGGTTTTGCCGCGCTATTTCAATAGATGGAGGGTAACTAACTATCCTATGTATTAATCCATGTTACCTTCTATATGTGTGCCTAATTTAATGACAATCGGCTCAGTAGTTTTTGCGTGAAGAAGTAACGAACAAACAAATAAACAAACAAACATATAAACTTTCGCATTTATAATATTAGTAGGATAACCTTCCTTTCATGCCAGGAAAAGGTCTATCCCCTCCAAAAAAGGGTTAGCAGCCGGCGTAGCAGCCAGTGAAACCCACCCGGCCAACCAAATCACCGGTGACACGACTGAACACAGCGACAGAACGTCGTCAAAAGACTTTCGAAAATTGCGAGCGTTACGTTCAACTGTCATTGAAAATGAATGAAAATGAAAATGAAAATGAAAAATTTTCATTTACAGTCAAGATCAACCCAGCCTGGGTTAGACACTTAAACTGCCAATATAAGTCTTATGCGCGCGGCATAAGAACGGTCAAAACTCCAAACTGTCTAACCCAGCCTGATCTTGACTGTACCAGCCAGACATGGGCCGACACTTGTCTCTATGTAAATTGATCTTAGCAGTTTCGTAGCATTCCGCTACGGCGTAGCAGTGCGTAGTCTAGAATCCATAATCGAGTCGTTGGACAACTAGTTGTTCCACACGAAAAGAAGAACAAGAAATTAATATATACATACGAGTACATATGTTTTCGCTAGAATATTGACCATTGCTTTAGTGGTTTAGTAATATCCACAATACGTATATATACTTACATGAATGTTTATTGTTCGCAGCCCAATCATGTATGGATGTAAAACACGTGCTCTTCAACGGCTACTGTTACTTGTTCGCTGGATACCCTAAGGCTTCCTGGATCACCGCTAAACAGGTAGACTAAACAATAGTTTAAGGTGAAATACGTCATTGCAAGTCACTAGAGACCTTCAAAACGAAGGTACACCAACATTACCTATCAAAGATAGATGACAAGTTAGTAATATCCTCTCAAGTAGATACGTTTGTATTTATTTGTAGGTAAATGTATTTTATTTACTTACTTATTTAACTATAGTAATTCTTTTTTTTGTAATTAAATGTTTGTCTCTTTATTTATTGCTCTTGCACTCTACTCTGATTTTTATCTTAATTTTAAACTTAATCTCAATCTTTAAACGGCTGTTTGTAAGAGATCGCTCTGAGCGATAAAACCGCTTAATAAGTTCCATATTCTGTTTTCTTTGTCTCATTGTGCAATAAGGTGTTTTATACATTATTATAAATTTGAGGGTCATTAAGAAAATTATGTATCAATATCACTACATAGTATTAAATAAAATCGCTTCCCGGTGTCTCGTTGTATGCTTAGATCTTTAAAACTACGCAACGGATTGAGAAGCGGTTTCTTGAAATAGTCTAAATTATTCAAGAGAAAGCTTTTTATGTATAGTATAATACATACCGGAAAAAGGTCTTGATACTGCGGGAAAAAGGTTATCAGCAGATAACCGCTAAGCGGGCGGCTAGATTCACATACAATAGAACTGACCCAAAAATAGCTAATACATCAAGCTTACACACTACTAAACCCTTGTTCGTGCACCCAACAATGACTCGCGTATTCTTTGTGTGTGTACAAAGAAGGAATCATTAGTCCTGTTCTGAATACCCAAATACTCGTAGTCCTCTATAGTTTTGGGCGACGATGATGAGGTATCGCTTAACATACAAAAGCACACACACACACACACAAAGAGTGCTTAGTAGAGAAGCACACATATCATACAGGCATATATACATAACATATAAATGCTTTATATTTATGCTTATTAATGAATAATAAATAGTCGATATCTATTATGACTTATAAAAACAGAAATTTCGCTATTACAGCTATTAATGGGCTATTCAGCCGACTAGTCGCCGACTATTTTGGCGATGAGTCGGTGAATTTATAGTGCTTAATTCCCCCTTATTTGTGGCTTAGTGCTTAGACCTTTCTGGTATTTATCAGACCGACAGCTATGATGAATGGATGATTTGTGTTTATTCAAACTATGAGGTCCTGTTGTATAACATATAAGGACATAACATAATTCTTTATTGCACAAAATGGGAACAATACAACAATAGAAAAACACAGACAAACAAGACGGCCTTTAGGCTAGGTAGCGGTAGCATTCTCTGCCGGGCAACCTTTGGGTGATAGTACTATGTCATCAATACTTTGCCATTTTGTATTTTATGCTGCGTCATCATTCATGGACTGATCATTTGATAGCTTTTGAGCATTTGTGAGACAGTAACCTCAATTCGGGATATAAATTCTCTTAACTTAGCCTAAATTATTGCTGTCACTTTCCGTCAAATAGGTTTAAAAAGGAAAGGACTATATTTTAGTTTATGTTATGTTTTAAAATTGGACGCAAAATACGTGTAATTTGTCACGAGGCGACGATGAAACAATGACGACTAAATTGACTAGAAATTTCGAAGAACCAATCGTTATTTTTAAACATGACAGAACTTAGATATCTCTTATCCTTTTCTAAACCTATTTGACGGAAAGTGACAGCATTAATTTAAGGTAACTTTTTTTTATGGCAATAATCAACCCTTTAGTTAGGGGATATTCCTGCCAACGTCTGGTGAAAAACAAGAAAGAACAATCAAAGAGCTATATCATGAAAGTTTAAATATATACACAGACACTTTATATATGTCGCAGTATTATGGCAGAATTAGGATTTCGGATGAAATCCTAGGATTTTGGCCAAAAGCCGGATTATGGTAAAATTGTAGACTTCATTCGACCATCGTCCTAAGTAGATCTAGGATTTCGGCCATAATCCTAGGATTTTGACCAAAATCCTAGATCTACGTAGTAAATATGGTAAAACGAAGGCTTCAGAACACTTTTTATAAATTTTGTAGTGACTATACACATACATACATAAATACTTGCGTAGTATGCAGAGTTTTAATGGCCATAAACAATTTTGAGGGATATTTTAAATAAAACGTAAATGACTATAGAAAAATAAAATGGTAATACACATGAAAACTTCCATTCGTTAGTCGCTTCTGGGTGTCGTACCCGCGGGAAAGAATAGGGGTGATACTATTTTAAGCCGTCATTACACGGAATAGTAACTATCGCCATGCATTACTATTTGTCTTTACTTAAATTTGTATTCTTATGCTTTTGGAGAGAAAAATAAGAGCTTAAGAAAATTTGATGAAACAAAATAAATGACACAAAAAATATTTATAAAAATCAAATCAGTCTTTTATTTTTATTGATTCCAGATAGAATGTACTTAATCACTATTATTATTAGGTATCTAGTCTCGATATAAAAATTAACCATTTTTCATAAACATTTAAGTGCTAACCTCTTCTAACTATGATTAATATAACAAACATTAAATAATTCTTTTTTCTGTCACTAACATGAACTTTTGAGTATCATTTCTTTCATTAAAGATTTTTCAAGTAGTAAAAACAATATTTTTTAGATAATCACATAAGTAACTGTTTATAATATTATTATTATACTTAAGATGTGTAATAAAATAAACATATGGGTGTCTTCTCTTTTACAAAATATAACAAGGTAAACAGAACCTCCTGTTATCATTTGCATCACCTAGTATCTAAATGAAGATAATGAATGATAGAAATAAACACTTTTCTTTTTTAAAAATAAATTAGTATTTTCGGAAAGAAAAATAATTTCACAGAAACAAAAAATAACAAATTTAGCGTTGTTCTTATCCGTTGGTCTTAGTTTAATCAACATCGATTCCTTTCATAGATTAGATTGGACTCTTTTCTGAATTATTACTTATTGTGGCACTTTGACGAATTGTGGCACCTTGAATTGCAGAGTAGGTACTTCATTTTTTTTTACAGATGCATCTGTTAGTTTTGCACTGTAACTTTGACTTGCTGCAGGCACATTTTTTATAGCCTTGTCCTCCGAACATTGAAAGTTTTCCAGCAATCTCGATTAATGCCATAATACTAAGCAGATCCAGGATTTTAACCAAAATCCTAGGATTATGACCGAAATCCTGGATCTGCTTAGGACGATGGTCGAATGTAGTCTACAATTTTGCCATAATCCGGCTTTTGGCCGAAATCCTAGGATTTCGACCGAAATCCTAATTCTGCCATAATACTGCGACATATACAACTTATTACATAAACACAATATACTACAAGTATTTACAGGTAATTGCGCTTTGTGATCAATCAAAATATTATACAAGCTTAACGAATTACATTTATTACAAACGAACAAAATATGAGCAATGTCCCCATTACCTAAACCACATTCACATTCCCCAGTATCGAAAATCCCCAATTTAGACAAATGCATTGGGGTACAACAATGCCCCAACCGCATTCTAGAAATAGTTGATGCATTTCTTTTATTTACAATATATTTTGAAAACCATGGACGAGTTTGTAGTGTAGGCTGTAAGATTTTATAAAATTTGCCCTTTTCAGGGATTTAAGGTAACTTAAGAGAATTTATATCCCGAATTGAGAGCAATGTATTGATACTAAATACGTCTATGTGTATTGTTGCGCCACACCGATTTTCATAATTCAAGCAGCCCTCTCGTAGACGTGAATAAGGCAAATATGTCTCATATTTTTCAGCCTTTTTTTGTGGTATATTTTTACATTTCTACCTGACTCTAACATGGGAAAGTTGCTTTAATTTAAAACTGATTCCAACATTCTTTTGTACTTTAATTCCGCAGTACAGTCCCTACGCTACTGTCCATGACACGGCACTCGCAACGAGCGAAGCCAATTAATTTCTTGTTCGGAGCTACATTCAAGAGTTTCACAAAGCTCTGTTAAAAGTATATTTTATATTTTCGTTCGTATTTTTAGAGGGACTTTTTTTTAAACAGTTATGTAACCAGATTCGCCACGGGTGTGTTGGTATTGAAAAATAATTACAGTGCTAATTGCCTACAAGGTTTATTTAGTAAGTTGCAATTTGTGACGTAGGTTCTGACATCTCTGCTTGGCTTAAAAAAAACTCATTGAAATTGTATTTTCTTTCATTAATATTTAAGTAAGTAAGTAAAAACACTTTATTGCGCATTCAAAACACAAATAAATAACAGGAAAATTTAAAATACGCAAAGGCGGCCTTATCGCTGAAAGCGATCTATACCAGACAAACTTTGGGTGGAGGAGAAAGATGAGAGAAGTGCATATTTAATTGGATTTTTAAAATTTTTATCAATTAAGAGAGTAAGAAATGTAAAAAATTTGTTAATTATTTTAAAAAGAACTATTATGTTGCTCTGTTACGAAGTTTTTTTACATTTTTCAAACTTACCCTCAGCTTGTTTATATTTCCTTTTAGTTGTATTTTTGCATTGTTAACTACTTAATAAGAAAAAGCTTCGAGAGAACCAGTAAATTGTTATTTTTGTTTGGTTTTTCAACGTATTATTATGAAAGAAAGGAACAAAAACTTGCACGCTTTCGTGAAAGTCCTTACAATATTTATTGTACTTACAAGCAAGAAACAGCAAGGAGGTAGTTCATTACAGTAGGACATAGTTGAACTATTTTATTATTAAGTAGTTAAGAATTTTTGCTATGGACTCAAAAAGTATTAAAAACATTTGCTGGTCAATCAAATTTTTTTGTTGAATAGTCACTGCAGTCTCTGCTAAACGAGGGCCCCTTCCTAATTGTAGGTTACTTCTTTTATTCACCATACGTACTTGGAAAATGCTGTTTCCTGTTCATTGTATACATTTATAGATCTTATTCGTCTTAAATTAGATGATGTGTGATTACCCTGGCCAGCCCCGAGGCAGTGCCTTTATTTATATTTTTCTATCCCGACTGAGCCGGTTTTTCTATAAAGACAATACAATTATATGTATAAAAAATAAAATTGTGACAAATTTCTATTTTTACAATGACGGATCATGTCGTCAATAACAGATAATACATCTACTATCCTATATTGAATAAAATTAATTTTATACGGGGTAAAGCTTTTCGCATGTAGCATCTCAATAACATCAAATCTTACCATTTACTTATTTCTCAGATGTGTCAAGGCCTGAACATGCATCTATCCTCCGTCCACACTTCCGAAGAAGAGCGTTTCATCGTCTCAGGCATCCGGCAATCCAGCGACTACAGCGCTGGATCGGTTTACTGGCTTGGGGCGCGTCTAACGAAAGCTGCTGGAAGTGATTTCAACTGGGTGGACGGCAGCGCTTTGGAGTATCAGGAATGGCCGCCGTATAATGATACTGGGGAGCTGGATGAAGCTTGTTTGGGTGTACAGGTATGTAAGCATTTGTTTAAAAAACACGATCGCTCAAATATAATTCTCTATGTGATGAACAGATACAGGCACAAGCCTAAATAATACCCAGTCCTGAGAATCAGTTCCTTAACCTGGCCAGATAAGGTTAGGTTAGTAGTTTGGCTCTGGACTCGATAGATAGAAGAGTAGTCGGAAGCCAGGTACCCCGTAACGGATATTGCTACCCCTTAGGTTGGATCGTTTAACCGGAATTAGATACAAGAATTAAGCCTTTTGTGCCGTTGCCAGCTAAGGTAGATTCCATATAAATACCTACAAAGGATTTTCTATTTCAGTGGAAAACATCGCCTATACCGTCGCAACCCAGCGGTCTATACTGGACTTTACACAAGTGCGCAGTGACAGGTGGATACGTGTGCAAGCGCAGGCTCAACTCGGAGAATATCATGAAGAACAGGACTGTTGAAGGGAGTTCAGGTAATAATAATATCTTAGACATTTCAATCTAGCCCCAAACTAAGCAAAGCTTGTACTATGGGAACAAGATAGCTGATATAATACACAAATACTTCTTTTGTAAATAAATACATACAATACATAGAAAACACCCAGACTCAACACAAATATTAGAAAAGTAACTTTAAATATAACTGTCTTCAATTTACAAGATAGCAAAAAAATACGATGACGCAACATCGCCGAATATTCCTTACTTCTCCAAGAAGTTACGGTCCTCAAACGGCATACAACTAAGGCGGCATAACTGTTAATCAAATCAATTTTAGATTACAAAGGCCAGAAGACATTTCAGAACCTCAAAATTAAGATCAGGATTTTTTATCTCATTTCGTTTTGCAATCAAAACCAAAGCAAACGCATATCAATCCAAACATACGGTATTTACCAGTCTCTCTTTTCGTTTTGGACAATCAGGTGGTTGACCTTGCAATGTCCTAACCAGAACGGGATCAAATTCACAAAGTGATAAATATCGACTTTTGTGAGTGTCCCACCGAGAATCGAACCCGGAACCTTTGCGTTGCAGGCAGTCGCACTACCACTGCCCCACATCGGCCGTCGCTTTTATTTACCAGTTCAAGGACTTTGTAAAAGTTCATAAAACAGTTATCTGATTGACCCTCTAACTTTTGTCAGACGTGGTGTTAATATCCGTTTTACAGCCGTTAACGCTCTGCCTACCCCGTAAGGGATATAGGCGTGATTTATGTATGTATTTATGTCATAAACCAGATGTTTTATCTTCCAGGAGAGCTATCAAGCCCTAACTACCCCACGGTATACGACAACGACGTCGACTACTGGGTTACCATCGTGGGGCCAGCTGACACCAGGCTGGTGGTGGTCTTCCAGACCCTCGACTTGGAGTACCAGAAAGACTGCCTTTATGATTTTGTTGAGGTAAGAGCAATTTATTTACTTCCTTTAGGCATAAAGGTATTCTTACTGTGAGTCAGTGCCCGAGGCAGTGCCTTTATTTTTATTTTTTTATCCCGCCGCCCGAGCCGGTTTTCTATTAGGACAAACAAAAATTGTTATAAAAAAAAGAAAATTGTGTTATACTTACAAATTTCTTTATTTTACAATGACGGATCATGACGTCAATAAGTGATAATACTATCCTACATTGAATAAAGTTATTTCATTTTCATTTTTCATTTTCATACAAAGTGTTACTATGAGTCGATAAACGAGCTATTCAACTCTGAAAATTTCTTTCCCCTGGTAGTCGTAAGAGGCGACTAAGGGGCTCGAGGGTGTGTATTGCAATTTTAGGCTATGGACTGACAACCTGTCACTATGGTGATACACAATTTTTCGAATGTCTCAAATATTTGTCAGACGTGGCGTAAATGTCCGTATTTGCGCCGTTTACGCTCTGCCTACCCCGCAAGGCATATAGGCGTGATGTGTGTATGTATGTGTGTGTGTGTGTACAAAAATTGTGGGTTACATTATTCAGCACACAAACATGAACCCTTCAAGGGTATTTCAATTAATTAGTACTTAAAAACACTCGTGGGGCTAGCTGATACCAGGTTGGTGGTGGTCTTCCAGACCCTCGCCTTGGAGTACCAGAAAGTTTACCTTTATGATTTTGATGAAGTGAGCAACTTTATTGGTAAAATATCTTGACGTTGGTACCTACTTAGATTGAATCCAAAGCTGATAAGCTACGAACAATAAGTTATAGCTATTTTATTCTAAGTAGTTTGTGGTTTGGTTATGAGGTTGAAACCATCTGATAGTCCGTAAGAAAGATCATTTCGTGCTTTGCCAGGCACATTAAATCGTCGGTTCCGGTTTTTGGATGTAAATGGTGGACCTAAAACCACTAAGTAACTTCTTCTTGTTTTCGTGTGGAACACCGTGTCGTCCAACGCCCCGTTGAACGCTGGTGTCAGAGTTTTTCAACCGGCCAAAATCATATGCAAATAAATTTGATTTTGATTCAATTTCAATTCAAGACTAAGTTACTAAAACCACAAGAGAGCCTAGGTACTTTTTACCTACTTAGCGGACGGTTTTAAAAACTCTTGACCCCAGGGTTCGTCGGGTCGTTGACTCGGTGTCCCACACATACGCAATAAATATGGATGAATGACTTTGCAAATCAAATAAAAACTTTAAATAACGACGAAACCAGATCTGCGATATTTTCATACCTAAATACTTGTTTTATCTCATACCGTAGTGTTGTGTATACTTAATTAACTTGATTTAATTAAACATACATACATACATACATATATCACGCCTATAATCCCTTGCGGGGTAGGCAGAGCGTAAATGGCCGCAAAAACGGACATTTACGCCACGTCTGACAAATATTTGAGGGACATTCTGAAAATTGTGTATCGCCATAGTGACAGGTTGTCAGCCCATCGCCTAAAATTGCAATACAAGACCTCGAGTCCCTTATTCGCCTCTTACGACTCCCACGGGTAAGAAATGGGGTGATGCTATTCTAAGCCGGCATCACACGGCAATATTTTAATTAAAACATGTCATAAAGTTTTAATTTAATTAAAACATGTCATAAAGTTTTAATTTAATTAAAACATGTCATAACGTTGAAATTACTATTGTTTAAGTTATGAAATAAAGAACTATTTGTCGTGTGTTAATCCGGAAACCCAACAGATTATTAAATCTTAAGCATTAATGTTAACCTAAATCACTGGAACAATTCATAACCAACATTATCTAACAAAAAACTCATTATCTATTCTGATTCTACTTATGTTTAATCCGAATGGCTCAATATTACATACAGTACAATGTTCTTGAATGTCAAACAAGCACGAAATCTATAACAAGCATACAAATCTAAAATCAGAAGTGGGATTGGCTTAACATACAAACAACAATTTGTAGAAGCGCCAAGTAAACCTAGACAGACGGACCTAGTTGGCAGACATCACAATTACATAATGCCTGTATTCCGTTTTGTGACCCAATGTCCTGTTTCCGATTTCCAGACAGATTGAGAATCTAGAATTCTGTCTGGAAATTTTATCATTGACTTTGTTTTATTTTTGTATTAAATAGTTGCTATGTAGTTACCTACGTAGGTAGTGACGTTGCAAGTGAACTGTAGCAAAGGGCAATAATTTCCTTTAATATCATATCGGTTTTAGGTGAAGAATTAATACAAGGTGTACATAGAATGATTTGCAACAATTAACTTTACAAGATGGAATAGGTTTTTATTGGAATGGGTTCTTTTAAATCGCAAGCAAGCCAACATTTTAAATAATGAAATCAAATTAAATACGCGACAGTCTATTCTTGCCTTCTGGCGTTTCCACAAAATTAATAGTAGTCTTAAAGAAGTTTCTTAATCGTGAAATTAATTTAAAAAAATCTGGTACAGATGAGGGATGGAGCAACTATGAAGTCGTCGAGATACTGCGGAACAGCTGGCGAGACGAGATGGGTAGCGTCGAGTAATGCGGCCATGTTGCATTTTCATTCTGATTATAAGTGAGTATTGGGAACTAAGAACAAACTGGAACAGAAAAGTGCCGAGTAGTGACCACAGACTGTCTCCGAAGACAACATAAAGGATAGCTTCTTTGTGTAAGGCCACTTGAATCCGCTAGATATGGCATGGGTGGACTTATTTTAGTGGTCAGTAATCGACGATGATTTAAGACTTTGGAAAAGTTCAAGTGCAAACAAAGCTCCTATGTTCGGGAAAAGTTGTTCCTTATCAGTCACTTTTATCCTCCATCTTTAGTTTTCAGCATCGGTCACTAGTAACGTTTCAGCCTAAAATGTATTTAAAACCATTTTTTTTTAATCTTACAATATTTTTTTAGCACTCAAGGCACGGGATTCGCACTTACCTGGACTGCAGTAGAGCTGGCTGGATGTCCATCACAGACGTTCACATCGAAGGAGGGAGTCATACAAAGCCCAAACTATCCGTATTTTCTTCTGCCTAATTTGGACTGCACTATTGATATCTTGGCTCCTACAGGTTAGTTATTTTAGCATTTAATTATCAATGAATAGCATCGCCTCATTTTTTCTCGTGAATCTCGTAGATGCTCTTTTATGCGAAGGTACCTATAACAATTTTAGATGATGAGCTATCAACCTCTTAGTACCTACTCATGCATTTCTAATGTAACCGTCAAATGTATTGCGAAGACGTCATTTTTACGACTGTTGGTGCTTTTCTACACCGCGAGCGATGAAGTCGTGATTGAATATCTGTGGACGCCAATGGCGAATCTATTGTCTGATTATCACAGTTTTATGGACTAACTCTATTTCTTACTACGCTGAAATATTTGCCACAAATAAGTTTGGACCAATAGGAAAAGTATTTCTTTATTGAAGACTTGCTAGTTTGCCAGACCAAGTTAGGCATGCTTAAGTCCTCATATAAAAAAGTTTTTTTATCTCGATATAAGTTTCACGAACACTTATTGTCTGAATGTTGTCGTCTTCGAAGTACCTTTACGGCCCAACTTTGGCAATCTTATCTCAATTAACACCTTTAAGGGCACGTTTAGGCGTCTCTTTCAATTTAAGGGTTCCTTTGTCATTGAAGTGAAGCAGTCTTAAAAGAGCAATTGTTTTGAACTTCGTCAAGTGTATTTATGTAGGATTACGTTTATGTGAATTTAAGATTTGTTTTGTGATGGAACTCGAAACGTAAACGAATTCAATCTTCTCACTAAAGGTTTTTGCGATACTGTAATTGTAATATTGAAAATTAATAAAACCATTGCAACCATCAACAATGTCAAATCAAAAGCTTATAACTATTTAAAAAGCCAGAGGTTTGTGTATCAGAACACCACGTTTCTTTAGTTCAGACCAGTTCAGTCACCAGCTTGGAAAAACTGATGTAATCGTATGTGTTAAATTCTTCCAGGCAAAAGGATCTTTCTAAATATAAGTTCCTTTGACTTCGGCTATGGATCGTTCGAGAAGGGCGTTCCCATCAACGTGACTGAGTTAATCCCAGAAGAGAACTTTCTAGAAATACTGATAGATCTTCTAAGCCCTCCCGTCCGACCTTTTAAGAACTCTAATATACTGACAAATGGATTGTTCGTGTCGCAGTCAGAAGTGTTGAGGCTAAGGTTAAAGACTGGCGAGAATGTTACTGGGAAGGGGTTTTTCGCTCATTTCAAAACTGGTAAGCTTTTTTTTTGTTTTAAATAGACAATAAACGAATAAGCACACGGCTTTATTACATAGATCATTTGCATATTTCCAACCCTGCAGTAATTGACGAGAAAGATCAAATCCAATGCAATAAAACGTAAAGACTCTTAACAAGAATTCGTAACCAAACCACCTAGAAGATTGAAACATCGAACAAAAGATTTTCTCTCTCTTTCTTCAATCCGGCCCTTCAATGTTTAAGATCGTGATTCCCTAGCTCTACTTATTGAGCAATAATTTCTGCTTTATTAGGTTCAACTCTGTTTCGACGGACATCTTCAGTTCTCACTGCTTCATCATTCCATTCCAGTAAATTTTCTCAACGTCACCCACGTAGTGGAACTCGGAGACGTGCGTTCCGGTCGGCTGTCGGCGCCTAACTGGCCGGCGCCGGCGCCTCCCCGGTCTAAGCTGAAGACGAGGATCCTAGCACCGCACGCGCATACGCTGACGGTTGCGTTTGCGCAAACCAAGCTGGTGACACCGGTGGAAGAGGATTTTCCATGTGGTGAAGGGAATGGGTGGATTGAGGTACATGTCAATTTTATATTATTTCTTCATGACTTCCTAAAGACATTAACATCCACACGTAAGAAACAACAGTAGCTACTCAGATTTTAATAGCTCACTTTTGGACGTACTTAGGTAGTACTTGGAAAAAATCTACCTCCTCAAACATCTCCTTACTCCATCACAACCTATAAACCAATGTTTTACAAATTCTTTCAGGTAAAAGACAGCTACACAGACAACAACGGAACCCAGTGGACCCTTTGCGAAGTGGAACGAAGCAAACGCAAGATTGAGCCCAGCACTCCTCTGGTGATCCACTCGTACCTTCATTCCCTCTCTGTCACTCAGTATGCCAGCGATAAGGGAGTGAATTTGGACGTCGCTTTGCTGGTTAATAAGGGTAAGGGTTCCGCGTGGTACCGGATTAGAATAGCACCATCCTATATCTACCTGTAGGTGCCTAAGGGATGAATCCAGGGAATGGGAAGCAGCGTTCCCTGTGAATACAAAACTTTGTACTGCGCGCGCCAAGCGTGGTAAGTTTGGTAATACCCCTCAATCGGGGGGCCATATCCAATATTAGACGTTTGTGGCATGTGAAGTTAAGGCTAAGAAGGATGCCAGAACTATACTCGAAAAATTACCAAAGAATAAATAGTACCTTATTCTTATAAGTAGGTATAGTAGTAAACTTGTATTAGGTAAAGTAGATGACGCACATATCCAGAAGCTCGAATAAGATTTGCACATCACGGCACTACGCATTTGTAACAAGATTTTAATATTTTTCTTCAGACCCTGAATACCACAACAAACTTCTGCTACTGCCTGATGAGACCAACTTGGAAGCCTGCTACCCAAATCCTTGTCTTCACGGAGGGCGCTGCGCTACGGATGACGTGAAGAATTTTTGCCAATGTGCTGGATATTATACGGGTAAAGTTCCTTCATCTGTGTTGTTTTCTTATGCCTGAGGGTTGTGCTCGTGATTACCAAATGTAGCTTATATGATGAATTGTCTCCTGATCAATCTGTCTAGGGTCCTGTATCTTAGTGTTGCTGCCGATAGGCTCCAGCATTTGTCCGAAGTTTTGTTAGTCAAAAATCCCTCAGTCATCTAAATTGGACCATGCAAAGGGCTCTAGACTAATAAGTTTGTTTTTCATAACGAACTACAGACAAACTTTTTAATATCATAGATTTTTATAATATCATAGATTTTTATTTAGTTCGGATAAATAGTCATGTCATGATTTTATAACGTTCCAGGAGCATTCTGCCTTCTGACCGCCTGTGAAAGAGCACCATGCGTCTTCGGGAATTGTACTTTAGCGATGCCAGAAAACAATGAGGGTGACGCTTTCATCTGCATGTGCACTAAAGGATGGAAAGGGAAGAGATGTGCTGAGAAAATCAGACCGTGTGCCTCCAGACCATGTAACAATAGAGGAGCTTGTCTTGAGAGAGATGGGGGGTTTTCTTGTCAGTGCAATCCGTCGTGGAAAGGCAAAAGGTACATACTTCAGATTCTAATATAGATAAATTTTATGCGGAATCCTACGGTTGTTATATGAATATGTAACGAATATTAAAAATCTACATGCTTGGTAGGCAGATGGCAGTCCACGATTTTATATTCATAGAGAATTTCCATTGACTTATTCCTTGATCACTTTTTTACGACACTTAACCTACAGCACGGTAATAAGAGATGCGTTAGCGATATATCAGCAGATATGTATCAGTTACCTATATCGATACTCATCTTTAAACTTTCTGGTCTTTTTCATTTTCCAACAGATGTGAAGTCCCAAACCCCAATCCAAGAATAGTAAGTCTTGGGACGCGGATGATACAAGAGCCGTTTTGGCTCGGACTGATTGCTGTATTCGTGGTCCTCGGCTCCATTGGACTGGTCTGGTGCGCCAAGAGACATTTCCCAGAGAAGATCGAAAAACTCCTCGCTGAAGAAGCAGACAGATGCGCCAGGCGTAAGTTCATTTTTTGATAGCCATTGGAGGACAAATCTTTAGGCTGGAATTGGAACAAACAACAAAAAGACTTGTTTTTCTTATTTGAAAATTCCCTACAGCACACTTCCGATCGGCTTACCACAGATTTGTAAACACAGACTTTTTCTGCTAGTGAAAGAATAACTTTGTAGACAGTGTAAATCACAGTAATTACAGATGTGCTTTCTATCGTCAGATTTCTGCTATACTCATATCTTTTTTCGAACGCACTGTCTTTGGGATGGTAAGGACACGTAAAGCGTAATTTTATCCTCTTTTCTCTTCTCTTTTTAACGTTTATATGTATATATGTGGATGATATCATGTTCGCGGGTTCAGAAACTATTTTATGTTGTTGCTCTTTTAATATCAATGTTAATTGTTTGTTATAAGTTTCTGGAGACCGTGGCATGCACGATTACTTGACTTGGTCTAGTAGCAAAATGTTTGCTGGTTTGAATGATGTTTTCAAATAATAAAATGTTATGAATGATCTTCTTAAAAATACCAAGTTAAACTAATTGTGCCATAATCATGAAGAAAGGAAATGCCATGTTCTTTTATGCCAAAACATAACACAAGAAGCAGAAATAAATTTTAACTTCTAACACGACTTCCTCAAACGGGCAATGACCTTGTTATCCCAAAAGTTTATGAAGATATGGGAATACAAGGGACAAGATCATGTACTGCAAATATAGCAAATGTTCTGGCATAAGAACCATCTGGCATTCCTATGTGTGTGGGGCTAGCGTCGCGGGCAGGACGGCAGCGTTACGCCGCCGTGCCGCAGTCGGAGCGCTGACACGACGCCGACACGCTGCGGGGACGCGGCGTGGAGCACGCGGCGACTGGTAGGGCTAAGCCCGTAGAACGGATACGCTCTCCGAATGCTAAGCGTTCCAAAGCTTTCTAGTTAGCGTCATGACATCTTCACTTAGATAGTTGGTTGTGAGGCTTCGTTTCATGAGTTTGACGTAAAGTAAAAATTCTGTGACGATGCCCCTAGTGAGATAGTCAATTATGTTCTTGTTTAGAGAATCTAATTATTGAAAATTTTGTGAAAGAAGCCTCAACGTCCATATCACGTGACCATCTCCAGAAGCGGCTTAACATTCGGAAAGTTGGGGAGGGTAGAGACGTGGTCTCGCGCGGGGTTGACGCGGCATTTGTTCACAGCGGTGATCCGCGAGCCGGCGCCGGCGCCCCAACGAACCCTGCTGGCAAGGCTCGGCATCCGCAAGCCCTCGGTGTCCGGGATCCACGCACACCCGAGGGCCGCGCGCACCTTTAGCTTGGACGATCTCTTAAAGCCGCCGCCCGGACGTAAGGAGTGGAGCGCATCGAGCGAAGGAACCGCGCACTCCGCAATACAAGACATAACGACCCATATAGAATGTACTTAGAACATCAGAATTATAGCAGCGAATAGACTTAGCGGACTTAGGTCTTGGTCTGTGGTAGCGTGTCATGGTAACGTTAGGCCACTAAGGTGAAACCCCTGTAGACCCCTAGTCCATCCAGTTTCTAGAAGTCAAATTTTTGGTTTACAAGAGCATAGATTAGTCTATGGCACGACGACACTTAGAGACACTTCACGTTTTTAGAAACTGAATGGTTAACGATACATCTGAAGGCTTGAGGAGAGGGCGTCTTTATTTGCGAAATTCGAGAGCATTCAATCGAATTGCGGAGCGCGCGGAAGACCCGAAGCTCTTCGATGTCCCTGGCCTGATCGTTGTGGAATGCTGTAGACCCTACCTGGTCTTTAAATGGGACTACTTCAATTGTGATGTGTGCACCGTGACAATGCACAGACACAGCATTTTTTTTAGCCGCTCCTTCCTACGTTAGCACCTTTTTAGATCGTCCAACTATCTGTCTCAGTCTCGCTTTTGTTCTGTCAACTTAACTTCCTGCGTGAAATCATATTCGATGTTCATATCTTACTTTGTCGTTGACACTACAAGAGCACCTTTTTTTCTTGAATGTTGCTTGAGCATGTTCGTTTAGACGATACAATCTTGCGGTGTACTTGTCTCCAACTGTTCTATTATACGTGAAACATACTTGCATTTCACTTCCATCTGTCCTAGATTCTTGTTCTTTAGAAGCCGTATCTATCTCTGTGTACTTGTTCATATATTACAATTTGAGTAGCAAATATCATTCCCTTATTTGTTTGTGTTCTGATATTCATATAACCTATCATCAATACAACACAAAGAACACCGAACAAATTACAAAAGTTAAAATTGGCTTTCAATTTATACCTGGTAGAGTGATACCCTAAAGAATTGGCTTCCATTTGTTGCACTAAGTTACTCGAAAAGGCATGAACCGTATTGAGCCTTTCCAATGGTTGTCGTTTTAAATCTAAATATTGTGTAGCTTTGTCATGAACGTTGGTGTCGTCAAGCTTCTGTAGTTGTTTTAGTTTTATATTTACATCCATTACATTGAAATCTCTCCGGTCAGGTACTCCGTCACCGCGGAAGAAACGAAACAATTCTACACCTACTAAGAAAAACGCTGCAGAAAAGAAACAGATTCTACAGCAGTTGATAAGCCCAGCAGCAGCTAACGAGCATTCGAAGAAATTGACGATGGGAGAATTGATACAAATGTCGGAGAAAAGAACATTGAGCACAGTTGAAAGTGCGCCCGCCTTCATGGAATACGGATTCGATAATCGAGAGACCTCTTTTGCTAGCGAAGCATCAACACCATCGACATCTCCTTCAATGCGACACATATCAGACCCTAAGTTAGAAAAGAAAGTGACTTTCGCTAGACTTTTAAACAGAGTCTCAGCTGAAATGAGTTCAAGTTCAGATGTGGACATGGTGAACACTATTGCTATACCGATGGCAGTAATTGGTAATAGAGGAGTAAGGGCGAAAGCTTCGAGTACACCTCCTTCGCCAGGAGTAGAAGTCAGGTCTCCACATAGTACGTCAAGTAACCAAGGAAGTGACTCTATGTCAAGTTTAGACTTGACACTGGCTCATGCAGCTTTAAAAAAGTATTCAAGGTTAGTATTAAAATGCAATTTCTAAAGATAGAGCAAATGTGACTGATAAGTTACCATAATAATAGTGAAACCATTTCGATATTGATGCACTGAGTGTTTTGCCTACCTATCTCTGAAGTACTTTATTTTATTTTCTCCTATGCGCACTGTGAATTTATCATACACAACTTCAAGAACAGCCAAGTTACACTTCCTTTGCACTATTCTTAGCATCAAGATAAATGTTTTCTTGCAATGTAAGTACCCTTTTATGTTTTCTTTACTGCTTGATGTTTAGCTGTAGCGATGCACAATGTCTCTATTACAGAACGCCTCCCATTTCCAGAACTCCGAAAATATCAAGTGCGGACTCAATCTTGGCCATGTTCAGAAATTTCTCATCATCATCAGCTCCAATGGTTTCTAGAGCATCATCAGGAGGCGTTTCTATATCAAGTACTCCGTCTGCTTCGTCTCCTCAAGACGACACTGTCGATGGCGATGATATGTCTTTATCATCTGCACATATTCCATCGCTTGCTCCGGATTCACCAATAATGAGGCAACATAATACAATTGAGATCCAGGTAATCTTTTGATGAATTAAATTTTTTTGGCGATCCCAAAGTTTTCCGTGAATATATGATATTATTTTTCATTTATTCAGGTTTTGGACCAACTCAGCGGCCACAAATCATCGTCTTTGGGCAGTAACCTTCTACATCCACCTTCTATTCTACTGGAAGTCCCAAGCGGAATAAACAAATGCCTCTCTCCTATAAGAGAACTGCCTACACCTTTACCAACCCCACTCCCAACCCCTTTGCCTACCCCATTGCCTTCTCCAAGGTTTCCTAGGGCCAAGCAAGAACAAGATATGAAGAGTGACTCGACAGCGACAAACGTTTCGCCTAGTGAAGATGAAATGGATGAGATAAGATATTACGACGCGAAACCAGAAAGACCGACATCTGGTTTGAGATTGAAGGTAAGCTCAAAGTCGAGTGGACAAATAATAACACATGATAGGTACCAGAATTTCAATGACTTAGATACATCACTTCTCATGACAAAAACGTCTATTTTTTTCCAGCTTCGTCAACCAGCTATCAGTACATCTGTTAGTATAGAAACTCCAACGCCTTCAACGCAAATTACTGACTCTCCAAGTCCAAGCTTCACTCAAAGCCAAGATTCAGAGCGAGAAATGTCATCGCCATCGCCAAACCCTCCTGCTTTGAAAGTTCCCATACTAACTATCGAAAGACCGTCACCAGGATCTCCACCTCCTAGGCGTACCCCACCTCATATAGAGATTCAACCACCACCTTTGATAACTGTTACTTACAATGCAAGTGAAGAATCAGACGAACCAATGTCTCCAAGACCACCACCTCCTTCTGGAAACATGTGCTATTTGAGCCCGTTTTCTATGGCAGCTAGGGGAGAAAGAGCTCCATCAGAATCGAATTTATCCTCGTCAGGATATAGTTCTATGGCCAGTCCTGGTCCTTCGAGGTGTGGCTCGAGTAATCCTTTATGCCCTTCTGAAATGGAAGACCCAGGCTCAGGTGGAGGTCCATCATGTTTTCAAAGGAGAAGACCATTGATGAAGACAAATTCTAGCCCAACAACTTCAAATGACAACACGGATGATAGAAGAAGAGGAAGATCAGATTCTGAGACTTTATCTGATGACCCTTTATTAGAATCGAATGATGAAGGAATCGGGACAGATGAAAGAGTAGACGATGTACCGTCCAGCGCAAAAGAAATGGAAACGTTAGTAGCTTTGAAGGAGACTTTAGATATTCCACAAGGAACTTTATGTTCGCCTAGCGGAGTCACCAAGTGTTCTATAGTAAAATGCATTAGTGTAGAACGGGGACTCGATGAAAAGTCAAGTTTAAAGCCTCCGATATTGCTATCTGATTGTAGCAGACCATTGAGTCCAGTAAGCTCAAGAAGCGAAAGTCCTCTGAGCGATAAAACTGGTTTAGGCCGGTTTTCACCTCAATTCTACGGACGCCAATTACCTTTCACGGACTCAGACGGGTTATACGACTTCCCTAGTTCAGACTGTGTCAAAGGAGGAGGTTGTAAGACAGGGAACAATAATCAGAGGAAGGCAGGGAGGAAAAGAGATAGAAGAACGACGAGGACGGCATCGCAGGAAGTGACGGGAACAGCAAAGTCAACGCTACCGCATATGCCGCATTCAATGCACAATTTGTTAGAGGTAAGTTTAAGTAAGTAGGTGAATAGTCTAAGAATAGTAGAATTTGTTTGGCATCATGGTGAAAACAGACAGATTCGTGTTAATTCAAATCAGAGAATCATTCTCAGGTAAGTAGTAAAGTGCGTAATTTTCTTCTTATTCTAGATGTTAAAAGGTCATTGCTCTTGTCGGTGGAGAAACCGCTAGTTATTTAATTCCTCCCCCTTTTCCTTGACCTCCTTGTACGACATAACTATGATTTTCTCCTTAACTTGATCTAAATAACTCCTTCTTGGCCTCTCTCTCTCTCTTCTCTTTTCGTGTTTGACACCGAGTCGTCCAACGACCCTTCTTGGCCTAATGCGTAATCAACTAAGCTATAACGTAGCGCACGTGGTAACCATGCAGACAATAAGTACATGGACGATATGTTTATCGTTGCATTCATTATCAACCGCTTTTCAAAACGATACATCAGACAGATTTTTTATGCGAAAATATTGTTTCCAAATCAGTTAAAAAGAGAGATAAGAAACTAAATAAATTATTACCTGCCATATCTTCAGGTACCAAACTGCAGAGACGCGGCCACCCGAGGTCGCAAGTCAGGCCGACGCCGTTCACGATCCCAGGCCCCAGCACCGCCATCCTCATCTTCCTCTGAAGACTCCGTGTCCAACGCGTCTGTGGCATCCGTGGCGTCAGCCAGGGAGCTGAGGATGCCCACCGATATTGAGATGCAGGTAGTTGTATTTTATTGTTGTGTACGGGTAGCTTGTCACTGTTGGCGCCTGCTGATAATTTGTAGCAAAATTACGGGTCTGCCACGACGAAGAAATTACTACGATGTGTCTACGTACGTGATAAGATGAATACGACTACGACGTGTCTACGTAGGTACGTGCTACGAAATGGCTACGAATGTGGATATGCTACAAAATAAAATTAATAAATTCATCGTTCTGGTAAGTTGGTTAAACATCATCTGATTAAAGCTTAGCTTTACACCTATTTTTATCACAAAAGTGTGTTTTCAACCCACCTCAAAACAAATTATTTTTATATGAATGAGCACAGATAAATGGTTAAATCTGGATATAAAGAAGTGTCTAAGTTGTGCATCTTCTTAAAACCCATAATAGTCCGGTACGGCTGGCATCATTTGAGGGTATAAGTTTCAAAAATTCTAAAGTCGCTTATTTTTTGTATAATTGCGTTATAATTGGTCTGTAAAGCACATATTACATCTTGTGCAATTTTTACGCTCCCGAAAATTTTTGGTTCAATGTATAGCTGATTCATTAAATAAAGTTTTTAGGTGTCAATAGTTAAAATAATATCATAAAATATATCAGTATTGTGTAATAGTTTACACAGTGTTAAAACCCAGTTTGAGTAGTTTTTATCCACTGCAAACGAAAGTATGTTGGCATATATCTAAAAAGACACGAAATAATGAATTCAGATCGGCCAATGGTCCAGAAACTATTAGCCAAAAACGACTCAAATATTTTTTAAAACGAAAACCTAGCCATACTGGGCTATAATCATTACCAAACATGATCCAGATTTACCTCATAAGGTGACTGTAGTCGTGAACGACCTCCACAAATGTCAAAAAGTGCCTAAAAACGGCCTACTTTTAATTACAGTGAATATTTCATTGAGTTTGCAGGTTCTACTTAGGGATAATACTAAAAACTTGGGCAACGGTCATTCTGATAGATTGTTTGTATAAAAAGAAATATTTTTTTTTGTGAAGTGGCGCCACTGTCGAGGTTTTTCACGGGTACACTCGCCTTAATTTTTATGCAATCCTTTGATGTGTTTTTCTTGTAAATATGTATTTGCTTTATTATAATTTGTGTGGCTTTGTAGTGTGGTTATTTGCAGCCCGACCCGTCTCGACTCCGAAAGCCATTGAAGAGACAAAAGTGTCGCAGTTCAGAGGTGATTGTACGTTGACGATATGTGGTTACTTTTGCCTGTGTATTATACTTATATATTAGAAATAGTAGAGGTGTTTTATTAGATACCGCGTCTCATATTCTTTTCCTTATAATTAAAACAGATATATAGCTCGTTAGTTTAGATAGTGTCGCGATAGATCTCTCCATGCACGTAGGTACAGGCGCATACTGGCAGTTACACTGATCGCGTATTGATTTGATATATAGGGTGAAATGATACTAGTGACCGATAGCGAAATCTCAAGACGAGCTGGTGATAAGAAACAACTTTCCCCAAGGAACATAGGTTATAACAAAAATATTTTGAGTTTCCATAGTAACTCAAATTAGTTGATCGGCAATTTTGTACGGGAGGTCTAATTTTCTTTTTCATGTTTCATGTTTCTTGAGTCTTGAGTTTTCTTTATCGTCGCGACACTATCCAAGCGAATGAACTTTAGCTATGTTCTCGCTAAGGTATCCATATCAAACTATTACATTACAATTTCTGCGTACCTATACTTTTAAATCATATTACCAACTTACCTTATGTAGTACCAAATTATGTAGCTTAGAAATAAAACCGTGTGATACCGGCTTAGAATAGCATCACCCCACTTCTTTTTCGTGGGAGTCGTAAGGGGCGACTTAGGGACTCGAGGGTGTGTATTGCAATTAAAGGCGATGGGCTGACATCCTAGCACTATGGCGATACACAATTTCCCGAATGACCCTCAAATGTTTGTAAGACGTGGCGTGGCGTAAATGTCCGAATTTTGCGGCCGTTTAAGCTGTGCCTACCCTGCAAGAGATTTAGGCGTGATATGCGTGTGTAGAAATAAAATCCATGGTTTATTACAGAAAGTAGAAAATTATCTTTTCAATTCAGCCTAAATTCTAAAGAATATTGAAATTGTCATAACGTTCAAACATTACAGTTTGTAGATCTAGCTATAAGGATATTTAGATAAAGGTAGTATTAGAGTTTATAGTAAATAAAGTTTTTAGTATATTTACATCACAGGTTAGATACATGTCATTCAAATACCTTAAATTTAGTTGCCTAGCTGAGCTACGCAGCCAAAGACACATCAGTAAATCGTCTGTTTAACATTGTTGCGATAAATAAATGAAGAGGCATGTTTAAGTATTGCGCAGTATGCGAATGTAAAGATATTCTAAATAGTTGTTTTTTTCAGGACACGACATCGAAAATATCTTCGAGTTTGGACCTCACGGAGGACCTACGGAAACCAGCTAAGGTCAACAAACTAAGGACCATCAGCAATCAAATTAGGTAAAAACATAATTAATTTTAAAAAATGTGTATGTCAATTCAATCACAGCCGACTGGCGGGCGTATGTGATCTGTCGACCTCCGGAAGAAGGCTGTCGTAACGAGTCGAAACGTAGAGGACTAAACTCTCTACCAAATAAATAACAAGTAAGTCGCGTAAACCTACATAATGAGGGATACTTGTTCGTTTAATAAAAAAATTATTAATTTACTTGTCTTTCAAAATGGCGGATCGTCAAACTTCATAAAAACCTAGATCCGTTTATCTCATCCTGATTGTGTTGATCTATGCATACAAATTATATATACACACAAAGATACCTCTATATCACACCAAAATCCCTTGCGCAGGCAGAGACAAATATTTGAGAGCCTATTGAGAAAATTCGTGTATTACTAGAGGTATAGTGACAGGTTGTCAGAATCTCGCCTTAAATTGTAATACGCATAAAACGCTCGAGTCCCTTAGTCGCGTATTACGTTACGACACCCGCGGGAAGGAAATGGGGCAAGCCGGCATCACAAAAAAAAAACATTTATTACAGACCGAGTCCATATTAGGAGCTTATAAAGCCGAATAAATTTACATATACAAAAAAATACAAACACATAGATAGTTTAATTAATCTTACCGTCTCCCACAGGGTCGTCTGACTTATCATCCCTTTTCTAAAACATATTTTATTTTCTAGATTCCTCCGCCGTTTGGAAAGAAGCCTCAAAATGAAGGAATCTTACCCTGCCCTCTCAGATGACGAAGGCGACGAATCTTCGAGCGTTACTTCACCATTACTTCAAGGAAGAAAAGACGTTCAGTCCATGCCAGGACACGCCATATCAGCACCTTTACTAAGCGTAAGACCAAAGATCACTAGGCAAAGGCGGTACGATAGGTCTTTAGTCAGTGAGGATACCAGGACTTTAAACACGGCCGGACAGGACAATTCAGATTGAAAAATATCCATAAATATTGTGTGGAAAATATAAATATTATTGAGATAAGAAAAAGCAAGGTTAGTAAAAGAGTTTTGATTGAAAATCATTGTAAAATAGTCAAGGATTGACAGGATTGCAAAGGATTAAATAAGAGTGAAGAATGTTGCAGTGAAACAAGAAATTTAGGTATACTCATAAAAGTCCAAACGTTGACAGGTGTCAAATTGGAAAGTATACAACATTCTAATCTAATGTGATATATTATAGTAAATAAAACGAGAACCTTAGATATGTTATTAGAGTAGATGTTATTTACAGAATGCATAAAATGTTTATTTCATTTTTTTCCCTTTTGATGTCTCAAACTATACTGTTTCCTGTGAGTGCTTGAAATTGTATATAGTTTTCATATAGCAATAAACTATTTAATAGTATGAACTAGAAATTTAAGTGTAGATACTTTAGAATTAGGAATCTAGTGTACTTATGTTCATTTTAATAGTTTTTTTCTTAGGATTATAGGTTTCATATAATTTTGCCATTTCCGCCTGTTACTTTGTCATATACCTTACTGGTCTATACGTATAACTCTGTATAAATGCTTATTGTAAATATATTTAAATTAATGTATTGCTCAAATGCATATTTTGTGACATCGTTTTTTGTGCACTTTTGCTGTTATGTAAATAATTAATGTAAATAACTGACATTCGAGAGAAGATTTTTTCGTGTTTATTGCAATGAATCTTAGAACGTAAGTTAAAAAACAAAAGAGACAAAAATATTAAAATGTTTACATGTGCACAAAACATTTATACAAAAGTATATGACTATAAATGCACGAAATATATTTAAGGTATATCTACATAACTATGTAAAACCTGGATTATAATATTATAATAATATAATATGTTAATTGACGCACCAATAGAATAGAAAATGCAAAATCGTTTAGATGCCTCGTTAATAAAATATAGATCGTAAACTCTTTAACCTAAATATTTTACTTTTACTCAAAATCATGCTCTCTTGGGGTTCTAAGTTTTTTTTTTCATTCATTTAGGCTCTAATCGAATCTGTTTAACAAACTAGAAGGAAATCACAATCCATTTCTTCCATGTT
Organism: Tuta absoluta; assembly: GCA_027580185.1. NCBI lineage: Eukaryota > Metazoa > Arthropoda > Insecta > Lepidoptera > Gelechiidae > Tuta > Tuta absoluta. The sequence goes on along the minus strand of JAQAHW010000023.1, from coordinate 2,345,620 downwards.
TTATTATGAATAGGAATCACATACCTTTGAAACCCCTTCGGCCGTTAAGGAAATCGAAGTTTGGAAACTAGTTGATATGCACATATGAGAAATTCCGAAAAAAAACTGCTGAAAATAAGGAGAGATACCCTATACTATATTCGAGTAAATTGTAAGAAGTCTTCGTAGGGAAAGAGTACACGCTATTCCCATTGCCTTTCTTGTTCCTTAAATTGTCATCAGGATCATAACGTGGAGTAAAGAGTGAACAGGTAAACGATTTGGAACAATTAAAAGTCGGGTACCTATTACAGTTAAACAATTCCTAACAACTGTTACATTATTTGTAATTGTTTGTTACCTAAAGTATAACTTATCTTAACAATAAATAATATGTATACTTTCACAAAGTTTACTCTACGTTATGGTCTCGATTGTAATTTTAAGGTCTTTTAGAGTAATACCTATTAGTTAGTTACATGCCGATCCAGCAATAATTTTATGTGATTCGACTGCTCAAAGACTGACGTTAACTCTGTGTGCAAGAACCAATTGTAGCTTCTGTGTTTAGTTTCAATGTACTGTCGTACGTATTGTTTAATACTATGATAAACTTAATAATTTAGCTTTATAAAAAACGTAAAGGAAATGTTATTGAATAAGCGAGAAACAGTTCTTTCTACCACCTGATCCCAAAATAATGCTTTGAAAAACACATTTGTGAATAATTCAATCAAGACAATTAAGTCACAGATATGATAACTTCAATGCAACTGAAATACTCGCGATTCTGATTTCGGATTTCTTGACATAACCAAACCTTTGATCATATTTATTATAAGTACGTATGTTATATTTGTTGCTTAAGGCGCGTCGTACATGTAAAATAGTATAACTTAAAAATTATGGGAAAAATGATGGCCTGTTCGTTGAGACTGATTTTCTAAAACTTAACTCTTAAATCGTTGCTAATTCCTTTTTCGCTTTATCGGTGTTGGTATCTGTATTGTAACGTTACAAAGCCGTCATGGGCATACGTATTTTATATTTATCTTTCTTTGTATTTAAATATATTAAAAGTAAATAACTCATCTTCATGCATCATCGGTTATCATTAAAAAATATAGTTAGAAAATAGTGTATTTCAAGCGTTTCCTGAATTTATTTTACTGTTTAAGTTGTTAAAAGACAAGATAAATAGATTTAATGACATGGTAATGAATTAATTAGATGCATCATAGACAAACCAAAAACGATCATTATAGGAAATGATGTGCTGGGTAGTGTGTGGCTCAAAATAATTGTACTGTGTGGAAATAGTAACTATTCCAAAATATAGCTCATTAGCGCTTCATTTAGAAACTTAAAAAAAAAACTATTTTCTCAGTGCATAGAAGCATTATTAGAATTCTTTACACAATCTAAACTGCTGTAATGTATGAAGAAAACACTCAATCGTGTCATCCGTAGGACCATTAATGTAGCATATTATAGTTCACATAAAAATGTAAGTGCACCCTTAAAAAGTAGAATTAAATTGTCTTATGATCGTGGAACCTTGATAATTCAAATATAAATTCACGTAAATTTATATTATTAAATTATCATGGTTTTCGTCTAAAAGTTTTCCATCTCCACTTTTAAACTTTATGTTGTAGTGCCATACATAATGGTTGACAGTAAAAGGACCTAGTAGGGGTACCTAGACAACTTCAATAATGCCCGAATTCCTGATATGACTGCAACATAAAGTGTTATTCCAATTCAGCATGATAATTTGATAATTATTACTATTTTATCTAGTTGTTTATGTAAATTATTTATAACTTTTTGTCACAAATATGTTGAGCTAGCTATAAGGAATCGTGTAAATATGTTTTACAACACACATACATTACTTGTTAAGGTGTATTCATTATTATATTACATCTTATTCACAACGTGTAAAAAAACAAAATAAAATAAAATTTTGCTTGTTATTTATCTGTTCTTCTTTTTTAATATCCCCTCAGTACCTATTTCATTATTTTTAGTCAATAAAACAAACAAATTCAGATTTAAAAAGGTTTATTAATATTTTTTTGGCTAACGCGTGTGATGCGAATATTATGCAAAACGCAGAAAATAATTACAATTATTTTGTACACTAGGTTACTTATGTGAATTAAGTAAAACTAAAACTGTACATTTATTTTCAATACAATATTCAATATCTTAACATATTTTTTTCAATTTCCCACAATTAACATAATATCATAATTTTTTTTGTTAAATTAGTTTTATAAAAAACAATATAATATTTTAAATTTAAAGCAATCAAAGCGAGGTGTTGATAAACTTATTTTTAAAATTATGATCTTTAGTTTTAAGATTCATATCAGCTAAACACTCCGGTTAACATGACAGTGTCGGTGAAAATCAAAATGAAATTACTTTATTCAATGTAGTATAGTATTATCACTTATTGACGTCATGATCCGTCATTGTAAAAAACAGAAATTTGTATAACACAATTTTCTTTATTTATAACAATTTTGTAATAAAAAACCGGCTTGGGCTGGATAAAAATATAAAAATAATCATAATAATAGCAAAAATCACTGGTGCACTCACTGATATAATTATAAAACTGATTATACCAACTCTTTTAAGATTATGACATTTTTATATAACCTAAATGTACCTAAAACCGAAATGGCACTCCCAATTTATGTTCATGATTTAATATTAAGTATTTCGTGGAGATCAAATAATATTCTTGTACTTACATTTTAAATATTTAGGGTGACTTAGGTATACTATTTACAGTCTTAGATTTGGTATAAACATATTCAATAGAAAGCGTAAAGAGCTATTAATTTTATAAAACTATTTTGAAAGATTTGGCTTGATTCAATAAGAAAAAATAACAAATTTAAAGAATCCAAATTGTCGATTTTTCAAACTCAATAATAACATGTATAATTCGTACTAAATCGAGCGAAGTACCTGCTAATAAAAAGTTAAATATTGTTAAAAAATATTGTGCAAGAGCTAACTACATACTTAATTACAAAATCTGTACATAAAAAACATACCTTCTCAAAAAATAACAAATAAATAATAAATATCACACAGCCATTATTATGCCCAAAACCGCAACACTTAAAACATACCGTCGTGTATACCTATAGGTACTAATATAGCTAGAAATATAGCGAAATTCCTTAAAACTAATCGCCAATCGTCTGGCACAGCATAAGGTAAAATGATACCGGTTAATTTGTGTATTTCGTGCGCCGTACATATGAAAATATATGACGTCAAAATAAGATTTAATACTGGAGCACCAGGTATTAATACTAGGACTCCGTGAGTATCCGCTGCTAGCCAAATATGACTTTGACTCGCGAACAACTCCAAAGTAATCTGGCCGAACCAAGCGAACATACTCGAATGCCTAGTCCTAAGCGCTCCAGAGATATTTCTAAGTATTATATAACTGACTATAGGAAGCCACGCGACGTACGAATGTATCTCGTTACAATCGAATATATTCGTACAGAAGAAGGTAAAAGTTACGTAACTGCCTATGCCTATGAAAGCTAGTAAAGTGGCGGTTAAAGATACGCCGGGGGTGAACAGGTTACTGTGGTTCTTATCGTCTAACAAGTTGTATCTCTGCGCGAGGAGATACGCCATCGCGAATATTATACCGTACGCCATTGAGTATCTGGAATAGAAGTTTGCTATTAGATTTTGAGGTGTATAAACTGATTTTGAGGTGTATAAACTGATTTCATGAAAGTATGCAGCTATATTTTGAAATATTACAGTGAGTTGATTAGCATGTGTTATTTAATATTATGTTAGTCTTTTACAACTTTACACAGAATGTTGATGTTAATAAAATATTTATTTATTTTTGTTATTATTAAAATATCTAGTTTTTACACATACAAAATAACGTGTTAATATTTTGCCGGGATAACGATCGTTTCGCAATTTCATAGTATTCTTTAATGCAATCCATTCATTACATAATTTCTATCTACGTGAGCTGAGGCACTTGGAGATAAATAAATCTGTTATCAGAAAATCTAAAACGAAATAAAAACTAAAGCTAAAAATCTTTTCATATAATATAATTCATGAAGAAAACTCACCGATCCTGTTTCCACTGCAGCCACCACTGGTGTATATCGTCGTCTGCATTCACAAACAGCGCCTTCCACGGACGCGTCACGAAGATCTTTTGAAAGAACACCTAAACAAAGAAAGTTTATAAGCACTATCATTTATAGGTGCCGTGATGCACCCGCCGAGCCGTGTGATGCCGACTTGAATAGCATCACCCCATTTCTCACTCATGGGTGTCGTAAGAGACGACTAAGGGACTTGAGGGTTAGATGTGAAATGAAATTTTAGGCGATGGGCTGACAACCTGTCACTATAATGATACACCCTCAAACTTTTGTCAGACGTAGTATTAATATCTGTTTTACGGCTGTTAACGCTCCGCCTACCCCGTAAGGGATATAGGAGTGATTTATGTATCATTTATAGATTTTTTTATAAATTTGTTAATTTTATTTAAGCTACACACATGTCAAAACAAATTACAAAAAATGTCACTTAAAACTAAACTTAAACTACTTACTCAAAAAGCCCGCTCCTTGTCGATCCGGGGGCAAAGGTCCCCATAACGCTCGCCGCGTTGCCGCGTTGAATCGCCATGGCTAATCCTTTGCACCAGGAAAGAACCAGAGCGGGGGTCACCTCTTTCTCATTTATAGATTATTTTGCACTAGAAGAGTGGAACTCACTACCTGCGTCTGTGTTTCCAAACGCATACAACCCTAATCTCTTCAAAGTAAGAGTGAACAGGCTTCTTCTGGGTGAGCTCGCTCCATCTTAGACTCTGTCTCTGTCCTATGACCTAGACTAGAGTCGAGAGCAAACCCATCCTTAATAAATAATAAAAAAAAAAGAAGATCACCCAGCTTTTTTTTTCGTGTGGTACACCGAGTCAACGAACGACCCGCTATTTAACCCGCTAACACGATATTGTTCCCATTAGAATCAGGAGTTTTCTTGCGGTAAGCAAATGTTGAAAAAAAATCTGAAATCAGCTCAGTAGCTTTTACGACAACTCGTTACAAATATTAATACGAAAATAAGATCTCTACTTTCGATAATAAAGTATAGGTATAGTTATACTTACTCTTCGAAGTTGTATTGATATTTTCCTGGATCTTAAAAACAATGCAAAGCTGTAAAAAAAATGAAAATATACGTAAGTACACATACCTCGGACATGTATAACACCGTGACTATCGTCAGCAGGCCGATGATCTTCACGGCTATGTACAGGTATTGGTAAGGCTTGGACTCGACGGTGTGAGAGGTGGCCTTAGTAATGTGCGGTGGCAGCGCGAATATTACGAAGAACTGCAATAAAAAATTATAAGTTATTGTGAGGTATGTTACATTTTGTGTTGTTACTTCTTGATTCTCTTGATCTTGATCTTGATCCATGTTAATTCACTAATAAAACACTTTTTCACTAGTTCCACTAACTAAATATGTATGTTTAATTTGATAATAAACTAAATGCATTTTCTATTCCGTAATAATATATGTGACAATAAACTTGACATTCTAATTTTGATCGATCCTCCACTGAACCGCAACATGAAAATATTGTAATACCGACATTTTAATAATATAATATTGTTGTTTTGTTTCGATTTTAAACAACTGCCCGATGATGATGTTCGAAACCGGTCGCATTTAGTTTAATATCAAATGTGTGTGTGTGTGTGTATGTGTGTTAGTGTGTGTGGGTCTATGTGTGTTTGGGCGTGTGTGGGTCCATGTGTTTGGGCGTGTGTGTGTCTTTGTGTGGCCATTTGTGTGTGTTTGTGTGTCTGTGTCTGTCTGTTAAAGGTATGTGTTTGATTGAGTATACTTACAAGAATGTGTATGTGTGTGTGTGTGTGTGTGTGAGTGTGTGGTATGCGTCTATGTATTACTTACCAAGGTATACCAGAAAGACACGAGTGGTATGAAGCTGTAGAACTGATATGGTCTGTTCATGGCCAAACACAACACCACGGTGAGAAAGTTGAGTCGGAACATCACCCTGAAGTACCGCACTAAGCCCGCGTCGCCCGTCTGCCACATGTAGTACAGGTGACCGTATCTGTAAATGAAATTACAAAAAAAGTTGTCTCAATTCCATATCACCGGTTAATATATCTCTAACTAACAATAGCGTCACTTTCAGATAAATATGCTCAGACAATTAAAGAACATTATACCCTCTTAAAAAGTCTATGATTTGACGCGGTATTTGTCAAATTTAAAGGGCGGGGCAGACCGGCTCCGTATGCGTTCCGTATCCAGCTCTCGTCCGTAGTCACGCACGAACTTATGACGTTGTAATGTATAGGATTGTATGAGATGCGGCACACCGCTTGCGTTGCGTAGCTGTTCCGTGCTGCACGCAAGCGGTGTGCCGTATCTCATACAGTCCCATACATTACAACGTCATCAGTTCGTGCGTGACTACGGACGAGAGCTGGATACGGAGCCGGTGTGCCCCGCCCTTAAGCGTTTAAAAAGGATGGCAGTTACAAGGAAATCTATAGGACCATTTAAGATATACATCCATAGAGGTACATACACATATCACGCCTATAATCCCTTGCGGGGTAGGCAGAGCGTAAACGGCCGCAGAAAACGGACATTTACGCCACGTCTGACAAATATTTGAGGACCATTCGAAAAATTGTGTATCACCATAGTGACAGGTTGTCAGTCCATCGCCTAAAATTGCAATACACACCCTCGAGTCCCTTAGTCGCCTCTAACGATACCCACGGGAAAGAAATGGGGTGATGCTATTCTAAGCCGGCATCAAACGGCCATTTAAGATATGACATGATTAAAACAGTCTTAGACATCAACTGTCCTTTACACCTATTTAACGCAAAGTGACAGTTCTTTTTTAATAAATCTGGATAAATAACGAGGAATCGAGAGTAAAGTCTGTGCTTTGGAATTGTGACGATTCGGATTGTTGAATATTAAATTTTAAAACACTTCCCGTGTTAGGTATGAATTTTTTTGAAAACTTGCAAAATTACTGGCATTAAAATACACTTGCGAAATTGGCGGGCAAGGAGTATGCTGTGGTAGCCCAGATGAAAGACGCGTCGCCACTAGTAATGCGAAAGTCGCAGGTTCAAATCCTGCCCGCGCTTAAAAATATTGCAAGTTTAAAAAAAAAATGTAGCAGAAGATAGAAATGTTGAGGCCTTCTGAGTAGTGTATTGTATCTGTATTTGCTACAAAGATCATGTCAAGGTTTTCTTTGGTGGAGTAACAACTCACACAACTTACACGGCGCGAGTTTTTTGCCGCCGCAAAACGAATAATGTCAAAATAGCGCAGTATGCTTAACAATCTATATGGGAAAGAGATATACAAATCAAGTAAATCCTAGGTATTCATGGATTCACATTGAATGGAGTAAATCTTTTAAAAAGTCACCGATCTAGAGAGCGTTTAAAAAAATAAATCAATCTTAATCTACAATAATCACTTACCCAGTAAGAAACAAGTAAGCAGATACTAGTGCTCTGACCAGCATGTAGATAGGCAGCACTTTGCTAGCGCCTGTCACTTGGTAGACCAATATGACAAGCTGCATCCAACCCTTCCATTCGTTAGTTTGTTCTCGATGTAGGACTCTGAAATAATAGTACAAATTTAATTTTGATATGAAATTTTACTACAAAAATATGAAGCAAATTGCAATAAAATCGCTTAAAAATGCTAGTAACTAGTAATTGGTAAACTAGTCATTAGGGAAACCGCCACTTTCAGAACAAATATAGATAATTTAGTTAAATAGTAGCTGTACAGTCAAGCACAGCTCGGAATATACTTTGCGTTTAGCAATATTCTTATGGCGCCCGAAATAAGGCTTACAATGGCTCTAAGAGTATTCAACCTAAGCTGAGCTTGACTTGTACCTATCTCAAATCAAAATAACATGCAACATAACAGTATTTACTTATAAGTAAGAACTCACCGACTAGACCTTGAATCATCCGTAAAGAACAATCCCAACGCAAAAACATATCCCACGGGCAGCCAGAAGCTCCACTCTGAATAGTATTTATTCTCCTTCATGAAGAAATTCGTCCTATCACACAGATAGAAGTAGGCCATTATCATGCCTAGCTTCCCTAAAGCAGCCAAAGGGGAAGGTGGGGCAATGGGAGCTTGGTTGACTAAAGAGTACCCTCCTAAACGTTGTTGCAACGTTTGAGCCCATTGCCAGACTTTTTTCGCGCTTGATAGGACTGCGCTAGAAAGAAATAGGATATTGATGAGTTTTGTGTTACACAGTAAAGGAATGTCAATATTGACACTATAATTTCGAAATATTACACATACCATATCACATTAACAGCCACAACAGTCCACTACTGGACATGGATATCCCCATATCGGAATTCATATTAAATCTTGAAATTAATTGCGAATGACATAAGAGCAATATTTAAAATAATGACCATGACTACATACCCAGCACAGCATTTGTGTATAATTATGCAGTATTTAATTTAATGACCTTATCACAAACAACACTTGTAATTTTGTGCAATATAACATCGAATGACTCTATTCGCCACAAACATAACATATCATTTGTGTGATATGTTTGCAATATTTCAGTTAATGACCCTACTCACCACACCACAAACAAAACTTGTGTAACTATTTGCAATCTAGTGTACGGTTCGGGCGCGGCGCAACAAGATCCGTCGTTGAAATTCATGTGATCATTGCAGAACATATTGAGCAGGATTTGCGCGCAATGTCGTAAGGCTGTATCGCTGAGAAGGGTTCCGTCGTCCGACATTGCACCTTGCGATACGAGGCGAGGAGAGTTCCAGATCTTAGCTGCGCTGTGGGTCAGGATCTGAAACGAGATTGTATGGTAAAAAAACAACAAGAAGCCATTGCTGGGCATAGGCTTCGCCCTAATAATGAGTATTTGTCATATTCACCACAATTATCACAGAATGCTGCTGTTCATTCCCTGAATTTATTCCTTAGTCGATTTTAATGACATTCGTGGGCAAGATATAAGTTGATACTATTCAAAACTAGGATCACATAATATTACAATTTTAATTGGTTTAGAATGAAGAAGATTGGTTTAATTCTCTTACCTCTATAGCAGCTCTATTATAAGCATCAATATCACTGTTGCTAATCTTCACATTCTTCTTATTACTATCCACAGGTTCCAATAGTTTCCACAACACTTTTGTTTCTCTTACACTTAGTGAATCTATTGGTTGAACCAAACGGGTCAAGTTACGTTTGTATTCTTCTAAAACTAAGTCTGTTGTGTTCCTTGTGGCCAGTAGGTGGAGACCTGTTGATGCGACGATTACTGAAGGTGGTTTGTCGGAGTATTGCCTGAAATAAAAGAAAATTATAGCATGTTTTATTGAAGTATGGATCCAGGTATACAGTATAAACTACACAGAATAAATTACTGGCATAACTGGTTTCTGACTATGTTCTTATAATGAATACAAAATGTTTGTATGAACATATATGTGACATACATAAACACATCACGCCTATAATACCTTGCGGGGTAGGCATAGCTTAGACGGCCGCAAAAACGGAATTACGTCTGACAAATATTTAAGGGTCATTGCGGAAAATTGTGTATCGCCATAGTGATAGTTTGTCAGCCCATCGCCTAAAATTGCAATACACACCCTCGAGTCTCTTAGTCGCCTTTTACGACTCCCACGGGAAAGACATGGCGTGATGCTATTCTAAGCCGGCATCACATGGCACGTTTGTATGAACGGAAGAGTATAATGTTTTGAAAAGTCTCCAAGTTACTAAAGCATGTTCACTTTTTAATTTTTATGTATCAAAAGGTTATTAATAGGATAAGATGTAATGTTGGTTCCTATTCATCAGCAAAACATGCTTACCAGTGTCTAAACTGCTCCACCATGGTCTTAGAAACATCATTGCTCCACACAAAACTGACAGAGAGCCTCAATTTGTGGTCTATGTAGGTATAATTTGGCATGTGGTGATCTATTGTGGAATATGATGAGTCCATGTCCAGTCGGGTTTTTAGTACACCTGAAAGGGGGAATTTAAATCTTTCAAAGAATAATAAGGTGTATTGTAAGTATGTTTATCTTTTTTCTGATTGATTTTAATGTAAAGTAGAATTGTAATGATTTCACATGTAATAAAGGCTTAACTATTTCAATAGTTGAGTAAGGACTGATTGAAAATATTTTCTTTGGTTGTTGGTTGATCGGTCCAGGTATGATTGAAAAGTAAAGGCGGCCACAAACAAAGCTAAGAATATATATGTAGCTGTGTTACTTCTTTATAGTCAAAAATATTTGGTAAATAAAATCACAATAATATATCTACAGCTACAACAGCACATAGAGACATATATTTTCATTTAGCTTGATAAATTAATGTAATTAGCTATTGTCTGATGACTATGATTTCAAGGTATTGAACTGCAACAACACTACAATATTCATAGATAATGAATGTGGCCACCTTTTATGTTTTGAGTGTCATCTTATCAGATATTACAACAAGGGTTTTTTTTCAGATATTTATAATCCCCTACACACTATTAAATTAGAATACCATCATAGCATAGTAGTAAAAAATCTTACCTATAAAATACTCATATAACTGTTCAACTCTGGAATCTCCTATGAAGGCAAAGTTGTTATATTTCCCCCAAAATGCCAAGTAGCGTAGACAACGTCGAGCATCACTAAAACACATATAATTTAATGTGAGATAGATTGTAGGCAACTTGTGCAGGTCCATAGACAATCTATTTATTGTTAAAGTAGGTGAAAATTATTTCGAGATATAATAAATAAATAAAATAATTAAATATTGGATTCATGTAACCACAGAGAAAGTAACCCATCCTTAGTATTCTTGTAATAGAATGTCTCTCACGTTTTGGAATATCTATGCAGCATGCACCCATATGGTTGCCATTCATGGTCGCCTTTATATCTTCCTGATGTTAGAAGCCAAGTACAGGAGTCCGGCCCTGAAAGTAATAATTTCACTGTTCAGATGTAAACAGGTAGCACATTAGGTATAGGTTAACAAGTTAATTAGGTCAAAGAGTCGAGTTCAGGGCGTAATTAATGGGTTCCATAAATGGCGCGAAAGGTCAATTCATGTGACTTACCATAGCGAAGGTGGAGGATCCCATGATAACCAATAAATCCTATTACAAGCACAAAAGCCACTAGTTTCGCGTTTTCCACATTCAGCTGATCTATAAACCACTCGGCCGAAGTTTTTTTTTGATACGACACCATGCCGGCAGCCTATTTTTATTTCTTTGCTCGAAAATTCGTAACCTATTGCTAGATGGAAAACATTTTATTACACAGCACAATAAATATAATTCCAGCACACTCAACTCTAAATATACTTGAACTTAATTTTAGCAACGGATTAAGATGAAATATCAATGTAAACAATGCAAATTGTAGATAATTTTGCACAAAAAATACAAACAAAATTGCAGAAATGTTTGACAATTGCGCTTTATTGACAGAAAACTGACTAGACTGATATGCGCAAAACAGAGATAGCGCTATACATGAAACGTAGACATAAAATGAGGTTTTCTCCCTTGCACATAATGCTAAACGCACAATCGATACTAGAAAAACAAAATGTCAACATAAAGGTCGCCATTCATTTGCGACTTTGGTTGCACAGCGTCATCTCTTGCCGTTAGTTATTACTATTACAGCTAATAAAAATGTAAATAAAGAAAATTTTACGTTGGTAACACCAAACGTCTAAATTGGATTGCAAATGGCGGCTATGTCCCCGTCTGAGGTTCGTAAAATAATTTAATTATTACGTTTTCCTGCAGAATTCGCACCTGTTTAGCTTGTAGGAACTTAGACTAGTTTAAAAGAAATTAAAAACGGTGGCGTCCACATGGTACGGCAGTAGAAATCCAGCTATTTATTGTTACGATACTGTGACAGTTTTCCACGAAAGATTTTGTCATATTTTCTATTGTTGTGTTGTCCAAATAAATTGCCTGTGACGAAGAAATATTCCATAACCGTAGGCCTACCGAAGTTCCAACGTCCAATTTCACAAAGCTTTGCGGTTTCCTTGTATATTTGCTGAAAATATGGCAGTGTGGTTGACTGATCTTTGTGATGTTTTTAGCGGAGACTGCAAAAAGAATTGATGTCCCTGATGAAAGAACCGCCGCCAGGAGTCACCGTGGACGGAGAACAGGCCAGCCAAAATCTTACACTGTAAGTTCTTGCGTATTTATTCTCATTACCTATATAAAATTGTTCCTTTAGAGGGTATATCTGCCTTTCTGATAGGTATCTACCATCAGATGGGATTCACTTATATGAAACTGTGATATCATCAATGATAGGTAATTATACAATAGTACAAGACCTAATCTGATTATATTAATTAACACACATCCATGTCCTTGCTAGCAGATGTATTTATTCTTTACAAGTAGGTACTGGTAGAAATTTAGGTATGTATTAGGTCATACCCAAGAATTATTATTCTTACTTGTGTCTTATTTTGACTGTAATACCAACATCATTGAGGTTGTATTCTTTGTTTGTTATCTTAAATTTTATAGTGTTTAAAATAAGTTATAAAAGAAAGAAGAAATGTATAAAAATATTGAAGCAAACAAGTGGTTTAAATGAGAGAATATTCAAAAATATGAGTAAAAAAGATGTTGAACTTTGATGAAGCAGTTTCGTCACTTAATCACACATTATATTTTTTTCTTTATGGCATTCTTTTTCATTATATCTAAAAAAAAAGTCGAGAACTAAATTTATTTAGATGTAGGTTTTACCTCTTTCAACTTATTTAAATTCACACATCATACCTACCTACTATACTGATAAGAGTAGGTACAAAAGTAGGTCAGTGACTGATTAAACCTGTACCTACTAATTTTTAACTGTATAATTTAAACTAGATGTAAATTTTTGTTGGTTGTTGTGTACCAACAATTTAAGATTTAATTTAACATACATATGTACTATATCACACCTATAATTATATTTTTAATTGAATGTAACTACCATACACTTTTTACTGCAGATTATGAGATAGTAACCTACCTTTTCAAAGATGGAAGCTACATTTTGTCTGTGCCTGTAGGTACCTTACCTACTCCTGTTATCAAAGGTTGCTTGGTAGTCATTTCTTTCCACACAACCACTGCCTAAATTGTTCTTTTGTATTTTATAAGTTCCAAAGAGTCTCATCTCCTCACCAATTGTATTTTTATGGATTTACTTAAGAAAGCAAGATTTTCTGATAAAAATATATGTCTAAAACTTTAAGCATATTGTATTAAATGCAAGACTTCAAATAATTTCGCAAAGGTAATACATTGACTAATAATTGGCTAAATATGTCGGCCCCCCAATATTCAGTCAACAACCTCCAGATCTTGAGACAAACTTAGACTACTAGACCACAGAAGCAAGCTAAATATTTATTAAAGCAGTAAGATAAGATTATAATGTTTACAAAGTCATTTCAACACCCATATTTGCAGAAGACAAATATGCTTACTAAGCCAAACAGTCAGCAACCTTTAAATAGCCTAGTAGTAAGTAGGTATTCAAATATTGTGTGGTTTACCAGACTTTCAGCCACTAAACTGGTTTATAAAGAAGCATGATAATTTTATAAGTTGGTATTTAATTTGAAGCCTCATTAGTATCAGTAACTAGATAACAGTCTTTACTATACATAGCTATTTTCGATATTTTTTGGCTGAATGAGTCTAAAACATATATTATGTATGAGCTACATTTTGAATGCCATGTGTTATCGGCTTAGAATAGCATCACCCTATTTCCGTGCCGTAAGAGGCGACTAAGGAACTCTAGGTTTACATGTGTATTGCAATTTTAGGGGATGGGTTTGCAATCTGTCACTATGGCAATACTCTATTTTCTGAATGCCCTCAAATGTTTGTCAGACGTGGCGTGAATGTCCGTTTTTACGGCCGTTTACGCTTTGCCTATATATGCGGGATGTATGTATGTATATTATGTATGTAAGTAATATAAATGATCTCCCATTACTTGACTGGACATAGCCTCTTTCCAACTATACCAGTGTAATCCGGTTCAAACCAGACAGTTCTAAAAACCATCATCAAAACTAGCATCCTTAGAACAGGTTCAATCATTCTATTCATATATTAGAATTAAGATGTAATGCCGCGTTCACACACTCGAACTATGGACAGGAAAATAGAAGTATCTCGCTCACTCGTATCGATGCTAGAAGAGTATGACGGCAGTGTGTGAACACTCACTCGCGTTGATACTTCCGCGGAAGTATTTCGAGCAATATTCGCGGTAGCGGCAGGAGCAGGAGCAGGTGCATAGTGTGAACGTAGCATTCGAATTTGTTTGTATGTAATCTAGTTTGTAAACAGCGGGCTATAAGCCAAGTCTTGAAAATGGTTCCTCATCATTGTCATACAATATGGCTTTTATAACTGCCAAAAGACCTTTGATATGCTTAAAACCGAAAGTGCGAAACGTTAAATCGTCTAGGTGTCCAAAAATACATGACGCTTCCGCGGCAACGCAAAATCAACACTAAATTATATATTCTTTATTGTGCATTAACAATACAATAGTTTTTGTCTTAAAAGTAGTTCACAAAGGTGAGCTTAGATAGAGTTGTAAATTTATCTTCTATTATTCTTACGACACCCACGGCAGAGAAATGGGGTGATGCTATTCTAAACCGGCAGCCCATGGCAAATTTAAATTCCAACTTAAAAATAAATACCTGAGTACATTAAATTGAATTGAAAAATGCCTTCAATATAATTTATAGAGGTTATTATGCATGGTCATTCTTGTCTTCATTAGCATTGAATGATTTAAATGATAATTGTCTTGAGTTTTGATTGAATGATACCATCCAAGCCTTGATTACTCGATTCGTGATACAGTTCAGACAATGCAACAATTTTGATCGGAATTTACGATTGTCTAAATGTAGATAGATGATTGCAAAAATCCTTTGCTGTGATCATAACCTTTACATTGTTATTTTTATCTCAAAGTTTTTTCTGACTTGGGTTCTCCAAGTCTCAATTGTTATACCTACACACTGGTAATTGGATTACCACAGATTATTTTTAAATGCTTATCTTGTTACTAAACCTCAGCCAAATCCTATTATAACACGATTTTGAGTAAATATAAAACGTGTACAGTCGGTTGTAGCACATAAAGTACCAGGGGTACCTACTCCAATAGACGAATAATGACAAAAGTCGCAGGTTCAAATCCTGCCCGCGCTTAAAAATTTTACGGGTTTTCAAAAATTTTATACCCAACACGGGAAGTGTTTTAAAATTTGGTATTCTAATACAATTGAACTGAATTATTTTTATCCCCAGCAATATTTTTTCTTGACGTGAATATGTATTACTAGAAAATGACTTCTTTTATGAGAATAAGTTTACACTTTTATTATGTATTAACTGGGGATAAAAATAATTGAGTAATTTTCGAGTACCCCTGGTACCTTATGTGCTACAACCGACTGTACTTGAACGTTGTATGTAGACAATTTTATGAATAACCTTCAAATGTTTGTCAGACGTGGCGTAAATGTTCGTTTTTATGACCGTTTACGCTCTACGTACCCCGCAAGGGATATCTCATGTTTGATATATGTATCCCTTAGATGTATATCCAAAAAATAGAATGATGCTATTTTAAGCCGACATCACGCATCATAAATTGATACTTATATTAAATTCATTGTTGTTAATACAGCCGACTAATCGGCATTCAGCAACTATTTGCTGACTATTAACATGGCTGACTAGTCCGCTTTCTCGATTAGTCAGTGTATCTCTATTTATAACCAATTAAGTTTACTTGAACCTTCAAATGGATAGCTTTAGATTCTATTGATATTAATTACCCTGACATGTATACATTTGTTTCGAGCTGACATTTTTATTTTAATAACTTTTGACTATAATTCTAAACTATTTAAATCCTATGCGTAAATTTTTGGGAATTATTTCTTTACATTTGTATGCTTATAAAGATGCTTTTGAGAATTGTGTTTTTTTTAAATTACTGTATGCCTATGTAGGGTGGATATGCCTAAATGTTAACATAAGAACTTGTATTACCATAATCTTACAATAAACTAATTTTATTTGATTATATTAGGTACCTTCCTACAGTCCTACAATTTTGACCTTCTTCTTCTTCAAATTTAAGAGTCAAACTCTTGTCGGTGGAGTAACTTCCAATCTTCTCTCCTCTCCGCCAGTGACTTGACCTCTTAATACGACACGACGAATTTTGACCTAATTAACCTTAAATCTATTCTTTAGGTGGACAGTTCACATGGAAGGGGTACCTGGCACACTTTACGAAGGCGAAAAATTTGTATTGCAGTTCAAATTCACTAACAAGTATCCATTCGATTCTCCTGAGGTGAGTTCTAGTTTTAGAGTTCCAGTCCATCCTACTAAGCCATATTTGACAGTTGTCAGTTCCATACTAAAAAAAGATGACAATAATTAAAAATTGACCCTCCGCCATAGCATTTATAGTCTGGCAACGTCGTGCATGCCGCTCCCTGCGGCGTTACAGACGTTCGGGGGGCAGGGTAATTATGATCTCTGCGGGGGTGTGGAAAGTGTGCGGAGAAAAGGCGCGAGCACGACGCGTGTCACTGATTGTCATTTGCCGGCGGTCACTCGCCGCGGTCAGTTGTGTTCTTAGGAACTCGAAACTTTTTACAAGACGCACATGAGCTTACGACCCCAAGATGAGTCCTCCAATAAGAAAACAAACAAAGGAAGTTGTGTATAACATACACAAATTCTTTGAAGAACACAAGAAAGATCCTTCTACGCAGGAACACCAGAATGATGTCAATTTAGCAAGTGTGATGATAATGATTGATTCATGATTATTATAATAAAAATAATAAGTTTCCATTTTAATTATTTGTACCTACACATTAATTTTTTTAAATATATTATACTTTATTATTTATTAATTAACAACACAATAGCAATTTCACATGTTACCGTGTTATGTATAGGATCGACCCATTTTCTTCGCGCAGATGTCGTAATCAGCGACTAACGTCTGAAACGGCTCTCAAATATTTGTCAGATGGTCAGATGTGGCGATAGCAACCGTATTTTACGGCTGTTAACACTTTGCCTTACGCTGCAAGGTATAAAGGCCTTATGTGTGTGTGTAGATTTACTCGTGGAATCATTCGCGGCAAACATAAAAAATATCCCACCAAAAATAAAACCATATGAAATCATTGAGAACCATAATTACCTTTATGTATTAATCTCGAGATATCTTCAGTTGAAATCTCTACGTGTGTAGCATACGCGTGCTAGTTACGTGCAACCCTCCCCCCGCCTCACCGCAACCAATGAAGGAGCGGCAAGCACGAAGCTGCCAGTCTATAACACGAATCTGACAGCTGTCAAATTTTCCTTATTAGAATGGCCGTAAATTAAAAACCCGTCGGTATGTACACTTACTTCGTTAATATTACACCTAGTGAAATTGGACACAAAGATAGATCGTATTGAAGCAAATTTAGAAATGTCGGCAAAAAATAAATACATTATTTTTGGACCCCTCTCCCATACAACTAATAGGAGGGCAAAACTTGTTATTTCTTCTACTATATTGAAAGGATTTCGTTTGAGAGGTTTCTGTGAAAAAAAAAACACATGAATGTTTCTGTCACGAGATATTTGCTTTTAAAAGCGGTGTTTTTCAGCGTTAATTTGTACCAGCTGAAACTCCCTAAAGTATAAATGCAAGAAATATTAACCATATGGAGTATACCGTTCTAATTGTAGACACTGAAAATATAAGAAAAATCATAGCACTCGTAGTTTTCGGAATATTGTGAAAAAACTTGTTCAAAACTGTACCAAAAATACCTAAAGATCTTTATACTACAACTACATAGAAACTGCCCTTTGGCGTAGCTACTTAATTTTCTCCTAAAGCTTAATAAATACCGCATCTCTAAGATGATGCGAGTTGGTGTATAGTTAATGGCGGAAAATGCCTTTTTTCTACGGAAAAGCAGCGAGTCAAGCCGCTAGGCGGACTGCTCGTTGAAACAAGCATGATAAATTTTTTACAAATTTAAAAACACGACTATTTTCTGAGATGAATCCTAGCCTATGACACTCGGGATAATGTAAGGATTCTTCCGATACAATCCCCATTATAATCTGTTCAGTTTCAGTCATTTAAAGAATCGCACATATATACTTACATACATCAGCCTATTGCAGTCCACTGCTGGACCTAGGCCTCTCCTAGGGTACGCCATAAGGCACGATCTCCCGTTTTCGCCATCCAGTCGCTACCAGCCGCCTTCTTTGAGTCATCGGTCCATCTGGCCGGAGGTCGTCCAACACTACGCTTGCCGAGGCGTGGCCTCCACTCGAGAATCCGTTTACTCCGTCGGTTCTACAACAAATGTGCCCAGCCCACTGCCACTTCAGTTTGCTACACTTCATACATACATACATGAACTCTAAATAAATTACACTCCTTTTTTGGTTGGGCAGTCGTGTAAAAAATGAAGGTTTAATGAGGGATATGGCCACAACTTTTTTTGCGTCTTACGTTCAGGCCAGCATTTCTTATTTTATACGATCTTATAACTGCCACTGAGCGGTGTATTACCGGCTTACACTAATAAGTAATTAGTCTGATTTGCCGGCCGATGTGGCGCAGTGGTAGATGGTTCCGTGCTTCGGAGGTCCCGGTTGCTGTCTATGATTACTAAGACGGCGATCGTTTCATAACCATGTCAGAGGCCTACTACTAGTAGTAGGCGGTTGAAAAACTCTGACACCAGGGTTCATCGAGTCAGAAGAAGAAGTATGATTTGCGATATTCACTTTTAAAACACGTGGTTTGCTGATGCACAAAAAAGTCTAGTAGGACGGACAAAGTCGAATAATTTTATTTATGCATTTTTTGTTGGTCGTTTCGTATCAAGTTCGGTCAAGGTCGATATCGATCGTCATAAAACGTTGATAAGCACGCCTATAATCCCTTGCGGGGTAGGCAGAGCGTTAACAGCCGTAAAATAGCCGCTATCGCAACTTCTGACATAATTTTAGGGTTGGTTCAGGAAAATCGTGTATCACTATAGTAGCAGGTTGTCAGTCTGTCGCCTAAAATTGTAATACATATGAAATCCTCAAGTCTCTTAGTCGCCTCTTACTACATCCGCAGGAAAGAAAATGGGTGATGCTATTTTAAGCTAGCATCACACGGCACGACATTGTTTGAATTATAATAAAATAAATAATATTTAAGTGATGGATGAAAATCTTATCTACTACATAAAGCAATCAAACATGCTTTGGATGGTCTTCAACTTCATAAAATCTTAGTTTAAATGTGTATTACATTTGAAAAACTAATTTAAGCTAATTGTTTTATTTATAATCTAAAATTCTTAATGCATTCATCTATCATAATTTATATTATTATTTTATTATCTTTGGTTTGTCTTTATCTATTCTAATAGAACCTTGAAAAGCAGCGTGTCACTCCCAAACACAATCATTTTTAAATGTCTTACTGGGAGGACCTCATCTCTGTTTTGTATTTTAATTTGAGCAATAAAGAACTATTTTATTTATTTTATGTTTCCTAATTTTGAAGTATTTCGAGACACATAAAGAAGATTTAATTTTTGCGATTCCCTGGATGTTGCACACAGATATATGGTATGGTAACAAACAGTTATTATCTGCCAAGCGAGCCTTACAAAGTTACAATAAAATTTTATGTTATTTACAAACTCTACATACTTTTTGTAAAACTTGAAACAAAAACAACATAACAGTTTTTTTCTTAATAACTTCAACTTATAGCTTTTTTTACACTTAATTTGATTGTATTAGCAATTTGATTATAATATATCTATATTCTTTACAAAAATAGCTACACGAGAGTATTTTTTAAATTAATATAGCTGTAATGGCTGCTTAGCAGTAATCGTTTTTGTCGAGACGGCGCCGGCCGGCCGCGGTCGGTCCGTGCGAAAAAGAACGATGGACAGGAGATTCTAGAATCACTCGCGCGCTCTGGACGTTCAAGTGGATAAAGAACTGAGTCTTTATTTTTCACAAACACGCCCTTAAAAGTATGCTTTGTTGTATCAATTATTACATTCATGTATATTCGTCTGTCGGTATAGCACATTAGAATGTATCTCAAGGGTACAACTACGCGAATGACTCGCCTGCTATTGTATATCGTCTAGCTAGGCTGAACAAACCAAAATAAATATGAGGTGCCAGGTTGTTTATACATTAGTTCCTTTCTGTGGAATTTCGCGACCTCTTTTGGTTTGTTATATTAACAGAAAGCAATGCCAAGTGGAATTCTTACTGACAATGTAGTAGCCAGTTGCATTTCTGCAAAAGTTCTATTAAAATCTATAAACACGTGCCATACAAACTACTTGAAAAGAAATTAGTTAAAATCGCGCCATGTTGAATTTCTTTATCCTATTTCATTCTAAACGCCAAAAGTTCCATATATTTTCCCTGTTGTGACAAAGTATCTTAAATTCTATATTCCAGGTAACATTCATAGGCAACAACATCCCTATACATCCGCACGTATATTCCAATGGACACATCTGTCTGTCTATATTGACGGACGACTGGTCGCCGGCGCTGTCTGTACAGTCAGTCTGTTTGTCCATCGTGTCCATGCTCAGTAGCTGTAAAGAGAAGGTATGTCTAATCCTAGAACATTTAAAAATATCATAATATGTACACGTTGTAAATAAGTGGACTTATGTTGGTTCCCTGAAGTACTCCTGAAGAAACACTAATATAGTCCAACTTATGAGCTCCCAGAGTGGCCTTGGAATGATTAAACGAGTACAAGCACACCCACCGTACCAAATCACCATTTATCCCTGATGAATGAAGCTATTGTAAAAGTATGATGTGGTCCACACGATCGAATGCTTTTTCGAAGTCAGTCAAGACCACTTCAACCACGTAACCGCCTTTCTCCATACCATACCATAGCTGACAAAATCAGTGAAGCAGGCAAAGTTTAAGACTGTGGTAGTGTTGATATACCTTTACACCGCTATTATCCTAGAAAATTTTACTTTCAGTGGAATAAAAACAATTTCCTTAAATTTTATTTTTATTTATCCAGAAACGGCCACCGGACAACTCATTCTACGTAAAAACCTGCAATAAAAATCCGAAGAAAACAAAATGGTGGTATCATGGTATGTACCTTTGTTGACTGCCGCATACTTTATTTCGCTATCTTAGCCCTTGAAAACATATTGATAAACGCAATGACAAATTATTTAGGGCGTTGATAATATTATTGTGCATGCTTATCAAATATACCTAGTTGATATATTCGATATGCATGCACCATTCGTCATGCTACTAATCTCCTAGTTATTTTGTGATTTCCTATGATTAAATTATGGGAAATTCTTCAGTTTCTTTATCTGTTAGGCAAATTCCCTTTAAATTTTTAAGTTATCAGGCCAGGGTCCTACATAAATACCCAAATGTTTCTCAACATCTACGCCTGTGAGATGTCGACTGCTTCCAACGGCTGTTACAACTCTTACAAGGTGTAGGAAAATTGCATATAATCATTAAAAATCAAATTTCCCGAATGCTGTAACCTTACACTTACCTTAGTTATATTTTGCGTTAAAAATCCGCCATTTTGAATTTATGGAATTTTAATATAGCCAGTGTCACTCGCGCTTTTAAGATGAATCTAAGGACATGTCATAAGTCAACATCCGTCTAACTGTTTGGGCTGTAGCCCGTGGTAATGAAAATTAAATTACTTTATTCAATGTAGGATAGCAAAATCACTTATTGACGTCATGATCCGTCATTGTAAAAAAAAAAGTATAAAGAATTTACTTGTCCACATGTATACACTATACATATCTGAAAAACAACCCTCCTGAGGAAGGCGTGTAGAAACAAATGCATTTTCTTCCAATTCCTAGGCACTAGGCACATCCAATGATATTTGCAGTTTTAGAACTTAGGTTGGTTTTTTTTCTTTTAAATCCATTCTAATATTACTTTTTTTCTTTATTCTAGATGATTCCGTCTAACAGCACACCGTGTCGCTATATCGAGCTTGGACGATAAAATCTCAGTTTGTGATAAGTGTTACGTCGGAACGTCATATTGAAATGTACATAGCGCGAATGTGTCACGAATGGTGAAAAGTGAAAGTGCGGGACTGTTCGGCCCACGGCTTTGCGATCGGGCGTGTAGTTAAAGCGAAAAATATGGGTTGATGCGTAGAAAATATTTGTTGATGCGGTAAAAACATGTGTTGATACGTTGGAAAGCATGTGATGATGCGTTGAAAACATGGATTGATGCATAAAAAACATGTGTTGATGCGGGAAAAACATGTGTTGATACGTCGAAAACATGTGTTGATGCGGGAAAAACATGTGTTGATGCGAGAAAAACATGTGTTGATGCGAGAATAACATGTGTTGGTACGTTGTTGATGCGTGGAAAATATGGGTGGGTGTCATGAAAAAATTGCGTAAATGTATTGAGGACGCGCAACAGGCGTTTAAGGCGTAATATCTGCAGAGAGAGTAAAACAAAGTGTAAAACTACTTTAAAAATCACAATAAACAGGTTTAAGTTATGTTTATTTTGGATTTTACAATTTCGAGCTCTATTAGGAATTGTGAAATCCAAAATCTTCGTAAATGAAGCATGTGTCACCAAACTGCAAAGAAAACTGTAAAACATGATTTGTAAGCGCAATAAAATATTTGTTACGCGTGAAATGGATGTGTACTCTGACATCGGCAGTGAGATTCTGTCTGTTATCAGAAGTGGGATGTTACTTAAATTAGTGCTGAAAATGCCTGCACTGAACTGATGACTAGAAACTAAAAATGGCGACATGATTTACCTTAAAAGCCAACTTATTTGCGGACGCATTTGTAAGAGAAAAAAAATACAACAAATGGCGTTGCAGATGCGTTTGAAATTTAAGTCTACACGCTCCGATCTGCAAAGTACAAGGCGTTTCCAAATTGAGGAGTAAAGATCGTCGTGTGGTTGTGTTATTTTTGATTTTTAAACAATTTGCTTACATTTTGGATGTCATTTTTATTTTACCTTAGACGTGATTTAGCCGATTTAAGATTACAAGTGTCTTTAGCTGGTTCTAATACAAAACGATACATATATTTGTTTTCTCATTAACATGGCCACACGGACCCAAGAAGGGACTTGTCTGTGCTAAATTATAAATACATATTGTAAGTAGATATAATAGGTTATGAAATCAAAATGTACTGCTTAGCGATGTTTTGTTTAAAATTTCAGTCATATCCGTTTATTTAGTTGTATATAATTTTTATTTTATATATCAATTGTAATATTTTCTAATTTATCGAAATAAATGCAGGTGTCAAGAGTCAATTAACAAAATGATGTATTAATTGTTATTTTAATTATTTGACACTTAAATCATTAATTTGTAAAGTGATAACATAAGTTGGTTTTGTAGAGCTTAAATACTGCCACAGAATTACGAAAATGACTAGCATTCCATCTTATGATTTTGTGATTTACAATAATATTGATAAAAACTTCCTTACAAATTTTGTGATTTTCATGTGATGATTTAAGCATATATGTAAACGATCTTAAAATTCATTTCTGGCATACTTCTTCTATTAGTTACTCTTGCTTGATTATTACCAAAATAAAACTGCTTCTTAGCTAGTTACGTAAACTTTACTATATTGACGAAATCATTATTTTACGACTCAATAAAATAAAATCTAGCTTTATTAAAACTATTCACAGACATGGTAATATCAAAATAGCTTTTACATCAGTAGATTTACTTTGGCCAGAGTCTATCAAAATAAATGAAAACTATTTTCAGGAAAGTGTTAAGGGTGCTAAATGAATGCTTCATGACCTTGAAAAAAGTATTTCTTAGATATGCCACTATTTTCATTAAAATTGTATCACTGTAGGATAGAAACATTCCCAGAGCAATTGTAGAATTTTGTTATTCTTTTCAAATTAAAAAACTTATACACAGTAACTTTAAAAATGACTTTCAGTTATTGTGTTTGATAAATTCAGAAATTATTATCGTTCACAGACTTTACAGCATTATTATAATTATTGTGTATCATTGAAATGAAACCTGCTTAATTTATTGAAATAAAAATATAGTTTAAACGGTTTTTGCTTGTTTCATTTTTTAAATAAAAATACCAAGTAATTTATTCTGAACAGTCTTTAATAAAAAACAAAGGTCTTATGTGTGAAGTAAAGTTAAATATACATCAAAATAATATTACATAAATTCGATCAAACACAAAATATTAATTAATAACAAATAACAATGTAGACAAATATTTACAACTGATTTCAATTTATAACTTAATTTATCTAGCAGCTAGCACCTACTAAAAACTAAAAGGTTATCACAAATAAAACGTACTATAAGGGCCGCCGCAGAGCAAGAGTAGTTTTTTCGAGCACTTGACTGGAATATCGAAAAGGAACTCTATCGTAATTGAAATAAAGGATAACATTAGCAAGCATGACAAACGGTTCTCACGGTCACCCGGCGGCGTTTGTCAGTTAAGGCAATGTCACATTACTACACATTACATTTATTTCAATTACTTACGTACGGTTCTTTTTTGAATTCGTATGGAAAGTGCTAATGCTCTTAAAAACGTACGTTTGGTCTGTAGTAGCTCTAAAGGGATCGCCTCGGGCCTCGGATTTACTTACAAAACATAGACAAATCAAGCTAATCCGTATTTTAGACTATGCTTTGTAAAGAATGAAATAATGTTGCAAATCCAAGGTGATCCTCTTAAGGCAGGGTTGACTTACGCCAACCATAATTATGACTATTTACACAGCATGTCACAGGGATAGATAGTAAGTATTTTTTGACTAAAGAAATATTTAAAATGTAAATAGCTGCTTAAAATCTTCTGCGAGTTCTCTCTCCCTGATGATGAGATGATGAGGAATAAAAGCCCTTTCATCTACCATCAAACAAAGATTTTGATTTATTCGAGTCGTGTATTTATTTTCACAGCCTATTTTAATTAGGTACAATTGCAAGTTAAGAATAAAAAGGTGTTTCTGAAACGAGATCTTACCTAAAATTGACATACAACAACATATCATAGGTGTCGATTCGGTAATTACTCTTAACTTAAAATAGCGCTGTCACGTTCCGCGCGGTTTAGAAAAGAATAGAGGTGATGATCGCGGACCCAAAATGTACATTTTATGTTATGGCGACGACAAAAAATTATAGTGACTAAATATACCGAAGGAACCATGGATATTTTTAAACATGACATGATTAAGATATGATCTACTATTATTATTCTATTAATGGCGTTTCCACATTGTGATTTCGCACAGTCTCAAGTTAGCAACGATTACAAAATATATAAATTGGCGAGTGCGCCAGTGTCAATAGTTGAAATGCCAGCGCTGCGTTAGGTGCTGGCTCCAGTAGTGTGATAGTGTCATCTACAGGAACCGAGGGCAACGTCCTCTTGATGCCATCCGGAAATGTAGTGTAAGCTCTTCAATTTCAGTTTTGTAGTAAATGTTCACATTCAGAATAATTCATAGATCAAAATACTATCAAAAATACTCACTGGAGGCTCAAATAAACATAAATTATAAAATTGAAAAGGCGTCCATCATTGACGGATGAAACAAAATAACCCGATGTCTACTATCCGTTACTTAACCTATTTGACGGTAAGTGACAGCGCTATTTTAAGTTCAGGGAAATAACCGAATTGACACCAGTTGCACTAAACAAAATGGCGACGTTGACATGTTGCAACCATAATATTAGTTTAGCGTAAGTTTTTTTTTACTTATCGTTACTAATGTATTTAGGTGAATAAATTATGAATAAGTACTTATTCTGATCAGATCAAAAATACGTGTCTCGTTGTCGTCAATCAAAGCAATTTATTTACCTATACAATCCACCATCTAAATCTTCCCACCACATAAATAGCTGTAAGAGGCTAAGATTACTCCAAAATGACTTCGATAATGGCAAAACTTCAACATTAATAAATTATCATATCAACCATTTTTAAACATGACATGACTAAGGTATCTACTATCATTTTCTTCACAACAATCTTTCACAAAATGTCCCGTTCGTGAGCATTTATGGCAAAGCTGCCATGACCTTTGGCATTTTACTCAAATAATAATCATGATCGAACCTCGATACTAAGATCCCTCCGGTTACCTTAACTGGGCTGTCCGCTTTGTAATCTATGAGTTCTCCAGAGGTCGTTGTCATCTTTCCGCCAACAGTTTTAATGATGGCGTCTCCGGCACATAGGTCCCACTTTTTTATGACAGTCGCGTGGAGGTATGCGTCGTAGGTGCCATTTGCTACGCCCATCACCTGAAATATACACCATTGCATTTTAACACCCGCTGATTACCGACTTTTACAACTGACAAATCTTTTAACTTCTTTTATCTACACTCGTCTCATAATGTTCGAATTATGAATTCGAAAACAGATGCATAATGACCTACTTTATGCATTCTGCCTATAAAAACTAGGGTTTACTATAAATTACAGAAGCGTAATGACTTAATGAGAAAACTCTTTTTTTTTTTTTTTTTTTTTTTTTTTTTATTCTTGTTTTTTAAAGAGGGTTTTTTCTGTGAAGAATATGCCACCCTCATAGTTCTCACAAACAATCAACATCTGCGCCTAATAATAGCCTTAACCATTTTAAAACGAACATGTGCTGCCTTTGAGGTAGGAGAAGCTAATACACTATTACATATCCCTACTTCAAAATTAAAATTAACAACTAGGAAAAAGGTATATCTTTCAGCCACGCCCCGGACACACTCCATTAGAACATGGTAAACATCTTCAACCACTCCACACTCACTACAATTAGGCGATGAAATTTTCTTCATGAGGTAGCCAAAACAGTTTAATGGTATGTGTCCGGATCGAAGTCTGAGAGCGTTTACAATATCGGATCTGCTCATATCAGCACCATCAAACCAAGGATATCTGCTCAAATTGGGTTGGATAGTTTTATACCAAATACCCTTGGTAAGCGATCGCTCATCAAAGTATTCCCTTAATGAGAAAACTCTTAATACGATAAAGTTGAGAAATGAAACGAAGTTTTTTTTTTGCCAATGCTCTTATTGCCAACTTCCGCCTGTTTCCAAACGTTTGGGAACACAGAGTTCCGCACCTGTCAGTTGTTGTTGTATGGTAATGTTGCGTTTGTTTTATTAGGTTGTTGTTGAGATGTTGTTTAGTTGTTGTACCGATGTTGTCCAGTTGTTGTTCAGATGTTGTTCAGATGTTGTTCAGTTGTTGTTCAGTTGTTTTTCAGATGTTTTTCCGATGTTGTTCAGATGTTGTTCAGTTGTTGTTCAGATGTTGTTCAGATGTTGTTCAGTTGTTGTTCAGATGTTGTTCAGTTGTTCAGGTAAGTCACTCCACATCTAAACAACTGCTAAATTACAGAATTTTCAAAAATTCATATCAAGCCATATTACGTTCTCGTATTGAATTTGTCCTTGTATCGGGCCTTGCAATGGCCGGTGCGTACGTTTAGAAAAGTGTTTCTGAGTTTTTTTTGGAGAGTGTAGATAAAATAGTGTATGCAACTGCTATAATTAGGCATTAGAATGCTCGTGTCAAACTATTATCACACTCGGCTGCGCCTCGTGTGATAAACAGACACTCGCATTCTAATGACCCCCATTATACGACAGTTGCATAAACTACTATTTCAAGAAGAGTTCAGAACAAAATATGACGTTGCGTCCAGATTTACATGTGGAAAAGCATGACGTATTGTAATGTTGGACTAAAGCTTGCGCTAACTCATTTGAGTGAGTTGATTTGATACTGGTGGCAATTCGGGAAACAAATTATCTGAGCTTGAAATAGCGCGATCACTTTCCGTCAATTAGGTTTAGAAAAGGATGTGTTTAATTCGTTATTTTGAATAATAACGCGCATTTTGAGTCAAATTATAAAACCTGACATGACTTAGATAATTCCTATAACAGCGCAAATTTTATGTTAGATCTTTATTCCCGAATTGAGCTCACTGGTATTATTATATTACTTGAATTCCACATTGTGTGAAATCACCTAAACCTACATATTTTTGTCAAAATCGTTATAGTTTTTTGCGAGCAGCGCCGGAAGTACCACCGCACGAGCGTATATTAAACTTACAATAACTTTAGAATATAGCCAACGCTGCGTCGAGCGGGCTAGATTCGGAAAAATACAAGAGCACCGCGGGCTGGGCGACCCGCGTCACGCAGCGCTGCTCTTGTATGTTGCCGAATCTAGCCCGCTCGACGCAGCGTTGGCGCGTATTGTTACCTTGTACCCAGCGCCGGCAGCGGGTATGACGGTCGTGTCCGGTCCAAACGCCTCTTTAGCAATCTGCTGCACTTTGCCGGGATGAGACCGCGACACCACCACTTTCGGTGCCTCCTTATTTTCTGGTTTCTGAAAATAACAGATAATCAAATTGCCGGCTATTGAGCGTATCCTGGGCAGGCTATATTTGTCAAAGACAAAATGTTACGCAAGGGGTTGAATTTGTAAGTACTACCTACTTGAAAATTTCATTCATGAAAATAAAACCTTAACTAAAATGTGTTCTTCTTTTCGTGTGGGACACCGAGTAGAAATCCGAAATCAGTAGATGAACGATCCGGTGGACCCTGGGTTTTTAAATCACCTAACGACACAGCCTACTACTACTGGTAAGCCTCTGACATGGTTTTTGTAACAATTGTAACGACGACCGTATAAGTAATCAAAGACAGCAACCAGGACCATCGGCTTAGCGTGCTCTCCGAAACACAGAACCATCTTTCTTTTCACACAGTGGTTCCATGAGAAATGTTCTAACCAAAATGGGAACAAATTCACAAAGTTATAAAAACTCGTCATGATAAATATCAACTTTGCGATATGGTAATTTGTTAAATAAATATGAATTAAACCTAGGTCCTTCTGCTGGGATCAGACATCAAGACAATAAAATAGACAACAATTGAATCTGGTAGAGGTAGTAATCAATTACCTAAAACTTTATAGCACGTTCACACCATGCACCTGCTCCTGCCGCTGCCGCGAATATTGCTCGAAATACTTTCGCGGAAGTATCAACGTGAGTAAGTTCATACACTGCCCTTATACTCTTCTCGCACCAATATGAGTGAGCGAGATAGCAATACATTCCACAAGCGTTCGTGCTGCCGTTCCTTTGACTCGCGCACGAAAAGCCGACACTCGCGGGAGCACAGGAAGTGGCAGCGGCATGACGAGTAGCAGCGCGAGTAACCTGTTCACATGCTCGCGCTGCCCACTTCTCTTACTATTTCCCTGCCCATATTGGCATCGTGTGAACGTGCTATTAGCTAAAATGTTTTAAGATACATCTTTTTACTTACATGTTCTACTGTGGCAAAATTACTCGAAGGACGTTTAGCCAGCCAGCCCCAATAAGTGTCAGGGGTGAATGGATAGTGGATGACACCGATAACTGGAACGCCCTTGACCGCTACACAAACCATTGTTGTAACGTACTGATATAAGCCCTCTGAAAGTAGAAACATAAATATCACGCCTATAATCCCTTCCCGTGTGATGCCGGGTTACAATAGCATCACCCCCTTTCTTTCCCTTGGGAGTCGTAAGAGGCGACTAAGGGACTCGAGGGTGCGTATTGCAATTTTAGGCGATGGGCTGACAACCTGTCACTATGGCAATAAACAGTTTTCCGAATAATCCTCAAATATTTGTCAGATGTGGCGTAAATGTCCGTTTTTTGCGACCGTTTGCGCTCTGCCTCGCAAGGGATTAAAGGCGTGATATGTGTATGTATGTAAAATCCCTTGTAGCCGTAAGAAACGGACATTTACGCCACGTCTGACAAACATTTGTGAATCTTTCGGAAAATTGTGTATCACCATAGTGACAGGTTGTCCAAATTGCACTACGCATGTAACCCTCGAGTTCCTTTGTCGCCGCTTACGTCACCCACGGGTGATGCTTTTCTAAGCCGATATCACAAGCCAGAAACAAAACATAAATTACTGAAGGAGTTACTTTTCGCTGAAAATTTCCGAATTGAAGCAAGTTTTGTGATCTGTAATTATTAGCCAAAAAGAGAGTAATTTTATAAATGTTCTCATTTGAATTTGCTTATTTTATATAGCGTGAAATTTTACTATAGTACCGCCGCTGAGAGAAGTCGGTTTTGACAGCTGTCATCTCCATACTAAAAGAGATGTCAACAAAGGAAAATTAACCCTCTGCCATAGTATTATCACGAATCTGACAGGTGTCAAAACCTACTTCTCTCGGCGGCGGTACTATAGTGGCTGATACTGAAAACTCAAGACGCATTGGTGATAATGATAAGGAACAACTTCCCCCAAGGATCATAGGGAGAAATATAAAAAAAAATTGCCTCCCGTACAACATTTACCAGCTGACCAAGTCAATTTGCATGGCAGGTCCATTTTTTTCATATTTCTACCTATGTTTCTGATCAGCAGCCCCTACTGACTTTTAATTATTGGTCATAGTTTGGTTGAAATACTACTTTTGGATATATTTTCAAAGACAAAGCTAGCAAATATAATGTTTAACAATGACACATCCCTGCGTGTCCTTTATCAAGCGCACTAGAGGACCTGTACAACCCCACTGAGGTTGCAGTGCGTCTGGCTGAGTACTGGTCCGAATTAATATAATAACGCCAAAGCCAATCAACACAAAAGAAAAAAACCTCTGATTGGACTATACTTACAAAGTTCTTATCAACTCTTCTTTTTTAATGAGAAGTTTTTATTTGACTATAAAATGTACAAATAGTCAGTAATACTACCACAAGTAGTAAAAAAAAAGTTACGACCCACACCACATTCAAATAAAAAGTTTCTGATGCAATAGAAATAAATATGGTATCTGTGTGATACTGGCTAAGAATAGCAAACAGCACCCTAATTTTACCTGTGGGTGTCGTAAAAAGCCACTAAGGGATAAATTTATCCACAGAAGGGGCAGCAGTGTTCCCTGTGAATACAAACATCTTGCACTGCACTTGCCAATCCACTTACCATATACTGATGGCCATGTCAAGCAGTGATTTTATGCTACATGCACATTATGCTCCTACTCCTGCTGCTGCCACCAAAATTGCCTGAAATACTTCAGCAGAAGTATCAAGGCAAGTGATATTCACACACAGCAATACGAGTGAATGAGATAGCAATACATTCCATTTCGGCTCTTGCTGCCGTTCCATTGACTTGCACTCAAAAAGTTGACACTAGCCGGAGTGTGGAAGGTGGCAGCAGCATGAAGAATAGCAGCACAAATAACCTGTTCACATGCTCATGATGCCCACTTCCCAAACTATTTCCCTGCCCAAAGGGGCATAGTGTGACCATGACTGTAGAATATTACCGGTATACTCTTGAGTAGCATCTAACGGGTCGATCCAAATGGTCACATCTTTATGCAAGACATATTCATCCATCATGTTATCAACATGTTGTGACACTCTTGCATCTATATCAATTATGTTCTGTTTCTCACAACCAGCATCCCCTGAAAGAAATATTAAAAAAAAATACAAAACATACAAAAACAAGACAATGTGGCTGCCAGAGCCAGTAAATAAGTATATTAGCTTTATTTAATGTTGGATAGTGCTATCACTTATTGACGTAATGATCAATCATTTCAAAAAAGAAATTTTCTTTTTATAACAATTTTGTAATATCCTTATACAAAACTGGCTTGGGTGGGATAAAAATGTAAATTAAGGCACTGCCACGGGGCTGGCCAGGTTAATCACATGGCATGTAACTTTACCTCAGCACCACCAGCGAACAACATTTGTTTTAAATTGATATCATGATTTTCAAAAGGTGTTATTTACATGTTTATAATTAACCAGACCCCCCTGAACAGGAAAATTCCCCAAAAACTCTTAATTGCACAAAAATTCAAATACAAGTAACACAAACATCTGTAATGTATGTTCTTATTTAAACTATGATTATTTTACAATGAATAAGTTATGTGTTACAAGTAAGAAGAAATACCAAAAACAGAACATACTTATAGATCCTGAAAAAGATGTAAAAATGCACTATGTATTAAAATTAAATTTATGATGTAGTCTGCTTTAATTTCTTTATCATGTCTTTTTTTTTCACTATTATTTTATGAGTATACTTAAAAATATGGTAATAATATATTTTCATTAGTTATGCAATTTAGATCATAACTTACCACCCCACATGAAAAATCCCCAATCTAGAAAAGTTTAAACAAATTAGACATAATTAGGAATATTGGCTTTATCCTATTGAATAAAGTAATTCAATATTTTACCTTTGGTATGTTCTTCTGACACAACTGTAACTTTAGGGAAGGTTTTCTTCAAGCTGTAATACATAGCACAGTGGGATGCATAGTCAGCATCTGTTACTGGGTCATTGGCGCCTTCCAGTGTCTTCCCTTTACTCTTCACGTTCAGATCTCGGTGTTTACCCTCGGCTACCTTCGCTCCACCTCTCTCCGCGGCGATGATAGCGCCTTTCAGCAAATACTTCAAGTTTACGAGGTCCCTCGCGTCTGTTGGGTATTCGTTTGATCCGGACGTCCAGTAGAGGATGGTGAACAGAATGAATATCATAGTGAAGCAAGCGAACTTGTTTAACCGGAGTGTTCCACCGAAATTCATCGTGGCTCAATGTATATTTGAACCACAGTTGATCAACACGTCCGCGAATGCCAATTATGTTAAGATACTTATGTACGTTAACTAAACATAAAAATAAACTATCTGATATAATTGTTCGCACCTATTTGTGGAACTAAACAGCAATATTATCCAAATTTACTCTATATTCCTATCCGCGAAATGGTCAAGTGGTGAAACGTCAAACAAAAGTCAAAACTTTCTGACTTTCGTTCAGAAATACAAAATGAATCGACTCGTCAATTCGAATTCGGTTGATTAATCTGAGTCAATCCTATATATTTGTGGTTTTAAATGGCAAGACCAAAGTTTAATAATAAAACTATTTGTCTATGCTCGTTTTTGACATTTCTTTCAAAAGAGTTCTGTCGTCGGCACGAGTTTACGTTTTTTGTGTTTTTAACATTTTATTGCTTATTTATCACACATTTTATTACTCTGAAACAACTTTACAACGATAACTTAACTGCCTGACAATGATTTTAATAGATATTTACGACATGGTAATTCTTTAACTACTTTTCATTCTTCTTTAGTCGTGATGGTGAAATTTAGTGTTTTATCATGAATTTATCCTTGATAATTGATTGCAGGCGAGCTGGTGGACATTAGTCATCGCCCTTCAAGTAATACTGTCCACATACTTCTTATATACAAGGAAGAAATCGAAGAAACGTGACCATACACAGTGCAATGGACAAGCAGTACATTGGAAACCTCTACCGCTCATTGAGCAGGAAGTAAAAGCGGAGGAGCCTCCGTTGATGGGTAAAATTGATGCTGATGTGTTAAACGTTGGGGCTACAAGCTTCCTTAACATGGATAAAGAGGAAAGTATTATGGAAAAGGCTTGTGAAGCTATTAGCAAGTATGGCGTGGGGTCTTGTGGCCCTAGAGGCTTCTATGGGACGATAGACGTACATTTAGAGCTCGAGGAGCGATTGGCCAAGTTTTTAGAGGTGGACGAGACATGTGTTTATTCATATGGATTTTCAACTATAGCCAGTGCCATACCAGCATATGCCAAAAAGAATGATATAATTTTTGTGTAAGTATTAAATTTGCTCTGAGTATCTTGGTAACTAACATTCAAGTATACAATACAACAGATTTTGATGCAGTTTTCTTGAGTAGATAGAGTGATTCAGGAGGAAAGTTTTTATGTGTAATTTATGGCAGGAAAAGTTATTTTTCCTGTGGGAAAATGGTTAGCAGTGGGTGAAACTGCTGGGCGGGCCACTAGTAAAAATATAATTATGAAAATTACCAACAAACAGTAAAATAGAGTAAATTTTTCCTGCATAACTTCCATTGCATTTTTTATTCCTATAATTTTCCTCACAAAATTATTACTCAGGGGACTTCCCATAATACACTTGTAGTTTTAAATCACTTCTCTTTTTTTATCCTCCACTATTTTTCCTCTTGCAGAGATGAAAAAGTCTGGTTCGCTATTCAAAAAGGCTTAGATGCAGCCAGAAGCACAATTCGTTACTTCCGTCACAATGATGCCGATCATCTTGAAAAACTACTCGAACAAGCTCTTAAAAAGAAGGAATTGAATCCTAAAAGACGAGCGTTTTTAATCACTGAGGCTATCTTTTATAATACCGGAGAAATGTGCCCATTAAAGAGAATAGTTCAGCTGGCCAGGCGGTATAAGTTGAGGATTATTTTGGATGAAAGCATGACTATTGGGGTAAGTATTTATTTTCTTAGTGTACAGTTGGAAGTTATACATCAGGTACCAGAAGTACTGCTAAAGAACTGAATTATTATTGCTACAGCAATATTTATTTCTTGGCATGAATATGTTTAAGTAGAAAATAACTTATTTTATGAGAACGAGTTTTAATTGTAATTAAAATTTTTGAAATTGAAATCCTAATAGAAAACCGGCTCGGGGGGATAAAAAGATAAAAATAAAAGCACTGCCTTGGGGCTGGCCAGGTTAATCAAATGGCATATAACTTTACGCCACCACCATCTGAAAACGACATTTGTTTCAAATTGAAGTCAAGATTTTCAAAGTGTGTTATTTACATGCATATAATTAACCTTGAAACGAATTGGAATGCGCATAATTGACCTATTTAAACTTGTAACAAAAATAATTCAGTTCTTTTGGAGTGCCCCTGGTATATTTGTGCTACAACCGACATATAGTATTACTAGGTTTCTGCCCAGTGGTTTCACCCACTGCCACTCATTTTCTCGTGGTAATCGTTGTTTTCCCGCTGTAAAAAGTAGCTTTTGTGTTTTTCTGGGTTATACTCTACATGTGTTTCAAATTTCATCCAAATCGGTGAAGCCGTTTGGGAGTGAAGAGGTAACAAACATACATACACACTCACAAACTCTCAGGTTTATAATATTAGTATGGATGACTGATGCTCTTTTAACCCAGTACCACACAGGGGGTGAAATTGATTTTGTTATTTTATGAACACAAAAAGTTGAGTGGTATAATCAATAGCACATGAACACTCTGATATGTACTGAGTACATAAACTCTTTATCACAATTTTATCGCATGATTCAATGCATAAGCAAGCTTGTCAAACAACTTAGTAACAAAATAACAATTATGACTGGTGTTATTGTAAAAATTCCATACACACTTAGCAGATACTTATAGCAATTATTGGTTGCCCCTCTTTGGCAATAATAGTGGTCATTTGTAGGCAATTAGGACACCATACCTAGAAGTGCAAATGTAGCCTGATTAATGTTGAGTAATGCAATGCAAACAATACTAAGATTCAGCAAAAATATGTTATCAATGCAGGGCCTGTATTAACTACTAGCGGCCTGCCTAGCGGTTTCACCCGCTGCTAACCCTTTTCCCGCGGGAATAAGACATTTTAATATAGCCTTTGTTCATCTGGGTTAATGTAGGATTCTAATGATAAAAGATTTTTTCAAATCAGTCCAGTAGTTTCGGAGCCTATTCAATTCAATTAAACAGTCAAATATTTCTTCTTTATGATATTAGTGTAGACAAGTGTAACATGATACTTTATTTATTCACTGCCAAGATTAGACAAAATCGTAACTTTAAAATCATTTCAAGTACTTATATTTTATAATATAGGTAGGGTGAAATTTTACTAGGGACTGATAGGGAAAAATTAAGACGGGCTGGTGACAAGCAACAACTTTCCCCAAGGCCAGGTCGAAATCCGAAAAAAGAACTACCGCCCATACAAAATTGCCGATCAGCTGATTAGCATATTTCAACCTATGTTCCTTGGGGAAAAGTCTTCCTTATCTTCTCTTGAGATTTCGCTATCAGTCACTAGTAAAGTTTCACCCTATATAAAAAATAAAGAACTTTAAATCAATAACTATTTGCAGGTGATCGGAAAGCACGGACGCGGCATAACCGAGTACTTGGACATTCCGCGCGGCGAGATCGATCTGATTGTGGGATCATTGGAGCACTCATTTGCTTCGGTCGGCGGATTCTGTGCCGGCACTGAATATATCGTGGAACATAATCGACTTTCTGGATTAGGTATGTATAACCTTGCCATGTGATGCCGGCTTAGAATAGCATCACCTCATTTCTTTCCCGTGGGAGTCGTAAGGGGCGACTAAGGGACTCGAGGGTGTGTATCTTCAACTTGTCGCTATGGCGATATACAATTTCCCAAATAACCCTCTAATTATTTGTCAGACGTGGCGTAAATCTCTGCCTATCCCACAAGGAATTATAGGCGGGACTCCGTTATTTAAGTATAACTGTCAGTTACATACAAAGTTTGTTTACATGATTAGTCATTCCAAAATAAACGGAGTATACGAGTATGTATGTATGTACTAGATTTCCGCCCAGCGGTTTCACCCGCTGCCACTCATTATCCTGTAGTAATTGTTGTTTTCCCGCGGTAAAAAGTGGCCCATGTGTTATACAATACAATATACTTTATTTGTACAAAACACAACAAAACAAACAGACACAGAAAAAGAAAAAAAAAAAGGTACAATTTAGGCGGCCTTATTGCTGAGGTATCAATTTCTACCAGGCAACCTTTGGGTGAAAAAAAGAAAGAGTATGTATGGTTAAGCGGGATAGTGCATTGGTAAATCTACATATTCTAATAAACTATTAGTAATAGTCATTCCGGGTTTTACTCTACCTGTGTTCCAAATCAGTCAAGCCGTTTAAGCGTGAAGTGGTAACAAACATACACACACACAAACTCTCAGATAATATTAGTACGGATGTATGAACTAATTTTTTTTTCAGGTTATTGCTTCAGTGCATCTCTACCGCCATTGCTGACTCAAGCCGCGATATCAGCGCTCGACATCTTGGAGAAGAATCCCGAGTACATCAGCGAATTGGAACAAGTCTCCAAGAAACTTAACAAGTAAGTGCAATATGTACTAATACAAATTACTCTAGAGTTAGGAAAATACTTAGATAATTTTTCTATCCTTCTATGTTTTCCTGTACCTGTAGTTACTTCGATTTTTCATTAATACAATGTTGTTTTATAGCTAGACAACTTAATCGTTTATTGCCGTGTGATGCCGGCTTAGAATAGTATCACCCCATTTCTTTCCCGTTGGTGTCGTAAGGGACTCGAGGGTTACATGTGTAATGCGATATAAGTGTGATATTTCTTATTTTTTTTTATTGTTATCATCATATTACATAAACAATCCTTAAACTAAATAAAAGACACCGTTAATCCCTATTTGGGTTTGTCTCGGTGTCCACATTCCGTTCCATTCCCAGCGTACCAAAACAAATAGATATAACTATGTATGTATGTAGATGTACCAACTCATAAACAAGTAAGTCACGTAAAACTCACAAGTGATACTTGTTTCAATAATAAAAAGTATTAACCCAAAGTTGCCGTGTGATGCCGGCTTAGAATAGCATCACCCCATATCTTTCCCGTGGGAGTCGTAAGAGGCGACTAAGAGACTCGAGGGTGTGTATTGGAATTTTAGGCAATAGGCTGACAACCTGTCACTAGCGATACACAATATTCCGAATAACCCTCAAAAATTTGTCAGACGTGGTGTAAATGGCCGTTTTTTGCGGCTGTTTACGCTCTGCCTACCCCGCAAGGGATATAGGCGTGATATATGTATGTATGTATTCACACGAATGTATTCTATTTACAGAGCCCTCTCCCAACTCAAATACTTCAAATTCCGCGGCGATGAAATCTCCCCTGTCAAACACATCTACCTCAAAAAGGACGACCTAACCGACCGACTCAAACATAGCTATCTGAAAAACATAACCAACTATTGCTTAGACAAAGGTATCGCTATGACCGTGGCAGCTTACCTGAGGGACTTGGAGCATTCGTGTCCGGAGCCCTCGATCCGTTTGGCGTCGAATAGGAAGCTGAATGATGAGAGGATTGCAAGTATCTGCGCGTTGCTGGATGAGGCGTATGAGGAAGTTGGTCCGAGGCCTGACTTGCAGCCGGTTTCGTGAGTCAGTTTTGGGCTTTGTATGATTTATAGTTATACAGGGTGTAAGGAGAAGACCTCACTACCTGCGTCTGTGTTTCCAAACGCATACAACCCTAATCTCTTCAAAGTAAGAGTAAACAGGCTTCTTCTGGATGAGCTCACTCCATCTTAGACCCTGTCTCTGTCCTATGACCTAGACTAGAGTCAAGAGCAAACCCATCATTAATAAAAAAAAACAATGGTTTTCTTTGACCAGCCAACAACCAGCCTATGAAACTGAAAAACTTTCTTCAAGGAACATAGACTAATATATGAAAAACAATTAAGACCTCACATACAACCAGACTTGGTCGGCTGCTACATTTTGTATGCGAGGTGTATTTTTTTTTCATATTTCGGCCTATGTTTCTTGGGGAAAGGAACGCAGTACTTTTCCTTACACCCTGTATAAAATCATATTGAAGTCAGTGCAAATGTTTTTAAAGTGAGTTCTATTCGTGAAACTAAAGAACTTTTCCCAATGAATATAGGTCGCATACAAAGATGAAAAAACATTTGTGTCACTTTTCATAGTTTGACCTATGTTTATTGGAAAAAGTTGTTCATTTTAACGATTAGAACTCACCCTAAAAATATTTAAACTGAATTTAATAGGACCTCATTTTGATCGAGTTTTTTATTATTATTTATATACTGAGGATAACTTTTAATAAGTAAATAAAAGCTTATTTACCTTCGGAATATTGGTAAACTATAAGAAAAGGCATTCGGGGATTATTTTGTATTTTTTATATATTTTTTTACTTTACTTATTATTTTAATTATAATTAATTACGATACAAAAATCATAGACATCGATATGCTATCAAGTCTGTAGTATTAAAAAAATGAATATTATTTTAAGTCACAAATGTTTTTTAAAGTTGTGTATTTAAATGTTGTGTTCACTGTTGTATTAAGATGTCGTTTTTGGTCCAAAAAATATTCTCTACATTAAGTATAATGGAGTTTCAGTACGATTTGCTGAAGCCAAAGGCTTCTTCTGGGTGAGCTCGCTCCATCTTAGACTCTGTCTCTGTCCTATGATGACCTAGACTAGAGTCAAGTGCAAACCCATCATTAATAAAAAAAAAGCCAAAGGGTATTTTGTATTTTCTATGTGAGCTATTTGTCATGTGCTACTAATATTGTGCACAGCGAGAATGTGCGAAAATCAATCGCCATTTTACAAAATCGCAGCTTTCAAATCTATACTAGAAAACATGTTAACGAAACAAATAGACCTTAAGTAAAAGCATTACCATGATTTTAACAACTACCAAAATTGGATTATTGAAGTGACCAGAAAGTAATATCATTCTGTTTAATAAATTATCTTAACTTACCTTAAATTAGCGCTCTCACTTTCCGTCAAATAGGTTTAAAAAAGGATGGAAGACATCTAAGTCATGTCATGTCTTATAACTTGACGCAAAATATGCGTTATCTGTCAAGGCGACGATGAAAACAATGGCGACTGAATTTACAAGAAATGGCATTCACATTTTTAAATATGACAGAACTTATATATATCTCTTATTTTAAGGAAAGTGACAGCGCTATTTTAATAATAAAGCATTTTTTGCTGAATTGAGGCCAATCTTTGAATCTAAATTATATTTTGTACAGTAATCGTTGCGCATTGGACACACCTTTATAATATATTAAAGTTTTTCTTTGAATTATCGAAAAACATATCCGTCAATAATTAAATAAGGCAATAAGTATTTTTATTCAATAATGCATTTAATGATTATGAAATGTTGCATTTAATTAAGATACTATTTTAACACTCATACAATTTTTACTAATAGGTACATAAGCCAAATAATACAAATATTTTAACTATTTACCACTTCACTAAACTACTTTACTATCTTTATAAATGACGATCATACTCGCTTATCGAAATAGCTACTTAATGATTTAATTGTTCTCTTAAATATTTTAATCATTATTCTTAGTGTCGGATTATAATGAGCGGCTTGGCCGTTTCTCGCGAGATTACAAAAAAAAATGTATCTTTTTCGAGGGTCATGAGTTCGATGCACACAGCACATGTATTTGTACGTTATTTTTCAAATATTTGTGTAGAGTCTGGGTGTTTACTATGTAAAGTATGTATTTTAAAAAATATGTATGTTTTATATTAGCTATCATGTTCCCCTATTACAAGCTTTGCTTAGTTTGGGGCTAAATGGTACTGTGTGAAATATCTAAGATATTTATTTATTTATTTAATTATATGATACGCAGTATAATATGTTGCAAAAAAATCTTGTAAAGTCGCGACAAAAATCCTGGCAGCGGCCGAGACGCTCAATATAATTAATTATATTAATTTGTTCAGTTTAGTTGTAAGTTCACATTAAACATCAAGTTACATAATTTTAATGCAAATATTATGTCTCAATCTCAAATATCATTCATCTTGTTATATTTATATGTCTATTGTAAGTTTTTTATTGAATTAGCATTGCACGGAATTCGTTTTGTTATATTTCAATAAATTTATTATCAATAATAAATAGTTATTATTATTTCTGAGATTATATCCTATATAACTTAATCTTAGAATTAGACTACTCGTTGAACACTTAATTCTGATGGATAGGTACAGACAGAATTGTACATACACCAACACACAAACATATATATCTTATAATAATGGTGTCAATTGAGTTATTGAGTTAACGTGAAACGGAACCTGTGACAAAACTATGGCTGCCGCCAGCCATATTGAAACGTCAAAATGTCAGTTTAGCACAGCGCCCTCTGGTTTGACATTCAGAACTATCAACAGGACTGTCAACAAAAAAACTCCCATTTGATCTTATACCAGCAGCAACTCTTTCCGCGGTATCACCCACTGCTTTCCCACTATACGTTTTTCTCAGTATTGGGCAGATATTCCCTCCCCTCTACTACTAGTTATTATTCTGTGCCTCTACACTTATTTACCCAACTCTCTCTTTCTCAACTCTCTCATTCTTTCACTTAATCAGTAACCAACTCGTCACTCATGTGGCAGTAGCCCACATTTCTCTTGAATTCCGTCTCATTCGGTCCGTGCAACGGTTTGCGGATCTCGATCAGTCGCCTGTCGGTTTCTAAAGCTTGGTTCTTGTATTCCAAGTCCTTTGTTACCCTCTGGTGATGATTGTACATACCGTGGTAGGTTCTCCTGAAAATATGTATGGTATAAAACAATTTCTGTACATTAGGAATAGTCTTGGTCCTAATACAGTACCCTGATGAAGTCCACAGTTGTTAATTATGTGGGTACATGCTACAATTAAATATTTTTACTGATTGTTTGTAAATTAGTTTGGAAAATATAAAGTAAATAATTTACCACACGGAACGAATACATAACTGAGTAATTCTTTAGAGTTAGACAATAAAATGCTTCACGGACATCACGTTAATACTCACAAAGCTTCTTCAAGTTTATTCTCGAGTTTTTGAGAGCTGAGATGAACCCTTTCGTACTCTTCTAGAAGACCTCTCATTGGATGATCCTGTTGACGTGAATGATGAAAATGTTTCAATACTCTAGTAAACCATTTATTTATCCTATACCTAGGGTGAATTTGGTTATTTTTGCTAAAATATACTTACTTGAACTCTTTCTAAAACTGGTCTTCTGGTCCTCATCTCAAGTCTTGTTTCAACCAGTTTAGTTGGATTTATTTTGTCAGCAACAGCTGCCCTCAACGATTCTATCTCTAAATCTAGTTTGTATAGATTTTGTTCCAGCTGAAAAGATCGAAGTACAATAAATATCTCAAATTTTAAATTAATACCTATAATTTCACACTTATTTATAAAATCATCATAATTAAGAAATACATGATATTCTACATCATCATCTGCTGGCTGGACAATGGGCCTCCCCAGATTTTCCTCTGTATTTAGTACCAATACGTAGTCGCCACGCTTAGCAGGCGGGTTGGCGAATGCAAGACGTTGCATTCACAGGCGATTCCGTAAGAACATTGTTCCCCTAGTTCCTTTAAAGATACACAGCTAGAATTCTAATCTAGCACCACAAGGAATTCTATGAACTCCAAATTCAACTTTACCTTGTATTTCTGCCATTCCATCTCATTCCTCGCCCGCTGTATATCGTAAATCCTTCGCCTCATGATCAGTTCTACCACCTGGCTCTGAGCTTGCATCTGATTCCTGGCTGTCTCTCTAGCTTTGAACATGTTCTCGCGAAGGGCTTTCGATTCTGCCATCAGCTGCTCGGCTATTTTGATCGTGTTTTCGATGCAGTCCGCGTAGGCTTGCTCGGACATTGAACTGGAGGAAATAACTTTTTTGATATCTACTCGTAATCTTTGCATGAAATTCTTTACAGCTATTC
This sequence comes from Tuta absoluta, assembly GCA_027580185.1. Classification (NCBI taxonomy): domain Eukaryota; kingdom Metazoa; phylum Arthropoda; class Insecta; order Lepidoptera; family Gelechiidae; genus Tuta; species Tuta absoluta. Next base: position 2,302,725 of record JAQAHW010000023.1, on the reverse strand, counting down.
TATTAAGATCATCGCACCACGATTCATCTAGTATTTTATTTATTTTGGAAAACCATCAGCTATTGTAACATTTTACACACCAAGCCAGAAAGCCAATTAGGTACAGGTTTTCACCACTAGATATTTGAGTTACTTACCATTGAAATGTGACATGAACTTGCATTTCCAAAATTACCTATATTATCTCGATCCATGAATTTCACATAGGAGCTATTTATAAACACAACTATAGCTGTAAACATGTGATACAAAAATGCTTACTGTGGGCACAGTATACTTACTCAGCTGGAATCCTTGTCGGATCAACCTTGTACGAAATATCACTGCTGTTCCTATCCAAGTCTTTAACATGGTATTCCAGATTTAAAGTCTCGTCTTTGTTAGTGATCTCCCGCTCGAGACGACAGAAGACGTTGGTTAATTCCTTGATTTTCTCCCAGCCCATGTGGCACACGTCGGTTAGGACGCGTTTGCTGTTTTCTATTATGTGAAGCTCCTGAATTAATGGAAAATATGGAGAGAAGAGAATGTTGTGGCGTATCTGGATGATTAAGTAAACAAAAATAAGGCTTGTTTCAAGCCTCTATCCTGGTTGGGTGTCAACCGACATTTAAGTAACCATAAGTCCATTAACAGCAACCGAGATCGACGGCTTAGCTTGCCCTCAAACGCAAGGAAGTCTTTCTTACGGACACTCAGGTGGTCTACCCTGTAATATCTAAACCAAACCAGGGCTGTTACGCCTTAAGTCGTACTACTTACTTTTGGAGAAACAAAAGCTGAAATGATACCGAAAGCTTACTAGTATGGCAATGAATATAAATATAAATATGAATATATACATTATAAACTGAATTATATTTTCACGGTATTATTGTGGATGTATACATATATTTATTTATGCATATATTTTATTTATTTTTTAATATCACTATTATTTCTTTAAGTTTATTATATTAACTAGTTTATGCAAGCAGTTACTTTTTATCATACCTATTGCAATGACAATTGGTTTTATTTTATTTTCGCCTTTGGATCGACACTTCTCGGGATCCGGCAGACGAAATAGGCTCGACTGAAAAACAGCGTCTAGCTCAACTCGAGATAGACATTATGCTGAGTCGTGACCTTTTCACTGTTGTGCCCTGTTGCATACTTTAATGTAGAGTATAGGTTTGTATTTTATTTGTGTAACAGGTTAAGGTGTAACAATTATTGTCTTTACGTTTTAGTATGTACCTTGTCACAATTTTTGAATAAATATGTTTTCTTTCTTTCTTTCTTTCTTTCTTTACTACCTACATACATACTTACCTTATTAAGTTCCTCCCCGAGCTGATCCCTAGTCAACTCCGAAGGCACTCTCTGGTCCCTTTGAGAGAGACACTGGTTTGACACCATCAGAGGGATCTGTAATGACTCTAAATGTAACTCAGTTGCGTTTTTTTCTTCCTTCAGCGCCCGAATTTCGTCTCGTACGCATTCTCTTGTGTAACGTTGCTTCTCTCGCCACGATGACACTTCGAATATTCTGTGATTTAAAAAAAGAACACTAAAATTGGGAGCCTCAACATAGGTCTAGAACTCTAAGGCCCGTATTTTAAGACGCAACTCAGATCACGTTTGAGTGCCGATCAGGCGAATCTAGTTTTGAGTCCAGATCATAACTTAAGCGGTGACCTTATTTTAGAACCTTTCTTAAGTTCTACTCAGCTGAATCGAATCTCAAGTTCTGATTTTACCGCCAAGTATAGTTTTATTTTGTAATCTGTGGTTTAAGAATGATTGAAGGCACATTTTAGGCTCGATTGACAAATTTTTTCCATTTCACGCAATCATTTACGCCATAATTTGTTTTTCATCACCAAATTTTATATGTAACGGAACGTTTATTCTGTTTTTTTCTGATATTCTGTGCTTGTGCTTGTGCGCTTGAGTTGAGTGAGTTTGACTCATGTTTGACTTGACAGCTAATTTACCGCTTCAAATTTTTCACAGTAAAACAAGAAATTCAATTGAAATATTGTAATAGTTTGTTTGTGCAATGTCGTGTCATCGTGTCGGAGTAGAAAATCTTCACAACACAGGTATGTATAAACTTCATAGATAAGCACATTCGATTTCTCAGATGTTCTTGCAATGGTTACAATTTCTTGCAGCGATCTTATCATTCAACAGCGTCATCTGCCTACCCTTATTGCAGTTTACAGTTTATAGGTCGGCTCTACATATTACTTGAACGTTCATGTACCAAAGAATTTAGCTTTGTTTTGCAACCGGCCTCCTACCTGACCTTAACCCTCATTGGAAATGCTTTGTTCAGTGGATTCACTATAATTTACAGGCTCACCACAATAAACAGATCAATAATGCCGCCTCTGGAGCAAGTTAAAAACCTGGCAACGGAATGCTATTCCCATACAGAGGCAATATAGATTGGCAAAAGGCGGCATAAAGCCATGTCCTGATGCTGATATTGAATTCAGATGTTGCTAAAATTGCACCAGCTCTCTAAGTGGAAATACTGGATGTATTTGACTCGGATTTCATAGGTAAGCAAATAACAAATGGTTCCAACTATACTATAATTCATAGTTCATAACTAATACTCTTACAAGTAAATAATACCTACACAGGAGGAACTGTATGTATCATGCCTGTCCTTGTCCAGTTTTTGTTAAGATTTTTATTCATAATAATCCAACCATCATAATAAACAAGAAATTTGCATCCCATTGTTGTATACATAAATAACAAAAAAAGTAAATGCTCTGTATATGTCTCTGTTACAGTTAATATCACCACCTACAGCCCCTGAACAAATGGATGATAGATAAGACAATATATTTTAGCATCCACATTTAAAACTACAACCTGTGAAATGTTCATGCAATGATATCAAAGCCAGGTTTGGTTGGCTCATGCCTACTAGGCAGTCCTCACAGGCAGGACAGATACCCAGAAGAGCAGTAGAGAAATCAAGTGGAGGCCATTTTCCTGCAGGTGCAGGGTAGGAGGCAACCCGGCGCGATTGACAGACATTCAGATCAAGTCCGCTTTGAAACAATGAATGCAAGCAGCTTCCAATCAGTCAAGAAATCTGGGAGGCTTTATATTAGCAGTGCATAATATGATGATGATGCTGCCCATTGGACCTATTTTTGAACATCAATGTGAACAATATTTTGCATGCAAATCATTAATTTCTTCCCTTTATATGATCTTATGTTTAGTCTTTAAGTAGGTTGTCCTTACATGATTGCTTCAATGTATTATTTATGTTGTAATGGGTCCATAATTAAAAATTTAATATTAAAATATGTTTTGTTTACTTTAATACTACACATTCTTTGAGATGTCAAAGAATAACACTAATTTTATAATAGGCCCTACCCTACCTATTAGCAAAAAGTAGGGGTTGGGACGTCTGCGGCCGCAGACGGGTGATCAGCTCCGCTTGGTGCGAGCTATTTCACTCAGCAGTGTGCAACTAAGTAGGTAGGACCCTATAGTGCCTTTACAAGGTGCCGCGCCGTGCTTACTATTGCCGCGCTACTCCGACGCCGTGCTGCGCTAACTTACTACTCTACTTGTTATTGAAGACTGTCGTAAACCATCGACAAAAGTAGCTTCTTCTTCTGTCGTGTTTAACACGAGTCGGCGGACGACCCGATGAACCCTGGCTTCAGTTTTTAAACCGCTCATTACTGGTAGGCCTCTGATAAGGTTGTGTAACGAGCGCCGTTAGGTACCTACATCGACAGCAACCGGGATCGACGGCTTCATAGGGCATATTAAAACACGGAACCATCTTTCTTCCGAAAAATCAAGTGGTTCAGCCTGAAATATCCTGATAACACTGGGAACAAATTCAACAATTGATGCAAATTATGTCGTTGTAGCCGTCGGAAATATCCACACAGAACATTATTACTATCCTTGGCCGGAGAATATCTTTAAATATCTTTTTTTTGCAAATATCATTCAATTTCTTGATATTATGGCGTTTTCTTTTAAAAAATTATCAGCTCCTAACTCCAAACAAACTTATCAACATAACCTCCAAAGCCTTCAAATCTCTTCTCAAGTCAGGTATCGACCTAACTTACGTAAACGATGATCAAATCTGTAAAAATCGCGACTTGAGTTAGGATTGTTACTTGAAAATCCTTCTGGAATAAGATTTTACTCAGGTGAGTTTTTATTATTGAATCTTGTCTCAAGTAACGTTCTAAAATCAAAACTCTACTTAAAACTAGTTTTAAGTCTAGATCAGCGCTTGAGATGTGTTCTAAAATACGGGCCTTAGACTTCCAGAGCTTATGAGGCAGAGGAGCTGGAAGAGCAAGAGTGTCAAGATCGAAGTTCTTCTTCTTCTTATATCGTGTCGATGGAAAACCGATCGCCTCAAATTTCGTTCGACCAGTATTTTGCCACTCTCACAGTATTATCAGTGGCTGTTGGGTCAAGTCAAGATGAAAGTTGATGAGGTTGATGATTTTTTATTAGGAACAGTCAGTGGTTACACCACTCAAGTAGATTAGGTAGGTAAGTAATGAAATAATAAATAAAATACTACATATAGCACTCGATATTAATAAAAATCTTACCTATCTCGCAATAGCTCATTGTTAACATAGTTATCCCAAATCGTAGTAACATTGGTTTCATTTCTCAGCTGGTTGGCCCTTTGTCGTAGTTCATAAGTATCAAAACGACGCAATCTGGCTTCGTTTTGCAGTCTTTGAATGTTCCTCGTCCAGTCTAGGACACTGGGGCGTTGGTGGGGCTTCTCGAAAACAGGTATGGAACACATGGAAGAGTCCATTTTGATGGCAAGATTAATATGTTATGAACTTGTTGGGGCGAATCAATTATGTATGACCTACTTACTACTTTTATAGAGAAAGGAGGAAGGAACTGTTTGATCAATATCGCATTATTGATCAAATGGTTTTCAATATAGGATTTTGCAGAAATTCAGTAGTAAAAGACGTAAAGCGGTTTTGTAATATAATGGAATGGAAAACTGCGAAGTCAAAAGTTTAGTTTTAAAAACTTGAGAGAGTTTCTGATTATTGAGCTGATATTTGAATTTACCGCGCTTTAGACAGTGTTGCCATTTCTATATTATTGCGTTCATTTTATGGGCGTTCACTCACGACACTTGCGCTTTTAACTACGCAACAAGTTGCATACGTATGAAGCTGCTTGAAGCCAAAGTTGAGAAAAAAAAGAAAATAAAATTCAATCAAACAAAATGGCGACAAGATTTTGCTGAAGTGGAAGCTTTTTGAATTTCTAGTGATTTCACTTCAAAATTGTGTTCAATAACATATTCTAAAGCGTAAAATAGTTTATCATTCTTAACAGATAGTCTTAAACTATATAAATAAAGTGCAATTTGTGTAAATTCACGGAGAAAGATGTAAGTAGTTGGCATTGGCATTAATTTTCTAATGATTTTCTTCGCTTTCAAAGAATCTAAATTATAAATGAATTCAGGTATGACGATAGACGCGGTGGTGGGCGAGGCGGAGGCCGTGGTGGCGGTCGAGGCGGTGGTCGCGGTGGATCCCGGGGAGGTCGTGATGATCGGTCGGCGGATAGAGGTGGCAGTCGCTTTGGCGGCGGACGCGGCGGCAGGGACGGTGGCGGCCGCGGTGGACGCGATGGCGGCGGTCGGGGCGGGCGCGGCTTCGGCGACCGCGGCGGCGGACGCGACGACTTCCGCAGCAACTTCAAGAACGATCAGCCCGGCCGCGATCTGCGGAAGATCCGCTGGGAGAATGTCCAGCTCACGCCATTTCAAAAGAACTTTTACGTGCCGCATCCTAACTGCGCCAGGCGTAGCCCGCAGGAGATCGAGGCTTATCGGAGTCAGAATCAAATCACAGTGAAAGGGCGAGAAGTTCCGGCGCCTAGCATTACCTTTGAAGAGGGTGGTTTCCCTGACTATGCTATGAGAGAGATTCTCAAACAGGGATTCCCTAATCCAACTCCAATTCAGGCACAAGGTTGGCCGATAGCCTTGTCTGGGCGCGATATGGTTGGCATAGCTCAGACTGGTTCTGGAAAGACCTTAGCTTACATTCTACCAGCCATTGTTCATATTATCAACCAACCTAGGCTATTACGGGATGATGGTCCGATTGTGCTGGTATTGGCACCTACTAGGGAGCTGGCACAGCAAATTCAGCAGGTAATTATCCACTCATAACATTATTTCAACATGTTTTTGCTAGGAGACAAGATTAGATCTTATTGGAGACATAAGACTGCCTGGTTCTTCTACTTATGCCCATTATCATCAATATGTCTGGTGTAAGAGGCTACAAATACATGAGTCCACTAGTGAAATGATTTTTTTATGAAATAACTAGGTACCTGTAACAAATTTCTGAGCCTACTTATACATGAGCATACACAGGAAAAAAATTGTTGATTTTATTGTTATATGAAATTTTAAGATATTTGTTTTTCATTGTGCCGCACCAGACCTTGATTTCAATGAATGGGATAGCCGCAGAGGTGCTGGACGATTCCATTGACCACGACGGGCATAAGATAGTAAATTCACTTTTCAATATTAATATGTAGAAGTTAGCTTTACACAGGCAGGCTATGTTCGAAAACCTAAATGAAAATGTTTGGGGTTCTCTTGATGTTATGAAGCTATCAAAATTCGAAATTCATTTTTGATAGGCTCAGGTTTCTGAACGTATCCTTGGGAGGTATTTTTAGTTTGTTTAGTTTTAGCTATTTTGTTAGTTTTATTTTTCCTTTATTTTAGTTAGTTTCTTCTATTTGGCTTACAAACTATGCTTTACTCTGTGCAATTTTGTTACACATTGCACGTTTGTCAATGTTACTAATTCATAAAATTTTACAAAACAGTTCAACTTTATGGTAACAATTTTTTTTTTACCTTTTAATATTTTATTGATGTTCAAATGCTACCTCTAGTCTGTTTCATTGAAAAAAACGAAACATTATTTCAAATCTCTTTTTTATCAAATCAAGGCTTAGTGGTAGCATATCACTTTGGGATTTAAATGTATTCAGATCACTTAATTCACTCATAAAACCTCTGCACGGTTTTGCACGTGAGTGTGGCGCTAAGTGGGATCAGCTTAGACTATATTAGTTTCAAGATAATGTACCTATAATCAAAACAGATTTAAGACTCACTTCTGTTTTGATTATACATAAAAATTACTCAAGTTAGTTGAAATAAAAACAGTTTCAAAGCATGTTCAACACAATATGACTTCCTTGCAAGGTAACAAGAGAATGGCCGCCAGTGGTTAGCAGGCCCACATAAATATTCAAGTAAACTTGTGATGGAGCAACAGGCGGACGAATATAATTTGAGCCAAAGCTTAGCTACAATAACTAAGCTGTGGCATCCCCTCGCCACGCGTCACGTGTGATACTGCGGAGGCCATTCATTCCCATCTATTATGGTCTATGATGACATTGATGCCTATAATTCTACATCAACATAAAACTTTTAGGTGGCCACAGATTTCGGTCAAAATGTCGCAGTACGTAACACCTGCATCTTCGGAGGGGCGCCTAAAGGGCCCCAAGGGAGGTGCCTGGAGCGTGGAGTGGAAATCATCATTGCTACTCCGGGACGACTGATCGACTTTTTGGAAAAAGGTAAGTTTTTGCAGACTACCGGACACAACACAAGGTTAGATGTTAAGGCGAATTTACGATACGAAAAGTTCAGTAGTACATAAGAAAGAAAGAAACCGAAACCTGATTAGATCTGATTGACCAATGACTGTTGCTGCTGTCGACAATACTGATGTAAGAAGTGCCTATAGCAGCTAGGAATTTACGACACTAGCTGGGAGCTTAGAATTCCATGGTACTAGATTTTACGAATATTTGCAGGTACAACAAATCTAAAACGCTGTACCTACTTGGTGCTGGACGAGGCTGACAGGATGTTGGATATGGGTTTCGAGCCTCAGATTAGAAAAATCATCGAGCAGATCCGACCTGATAGACAGGTTAGTAACTACTCTTCTCAAATCATCCAAAAATGATTAACTTGCTGATGTTTCAGAACGAACTTACCTAAAATCTGAACAACTATATCAAAGGAATATAAGGTGAAAAATAATTCACGTGCTACCCATTTGTTATTTAGTTGTTCAATGGGAGTTTTTCTGTTGACAGTTCTCTTGATAGTTCTGAATGTCAAACCAGAGGGCGCTGTGCTAAACTGAAATTTTGACGTTTCAATATGGCTGGCGGCAGCCATAGTTTTGTCACAGGTTCCGTTTCACGCTGTGTTTGTTTACAAATTAATTATGTTAGTTTGATTTATTACAAAATAAACTTATCGCCTTTCTATTATATTGAGTGTCATTCGTGTAAGTAAACAAATAACCAATAATAAATTAACAACAATTCAATAAACACAAAATAAAGAATAATTTATAAAGTGGTACAGTTTTTGTGTAAAGAAACGTTATTTCAATTAAGCTCAGCGCCCTCTACGTGACACTCGAGAATCCCTAGAAAATTTCCCATTTCATAAGCAAGTTCATCTTCTGAAAAGAATGCTATACTTTGCCTTACAAATACCATATATTTGTACAATTGTTGCCTACCGAAGTTATACATTTCCTCTAAAACACAATGCAAAACATGACCAAGCCAAACTATTCCACCAGGTTCTCATGTGGTCAGCCACCTGGCCTAAAGAAGTACAAAACTTGGCCGAAGAGTTCCTTAATGACTACATACAAATCAACATCGGGTCTCTTCAATTAGCTGCCAACCACAACATTCTGCAAATTGTGGACATCTGTGAAGAATGGGAGAAAGCTGATAAACTACTCACGCTTCTTCAAGAAATCTCTTCTGAGGAGGAAACAAAGACTATCATATTTGCTGAGACTAAGAGGAAGGTAAGTCACTTAGGAAATCAGGTGTAGCCACACTAATGAGAATTAGTTCAGAGAAAAGTTGAAGAGCAAACTAGCTACGAGGAATTGTAGCAGCGTCGAGCGAAAAGCATATTCAGCCTTAACAACAAAATCTTCTGATGTGAATGAAGATGAGGATCCAGCTTATGAGCTCTCATTTCGTGGTGAAACCACTTCGTAGCGAAATGTAGCTACATCGAATGCAATGTTTTGCTTTTTGTATTCCAATAAGATCACATCTTCCAACAAACAAATCTTGACCACTAGGTGGACGACATAACAAAGGCAATCAACCGCGCCGGCTGGCGAGCTCTCTCAATCCACGGCGACAAAAACCAACAAGACCGTGACTACGTTCTCGGCCAGTTCCGTCAGGCACGAGGCGGCATTCTGGTCGCCACTGACGTCGCCGCCAGAGGCCTTGGTAAGTTCTACAGTAGGGTAAACATGGGGGTCTAACAAGGGAGTGTGTTGGGGCCGGTGTTAATCGTAGTATTTATTGTTGGTTATAAGCGAGACTATTGATTTACGACATCTAATATTCATGGATTGGGTATTCATGAAGGTATTCTATGTACCTACCTAAAAATATATTTCGGTATCGGGGAAATACCTATATAGTAATGATGTCCGACATAGACTTCGTAATTCTTTTATGTCTAAGTCTTGGTCACATAACGGAACTGAAAAAGTACCAAAAGTTGCCTTTATCCGGTAATGAGTAATAGCTCTCTCGCCACACCATATTCGGCAATAATTGATGCTGAAAATAAAAATGGAAATGAAACACATTCCAACTCTTAAAGCTGCATAAACTGAATGTGTAGGGTACGTAGTAAATGCCACTGTAACTTGCCCAGAAGTTGTCTATCTTATGTTTGAGCCACCTATTCATCCGTTCAAACGTCTGTACACGACGTTGCGAATGGTGGTGACACATCCCGCCAATAACAAATCTAATACAAACGGCATCAAACAGAAGATTTTGTACTGCAGTTGCGAGGTATTTTAACGGCGTTTGATCGAGTGAATCACCTCGCACTGTTCCACCGGGGTGTTTTAAAGGTCAAAGAGGTATGTCAGGAGCGTACGGGAGGTATTTGATGACCTTGCTAACTGATTTGACGGTTGTATGAGCACAACCTTTATTATAGTTCCAGTATTCACGGAAAGATCTGTCTTATAAACAGGATTGACAAAATCGTCGTCCATTGCAATTATTGAACTACGCACTTTCTTAGGTATATTTTGATGACATTCTGATTCTGTCTTTTGTTTTTTATTTTAGTTAATCTTTCTATGAAGATTAACATTTTCAGTTTTAAATAGAATGTGTAAGGATGCTTTCGAGCCAAAGTCGCTGTCTGAGGGCTATGTCCAGCGGTGATCGTTGGCAAATAACTGATGATGATGCAGTGTACGAATACGACAGACCATTCGCATTCACGCAAACAACATCAATATCTTGACTGATCTAGCAGGGCATTCGCAAATCGTCAAGGTTTTTTAGCCATGATTGATATTATGCATGCTGATAAGAAGTGAATATTGGAACGCAGCATATAAAATATACTAGCAATGGTTCTATAGATACTAGAATTAAAGACCGCGAAGTACCATTTCGTCTCATGATAGACCGTACATATCAGTGACTTGCCGCTTTTAACTTGATTTGACAAATATTATGCCTTGATTCTACGAATATATAACAATAAGAATTTTTGCTGTACATGTTTTAAATAACTAAAACGTGTGTTCATCACGAGACGATTGGCTTCGGTCTACATAAACGATAAATTTCCATGACTGACTTGGCATTATTCTCAAATGTTTTCATTTCAGAGGCGCATGCGTGCAGAGTTAAGGGCTAGACGGCGGTGTGTGGCTGACTCCATAACATTGATAATTTCAAAACACGATTCTATGGAATTGTATGGAATCATTGATGATGACAGCATCACATATCTGTCAGCTCACACTTGTCGAAAGAGCATGCTGCCTCTAAGCTGGGGTTAAAGAAAGATGGTCTTACAAGTTTATGGGGATATCTGGCTAAATGGGGTAATAATAGTGGTACTCAAGAAACCTTACAAACTTTTCTTCGCCGATGTGATTTTTTTAATGTGTTGAACATTTGAAATTTTATTTTTAGTGCGAACAAAAGTGCAAAGGGTGTGATTGCTTAGACTAGGCAAAATTTTCTACAACTAGTGAACGAAAAGTGTATTTAATCGAAAGTGGGGATGTAAGACCATCGAACAAGAGCAATATATGCTTGGTTAACTGTCATGAGAGATTTTGAAAGGGCCTGCCCTACGCAACCTGACAAATTTCACCGTATTATGTACGTAAGGGCACTCGATGCAAAGTCAGCACACCGTTCCACTCTTGGCCTTCAACACTCCGGAACCACTGAAGGGCATAATACAGTTATTTCCAGCTTCTCGCGCCGGCCTGTCAATGTTCAGGTAAATACTCGAGTTGTTTCCGTTTGGGGGAATAATTCTTTTATGTTTCAAAGTATTTTTTCTCTTTATCCTTTCGTAAATGAATTGTGGTGCGATCATGCTTTAGTGTTGTATTATAATCGTAAAATCAAAATATTTACCGTGTTTTTGACGATACTGATTTTAGTAAGGTCTCTGATTGCATAGAGCATACTTGAGATGGTAAAGTACCTTCAAATTCAAACATTGTTTGCTCTAGATAGGATCGTTTGCATTGAGTTTTTACACAGAACTGTGATATCAGTTTTAATTGTCAGTTAACCTCCTGAGACCCAGAATTTAAAAAGGTTTTCTGAATTAAGACCCAGAGTCCTAATATAAGAACAAAATTAAATATGGCGCATAGACCCAGACCATTTTTTTGTCATATCTTCGTTGTTTCAAAATATTTTCAAATGATATTTTTAGGGTGATGTTTTCGTGGCCTAAGGATGCCAGACCAATCGAAATAACTTAAAAATATTTTGTTCTATTTTTAGTACATTGGGTTACTATTATATAAATAGGTTTTTTTTTGTTATTGGTTATTTCATACAATTTTTAGAATATCAATTTACCAATTTCAGTAAATTATGTGTATTTACAATATTTTTAGTCAAATAAAATAAAAAGAAGTAAATCAAGTGTTATTTATTTGTTAATTAACGTTTAAATCTAGCTAGAAACATATCTTTGCATAGGAGATCAATCATATAATTCAGTCTGCGTTAATGAACATTGATTCAGACTACTTAGCTAAATATACTTATTTATTAGCCTATTTTAAAGGCACTAGATTTAAGGTAACAGTCTTAACGGCGAAAAACTAAAAAAAAACATGCGACCCATGCATTAAAACTTCTAAAACAAAACAAAAAACGCTTATGAGAACTTAAAGTTTCTTACTATAACAAACATAATTAATAAGCTATCAAAAAGTTTTTAACAAGAGATTTTTAGAAAGAGATCACAATATTTTAAAGTCAGTCATAATAATTATTTGTAAAAAAATACTAAAATACTAATTATGAAATTCTTTGAAATAGTTTCTTTTGGCAGTTAAGCAGAGACAGAGATCACAATTGATACATCTTATTAACTGTAAAAAGAATTACATGCTATTAAAATATACTATGTCCGATCTTTTACTTAATATCCGATCACTTCAATACATCACTGTCTCCTTTTTAATGCATAAAATAGGAATTGGTAAAATCAACTAAAATAACGAACACTATTAATGAAAGCCCAAAGTACTAGTACTAGTACAAAATAAAACAGGGTTACTTTTCTCGGCAGTATGCAAGCCAAATAACAAAATATTAAATTTGACATAATCTATTGACATTTATTGACAAGATTTGTATAAAGTATAAGGAATCAGCAAGCAGATTTTAAAGATAATAATTGATTTAACTTACCTTTTCTCCGAGGACGTGGCATGGCGACGACGTTTCGTGACAGAAAAGGAGATGTATCGCTATCCCTTTCTTCAAATCAGTGCTACCATATTAAAAAATATATCCATGGACTAAAGAAAAGCGACCACGTGTCGTGGCGCCAAATTGAAATGGAAAAATCTCGGTCGAATATTTTGTTCTAGTACTAGAACAATGGGTCAAATTTCAGTAGCGGTATAAAAATATGTGGGTCTATGACACTTGCAGATTTTGTTCTAGTAATAGTACGCGGGGTCTCAGGAGGTTAAAAAAGATTTCTGAACAAAAAATGTGTGGTGTACTGCAGGGCTGTTACTTAGCACCACTTCTTTTCAAACTTCATAGAGTTATTCCCTCAAGTAAGCTTGTATGTGTTTACTTTATTTTATCGTTTATTGTGATTTTAATAACTATTTCAACGTTATGCTTTGGTTATTTTGTCTGCAACTCAGCTTTTAAGTGATTAAGACTTGTGAAATATAAAACAGATGTGGAGGACGTGAAGTTTGTGATAAACTATGACTATCCGAATAACTCTGAGGACTACGTGCACCGTATCGGGCGCACGGGACGCTCGCAGAATACCGGCACGGCGTACACGCTATTCACGCCCAACAACTCCGCCAAGGTGAGGATTAACAATTACCTTGTCGGATAGTTTTTAATTTAAAATACAAGGTTTGCATTTACAAGGTAGCAAGTAAAGGTTAGCAAGGTTTGCAAGGTTACATTCTAGAATCAGATTCCTACACGGAATGTAGAAGAAATAATTATGGTAGTGGAGGCAAAGCACTTAGTTTCTTGGTTATTTAAAAGGCCTTTATCCAGCAGACGTGTCATGTATAAGTCGTATCATGAATCCTAAAATGTTTGATCCTTCAATTAGCGTGTTCAGATGCTTTTACCGTATGTCAATCTGGTCAGTTACGTTTGTGATTGTCGATTACCTGTAATGTCCACCTCCTGATTCAAAGTATTTGTTCTAAAAGTGAACACTTTAGTTATTGCTAACATCATATTTGCCGTGTGATGTTGGCTTTTAATAGCAACACCCCATTTCTTTCCTGTGAGTGTCGTAAAAGGCGACTAAGGGACTCGAGGGTTACATGTGTATTGCAAAGCGATGGGCTGACCACCTATCACTATGGCAAAACAATTCTCTGAATGACCGTCAAAAGTTTGTCAGACGTGGAGTAAATGTTAGTTTTTTTTAACGGTCATTTATACACTATTTGAGGCTTTTGAGCGAATTGTGAGGGCATCAAAATCTTTAGTGATGGGAACGTTCCAATTTGTATTAGCTTAGCATACTAGGTTACAAATGTTATTTCCGGAATTTAAACATTTTACGTTTTCCGGTGTTGCACTTCGCACAAAGGTTCCACATCACCTATAAGTTCTGCCACTTTCGGCTTGTTATACCCTTTCCGTTACACCCTGTATGTATGTAGTGATTGACAAAATCTAAACTAACCCTAAAATTTCAGGCTAAAGATCTGATGGCGGTACTACAGGAGGCTAACCAGGTCGTGAACCCCAAGTTGCTTGAGCTCGCGCAGTGCGGGATGGGCTTCAAGGGGAAATACGGTAAGCTTATTCACACATATACTATCAACACACACAGAAACAAGTAGTCTTTTCCTCGGCAACCGTAGCATTGAAGATAGACCGACTCACGGCTGGGTTGCGACTGGATGGCGAAAACGGGAGATCGTGCCTTATGTGCGTACCCTGGGAGAGGCAGTAGTCCAGCTATGAACTGCCATATGGTGAAGAGTTTATTTAAAGTGGTACAGTATTTCTTCTCAAGATAGTCAAGTAAGACAAATAGGTACACGTTAGTAAAAACTGTTTTCATCACATCTGAAGATTTGTGGGTCATTTGACCTTGCAACCACGTACCGGCAAATTCGGTACTGATTTTTTTAATTCTTTGGCACAAGTTATTTTTTACAGATATATATTACGTTAAACTTCCAAATTATTCAATCATTAAGCTGGTGGTTTCTTATCATCATCTAATGATGGGATACTGGAACATAATGTATAGGCTTACTTAAATTCGGTACTGATTTTTATTTTTTGGGACAAGATACTTAAAACAGACACATTAAGTTGAAACTTTTTGTTTTTTCAAAATTATTTGGTCATTAAGCTGGTGGTTTCTTCCAGAAAACCCAGCGTCTCGGGCCGCCAGGCAAGCCCTGGCCGAGCTATTCAACGGGTCACAGGACCCCGGTAGTACCGCAATAGACACATCCGAAAACAGTACCGCTTTAGAATCCTCCTCAGCAAACAGTACCGAAGTAGACACAGGTACTTATCTTTCAACTAATATAGGCAATAGATTCAACTAGTGTCATAGAAACATAGGTCGAAATATGCCTTCATCTTTTACACAAATCCAAATCTTCTAAATAAGGTGTACGAAATTGCTATAAATATTTTGTGGGATGAACCAGCCCATAAAATTGAACATCCTCTTAGAATATAGGTTGAAATGTACCTTCCTCATTCACAAATCTTTTCTCTTTCAATTTTGTTTATTGTATCATAGAAACATAAGATTATATTTAAGGGTATTTTAAATGCATGTTAAAACAATATAAAAATTGTTTCTGCTTAAAATTGACATTTAAAAAGCGCTGTATTACAAATTTTACATGATGAAGCTTGTTGCTTCAAACATCAATTACTGTAAAATATTGACAATTCCATTCTAAAAAAAACGTTATTTTCCCTAGAACTTCCTAACAATAACAAGTCCAATTTGACAGTTGTTAGATTCATAAAATATTTAATTATCATCAAACTGACAGGTGTTTGATAAAATGTTATATATTTCAGGTCGGGGCCGTTATCGCGACAGAGATGACGACAGACGCGGTGGTGGTAGGGGGGGGCGCGACGGCGGCAGGGGGGGGCGAGACGGTGGTGGACGTGGGAGGGGTGGCAGTAGATTCGGGGGTGATAGTGGCGGCAGAAGCGGTAAGTTGTCACACTGGAATGACTCCCATTGTTAAGCCTGCGCCGAGCGAAATCCGACCGTCCAGTGGCGCCACAACAGTGAGCTTTTTCTACATACATAAATCACGCCTATATCCCCTACGGGGTAGGCAGAGAGTTAACGGCCGTAAAACGGATATTAACACCACGTCTGACAAAAGTTTGAGGGTCAATCAGATAACTGTGTATTACTATAGTGACAGGTTGTCAGCCCATCGCCTAAAATTGCAATACACATCTAACCCTCGAGTCCCGTAGTCGCTTCTTACGACACCTATAGGTAAGACATGGGGTGATGCTATTCTAGGCCGGCATCACACGGCATTTCTAGGCCGGCATCACACGTGAGCTTTTTCTTGTGTTTTAATATACATACATATAATCACGCCTCTTTCCCATAGGGGTAGGCAGAGACTACATCTTTCCACTTGCTACGATCCTGACACACCTCTTTCGCTTCTTCAACATGCATCAATCTGTTCATACATGCTCGTCGGTTTAGGGTACTCTTGACCTGAACTTTCTCTAGAACGTCCCCGATCTGATCCAAGTACGTGCGTCTTGGTCTTCCCCTTCCAACGTTCCCATCCACACTCGCCATATACACCTGTTTCGTTAATCTTCTTTCATTCATTCTCTCAATGTGACCAAACCATCTCAGCATTCATTTTTCTGTTTTAATATGGTGGCCACCATTTTCCGCTTTAGTGATTTTAAAGACGCATAAGAATAAAAAGTTTATTGTTTTACCTTAAAATAAACTTATCGTATAGGACAACAATTTGTCCGTCTTAGATCTTTAATGTTTGTCCTAGATTTTAATAAAATTATTAAAAAACATGGGAGGGCGCCACTGGACGGTCGGATTTCGCTCGGCGCCGCCTTAATACATTATAATCCTAATTTTATTTATTATATTTTGATACCGTGATACGACACGACTTTTACACGATATGATTTGTGAGATAAAGTGTAGCCTGGAGTGCCTCGGGAATATTTTGTCACACCATAATTTTGCGCGTTCACAATGAAGTTTTTCGAATTGCTCATTCATTGTTTTATTTCATATTCCTGATTCTCAGAATTATTTCATATACCTGATTCATTAATTAATTTCATATTCTTGATTCATTAAATTAATTCATATTCCTGATTCATTGAATTATTTCATATTCCTGATTCATTGATATATTTCATATTCCTGATTCATTGAATTATTTCATATTCCTGATTCATTAATTTATTTCATATTCCTGATTCATTGAATTATTTCATATTCCTGATTCATTGATATATTTCATATTCCTGATTCATTAATTTATTTCATATTCCTGATTCATTACTTTATTTCATATTCTTGATTTATTTCATACTAGCTGTTGCCCGCGACTTCGTACGCATATAGTGTAGTAATTTGTGAGTTAGTCAAGTTCTATGTTGTTTAGTATAGTTTTTATATTTCTCTTTTAAGATGTCTTACAATTTATAATTAAAAGAACTTTACTATCAGCTACAAAATTTCTTTATAAACTACATTGGTAGTTTTCCCATCTGGTGATAAAACGTACAAATTTTCAGGAGAACTGACTCGAGAGCAGGCGACATAAAGCTGTCCATGTGAAAAACAGGGAAACCGCAGATCTACGCCTGCGGCTTTCAGCGTCTGTCCTTGCGATTTGTTTATAGTCATCGCAAAGCAGACGCTGACGGGAAATTGGACACGCTTAAATTCGAATGGAAAATTGTTGGGAATGAGTGGTATACGCGGAATTAACACTGTTTCTCCTGCGCCACAGCCGGTCAAAATATCCGCCTCAATTAAATTCCTTTGTAAGTTGATGACTTTCAGTCTAGTCCCATTGCAAAGCTTTGGTGGACTGAGGTTGCGTAGAAGCATAATTGGGACACCAACTTTAAGAGTTACTTGGTGTGCCGGTAGACCATTTGCACTCAAGGAATTCAGAAATTCGGTTGGATAGGTAGTCGCTTCATCTTGGTTCATAACAGTGTTGATTGACGTGTATACCACTTCATCCCCGGTGATTTGTGATAGAATAGTTTGGTTTATTGCCATACTCCGATCATTTTTTGGTGCCAGAATCGCTCTTTCATTAAGCCAAGAATTTTCCTTTTGAAGAATTTGTGAAACTTCACCATAGACAGAAGAAATGAGCTCTTCTTCACCAGAAACGATTCGGCAAAGGGTTTCAGGCAGACTAACTTGACCGCTATTTTCTGGCATAGTTCCTTCACCGAGTTTTAATAAAGCTTGTGAAAATTCTTCAGCCCGTGAATTTCCTCCGAGACGGGCTCTCATATTCACTGTCAAGGTCAGCTTGTGGATTTGTGGCCAAAGAGAAGATCTTTTAAGACTCGCATTCACTTCATCAGCTCTGGTACCTCGAGTAACAACCGGAAGAGTTTGGCGAAAATCACCGGAAAAAAGAACAGTGACATGGCCCATGGCCCTATTATCTCTGCGTATATCTCGCAAAGTCCTATCCACAGCTTCTACTGCCTTTTTGTTGGCCATCGTGCATTCGTCCCAAACTATAAGACAACAATCTTCGAATATTCTTGCCTTATCACTGTTACGTGATACAGCACATACAGGAGATTCGTTTATGTCCAAATTAATAGGAATTTTGAACGTGGTATGAGCCGTTTTTCCGCCGGGAAGCAGTGTGGCAGCGATACCAGATGATGCTACAGCAAGAGCTATCTTTCCTTGCCTCCTGATTTCTGCAAGTATAGCTGAGGTCAAAAATGTCTTTCCTGTTCCGCCGGGTGCATCAAGGTGAAATAATTTACCTTCATTTAGACTGACGCTTTGGACGACTGTGTCGAAAATATCCCTTTGCTCAGGGGTAAATTTGTCAATACTTTCATTAACAATAGTCGCCATTGCGCCTGGACTATAGTTTGTCTCCGCGTCGTACACACGATTTACGTGAGGTTGATCAGACAGTGTCTGAGGCGTTGGCAACCCGTATTCAGCCAATACTCTTCCACCGATTGAAAGAACTTTATCTTAGAGGGAACAAAGACAACTATTTATAACGCGTTCGTCCATTTGATCCACTTCATCCGAAGTTGTTCGTCTCAAGTCACGTAAAAAGTCTTCTGAAAGATGATGCTTGTACTTTTCCCACAACTCAACTGGATTTGAGAGCCCACAGAAGACCAAAATGATGGAAAATAACTGCCTTAAACGACTCGGGCTGTCACTAACGCAGGCTTCCTCAAGTGTTTCGTCCCAATGCCGATCGTCATCCAGCAGATGAAGTGCTTTGCAAGTTACCTGAAACGTTGGGTGTTCTATGCCGTCAACTGTCCTCAAATACGCAAATGATGTAGGGCCACGCACCCGTATGCAGCAAAAGGCGTAAATAATAGCACTCTCCGTTATTAGGATGCACTGCACAGTGTACACCCTACCCAATGCGTCACCCTTAAATATGACTGGAAAATTTTCTACAGGATGTCCGCGTCGTCGGCGATTAAATACACCTCTTTGTTTGTCAAAAGTGTAGTAGGATGGTACTTCGTCATAGGTCAGAGTTTTGGCAAATTGGTCTTCTTCACACAATTTGAAAAATGCCAAAAGCGTTGTTTGCCGGGGGTTTTCTAACCGCTCCCTTACATTATCAGGGTCGAAGTAAATTCGTTGACCATTTTCCAAATGGACGTCCAAATGCATCACTGTTGGATGCCTATCGTGTATAGAAAAGCCCAGTATTCTCCAAACGGCTTCTGAAGAACTGATGTAGCGACCTGATTGATATCTCGCCACTTCATCTCGATCAGTTCCTTGTACTGCAAAAGTCGCTTGGTCGCTGCCTTTATTTACATATTTGCAGATATATTTTATTGACTCTACACTGGTGCAAGATTCCACATTTATGTGAGTTTCAAATGTCCTGGAAAGTACCGGTGAAAACGGAACTACCCATCTATTATCCACCTGTACTGTCTGGCCCCGTACGGTAATTTCTGTAGAAAATCCGCCCTCAGTGGGGGAGCGTCGGCGATATGTTGGGTATCCATCTTCACCGGTAACAGTTTCATTAACAAACCTCTTCGGGAACTTTTTAGTACACCGTCCGTCTTTCATGCATGGTGAATTTGTATTAATTAGGCCACATGGACCATGGATCATATTGCTCTTAACAATCCGATGGAGTACAGGGTCATCATCTGGGCTCGGTAACTCAGCACTGATGACTTTGTCAATTTCATTTGGTCTTATTTTTTCTTCCAACCACAAAAGAATGTGCACATGTGGCAAACCGCGTTTCTGCCATTCTACGGAATGCATGTGACACTTTGCTGCCCCAAACACTTTTTCTTTAGTAAGCAGATCCATGAGAGACTTTAATTTTAATTGGAACACCCGAGATATCATGTCTATCATGCGACACCTGTCCTTCTATGAGCTCATTGCAAATTTCAGGCCATTTTGGGTTTGTGGTCATCGTGATAAATAAATCAGGTCTACCATATTTTCGAACATAACAAAACGCATCTTGAGTGCGCTCGTGCATATATCTCGGGCCTCCGGTAAACGAAGAAGGGAGTATCACCATTCTGCCTACATTCTCGGCGTTTGAGTCGTGTTGCATAGCGTCTCTTAAATCGACATAGTTTTCCGCACGAAGCTCCCTTTGGTTCGTCCGAATGAACACCAAAAGTTCGGTCTCAATTTTTGCGTACTGATCTACCAGGAACTGATTAAAGAGCGCTCGATAACGATGTATGTGGACATTTTCGTTTTGTCGAATCTGGATCATGTAACTGTAATACTGTTGAGCAGATGTTTTTTTATTAAAATTAGTTGCGCCTGTTTGAGGATCTACGTTATACACCGCGAAATTGTACCCATCCTCTCCACGACAAAACATTAGAGGATACTGTAGGGTATCGTATGACCGATGAGTTTCGTTGATTCGTTGTAGTCGGTCATCACGGGCGCGTAGGACTATGTCTCTTTTGTCATTTTCCTGATCCACTAAGAGAACAGCAACTTCGTTTGCCGTGGGTGCATTGTATCGGCCTGGATGGGCTGTGGTCGGTCTCTTGTCAGCATGAATGTGAGTGAGTGACCGCAACGTTGCTGTGCGGCTACGCTGCGAGTTCAACCGATATTCACGTTGGGTGTCGGTTTCAGAGGCGCGAGACGCAGCTTGGTGCTCTCGAGCGCTTGCTAGCCGAGCTTCACGGTCATCATCGGTCTCAAGAGAACGTACTGTCCTCTGTATTTTAGCTGCCCTTGAGCTTTGAGATAAATTACTCTTTCTTCTCCTAGGCATTTTATTGGACACTGAATAACGTAGGTAAACTAATTAACACACACAATCAATGTCCGTTTTCAAAGCCAATTATTATAGAAAAATACTAATACATTCCAAGTAAACGACCAACCAGTAAGCAAAATTAAAGTCCGTAAAGAATAGCCAATTTATTTGTATGTATTTTTTATTTGAATTATATAAAACAATCCAAAAAAAATCAGTAAGCAAAATCAGAGTCCGTAAAAAATTGCCGATGTATCGTATTTCAATATTCAATTCACATTCACAATTCAAGATTTATATCGCCGCCAGTCAAAAGCTCTTTATATAATTTTGTAGAAAACATTTCGTTAGCGGGTTTCACAAAACTAACAGCGACATCTATGAAATAATTTTGAACTAATTTTGGTCTTAAATTTTTTGATTAATTATAATTGAGGTTTAAACAGTTTTAAGGGTCCCGTTCCTCAAAAGAAAAAACAGAACCTTTAAAGAATCATTTTGTTGTCCGTCCGTCCGTCTTGTCTCGGGAACCCTTTATCTCGGGAACGCGTAGAGATACCGAGTTGAAATTAAAACTGCACCAGGTAGACCTGATCACCGTGTGATCACAGGTCACCGTGTGATTGCCGGCTTAGAATAGCATCACCCCATTTCTTACCCATGGGTGTCGTAAGAGCCGACTAAGGGAATCGAGGGATGTGTATTGCAATTTTAGGCGATGGGCTGACAACCTGTCACTATAGTGATACACAGTTATCTGATTGACCCTCAAACTTTTGTCAGACGTGGTGTTAATATCCGTTTTACGGCCGTTAACGCTCTGCCTACCCCGTAAGGGATATAGGCGTGATTTTATGTATGTATGTATGTAGGTAGACCTTGTAAAATATGCTTTGAGCTCTGTGACATATGTCAGAATCATACAATTTTTCTTTTATCCTTTTGACTCTCACTTGGTTTCGTGTCTATCTAGCCATCAGCTGTCACAGGTCACAGAGCTCAGCTATATTTTAAGAAGTGTAGTTACGAAAAAAAAAAATCAAATCAATTTTACTAAAACAGTACGAATCACAATTTAATTCCAAGTAAATAATTTGGTAAAATACCTTGGTCGTTCGGTTCGCATGTCAATAGCGCGTTTTACAAAACTAACAGCGACATCTATGATTTTTTTTCGAACCAAATTTTTTACTTGATGAGTTGCTGTGTAATTCCCGTGGGAATGAGAGATTTTTCCGAGATAAAAAGTATCCTAGATGTTGACCCGAGTAATAAGCTACCACGACATAAAATTTTGTAGAAATCCGTCCAGTAGTTTTTGCGTTAAAGAATTACAAACAAACAGACAGACAAACAGACATACAGACAAACAGACAAAAAAATTTTTAGCTGTTGTTTTGAGATCTATATCTTGTACACAATTAGAGGAAAAAATCCTTTTTTTAAACTATTCAATGTACAGACTTTGCTTCGTTACTGTTTTATTATATGTATAGATTCCTGATTTCATCCTTTAGGTTCAAGATGGGACAATTCCAATGGTGGTAGCGGCGGCGGTTACAACAACTCTGACTCGGGTTACAGCAACAACCGCGGGGGCGCGGGAGGGTTCCGGGACAGAGACTCCTCAGCCGGCGGGGGGTTCAACCGAGACTCCAGCGGGTAACACATTCTACATCTACATTAACTGACATATTTCCAAAATATTGATTTGTATCAAAACACGCAATTATTGATTTCAAATATGTCTTAACTGTCTTTATTAAACATACAGTTTCTAATAGCAAAAGTATAACGTCCGATTTTTAATATCCCAAGTAGGTATCTCAAAGTTTCGAAAACGCGATTTTTTAATGTACAAAAAAAAGGCATGGCAAAGTATCTTGACTGTTTCGAAACGTCCAGTTTTGAATATCCAAGGTCGAAAATTTTCAAATCCCAAACAGCATTATAATAACGTTTTTCAACGTACTCTCTACAATACTTGAATTTAATGTTCGAACTGTCTTTCACCAGCGGAGGCTTCAGAGGTAGAGGTGGGGGCAGGGGCGGAGGCCGAGGGGGCTTCGGAGGCGGAGCGAGCAGTGGCGGGTACGGGAACCAATCACAGGTCAGTTGGAGATATTTTACACCTCTTTATTGTCAGTTGTACATTCTCACAATTTCAAGCCAGATTCACATTGTTATTGGCAACTAAACTTAGACTTTCTATATTTCTGGGTAGACTAGGTCTCCAGTAGATTTTCATCATAATTCTAGTCAGCCTAGGACTCCAATAGTTTTAACTTTTCATAATTCTTGGTAGCCTAGGTCTTCAATAGTTATTTTTATCATAATTTTTGGTAGCCTGGGTCCAATAGTTTTTTTATCATAATTCTTGGTAGTCTAGGTCTCCAATAGTTTTTTAACATTTCTTGGTAGCCTAGGACTCCAATAGTTTTAACTTTTCATAATTCTTGGTAGCCTAGGTCTTCAATAGTTATTTTTATCACATTTTTTGGTAGCCTAGGTCTCCAATAGTTTTTTTTATCATAATTCGTGGTAGTCTAGGTCTCCAATAGTATTTAACATTTCTTGGTAGCCTAGGTCTCCAATAGTTTTATTTTTTAATAATTCTTGGTAGCCTAGGTCTCCCAATAGTTTTAATTTGTCAAAATTCTCGGTAGTCTAGGTCTCCATGTCTTAACTTTTCATAATTCTTAGTAGCCTAGGTCTTCAAGTTATTATTTGTCATAATTGTTGGTAGCCTAGGTCTCCCAATTGTTTTAATTTGTCATCATAATTCTTGGTAGCTTAGGTCTCCCAATAGTTTTAATTTGTCATAATTTTTGGTTGTTTAGGTCTCCTAATTGTTTTGTCATAATTCTTGGTAGTCTAGGTTTCCAATAATTTAGTTTTTCATAGTTCTTGATTTTAGGTCTCAACAAAAAGAAAGTTTTTTCAACTATAACTAATTTTAAAGTGCAACTGTTGTTGAAAACGTATTTTTTTCTGTACATTCCAGAGCTTCGGCAACTCCGCAGGCGGAGCCGGGGGGGGCTTCGCCGCCACACAGTCGTTCCCTGCCGCCGCGTACGGCGCGGGGGGCGGGGCCGGGGGCGGGGCGGGCGCGGGGGCGGGGTTCAGCGTGCCGCCGCCCACCAGCTACTACAACATGTACGCGCAGCCGCCCCCGCCGCCGGCCGCCGCTAAGTTTGGAGCTAAATAAATATGTGAAAGCTGGTAGAGAAAGAATCGATTTCAGCGTAATAAAGTGTGATTTTCCATATAGATTAATTTTTAAAGTATTTTTTCAGTGTGTGAATTTTTAGAAATATAGACAGCGCATTTTTATAAAGGCTGTACATGCCCAGGTTGAAACTGATTTATGGTTATTTAAAGTAAAAAGTGGCCTTAATTATTATGGATTTTCCAAAAAAATGTGTTAGTCAACGAAAAGTTTATTTATACGGCGTCTAAATGCGCGTCTTCACTTTATTGTAATCACACGGTGATATTTTCTTTTCCTACTTTTACTAGATAATCCACACCCTGAAAACATTTTATGCTTAAATCATTCTATTACGAATCAAAATTATATTATGCTGATTTATGCTCCTTTCTCTATTAGCTGGGGTCTTAGATAATATGCCTTTAACTAGACAGATCTGTCCATATCTACAAATAGTGCTTCGCACTTTGATTCGTAAGTTACGTGTCTAGTTAGAAATAATAGTGTATAGTGATAATTCTCTGGGTATACTAATTAGTACGTTGTTTTATATTTTATGTGATCCATAGCGTTACGATTTGAAAACTCAAATTATGTTTCCTTCCTATGGCTTTTAAATCCTACATTCCTCTGTACACCAACAGTAGTAAATACAGTGGTATTACTAGTTTTAGAGTACAGTGCACTTGCTGCTATTTTTGATTGATAATGTGCAATTTCATTAAATAAATACAATTATTATAAGTATATCTAAATGTTTGATTTGGTTTCACACCCTAGCATCTATTGATTAGACCTAAATTACCCCCCTTCATGCATTTGCTAAATGTCACATCTGAAAATGAAAACCCATTTAATAAAAAATGGCAAACATCAACTATGACATTTTCTGTATATTTTGTCAATTTTGCAACTCATTTCTTGCAAAACAGTATTGATATTAGGCAACAACCCATAAAACTGAAAACTCTAAAAATTTTAAGAAAACATTTGTAGTTTTCTGATTAACCCCATGAAAATATGTTATTTATGTAAGGAAAATATCATTAACTATTTGCATGGTCCAAGCTAAAAATCAAAAACATGTGTGAATAATGATTTAATTTATTCCTACAAGATAAATTACATGATCTTATTCCTAGATATGGCTTCAAACCACATGAATTGATCACAGTTACCCATGCAATTTGATATAGCCTTATCCGGTTTTACTGCCATCAAAACTAAACAGTTATAAGAACACAGCAGCTCAGCATATAATGGTTATTGAGTTAATTTACACTTAGTTGCCCAGTATGACCTGACACATTCAGCAGACAAGTTTCGATGTATACTGAGATGTTTGGTAATAAAAGATAAGCTGAAATGCTGTAATCACACTTAAAACGGTGTAAGATTTTAGTGACCATGGCCGTGCTGCTTTTCAGGGTCAACGTAGTCAAGCTGTTCTTCAGGGTTATGGGGCCAGAAGGTAGGCTTGTTGAGCGGGTCAAACGAATCTTGTGGGTAGGCATCACGGAAGTCCTCCATGGTCATCTGGTCGTATGGCAGAAGGGCCTTGGTATCTTGGATTTCTTTTTCATAGCTGGAATGTTTGATAAGTTTGCTTTTAGAGACACCTCAAAGTTTTATTAGCAGTGAACTCTTAATAGACATTTTGAACTTGTGATTATAGGTTTAGTTAATGTATCAAGTTGGTAAGGGGTCAGTAGGATCATAATTTATAGCTGGTTGACGTCGAAGTATCTTGAAAAGCAGCAGTCAAAGTGATGTACCGTTACGATTTTGTGAAATCATGTATTTTCATAGTGTCTAGTTCAACTTACTTGGCAATTTTAGCGTTTGAGGCCACAATGAAGGCATCAATAGCTTTCTTGATTTCGGACCACTGGGCGTCAATCTTGGACGACTGGGTGTCGGCAGGGTAGGGGATCTTCAACGCTTCGTATTGCTTCTGGAAGGTATCTACCATGCCGGGAATGGGCACGGTCTGCTTGTACAGGTTCCAGTCAATCTTGGGCGGCTGCTCAGGGTTCGCCAACACCCTGAAATTAAACGGTTAATAACCAAAAATCGTACAAAAAACATTATGTAACCAGACCACAAAACTAACCTTCGGAGGTATGCGTCGGACTTGGTCTTGAAAGCCTGCATATGGGCTCGCTGTTCAGCCGGAACCCTCTCGGCCAAAGCGGCCCAGTTTACGGCGCTCTGTGAAATCCTTTTCGTCGCCATTCTGGGACGATTTTCACGATTTTTCAGCGATTGTCACAGGAAATTCACCAGCAGGGTGATTTAGACAACACCATAGACAAGATGGAGTAGAGGAGAGATTATAGAAACTTTGGTGTTGCCATTTAAAAAAAACTTTTCAACAAACAATTTGGATGACGAGTCGAGTCATCGAGTATGCCAGACACTTTATTTCTCGAGGTCGCAATTAGCAATTATATTTTACTCAACAGATGGCGTTAGTAGTAAATAAATGTCGCTGAACAGTGTTCTGTTCATTTGAACCATATTTGAAGGAAGTGTCTATACAGCGGGGCGCCCTGCCATATAGTCTATAAGTCTATGGCGCAGGGCGCCCAGTTGCGTAGCTCTTTCAAAGTGAACGAGCTATTTGCCGGGGCAATCTGTCACTTTGATATTGACAAGTGATTTTCAGGTTATGTTCAGTCTATCGAAACTTCAAACAAAAAAATTTATGTATGAAACGCAATAGCATTTTCATGGCGGCTATATCTGTTTCACTCATTTCCGTTTTCTTTCTCTTTTGTTTGTCAATAATGTCAACATCATTTGATCTGTTGATCTGTGGACATAATTTGGCAGTTCAAGTTTGTTAAAACGAAGTAATTGTTGGTGTCTGTTTTAATCTAGGGTCCACAGCTTATTTCAAGATTTTGCCTTCACAAACCTTTTGTACCCTTGATGAGATTGCTTATTTTGGTAGTGAGAACATTTGTACCGCAAAGATTTTAGAAATATCGCCGTTTTACAGTGTCACAGGGTCCAAATGATTTTATAACCTCAAAATTGGAAAAGCTTCAATATCTCTGCAAAGGATTGATCTATAAACAAAATGATCGCATGGATGCCGTTACAAATCGCAAATCTTTATTTGTACCGCTTTTTTATACCTTGTGAATACCAGATAGAGGAATAAAAGGCGATTAACGCTCATATGGCATTTGGTTGTTGGGCTTTCGTATATCTCCGTAAATATAGCGGTACAAATGTTCTGAAAGAAATCCCAGTAACAATACAAGCGGTACATTACATAGCTACAACCAAAAAAGCCGTATCTGCTCTAATTTACGAGAAAACAACACTGTAAAATTTGCAAGAAAATGATATGTACATGACCAAAGCTCGGCCACGGCACAGAATAATTAATAGTACTAGCATACAGTATGGTCACTCCCTGCCTCCCCCTAAAAGCGCCGCCCACCCGCGCTCGGAGGACGCTCAGAGACCGGCTAGCAAGGACGTGACGACGACTTCGTGCAACGAGCGAAGGCAGCGCAGCGTAAATTATACTAAACTAATTAATATTAGAAATAATTTTGTGATCGGTGTGTGTTTTGCTAGGTACGGTTGTTTGAGCACTGCAAACGACAAAACTAAAAAAAATCTACTGATTCTACCTGTCTTTACAAATCTAAGTATTTTTAAAGAGTTTTATGTTTTAGTAGCAAAGAATAGGCGCTTATGTTTTATATTTCTTTGACATTATCCGTTTAAGACCTTATCCTATCAGTTCACGCTGAAAACAAAACAAATTCTATAAGAACAAAAAATCATGTTTTCAACTTACGTAATATTTTGGTGACCGTCATTTATTTACAAAAAATTTGTTATTTCGTTTATACTATTTGAAATAGGAAACTATTGTAAAAATTGAGCTTACAGCATAAGTACATTATGATTCCTATTTATTCCTAATCCGCGCGCAATAAGTTTCGAGTAATTGGGGTCATTGAACTTGAACTGGCCGGGCAATGGCGGCGGCCGGCCAGCCATTTTTTTACAAGCCCGCAAATCAAATTCAAACCCGCTCATATAAACACATACAAGGTCATTTCATATTGCCGCACATTGTATTCCCGATTCGCGAACGCACGACGAACAAATTAAGGTAAAATGGCGGCAACCCTGACATGTCTTATCTGACACACACAAGCATTTTATCGTTAGCGTTCATCTACGCGAGCTTAGACTGTGTGCGTAGCAACGCGTTTGTTTCATACATTTGATTTGTCCGAGGTGTGGCCACGGTGTTCACTTTTAGACTTTTAGCAGCGGTAATATGCGGATTTGGATTCTGATTCCGATTTGCACTTTATACCGACCGAAATATATTTCATTTTCTTCAAACAAGTAACTAATACATAGATGGACCGTCAAAGAAATAAAGTTTGTGTGGTGAAGGCGAAAATTGAAATTCAGTCGCGTCAGTTACAAACCTTAAAGGTTTTACACACATATTGCCTTCGGTAATCGTTCCTGTAGTTTCGGAGATTAGCCCGGTGAAACAGACAAACAGACAGACAAAAATATTGAAAAATATAAATTATGAAATTTGTTCTAATCATATTTTAACATCATCTACGATTAGTTTTTCGTAAATTTGTTCAATACACGTGTTTTATTCTTTTATTATATGTATAGATTGGTCCTCGTATTTCTTTTTAAATTATGGTCACCCTACGAATTGACCATAATGACAAGTTGCCGAAGGTAATATGAGTGTTAAACGCTTCTCGTAGGTAAACTGACGCAGCACAGTGTAAATAGACGAATAATACTATATTTGGCCTGCGCCATACAAACTTTATTCCTTTGACGGTCAACCAATTTATTAGGTACTTGCTTGAAGAAAATGAAATATATTTCGGTCAGTATGAAGTGCAAATCGAAGTCCAGAATCCGAAATCCGCATTAATCCGCTGCTAAAAGTCTAAAAGTAGAACACCGTGGCCGAGCTTTGGTAATGTACATATCATTTTCTTGCAAATATTACAGTGTTGTTTTCTCGTAAATTAGAGCAGATACGGCTTTTTTGGTTGTAGCTATGTAATGTACCGCTTGTATTGTTACTGGGATTTCTTTCAGAACATTTGTACCGCTATATTTACGGAGATATACGAAAGCCCAACAACCAAATGCCATATGAGCGTTAATCGCCTTTTATTCCTCTATCTGGTATTCACAAGGTATAAAAAAGCGGTACAAATAAAGATTTGCGATTTGTAACGGCATCCATGCGATCATTTTGTTTATAGATCAATCCTTTGCAGAGATATTGACGCTTTTCCAATTTTGAGGTTATAAAATCATTTGGACTCTGTGACACTGTAAAATGGCGATATTTCTAAAATCCTTGCGGTACAAATCTTCTCATTACCAAAATAAGCAATCTCATCAAGGGTACAAAAGGTTTGTGAAGGCAGAATCTTGAAATAAGCTGTGGACCCTAGAAAAAAATAGACACAATTGTGTGTTTGTGAAATTATTTTCAAGTTCCTAGTTTATTTTGCTTTGTTTCATTTTCAAAAGTGACAAAACTTTAGTATTTGGCTAAACCAAGGAATAATGAAGTGTAGGAAATGTGAAATTTGTGGATTAAAAGCCGCAAGAAAGAATGGACAGAAACGGCATTTCATGGCTCAGTTTCCTCTGGATGAAGAAAGGTTAGTAAAGATAATCATTATAATGCTTGGAATATGACTCATAAACATCGTAATTATAGCAATAAACATTGATTTGAGTTGATATTATTATTTAGTTGAAGAAGTTGCTGTTATATAGTGCAACCAAAAATAATGTATAATCGATATCGATACAATGCGTTGTCACTTGTCACAAATTTCTTTTTAATGGAGAATTTTTCTAACATTTCCTTACAACCGAGTTCTGGGTTAGAGTACCTATGTTTTTCGGGGCGGGGGGTAACGTAATATTGGAGTAAACGCTTCTGGGCCCTATGAAACGTCGAGATTTACCATTTGCACAGCCTTCTCCATCTGCGCTACCGCGGCTCGTACCCTGCCCGCGTAAGATAAGATACACTTGCAAAGTTCACGGGCAGGGGACGATCCGCGGTAGCCCACATAGATGAGGCGTCGCCACTAGTAAAGGAAAAAGTCGCAGGTTCAAATCATGGCCACGGTTGAAAAAAAGCGGGCTTTCCAAAATTGTATACATAACACGGGAAGTGTTTTAACAATTTGGTATTAAATTAAATGTTTTTATTATTTGATAAGATATTATTATATGTTTCAGGTGAAGAATAAATGTACCGATATATAGTCCTAAACGAATGGTACAAGAAAAAATCTTCGATCTACCCTACAATCAAATTATGTGCAATGATTGAAAATATGGTCAAAGTTTTTGATAAATAAAAAGGACCTCACCAATAATAGTAGACGATTAAATGCATGGACATGCTTGTATGAACTCCGCCAAACCAGTTGCTCTGTTTTCCTGTGGGAATGGGGTGTGTGGGACTTTTTTTGAA
The DNA here is from genome assembly GCA_027580185.1 of Tuta absoluta. Classification (NCBI taxonomy): domain Eukaryota; kingdom Metazoa; phylum Arthropoda; class Insecta; order Lepidoptera; family Gelechiidae; genus Tuta; species Tuta absoluta. Next base: position 2,271,815 of record JAQAHW010000023.1, on the reverse strand, counting down.
GTAAAAATTATCCTCTAATGACCAGTTATACAAAATTTGGTAAAAGTTAGTAAAACTTAGTTTTTGCTTGAAACGTGGAAAAACAGACAGATAGATACAGTATTTTTTTTACTATTGTTTTGAGACCTATAACTTAAACGGAATTTTAAGTATTCAAATGTACACACTTGGTTGACTTACTGTTTTATTATATTTATTTAGAATTTTACAAAAGTAATAATTATTGAAATCCTTTAGCTTGTTTTACTTAGAAAAAAAGTCCATTAATTATGTTTCGGCAACTTATTGTTATTGAAATATTGAGTTAAAATTGTTTCGATAATATTCAAATACGGGGAGGTTCCGAACGACCGTCTTTCCCGAAAACGCTAAGCTCCACCGGCTAAACTGAACAACTTTCCTCAAGAAGCATAGGTCAAAACTTTAAAAAAATTACCTCCCATAGAGTATTATTCGGTCAGCTTAATTTTTGTATGGGAGGTAATTCGTTTTAATGTTGTCTATCACTTTTGATCCTCGGGGAAAGTTGCTAAGTTTGACGGGTTTAGCTGAGGGTCTTCGGAAAAGTCGGTTGTTCGGAACTTACCTGCTAAATTGCTGAAACATAATTATTATAAAAATAAAAATATTATTTTGAGCTGCCGCACCGTTTCGGCAGCTACGTTGTCGATATCGATAAATTGCAGGCTGTCGCGTAGGTACATCACTACGTGTGTTCTTTATGTTGGCTATACTAGAATTGACTTGTTTTGACATGTTGGCAATGATTTGGGAACTGCGTTTTGACATTTTGCGTCGTTCATTTTTTTTCTTCGGAGTCCCAACTCTTAAAACGCTAGTTCTATTATATTCTCTTTGGTTATGTTTCAAAGTTTGTTTGATGTTTGTTTGGATCGTTTTGGCGGTTGTAACTTGTTTGTGTGGCTTGGAGCTTAAAACAATTGTGATAGCGAGATCTCAATATGGAAAGCAATGTCTTAAGAGGTGATTGTGGTGACTTGAGAGGTGAACAGTTTAAATCATATGAAAAACTTTCACTGTTCATTAAAGAATTTGAAAGTAAGAATTATGTTCAACTGAACAGGTCTTATGCAAAGAAACTTAATGCTCCAAGTGTCCTAAAGAAAATCACTTATACCAATAATGCCCTCGAGTACTATAGTTTAACATATTATGTGTCTTAATGGTGGAAACTACAAACTCACTGGATCACGAAAAAGAAAGACAAGGTGTACTACAATAAATTTATCGCATTAAATAATAAAGAGGACACAATAAATAGTTTGTTGCTAGAGTTTTGTATCGTAAGGTAATAACAACAGGACTATGATTGAGACTCCGCTGTATGTCTGTCTATCTATCACCAGGCTGGATCACTGGAATTTGGATGATAAAAAGAAAATCACAAGTATGAAACAATTGAATTTTGATGAAAACCAAAATATTGATAATATCATGATTGAGGTCATAACTGAAACTGGAGTTGAAGAATTTAATGACAAGGTGGAAAGTCAACTAAATGAAAAGCGCCCAAACAATATCGGCGAAAAACATTGGAATTGAAAACAATGCATTCTGTCCAAAACCAAGATAGGTAATATAAATAATACAGTTATTGAGGAGGTCTCAACAGATTTAGAAATTGTTTCATTGACAGAAAGCAACACGTCTTCTGGTCAAAACATTGTACCAGCTGCTCTCATAGACCATACATATTTTCATAAATAACAACAAAAGGATTACATCCTAAAGTAAATAATACCTTCAATGATAATATCTTGTAATATTTTAAGATCTATGTAATGTAACCATGTGGTAATGCTAATAAAAACTTGAAAATTGATCTAAGGACCATACAATATAAATATTTAAAAATGAAAAGAGTTGGCAGGCCTAAGGGGGCTGAAATTACTGTCATAGGACTAAAAAAGAAAAGTCGTAAGGACACTAAAGAAAAAAAAGTGAATTATCTACACACACAATAAGGCAATATTAATAGATCTACGTACCTCAACCAGGTGTATGTTTTATTGTATGCAAATAAATACTATTATGATATGATACAAGTTTAATTTTAATTTTATTTACATGATAAGATATATATGTTAAACTAGCAGCCCACCCAGTGGTTTCACCCGCTGCTAACTGATTTCCCACGGGAAACAGACCTTTTCCCGGCATAAATCATACATAAAAACTTTTCTCTTGAATCACTCTATCTTAAAAAAAAACACCCAGGTCCACTTGGTGGAAGATTTAAGCATACATACAAACAGACATTGGGACAGACGCGGAAAGCGAGTTTACTTTATACTATGTAGTGATGATGCAAGCGAGAACAACCAAACAAACATAGGTTCACTGCACAAATCAAGTATTTTTAATTTCTGAAATGTTATATAGTTGAATTAATATTGGACGACTCCGTGTCCCACACAAAAAGAGAGAGTTGAATTAATAACCTTCTTCATCAGAAGTTTATTCAAAAAAGGTTAATTTTACTAAGTTGGAACATGAGTACCGGCAGATAGTCATCCACAGGTAGGTAAGCGTTATATAAAGGCGCGCCCCGCCATATAGTCTAAATTACTACATGGCAGGGCGCGCCCCGCTATATAGTCTAAATAACTACTTGGCAGGGCGCCCCGCTGTATAGACACTTCCATATTTGAACTTACTTGGTGAAGATTCGTTCCGTTATTTTTACCCGACTGCCTCGGAAGGAGGATTATGTATGTATGTGGACAAGCAAATAATTCTTCACGGGCTAAAGCCCAACAACTAGGTCGTAGGACTGGACGACGGCAATGAGGTGTCGTTAGAGTCGCCTCAGCAGCGCGAGTGACACTTACTGGCTATCTCTAGATATTTAAATTTAATTTCACACATTCTAAAGGGTGCATTTACCTGTAAATTGCAAAAAAAAACTTCATGCAAACAGAATATCCGTTGCTCAAGTTTTTAGTATTATCCTTAAGTAAAATTACAATAGTGCCTTAAATCGGCTACTTTTGGTATTATTTAATTGAGTTTATAGATAATGCTAAAAACTTGAGCGTTTCTGATAGATTATTTGTATAAAGAGATAACTTTATTTTTGTGAAGTGGCGCCACTGTCGAGGCCGTTCATGGATACACTCGCCCTGAACAAAAATGTAACTTTCTCACGAGCTGAGAGCGAGAAGGGTATTTTGTGTTTTTAATAATTAGCTTGTTCATCTACTAGATATTTGCCAATATAGGTCTTTTGCCGCTTATACCTGACCTGACTTTTAAATTCGTTAAAAAAATAGCAAAGATTATTGTACAAATAGATATATTTATTCAGCTTTGGTTTAAATTAAATACTAACTGGGTTGGTAGGTACTCATTTTAAGGTGAGTGTAGTCGTGAACGGCCTCGACAGTGGCGCCACTATATAAAAAAAAAAAAACTATTTATCAAACAATCTATCAGAATTCCGTTGCTCAAGTTTTTAGTCAATTCAATTTCAAATTAGCTTTAATTAAAGTTATGGCAATTTTAATGGACCGTTTTTAGGCACTTTCTGCCATACATTGAGTTTGCTGGTTCAAATTTTACTTAAGGATAATACTTAAAACTTTAGCAATGGACATTGTGATAGATTGTTTGTATAAAGAGATAATATTTTTTATATGAAGTGTCGCCACTGGCGACGCCGTTCATGACTACACTCGCCTTAATTACTAACAAACTTGTATGAAAACGTAGATAATAAAAAAAAACAATGTAATTTGACTTTTTCTTACTTTGTGACAGTCACAAATTCCGATTTGACTTTTCCATAATCGTAATCAATGAAAATAACCATTTTTAATTGACAATTTCATAATCAGTCTTCTTATCAACTAAAATGTTTTGTCCTTTAACATTTTTATGTCATTAATTTTAAATAGGTAAGTCAATCGTATTTAGGTACCTATTATTTATACAAGGAGTAACAAAAAGGGTTTAACTAGTCGAAAGGAGGTCATGGTACTTATGAAATTGAACAACTATCCCTACAGGTATTTTTTTTTAATTGGTTTGCCTATAATAAATACGCATACCACCCTAATCTCTTCAAAGTAAGAGTGAACAGGCTTCTTCTGGGTGAGCTCGCTCCATCTTAGACTCTAGTCTAAGTCAAGAGCAAACCCATAAAAAAAACGAAAAAAAACAGCTGATTAGCAACTACATGGGAGGACCAAAATGTTTTTAAATATTTTGACCCATGTTTCATGGGTAGGTACAGTTGTACAGTTTCAGGAGTAGGTAGGTCCTTTGACTTCTTTTCGGATTGTTATACCCTTTTTATAAATAATCTCTACCAAATAATAAACAAGTCGGTAAGTCGCGTAAACCTACATCTTACATGAATTAAACTTGTTCGTTTAATAATAAAATGTATATAAATGCTTTATAATTTTTCATTACCTATTCGGAATGTGTATTTAAAGATAAGTTATACCCTAATTTTGGTGAAAATAGTAAAATATGTTAACTTAAGTAATTGTTTTCTAATTAACTTTGGTGTTGCCGGTAAGTAAAGTAACGCCATCCCTTTAAGCATATTTGACAGCTATCTTCATACTAAAAGAGTTACACAAAGGGAAATGGACCCTCTGCCAAAAGAGCACGAATCTGACACCTGTCAAATATGACTTTTAGGATGGCCGTACATAAAATTATATTATTCACTAAACCGTGAAATCTTACTTACCTACTTAACTATAACTTCTAAAAAACATTTATTACAAAGAATATTTACATTCTATTCACAATCATCATTTAAATGCTTACGACTAAGTAAGTTATTTTACATATTTCGATCGTTTACACTGGAAAAAAAGAGATTCGTGTTTTTTTTTGGTATAGTTGCTACGCAGGTATATTCACCTACCTGGTGATAAAAGTAGGTACCAATTCACCAAGCCAAGTAGGTAAACCAAAGCGGCAAACGCCTGTTTATTTTGACAATCGAATCAGTCGTTATTCAAAGTTCTTTGAGCGGTGATATTAAAAGGTCCTTATAAATTCAGGGCAAATGTTTTAAAGGTGAAAATGGAATTTTCTCAAGAAAAATAGGGCAACATATGTTAAAGAAAATTTGATCTCCCATACTACAGTATAATTAATAGTACTAGCGTACCCATACACAATTGTTAAAAAAATGTGTTAGATACTTTGCATGGGAGGTCCAAATTTATTTTTAAGGTAATATTTCGACCTATGTTCATAGGTAAAAGTTCTTCAGTTTCACAAAATAATAGAACTCACCATAAAAATATTTGCACTGAATTTAGTAGGACATTATTTAAATGTTGTTATTAATTCGATTCCTACTAACATTTAAGCAAAATATGCTTTCGTCGAGTCATTTTCGATATTTAAGCATATTTAATTCAATATTCTTACAAGAAAATATGTCTGACTATTTTTCTAGTGTGCATATTAGGCAAACGTTCATTTAAAACGTTTATCATAGGTAGAAAACAAAGTCATACGTCGGTACCTACTTAGTTATATATAACTGTCGTACATATAAACTTATTCTGTCCTTGCTGTCGCTAGCGAACCAATCATTTATCTAAGCTTATTATTTTATTTCGTGCTTTTTGCATGCAATCATTTTTAAATGTTTAAATTTTCCTAGCCGAAGCTGCCAGTATCAGCACACCTCGGACACTAGCGCTCAAATGTATGAATCAAACGCGTTGCTAAGCACACAGTCTAAGCTCGCGTAGGTGAACGCGGACCATGCTTGTGTGTGTGAGACAACACGTCAGGGTTGCCGCCATTTTGCGTTCGCGAATCGGGAATGCAATGTGCGGCAGTATGAAATGACCTTCGTCATCGCGTCCTTTGCTAGCCGGTGTCTGAGCGTCCTCCGAGCGCGGGTGGGCGGCGCTTGTAGGGGGAGGCAGGGAGTGACCATACTGTACGCTAGTACTATTAATTATACTGTGGTATCAGTCACATTCTTCACGCTCTTATTTCAAACTTCATAACTTCGCCGGCTTCTCTTTCAACGGATTCCTCTTCTCTGTGTAATGCGGGGAATTCGAACTCTGGCCCACGGTTCTGCTGCCCCAAGTGGTCCTCTTAGCCACCGGGTTGTTGCGGCAGAATTTCAGCAGATTTCCGTATGCGGCGCGATACTGGCGGTTGGTCGCTGCGTAGATTAGCGGGTTGATGACACTGGAAGCCCATGCTAGGATTGACGCGATTATGTGGAGCCATGGGTACCTGGACAAAAAGATTGATTGTTCAACACGATTTGAAAGACCCGGATTTATTATTTTGCTGGATAAATACGTTTTTCTCTCAGTTTACATAGGGTTTAGTCGTTTCTTTATACAAACAGTCTATCAGAATATCAACATTAGCTGTAATTAAAGTTGAAGGCAATTAATACCAAAAGTGGCCGTTTTTAGGTACTTTTTTTCATAACTTTGATTTCAGTGAATATTTCATTGAGTTTGCAGGTTCTAATTTTACTTAAGGATAATACTAAAAACTTGAACAACGGATAGTCTGATAGATTGTTTGTATAAAGAGAAAACTTCTTTTTTTGTGAAATGGCGCCACTGTCGAGGTCGTTGACGGCTAAACTCGCCTTAAACAGATCATAAGGTACTGCTTTAAAAAAATGTTGTGTGTACGTTCCGTGTGATGCCGGCTTAGAATAGAATCACCCCAATTCTACCCGTAGGTGTCGTAAAAAGCGACTAATGGATAAATTCGACCAGGCACTGCAGAGCAACGTTTCGTGTGAATGCAACATCTTGCACTGCGCTCACCAATCCACTTGCCAAGCGTGGTGAGTATGGCAACACTCCTCAATAGAAGAAGGTCCATGTTCAGCAACGGACTGTTTTTATTTTGTTTTATTAGGTAAATACATGTTGTGGCTGTTTATAACACGGAAACTATATTCCAACTTAGATATTGGCAGAATTGTCCTATGTTGACAGATGCCATTTAAAAATCTTTTTGAGAATTAAATAAAGTTTAGTATTCCAAAAAATCTGTAGATGGCGTTGAACTGACTACTTTACTAGATTCCAAAGCCAAAAGACATGAAAAAAAAAGTAATAGCTCTTTCCGAAACTATTATCCTCGTTTTTCGCGCTTTGTCATAAATTCATATTCTGTTTTGTTCATACGTTGTTTTCGTTAATGTGCTGGGAAACCCATGACAGTAACTATTCTTGTGACGCGAGTGATGTAACAATGTTTAGGTACGTTTCTTATACAGCCAAGCAAAACAAACAAAAAATTATGTGACGTTCCGTTCCTAGCGTTAACGTACCAAGTACAGCGCCATCTATCCAGCGACTAGGGAAGAGTTGAAAAAAAAAGGGAAATTGAATGTATTTTTTAACAAGAAAGTCACCTGCTGCTATCGACTGCTACATTCATGATCATCAGCGGTAGGAAGCACGCCAGGAAGCAGAGGAAGATGGTCAGCATGAGCGTGGTCAGCCGAGAGTCCTCTTCCTTCTCCTTGGCTGTTTGTCCGCTCAGCTTGCTGTTGAATAAATTAAATTAAATCAACTTTAGATATATTTAATACTTGCGATTGTTGGCGCTTGGTGAAACTCCAATTTTATAAATCTCCCCACTTTGGGGTAAATTATCCTGGGTAGGCAACCCGAATACTTTTTATTGTCCTACCTACAGTATACCATTTATTACACAGATATAACGAATAAGTATGTAAATAATTATAATTTAGTGGATGTGATGTTTTTTTGACAAAATTAATTTGCAATTAACCTTATTGAACCTATTTCATACAGAGCAGTAGAATAGGTAGGTACAGGTGGGTTATACATACATACTATACAGATCGGTACAATGAAATAAGCATGCCGTGTGATTAACCTGGCCAGCCCCGTGGCAGTGCCTTTATTTTAATTTTTTTATCCCACCCGAGCCGGTTTTCTATTAGGACATTACAAAATTGTTATAAAAAAAAGAAAATTGTGTGATACAAATTTCTTTTTTTTTACAATGTCGGTTCATGATAATGATGATAATGATAATGATAAATTTATTGATAAGACTTGTTACATGTCATTATAAAAGGTAACTTTTTTAAAAATCAAAACATATTAACTAAACAAAAATAATAATAATAATACATTGCATTAAAAATTAAATTAAACCATAAAAATTACATTAAATACTTCACTTCAATAATCAATTTAATTAAATAAACTCTTTATATTGCCAGTGGCAATTTCATAAAATCGTCATAATTATAAAATGACTGTTCGTGGAGCCACTTATTTAATAAATTTTTAAATACACTGAAGGAAGCTGCACCTGTTATTTGTTTAGGTAAACGATTGTAGATGTTAGGCCCTATGATGTAGACGGAGCGCTCAGACTTCGCCAGCCTGTGCGGCTCAGTGGCGAGCAGGTTCTCGCTCTTGTTACTGCGCAGGTTATACCTTGTATTAGCACCTTTCCGCCTGAACAAATGCAGGTTTGCGTGTATGAACACTGCCATCTGGTAGATGTACAGGCAGGGAAGGGGCAAAATCCGGTATTTCGCGAAATACTCTTGCGCTGAAACATCGTCGGCGATTCCAGCCATTGCTCGCACGGCACGTTTCTGCATTGAAAACACGCGGTTCCAATCGGCAGCATGCGCCCACAGCTCCGTGCCGTACAAAAGCAATGAGTGAACCGTAGCGAAATAGCACTGCTTCACTACGTCCACGCTGGCCGTCCCCGCCAGCCTCCGCAAAGCGAAGCACGCGCCACCCAGTCGGCCGCACAACTCGTCGATGTGCGCCTCCCAAACCAGTGCACTGTCAATGTTAAAGCCAAGCAGGCGTGTACAGGTAACTTGACTATGACGTCAATAAGTGATAGATAATACTATCCTACATTGAATAAAGAATTTTAATTTCAATTCAATCAATATAAAGAGAAGCTAATACAGTATCTGAGTGTTATACTACCCAATTACAACAAGACAGTTCAAGTATGTATCAGCGCCAACGCTGCGTGCGCGGGATAGATTGTGTCCCTCAAGCTGTAATCCTCACCTATGAAAACTTAACGAAAAGCAATTTTGGTTTTGTCAAAAAATAGTCCTGAAATAGTGACAAATAGTGACATATGCAAGAAAATTAGTGACTTCATATCTCCCAAGATATGGCTATCGTTTTGTGAGGATTACAGATCGAGGCTCACGCTGTAATCCCAACTCTCGTGTGAGCAAACGGTGGGGTATTTTCACTTGGTCTACATTCCAAAAAATAGTGCCTAATTAGTGACTAATAGTGACAGAAGATGAGAAATAGTCGCTTTATAATTCCGAAGTTATAAAGGCATCTTGGTGAGGATTATACCTATAGCAATTTTTGCTGTAATCCTCACCTCATTTCTGCTAAACGCTTAGGTCTTTTGACTCAAATTTAGTATAAAAAATAGTGCTGAAATAGTGTTCTTAAACTGCATTGATATTTATTTAGTTTATGTAGTAGAAGCAATTAAAAAACCGTAAGAACTTCTTCATACAAAATGGTCAGGTACAGTCGCGAACAATACTTCGTATTGTCGTACTTGAAGCTCAATACTGGTTTGTTATGTCGGTAGGAACGTAATCAAACAAATTTATTTTCTTCAAGTATTTTGTTTATATCTGACAGTACACAATATTTCTCAATCAGTCAGACGTGGCGATGATAACGACCGTATTTTTTGCGGCTGTTAACGCTCTGCCTAACCCGTAAGGGATAAAGGTGTGATATATGTTTGTATCTATGTAGTACATAAATAAATACATAAAAGATATAGGTACCTAACTTGTTTGGTAAAAATGGAACAAAAAACATTATTTATGTGGTAAAATTCATTGAACTCATAAATAAATGAAAGTAGGTACCTATATAGGGTGAAATCTAATCAGTGACCGATAGCGAAAACCCAGGACGGGCTGGTGATAAGGAACAACTTTCCCCAAGGAACATAGGTCGAAACATGAAAAAAAAATTAGACCTCCCGTACAAAATTGCCGATCAGCTGATTTGGGTTACTATGGGAGTTCCAACTTTTTTTCATATTTCGACATAATGTTCCTTGGGGAAAGTTGTTCCTTATCACCAGCCCGTCCTGGGTTTTCGCTATCGGTCACTAAATAGATTTAATCCTATATAGTTAACGACGTTCGAGGCAAGGACTAATACTATAAGTACCTAATTATACCTAAATAATAATTTTTGTTATTTTCAAAACGTGCGTTTTCATTTTAATTTTTCATAAATAATCGTAAGGGGCGTATTTGTTATTTCAGAAATTTTATATTTGAGTTGTGATGAAACCAAAAAATACCACGCAGGCGAAGTGCATGCAATAATTTCGCTATTGTCTACCCTCACGCTCACACGCGCGGCGGTCAGTTTTCGAGGCTCGGCCAAACCGGTTTTGTTTAGCGGTGGCTTGAGCGGTGGCGCGACCAAACAGGGCTTTCAGACTTAAGAGAATATGATGTGATAAATTAATGCGATGTGTTGATCTGAAAGATATAGCATAAGTACATATAAATACTTTATTGTTATAAAACCGTTAAAAGTTCAAGGCGTTAAAAAACAGTCAACCAAAATACCTACTCATAAAATAGACCAAAATAATGTCAGTGGCTCAACTTATGTTTAAGTTAATACCTACCTATATTGGCAGAAATTACATTACCTAAATTAAAGCAAAAATCAAGTCTGTATTCTACGAAGTATTGTTCGCGACTGTACCTGACCATTTTGTATGGAGAAGTTCATACGGTTTTTTTAATTGCTTCTACTACATAAACTAAATAAATATCAATGCAGTTTAAGAACACTATTTCAGCACTATTTTTTTATACTAAATTTGAGTCAAAAGACCTAAGCGTTTAGCAGAAATGAGGTGAGGATTACAGCAAAAATTGCTATAGGTATAATCCTCACCAAGATGCCTTTATAACTTCGGAATTATAAAGCGACTATTTCTCATCTTCTGTCACTATTAGTCACTAATTAGGCACTATTTTTTGGAATGTAGACCAAGTTAAAATACCCCACCGTTTGCTCACACGAGAGTTGGGATTACAGCGTGAGCCTCGATCTGTAATCCTCACCAAACGATAGCCATATCTTGGGAGATATGAAGTCACTAATTTTCTTGCACATGTCACTATTTGTCACTATTTCAGCACTATTTTTTGACAAAACCAAAATTGCTTTTCGTTAAGTTTTCATAGGTGAGGATTACAGCTTGAGGGACACGATAGATTCGGCAAAATACAAGAACAGCGCTGCGTGAGGCGGGTATCCGCGCAGCTTTGCGCCTTAATAGAAAACCGGCTCGCGCATGATAAAAAAATTAAATAACGGCACTGCCTCGGCGCTGGCATACTTTGGAATGGGAAGTCCAAAAAAAAATTAACGTTTCCTGAAATATTTTTCTATGGAAAGTTGTTCAGTTACATGGCCTGAATGCACCCTATCATTATTCCGAGGGCTGTCCCTTACACCCTGTATACTTTATGTTACAAATAAATACATATTATACATAGAACAAGCCGGACTAAACACAAATATCCGAAAATGACTTAACAAACATTTGTGTTTTGTGGGGATCGAACCCACGATCCTCGGCGTAGCAGGCGGGGTACTATCCGCTACGCCATCGGCTCAGTCAGTGATAACACGTTCAGTGTGAAAAATACATACGAATTAATTAAGTGTTTTTAATTATAAAGGTCGCCTCTCAAAACTCTAGTAAGTTATTATTTTCAATTTTTAACCGAGTTATCATCATAACTGTTTTTGACCGAGATATCATCTAAAATACGGAAAAAAGGTTAAATCGACAGAATTCCGTCTTGTCGCACGCGCGCATTTTGCCGTTTGTTCAAAAAAGGGACCGGTTTTTAGGAAAATGTCAGGATACGAAAAAAAAATCCCTTTCCATACAAAATCACGATTAAATGACTGCAGTTACTATATGAAGAAAAAAATACTTTTCCTAATTTTTTTTTATGATAAGTCGTTCAGTTTCGTAGTCTGAATGCGACCTACCAGTATTCGAAGGGCTGTACCTTACACCCTGTATTTTCCAAATTGAGGCCATTGATTACCTAGATAGATTAGGTCCTCACGAAACCATGTCAGAGACCTACTATTTATAGTACTTATCTAAATGCTTACAAACTCTGACTCCAGGGTTCATACAATGACTTAATGACCTGCGTGATAATGATAAGCAAATAAGCGTTTATAGTGCCATCTTAATAAGCCATATTTGAATGCTATGGTCAAACGACCATTTCCTTTGTTAACATCTTTTTAAGTATGGAACTGACGGCTGTCAAATATGGTTTATTCGGATGACCTTACTTTATCCATTCTGCTGTAGATAATGTTATAGCGAAGCTGACTATAGTATTTTTTTTATGAAACTTGCATTTTTTTTACCGCGGCTCATCCATTGCCCGCAAATTATGCAAGTGTATCTTGATACCATTAACGCGTGGCACGGCTCCATCTACCGGGTTAGCTTTGCAACTAATACCTAGCGACAAATTTATCATTTACAGATTGAATGTAGCCTGAGCTATGAAACCTGCTATAAATTTAATACCAAATTTTAAAGATACATCCCGTTATTGGCATAAAGATAAACTTGCAAAATTGGCGGGCATTGGACGAGTAGGGGTAGCCCAGATGGCAGAGGCGTCGTCACTAGTGATGGCGAAAGTCGCAGGTTCAAATCCAGTTCGATCTTGATAATTTTGCAATAGTATACTAGGATTGTGAATTGTATGCCTAAAAATGTATAAAAAGATGGTATTCAATCTGCAGAAATGTTACAAGCATACTAATAATAAATCATAAACATAAACCTATTTACCTCAATACTCCTTAAAATTATGTCACCACGAAACCCGCCACCATCAAACTATAACAACATACACACCCACATACACACCTGCGTCCCTCTAGCTTCCTCTTGCTCTCTCTCACCCTCCAGTAGATGCAGGAGTAGGACACGATGATGACGATGCACGGCAGAGCGAAGCCGAACACGAAGAGGTACTTCTTTGGAGACTTCCCGTTCTTGGGTAGGATTGTGCAGGAGAATGTGCGGTGGTCCAAACCTAGTTGGCCCCAGATCTCGAGAAGTGGCGGTATCTGGAAAGTAAAGATTCTGTATTTAGTAGGTGCTCATAGGTTATATTTGCACTATCTAGCTTCCATTGGCGAACTTTATTTTTTTACTCTTGCCTGGTAGAGAATGCTATCTAGCATAAGCGCGACTTGTTGTACTGTTTCTTTTATATTGTAAAAACGCTGAAAATAAAACACTTTTGTGCTGGACAACAACTACTTTATTCCAACGTTATGGCGGGATGCGGGAGTGCAAGAAAACACAACCGTCACTTGTTTGTCCAAACGCATTTATCTTTCTAAAACTACAAAATGGCTGGCTGGCTGGCATATATGTAAGGTCTTACTCTGTATACGGCTTGTCTATAACTCCACCAAAGGCTTTAAGGATGGCGTGCCTTGGCTAGGGCTGGTGGGTGGAGCTGAGACATGGCTTGGCTGGCTGGCAATTTGCCGTAGCATGGCAATTTGGCAATGGTCTTACAATATCTTGTTGTATTATTTCTATAAGGCGAGTGTACACGTGAACGACCTCGGCAGTGGCGCCTGTCCACAAGAAAAAATCTCTTTATACAAACAATCTATCAGAATGTCCGTTGTACAAGTTTTTAGTATTATCCATAGGTAAAACTATAGCCTGCGACCTCAACGAAATATTCGCTGTAGTTTAAGTTATGGCTAAAAGTGTCTAAAAGCGGCCCCTTTTGGTATTAATTGGCCATAACTTAAACTACAGCGAATATTTCATTGAGTTTGCAGCTACTAATTTTACTTAAGGATACTCTTTCTCTCTTTTCGTGTGGGACACCGAGTCGTCCAGCGACCCGATGAACCCTGGTGTCAAGTTTTTCAACCGCTACTACTCAAGGATACTACTAAACACATAAGCAACGGACAATCTGAAAGATTGTTTATATAAAGAGTTTTTTTTGTGAAGTGGCGCCACTGTCACCGAGGCCGTTGACGAGTACACTCGCCTTAACGTGCGATAAAGAATTTTGTTATAATAAGCTTTCGTGGTCACAATTTCTCATCACCCAGAGAATGCTATCTAGCATAAAGGCCGCCTTGTTGTACTGTTTCTTTTAGTTTGTGTTTCTCATTGTTGTATTATTATTATTTTTTGCAATGAAGAATTATGTTATGATAAGGTTTGATAATGTGGCCTACTAACCTATAAGAATAATGATTTTTAATGTAATACTGTCATCATAATGAACTAGATACATAAGGTCAAGATTCATTTGACAATTGACTTATGCCATGGTACGTAAGTACATACATAGATACAGAATGTAAAAATATTACCTGCAAATATTTCAAAGGGTGAACTAGCCCATGAAACTGTCCAACTTTACTCAAGGAACAAAATAAAATTGGACCTCCCAAACGAATATTCCAGCGGGTCAATTTGTATGGAATATTTTTTCATAATTAGACCTATGTACCTTGGGGAAAGTTGTTAAGTTTCATGGACTGGTTCACCCCTCAAAATATATGCAGCTAATATATTTACACTTTACACCATAAAGCTCTTTTTATAGTCAAACTCATTCTTCCTAGTTTTTTTTTTCCCTATTGCTATAAAACTCCCCAACTTGGTGTCACTAGATTGTGCGATCCGAGTTCTTAGATACAGCGCATTTAAACATTTCTGAAGAGTCACTTTGATTAAACTTTACAGATCCTAAAGATAACATTCAGTAAATTGAACATTAGATACTGCTTGCAGTGCAGCATTTCCATTAAAATATTTCAAGTGGCCCTAACAGCAACAAAAGAAATAAACCGAGTCATATTATTTAATCATCTTAATCACCGTTAATGGCCTCTAAGCGTAACAAAGACAGAAAAGCTATTGAAAGTCATAGAAGACCCAAAGAACTGCATATAATGCAATCAAACCTGCCTACACTGGTGTCTTTATAGCTTGCGTATTCATTAAGTTTTATACAACAGTAATGTATTAGTGTGTACATTAAGTTATGTAGTTTATGTAAGTATATTTCATGCACTATCCCGTTTATCTAAACGCACTTTCCTATCACCCAAAGGTTGCCTGGTAGAGCTTGCTACCATAGCAAGAAGGCTGTACGTTTTTTTTCCTTTTTTATTTATTTGTAAACTTACTTTGTGCAATGAAGAATAATATTATTATTATGAAAGTCAAGCTCTGGCAGGTGTATGAGGAAGAGGGGATCTGATCCCAGGTCTGATCTGGAGCAATCCTGGTTCAGCGTGTTTCTCTAGCTGTGGTGAGCTGTGCTAAGTAACATTTGGGCCAGGAGAGTTTGGACGCCATTAATTGACAAGGCTAGCACATGGTGACTTTTATTTTATTGAATATCTTACTTTGACGTGCTTTAACGATACGAAGCATGTTGCTGATTATAAGCTTCATTTGATTAAGTTGGCTAAATATATTTTGTTATTATTAATTACTAGCGGCCCGCCCAGCGGTTTCACCCGCTGCTAACCGATTTCCCACGTAAAACAGACCTTCTCCCGACATAAAGCATACATAAAAACCTTCCCCTTGAATCACTCTACCTTTTATAAAAGGCTATCCAGATCCGTTGGGTGGCTTTGAAGATTTAGCATACACACAAACAAACAGACATAGGGACAGACGCGGAAAGCGACTTTATTTTATACTATGTACTTAGTGCTTTCAGACGAAGCGTGTTGCTAATGTACGGTCGGATTCATAAGTGGAGTCATAGTTAGACCACTTGACAGAATGCAATACGGGTTATTATCCTCTGTACTTACTTTACTAACTTACGCACACACGTAAGATTATCGACTGTAAGTAGAAAAGTCCACCTTAAGGCGTAGCATTAAAACTTAAACAGATTACCACCTATAAGCGACATCTATGTAATCTTTGAAATAATTACTCGGTGATAGCCTATTCGCCACTACATCACCACAAAGTATACATCACACTGGTTTGTCTAAAACTGTTTATAGTTATCCTTATTCGTTCACTTGTAGTAAAGCAATAGATTACATATCTTTATTTCGTCGTATTGATCACAAGCTACCGTAGCTTAGCGGTAATAGTTCTTACCTTCTAATCAGAACGGAACCGGGTTCCCATCCGATCTCTGTATGTTGAATAATGTTTTTTAAATGTTTTTACCATATTTTCTCCAGTAATAATTATTTTATATAATATTTTTCAATAAATTCATCTATGTATTATATC
Source organism: Tuta absoluta (assembly GCA_027580185.1). Taxonomy (NCBI): domain Eukaryota; kingdom Metazoa; phylum Arthropoda; class Insecta; order Lepidoptera; family Gelechiidae; genus Tuta; species Tuta absoluta. The sequence continues at coordinate 2,255,438 of JAQAHW010000023.1, read as the reverse complement.
TATAAATGTTTATTGTAAATTATGTATCAAAATATTATATCTAAAAACATAAACCTATAATATTGTAATAAAACAAAAAGTAAGGTAAGAAATTATTTTATTGGTAGGTATGGTATCACTTTATGTAAATAACAAAATGACATGAATGAGATCTTTTGGTAACCATAAGATACGCCCGAGTATGTAAAACTACATAAAATACTTGCTGTCGTAATACTTAGTTAATAGTTTTGTTTGAATGATAAAACACAATATTATGTAAAATGATATTAAGTGCTCATTAGCTGAAACATCGATAGGTAATTATTTATAAGATCATAGGAATGATCCAAATCTTAGATTGAATCTTTCAATAAAGTTATTTAAGTAATAATTTCGTTAGTAATTATTTTATTGTTCTATGTTTAACGATGATGCACTTTCCTCGGAAGTAAAAGTAATTGTAATAATAATAAATCAGTTATTTGCCTACATCTCAAGGTTTAAGCTTAAGTACTCGTTTTCGTAATGAAAAGATATTGAAGCAAGGCCTTAAGATAACTGACTAATAATGATCAATCTTATATAAATATATATCGATGTTTTAGCATAATTTAATTGCTAATGTAATGCTCCACAAATACCTACTGCAATAGTAGGCGGGTAAGCAGGTAAACAGAGGTTGAGTGAGCAACGATTTATCGGGCCCGCTTCGGCATACATTGCTGATTATTTTGTGTATATTCATATATTATAATGAAATACACAAGATAATCAGCAATGTATGCTAGATCGGGTCTGATTGGAATCTTAAGTAAAAATCGCCGCTTACATAATTAGTATTTGGTGTTACCTCCGCTGTTTTCAACAACACTTAATAGACTCGATCAAATAAGTGCATATATCTGTTCTTCTGGTACTCTCCCACACTCCCAGGCAGTGAGCCTCTAAAGCTTCTGTAGTTCTTTCATTGCGCATGTCCCACCTTTGCACCATTAAACCCCATAAATTCTCTATGGGATTTAAGTCCGGAGATTTTGCTGGCCAACGAATAACTTGGATATCTGGGTGCTGGCTAAACCAATTATTCACCACGGCAGCTCGATGCACTGGACAATTTATCCTGGACAAATGCAAAACGAGGAACTTCACTAGCAGGATAAACAGTTAAGGGCGGGGCAGACCGGCTCCGTATGCGTTCCGTATCCAGCTCTCGTCCGTAGTCACGCACGAACTGATGACGTTGTAATGTATGGGACTGTATGAGATACGGCACACCGCTTGCGTGCAGCACGGAACGGATACGCAACGCAAGCGGTGTGCCGTATCTCATACAATCCTATACATTACAACGTCATCAGTTCGTGCGTGACTACGGACGAGAGCTGGATACGGAGCCGGTGTGCCCCGCCCTTTAAACATTTCGCACCATCCGTCGGCGTCGTCGGTAGCATGCTTTCCTGTAGCATATCAACATAATTAGCGGCAGTTGCACGCCCTGTTTCTTGTGCTACTAATTCGCCTGGACCAGCGGCAGAACCATTTTCTTCATATTGTTACACCATCATCCTCAGCTGTGAATCATTAATAAGACGAGTCGAGTTTTTACGCTACCTTCCTCTTCAAAATGTGTAACCCAACGTTTAACAGTCTTCCACTAAAACAAAGTAGCATTATTAATAAAAAAGTTTATACTAATCGGTTCACAGCTACCAACATACTATGAGTCAAAGTTTTTAATATTTAAAATACAATTGTAATGAAATAAAACTATACTTACGGCCAGACCAGTCTGATTAGCAATTTGAGTTAAATTGAATCCAATATCATGCAGCGCCACAGATAATTGCAGCGCAACAATACGCTGCTTATCCTGCAAACTGATAATAGTATGCATTTCGAAGAAATAAACACTGAAGTTTAATAAATAAACTTAGGTTAAAAAAAATCACTTAGCACACGCACTATCTCGCAAACGATCTAGCAACAACTAAAATGTAATTCAAAATTTACTAAATTTTGCTTCATTTGATAAAATAAAAATTACAACTAAGATATCGGGATTCGATCCATTGTCTCCACAATAACGGTCAAGAATTTGCTTGACCGCGCTACTGACCACGCTACCGAAGCTATGATTCATGTAGTGAAATAGTCAATACTACTCAGCCTATTATACAATAGTAGTTCGTCAAATAATAGTATGTTATACGTCATTTGTGTCATTGTGTGAGTGTAGCCGCGGGTGCGAGCGACTTGTTTTCTGAGGTTTGTGTTAACTATGACTCCACTTTAGAACGCGACCGTATGTATGAACTACCCTATTCTTTTGGTGTTTTGTCGGAACTTGTAGTGAATCACAGTTTATTTTAATATTTTGTGTGTATTTGTTTAATAAATGAATATGCTCAGGCTGGGTTAGACAGTTTTAACTTTGGACTGTTCTTATGCTGCACGCATATGACTGACGTTTTCAGTTCGAGTGCCTAACCGGACACGAGTTTGACTGTACTACAGTAGGGGATAAACGCCCATTACGATGCGTATGCGCTCGCAGGCAATTGGATGAAATGTTTCGCTGCATAAGTGGATATGTGGGTATCAATGGTTCTATAGTGCCACTATGGGTGCAGCGTGAATTGAACTGCATCGTCGCATTAAAATTTTAGTGTTGGGGCCACGTTGGGGCCCATATACCCATTCTGTAAACAGGGTGTAAGTGTACCGAAAACTTTTCAGGTATGATCAGACCATGAAACTGAACAACATTTACAATAAATAATAAATAAATATCCTGGACATTTCACACAACGCCATCTAGCCTCATACTAAGCATAGCTTGTACTATGGGAACTAAATAGCTGATATTATTACATTTATACTTTTGTTTTGTAAATAATATACATAGAAAACATCCAGACTAAACACAAATATCTGAAAAATCATTTGTCTTGTGGGGATCGAACCCACGGCCCTCGGCGTAAAAGGCAGGGGTTCTATCCGCTACGCCATCGGGCCAGTCAAGTCCACAATGGGCCGTATGTTGGAAAACGAAAAATAATTTTCGTGATTCCATAGAAAGACAGTCAGATAATCGGAAATTTTGTATGGGACGTAAATTTTTTTTCGTTTACCAACATAGCCTCCACAGAAAAGTTCAGTTTCATGGTCTGCTCATGCCTGCAAAGATTTCGGTACACCGTCCCTTACACCCCGTATAGGGTGGCATTTTAGTAGTGTCGATAGTGAAAACTCAGGACAGGACGGGCTAGTGATAAGGAAAAACTTTCCCCAAGGAACATAGGTCGAAAAAAAAAAAATTGTCCTTACAAATTAACTTCGTCGGCTGGTACATTTTGTATGGCAGGTAAAAATTTTCCTTATCACCAGCTCGTCCTGAGTTTTCGCTATCGGTTACTAGAAAAAAATCCCTTAGTCAACTAATCAAGCAAAGTTCTCTACTTAAGGCGAGTGTAGCCGTCAACGACCTCGACAGCGGCGCCACTTCACAAAAAAAGTTTTCTCTTTATAAAAACAATCTATCAGAATATCAGTTGCCCAAGTTTTTAGTGTTATGCTTAAGTTAAATTAGAACCTGCAAACTCAATGAAATATTCGCTGCAATTAAAGTTATGGAAAAAAGTGCCTAGAAACAGCAACTTTTGGGCAACGGGCATTCTGATTAGTTGTATAAAGAGTTTTTTTTGTGAAGTGGCGCCACTGTCGAGTTCATTCACGAGTACACTCGCCTTAAGGCTTGTACTTCGACGGAAGGAACGAAATTCAAATGAAATTCGGAAGTCATGTCAAAGAGTATATTATAGAGGTGTCACCATTTCATATAATGTTAGTCTAACTGGTACAGATACAATACTTGACGACTAATGGTAGTGCGACTGCCTGCGGCGCTAAGGTTCCGGGTTCGATTCTCGGTGGACTACTCACAAAGTTGATATTATAACTTGGAAGGAATATTAACCTACATTATATCATAAGGACCATATTTTGGAATAAGCTGAACCATTCGCCAAGACTAAGCTGAACATAGTATCCATATTAATTATGAACTGTATAAACTGTACTGTATGTTTGTTTGTTATTCTTCCACTTTCAGTACATCAAAAGAATTGGTCTAAAAATAAGGGCTTAATCAGTTCACAAAACACGTATCTTCATAACATCCAAATCATATTTACAACTTTTTAGTTTTACGTTATTTCAGAAGAAGCAAAGTCATTAAACTAAATAAAGCCAACTTATTAGTTCAGGTTTAAAAATGCAAGTGGTCAGTATCATGTTACGCACTTTGCGCGAACATATTTTTGTTTCGTTTTTGTCCATCCTGGTATTGTACATTTTTTTGCGAACTTCGACATTAAGAAACTTTTTTTGGATATTTCTTTGTCATTTTCGTCATTGCGTGCACCTTAAGCGCAACTAATACTGTTAAATTTCAATTTTAAACGTTTATTGCATAAATCAGTATACATAGATGTAAGTTCAAAATATAAATAGCAAAAACCAATTAGCGACGGCCATTATATATTCGAGTATGATATTATGATATGATAATATATAAAATAGCGGTCGCATTCTCGCACCGTTCATTAGTTTTTGAACAATATTTGTTGACCATCAGACGAACACAGAGCCGCATGCCTTAAAAATTTCATACCTTCGAACACCTTTTACAATCTTTTTCCTTTAATCACCGACACCAGTTGAATTGCTTCATAGTAAAAAATTATCATACATTTTGGTGGTATCTATTAAAGTAACTAAGAAAAATTAAAATCGAAGGTGCTTCTAATTGTTTGTTTGACTAAGGTTTTTAATCCATTCCTATCTGGATAATCCTATAATTTTTGGTCTTGAAATTGGTATTTTTAGAAAAGGGATTTATAGCCCTATACAATGTTTGGTATATTTCGGTGTTACCAACGAACCAGGGTGACCACAACCTTTAATATAATGATACCCTCGACCTTCCCGAAATGATAAGTACCTACTTGGAAATTAATTTTAACATTAGTATTGGCATTTTGTTCGGTGACACTCTAGGACTTTCCAGCTAGGTATAAGTCTAGAACCTTTCAACCCAGTGTTACCCTTGCATGAACATCTTGCAGTGCCACTCTAATATCTTTCTACCCCATAACACTAAAAACCTTCCGAATCAATTGATCCCACTCTTGAACTGAAATCTGACAAAAATCTTTTACTACATAAATAATACTTTTTCACTTCTCATGCTCTGAAAGAGCTTATTGGTGCAGGATATAGGCTACACAAAATCGCATTTTATGCACAAGTGCAAGAACGTATCTACTCATAAATGAAGGCAAAGAAAATGAGCCATACACAGCCAAAGGGCGTCTGCCCCGAACGCCGATATCGGCCCGACATAGTGCTATTTCATTTTATATGTATGAAAAAATTGAAATAGCACTATGTCGGCTTAAATAGTAGGCTGTATAGGTCTGCAGCCCAAGCCTAATGCCAATGTCGTAAGATTTAAAAAAAATAAAGCGGCGGGAAACAGCTCTTGTTTTTTCGTAATTTATGTTACTTATATAATATACTATTGTTTTATTTCCTCGCAATCAAAGTGAAAAGCAGAGTTTATAACTCGTCCACAAAACCATTTTAACCTCGACATTACTATCAGCCCTCGCCTTCGGCTCGGGCTGCTAAAAGTCTCGGATGAAAATGGTCCGTTTTGTGCACTTGTTGTAAAATCTACTATTGTATACTAGGTACGCAAGTTTCAAGAGATATGGGCGTGATATGTGTATGTATGTATGTACGTAAGTACATGTACATAATTATTTTTCTCAAACATGCTAGGAAATGTGTTCATTTCTTTCAAAAAAAGAAACCGCGAAGTTTCACATTGTTTGTCACGTCTCAGATCACGCCAGCAAAGTTGTATGGAAATCCTTTGCTGGTGTCCATTAAGATAAATTCGTTATACGCTAAACCCACATAATTTGATTTCAAAATTATCTCGATGACTCTCATAGAAACGGAACGTAATTTTGTATGAAACAGGTAACTAAAGACGAGGCTGTATGATGTGAAGACCCTTGCCTGTCCAGAATTAAAAAAGAAAAGAATGAACTAAACATTTAGTATGGCAGAATATTACGTAATACTGTGCCTTACAGGCGAATTTATTTTAAAAAATTACAATTGGTGGGAAAATTGTAAATTTTTATTTGTTTCGTTGTGTTGTGGTCGCTAGCTAACTTTTATAAGAAGTACAATCTTTCATTTCTTAGCCTTTTTTTGAGAAAATCACTCTGTAAGCCTCGGGGAAAATTACTTTGCTTGACTTGTATAATTGAAGTCCTCGCCTGCGGCTCGGACTTCAAACTGTACTCGTCCGGCAAAGTCTTATTTTCCATACCTCGACAACAATGTACTAATACTTGCTTTCTTATAATTTGTCCTAAAACTGTGGTTGGTGGTGACCGTATGCGCAGCGCTCCATATATACATTTAAAAATTTCCGCCGCGGTAAAAAACTGCTTTTGTGCCGCCGTGTCGCCGTCTAGTGTTGCATATAAATCGAACCTTACTACTTCATACTAATCTGCACTAACAACCACGTCATCCTATTATTTGATCGTAAAAATATTCTTAATACCTACGTCTAATCGGTTCATATTTTGCGTTTCGTTCGATGTACCAATCAACGTAGTATTGACATTGGCAAAATTATCCATAGCGGATAGAATGCCGTTGTTGTAGATAGTTGATATATTTTACGGCAAAATTCTAGCTACAATAATTTTTCACGGTCAAAATATCGAACAAATGTACAGTGTGTCGCGTCTGCATCATATTCCGTTTACCTATGATCAATTCCACGTCAGTTTTGACAGCAGAGGAAACATATCAAAACAAAAACCTTTTACTCCCAAGGAAAGCAGCCGGAAACAGTAAGTGTTTTGCTAAATTTCTTAATAACTAAGTTGTTTTGTCAAAAAATAGCCGCCCGGGCGGGTTTAACGTGAAATTGCCATTAATAATCATACTAAGATCAATACAGTTCGATTAGCACTGGCGGAAGAAATCTCTTACGCCACGCTTCATCACTGAAAAATAGAGGTAACTTCAAATTTTAATTTCTCCGTTATTAAATATAAAATGAGATTTTGCGCTGCCCTGGCGTATTCCTCATATCTTGAAGAATAAAAAACAAAATTTTGTTGACAGTGATGTTCCTTAGAATATGTATAAAATGCATTCTCGTAGCTCGTTTTCACCTCACTTCATGGAAGTAGGCCCGTTAAAGTACGCAGATGCACTTACAAACGTGTCAGGCAATTTTTTTGTGGACCTTAACTCAGAACTGTTAGTAACTGGCTGTCAACAAACCCTTGTTAAATTATAATTTATAGCGCTCTACAAAACAAAAACTGCATGTCATATCACACCTTAGATAAGTTCTTCCAAAATAATCTGTCGCTACCTCGAATTTGGAACTTACTTTCTATTAAAAGTGTATTCAATGTTGATTGAATGTATTCTTTATAGAATCTACGTTTAAGAATAATCATTGAAGCTGTATTTGTCCATGAATAATTATATTAATTAATGTATTGGACATTTCACACAGCGTCATCTAGTTCCAAACTAAGCAAAGCTTGTACTATGGCAACAAGATAGCTGATATAATTACATAAATACTTTTTTTTTTATAAATACATGCAATTCATAGAAAACTCCCAGACTCATCACAAATAGTTACGATTACTTGTGCTGTGTGGCGATCGAACCCACAACCCTCGGCGTAGCAGGCAGGGTACTATCCACTACGCCATCGGGCCAGTCGTATGAATTAACTAATAATAAAATTATTAACTATCTACACCAGGATGTTCCTTAATTCATGTCAATTAAAACCATCTCTATTTAGGAAGTGCAATGAACTAATTTTATGGTCCATTTGTTTCTAAATAGTACGGTTCAGTTAACTTTTAATTAAAACTAGCTTTTACCCGCGACTTCGTCAGCATTAGATAATATAACAACTATATATTCATCATCATCATTAATTTAAGAGCCTCGCTCTTGTCGGTGGAGTAATATCCAATCTGCTCTATTTTGAGCCTTCTCTTTGACTTCCTTATACGACATGACACCTATTTTATTTGGTCCATATACGCTCGTCTAGGTCGCCCTCTCCCTCTTCTTCCCTCGATCTTTCCTTCCATTATAGTTTTTAGCAGGTCGTCATGTGTTGTAATGTAACAAGTGTCCCAGCATGTTTCCTCTTATACTCTCTATTGCCTGACACCAAAAGCAAAGCAATCCACACAACGAATCCTCGTCTCATGATTTTCTTAGGCGTTATGCGCTATGTTTCTTACCTATTATTTACTTTGTTTCCCGTGGGATTGATAGATTTTCCTGCGGTAAAAAGTAGCCTATTTCCTTTCTTAGGTTTCTGTCTATGCTTAAGCCAAATTGTATCAAAATCGGTTCAGTGGTTTAGGCGTGAAAACGTAACAGACAGACAGAGTTACTTTCGAATTTATAATATTAGTACGGACGGATTTACGTATGATGTTCATAACCAATGTTACGTTAGATGGTGGGTGGTAAGCACGTGGCATCTTGTGCTTTAGAAGCAGGATATTATAATGATGTTTTAAAATGATATTTGTTTATTCAGGGGACCGATAGAGGTAATAACGTCGTCTCGACGCGACGGTATACGCAATAGGTCTAATACCGCGGTATTAGACCTATTGCGGCTTGCATCAGTTTGACGCAGAGGCTAGAAGCTAGAAGGGAAGGCAAGATAGTAACCACAGATAATCTTTTCTTTTATTATACGTTGAAGGTCAATGTATCAATTGCTTGAAGGTTCTATTTGAAATTCGTATATGCATAAATGTAGACTAGCTGTTACCCGCGGACTAGCCTGCGTGCTCATATTTTATACGAAGGGACCATGGACGTAAAAAAAAGTACGGACAGAATCCGGCTAATAACAAACTGTGTCGCTCAAAGTCGGCCAGTTCTCTGTACGTACAAGTGCACACGCACACATTCACACATTAGTCGGCCATAACGCGCGCAAACGTCAACATAAGCGGACAAAAATACCCACCGAAAATTTCGGAAAAACAATATGTCTTGCGTGGTGAAATGGTGTAAAAACCGTAGTGACCAAAAGAAAAAACATCCAGGAATTACGTTTCACAGGTAAATAGATAATTCAGTTACTTATTTACAGTTTTTCAATTTAAAATAATTTTTTATTTTCATGAGCAAAACTATTTGTCAAACATCCAGTGTTGCTAGTATTCACTTAAACCATTTCCCCAAAATATGGGAAGCTTATCTACAGTTCTACACTTATATTATAAAGAGGAAAGATTTGATTGTTTGTTTGTTTGGTTGTTTGTGTGTTTGTTTGACGCGAATGGGCTCTGAAACTACTAAAACGATTTCAAAAATTATTTTACGATTAGAAAGCTACATTATATTTATCTCTGCTTCTTCTTCTTATCGAGTGGGACACCGAGTCAACATAGGCTATATTTTACCGCGGAATAAACAATAAAAATATTTTTATCTATCAACTTTTATTGGTATCAATTTGCTAACTTGGCAACCCTTAATTCACTTATACATAGACAGCCGCCATTTTGCTTCCTCAGATGTGTCTTAGCTGGGATTCCGTCAGTACTTTTTTTTACGTCCATGGAAGGGACATATTCATTAAGCAAGAATAAAAGGTGCAGACCCACTGGGCTTATGTGATGCCACGTACTTATGTGAGGTGATGCCCGTAAGAAGTCATCACATTAGCTTTCATAGCTTTTTGTTTCTCGTTATGAAATCACGGGGCTCGCGTGGGGCATATATAGGCCAAACAAGTATAGGCCGTTTGAGAGAAGTGTGAGATGGGATACACATTAATTACATTATTATTATAATAAATTATGAATATTTTATAAAATATTATGTACAATTTGTGCCAATAGTGGAGCTGGGTACCAACCTTTAATGGTTTTTCTTGTAAACTGTACAAAAGCCAGTTTAAATTGGTGCTTTGTTATAGATATAATTATGCTGCTGAAAGTACTTTTTTAACAAAGGAATATATTGATGTTGATCATACAATACCTTTTTACACGACTGCCCAACCAATTTGCAGTGTGATGCCGGCTTAGAATAGCATCATCCCGTTTCTTTCCCGTTGGAGTCGTAAGAGGCAACTAAGGGACTCAAGGGTGTGTATTGCAATTTTAGGCGATGGGGTGACAACCTGTCACTATGGCGATACACAAATTTCCGAATGACCATTAAATATTTGTCACAAGTGGCCCAAATTTAAGTTCTTTGCGGCCGTTTACGCTCTGTCTACCCTGCAAGAGATTATAGGTGAGATATATATATGTGTGTGTGTGTGTGTGTGTGTGTGTGTGTGTGAGCACAACCAAAAATAAGATTGTAATGTTTAAACTTTAATGTGTTCATATATGATGTGTGATTCTTCAAAGTGTAGTCTAGGTGCGTAACAAATAAACTTAAGTACTGGCAGAGTTTCTCTTTTTTTAGAATCTTTTTTAATCTGGTGGTTCGGTCCACAATGTTCTAACTAGACTGTAAACAAATTACAAATTACCAAAGTGATAATATCAACTTTATGAGTGTCCCAGTGGTAATCGAACCCGGAACCTTTGCGCCGCAGGCAGTCGTACTACCACTACGCTACAACGGCCGTCCGAACGGGTAGCTGAAATTTATCACTATCATTGAGCAAATCGGCAGAAACTCTACCAGTAATTCAGCTGAAAAGTGATCGTAAAACGTAAGACTATAACTACTGAACAGGACAGGATAAACTGAGGAACTGAGGCATTAGATACAAAGCTAAAAGCTTGAAACTTTTTTAATGCATAACATTCCAGCTTTGCAGTCATGGACACCATAAGAACAGGTAATTACGCGTTTCATTATGTCATCTTATCTTCTTATCTTAATTAGCCTACATCGTCCCACTGCTAGGCAAAGGACTCCCTCTTCTCTTTTCATCCAGTTCTACTCTGGGCCTCCAAGTGTCAGTCTTTGCTAAAGGCATGTAGCTCGTCTCGCCACCTGCGATGGGGTCTTCCGCGGCGTCGTCTCGGTGTGGGTGGTTTCATTATAAAATTATAAAATAAAATAATAATAATTACACAAAATATTTATACTTTTAGTGCATCGCCACCATTGCTTTTCTATTTAGTTTATTTAAAGATTTTTTAATTTACAGATAGACAGCGCGACAACATGATTTTTTTGTTTGTATATAGTTATTTCGCATCGGCGCGCGCGGTCTCTTCCTGTTGATTGGTTGTCATGGAGACTCGTTTGGTTATTTACGTTTTGGTTGTTACTTTTGGTTCCTAATTTTTTCTTGTAAATATTAAATAAACACCGAATTGTATAAGGCGAAGAACTGGTTTTGATTTACAGTATTTTTCCCCACGCGCTGGCGAAATACCTACCCACTCGTTACTAGAAGGTTAGATTTGTTTTTCTTACTATGCTGATGATCACATATAATTTTAGTTCCTACATGGTTCCTACACAATGTTTATGCTAGATATCTTAGCAAACTCGTCGCTTACTCTATAATCGAACCGCTGTAGAAGTTAATCTGCATGGTTTCCTTATATTTCAGTTTTTGCGAATACTGGCAGAGTTCACTTATTAAGTTTGATGGTAGATGGTAACATTCATTAATATACTTTGTTTACATTGTATGTTTAATTTAGCGTTGCTATGCTGGGGTAAGTTAGGTATTAATGACGGTCTATGAATGCGCCGCGATACTCGTTCGCATGCATTCGCTCTGGGCATATGTTGTCCCTTTCTCACTCGCGGGGCGAGGGTGGCGGCGTGCGAGCGGGCCGCCTGGTAGGCGCCAAGCGGTGATTTCTGCACCGCACTAGCAGTCACTCAAAACCGTTCGGACGAGAACGTATTGTGTTTTGTACGGATTTCCCGCCACGCGTTTTGTGATGCCGCGTGTAATGGACGATTCAATTTGAGATCGCGCGTGTTGATGCATCGTATTATTGCGGTTCTCCTGGGTTATACTAGAATACCAGGCTTAGTGATTGTTGGATGTCTCGACGTCTTCCACGTGAGCGTCGCGTTGAATAGGCATCAAGTGGCCATATCGGCTCGCGTTTGTACGACCCAAATTCGGGTTGGGTCACGCGTAATGACTGATATCAAAGTGGAATACGAACAGAAGCTGTGAGTGGTTTGAAGTGAATAACGCGCCAAGGCTGTAGTGGAATGCTGGGTGTCGATATCTGTTCCACCCAGCCCTGTAAGTACCAACGGAATCCCTATTTGATCCATTCCCTGAACTTCCTTTCTCCGTTGGGTATTTATGCATTTGCGCCGGCACGTGACTGTAAGTGTTAAACCTAGTTGTTTTAGTATAAAACTGTTTCCTCGTGTTAATGGTGTGTTCCCTTTAGTCATATTTGTTGTACCATTATCATTGTGACTCCTTAGTACGAATTGCGGAATTCGTGGGGTGATATAATTTGGAGGTACTTACTTATAATCTAGTGCTTATACGTGTGACGTAACGCCAGATCGGCAGACGGTATTTACTACAGAATTGAGTTATGTAAAGGTCAGAACACATCATTTGCCAATTTCACTCAACTTAGTTAATTAAGTTAAATAGATTTAGGTTCACGTTTAATTCATAGTATGCGCTGCTATATTGTGCAGCGTATGCTATTTAGCGCTGCGTAACGCGGCCATTGTCTGCCTTCAGTTGAACTCCTGGTATTTTACTAGAAATTTACCTGTGTAAATCGCTTCCACTGCGGGAGTTAAGCTTGGAATTAGACAATTTTTGGTAGCAGAGCGTGGTTCAGAAAACCACTAGATTTAAGATTATTTTAGTATAAGATTTTTAATCTACCTACATAAAAAAAATATATTTATTGTGATTGTAGTGTGTGCCCTGTGTAGAATATCCTATCGGTAGGATCAGGGCCAATCAATTAGTGAATTGCTTGTTATTATCGTTGTGTTTACCCTGTGCGGATATCCTAACGGTAGGATCAGGGCCGATTGTCTATTTTTTTTTATTGTAAGGTTCGGTGTTACTTTGAGTTGGTACCATGGCTCCCACAATTACACAGCTTCAGGCAAAAATTAGAACGCACCTAATTTGGTTCGCGACTAAGCAGGCGATGGTCGGTCGCGGGGACCGAGAGGACGCACTCATCGCTTGTGCGCAACGGATTGACGAACGGGTCGCGGAGGTGTTGGATTGCCTCAATGGATGCGAGGAGTTATTTGATGGGACGCCTGATGAGGAGGTCAAACTTACGGTCCGGGCGAATGTGACCCAGTGCCTGGAGATAGGGCAGGAGATCCAGCAGGCGGCTGCTGTGATCACCAGGCGTAGGGCTGGGGAGCCGGACCCACCCCATGGTCCGCGGGGACCGGGGGTGCAAGTGCCCCTGCCGGCTGTGGCGATTCCGGTCTTCCACGGGGACTACACGGATTGGACCCGATTCCAGGATCTGTTTGACAGTGTGATTCATAACCGCACTGACTTGCAGCCGGCATATAAAATGGCACAATTGATGGCCAAGCTGCAAGGTGAGCCCCATGAGCTGGTAAAGCATCTACCAGTCGATGATGCAAGTTACGAGACGGCTCGCGGTTTGCTGATCGAGAGATACAGCAACAAACGTCTCATGATTGACCAACTCCTGGAACAGTGGCTCACCGTGCCGACCATCACAAGAGGGACGGACCTCAGGGCCAAGGTCCTCAACCCTGTCTGCGTTGCAGTGAACGCTCTTGAGAGACAGGGGATGCCGGTGTCAGGCTATGATTATATCCTGGTCCACACGTTGTTGCGCCGCCTGCCGAGCGACATGGCCGCTCGTTTTGAACAGTCACACGGAGGTAAGACATCTGATTACCTCCCGACCTTCGAGGAGCTCAAGTCCTTCCTCGAGGCCGAGTGCAGGCGGGTAGATGCCCAATTTGGAGAGTCGCCTCACGCGGAGTCTGCGGCCGCTCGCCGCCCGGAACGGCCGGGTGCACAGGCGCGAGACGGTAAGAGTAGGCCACCCAGGCGATACAATGTCGCTAATTTGGAATCGAGGTGTGCCTACTGCAGAGAGGCGGGGCATCAGGTGACTGCGTGTGAGGAGTTCGCTGCACAGCGGGTGCAGAAACGTCGTGGTGTGGTGCAGCAACGGCGTTGGTGCTTTAGGTGTATGGGGCCGCATCAGGTGCGAGAGTGCCCATCAAGCACCAACTGCAGGTACTGCCAGGGTGCCCACCATCAGCTCCTATGCATGAACCGCAGCGGAGATTACGGAGGCAGAGCTGACGCGGGTCAGCGGACGGAGTCTGCCCTACCTAGACGGGAGCAACGCTCCCCACCCCCTCCAAGGAGGAGTCCTCTTCCACCAGGGTTTCAGGGACGAGGCCAGGGACATCAGCAGGTGATGCCCCCTTCACCACGCGCGAGACAGTCACCACCTCGGCAGCAGGTGCCGGAACAGAGTAGGTGGTCACAGGTCCAAGGTCAGGGGCACCCATCACAAGTACGTGATGCTACGGGCGGGTGCCAACACCAGGGCCAGTACATGCAGTACTCGGCGGGTCTGAACAACATGGTGAGTTCCCATGACCCACGCATGCCTCTCCCCTTGGCTGAGCACCCGCGGCTACAGGCGCATCCACGGTACGCGCGCCTGCCGCAGGGTTACTATAGGCTGCCAGCCATGGCGTACAGGACCAGAGGTCCCTATCAGCAGGAGTGGGGCCCACTCGAAGGTGTACGGAGAGAGGGGACCCACCCGCAGGACGCGGACACTCCGCGCTTAGGTTCCTGCTAGGTAATCGCCGCCTACACGCCAGCTTCGGCCCCCCGGCCAATTACGGTATTGTTGCCTACGGCAATGATTTGGGTATGGGGATACGGTGGCCGCAGCATACAGGTAAGAGCCTTGTTAGATACAGGGGCTCAGGGTTGTATTGTGTCTAGTAAGCTGGTGAGTAGGCTACGCTTAAATAAAAGGCCCACAACGGATGGGGCTGTAGGTATTGGAGGTGTAGATATGCCTGACGTTCGGGGTCAGGTGAACTTCGAGTTCACATTAGGTAATACAGGTACAGGGGTCAGCTATCATGCCTCAGCAGTGGTGCTGGATGAAGTGGTAGGGAAACTTCCTCAGGTTCGGTTACCGTCAACGGTACGAGGGTTAACCACAGGCTTAGAGCTAGCTGATCCTGACTTTGATACTCCTGGTACGGTGGACGTTCTCCTCGGGTCAGACGTCCTCGGGAGATTCTGGTGTGGCAGAAAACGGGTACTTCAGCAAACTGGTTTAGTGGCCGTTGATACCACAGGGGGGTATGTTATTTTTGGCCCAGTTTGGAGACCTCAGGACCTACCAGAGGGCGACACGGTTCTCTATGGTAGTGTGTTGTCGGAGGTGCTGCAGAGGTTTTGGGAGTCTGAGGAGCCACCCACAGCGGATAGACGGAAGCCAGAGGATGACGAGTGCGAGCTGTTCTATCAGTACAACACTGCACGAAGTTCGTCAGGTAGGTTTGTTACCAGGCTGCCATTTCTCCCAAACCGCCCCTCCTTAGGTAGTTCGCGACAGATCGCGGAACGGAGACTACTGGCTATGGAGAGAAAGATGAAGCGAGATGCAGCACTTCGGCAGAAGTATATCGAATTCATGAGGGAGTACCTAGAGTTAGGCCACATGTCGGTGTCCAGCATAGATTGGAGGTGTGTCGAGCATTACTACATACCACACCTGGCTGTTTTGAAGTCACCGGAGGCGAAGATACGGGTAGTGTTTGACGGTTCTGCTCCTACATCGAATGGTGTGTCTGTGAACCAGTGTCTGCACGCGGGTCCCAAGTTGAACCGGGACATTGTGGACATCCTCACAGATTTTCGGTTGCACCAAGTAGCGTTCGTCGCAGACGTCAAAATGATGTTTCGCCAAACAATTATACACCCGGATGACCGTCGGTACCAGCTGATTTTGTGGCGTGAGAGCCCTGACGAGCCGATGGTCACTTATGAGCTCAACACGGTAACGTATGGTCTGAAGCCAAGTCCGTTTTTGGCAGTACGCACGCTGCGAGAGTTGGCCGCACAGGAAAGGGTAAGATTCCCTCGAGCCGCAGCAGTACTGGATCGCGACGTCTACGTGGATGACATCTGCACGGGTGCAGATAGCGTGCAACAAGCACTGCTACTACGAGACGAGCTGATCGCGATCATGGAATCAGGAGGTTATGAGTTGCGGAAATGGCTGTCCAGCTGTCCAGAGCTCCTGGCCGGGTTGCCAGGTGAGTTCCAGCAGGACCCGCACCTTTTCGAGAACCCGGACAATCCAAATACGTTGAGCATCCTAGGGGTGCAATATAGGCCAACGCATGATGTCTTTACGTATCAGATCGAGCCAGACCTTTTGCAGAAGACTTGGACGAAGCGTTCGGTATTATCGACGATCGCCAGAACTTTCGATCCTAACGGGTGGATCGCACCGGTGACGTTCATGGCGAAGTGCTTCTTGCAAAGGTTGTGGATAGCAAACTTGGGTTGGGACGACCAGCTCTCCGGAGAGCTGTTGAATGATTGGACCAAGTTTGTGACCACCTTACCAGGGATCGTACGCATCGCCATACCTCGCAAGTTGCTCCCATCGGTGGGATGTAAGGTTACCCTACATGGGTTTTGTGATGCCTCGGAGCGAGGGTACGCGGCAGCTGTCTATTTGCGGACAGTCAGTTCAACGGGAACTGTAGACGTGCGTCTAGTTATGGCCAAGAGTAAGGTGGCTCCGGTTAGGACAAGATGGACCATTCCAAAGTTGGAATTGGCGGGAGCAGCGCTTCTCACGCGCTTGCTACATTATGTCGCTAGTAATCTACGCGGTACCATCAATTTGGATGAAACGGTGTACGCATGGACCGACAGTAGGATAGTTCTGTGCTGGTTACAGACGTCGGTACATACTCTTGAGGTTTTCGTGGCAAATCGGGTGTCACAGATTAAAGGATCGGAAACTCCGTTGGTATGGAGACACGTACCGGGAGAACAGAACCCAGCGGACTGCGCCTCACGGGGATGTAGGGCCCCTGATTTGGTAGGTCACTCACTGTGGTGGGGACCTCAGTGGCTGACTGAGTCACCTGAGAGATGGCCATACAATGAGTGCGGGTCGCCGCTTGGGCCACCTGATCGAGGTTTGCGAGTGAACGTAGGGCAGATCGTACCTAAGCCTAGTGCGGCTTTCTTGCTGGAACGATACAGCTCCCTCGACAAACTTCTAGGGGTGACAGGTTGGATCAAACGGTTCGTGAACAACTGTAGAAAACCTCAAGCAGAACGGAACTTGGCACCTGTCCTCTCGCCTGCGGAGCGGAATGCGGCTCTAAGTTTATTGGTTAGGGTCGTCCAGGCGGAACATTTTGAGGAAGAGGCCAGGCTGCTCAGGGATGGCCGTGGAAAGCTGAAGGGAGGTCTTGTGCGCCTCAACCCGTTCGTGGACGAGCATGGAATGCTCCGGGTTGGAGGTAGACTTCGGAACGCTAACCTGCCCTTTTCAGCACGGCATCCGCTGTTACTCCCAAAGAAGGGACCTTTGGTAGAACTTATAGTTAGGGATCGTCACCAGAAAAACTCGCATGCTGGCTGCAATGCACTTTTGGCTATTCTGCAGCGCGAGTTTTGGATCTTGTCTGGACGACGTACGGTACGGAGCATTGTGTTTCGGTGCTTGCCTTGCTATCGGTTGAAGGCAGCCACAATGCAACCTCAGATGGGAGACCTCCCACCGGACCGGGTGACGGAAGCCTGGACGTTTGCGGGTGTGGGAACGGACTTTGCGGGGCCTTTTATGGTAAAGGCATCACGCCTTCGCAACGCGAAGTCAATCAAGGCGTATTTGTGCGTGTTTGTGTGCCTAGCAACCAAGGCCGTCCACTTGGAACTCGTGGCCGACCTCACTACGGAGGCTTTCTTAGCAGCTTTAGATAGATTTGTGTCGCGAAGAGGGCGACCAGCGCTGATCAGGTCGGACTGTGGTACCAACTTTAAGGGCGCTGATCGATGTATGAAAGAAATTATAACGTTTTTATCGGAAAACGAGGAAGCTATCGGCACGAGCCTCTCCCGTCAGGGCATTAACTGGGTGTTCGATCCACCAGGATGCCCCCACTGGGGTGGTATATTTGAAGCGGTTGTAAAGTCCGCTAAGACGCATTTGATGCGCGTTATAGGTTTAACGATATTAACCTTTGAGGAGCTAGCGACCGTGTTTTGTAAAATTGAGGCCGTTCTCAATTCACGTCCTTTGTGTCCGCTTAGCTCAGATCCGAATGATCTGGAGGCCCTGACACCAGGGCATTTCTTAATTGGCCGACCACTTAACGCCTTGCCAGAATACCCCTACACAGAGGTCAGTAGCAATCGTTTGACGCGTTATGAGTTGCTGCAGCAAATGTCTCAGAATTTTTGGAAGCGATGGTCGCTTGAGTATTTGCACATTCTGCAGCAACGCCTTAAGTGGACGGACAGAACTGAACCCCCTCGCATCGGAGATCTCGTTCTGGTTAAGGATGCCAACCTGCCGCCACTGCGATGGCGCAGAGGGCGCATTCTCAACTTGTTCCCAGGTAGTGATGGCACTCCTCGAGTCGCGACAGTTCAGGTAGGGGATTCAGTTCTTAAGCGAGCAATAGCAACGCTATCTCGTCTCCCCAGTAGTGAATAGGCCTAAGGGATTCGGCCTAGGGCGGGTGAATGTTTAATTTAGCGTTGCTATGCTGTACCCCAGCCCAGTTAGGTATTAATGACGGTCTATGAATGCGCCGCGATACTCGTTCGCATGCATTCGCTCTGGGCATATGTTGTCCCTTTCTCACTCGCGGGGCGAGGGTGGCGGCGTGCGCGCGGGCCGCCTGGTAGGCGCCAAGCGGTGATTTCTGCACCGCACTAGCAGTCACTCAAAACCGTTCGGACGAGAACGTATTGTGTTTTGTACGGATTTCCCGCCACGCGTTTTGTGATGCCGCGTGTAATGGACGATTCAATTTGAGATCGCGCGTGTTGATGCATCGTATTATTGCGGTTCTCCTGGGTTATACTAGAATACCAGGCTTAGTGATTGTTGGATGTCTCGACGTCTTCCACGTGAGCGTCGCGTTGAATAGGCATCAAGTGGCCATATCGGCTCGCGTTTGTACGACCCAAATTCGGGTTGGGTCACGCGTAATGACTGATATCAAAGTGGAATACGAACAGAAGCTGTGAGTGGTTTGAAGTGAATAACGCGCCAAGGCTGTAGTGGAATGCTGGGTGTCGATATCTGTTCCACCCAGCCCTGTAAGTACCAACGGAATCCCTATTTGATCCATTCCCTGAACTTCCTTTCTCCGTTGGGTATTTATGCATTTGCGCCGGCACGTGACTGTAAGTGTTAAACCTAGTTGTTTTAGTATAAAACTGTTTCCTCGTGTTAATGGTGTGTTCCCTTTAGTCATATTTGTTGTACCATTATCATTGTGACTCCTTAGTACGAATTGCGGAATTCGTGGGGTGATATAATTTGGAGGTACTTACTTATAATCTAGTGCTTATACGTGTGACGTAACGCCAGATCGGCAGACGGTATTTACTACAGAATTGAGTTATGTAAAGGTCAGAACACATCATTTGCCAATTTCACTCAACTTAGTTAATTAAGTTAAATAGATTTAGGTTCACGTTTAATTCATAGTATGCGCTGCTATATTGTGCAGCGTATGCTATTTAGCGCTGCGTAACGCGGCCATCTCCTGGTATTTTACTAGAAATTTACCTGTGTAAATCGCTTCCACTGCGGGAGTTTAGCTTGGAATTAGACATTGTAGCTCAGCTGTCTCTAGGAAACCTTATAATTTGTGTGAAGTATTGCAGTTTTCACACGATTTGCCAGCGCAAATTTTATGGCAAATTAAGACCTTGCTTGAGAAAAACTGAGCAGACGAGCAGAAAGAACACTCAGACGCGACAGACTCGAACCTCGAGAAGTCAAGAAAGGATTTTTATGCATTCAATAGTTATGAACTTATGATTGTTCTACTAACATCACCTCAAGATACCCATTTAAGGTTTTACTCGAGGTGTTTTAGATGGCATCTTATTAGGGAGAAACGCTATAATGGATCAAAATTAATAAAAACAACCAACTTGAAATTCTTTTTGCTTTTCTTTAACATCCGCATATAAACACGTAGACAGCAAGACAAGCGGTCTCTCGTCTCGTTCCTTACATAAAAGAAGGCCGAGTTGATCGACGTACATAGCAGACTACAGTTTTTGATCGTGCAATTTCCCACTCCAACCCCAGACCATATTGTAGTTAATCTGTGCCCCGGAACACAAGTGGGAGAAATGTAGTTTTAATTAAATTGGATGAAATTTTGGTATGTTACAGTATTCAGTCATCTGAACAAAATTTATTCATAACGAGTCATGATAATTCAGATAATTTATTTTAATCATTAGGAGTAAATAGGAATACTGATGCAAGTTCTAATAGTAGAGGAGCCTAAGTGGGGATTGCTGGATCCTTTAGATCGACTTCGTCCATTTCCGAACTCGTCCACTTCCTAAATATATTGTAACAGAAGAAAACGCAAGGTTAATGGTGGGTGCAGTGTAGACAAGAGCAAAAGAACAAATCAAGCCTAGGTCTTATATCTTCTTTAGGTCTCTATTTTAAAAGCTAAGCTGGTCAGTTCTGCCATGAAATGAGTTGGGCAATTTTTTTTAACCCGTAGTCCACCTATAGGTTATTTTTTTTTCTTCGCGTAGTTCACCAATAGAGCTGAGCTGGGATTTTTTAAAATAGATCCACCTGGTGGGCCATACCACATTTTTTTCGTTGCGTGGTCCACCAAAAATTTTTTAACCGCTATTTACTCAAGTTCTATTGCCTGTAGTCCACCTTCTCAAATTTATGTCGCTGTCTTGTTCAAGTCATGCGCAATAATCAGCGCGCATGCAAAACTAATTTCTTTGTAAAAGTTGTAGGTCTTGAAATTTTAGATGACATCTGTCAAACTTTGAACTAATTTATTTCGTCAACTATGCATGCTTAACTACTAGTTCTTTGAAGAAGTTGTAGGTCTTGCCGAGATGTATATTTTGTAGTCAAACAAAGAACTTATTCATCTCGCTTTGCAATATGTACGAACATATCATGGATAACCCCACCCATTATGTCAGGTTCGATAAGGCAGCAATCCTAGCGAGAGAGAAGAGATTCATTCCTAGGAAAGTACGGGAAGCCTTAGAAATTCAAAAACATCCAAATTTCAACAGAGATACTGGATGGGCACAACAAATTGACAGCTGTCATCTCAAATGTAGATCTTGTCAAGACCTACAACTTTTCCACAGAAACATACATGCATAGTTTCCAAGTTTTAATTAAGACAGCTATCACTAAATTTTGTCATGTATTGCTCTTAATTTTGAATCTTGGCTGATCTTATGTTAAGGTCTCTGACGCTCGAGTAAAACCCCATTGAGCATTGTGGGCTCCTCTACAATAATGAAATGACTTATGATTATGAATTGTCTGACGTGACGAATAACACATTTTATTCTGAGTGACTGACATAAATAAAATTGATCAAGGATTGTTAAGTATGATGTAAAGAGTATTTAATAGTCAGTTAAAATGTATGGAAAATCTGTACCTTAGTATCAAGTAATTTAAAGTGATTATTCCGAAAACTGTAAGACTTAGGATGTTGGTGTATTAGGATGTTGGGCAGCTTTACACGTACGCTGACACCACGCGTGCTCTATGCATGTTATACGCCCGCGCAGCCCACGCGTTGTACACATGTAGAGCACGCGTTGCATACTAGTAAAGCAAGCATTGTATACAAGTAGAGCTCGCGTAATACACGTGTAGAGAACGCGTTACACACGTATCGAACACGTGTTGTACACTAGTATAATACGCGTCACCAACGTGTAAAGCACGCGTTTCACAAGAATAGAGCGCGCCTAGAAAACGTGTGTGTATCCTATGATAGAACGGACGGACGGTGGAGTAAGCGGGTTCTCGAATGGAAGCCTTGCCGCGGCAATTTATAGCTTCTATAGATAAGTCTGTATTCAATATTTAGCAATCCTACAGTGTTGTTTGTTGATACAGTACGAAGCAACTCCAACTATTGACAAGCACAAGAAGTACAAAGTTTGATCACGAGATCAAGCATTTATAACACATTTGTTATTGTAATGATATTCATTATAATATTGAATATCAACTATCATAATGTTATCATCATCACTCAGAAAAGTAATCGAAATAATTATTTATAATGTAAATATATGAGGCTTAAAACTGAACCCAAAAAAAAACAGTTGCACATATAATCGAAAATCAACAGTAGCTGATGGCAAGTGGTAATTTTTATATGTACTTTTAGTGTGTCGGTAAAGTTAGCTTACTACTTTTTTAAACGAGTTTATTCTGCTCATGCGGTCTAAAATATCCTACAGATGCATTACCAACCTTAAAAATCTCATAGTTATGGGTAATTTTTTATAAGTTATCTTAATTAAATGAAACTCGACATCGTCAAGGCACCTATGCTTGAGACTGCTCATGGTCGATCGAGCACAATGACAGAAACTTGGTTGTCATAGCTCGACCGCTTTTCGACACCATAGACAAAATAATCGTAGAAAGGGACAAAAACCCGATGACATTAAGAACTTTGTATGTAAATTACTTGTCATTCTGTTTGACACCTAGATGAAACTCGACCGAATTCCGTCCGAATTCCGACGCCGTAATGCCCGCATGTGTCATTCCATACAAAAACTCGACGCCGTTATACAGCTAAATAGGCCTCCAGTTCATATCTGGATAAATGGTAACAACCTAACTTTCTTATGGTATGATTCCTATCGTTATAAAATGTCTGATACTCCTTTCTCCCTCCCAGCTTTCTAGTTAATTCAGGTAACTATTGACCAAAAAAAAACTAAACCGGTATATCGAGCCGTGCCACGCGTGATAGGCATCAAGATACACTTGCTTAATTCGCGGGCAGGGGACGAGCCGCTGTAGCCCAGATGGAAGAGGCGTCGCCACTTGTGATGGCGTAAGTCGGAGGTTCAAACACTGCCCGCGGTACTAGTAAAAATTTGGTATTTGACCAATGTAAGCTTTCTTTTGAAGTCATCAAGCGGTATCTTGTCTCAGTCCGCGCGCATTGACCAAAAAGCACTGCTTTTTTTCTCTATACATTTGACTCATGGTATGGAGTATTGAGGTATGTATACAGGGAGAAACAAAAAGGCTATATATAACAAGCCGAAACGAGGTCAGATACTAATGAAACTGAACAACGTTCCCCATGGAATAAAAGTCAAAAAATAAAAAAAATTACGCTCCCACACATAATTGCTGATTAGCTTGTTATTTTACTATAGGTGTAATGGGAGGTCCAATATTTTTCCGTCGGTCCCGGTTGCTGTCTATGATTACTTAGACGGCGGTCGTTACACAACCTGTCAGAGGCCTACTACTATCAGTAGGCGGTTAAAAAACTCTAACACCAAGGTTCATCGAATCGTTGGACGACTCGGTGTCCCACACAAAAAGAAGAAGAATAATATTTGTTTTAATATTTCGACAAATATTTAATGGGGAAAGTTGTTCAGTTCCTGAGTCCTTTCGACTTGTTATACTTTTTTTGTTACTCCTTGTAGATACATACACACACACACATATCACGCCTATAATCCCTTGCGGGGTAGGCAGAGCGTAAACGGCCGCAAAAAACGGACACTTAAGCCACGTCAGACAAATATTTGAGGGTAAATCGGAAAATTGTGTATCACCTTGGCCCATCGCCTAAAATTGCAATACACACCCTCGAGTCCCTTAGTCGCCTCTTACGACTGCCACGGGAAATAAATGGGGTGATGCTATTCTAAGCCGGCGTCACTCGGCGTCCTTTGTAGATATGCGCACTGCTAAAGAGTGGAACTCACTACCTGCGTCTGTATTTCCAAACACATACAACCCTAATCTCTTCAAAGTAAGAGTGAACAGGCTTCTTCTGAGTCAGCTCGCTCCATCTTAGACCCTGTCTCTGTCCTATAACCTAGACTAGAGTCAAGAGCAAACCCATACTTTAAAAAAATAAAATATATATTACAAGTAATAAAACACTAGTTTCACTATAAGTATATTAAATTAAAATGCTTTAAGAGTCCTATTAAGAATTTGCCCGGCCGCATTGTAGGTATTTGACGACTCGGTGGCCAGCCCGCGATCCGTGCGACCAGCGCGACCAGAACCAACTTATTTTGACCCGCTGGCGCCGCCGCGCTTTGTTTGTGGTTTATATTGGTGTTTTGAGTTTCATGATTATAATGCAGTATGCTACATATATGAAATTTAAATTCAAAATATACACCATATACAGGGTGTAAGGGACGGTGTACCGAAAACTTTGCAGGCATGATCAGACCATGAAACTGAACAACTTTTACTATGGAGCCTATATTGGGAAACGAATTGTTTTTTTCGAGTTTCCATAGAAAGTCAGTCAGCTGATCGGGAATTTTGTATGGGAGGTCGAAAAAAAATTCTCGTTTACCAACATAGCTTCCATAGAAAAAGTTGTTCAGTTTCTTGGTCTGATCATGCCTGCAAAGTTTTCGGTACACCGTCCCTTACACCCCGTATAGGATAACTTTTGTATTATATTTAGACATGTCAAAAGTAGGCAGTAGCAGGTAGGGTACGTAATTTCTAGATTTACTAATAAAACAACCTTTTATATTAGCATTATTGGCCTCTAAGGATCTAAGGCACAAAATTAATAACTTAGCCACAAATAATTTGTTGCAAAATACTACCAGTATTTTATTCAGCACAAAATTAATAACTCAGCCACAAACAAAGTTTTCGCTAAATAGTAAGGTAACATAATTAATACTCCGAGTATTTTGCGACAAACGGTTAGTGGCTGAGTTATTAATTCTTAGCCACAAGTTACTTTACTAATTTGGGGTAAATGCTAAACTCACCACTCTGGGCAGGCAGGCTAAATTTCCCTTCCCCTTTACCCCTCTAAATGGAGACAACCCCTCTCATGTCTTGAATTACTCGAGCCATGTCCTCTTTGTATTTCGTCCATGCTTATCACACATACATACACATACTACCTATACAAAATGAGTCTTTCAGGAAAAAAGATATTCGTTTCCCACCCACAGTCTTTGCCACCACTCTATTGAACTATTCTGCTCAATTGAGCAATTGCTATGTATAGCAAGTTGTCGATCATTTTTCTCTAATTTAACATCAATGCCTTTACTTTTGTTGTAACTTCCTCTTCTTTTCACCTTAAAACAATTTATTTTATTGCTATTTTATTTTCCCGGAGTTTTCGTTTTACTATTTCAATACAATCCTTGACTGGAATTGCAGTGAAAAGCGATTGGACATCAAAACAATAGAATATGCAGAACTTTTAAAATGGTGCCTAACATCTGGTTACCTATTGTGGAATGATGAGTTCTGCATACAAGTCGACGGCGTGGCTATGGGCTCTCCAGTATCCCCCTTGATGGCTGACATCTTTATGGAGGACTTTGAGGATCGAGCCCTAAGGCACGCTCCGGCTGCCTGTATGTATAAGAGTTACGTAGACGACACCTTCACCATCCTTCCACAAGACCAAGTTACTGATTTTCTAAATCATTTAAATTCAATTCATCCCAATATTTTTACAATGGAATCAGAGCAAAATAATCAATAAGCATTTTTAAATATTCTTATAATTAAAAACACAAATGGTACAATCAATCATTCCGTTTATAGAAAGCCAACTCACACAGATGGGTACCTAAATGGTAACTCCCACCATCATCCGAGCCAATTAGCTGCCGTTGGAACCTCTTTGTTTCAGAAAGCACGCGGTATCTGTGACCCCCAACACCTAGACGATGAGCTTAAGCATGTGAGACGAGTACTCCATGAAAATAACCTGTAGCCACCCCGTCAACGTCACAGAAACCGTGCCAAACCATCCACAGTCGAACGACAACCAGCATACTTACCATACTTGAAGGGAGTAACTGATAAGATCGGTAGAATTCTGAAGCGAGCTTCAATCAAGACCATTTTTAAGCCGCCGAGGAAGATCAGCCAGTACATCAGATCAATAAAATGCAAAATCGCTCTCCAAGACCCTGGTATTTATAAACTTGACTGTGACTGTGGACTCTCATACATAGGAGAAACAAAGAGAATGTATCTACACGTCTAAAAGAACACATTGCTGATGTAAAAAGCCGTCGTGACAGACAGTCTGCAGTGTGTGAACAAATCATGGATAACCCCACCCATTATGTCAGATTCAACAAGGCAGCAATCCTAGCGCGAGAGAAGAGATTCATTCCTAGTAAAGTATGGGAAGCCATAGAAATTCAAAAACATCCGAATTTCAACAGAGATACTGGATGGCATCAACTTGGACTCCGCTGATTTACACAGCAGAAGAACCAGATCCAACATACTGTAAGACCTAGTACACAAGATACGGTTTCAGCATTTTGTGTGGAACCCGGACGTTACGCTAGGCAATTCAGAAATAGATGGCGGTAGAACAAAAATAATTTCAATTCTAAATAATGACGTCTAACACCTTAGTCATTCGTGACCACGGGCTCTGTAAAGAGCTCGAAACGTAGGAATTGTAAAATCCAAAATAAACACAACTTAAATCCGTTTAAAATTGTTTTAATGTGATGAGTAATAGTTGTGCAAACTCAAGAAAATATTATCTTCTTCTTTTTTCCTATCTTCGGTGCAGTAGTAAGCTTCACAATCTCCGTGACCGCCGAATTTGTGTTTGATGCTGCTTAAAATATCCTCCTGAATCTTGATGATTTTGACACTACTGAGCCGTATGCAGAAGTTGAATGTTCATTATGTTGATTCTCACCCGGTCTTCGTTTTATTAGTTGGTTCAACTAGAAATCAAGACAGGGTTATAAGTAACAGATTAAATAAAAACGGTATTTGTCACGTATTATTAAATATTTGATTAATTGAAACTTACATCAGACAAGCTTCTTTTTACAGCATTTTAGCTTCTAAGAATGTAACTCGGCTACTCAATTAATGACTCAGCTTCTAATTTACTAATTTTACTCTAATCAAAATATTTAGATTTATGCCGTGTGATGCCGGCTTAGAATAGCATCACCCCATTTCTTTCCCGTGGGAGTCGTAAGAAGCGACTAAGGGACTCGAGGGTGTGTATTGCAATTTTAGGCGATGAGCTGACAACCTGTCACTATAGCGATACACAATTTTCCGAATGACCCTCAAACATTTGTCAGACGTGGTGTAAATGGCCGCTTTTTGCGGCTGTATTTACGCTCTGCCTACCCCGCAAGGGATTATAGGCGTGATATGTGTATGTCAAAATATTTCAAAATGTTATTTAGTGGGTATATTAATTATACAATAAATACTCACGTTACTAAATCATTTTCTTGTTGAGTTGACGATCCAATTAAAACATTTATTTTATTTTCCCTGGAAATAAAGGTATTTTTTATTTGAACGAATGCACAGCAACACAGCGGAATCATAGAACCACGTTATTCTCCCTATATTTTGATAAATACTCACAGGTCAACGTCGCGTCAGCTGTCGAAATACGTCCGCGTGTCGGGAAGAGCATGAGCGACACAGGTCCTACCTCTAAAAGCGCTGGCGCGATACTGAGGTCCGGAGCATCATTGCGCGAAATATATAGGATTTATTGAATATTTTTAACAAAAAAAATCAAGTTAATAAAATATTTTTTCTTTTACAATTTGATTTAGTACACCTTCCTCTAACACATAATTTTTTTTTGAAGTAATTCTATGGCAAATTTTTCCTACAGAAGCCATTCAAACAGCAAGATATTTCAACGAAATGTGGATGAGAAAACGAATTTTTAAACTATGTTTTAAAATGAATTCGAAAAATGTACAAAATAAAGTTTGTTCTCAAGGATATCCTCTATTTATATGTAAAATTAGTATTTAGCTACAGTGTACCATAGATCTAAAACCCAGGCCTAATTTAAGGTCTTTTTCTTCATTTTCAGTAACTTGATTTAGTTTTCGCTTTTATATTATAAGTTACAATCTAAAATATCAAAATGTTCATAATACAATTTTTAGTTAAAGATATGTTTGACAATATATACCAGAAATTTTATTTTTTTACCAAACAGTTTAACTTAAAAACGCTTCTTTATAACGCCAATTTTCGGTAATTTGCTAGAAAAAGGTGATAGCCCTCTTAAAGCGACCTGTTTCGTTACTTCATCATCACATCAGGCAACAAATTTATTAAAAAAAATATTATTAAAAATCTTGGATCTAACCGGTCGCTTTAAAGCATTTAAATTTAATATACATGGTGTAAAAAAATTAGCTAAGACTATTTTAAGGGGTGAACCAGTACGTGAAACTGAACAACTTTCCCCAAGGAACATAGGTCGAAATATGAAAAAAAATTGGCGCTCCCATACAAATTATCCCGGCCGGGTAACACACTAAGTATGGGAGGGTCAAATTATTTTTTCATATTTCGACCTATGTTCCTTGGGGAAAGTTGTTCAGTTTCACGTACTGGTTCACCCCTTAAAATATTCTTAGCTAATTTTTTTACACCTTATATAGTGGAACTAGTGTAAAAAAGTGTTTTACTACTTAGAATACTATAGAGTTCCATCAAGAAATCACAACACAAAGTGTAAATCATTTAAAATAAAATAAAATATGATTGCTGGTGCTCACCATGAGGCCGAAAGAGACGAGCCATATAAGCAGCAGCTGTATCCAGATCTTGGTTGTGGTGTAGATCTGGCTGTACATGTCGTAGTACGCAATCAACGTGTATCTGAAACAAGGTAGATGGATTCAGTTGGGGGCGTCCTTTTAGGCAAAACTTTTCTTCTTCTTCTTTTTTAAACTTTCTAAAAGGACAGTTGTAAACAGGTTTTTAAACTTTCTCAATTATAAGGACAGTTGTAAGGGACAACAGCCCTTGTGTCACTTTTTTTTTATCTCACAAAGTTATACAGTGTGTAAGGGACAGCCCTCTGAATACTGATAGGGTGCATTCAGAACATTGGTCGGATACACCTGGATTGAAATATCGTCACTGAACAATGGGTACTTCAAAACGGGTTCAGACGTAGACCCCGAAAAGGCCCCCGGGGCGGCGGTCCCTGATTTGTTCCCCGTTCTGGGAACTACCGGCACGTGCCGGGTAGATTCAGTCCAATCCGTTCTTCCCAGAACAACTCCTAAGGCTGGTTGATTGAACAACCGCACAAACTTCTCCGGATGAGCCCTAGCTCCCCACGAAATACACAGGTGTATTTTTCAAAGCCACGGGGCTAAAATTTAAGAGTCCAGCCCTAAAAAAATCGTAACCGTTGGCGTGTAGATCTCGACGCCTATTTAAAGGAGTGGATGTCGGTGGCATTAGGCCGCAAGGAATGGAAGATTTAGGGGCCTTACCCAGCAGTGGAATCAAGGAGGCTAATTTCATTAATAGTAATAACCAAGTGGTAATCAGCGTTATGTAATATTTGCTAAGGAAATGTTTTGTGAGTGTACTTGGAAATAGTACACAGTACAACTCTAAATAAACCATTTACAATCGGGCAAAAGTTCAAAGCGATTGGAGCAGGAAAATTGCCTCATAAAGTCGACTCGCGATGGCTTAGTTTAAAATCGACAATAAAGTTAGTTCGGGTGATTTGACGTTAACTGGTGTCTGTTAAAACGAATTGAAAAAGACAATAAAAAAACTAAAAACGAGCTTAGCAGAATAACTAGCTGCTTAATAAACTTAAATAATTAACAAGTCCCTATATTTACGCACACGCATATCACGCCTATTATCCCTTGCGGGGTAGGCAGAGCGTAAACAGCCGCGAAAATCGGCTATTTACACCACATCTGACAAATGTTTGAGGGTCATTCGGAAAATTGTGTATCGCTATAGTGACAGGTTGTCAGCCCGTCGCCTAAAATTGCAATAGACACCCTTGATTCCCTTAGTCGCCTCTTACGACTCCCACGGGAAAGAAATGGGGTGATGCTATTCTAAGCCGGCATAACACGGCAATATTTAAGTCTAGCTTAAACAAATTAGAGTGGAATATAGAGTATACCAGGTGTAAAATACGTATTTGCGATCCCCATACAAAATGTTCTACCAGCCGCTAGCCGACCGGGTCAATTTGTATGGTAGGTCATTTATTTTTTCATATTTTGACCTATGTTCCTTGAGAAAAATTGTTCAGTTTCAAGGTCCGGTTTACCCCTTAAAAGATTTGCAGATAATATTTTAAATCCTGTAGAAAATTCTATTTCTTGTCGCGTGGGCAGTGGGAGACACCGATTCACTGTTATTGTTAATTACAACCATAAGTTTCATAATATTTAAACCGTCTACTAAATAGTACCTAACTTCTAGGAAACTAAAGGGTGAAATTTTACTAGTGACTGATAGTTGTTCCTTATCATCAGCCCGTCTTGAGATTTTGCTATCGGTCACTAGTATTCACACAATACAAATACTTTATTGCACAAGAGAAGTAATATAATTATAAAAATTGTACAATTGGCGACCTTATTGCTCAGGTAGCAATATCTTCCAGGCAACCAGGTAGTAAGGAGTGAACTTTTAAAAAGTAGTTGATGCGGGATAGTGCAACAAATATATATATATTAATTAGTACATCTAAATAAAGTATACCTATAAGTATACCAATGTAACCAATACTGAAAAAAAGCTGATCCGTCGTATTTTCAATATCTCTAAAGCCAGCTGCTGTTCGTTTGCAATGTCACAGTCACAGATAAGATAAAATTACTATTAGTGCGGACTTATACTACGAAAGCTAATCATAACACCAATACTATCAGCAGCATGTTAACCTAGCCATTCTATTAAAAAGTCACACATTCCTACATCAGCCTATTGCATCAGTCCACTGCTGGACGAAGGCATCCCCCAGGGTACGCCATTACACGTCTCGTGTAAGCCATCCAGTCGCTACCAGCCGCCTTTTTTAAATAAGTGTTTTTAAAAGCGAAATCGTAATTAATCGAAAATCCGCTTCTGTCAGATTGAAGAACAGATGCTGAAGCTTATTTACAAAATGTTGTATTAATAATAGTAGTGGCGCTGTAGTTACAGACAGACAAATTGAAAAAAGTGTCCACTTTTGAACTTTAGAGTTAAAGTTCAAAAGTGTACTGTACTAAATTACCGATCGATGTGAGTAAGGATATCTCATCTACTATGGATGAGAGAGCAAAATATTTAAGGTATGATCCTTGAAAACTTAAACGGCTAACTCGTGGTGCAGCCGACAGTACCTACGGGCTGGCCACTCACAGAGTGTCATAGCATGAAGATAGGGCTTAAGTGGCGCAACAAAACAAGTGTTATCGGCGTTTAAAAAGCACTCTCTATCGTGGGAATGTAAACACCCTGTATGGAGTAGTGATGTGCGATGTCGGTTATCGATATCGACATTTAAAACCTGAGTTATTTGTTCAGGTAGGCACTGCACGTACTGTTTGATTAATACAGGAAATACAAATACAAAATATAAATTCTTAATTTAATGAACATTATGACTAATAGGTTCAACTATACAAAACATTTATAAGGCTTAACTATTTCCTAAACTAAAAATAGTTATTCCTGTTTAATTAAGACACAGGAATAACTATTCTTAACTTAAGAAATAGTTAAATCTTTTAATTATTTTGCATAGTTTTACCTATTAGTAATGTGGTGTATTTAAAAAAGGAGAGCTAATTAATAAAACAGCTCATGAAAACTATTCCTAAGGAATTATAGGTCAACATGTTTTTTTTTTGACTTACAAAATCAGAGCGTAAATTATTTTGTAACTTTAAGGGACTTTCAAACTGTTTTTCTTATTTCCTTCGGAAAAGGTTGTTCAGTAACATAAACTTCTTCGCGCTTCTTTTTCTCTCTGTTAACCCTCTGGTTGGCCGGTACTGCCGGTAGAGAATGCCGCATGTCATTAGGCCCGCCTTTTGTACGATGCGCAATAAAGTATAAAATAAATTGACTGGTTCACATGTTTAACTATATTTCTAGCTATTTTTTTTACTTTGCCGTGTGATGCCGGCTTAGAATAGCATCACCCCATTTCTTTCCCGTGGGAGACGTAAGAGGCGACTAAGGGACTCGAGGGCGTGTATTGCAATTTTATGATTTATGATACACAATTTTCTGAATGACCCTCAAATATTTGTCTAACGTGGAGTAAATGTCCGATTTTTGCGGCCGTTTACTTTCTGCCTACCCCGCAAGGGATTATGGGCGTGATGTGTGTTATCGATAAAAATATCGAGTTTTTTACAACACTAGTATAAAACGCGTGTGCGTGTTGGTGTGTAGTGGAGGATTAGATAAAAGCTCTTTGATATAAGTTCCGTGGTTGGCTAATTAATTTGTTCAGTACATTGCGACTAAGTAGGCAAAGCTTGGTTAAGCTCTGTATTGGAAAGTTAAGCTTTATAAATTGGTTAGTATCTTAATTTTAAAAAAAAACATGTACTTAAATAAATCCTTTGCAAAAAAAGTAATAAGATCTTCTTCTGTTATGCTCAACTGAAGATAATTGTAGAGCGTAGTTTTCTACCGACAATAAACTTTATGCATGCGTTTGGATACCTACTTACATTTAATATTAAGTGGTAAATTTTAACTTGACCTCTTGACCCCTGAGCGAGGTCCATGTCCAGCAGTGGACTCTTGTGGCTGTAGATGTTGCTGTTGTTGAAATTTTCTACTTGCATAGTGGCACTATGAAGTAAAGAAGGTTGTCTTAAGGCCGCTACTTGAGTAAAATGGGTATTTTTTGATGCACGCAATTTCGTTGGTGAATACGATAAACACCTTATTTTTGTGTATAATGATTTTTCATTGTATTATCTAGATATTTGTCACAGGAAAACACGATTAAAGAAAGTTTGCTTGATCGATTTGTTTTTCCAAGTTTGGTCTATATTTACACTTTTTTGCGAAGCGTATAGCAATCGTATGAACATAACACATTTTTTTGCGAATACGATACGTATTGTGCATTACTAGATTTTTGAAGTACAGTTTTTTGATTACTTGTTTATTTGGCGAGAAATTTCCAAAACTGAAAAATCGTCTAAATATGGCGATTCCGCTCTATTCTCACACACATAATTTGCCGTTAGTGGGAAAGGGACGTTTAAAAGTTCACGGTAGGCCCTTAATCAGCTAAACTTAGGAGACTTAACCCTACTAAATAATTAACAAGTAAGTCGCGTAAACCTACATCCTGAGTGATACTTGTTCGTTTTAATAAAAATGATCAATAGGTATTCATATTCAAACATTTATTCATAATATTCATTACATATCAATAAAATAATAAAAAATAGAGAAATAATACATCAGTCAATATTTAAATTAATTCAAATCATTAATATTAACTACATAATTTACAACAATAGTTGTAACATTCTGATTAAAAATAATTAGTAGGTATAACTACTTACCTATTTAAAACGGATATAAATAAACTCCAAATATATCCGTTTTAGATAGAAATTCATTATAATTATGATACTCCACCGACAAGAGTTTGACTCTTAAATTTGAAGAAGAAGATGATACCAGTATTAAACAATACTGGCCGTCCACGCTTTTGATTCCATTATCAAATCAGTGACGTCTGCAAATCATCACAACACACTGGCCATACGCAACCGTCACTCGATACCGTATGGTGCACATAAAAACTCCATTGATAGGGTCAGTAGCCGACGGATAAAAAACGCACTGTATTGAAGCTGAATGTGGCTGAATGCGCGCCCAGCCTTTGCCTTTTTAATTCATTCGATTTTTATGGTCCGATGAGTGTTTTTCAGGAGATTGTAGATAGATAGGCTTGTTTTCTATATGTGTTAATACTATCCTACATTGAATAAAGTACTTAATTTCATTTTCATTTTCAACATGCAACGGGAAAACTTAAAAGACGTAATGAAAAAATTACTAACTACAAAAATTTGGTGGTAAAGTAACAGTACAGTACCATTAATTATACTGTTCAGTACTTACCTATTCCCGTCATCAGGAGCTTTTTATGCGTCAAGCTCAAGATAAAATTCAAGTTTGTGTTACTGTGACATCATAATTATATAGGGGGAAATTTTACTAGTGACCGATAGCGAAATCTTAAGACGGGTTGGTGATAGATTAGGATCAATTTTACCCTAGGAACATAGGGTGAAATATGACAATAAAATATTTTGAATTTACGTAGGAACTCAAATCAGCTGATCGGAAATTTTGTATGGGAAGTCCAAACTTTTTTCGTATGTCAACCAGTGTTCCTTGGGAAAAGTTGTTTCTTATCACCAGCCCGTCTACATAAAATCTTATTATATTCAGTGCAAATACTTTTAGGATGAGTTCTAGTCGTAGTAAACTGAACAATTTTCCCATGTAACATAGCTATGTTTCATGGGAAAACCTATCAACCTATGCATAGGTTGAAATATGAGAAAAAAGATTGGCTATACCACACAAAAATGTTCATAAATGTGTCACTTTGTATGGGAGGTACAATTGTTTTTGGTTTTTTGAAATAAAAAATCAATTGATACAGCACATTTTTTCAATTTTATGGCTAAAACACGCCCTAAAAATGTTTGCACAGAATTTAATAGGACCTTATAGAACTAGTGCGGGGAATCAATCAGTGATCGAATGATTTCCGAATATATCGATATTTTCCACATGAATTACAATTGACGTTTACATGTTAACAATTTTCACCTCCAGTAAGCCGTGTTTACAGTTAATGCATGAAGAAATAAATTGAGTAAACTGTTGTATTGGCGATTTATAATACAGTTTCTTTGATGGTATTGCATTGATTATGAAGATGAATCGTCATGGCTAATCAAGTTTGCGCTCAAAAGATTTTATCTTAGACAGTTAGTTTCACAATCATATAGTAAATACCTACCTACCTTTCTTGTTATTAAGAGTATACACATATCACGCCTTAATCCCTTGGGGGGTAGGCAAAACGTTGACCGCCGCAAAAATACGGTCGCTATCACCACGTCTGACAAATATTTGAGGGCCGAAAAATCGTGTATCACTACAGTGACAGGTTGTCAACCTGTCGCCTAAAATTGTAATGAAAATGAAAATGAAAAATGAAATAACTTTATTCAATGTAGGATAGCATTATCACTTATTGACGTCATGATCGGTCATTGTAAAAAAAGAAATTTGCATAACGCAATTTTCTTCTTTTTATAACAATTTTGTATTGTCCTAATAGAAAACCGGCTCGGGCGGGATAAAAAAATAAAAATAAAAATAAAGGCACTGCCTCGGGGCTGGCCAGGTTAATTACACAGCACGTAACTTTACGCCACCACCATTTGTAAACGACATTTGTTTCAAATTGAAGTCAAGATTTCCAAAGCGTGTTATTTACATGCGTATAATTAACCCCTATAATACACATTAAACCCTCGTGTCCGTTAGTCGCCTCTTAAGAACTGTTGTACGATACAAACAAAAAATAGATTTATGACTCTACAGTTAATAAAAATAAACAGATCTACAATTATTTTTCTTTCACAAATCAATTATACTCTTTCACGCAGATCACCGAGAGAGTAATTAAAATAAAAAAAAGAAGAATGCTTAAAAAAACTTGACTATAGATACTTACCTATGCGTGTTCGAGTACCCTATCTTTGAATCATGCGGCTTAGCCGTGCGTGAGTGGGTTAGAAGAAAGCAGTTAAAGGCATACGATTAGCTAGTAATTATACGATATGCTTAGCTTACAATAAGCATGAGTGACTACTCAAGTGAGATGAAAAAGAACGGTGGAATCTATTGATTTACATTTGACGATCTCTAGAGATGATGAAACTAGAGAAAAGTCTTGATGTAACATATTGTCTGCAAATATTTCAGAAGAAAACCAGCCCATGAAACTGAACAACTTTCCCTAAGAACCATAGGTCGAAATATACCTCCTTCTCCCTCCTTGAAATATTTGCAGCATTTTTCCCCCTTTAGCCCTCTCTTACTTAGCCCTCTCTTGATCACATCCAATTATTTTGGAAAAAATATTCAATGATCTAACACCATACTACAATTATGTAACTGCTTTCATCAAAATTCCTATCATTTGATGACGGACAATAACACAAACTAGTGTTGATATGTTGATGTTGCTTTACTAAGAAATGCCGCCATTGCAGCTATCAACACCAATTTACGCCCCTATTATGTTGCGTGTTCCGTATAGTGTTGGATGGTGTGTGTTATTGTACAGAACCCTGGAGAGGTTATTATTTAAAACATCGGTATTCGGTACGTTTATTATATTCCAAAAGATGTAGAAAAATTTACAGCAAATAATTCAAGGGGAACCAGCCCATTAAACCGAGCAACTGATATGTCGAAACTCTGACACCAGGGTTCATCGGGTCGTTAGACGACTCGGTATCCCACTCGAAAAGAGAGAGAGAATGAAAATAATATTGCAGCTAATGTTTTTATATCCCGTATATTAAAGCTGAATTATTGTGGATGATTGAGCTCGACCACGTTGATCCATAAAAATAATTTATTTTCAAGATTTGGCTCAATGCATCATTCTAAATTAGGCGATGGGCTGACCAATTTTCACAATCGCGATATACCATTTTCGAATGACCCGCAAATATTTGTCAGATTTGGCGTAAATGTCCGTTTACGCTCTGCCTACCCCGCAAGGGATTATAGACGTGATATGTATATGTATGTATGCATAATTTTAAAACTTCGAATGTGTTTCATTCACAGAATAAACTCCACTCAGCTCGACTCTTTTTTTTTCCCAAACATTTTTACCCCGAACGAGAGTTTTTTTATTGACGATGTCTTTTGAAAAATTTGATTGTGGTAACCTATAAAGAATGAATTATTCGCTGGGTATTATCTGCAAAAACACACCCCGTAGATGGAGCCGTGCCACGCGTTACCTATTGGCATCGAGATACACTTGTTAAACTCACGGTCAGAGGGATAAGCCGCGGTAGCCCAGATCGAAGAGGCGTCGCCAATAGTAATGGCGAAAATCGCGAGTTCAAATACTGCCCGCGGTAGGAAATTTTGCAAGTTTTCTAAAAACTGATTGTGCTAATGAGCTGTTGTCGTAAGTATTTATTATTAAAACAACAGATTAGTCGAGCACTTTTCAACACTATTTTCATATCACTGCTCCAAAATACAAATCACAACACAAAATTTCAATTTTGATTCCCCAAACAGTGCCCCGATATTTTAAATATGGTTTCTGAAAAATCCGATGAAATGTAGAGCTGTTGTATTTTATTGTTTGCACAGCAGATCAGTCGCATACTGCCAACACCTACTACTATACGTAGTTGATACTGCCCAACACTATTGCCACTGCACCAAAATACAACATCACTATACAAAATGTGAGGCCATCAACATTTCAATTTAGTGTGAGAGGGTCCATTGTTGTCTAATAAGTTTTTAGAATTGAACACGTTACATCGTTACACGTTTTTTGTAATTTTCTATTATTAAATTGAGTTTAGTGTATTTTTTGTCGTTAAGTTGACCGCATGGCGTAAAACGAGATTCAACCTTCAGATTTTATTTTATGATTTAATCAAAGTATTTTTATAAATTCACTTGGTTTGGCGTGCTGTCAATTTTTAATTTAGATTAGTGAGCAAGAGGTAAGGAAACATACATACAAACACATACACATATCACGCCTATTATCCCTTGCGGGGAAGGCAGAGCGTAAACGGCCGAAAAAAACGGCGTTTACGCCACGTCTGACAAATATTTGAGGGTCATTCGGAAAATTGTATCTCCATAGTGACAGGTTGTCAGCCCATCGCCTTAATTGAAATACACTCCTCTTACGACTCCCACGGGAAAGAAATGGGGTGATGCTATTCTAAGCCGGCATCACACAGCAT
The DNA here is from genome assembly GCA_027580185.1 of Tuta absoluta. Classification (NCBI taxonomy): domain Eukaryota; kingdom Metazoa; phylum Arthropoda; class Insecta; order Lepidoptera; family Gelechiidae; genus Tuta; species Tuta absoluta. Next base: position 2,217,250 of record JAQAHW010000023.1, on the reverse strand, counting down.
TCTAAGTCCGCAGGTAAGCAAAGGAGGATAAAAATCACCTTTCACCCACCGAAATATAGGTCTCAGTTACCTGACGACCGATGTGGCGCATGAGGTCACTCGTCGCAGATTTTCGCATGCGAAAGCTTTCTACCAATACAAACAGATGACTTCGGTGTCACGTGGAAGCGAAACGGTGCAATTCATATTTGGAAGCATTAATATGAATGGCCAGTCAGTATGCCAGCCTGTCTTATGTTTATAAACATGGCGAAAGGGAAAAATTGAAAAATATTAAAATTGTACACCTTACACGGGAAGTGTTTTAAAATTTGGTAATCAACCTACGTGTTTTAACAAAATAAATTCCAAGGAAAGATACCTAAACTGGCAGGCAATGTTTATGAAACAAAAATAAAAATAATAATAATTCATTGTTTGAAAAAGGAACAAGGCGATTAAGACATCACAGTGATGTGCTGACACATAAAATTAAACAATCGATATTTAATCAAGCAAAATAAAAATAGATTGAAAAACGTCATTCGTTTGGGATATTTTTAGTTCATTCAGAGGGAAAAGTATTTTGGTATTGTTCGGCGAAGCGAGGCGTATCAAAATGATCCATGAAAGAAAACACATAGTAATAAAAAGTGCATTTGTTTTATGTCGATCCTCTAAGTGTGTCGATATAACGGAAAGGTTTGATGTTTACTTTCTGAGATTTCACACACAATTTCATTCATAAATTATTGTTTTTATTCCTTATACTTTCATTTTACGATTATGTTTGAATACCGGAAACGCCTTGATAAATTCGTTGATTCGTTTCAGTTCTAAGTTTAAATGGGTCAGTTTAGCTTGATTAGATACAGATTTCCGTATTTGAGTATTATATTATAAAAGATAAAAGAATATAAAAGTTGAATTCATATTTGACTTGTTATGATAATAGTGCATTAACCTTTTTGAAGCAAAGGAAGATATCCAGTAGCAGATTAGAAAAAAACATCACACATTTACATAGCCCATACTTTGATTCCCTGTATCAGGCGGGATCATAGATCGGGATAGCATAAATAAATATGGGGTGAAATTTAACTTGTGACTGATAGCGAAAACTCAAGACGGGCTTGTGATAAGCAACCACTTTCCCCGAGGAACATAGATAGAAATATGAAAAAAATTACTAATAATTACTATAATTTCACCCGATATTAACAGCAACACGCACAAAGAACTACAAGTACAAAATCCTAACCGAAGTTTGAAGGCTAACACCGTTGTAACTAAACGGTCACTCTTGATTTATATGTATGCTAGCTGTCAATGGTAGGTTTATACTGCAAAAAAGTAGGTAACAATAAAAATGGCTCACCTATTGATAGTTATAGCTACCATAGAGAGCAGTGAAAACGCTTCGTTGCCGTAAAACACGAATGCGAACATTTGACACAGTTGCAGACTAAACGGCCACTCTTGTTTTATATGTCCGCTAGCTGTCAACGGCAGGTTAATACTGCAGAAAAGTAGGTAACAATAAAAACAGCTCACCTATTGATAGTTATAGCGACCATAGACAGCAGTGACACCGCTTCGTTGCCGTAAAACACGAAGGCGAACATTTGACACAGTTGCAGACTAAACGGCCATTCTTGTTTTATGTATCTGCTAGCTGTCAATGGTAGGTTGATGCCGCAAAATAGAAGATCTGACACGCATAGTGACAGCACGAACATTGTCGTCACGTGCGTCCGTAGCTTCGGGTGCATCAGCAGCGCCACTGTGGTAATGGAGTTACCTGCAAAGAAAATACTAGAGTTAGTCGAAAATATATCTAATATACCTACATTTTCCTTTTTTTGAATCTAACTAAATATTATCGTCTGCCAGGACAATAAGCAAAAGTAAAATAGCCAGAAAACAATAGTAAGAACTCTTATTAACATAGTGATGGGAGAGTTATGAAACATAATATCGACACATTTTGTACATATTAACGCAATTTTTACATGCTATTTATAAACGTCAAAACTGCGTATAGATTAAATGTGAGTTGGATGAACTTGGATGGTTTGGCTGTTTCGTAGTCCACCAACATTTCGCGACATACATACATACATACATACATATATCACGCCTATAATCCCTTGCGGGGTAGGCAGAGCGTAAACAGCCGCATAAAACGGACATTTACGCCACGTCTGACAAATATTTGAGGGTTATTCGGAAAATTGTGTATCCCTATAGTGACAGGTTGTCAGCCCATCGCCTAAAATTGCAATACACACCCTCAAGTCCCTAAGTCGCCTCTTACGACTCCCACGGGCAAGAAATGGGGTGATGCTATTCTGAGCCGGCAACACACGGCAATATTCTCGAACACAGGATTTGCCATTGGGCATTATATCACTGAAAATTTACACCGCAGCATTTCCCACAAATCCTAGCTGTCTGCCATTTAGCCAATCATTATAAATACCGCTGTGACAGAATGAACCAGGAAGAGCACAGTAGAATTAGCACGAGCGGTCCACTCGAGACCACTCGTACTAATTGAATCGATACCGGCACTGAAATAGACGTTTATTTGATCAGCGTAAATTAATGTTCACTACTTTGTGTATCTAAATAAAACTTTATTGGCTAATCAAAAATATACAACAGCGTTGCGTATGCGTTTGAACTTATTTACTAGTATTATTTATGTATACGCATAAACATATTGCATATTCAAATATTTTTAACTAAATAAAATTATTATAATAATATTATTAATGCCTTGTGACGCCGGCTTAGCGGCATCACCCCATTTCTATCCGGTGGGAGTCGTAAGAGGCGACTAAGGGACTCGAGGGTGTGTACTACAAATTTAGGCGATGGGCTGACAACCTGTTACTATAGTGATACACAATATTCCAAATGACCCTCAAATATTTGTCAGACGTGGCGTAAATGTCCGTTTTTACGGATGTTTACGCTCTGCCTACCCCGTAAGGGATTATTGGCGTGATATATTTATATGTATGTATGTATGTAAAATTATTATACCTATTATTAATGCCGTGTGACGTCGGCTTAGAATAGCATCACAACATTTCTTTCCCGTGGGAGTCGTAAGAGGCGACTAAGGGACTTGAGGGTGTGTATTGCAATTTTAGGCGATGGCATAAGAATGTCACTATGGCCATACACAATTTTCCGAATAACCCTCAAATATTTGTCAGACGTGGCGTAAATGTCCATTTTTTGCGGCCGTTTACGCTCTGCCTACCCTGCAATGGATTTTAGGCGTGATATGTGTATGTGTGTAAAATTATTTAATGATCAATTTCGACTAGTCGACGCATCATAGATAAGAATATCATACGTTCGCACTTATTGTTTATTATTTAATGTTTTGTCTTCCTTATACATTTTCCATACTCACCATGCTTGGCAGGTGGATTGGCGAGCGCATGATGGTAGTTGATAAATAATTTCCACATCAAACTTCAGAAAACTTTGATCAGGGCTGAATGCAATTAATAATAAGTTTTTTCTCTTTACAGACGCCTGCTACTAGTTATTACAGCCATATATTACTCTTTATCGACTATTTATTAGACTTTCCACGCCAAATCACCTTACTGCCAGTTATATCATTAAGGCGAGTGTAGTTGTCAACGACCTCGACAGTGGCGTCACTACACAAAAAATATTTCCTCTTTATTTATACAAACAATCTAATGTCCGTTGCTCAAGTTTTTAGTATTATCTTTAACTATCTAGAATCTGCAAACTCAATATTCACTGTTAGGGCAAAACTATTGGTATTAATTGCCATTACAGAGAATGTATTTCATTGAGTTTGCAAGTTCCAATTTTAAATAAGGATGATACTAAAAACTTGAGCAACGGACATTCTGATAGATTGTTTGTATGCAGAGAAAATATATTTATTGTAAATTGGCGCCACTGACGAGTTTGTTTACGACTACACTCGCCTTAAGTACATTATGACTTTCTTCGCTCATCACATCACGTAACAATAAGAACATAAAGGTTTTTTTTTATAGTGATATGATAAAACAAACAACTTTTATAATTACACGATGGGTGGTGATAATTATCACTTAATTTCTAGAAATAAAGTATTGTGCGTAAAACAGATAAAAGACTTATTATTTCTCTCACGAGTAATTTATTTTATTACACTTTTTAGTCTTGTGACTTTTAAATGAAGTCCAATAAACTATTTTTTGAATCTTAATAAGATAAGAGCATGTTAATTACATTCTGAGAATATTTTATAACATCGTCAGTATTTTCACGTTTCCTTTTAGCAGTTATTGGATGTGGCGCAGTGGTAGTGCGACTGCCTGCGGCGCAAAGGTTCCGGGTTCAATTCCCGGTGGGACACTCACAAAGTTGATATATTTCAAAGTCATCAATTTGTGAACTTGTTTCCAGGCTGGTTAGGACATAGCAGGCTAAAACATTGATTGTCCGTAAGAAAGATGGTTTCGGGCTTCGGAGGGCATGTTAAGCTGTCTGTCCCGGTTGCTGTCTATAATGATTATACCTCTAGAACGAAGTCGTTATACAACCATGTCAGAGGCTTACTTCCAGTAGTAGGCGGTTGAAAAACTCTGATACCCATCAGGGTTCATCGATTCATTTGTCAACTAGGTCAGTGTCCCACACAAAATAAAAAAAAACTTTTATTCGAATTTCGAATATTAAATAGTGCGTTCGATGTTTACCCACAAGTTACAATCCTCGCAAGAATCGCCCTTGGTCACATCGATACAATTGACAGTTTGATTGATTCTCCCTTCCATAAGCACAAAATAAAATACCGAACCGCCCAAATAGCACCCTTGAGACAGTTTAGGAGTGCTTTGGAATGGAAACAATTTAGCTTGCCGACCTAAATCTAAATAGTTCGCGAATTTTATAGTTTGTTGGCCGCAGGTGTAGTTTATATAAATACCCAACATCGAATTAGATTATATCGAATTAGAACACGCTTATATTTAGTTATAAAAGTTGATAAAATCTGTTTTAAACTTTCGCGGTCACACATGACTCAAAAAACTAAAACGGGGTTCTAACCGCGATTCAAAGTTTTGTTGAATTTTCCGATATTTCGGCCCAGTTGCATTTAAAGAGATCAGTAATTGCTATGAAAATTAAGCTATAGAAGTAGCTAAAGTAAACTAGTCTTGCAGTGTATACATCAGTGAGATGTCTTATTTTTTTAACTGCGTATGCTGCTGAACTCAGTCTCTTCGACAATTTCTCAATATGTGGCCCCCATTGGAGCGAGGCGTCCAAAGTTATGCCTAAAAATACAGTTGAGTCTGCAAGGTTCAACTTTTCATCCTTTACCTTAATAATTGTAGAGCTTGGTTTAACATTTGGTAATACAAATTTGATACATTTAGTTTTCTTTTCATTCAATAGTAGGTTATTTACTGTAAACCATTGCACTACATCGGCAATAGCTTTGTTCACGTCATCATAGTTGAGTTGTTGCCTCTTTACTCTGAAAAGTAGAGAGGTATCGTCCGCAAACAAAACTATATCATGTTTTTCTTTAACTAGATATGGTAGATCATTAATATATACAAGAAACAAAAAAGGACCAAGAATCGAACTCTGCGGAACGGCCATTCTTATCTTTGGTCCAGGTGATCTTTCACCGTTGACATCAACCTTTTGGATTCTATTGTTAAGATATGATTCCAAAAGACTAAGAGCCTGGTCTTTTACGCCGTAGTGATGTAGCTTCCTGACAAGAGTATCATGATGAACACAATCAAACGCCTTGGACAAATCACAAAACACACCTACTGCATCATGAGATTCCTACATACAGATCGTATAACTTCTGCCTGCTTCTATGAATTCCAACTGTTGCCCAGTCACTAAATGATAATTTTGTGTTAACTTTAATTTTCTTGGATTTAAATACATTGTCATATTCTTTTTTGGCAAGAGTTTCTATTCTCAGTCATAGAGGTAGTTCGATGCAAAAGTGCCAGGTCTTAGTGGAGAGTTTCAGTTATAGCGGTTTCTCAGTTAAGGCATTAAGGTTTCACAGTAGTTGAAGCATCAAACGGGGGTCACAACTAGAGGTCCGCGCCGCAGTCCAAAAGGCCGGCGGCGGCGCGCCGGCCCTCGAACCCGGCGTGGCGCGGCGCCGCCGGCGTGGGCGAATTTTTTAAAAGTTCTTAAGGGGTGGTAGAAAAACCTCTCGAAGTACTGACTAATTAAAATTATTACTGAGTACGCTTATAATTATCGTGAGGGCAAGGGGAGGAGTCATCTAGCAAAGCTAACTACCTCGAATAGTGTTACTGTCACATCGGTTCCAGAGATTCTCGCCGAAATTGAGGACTTCTACGGAAATATGTATGCCTCGCATGCGCAGAATGCGACAACAGACTCCAGAGCTCCACTCTTTCGCCACTTTACAGACGATCTCCCGGACGTGGATGTAGACGAAATCGGGGCGACTCTTAGACAGCTCAAGAATAGGAAAGCTCCCGGAGAAGACTAAGTGGCCTTTGAACTACTTAAGGCTGGTGAAAAGCCTGTCCTAGAAGAGCTGAAAAGGCTATTCAATTCCGTAATAGCCAATAGGACAACCCCGAAGGCGTGGAGCAGAGTTGTTGTGGCATTGTTTTTTAAGAAAGGAGACAAAACGCTCCTCAAAAACTATAGGCCGATAACACTTCTATAAGCTGTTCTCGAGTCGTTACGTTTCGTTTGGCATTAAGATTTGACGCCTTCCTACCACCGGCACAGGCCGGGTTTCGTAAAGGCTTCAGCACTGTGGACCACATCCATACTGTACAGGTTATACAGAAGTCAGAATAGTATAACCAACCGCTGTGTATGGCCTTTGTGGACTACAAAAAAGCCTTCGACTCCATCGAAACCTGGGCTATTTTGGAGTCCCTGCAGCGGTGCCAAGAGGATTGGCGATATGTGGAGGTGCTGAGAAGCCTCTATCAAATGGCAACGATCATGGCAGATCGTACAAAACCACAAAACAGGATCCATCCAATTACTCCGAGGTGTAAGACAGACTTTTTATACCCGAAACTCTTCACCAAGTCTCCCGAGGATATCTTTAAAACTCTGCAGTGGGATAGACTAGACATTAACTTCAAAGGCAAGTATCTCACACATCTCCGCTTTGCCGAAAAAAATGCTCAGCATTTGGGAAGTTGCGTCATATTCTGGAATCACCCTTGCCACAATGCCTCAAGACCAAGGTGTTCGATCAGTGCGTCCTGCCAGTCATGACCTATGGAGCCGAGACGTGGAACCTGACAGTAAAACTGGCCCACCGGCTACATGTCACTCAGAGGGCTATGGAAAGGTCTATGCTTGGTATCTCTATAATGGATAAAATCCGGAATGAGACTATCCGCAAAAAGACCAAATTAACAGACATAGTCTGGAAATGTAGCAAACTGAAGTGGCAGTGGGCTGGGCACATCTGTCGTAAACCGACGGACGGTAGAGTAAACGGGTTCTCGAGTGGAGGCCACGCTTCGGCAAGCGTAGTGTTGGACGACCTCCGGACAGATGGACAGATGACTTAAAAAAGGCATTGAATGGATGGCGAAAACGGGAGATCGTGCCCTATGGCGTACCCTGGGGGAGGCCTACATCCAGCAGTGGACTGCTATAGGCTGATGTATGTATGTATGTATTGATTGCGCATCGATCGCGTCGCACGAGGTGGTATCGTCTAATCGATCGCATGCATGAAACATGGTTCGTGCGGGAAATTTGAGCTCGGCGTGAGTTTTCCTGTGACCCGGCGGCGGCGGCGGCGCGCCGATGTCACCCGGCGGCGGCGCGCCGGCGTGGCGCGGACCTCTAGTCACAACTAGTTTTTCCGTGTGACCCCCGTTTTAGTGTTCGGAGTCTTTCTAATGAAACTATTTAACCAGATCAATATCGAGAAATTACATTGTGTGAACGTCAAGTAAGTTTAAAAGTTCTGAATGCATTTCACTCAATGTTTCCTTATTGAACTTGATGTTTACACCCCAACCAATATAGTGTTGTTCTGTGGTCAAACGATAAAATTGACAGACTGATTGATTCGTTTTGTGTTATCTAACGAATTGTGAGGGTAGTAGTTTGGAGTAACTAGAGCTTTTTAGTTCAATAAATTACCAATGAGTTTTTTCTAGAAAATCTTTAAGTGTACTTAGGCGCTGTGCTAAGTGAAAAAGTTTCTTTCCACAAAAACTTATGTAAATGGATGAAATTTATTTATGACTCAAATGTCAAATTTCAACTAACCACAACGTCATCTGGTATGACATAAATAAAAAAGCTCAAGATTTGTCAGTAGAAAAGTCCCTATTAAGCAGTAAAAGGGTCCGATTCACCTTTTACCATTGCAATTCAAGCAAATAACAACTGTCATTCTATTACTAAAATTACACACTGTAACTAAGACTTTTAGCGGAATGCAAAACGGCCAAAGCCAGTTAACTGACACTCTATCGAGACACGACTAAGACGTTTTTCAAATTATATCGAAATACGAGCTTATAGCTTGTAGCAATGTTTTTAATCTTGTTATTTTGAGTAGTCTTATGACGACATCAATTAGTGTTACGACCATTGAAATAAAATCATCCATGATTTCAGCATGATATAACCCAATCACTCAGTTGAAAATTGTAAACAACTATGATATTATTTTTAGTTTTACGTATGAAAGACTGAAAGATATTAGTAAGTATCTATAAATTTCAATATCGTCACGGTTTTATTAACATACATGCATATATCACGCCTACATCCCTTGCGGGGTAGGCAAAAAACTATTATTTACGCCACGTCTGATAAACATTTAAGAATCATTCGGAAAATTGTGTATTGCCGTAGTGACAGGTTGTCAACCCATCGCATCGCCTAAAACTGCAATACACACCCTCGAGTCTCTTTGTCGTCTCTAACGTCTCCCACGGGAATGAAATGGGGTGATGCTTTTCTTAGCCGGCACTTACAGTGCTATTATAATATTATTTTCATTAAAATATAAAAAAGATTTTGTAAAAATGTTAGCGGCGGACTTCTTTCATTTTCATTTATGGTATCTTACTATACCTACCTCCAGTATTTTTTGGCTAGCACAGATTATCGATTACATTATGGCGCATGAAAATATGTTTATACAATTTTAGGCGATGGGCTAACAACCTGTCGCTATAGTGATACACAGTAATCTGATTGACACTCAAACTTTTTACAGATGTGTTCTGTAAAAAGTTTATTCATAATAAAAAAAAGTTTATTCGTAATATTCGTTTGACGGCCGTTAATGCTCTGCCTACCCCGTGATTTATGTATGTATGTATGTTGAAAATAAACATATCCTTATTCCACGTTATGCTAGTGCGGTTCCCGGTCCATTCTGTAAATATCGATAAGTCGCGCACATCCCCCGTGGGGCTGGCTAATTGCTGTCGATAAACGCACGTGACCCATTCGCTATAATTGGTGTGTGTGTTTGTTTGTGGCAATTAATTTGTTTTGTTGACTATCTCGCATCTTTTTTTACTTCATTTGATCTATTGTCGTTTCATTACAATTGAAACCAGGAGTGTAAATATTTGAAATATGAAAAAACTTTGAAAGTAAAAAATAGACCTTCCATTCAAAATTACCCAGTCAAACATTTTGTATCATCAACATCAACTCATGGTAGTACGTTAAAAATAAATAGGATGAAATTGTTTTAGTGACCGATAGCGAAAACTCAAGACGGGCTGGTGATAAGGAACAACCTTCCCCAAGGAACATAGGTCGGTATATGAAAAAAATTGGACCACCGCTCCCATGCAAAATTGCCAATCAGTTGATCTGAGTTATTATGGAAACTTAAAATATTTTTGACATATTTTATTCAACCTATGTTCCTTGGGGAAAGTGTGTTCCTTATCACGAGCCCGACTTGAAATTTCACTATCGGTCACTAATTAAATCCCATCCCATATTTTCTAATGTAATGTCTGCCTTCTTCAGTTTCATTCTTTCCTTTAAATATTTTTGTTTTTTTTTCATTTTATATTTACGGAACTAAATAAATAGCAATTTCTGAACACCCTCTCTATTTGACAGCTTAATAAAAGCTGATTAAACTCGTAGCTGCGTCCAGATGCGCTTCGTCTGAACATTTGATGTTACATGGTTTAGTCACGTCCCAACTACAATGCGCCTTTCATTAGTACGTCGTACTGCCCCTCTGTTTGTGTGTTTAGTTCATTTTATGTGCAGTATAAAAGTAAAATAAATTAATTTCGATATTCGACTGCACATCGTTTGCTTTACGTGAGAGAATTTGAATTTAAAGGTTGAATTAGTTTGGTATCGAAAAGTTTTTTACCCAATATGTAATAGGTATGCAGAAGTTTTACAGCAAAAGCAATAAGTAGGTTATTTTTGAACATGTTGTATGGAGAACAGTGCGTGCGTGAATCAGAGTATAAACACGTAAAAGTAAAATTGATCAATTTTGATTATAGAACATCAATTACATTACACGTTGCCATTATGATTTCTTATGACAAGAGAAGATGAAATTTATGTAAATAGCGAAGAAAAAACGTAATAATTTGAACGAAAGTGGGCCATTTGTTAAAGAAACTGCTCTTTTTTGCAGCGTTACGCGCGAATAGAGAGATCTACTTGCAAAATATGTACTTTTATTCATGTCGTTGAAATGCGGCTTTGATAAGATCTTTGTTTTCTGTATACCTTCATGTCTGTCCATACTTCCATTTTGAGGTAAAAACTAACGTTAAAGATTTATTAAAACGTTCGACAAATGAACTAAGTAGTAAGTACATACTTACTTACACCTACAACTCAATGAATAATACAAACGTAAAAATATTTCGTTAGAATTGACTGTAAAGACCGTTGTGGTAAAAATAAACCATTAATTTCAAACTTAGAACTACGTTCTGTTTATTTGGCCAGCTGGAGTCGCGTATCGTACGCGTGTGTTCGATATTTGAACGTTTGAAACGGTCAAATGCGTTTGAAGTTAGATTAGTGATGCACTTCGCGTTTTATGTTATTCGGTGTAAAGCTTACGATTGCATCGTCACTGGTAACAGTGACTAAGTATTAACATGGTGTAAACATTTCAGCAACATATTAAATGGCAATCGAAGAAGTATAACAATCTAAGTTCATTATATTAAAACACTTCAAGTTAATTCGCTTTAAGTTTTACAATTACAAAGTGAAATATTACAAAGCGAGTATCGTCTGATCTCACAATCAAACTGTTTGTGCAATTTTGTGAGATACCTACTGTTCTTTAATATAAGTTTTTAAGTTTTACCAAGGTAGATTTATTTTATACACAATAAAATCTAGCTATGCTCGAGGTTAAGAAAGACTATAAGTGGTATAAATGCTTTCAGATTAGATAATTACAAAATCGCTGTCATAACTTGCGCCGTGTCATGAATAAACGAATGCCCACTTTGTAATTTTTTCTGTGGTCTAATAGATGATCTGCAAAATTCGCCTCTGACGCTCAAGTGAAAATCTTACAAATTGACGTGTTGAATTGATTTAATCTATGATTGACGTACGAATGTGACGTATGAGATTGCCATGCGACATGATTATGATAGTTAAGGTAATGGGATTATACGAGTGCCAAAATGGAAGAGCTACGCAAGTGCCATCTTCATTATTTGTAGTCCAAACAAACATATATTTTGCATGCTATACATACATACACATATCACGCCTATTATCCCTTGCGGGTCAGGCAGAGCGTAAACGGCCGCAAAAAAGTCCATTTACGCCACGTCTGACAAATATTTGAGGGGCATTTGGAAAATTGTGTATCGCCATAGTGACAGGTTGTCAGCCCATCGCCTAAAATTGCAATACGCACCCTCGAGTCCTTGAATCGCCTCTTACGACTCCCACGGGAAAGAAATGGGGTGATGAAATAATAGAAATAGAAATAGAAATGTTTATTTGTTATCAAAATATCAACTTATCATTACAGTCACAAATACAAAAACTTTGATGATAACAAAAAGGTTCTCACTCAGCATTTGCTATGGAGGAGCTTACATTTTATTTGTAGAGCGCCACCATAGCGCTGGTCTTCCGTGAGACCTAAAACTTCAATAAAGTAGACGACGGTAAAACAAATAAATAAAAATAAGTATATAATATAATAATACCTAGAGTGTTCATATATTTTCATATAAATCAATAGTATGAAACTTATAAATATATCTCTACCACTTTACCTACCAACCAGATTAGATAACTGTCGAATGCTTTTGCGAATGCGTTTGATGCTTTTCTAAGCCGGCATTACAATGCAATAGAATTGCTATTGTTAACAACTTTATAAAACCCTATTTAAAGCAAATAAACCAATTCTGAATTTTCAATTCTCGGTAACCTAGTTTTTTTTTTTTGTTTCATTTATTTTGTTTTAAAAATGAATACAAAAAAACATTAAAAGACGTCACTAAACCCGAAGAGGTTTGTCTTGACATCAGGCTTCCCAGCTCGTTATTTATAATATAACATATACGTACAAAAAAGGAAGTAATAATTAATAATTATTAATAATAATTCTAATTCGCTATTTTGTTTTTGTGTACTAATATGCTACGATATATTTTTTATAAGTGATTGATTTAACGCAATTATACCGTGGTTAAAAGTTCAAAGAATTTCTAGTTGTTATTATGACACATAACCTCGCAGCATCGGGTTGCTTATAAACAAATACGTTTTACGCTTTCATCGAACGGGCATCGTTACACTATCATCATAAATCGATCTTGTAAACAAAATCATATTGAATAAATAAACTTGCATTGACAACACTCAAACAAGAACAACATTTAAAATAACTTACCGACAACTCCAACGATACTGAATATACAAGCGCATACTGCCGCCAAAACTGTCGCTTCCCTCGGAATATCTAGTGTCCCATTGTGAAAATTTGTTGAATTATGAAGATCCATCATTGATATCTCCATCCACTCCTGACACAAACACAAATTAATTCACTATCGACAATTTTCAGCACATCACTAACACTTCACTGCATTTGAAAGTTTAAATTTCGAACGACCTTTTGACATTTTTAAAGTTGAATGAATTAGGTGTTTTTATAAGTCAGTTCTGTCAGCCATCTGTCGACCCGAAGGTGTTTTATAGGAGCGGCGATGCGACGACGTGTGCCCTGTAACAAAAGAAGCCGTGTTATGTTCCATGTTTTTTTTTAAATTCAATATGAGCACGTGTTCTTAATCGTTATAATCAAGCTGGTGTTGTAACATCTGATACTCATTGTTTATTATTCTTGTTATAATATTTGTGTAGAGATTGTATATTTTATTATCTGGATTTCCTCATGGATACACGCGTAGATTTATATCATAAAGTTTATTTTTCAGTCAAACATTGGAGGTCATTGCCATCCATACAAAACGTATGCATTGTTTGACTTTTTATATAATCGATGATCATATGCGGAAGCATGTAGAAGGACTGATATATTTGAATAATAATGGTAAAGTAAGGTCAAGAGATGGTAGGATATTAATATTTTGTAGGAATTTATTTATTCTAGCAACCTACCTATGTATGTAGTAAGTAGTAAGTTTTGAAATAACAACTTCTTATTCATAATATTTTCTTGAGTTTGCACAACTATTACTCATCACAATAAACCAAGAATTGTAAAATCCAAAATTAACACAACTTAAATCCGTTTAAAATTGTTTTATTGTGATGAACAAACTATTCATTTAAGTTCACTATAGCACGCATTTTGTTTTTATTTCTCAAAAAATCTGTTCAATTTTATACCGAAGAACGAAGAAAGAAAAGAAATATTTTTGTATTTATAGCGGTAGTGATGGCGAAAGTCGTAGGTCCAAATCCTGCCAGCAGCGGTAAAAAAAAATACTTGTATTTTTTAAAATAAATTTCCGTTACGATTTTTTAAAGATAACATATATCACCTAAGTGTAAAAGACGACTGAAACTAACTCTACTGCAGAGACATAATGTCTCACGGCGCGTTCCACTAACCCATAAAAACTGGTGTAACAACCATCCATTGGCCACTACTCATGCATTGCAAACAATTTACATGGTTAATGCTACGATCACACTATGCACCTGCTCCTGCCGCTGCCGCGAATATTACACCAAATAGTTTCCCGGAAGTATCAACGCGAGTGAGTGTTCACACACCGCCGTCACACACGTACCAATACGAGTAAGTGAGATAGCAATACATTCTACTCGCGTTCGTGCTGCCGTTCCTTTGAAATTCGAGGGAGCACGGGTAGAGGCAGCGGCATGACGAGTAGCAGTGCGAGTAACCTGTTTACATGCGCTGCCCACTTCCCTTACTATTTCCCTGCCCGCATTGGCATTGCAGCCGATGACTTAAAAAAGGCGGCTGGTAGCGACTGGCTGGCAAAAACGAACGATTGTGCCCTATGGCGTACCCTGGGGGAGGCCTACATCCAGCAGTGGACTGCAATAGGCTGATGTATGTATGATGATGTATTGGCATCGTGTGAACGTAACGTAACATCTCACGGATGGACTCATTAAGCATATACCCTGTTATTTCACTCAGCTCTACTTATCCAATGACATAGATACATGTTTATCAGTGACGGATGTGTGTGTTGGTTTAACACGTTATATCCTGATAGGAGAAAGCAGAAAAAAACGACAAGGGAAGTTTATTGTCCTAGATGCAAACGCGGAAGAGTGTGAGGTTAATAAACTGAGGTGACGAGGGTTTTGCAATAAAATAATAAAAATGAAATACTTTCTGCAATAGGGTCTCGCTAGATAGATGGCGCTGTACTTGGTACGTTAACGTAAGGAACGGAACGTCACATATTTACTCGTTTTTTTCACTTGGATGCAAGTATGCAATTGTAAAACGAAACGTAATTAATCATTGTTACATCACTCGCATCACAAAAACCTCAACGAAAATAATGTACAAACAAAAAAGAAGTAGGTAAGTATAATTAATAACAAAGTGTTAAAAACGAGGATAGATTCGGAAAGAACATAAAAAATATTTTATGCCTTTTGGTTTTGGCATCTAGTAACTTAGTCAGTTCAACGCCATCTACAAAGTTCTTGGAATACTTAATTTTGTTTTTATTCTCGAAAAGAAAACTCCCTATTATAGAAGTGCCGTGTGATGTTGGCTTGGAATAGCATCACCCCATTTCTTTTCTGTGGGTGTCGTGAGAGGCGACTAAGGGACTTGATGGTTGCAATACACGTGTATTGCAATTTTAGGCGAGGGGCGAACAACCTGTTACTTTGGTGATGTGATACACCATTTCCTGAAATAGGCGTGTTATGTGTATGTTTACAAGTCATTCTTAAGTTTACGGTTATTTTTCTTCAACGGATAGTTTTAATGTTTGTACATACGTATTGAATGTCTACATAATTTGTAAGTAAATAGTTTTTTTCTTACGTCATCAATGATTTGATGAAGAAAAACATCGATAAAATGATCGAACATGACGCCTCACTAAATATTTACAAAAATTATTGGTAGGTAGGTACTAATTTGAGAATAAGAAGATAATTTCCTTTTTTTGTTACGTAAGTACCTACGTACGTACTTAACTAACCTGCTAAGTTATTATTACGTTTGACTTATTATTATTACAAGCAGCAGCCCGAAAAACCAATTAAGTTATCTACTTAAACTGGTTTATTTTACACTTAGTAAGAATAATCCCCATTTCTTTCCCTTGGGAATCGTAAAAGGCGACTGGGACTCGAGGGTGTGTGTTGCAATTTTAGACGATGGGCTGACAACCTTTCAAAAAGCGATACACAATTTTCCGAATGACCCTGAAATGTTCGTCAGACGTGGCGTAAACATCCGTTCACGCTCTGCTTACCCCGCAAGGGATATAGGCGTGATATATGTATGTGACTAAGGGACTCGAGGGTTAGATGTGTATTGCAATTTTAGGCGATGGGCTGAAAACCTGTCACTAAAGCGATACACAGTTATCTGATTGACCCTCAAACTTTTGTCAGACGTGGTGTTAATATCCGTTTTACGGCCGTTAACGCTCTGCCTACCCCGTAAGGGAAATAGGTGTGATATGTGTATGTGTATGTATGTAGGCTAGGCAGGCATTGCAAAAACTCGTCACCCGCAGTCCCTCACGGTCACTTTGCATATAAATTGTAATTACTCATTCATTGTCTTCTGATGGCGTTTGGTGACCTTTTAAGTGAGAGTGGGCACTTCTCATCCTTATTAAGGCGAGTGTAGTCGTGAACGGCCTCGACAGTGGCGCCACTTCACAAAAAAATACATATTTATACAAACAATCTATCAGAATGTCCGCTGCTCAAGTTTTTAGTATTATCCTTAAGGCGAGTGTAGCCGTCAACGACCTCGACAGTGGCGCCACTTCACAAAAAAAGTTTTCTTTGTATACAATCTATCAGAATTTCCGATGCCCAAGCTTTTAGTATTATCCTTAAGTAAAATTTGAACCTACAAACGCAATGAAATATTCTCAGTAATTAAAGTTATGGCAATTATAATACCAAAATATTTTTCGTTTTAATGCACTTTTTGTCATAACTTTAATTACAGCGAATATTTAATTGAGTTTGCAGGTTCTTATTTTACTAATGATAATACTAAAAACTCGAGCAACGGCCATTCTGTTAAATTGTTTGTAAAAGAGATAATATTTTTGTTGTGAAGTGGCGCCACTGTCGAGGACGATCATGACTACACTCGCCTTAAGAGGGTACTCGGAAGAGTGACCGACCAATTACGATTCTGAGTAACAATACTTGTGGATTTACGATACCTAATGATTTGTGGATTGATGAGTTATGTAGGAAATGACGGGAACGGTTGGAATATGATGGCCGGGGATTGAACCCGGGACCTGTGGAGTACCGTCCCACCGCTCTGCCACTGAGCTACCGGCGTCCCGACCGAACACTTCAAATTTTCAACCTCTTGATACTCGTCTTGAAGCGAGATATAGCGACATCTAGTGTGAGTTATTTCAACTTTTTATTTTACATTATTAAGGATGGGTTTGCTCTTGACTCTAGTCTAGGTCATAGGACAGAGACAGAGTCTAAGATGGAGCGAGCTCACCCAGAAGAAGCCTGTTCACTCTTACTTTGAAGAGATTAGGGTTGTATGCGTTTGGAAACACAGACGCAGGTAGTGAGTTCTACACTTTAGCTTTAACTTATACTGCTAGACACTCCTGAATCGTAATTCTGTTTATTACTTGGCTGCCATTACCATTTGTTTCATTTGATAGAGTGGACAATGTTTGCGTCTATGGACGTATGGCTGTATGCGGCTAATTTCATTAAGAGCCGGTACCTGATAGGTAGGCTGTTCGCTAATCGATATGCTGATGAATTTATTGCATGGCAAACTTTGTACACGTTGTAACTAGACAAGGTAGAACAGACTAGTGATGTAACGAATGACACTTTTTGAGCATTCGCGAATGCGAATATTTGCTAGTGACAAATATTTGCGAATATTCGGATTATGGTTAATTTTCGCTTATTGTCTATGGTTTGTAGGCAGTCCCGTGTCGAACACGGATTTGTTAGTGAATCCATGAATTACCGAGTAGATCCGAATAAATCCAAACTAAATCCGATGTGTCACACCAGTAAGATCTGCTGATTAATAAAAACAATTGATTTTAAGGTTTGTGTCAATTAATAACATCGGTAAATCAATTTCTCCTAGTTTGATTTCGACTTTATATCGACTGCAATTTTAAAGATTTTTTAGTGTTCATATTCGCAAAACATTCGCACAAGCGAATATCCAAAAATATGCGAATATTCGCAAATGCGAATGCGGATATTCGTTACATCACTAGAACATACATACCTACACACATATCACGCCTTTATCCCGTGTAGCGTCCGTAAAATAATGTCACTGACAAACATTTGACAACCGTCTTCGAAAAATTGTGTATCACTATATACTATTAATTATACTGTGACTATTTCTCTTTTTCGTGTGGGATACCGAGTCGTCCAACGACCCGATGAACCCTGGTGTCAGAGTTTTTCAACCGCCTACTACCACTAGTGGGCCTCTGACATGGTTGTGTTACGACCGCCGTCTAAGTAATCATAGACAGCAACCGGGACCGACGTCTTAACGTGCCCTCCGAAGCACGGAACCATTTCTTTTCGGACAATCAGTTGGTTCACCTTGCAATGTCCTGACCAGACCGGGAACAAATTCACAAAGTGATAAATATCAACTTTGTGAGTGTCCCACCGAGAATCGAACCCGGAACCTTTGCGCCGCAGGCAGTCGCACTGCCACTGCGCCACATCGGCCGTCTGTGACTATAATGACAGGTCAGCCTGTCGCCTAAAATTGTAGCGCACATGAAACATTTGAGTCCCTTAGTCGCCTTTTACAACACCCGCGGTAAGGAAATGGGGTAATGCTATTAAGCCGGCATCACATGGCACCAGCAAAGGTAGAACCAGCTCACTAAACAGCTAATCTGCCTTCGTGGTCTAGTGGTCAGAGCGTTGGCTTCAGGATCTGGAGGTCCCTGTTTCGATTCTCAGGGACTTCATAAGGATACAACGTCACTGATGAATTTATTGTATATAAACTATCTACACGTAGTAATTACAAAAGGTATAGAACCATTTTTAGAAAACATGCAAAATTTTACTACTGCGGGAAGGATTTGAACGAACATGCGACTTTCGCCTAGTGGCGACGCCTTTTCCATCAGAGCTACCGCGGCTTATCCATTGCCATAAGAATAGATAATAATACTAGCCATTGCCCGCGAATCTTGTAAGTGTATCTTGATGCCAATAACGCGTGGCACGGCTCCATCTATCGGGTTAGTTTTGCAACTACACTAGTGATGACGAAAGACGCAGGTTCAAATCCTGCCCGCGGTAGAAATTTTTTGCAAGTTTTTTAAAATTTGGTAGTCATGGTAGAACCAGCTAACTAAACAGCTAGCTAATCTGCCTTCGTGGTCTAGTGGTTAGAGCGTTAGTGTCAGCATTTGGAGGTCCCAGTTTCAATGCCCAGGGCATTGGCCCAGGGGCCTAATACACTAACTACAATGTCGATAATTCTATTTGCCATAAACTAATACCTACTTAATGGTTAAACTGAACTAACTAAACTAAATTATTTGCATAAATAATTTACCTAAAACGAAACCATGAAGAGGTCCTCCAGTGTGCCTCCATGAGACATGGTCCCCAGTAAGCTGGCAACGTTTCCTCTTTGAATGGCCAAACTTAGACGATGGCCAAAGAAGCTGCCAGCTCTCCGGTCCCCGGTAGTCTCATTGAGGCGCGCTGACACCTCGGAAATAATTTTCTTTGCGAATGGGCCCCTAGACCCTATCGTCCCTCATTTGTTCCCCATTTTGGGAACTACCGGCACGTGCCGGGTAGATTCAGTCCAATCCGTTCTTCCCAGAACAACTCGTAAGTCCAATCGCGCTCCAAGGACGCGATCGGGCTGGTTGTTTGAACATCCACAAAACTTTTCCGGGTGAGCTCCGGCTCCCCACCAAACAGTCAGGTGTAGATTTCATGGCCTCGGGGCTAGAAAATTGAAGAGTCCAGAAAAAACCGACGTCTCAAAGCCCACGGGAGAGAAATGAGGCTTCCGGAAATATCTTCCAATTTAGGTAGTACTAAATCACTACATAGTATAAAGTAAAGTCGCTTCCCGCGTCTGTCCCTATGTCTGTTTTGTATGCTTAAATCTTCATAACCTCCTAACGGATCTAATGTTTTTTTTAAAGATAGGGTGATTGATTAAAGAGGAAGGTTTTTCATGTATGATTTATGTCAGGAGAAGGTCTGTTTACCGTGGGAAATCAGTTACCAGTGACACCGCTGCCGCTAATGCTTTATAAAGCGAGGCTCATTCGACAATTCCTTATCCCACACAAGGTCTTCGTGAGGCAACATGGTCAAGTTGTATATCACCAGAAGTCGGACTGTGCAAAAGGCAAACAGCCGCCCCCTGCCGCCCCCGACTTTACACACTCTATTTATAGGGGTGGCTAGTGTGGGGGTGGCTCGTGAAAATCGTAACGAAACGACCCTGTAACTGTCGATTTCCATGTTCATTTCTAACTAGATTTCCGCCCAGCGGATTCACCCGCTGCAACTCATTTTCCCGTGGTAATAGTTGTTTTCCTGCGGTAAAAAGTGGCCTATGTGTTATTCCAGGTTATACTCTACCAGTGTTCCAAATTTCATCCAAATCGGTCAAGCCGTTTGAGCGTGAAGAGGTAACAAACATACATACACACACAAACTCTCAGATTTATTATATTAGTACGAATTGACCGACTTATGGAATAAGTTATCGTTTTTGGAATATAGAGATATCCAAAGAACTGCAAATTCCGTGGTCCTTCCTAGGATTTAAAGTCTCAATAGTATTCTGTCGACACGCATAACATTCATTTAAAAAAGGACAAATGTTACTCGGTCATCAGATCTCAACAGATATACAAAAACTGTGTATTTAGGCTTTCCTCTTATTGTCGTTTGTCGCTGCGTGTGTAAACCGTAGCCGTATTTGTATGGGTATAACATTGGAATTCGCTATATTTCAAGTGGGAGAACCGCCTTTTTTTATTTAATTTAATTACAACGGGTTTCCCCACTCACACTTATTATAAGCAAGAATAATCTGAATTCCCCGTGTGATGCCGGCTTAGAATAGCATCACCCCATTTCTTTCCCGTGGGTGTCGTAATCGTAAGAAGCGACTAAAGGACTCGAGGGTGTGTATTGCAATTTTAGGCGATGGGCTGACAACCTGTCACTATGGCGATACACAATTTTCCGAATTACCCTCAAATGTTTGTCAGACGTGGCGTAGATGACCGTTTTCTGCGGCTGTTTGCTCTCTGCCTACCCCGCAAGGGATTATAGGCGTGATATATAAGGTGTAAAAAAATTAGCTAAGAATATTTTAAGGGGTGAACCAGTACGTGAAACTGAACAACTTTCCCCAAAGAACATAGGTCGAAATATGAAAAAAATAATTTGACCCTCCCATACTTAGTGTGTTACCCGGCCGGGATAATTTTGTATGGGAGGGCCAATTTTTTTTTTCATATTTCGACCTATGTTCCTTGGGGAAAGTTGTTCAGTTTCACGTACTGGTTCACCCCTTAAAATATTCTCAGCTAATTTTTTTACACCATATGTAGGTATGTAGAATAATCTGAATAATTAAAATTTGGAATACTGTTTGATTTTTAAATTTAAATAAAAATCACACCTAAAAATCGACCTCTGAATCACGTACTTCCTATATTTTGTAAGGTTAAAATAAATTGCCCATGTAGTGACGAATATATAGTGTTTTTTACTCTATTGAGGTGACTATGGCCCCTTTAAAAGGAGAAGTCCCATGTCCAGCAGCTTATGATGATGTATCTCAATATATTTTGAGGTTACTTATAAAACTTTTCAGTATTTATACCTCTAGGTTGTCTTGTCAACAGTAGATAGGTAGATCAAACCTCAGCTTGCCAAAGTTTGTTCGTAATCAAACAAATGTTTATTGGGATGCTTTTTGTGCTATTTCGGTTTTACAACTCAAATATTGTTTTCAACTCCGCCCACAGTTTTGATGGACTTTATTAAACGAAGGTATGAGAAACGGTTATTAGATTTTAAATATGCTTTATTATTAACTACCGGCTCGCACTGCGGTTTCATCCGCTGATAACCGTTTTTAAGTGGGAAAAATACCTTTTTTTGGCATGAATTATACATAAAAACCTTCCTCTTTAATCACTCTACCTACTAAAGAAAACCGCATCAAAATCCGCTACGTATTTTTGAAGATCTAAGCATACATAGGGAAGCGACTTAATTTTATACTATTAAGTGATTAGGTATCTGTAATTGATGGTAATATTATAACTCTCAAGTCTCGTTCCTTATTTGGGTTATACAATTATGTCTCACAGTCTCACACATGTAAGTACCAATATTTTAAACTACCTATACTATGAAGAGGACTGTAAAAATAAATCTTTGCAGCATTTGAGTTAGATTTCTCACACTTTTTCTTTTCGTGTGGGACAACGAGTCAACCAACGACCCGATAAACCCTGATGCTATAGCTTTTCGACCACCTACTACTATTACGTCAATTTATAGCCATGCAGCCTGCCTTCATCTGAATCATTTCTTGAATTGACTCACTCGCCCACTCTCTACTTTGTGTGCAGTTTCCGTTTTTGGAAAAAGACAATAAAAACTTTACGTTAATTCCATTTTAGGATACCGGACTAAATTAGTACGAGGTAAGTACAATTGTATTAATCTGGTTGAAACTGGCGTTCTGTCATGTAACTAAGTTTCTTTTTTTTAATTTAAATTCAAGAAGAAACATGTTTCGATTAAACTGTTTTGGTTATCACGCTATTTTAAATTTTACGACTAATATTTTATGAACCATTGATTGTCATGAAACCGAACGTAAATACAAAATGTACATCACGAAAATCAAACTTCATAAAAATTAACAAATTATCTAATGAAGCTGTATCCGTCCTATAAGAAATAAAATCAATAAAGAAAGCTCAAAAGCTGTCTGGTGGAGCCGGAACTATACTCATACGATTGCTTAAATGTAAACATGATAATGACGATGATACGATGACGCGGGTAGCCAAGATCAACTGTGAGAGGATCGGATTTTAATAAATATAGGCAATTGATGATCTTACTCCAGCCGTCATGATTTAAGTCAATCTGAGAATTGTTGTTTTTTGTGTCGATGGGCTGACAACCTGTCACTAAAGTCATACACAGTTATCTGATTGACCCTCGAGCTTTTGTCAGACGTGGTGTTAATATCCGTTTTACGGCCGTTAACGCTCTGCCTACCCCGTAAGGGAAATAGGTGTGATTTGTGTAAGTATGAGATTTTTAATTGATTAAGGGGTCTTCGTTTTTGGTCATTCATTTATATAGAATCTAATCTAAATAGCATCACCCAATTTCTTTCCCCCGGTTATCGTAAGAGGTGACTAAAAGACTCGAGGGTATCATGTGTATTACCATTTTTACCAATGAAACACGTTTTTTTCTGAAACGGCCCTCAGACAGTTAGTGACCGTCTTTTTACAGCCGTTAACGCACTGCCTACACTGCAAGGGAAAAAGGCATGACATATGTGTGTATAATCGTTAAACTAATTATAATTAAAATATTATTGTTTATTATAAAATGAGATTAACAATGAGATTAAACCTAATGCTCTTTCATAGAAAAAAAAGTGGCGTAATAATGAATGCATGCAAAGAAATTACTGGAATCGAACTGGTGCTAGAAATAGTTACCTAAATTCAAACAAAGCGTCAATTAGCCGTCTGTCTGACTGAACTATACTTTTATCATAAAACTGTGGTGGATGTGAGTGAACTAGTTTATGGAAATCCTTTACCTACGTTACAACATTAGTGGTTTGAGCAGTAAAGAAATTGGTAAATATACTGTATAATATTTTAATTGATCACAAAGTGCAATTACCTGTAAATACTTGTAGTATATTGTGTTTATAAAGTGTCTGTGTATACTTACGGGCTGTAAGGGACGGTGTGACGAAAACTATGAAGGCATGATCAAACCATGAAACTGAACATCTTTTTCTATGGAGAAGATGTTGGTAAACTAGAAATAAAAATCAACCTCCCATTCAAAATTCCCGATCAGCTTTCTTTGGAAACTCGAAAAAAATATTTCGTTTCCCAACTTAGGCTCCATAGTAAAAGTTGTTCAGTTTCATGGTCTATCATGCTTGCAAAGTTTTCGGTACACTGTCCCTTACACGCTGTATATTATTTAAACATTCACGATAGCTCTTTGATTGTTCTTTCTTGTTTCTTGTTTTTCACTAAAGGGTTGATTAAAGGTTGATTATTACCATAAAAAAGTATACTGTAAGAAGAAGTAGTAGCTTCTACTACCTACTTAGCGGAATGTCCAAGCTACTTGCTGCCAAGATGGGATATCTAGGTAATGACAAGCTTGAAGAAAAAGACTAAGCTAACATATCTCTAAAAGATGTCCTGGGCAACAAGAAGATTCGAGGAGGTGACGCTGCCGAGCACCACTGAACCCAGTGCCCCAAACCTGGGAATTGGGTGAAATAGTTCCCACCTAGCGGAGCTGATCACCCGTCTGCGAGCTCCGCAGAGTGCCAACCCGAGGAAGAAGAAGAACATACTGCAAGAATTTAAGAACAAAGTTCTGTATCAAATTTTTCGCTCATTCAGTCATTTGTGTTTATTTGAATTGCTCATAGGTACAATAATCTCGGTGATTTCATCGGAAGCCCTGGTTTTTCTTCCCCGTTTTGCTTCAAGCGGTGTCTGTCAGCAGCACCAAGTACTAGGCTGCCAGCATTCACAAGTGGTTGTATTTCTGGCGCAGATTCAAACTACATTTCAGTAGATATATTTATATGATTGCCCTTAGTTGCTCATATAAAAACAATAACATCTGCATTTTTCTATATTATCTGGCGTTCTGTATCAACTTTTCGCCTTCACTTTTGTTTACTTGTATAACTGCCCATAGGTACCATAATCTTGATGATTCCTCCTTGCTCCACGCGGTGTCTGTCAGCAGTACCAAGTACTAGGCTGCCAGCATTCACAAGTGGTTGTATTTCTGGCGCAGATCAAACTCGATACGAAGCAGATTGTTTCGTAAATACGCGCTCTTTGATTGACGCACCGTAATCTGTTGTGGGACCGAAATATGTATCAATATTTATTTATAGCTTTAATGTAAGCCAGTGTTGTTGTTCGTATTTTTCTCGTCTTGATCTAGTTTACAACAATTTACGGAATACACACACATATCACGCCTATAACCCCTTGCGAGGTAGGCAGAGCGTAAAAGGCCGCAAAAAACAGACATTTACGCCACGTCTGACAAATATATGAGGGTTATTCGGAAAATTGTGTATCGCCATAGTGACACTTTGTCAGCCCATCCCCTAAAATTGCAATACACACCCTCGAGTCCCGCAGTCGCCTCTTACGACTCCTACGGGAAAGAAATGGGGTGATGCTATTCTAAGCCGACATCACACGGCACCGGCATTTACGGAATGACCCTCAAATATATTATGTCAGACGTGGCGTAAATATCCGTTTTTGCGGCCGTTTACGCTCTGCATACCCCGCAAGGGATAATAGGCGTGATATGTGTGTGATCTAGTTTACGATATAAAAACAGCCACGATACATTTTACACTTATTCAAGTTATTAGTAGCAGTTAGTGGTCGCAAAAAGACTTAACGGACATAGTCTGGAAGTGTAGCAAACTGAAGTGGCAGTGGGCTGGGTACGTCTATCCTAGAACCGACGGCTGGTGGAGTAGGCGGGTTCTCGAGTGGAGGCCACGCCTCGGCAAGCGTAGCGTTAGACGACCTCCAGCCAGATGACTTGAAAAAGGCGGCTGGTAGCGACTAGATAGCGAAAACGAGAGACCGTGCCCTATGGCGTGCCCTGTGGGACGCCTACGTTCAGCAGTGGACTGCAATAGGCTGATGTATGTATATAAGTTATTTGACTCTCTCTCTTTCTTTTCGTGTGGGACACCGAGTCATCCAACGACCCGATGAACCCTGGTGTCAGAGTTTTTCAACCGCCTACTACCACTAGTAGGCCTCTGACATGGTTGTGTTATGACCGCCGTCTAAGTAATCATAGACAGCAACCGGGACCGACGGCTTAACGTGCCCTCTGAAGCACGGAACCATTTCTTTTTCGGACAATCAGTTGGTTCACCCTGCAATGTCCTAACCAGATCGGGAACAAATTCACAAAGAGATAAATATCAAGTTTTGTGAGTGTCCCACCGAGAATCGAACCCGGAACCTTTGCGTCGCAGGCAGTCGCACTACCACTGCGCCACATCGGTCGTCATATTTGACTTAATGCATGCCAATAAAATTGCTAGTAGGTGGGGAAGGAAACTAACCCTGGACACTTTGCGAACTATATAATTATATAGAGGTTTCAAAATGCTCTTCAGAAGCCATATTAAGTTCATCATATTTTCACACATGCATGACGCTTTAAACAACTGAACAAGCGTCCATTATAAAAACTATCTAGGGCATATCCTTCGCTCTACCTTACAAACACAGACTAATAATATTACTCATAACAACAATAATCTGTATATTTTTTTTCACCATAACACTGGTGTACATTACAGTTTTATTTTATTAGCCGACATCTTTGAAATTACAAAAATTCTTAAAAGTATAATTTAGTTTGAGGATTTAAAATATTATTTTTATTTATTTATTTATTTATTTGTATTTGGAAGATTTACAGACAAATTTTAACTGCATATGAATAGATATATAGAATATTACAATGCTATTAACAAATCTCCGCAGATAGAATTAAAGAAGACATAATACTGAAAAAGAAAGAGAACTTTAGACAGAAGAGAAAACAAAAATGTTAATAAAATTAAAAGAAAGAGGTTACGTACAATCATTTCGCTTGGTTGAGGTGAAGTGGAATTTTGTCATTGATCGTTTAACAGATGTAGTGTTTGAACAGAAGAGATCAAAATCAATAGGCAACTTATTGAAACTAGAGCATGTTCGAACTAAAAACGAATTACGCCTATAGTTGGTTCTGGCTGCTGGCACGCACAAGACTGGTCGCTGTCTGAAGCGTCGCTGGTTGGTTCTGAGGGAGATACTACTTAGAAGTTCACTACAATCCAGGTTACCATTTGCAATCTCAATTAAATAACAGATATCACTTATATGCCGTCTGGCTTCGAGTGGTAGAAAATGATACCTACTACAACGCTGAGCATATCCTGCTGTCTTCTGTCGCGTTTTAAAATCGAGGTATCTAAGAAATCTCTTTTGGATACCTTCAATACGTAGATTATATACTTTGTAATTGGGGTTCCACACTTGCGAAGCATATTCCAAGTGACTCCTTACAAATGCACAATATATAATTTTAATGGCTTTAATATTTGAGAAGCTAGCGCAAGTTCTCATTAAGAAACCCATGGCTTTAGATGATTGGGTGACAATGCTATCTATGTGTCTATCAAATAACAACTTCGAATCAAAGAGCACTCCCAGGTCCCTAATAACTTCCACCCTTTCGATCTTCTGGCCTTTCAAGGTATAAGTGTGATTTATAGGATTAAGTTTTCGCGAAAAACTTATGTAGGCACATTTTGATACATTAAGATCTAGTTTGTTTTGATCACAATAGGTAACAAACCTATCCAGGTCAGCTTGGACGAGGTGACAATCATACATATTTTTAACAGTTCTGAGGACCTTCATATCATCAGCAAACAAAAGTATTTTTGAATTACGAAAACAAGAGCTAATGTCGTTAATAAATATTATGAATAAAAGTGGGCCAAGCAAGGAACCCTGCGGTACTCCTGATGGTATGGTAGTCCAGTTAGAAGAAAAACCTGAGAGTACTACTGCCTGACTACGGTTTTCAATATAAGATGAGAACCATCTGTATAGATCTCCGTGTATGCCTGCGTTAAAAAGCTTGGTTAGCAGTATATTGTGGTCAATCCGGTCAAAACATTTGCTGTAGTCGGTGTATACTACATCGACCTGAGCTCCTTCATCCATACCTTTGGATATAAGATCATGAGCTAGGATAAGGTTAGATGTAGTTGACCGCTTTTTGAGAAACCCATGCTGCTCAGGACCAAACGTGCATTTAAGAGCTGCATAAAGTTGGTTGTAAACCAGTCTTTCCAGGATCTTTGCAAAAAGACACAGCTTAGAAATAGGCCTATAATTTTCTACATGCATTTTATTACCCTTTTTGTGCACTGGCGTTATAAAGGCGGACTTCCATATCTTGGGTACTATCCCTTCTTTCAGCGAGCGTGTATATAAAGTGCAGATAGGGGTCAACAAGGCGTCAGCGCAATTGACAATATACATCGGTGAGATGTGGTCAGGTCCGGCAGATTTGGATAAATCCAGCGATTTTAGGAGTTTAAGTACTTCCTCTCGAGTAACTTCAATTGCTGAGAGATAACATGTAAAGTTAGAAGAAGAAGCACCTAAATTAACACATGTAACATTATTATTTTTATTAGTATTTGAGAACGTAGAATAGAAATATTCTGCAAACATATTACTGATAGTTGGACCTGTTTCAGCAGTATTATTTTGATATTTCATTAATTTTGGTAACGAATTGGATTTATATTTAGTTTTAGTATAAGACCAGAAAGCTTTGGGATCTTCAATAATTGAGTTTTGTATTCTTTCCATATACGCATTATAACACTTTTCCTCCACGACAGCAGCTCGCTGGCGCAAGAGCGAGAATGCTTGATAGTCAGAAATATTACCGTAAACTTTGAATTTTCCGTGGAATTTAAACTTTTCTTTCAATATTTTTAATAATGCACTGTTATACCAAGCAGGATATATATTCGGCTTAATTAATTTTTTCGGTACGTATTTATCACGTAGCTCATATAACCTACAATAAAGATTATTAACTGCGTCGTCCAAGTTATCGGTGTTGAGCAGTAGTGACCAATCAGTTGCAAGCAATTCCGCAGAAATCGTGTCATAATCGCCTCGACAGAACATATATTTGTAGTGCGGAAGTTCATCTAGTTTGCGTAATTCCACAAACTCAGCCTGAATGATTAGCGATTTATGTTGGTCATCTTCCTTGATAAGAGGAGCTTCACTAGATTGCACATTGATTACGTCATTCGATAGCACGAGATCAAGTATGCGATTGTTGCAGTTTGGTTCACCATTATATTGTGAGAGGTTACAAGAATTCAGCATATCTAAGAAGTTTACTATTAATTCACTATTAGTATGGCAAACTGGCTGAAGTTCATTACTATCTCCAACTCTATTCCAGGATACGTGGTGACTTAGGTTAAAATCACCCATTACAATAAATTTATCTAGCGGATGGGAAATCACGAGGTTGTACAAATTTTCTGTAAAATTTCTTAATTGGTCATTATAAGACCAACCACGATTTTCATCACACAAATAGAGAGTGCAGATATGGATATTATAAGCTGCAGGTGGTCGTTTACATCTATACTCAATAGATACCCAGATGTCCTCTGCGGAACTTTGCCAGTCCTCCCTCTCAATTACAGAAAAGTCGCGCTTTACTGCTACAAGCACTCCTCCACCCTTGGTTTGACCAGTACGAGCGTAATTTCGATCACGCCTAAATACCAAATACCTACTGTCAAATAACTCCACATCGGAAATGCTGTCAACAAGCCAAGTTTCAGTAAGAGAGATTATATCGAACGAATTGAGATAAACGTTTCTAAAGAGGTCACTAGTCTTTGTACGTAATCCACGTACGTTTTGATGATAAAGATATAAGCTAGCCATTTGTAAGAAAATGAAAATAAGCAAATAGAAACATAAGCACGGCGATCCAATGTCTAGAATCAGAAACTAGCGATACGAAGCAGATGACAGAAGCTTCACCCAGATTATAATTGCTAATCAGACCAAGCAGGACGCAAGCGTAGTGTTCAAGAACATGCCAGCAACTTGTAGAACGATCGTAGTTAAACCAGTATGAAGAAACCATAACGTATAGACTGTACGTACCTTTACAGATATTAGAACTTATAATAGAGGGAAAAAATACAATATTGTGTTTAATGATATTCATTGAGTATTTTTGTGGGAGATCTTCGCCAAATCCTTCTCCGATCTGATGTTTATAATTTTCGAAGTGTCGTCCCGTCGCACGAGAATTTTCGCATGCTTTACCCATATATACTGAAAATTCATCTCCTTGGCTACCTTTTTTGCTTTCGTAAGTAGATCCTTGTTCCGCAGAGTTAGGTGATCGTTTACATAAATCTTGGTATTGCCTTTCAGACCTAATGTTGCTACCATCAAAGGGGAATTCTTTATTGATGCTCTAGCTGCTGCAACAAAATCTTCTTTAACGTAGCGATTGTTGAAACATACTATAATGGGTTTGGTCTGATTGGTGTCCTTAGATTGCACTCGGGTAACGAAATTAATATGTGATTTTGCGACAGGATATTGAATATGCGTTCCGATTGAGCAAACCAAATTGATAAGATTCTCTTTAGGCACTCGGGTATGCCCTTCAACTCAACGTTGTTCATTCTATCCCACTGCTCTTTTTCATGTAAAGTATTGTCTATTGCATCCATTCGTGATTGGACCTGAACCAAGAGATCTTTTTGTGTTTTTTTGGCGGCTTCAAGGTCTGATAAGCGTTTCTCAACTTTTGATAGCCTGTTCGCAAAATCATGCACAGTGCGTTTTGTCTCATCCGAAGATTCTTGCAGTTTATTAAGATCCTGCTTAAGTCCTTTTATATCTCCCTTTAAAGACTCGAAAGACTCCAGCTTGACGGAGATGGCCCTTATCTCTTTCAATAGTTGCTCGTACTTATCTATAACAAGAGGTGAGTCATTGTCATGCGACTTGCTAGCTGCGCTTGGTTCACCCAACCCCAACTTTTTCGTGGGCACAAACGGATTAACCTCCTGCTTTTCTGGGGCACCATCTGCATCGTTATCCTTATCTTCTTCTTCACCAGACGTGCCTTCATTTTCTGCAGCGGAAATGCACGAGGGGCATCTCCATGTGGATTTTGCGGCTTTATTTAGCTTAGTATAGACCTTTTTTGTGAGATCAGCACAGCCATAGTGGTACACGCCGTTGCAAACAGAGCATGCTATTTTATCAGTCACGCTGATGAGACGGCTACATTCTCCACATGAACTCATTCTCTCTCCTCAGTACTATGGTTACGGTATTTGAAAAGTTTAAAATGTATAGGCGATACGCATTAATCACCGCGAACAGTGCCAGAGATAGGTACAGATCGAGAGTGGCCTTTATGTATATTATTTGCAGGCAATCTTCTCTCTCACTCTTAAAACCCGCTAGGGGAGCACCTTACGGCCCTAGACCACAAGCGAAAACAGGAGCCACCGATATCTCGACTATAAAAGTGAAAGGTAATACCTCAAACCAGGCGTGCGGGACACCGATCGCTGTGTTGAGCCTCATAAGCAGTAGGGCTTCGTAAGTTGGTTGCTCAAAGACAGGTCGTCCAGTGGTAAAGACACGAGATGCTTGGGCAGATGTCGTATGCCGGGGGGTCAACTTGCTGGTTTCGCTCCGCAATTCAACGTGTGTACGTCTGATCGCAATGGCACGTAGCGCCTAACTGATAACTGATACCTACATGAAGTGATTGAATAATCCAGTTTTATAAGCTATTACTGAATATATTGGGCCCAAATATGAGGGGTGATAAGTCCATGAAACCGACCGATTTTTCCCAAAAAACATAGGTCGAAATATGAAAAAAAATTACCTCCTATACAAATTGATCCGGTCGGCTGGAACATTCTGTATGGCACGTCCATCTTTTTTCATATTTCGACCTATGTTCAGTTTCATGGGTTGGTTAGCCCTTAAAATATTTGCAGCCTATATTTTTACATTCTGTATAACCAACAATAGTAGGTATTTTGCCCTGAATTCAGGATATAAATTCTCTTATCTTACTTTAAAATAGCGCTGTCACTTTCAGTCGAATAGATTTTGAAAAGGAAAGAAGATGTTTTAGTCATGTCATGTCTTATAATTTGACGCAATATAGGTACGTGTTATCTGTCAAAATTAGGCGACGATGGAAACAAAGGCGACTAAATTGAGTAGAAATTGCGAAGAATCCATTGTCATTCTAAACATGATAGGGCTTAGATATTTCCTATCCTTTTCTAAACCTATTTGACGGAAAGTGACAGCACTAATTTAAGTTAAGAGAATATATAATCTCGAATTGAGGGCGATATCTATCCTACCTAGGTAACAGATAACACAAAGTAAGTCTCAATTTAAAGATATTTTGAGCTGTTGCATTCTATTTCTATATTCAAACGAGTAAAAGAGCATTATCTTTCTCTGTCAAAATAATTTGTGTGGGTATAAAATTCAAGATGTATTTATGTAGGCAGGTGTAAATATTTAATTGTATAATATATAGGTTAATCTAAGGTGGCCTTAGACCGCAAAGAATGGAAGATTGCGGGAAAGGCCTTTGCCCAGCAGTGGGATCAAGCAGGCTAATTTTAAATAAATAAAATAAAAATAAGTTTATGTTATAGTTAATAAGTTCATAAAATAACGTGTACATTAGAATATATTATTATTTTTATTTATTGTACATTTTTCACACGTTGGGTTACATTATCGAAATTCATCATACTTAGTAAGTTTTAATGAAATAAGCTGGATCCCGTGCTTCGGAGGGCACGTTAAGCCGTCGGTCCCGGTTGCTGTCTATGTTTACTTAGAGTTAGATGGCGGTCGTAGCATAACCATGTCAGAGGCCTACTAGTATAATTAACGGTTAAATAAATAAATAAAATTGCATTTGGAAAGCAGTACATACTCTTGAGCCATCTAAACGCGTCACATAAGAAACATCTCAATTAGAGGTACATACAGAGCCTAGTGCCAATAATTAGTACGCCAGCAATAACATACCCTACTTTGTGTATGACGTAATTCACGTAATGTTTAGCTTAGAACGTCTAACTATTAGATACTAAAGAACCGCCGTTCCAATAAGTCGTATTTGACAGCTGTCAGATTCGTGATAATACCATGGCAGAAATTTTAATATAGCCTATGTTCATCAGGCATAACGTAGGATTCTTATGGTAAAAGTTTTTTTTCTTTTTTTGAATCGGCACTTTAGTTTCGGAGCCTATTCCATTCAAACAAACAATCAAATCTTTCCTCTTTATAATAGAAGAGGTATAAAGTGTAGACCAATCAATCGTGTCTTGAGACTCTGACCCATATTAGCGGATTGCATAATTTATTCGGTACCTTTTTAATTTGTAAAGTATTGCGTGCGGGTGCGCACAATATGCGACAAAAAATGTTCAAACGAAAATGTTCAACACAAAATGTGCAGCAAATATTTTGCGTTATGACAAGGATTGTTCTAGAAAATCTATCTATCCTTGTCACACTAAGGCGAGTTTCATATTTGTATCCTGCTCTCAGTTGACACTCGTCAATTGACGCGTAATATTTGCTGCACATTTTGTGTTGAACATTTTCGTTTGAACAATTTTTGTCGCATATTGTGCACACCCAATCTTTGTTTGGAAATGATCGGCTATTTATAATGAAGACAGACATCAAAAAGGATAAGAGTGGATTTCTCAAGCGGAAATTTTTCATGTCCTCGCTGAAAACGAGGTGACGCTTTGCAGATATGACAATGATATTTTTTTTCAAAATATAAGACACTTGTTCTGATATGAAGCCATATAAATAATGTTTGGACAGTTATTATGTTCTTAGAAAAAAAATAGTAAGTGTCTAATTTCAATGTTCGGTGGCTTGTCCCCAATCCGTTTTTCACAACATATTCATCTCTCAGGAAAACTATGTCCATAATGTGTTAAGGATTAGTGACCCTACGCGAAATTATTAAAAATTGAATTTTTAGACGAAAAGTTTATGAACTATGTCAAAACTAGATTTGTCCCAGCAAAAATAGCAATATCGGTGGCAATTTTGTTTCGACGCTCCCTGCTCAAACTGTTGAGTATATCCAGACCTAAAACCCCTTACCAGCTAGGATCAATTGAGCACTCACGCGCAGTGTGAACGGTTGTGCACTACCTCCTTGCGTCTTCCCGCCAAAAATGTTAGTACACTATTTCAGTTTACTCGGAACAAAATTTTGCAGTTTCGGTGCTCGAGATTAAAATGTTTCCTCAAGGTTTAAAAATTTTACAGTATAACATTCTGAATAGCCTATAGGTACAGTTTTGAGATACAAGTGGCTAACTGGAATAACCTTGATACTTTTGTATATTTTTTAAATAAATGACTTGTTTGCAATTTCGGTGGGCACATTTCGGTGGCTTTTATGGCTGCTAGGAGCCCACCGTAATTGAAAAGCTCCACCGAAATTGCTCAATTGATACAAATTACAAACATATTTAGAAATATCACGCTTTCACTCCTTGCGGGGTATACAGATCGGAAAAGGATGTAAAATGCGGTCGCTTTAGGTCGTTTGTTTGACAAATAATTTGCGGTTATTTCAGAAAAACCAAAATCTGCGTCGTAAAAGAGGACAAAGGGATAAATTCATTAAAGGAATGGACAACAGCGTTCCTTCTAGATGCAAAATTTTGTGCTGCGCTCGCCGATCCGCCAGCCGAGCGTGTAAAGGATGGCAATACTCCCGATAGGCTGTCCAGCAGTGGATTGGGCCCTCCAGCCCGGCGATCACTCGTCGCCTTCCTGCACGGCGCTCCCGCGAGGTCCTCCTGCCCAGTGATCCCTCGTGGCCCTCCAGCCCGGCGATGCCTTGTGGCCCTCCAGCCCGGCGCTCCCGCGAGGACCTCCAGCCCGGCGATCCATCGTGGCCCTCCAGCCCGGCGATCCCTTGTGGCCGTCCTGCCCGGCGCACCCGCGAGGTCCTCTTGCACGGTGATCCCTCGTGACCCTCCAGCCCGGTGATCCCTCGTGGCCCTCCAGCCCGGCGCTCCCGCGAGATCTTCTTGCA
Organism: Tuta absoluta; assembly: GCA_027580185.1. Taxonomy (NCBI): domain Eukaryota; kingdom Metazoa; phylum Arthropoda; class Insecta; order Lepidoptera; family Gelechiidae; genus Tuta; species Tuta absoluta. Next base: position 2,182,501 of record JAQAHW010000023.1, on the reverse strand, counting down.
CGGCGATCCCTCGTGGCTTTCTAGCCCGGCGATCCCTCGTGGCCCTCCAGCCCGGCGCTCATAGTTTCAGTGGAGCGAAATTCGTGATTGGGTGCATTCGGGATTCCATTATTGGGGAATAAGAACATTCGTGCCAAGGAGATTCGTTATTCCATGATATCGGGGTACAAAGATTCGTGAATTGTGTGCCGTGATCCAGTATCGCACTCTCCCGCGAGGTCCTCTTGCACGGTGATCCCTCGTGACCCTCCAGCCCGGTGATCCCTCGTGGCCCTCCAGCCCGGCGCTCCCGCGAGGTCCTCCTGAACGGCGACCCTTCGTGGCCCTCCTACCCGGCGATGCCTTGAGGCCGTCCAGCCCGGCGTTCATAGTTTCAGTGGAGCGCAATTCGTGATTGCGTGCATTCGGGATACCATTATTGGGGAATAAGAACATTCGTGCCAAGGAGATTCGTTATTCCATGATATCGGGGTACAAAGATTCGTGAATTGTGTGTCGTGATCCAGTATCGCACCCTCCCGCGAGGTCCTCCTGCACGGCGATCCCTCGTGGCCCTCCTACCCGGCTACGCCTTGAGGCCGTCCAGCACGGCGTTCATAGTTTCAGTGGAGCGTTTGTGATTGCGTGCATTCGGGATACCATTATTGGGGAATAAGAACATTCGTGCCAAGCAGATTCGTTATTCCATGATATCGGGGTACAAAGATTCGTGAATTGTGTGTCGTGATCCAGTATCGCACCCTCCCGTGAGGTCCTCCTGCACGGCGATCCTTCGTGGCCCTCCTACCCGGCTACGCCTTGAGGCCGTCCAGCCCGGCGTTCATAGTTTCAATGGAGCGAAATTTGTGATTGCGTGCATTCGGGATACCATTATTGGGGAATAAGAACATTCGTGCCAAGGAGATTCGTTATTCCTTGATATCGGGGTACAAAAATTCGTGAATTGTGTGTCGTGATCCAGTATCGCACCCTCCCACGAGGTCCTCCAGCCCTGCGATCCTTTGTGAATCTCACGAGATTCTCCTGCTTAGTCTTTAACACCCGTCAGCGATAGCCGAAGACGTGGCTACTATTTGGCGCAGGTATCAGTTGATTTATCGACCGGAAGTGCTAACAGGTGTGGACGGCTGCCGCTGACAGGGGTCTATGGCTATCTTTAACACAATTCCATCCATTTGTAAGCAGCCAAACAAGGCATCTGAGGAACAATTGCAATTTCGGTGGCACAAACGCAATTTCGGTGGCATGAATTCAATTTCGGTGACAAGGCAATTTCGGTGACCCAAATAACTCACTAAATACTATTGTTACATATTTACCTGTAAATATATTATATTTAAAATGAGTATCTCTTGCCATACAGCTAAAAAAAACATCAAAAAAGCAGAAAAATAAAAAATCCACCGAAATTGACAAAAATATGCAGTTGTTGAAAATGACTCATAAACATTGGGATTCTGGCTCGTGGTTTTCTTTAGTAGATCGAGTGATTCATGGGAAAGGTTTTTATGTATAATGAATGCACAGAAAATGAGTTTTTCCCGCGGGAAAACGGTAAGCAACGGGTGAAACCGCTGGCCGGGCCGCTGCCAGTAGCACATAAACGCCAAAATAGCCAACAAAATAAGTTAAAATTAAGACTCTCTGAGAAAGCAAATAAAAATCTTACACCCACGCAAAGAAACGGAAACCTAAACAAACTAGTACGTTTATGAATAATTTCCATAAATGTGAACGTAGCCATGATTACAATCTAAACACCCTCATTGTATGGTAATGGGCTATCTAAGGCGGTTGTTCATTCACTTGGGTATTCTAATATATGGGGTAGCACGGTAGAGTTTTGTGGATGGATTTGGTTACTTAAAACTGTGGCAAGAAATAATGTTTTTTGCACTCATAGTGCAATTTACTAAAAACCTTCTTCTTTCCGTGTGGAACACCGACCCAATGATCCCTGGTGTAAGAGTTTTGTCACGAAATGGTTGAGTAACGACTGCCGTCAAAGTAATCATTGACAGCAACCGGGACCATCTTACTTTTCGAACAATCCGGTGGTTCAGCCTGCAATGTCTTAACCAGACTGGGGACAAATTCACATAGTGATAAACTTTTTGAGTGCCTCACTGAGATTCAAACACGGAACCTTTGCGTCGCATGCAGTCGCACTACCACTACACCACATACGCCGTAAAAATAAGAAATCGCAAAATGGCTATCGCGACTGCTACACATCGCTTTAAGTGAGCATTAAGAGAACACTATTTTTTTAATTACGGTCAGGTCTCCGGTAGCACAATTGTTGGTGTGGTGGTAAGGTATTTGACAATTCTGGGTTCAAGTCTCGGGCGCATCCATGGATTAAGATACAGTATCTTCAACAAGCATATTAGATTTAAAAAGTTTAAAACACGACTGCTTTCTGAGATAAAGCCTAGCGTATGACACTCGGGACGAACGAGTTTCAGTCCTTCAAAGAATCGCACATATTATACGAGTATTCATACATACATCAACTTTAAAAACATTACCATCATTACACTTATTTGCCGTGTGATGCCGGCTTAGAATAGCATCACCCTATTTCTTTCCCGTGGGAGTTGTAAGAGGCAACTGAGGGACTTGAGGGTGTGTATTGCAATTTTAGGCGATGGGCTGACAACCTATCACTATGGCGATACACAATTTTCCGAATGACCCTCAAATATATGTCAGACGTGGCGTAAATGTCCGTTTTTGCGGCCGTTTACGCTCTGCCTACCCCGCAAGCGATAATAGGCGTGATGTATATATGTATGTATTTATCATTACACTCCTTTTTTGGTTGGGCAGTCGTGTAAAAATGTGTTAACATCACACGAAAAGAAGAAGTAAAAATAGAAGCGTAAGATAATTCAAACCTAGAAAACAGTTAACATGCTGAATATATAGAATTTATTATTAAATCAAACTGTTTGCGAACTCGAGTGATAAATTGAATGTATTTGTCGTAAATCTGGGTGATAAATAATCATACTCTGGTGTCATAGGTGGTCTTGATACGCACATTGCACAAGTCGCCAGGCGCCATGTTGTCAATAAAATAAGAAGGAAGTTTTCTCTAAACACATGTATACATACATTTATTTATTTATTTATTTATTTATTAAACTTTATTGCACAGAAAGTACAAAGGGCGGGCCTAATGCCACGCGGCATTCTCTACCGGCCAACCAAAACCTTACCTATGACACAGGTTTCATCCTAGTTTAGGCTCCTGTCTCCCAATCACAGATTGATTAACTTACGTTTGAATTGTTAACGTGAAAATTTATTTTGTTATTGTGTTTGGGAGAAAATAAAAACGATTTTTTTTTTTATAAAAGATAAACAGAAAGAGTAAAAGCGGGTGCCCATACACAAAAAAAAAAGAAATATAATCGTACTTAAATTTTGCACTAAACTACAATACATAAGAAGGAATAAACTAAAATACTATACTTAATAATTTAACATGAAAAATAAAAATACATAAAATAAATACATGCATACATAAATAAATAAGATATACCAACGACAAGCTAACAGAAATGAGATATAATAGAATGATACATCAGCCTATTGCAGTCCTTAATTTTGCGCATGTGAATAACACGCTTTCAAAATCTTGACTTAAATTTGAAACAAATGTCGTTTACAAATGGTGGTGGCGTAAAGTTACATGCCGTGTAATTAACCACCGATTCACTGCCTTTTTTTCTATTTTTTATTTCTTTTTTCATTTATTTTTTTTAATTTTTACACAATACAAAATTGTTATATACAAAATATGTGTAAAACTAACCCGGTAGATAGCGCCGTACAACGCGTTATTGGCATCAAGATACACTTTGGATGGATGAGCCGCGGTAGCCCTGATGGAAGAGGCGTCGCGTAGATAGTTTGTCATGCCATAAATGCATCAGTGACTTTGAGTCCCTATGAAGTCCCTGGAAATCGAAACCGGGACCTCGATCCTGAAGCCAACGCTCTGACCACCAGACCACGAAGGCAGATTAGCTGTTTAGTTAGCTGGTTCTACCTTTGCTGATGCCGGCATAATAGCATCACTCCATTTCTTTACCGCGGGTGTCGTAAAAGTAAGTCCCTGGGAATCGAAACCGGGGCCTCCAGTTGCTGAAACTAACGCTCTGACCACTACACCACTAAGTTTAGTTTTTAGTCTTTAGTGTTAGTTTATTATAACCTAAAGGTTGCCTGGTAGAACTTGCTACCATAGCAAGAAGGCCGCCTTGTTGTACCTACTTCACATATTTCTATGTTAAGGATTTTATTTGCTTTTTTTTATATGTGCAATAAAGAATTTTATTATTATTATTATGTTGGTACGTTTCCGAATCTCGGGCCCACAGGGACCCGGTCCTTTGAGGCATCAGTGGGGCCTAAGCCAACAGCACAGAGGTTAATATTATACTTGTTTAAAAATGCTCTTTAAATAGGACATAATATTCTGCGGCTGTTTAATTAGGTCTTTGACACAAAAATCTGGATTTATTTACTTCTTACCGCATCAAGTGGCGATATTAACAGGCGCATCGATAAACTTGCGGTACGATTGATCTGTCCGTGAAATTAACGTGCGAAAGATAACACAGAAAAGCTAATTGAAAATTGACAGAACCAAAATACGTTTATTATGATTTTAAGACTTGTTAATGGCTAATGATATATGTGTTAAAAATCTTGGCTACAATATCGGTAATGTGTAATTTGCGTTTGTTTGTAAGCAAACGGTTGCTTGGGATTTGTAAATATTTTTCTTGTTTATTCTAGAAAATTATTAAAGACTAATATTTTCATACTTAGGTGCCTAAACCAGGTTGGTGGGTAGGGTAACATTTTAACATTAATTAAATTCAAAATCAAAATCATTTAATTCTTTATCTACCACTCGTCTCATAATGTTCGAATTATGAATTCGAAAACAGATGCATAATGACCTACTTTATGATTTAGATTTAGATTTAGATTAATTTATTTCATAATATCAATGTCAAATTTACATAATCCATACATAAATATCACAGAGAATAAAATGATCGTCAGAGAATAATAAAAACAAGGTGTAACAGTAATAAAAAATAAGAGTTACAAATTAAATAAAATCGGTGAATATGTCAAATTTAAAAAATGAAAATGTCAAACATAAGTATATAATAGAAATGAATTGTATAAAATAATACTAAAAGTATTGAACAAATATAATTTACAGTAAAATTTATTAAATAGTAAGAAATGTCAATAATATTTTATTTTATTAATTTGAAATATTCATTCACACTATTAATATTCTTTATACAATAAATAGTTCTTCAGTTGATGATAGAACGTTTCATCATTTATTTAGTTTTTTAAATCTGTGGGTAGATTCTCGTAATACGTGGGACCGATTACGCGTGGATTTTTAGTCGCCAGCTCAGTTCTGCGTGGTACTGTTTCCAGTTTACCTACGCTGCGCAAATTTCGCCCGCCGCCCGTTTTTCGAGTAAAGTATGCATTCTGCCTATAAAAACTAGGGTTTACTATAAATTACAGAAGCGTAATGACTTAATGAGAAAACTCTTAATACGATAAAGTTGAGAAATGAAACGAAGTTTTTTTTGCCAATACTCAAATCGCTATCTTCCGTCGCACCTGACAGTTGTTGTTGTACGGAAATTTTTCGGATGTTGTTCAGTAGTTTTAAAAGGTTTTTTTTTTCTGTTGTTGTTGAGATGTTGTTCCGATGTTGAGCAGTTGTTTAGATATTGTTCAGTTGTTATTCCGATGTTGTTCAGTTGTTGTTCAGATGATGTTCAGATGTTGTTCAGTTTTTGTACAGATGTTGTCCATATGTTGTTCAGATGTTGTTCAGTTGTTGTTCAGATGTTGTCCAGATGTTGTTCAGTTGTTTAGTTAAGTTATTGTTAAGACCCCACATCTAAACAACTGCTAAAGTACAGAATTTTCAAAAATTCATACCAAGCCATATTACGTTCTCGTATTGAATTTGACCTTGTATCGGGCCTTGCAATGGCCGGTGCGTACGTTTAGAAAAGTGTTTTTGAGTTATTTTTTGGAGAGTGTAGATAAAATAGTGTATGCAACTGCTATAATTAGGCATTAGAATGCTCGTGTCAAACTATTATCATACTCGGCTGCGCCTCGTGTGATAAACAGACACTCGCATTCTAATGACCCCCATTATACGACAGTTGCATAAACTACTATAGTAGGAATTTACAAGATTCTCTTTTAGAAAGTCACAGTCTACATAACATAATACTAACATAAATAAGAAAACTGAAATGCTGTAATGTAAAAAAATACACTGAACTTGGATTTAGTTAGGTAGGCTAAGTGAGATGTAATAATTATCTCTGCGTTAACATTTATAATTTAATTGCATTATTAAGATAATTCTGACTGCGCAATAATCAAGATGAAAAGTATGTGTACTGCATTGCAATAAACAACAGTATACAGGAATATATTACTAACGCAGTTATCATATTAATTATTATTTGTCGTACCTACATAACCATATTGTATATCGCATAGGACGTTCTATTACGCAGAAATCTATTAGAATAGAAATTGATTTATAAGCTATTATTTTGATGTGATGGACTAATTGTTTTTAGTGTCCTTTGTTTGTAGATATAGCAAACAAACATAGAACGTTGCAGCCGATGTGGCGCAGTGGTAGTGCAAACTGCCTGCGACGCAAATGTGCCGGGTTCGATTCTCAGTGGGGCACTCACAAAAGTTGATGTTTATCATTTGTTCCCAGTCTGTGTATGTATATAATATGTGCGATTCTTTAAATGAATGTAACTCGTTAACCACTGAACAGATTCGAATGGGAATAGTATCGGAAGAATCCTTACATTATCCCTAGTGTCATATGCTTTTATCTCAGAAAGCAGTCGTGTTTTAATTTATTTTGAATTTATCATGCTTGTGATCTGTCAAAAATACCGGTATGGTCTCAGCTATGATCGAATAGAAGTACCTAAATTACAGTTTTTTACGTTCTGCGTACCCCGCAAGGTATATAGGCGTTATATATGTTTGTATGTGTGAGACAGTAGATTCCTGTGGATCGATTTATATTCCATAGCGGAACTGCTCTTGAATCTACATAGAAATCTGTTTAGATGCAAACTCGAATCAAAATCTGTTTTCTCATTCATTTTATCAAAAGTCCTAGGCAATAGCTGGCCAGTAGTTTTTTACAATAAAGTAAATAATCCTCCGACAGGTGGTGCCCCTGTGCCCCGTGCCACTGCCGCGCGCTTCCTCAGTTTTTTTTGGAGGCAAAGGATGGGGGAGCCATTCGGCCAACTAATGCGTTCATAGAGCCGTGACGAAGGAGGTTCGTTTTACGATATCAGCCAGCAGCGCTACAATTCTGGTTTTTAATTGAGTTATTGAGAATAACTAGTATATGTTGATCTTTTAAATGGGTAGGATGATATGCTGCTGATAGTACGACGTGGAACTCATTAAAAAGGTATGAAGAAAGCTTTTTAATTGTCGGAATAAGAACATTCTTGAAGTCAAAATATATTATCTGTATAATAGGTAGGTTACGGGTATTTGTAGACTTTGGGGTGGGTATAAAATGATAGACTAGGTAGGAAGGTACTTAGGAAAACCACACACAAACCAGTTTGCCAGACCTGTAAAAAAGCTTATTTACATTTGCGTAATCTACCTCTAGAATGGTTTCGTCAGGTTTTTGTTCAAATATTTACAAAGTTACGGTTAGGGACCTACTTGAAGGTTGGTATTATTGATTAGGTGCCTCTGATAAGTAGGTAATTTAATTACCCAATCATTCCGATCCGTTCTTATCAATGAGCCTTCGCTCCTCATTAACCTGTCAGGTGTATTTTTCAAAGCCCCGGGGCTAAAATTGTAGAACCCGGTCTTTAAAAAAAGTAGGCAAGTATGTTTACTACCTAAACCAATCATGCTATTTAGTAGTCAAAGTCAGAAGATAATGACTCTGTTTGCGATAAATTTATACGTAACAAAAAGTGTTATTTAAGTTTCTCGAGTAAGTCAGCGTATGTCATTCTTGAGAAATAAATTGTTAAACCCTAAACCATAGAATACAGCATACCTAATAAATGTAATGACTAAGTATAAATAGTACACTCTACTGTTTTATATTAGTGGTATAAAGTGAGGTAGGCTAACTTATTTAGGTAGATAATAAATCCTCTGTCTCAGACAGACCTTAGAGTTCTCAATGAACATGATTTCTTTACAAGTAGGTACTAAACTTTTTAACTAATTTAATAGAGTGAGACACTTTGTAGCAAACAATCGCCCATTAATCTATAGTTCTCTAAATATAAACGTAGGTAGGATACCTATTGAATAGTGCCTGAAGTACCTAGGCATAACTTTTTAACTGATCATTGCGTAACATTATACATATGTACCAACACCTACTAGTATAGTAGTAGGTGTTGTATGTACGGTCGGTTGTTGCACATAAGGTACCAGGAGTACTCCAAAAGAACTGAATTATTTTTTTCTTGACATAAATATGTGTTAGTAGAAAAACTTCTTTTATGAGAATAAGTTTAAATTTTTATTATGTATTAACTGGGAATAAAAAGAATCCAGTTCTTTTGGAGTAGGTACCCCTGGTTCCTTATGTGCTACAAGCGACTGTACATAAACCACCCAAACAACAAACAAAACATAAAACCTTATTGTAAGAATAAAAAGCTGGCAGAATAGAAACCTTCGTCAGTCAAAAAAGCGCGCGAGAAACTTTCTTATAATACTTAGTTCTTAATTCAAAAATTTAAACAAACTTACCGAAACTTATCCTCAATAATACGCAAAATGCGTGTACAAAAATCTTTTTCAATTCATAATTCATAAACAGAACACAACACGCGCGGTTCACTTTCTAATAATAATAGCACACGTGCAGCTGTCGTGAAGACCCTCGCGCGACTGGTAGGTATAGTATAGTGGTAATACTTGTGTGGTTTGGTATGGTAACACACTCAGAGCAAGAAAACTGGCAGACGGAGCCCTACAAACAACAGATGAACACTGATCACAGTCCAAGATGATGAAAGTTCTTCACTCTCAGTCTTCAAGAAAAGAGTAAAAGAGCATTACCAGCCTTACCTTATGCTATCTCTCTACCGTAGGACTGCTGAAAGAGATTTCTTCTTAAAACTAAGTACTACCTATTGTGTTGTTTTTCTTAATTGTAAGTGTCCTGTGTTTTATCTTGTGTGCAATAAACAGTTTAAATAAATAAATAAGATGAAGCCATGAACGGCTTGTCGCCTTAGATTAGAGATGTTAAGAGTGTACCTCGTACGGTCGCGTTCCTACCTACCTACCTATGAAATGTACTACCAGTACCCGATATTATCAAACTACATGCTATAATTTTACAGGTGAAATTCGATGTTCATTGCGTAGTCGGTAAGCCATTATGATATCAGGAATATGAACCGGCTACGCAATGTACTAAGGATTTCACCTGTAGACTTGTAGCCTGTAGTTTCATAACATTGGCACCAAGAAGCTTTAAGGTAAAGGCCTGTAAAGGTTCATCTGTAGTTCCATGTGTACTACCTACATTTTGACTATGTGCATTAGTCAAGTGTGTCGTAAGTAGGTGCCGACTCCTTAGAGCAGCTTTTAAAATCTTTGAGAAGGCATAAGATAAAATGTCTTTAGTTTTACAAGTCTGATTGTGTTTTTATTATGGCTTCAACCGGTGCCCTATGTTATGAAACTACAGGCTATAAGTCTACAGGTGAAATTCTTAGTAAATTGGGTAGCCGGTTAATATTCCTGACATCATAATGGCTAATCGACTACGCAATGAACATTGAATTTCACCTGTAAAATTGTAGCTTATAGTTTGATAATATCGGGCACTGGTCGTTCATAAGGTTCCCTCTGAAATAGTTATTCTTGCTCTGAGTAAGGTAACTCAACAAAACAACGTGTACGAATAAATCAAGTTAGCGCCATAGCGCCTGAAACTTAGTATTGAGCAATTTACAAGATACTATAGCTTTATTTACTATAGCTCTATAGTTACCCACGGTTCTGCCCGAAAAATCATAAAAAACTATCATGTGTTAGTACATATACCTTCACAATTCAACAAACACACAAACTTTCGCATTTTTAATATTAGTAGAATTTTAATTCTCATATTTCTTAGGGTCGTTCCTTTACTATAGCATTAAGGCCGCCCTCTTTTCGCAAATAGTCTCTCTGGCGCATGGCGCTCGCTTTTTGCTTCTCTCTTCTTCTTTCGTCTTCTTCGTCCAACGACCCGATGAACCCTGTTGTCAGTTTTTTAACCGCCTACTACTAGTAGTAGCCTCTGATATGGTTGTGTACCGACCGTCGTCTAAGTAATCAAATCATAGACAGCAACCGGAACCGACGGCAGAGCGTGCCCTCCGAAGCATGGAACCATCTTTCTTTTTGTACAATCAGGTAGTTCAATCCTAACCGGAAGGGAACAAATACAACAACTTTGTGAGAGCCCCACCGAGAATCGAACCCGAAACCTTAATACCGGCACATTATTTAGTTAATCTCACACTAAAACAGTATTAACGGCGAAAAACTAATATAGAAAAACAAGAAATAAAAGTTACATCTGAACCCTCTCGTTTCCAGCGCAACTCCTCCGAGATCGCTTAAAGCGATAAGGCCGCCTTTACTTATATTGTATTGTTTGTTTTTGTTCTCGTATGCGTACTAATATTATAAATCTGAGAGTTTGTGTGTATGTATGTTTGTTACCTCTTCACGCTCAAACGGCTCGAACGATTTGGATGAAATTTGGAACACAGGTAGAGTATAACCTGGAATAACACATAGGCTACTTTTTACTGCGGGAAAACAACTATTACCACGGGAAAATGAGTGGCAGTGGGTGAAACCGCTGGGTGGAAATCTAGTAATAAATAAAAGTTACGTCTAAAAGCTCTCGTTTCCAGAACATTGACAGAAAGGCGCGAATCCTGTTCTTTTTCTGTTCTATGCACATTATCATACCGCATGTGCAGCCTTGGGGTGCGCACAATATGCGACAAAAAATTTTCAAACGAAAATATGCGGCACAAAATGTGCAGCAAATATTTTGCGTTATGACAAAGATTGTTCTATAAAATCTATCTATCCTTGTCACACTAAGGCGAGTTTCATATTTGTATCCTGCTCTCAGTTGACACTCGTCAATTGACGCGTAATATTTGCTGCACATTTTGTGTTGAACATTTTCGTTTGAACAATTTTTGTCGCATATTGTGCGCACCCCAGCCTTGAATTCATTCATTCATTTATTAAATAGTAAGATTTTTACATTGTCAAGAAATGTCATAGGTACATACATTGCATTTATATTCAAACAAATAAGTAAGTAAAATAAAATCAAGTAATAGGTAAGATAACATATTCTGTAAGTATGTATATGGTACTTACAGTTAAATAAAATCATTTATAATTGGACTCAAATTTGTAATTCACTCGTCAATGAAATCCTTCACACTATAATAAGCCTTTTGTGCCAGGAAGTTTTTGAGTTTGTTTACAAATATTGGGTAAGTCTTTGCATCCCTTATGTCTGATGGTAATTTATTGAAAATCTTTGGCCCCATAACGGATAGTGACTTTCCAGTCTTCTCCAGTCTATGACGTGTAGGCGCCAGTCTTTGTCCACCTCTGGCAGAGAACCTCATCGTGGCAGGAAATTCAGCCATGTGCGACCTCACGTACTTGCCCACCTCAAGTGTGAATTACGTAGCTAATGGAACGCAAGCAAGGCTATCCAAGTTCAAGTCGGGATCAGACACGAGGTTTACCTTTCACAGCTGCGCGTACGACCTATTGTTATGTTCGCTTTTACACCTTTGCAACGATTACATAAGCGATTAAGCGCCGTGTATGGAATAGAAGTCGTTTCTAAACGGTTTAATAAGAATAATGAAACCGCTATTATCTAATGCGAAGTGACAATTTTATTGGGGTCCTTTTGATCGTATTTTTTTTGGTGTGATATTAGTGTAACGAATACGAGAAGATTAATAGGCATGTATGATAATAATAAATATTATTTCCACTGGGTGTCGTACGAGGCGACTAAGGAACTCGAGGGTTACATACCGCGTGTGTTCCAATTTTAGGCGATGGGCTGACAACCTGTCGCTTTGATGATACACAATTTGCTAAATGACACTCAAATGTTTGTCAGACGTGGTGTAAATGTCCGTTCTTACGGCTGTTTACGCTCTGCTTACCCCGCAAGGGATCAAGACGTGTTATGTCTATGTGTGTAGTTAAATAAAATATTTTCGGATACATGATCAAAATATTACGGCCATTTTAGGTTGAAGTCAGGCCGTCGACACTGCCTTCGTTTAAGAAATTATAGGGAATTATGAACGTATCTGACAACAACATAACGAACAAAATATTCTTACCAAATTAAAATGTGTTCTGATCGTTCTAAGAACTGAGAGTCATATCAACAACTCATTTTAGACACATTATAGTACATATGGTTCTGTTGGTAGCCCTGTTGGGTTTTACTTTAATCTGTGGCTCATCCTCCCGTCCATTTTGTTTTGTCTTGGTTTTGTCGTGCAGGTTAAGTTGCGATATTTGCGATAAATTGTATTGTTTTGTCGTGTTTGGGCATTGTGTTTACAAAATGGGGAGTAAATCTTTACGGAAATGTGAAGTTTGTGGTGTTAGAAGAAGAAGTTTGGACATATTTATGGCTAGATTCCCACCGGACCCCGACAGGTAAAATAATCGTTAAGATCTCAATATTTGCTTATTAATGAGTTTGCAGCAGTTATAACATATAATTCTAGTTGATTTTATGTCTGGTTGTTCATGTTTTCTGTTAATATACTGCATTCTTTTCTTATTAATTCAAATGAAACCTCATAACAAATAGTGATGTGCTTAAATTTATCGACAAACGTTATTTCAGTTCAGATGTCGGCTATGGATGGAGTTAACTGAAAATGAGGACTTGGCGTTTTTACCCATACTGAGATTAAATGAAAACAAATTCATCTGTGGAAAGCTTTCAGAAGAAAAAAGATCATTTCATATTGAATTAGACAGTGATGTATGATTTTGCCTTCTAAATATTTGTCTTCTTTTTTTTTTTTTTTTTTTTTTTTTTTTATTAATGATGGGTTTGCTCTTGACTCTAGTCTAGGTCATAGGACAGAGACAGAGTCTAAGATGGAGCGAGCTCACCCAGAAGAAGCCTGTTAAGGCACTGGCACTCCCACACACTGACGGAACGCAGCTAGGCTACTTGGCGCCAGACTTCGGTGGGATGGTGGTCGCGAGCCAGGCGGCCCCTTACGGAGCCTTCCACCGCTTGGTGGGATCGTTCAGCCGGACTTATCCACAGGCAAGCCTGTGTTGCCGTTGCCCGGGGTGGACCGCTAGGAGGTAGATCCCATACCACCCCAAAATATCAATTTTTTTTATTATTATTTCTTCAAAATGAGATGCCAGCAGTATGGACATAGCAAAAACAACTGTATGAGACCTTACCGCTGCGTCAAGTGTGCTGGACCACATAAGACTACAGACTGCACAAAAGATAAAAACACACCAGCCATATGTGCACTCTGCTCTGGAAGTCACCCTGCCAGCTACAAAGGTTGTAAAATCTACAAGGAAATATTAGATAGAAAAATATTTAACCCACAGAAAAATAGGTACTCTAAGCCAGTAGAATCGCAACATTTAGAAAAAATCACAATCCCAGAAGATTCAAACACAAGCAAGCCAGTTGAACCAAAATCCAACCAAGTACTAAAAAATTTTAACAGAAATTTCAACGATGTAGTAAGGAATGCTCCATTGAGACATACTGACAACACTCAAATACTACAACAAAACCTACTGCCACAGGCAAGCCAACACGTTCCATCCCGAAAGAACATACCATCACAATCAAGCCAAAATGTGCCAACCCAACAGAACATATCTCCAAAATCAAACCAATATGATCCAATCCAACAAAACCTACAACCATCAGAAAATAGACTCGAGATAATTCTTATCAAACAATCTGAAAAGATAGACCAACTATTGTCACTAATGAGTAACATTATGAATCTACTCAATGCACTCATTCTTAAACTGTAATCAATGGCTTGCCTTCGCATCGCCACCTGGAACCTCAATGGTATAACGACCAAGACAGATGAGGTAGAGTTACTCCTCAAAGAACATAAACTAGATATTCTATTGGCATCCGAGACCCATCTTAACAACAAGAAGACTTGTAAAATTAATGGATATTCTGTGTACAACACTGATCATCCAAGAGGTACATCTCAAGGTGGAGCTGCAGTTATTATTAAAAATTCTTTACGTCACCACTTACACAGTGACTACAAGAAAACTTACATACAGGCAACCACAGTGGCAATAAAAGATAGAACAGGATACATAAATGTGAGTGCAGTCTACTGTCCCCCGGGTCGAAGCATCAAAGAAGAAATGTTTGAAGACTATTTCAGTACTCTTGGTTCCAGATATATTACAGGAGGAGATTGGAACAGTAAACATACCTCATGGGGCTCACGATTAACCACAACTAGAGGACGGGAACTCAAAAAGTGTATTGAAAGTCGTAGACTTCAAACACTGTCGACGGGAGAACCTACATACTGGCCAACAGACAGAAACAAAATACCAGACTGTTTAGATTTCTTTATCTTCAAAGGATTACCACACATGTTCTTTGATGTAGTACCATGCTATGATACTTCATCAGACCATAGCCCTGTAATTGGAAGTTTCAGTTTGTCAGTGATCCAAAACGAGCGACTGGTAACTCTCTACAACTACAGGACAGACTGGACTGCATTCTTCGAATATCTGGAAGCAGAAGTGGATTTGAATATTCCACTTAAAACCAGCTCTGAAATTGATGAGGCTACATTCTACATAACAAATAAAATCCAAGAAGCCGCCTGGCGTTCAACTCCAGAACTAAAGCCAAAGAAAGAATACTCTAACATTCCCCTCATGATACGTCACCAACTACAAGAGAAACGTCGTCTACGAAGGCAGTGGCAACTAAGCAGATTGAAGGTAGACAAAAGAGCTTTTAATGCAGCAGCTAGAAAACTAGATAAGATCATAAAAGAAAGCAACGATAATACATTTCACCAAAAGCTGAGCTCACTGAGTGCAACAAAGAAGGACAACTATTCGTTGTGGAAAATTACCAAACAGTTCAAAAAACCTCAACAACATGTTCCGCCAATTAGAAAACCATCAAGAGACTGGGCGCGATCTCCCTGTGACAAAGCTGAACTGTTTGCTCAACACCTTAGCAAAACGTTCACCCCAAACGAATCAGATATGGTGGACTTTGATGAAGAAATTGAAAAAGTGATAAATAGTGATCAGCAAATGTCACCTCCGATAAAACCAGTTAGTCCTAGAGAAATATTTAGAGAAATAAGAAAACTTGAAAATAAGAAAGCTCCTGGTTTTGACTTAATATCTGGAGAAGTGCTCAAACGCCTCCCGAAAAAGTGTATAGTACTTATTACTATCCTATACAACGCAATTTTAAGAGAACATTACTACCCCAAACTCTGGAAGGTGTCACAAATATGTATGGTACCAAAACCTGGGAAAACACCAACTGAACCAACGTCATACAGACCAATAAGCCTCCTTCCGATATTGTCAAAGTTGTTCGAAAAAGTGTTTCTCAACAGATTAAGACCAGTTTTAGAAGAGAACCACATAATCCCTGATCACCAGTTTGGTTTTCGACCCCAACACTCAACCATAGAGCAGGTCCACAGGATAGTACACAAGATCCGCGAAACCTTTGAGAAAAAGGAGTACTGCTCTGCGGTATTCCTCGATGTTCAACAGGCATTTGATAGGGTGTGGCACAAAGGACTTCTCTATAAGCTTAAAACACAATTACCAAACCCCTTCTTCATGGTATTAAGGTCATACTTACTAGATCGTCAGTTTCAAGTAAAGTTCCAAGAAGAGTACTCGAACCTGTACGACATCCAAGCATCTGTACCTCAGGGATCAGTCTTAGGTCCAGTATTATACTCCATCTACACTGCTGACCTGCCCAACACAGAAGAAGTAGAAACTGCTACCTACGCGGATGACACGGCATGTCTAGCCAGAGATAAAAACCCCCAAATAGCATCGGAAAAACTGCAGATACAACTTAACAAAATAGACGAATGGCTTACGAAATGGAGGATCAAATCCAGTGCAACAAAGTCGGTCCATACAACTTTCACACTACGTAAAGGTGACTGTCCACCTGTCACAATGGGTGGTGAACCTCTACCAATAGAAACCAGTGTCAGGTACTTGGGACTACACTTAGACAGAAGACTTACATGGGCAAAACACATTAAAACTAAGAGAGACGAAGCAAATCGCACTTACCAAAGCTTGTACTGGCTTATTGGACGAAAATCACCCTTGTCTCTGGAGAACAAACTACTGGTTTATAAATCTATTATAAAACCAATATGGAGTTACGGACTAGAACTATGGGGAACAGCTAGTAACTCAAATCTGGAAATACTCCAGCGGTTCCAAAACAATGTATTACGAGCCATCACCAATGCACCATGGTTCTCAAGAAACAAAGAAATACATGAACATACAGAAATGGCCACAGTAAAAGATGAAATAAACAACTACTGCACAAAATATAAAACTAGACTAGAAAGTCACACCAACCCACTAGCTAGTCAACTGCTATTGGCAGAGAATGGGACGAGATTGAAGAGATGGAACGTGCTACAGCTTGATCAAAGAGAATAGACTAGAATATAATAGATGGGCATGATGATTAATGGATCATCACCCATGAAAATATACAATATACAGCCACCAACACATCTGATAAAGGCTAATAAGTCGAGGGCAGATATAAAAAAAAAAAAAAAAAAAAAAAAAAAAAATTCTTCAAAATATCCTTGAATTTCAGTATCCTTATAAAATTATACCTTTTTTTCAGTAACAAAGAATGATGTACGACGGTTCACCTATAGTTCCATGTGTACGACGGATGTATTTGGTAGCTTAAAGAAGAAAGAAAGTCATTTCTGGATATTGTTGTTAAATAGAAGACTAGAAAAAATTAATTGCATTGTATTAAAGACAAATAAACAAATATTAGTGTGTAAAATTATTTATTTATATTAAATTACATTTACCTGTCTAATTTTGATGGTTCAATGTTTCCAAGCGAGCGTAATCGCAAATTTATCGATATCGATAGAATTTTATTATATAGTGTGGCAATCCCTATCCCTAATGTCAAAATGTGTGACAGTTTGATTCTTTATGTTGGTAGAAGATGATCGTAAAGTTGGTAGTAAGTACGTTCATAATTCGGTTCACTAGCTATAAGGAAAGTGCCAACTCTTAGAACGTAAGTGGTTATATGCTCTTTGGTTGAAGTATCCGAACAAGATTTATAACGCGTTTAAATAATGCATTTAAGATTTAATAATAATAATAAATCTATTTCCTCTGATTGACGGCAAAACCTGGAAGTGCAGAAATCATCTACCTATATCATGCCATTTTCTTTTGTGTTTTATCACGTTATTTGTTGCTCCGCATAATAATTTATTTCTGCGTAGTACAAAAACCGCATCCAAACGCTATTGTAACTTTTGACAGCCGCTGTCATTCGGTCATGTGTTTTCCAAAATGCCAGAGGCTTTTTCGGAAATAATCGACGATATTGAAGATTTAATATCTTCCCAGGATATTACTCCTAAAGAACGGTATGCCAGCAGGAAGAATGTGACCGTGCGTTCCCGTAAACGGGACGTAAAGACCGCAGAACCCGCAGAAAAGGTTATATTGGAGAGTGTCGTACCAGGTACAAATAACCTCAAAGTTTGTGTTTATTTTGGTGATATCGACAAAGATAAAGTGAATTGGTAGTAATTGAAGTTGAATACAAGTTTTTTATCGTTAGATTTTCAAGTCTGGGGTAGGTAATTATAATCAGAATTCTTCAATGAATGTTGTCATAGTTTGTATGGAAAATTGATCACAAATTTACAATACCTATCTCTCTCTGACACAGTCAAAATCGTAAGAAGTATGATTGATCGTAAAAGATGTTGTACAAAAAACGTTACACTGCTCTTTAGTTCAGAGCATGATAAAATAAATTCTGGAACTCAAATTGAAAACCTGATTGGATTTCTTTACAACTTATTGTATTTACAGGCACACAAACCATCTATGTTAAGACATGGGGCTGTGCTCACAACAACTCAGACTCGGAATACATGGCCGGTCTACTTGCTGCAAACGGATACAAGCTTACAGAGGAAAAGTTTGATGCTCAGCTGTGGCTACTTAACTCTTGCACTGTGAAAAGTCCCGCTGAAGATCATTTCAAGTAAGCTTTTTAATATTTGGACTTTGAAAACTGAAATGTAAAAAAGTTTAGACAGTTTGTTATAAAAATGGAATTTTGTATCATTATAACAAAAAGCTAGTATGGAAAGCACAAGAGCATAGCTCTTAATGGAGAACTCTTAAAATGTGTGGAGCACTACATATCAAATTAAAGCAATACATAATCTCGTAAATTTTTATGAAGAATTACCACATAGTTGTTGAATAAAACAGGGATACTAATTTTATTTTTAAAAGTTCATCAACTGTGGTTATCATTGGTTTTCACCAAAGGGAGGGAAAGGGATTTTTACAGGATTGTAACTATTTTACACTGTTTACTGAAGAGAAAGAAATAAGAATGAAATACATGAAATAGACTCAAACATCAGCATTTTTCAATCAATGCCCAACTTAAACAATTAAAAAAAAAAAAAATAGCATCTGTTTTAAAAAGTCAAGCAATAATCAGTCTCTCTAATTATTAAACTTAACCAAACTAGGCTTTGATTTGAGGTCTGTAAGTGGTATTGCAGGATTGATGCAAAACAATACAAGCATCCATACTGTCCTAGGCATGATCTTTTAATGAATAAATAATGTTTCACTTTCTGAATGCTATAAAAGAAGGAAACCGCATTTTCCTAGGCATTATGTTTCTAGTATTTTACTAGTTTCAAGAGCAACAACAGTCCACTGTTGGACATAGGACTTCTCTTTTAGAGGGGCCATAGGCTCCTTGCTTGGCAGGCGAATTGGCGTGCATAGAGCAAAAAGGACTGTATTTGGCACTACATGGGCAATTTATTTCAAACAAACTCTTAATTACCTAGCTAAGAAGGTACAATCGGTTGTAGCACATAAGGTACCAGGGCTACTCCAAAAGAACTGAACTATTTTTATCCCCAGTTAATACATAAATTTAAACTTATTCTCATAAAAGAAGTCATTTTCTACATATTCATGTCTAGAAAAAAATATTGCTGGGGACAAAATTAATTCAGTCCTTTTGGAGTTCCCTGGTACCTTATGTGCTACAACCGACTGTACATGATTTAGAGTTTAATTTTTGAGTGTGACTTTATGCTATTGAAAAAGAAAGCAAACTTGCATATAAATAAATATAAAACAGTCATTGTATATCTGCTGAGATCTGCAGACCATGTAACATTTGTACTTTTTTGAATGCATATTGTGCGTGTCGATAGAAGTACTACCTCCCCCAATCTAAATGTTGAATGTTGCCAGGAATGAAATAGAGCTGGGACAAAGCCGAGGTATCCATGTGGTGCTGGCGGGCTGCGTGCCCCAGGGCGCCCCTAGGGCTGGCTACATGCAGGGCTTAAGTGTGGTTGGAGTCCAGCAGATTGACCGCATTGTGGAGATTGTTGAAGAGACATTGAAAGGTAAGTTCTGAATACTTTTATTTAATACTTTAATGCTGTGCCTACTTAGTCTATTGAAATTAAAGATGCATTAGTTTTGTTAATTTTTAGTCCAATACTGCTGGCATTATTTGAGGGCATTACTTACAATAATTCTGAAGTTGCTTATTTTTTGTACAAATGCTTTATGTGTGTCTCTAAAGCATACAAATATATTTTATCTACACTCGTCTCATAATGTTCCAATTATGAATTCGAAAACAGATGCATAATGACCTACTTTATGCATTCTGCCTATATAAACTAGGGTTTACTATAAATTACAGAAGCGTAATGACTTAATGAGAAAACTCTTAATACGATAAAGTTGAGAAATGAAACAAAGTTTTTTTTTCCAAATACTCAAATCGCTATCTTCCGCCGCACCTGACAGTTGTTGTTGTACGGTAATTTTGCGGATGTTGTTCAGTTGTTTTAATAGGTTTTTGTTCTGTTGTTGTTGAGATGTTGTTCAGTTGTTGTTCAGTTGTTGTTCATATGTTGATTAGTTGTTGTTCAGATGTTATTCCGATGTTGTTCAGTGTTGTTCAGTTGTTGTTCAGTGTTGTTCAGTTGTTGTTCAGTGTTGTTCCGTTGTTGTTCAGTTGTTTAGCTATTTGCTGTTGAGACTCGACATCTAAACAACTGTTAGTAAAGAATCTTCAAAAATTCATATCAAGCCATATTACGTTCTCGTATTGAATTTGACCATGTATCGGGCCTTGCAATCACCGGTGCGGGCGTTTGGAAAAGTGTTCAACTGAGTAAATTTTTTAGAGTGTAGATAAAATAGTGTATGCAACTGCATATAATTAGGCATTAGAATGCTCGTGTCTATCTATTATCACACTCGGCTGCGCCTCGTATGATAAACAGACACTCGCATTCTAATGACCCCCATTATACGACAGTAGCATAAACTACTATTTAAATTTTTGACGCTTACATCAATTTTCGATTCAATGTATGGTAGCCCCTTTATTAAATTAAATTATTGATTGTTTTTGATTATTTAAATAAATTATTTTATAAACCAATATTGTTTCTGTCACAGTTTATACAATGTAAAAACTCAATTTTAGTTGTTTTTATGCACTGCAAATGTAAGTATGTTAGCATACACCTTAAAATTACGCAAAATAATAAATTGGGTTCGACCAGTGCTTTAACAACTACAAAATCACAAAAACCATCAAGTTTTTATTTGCATTACCACATGGTTACATTACATAGATCTTAAACTATTTCAATTCTAGCATGCATCTCACATAATTAAGAGACACCCTGATATTGTATACATACATCAGCCTATTGCAGTCCACTGCTGGACGTAGGCGTCCCCCAGGGTACGCCACAGGTTTTCGCCATCCAAATTTTCATCCGGATTTCGTATCCTGGTTATTAAAATTTATATCATTCTTTTCAGGTCACACAGTCCGTCTCTTCGGCCAAAAGAAGACCACAGATGGTCGCAAAGCGGGCGGCGCTTCACTCCTCCTGCCTAAAGTGCGGAAGAACCCTCTCATTGAGATCATAGCCATCAACACCGGTTGTTTGAACCAGTGCACTTATTGCAAGACTAAACATGCCAGGGGAGAGTTGGCCAGCTATCCGCCAGAGGAAATTGTGGAACGAGCTATACAGGCGTTTAAAGAAGGTGTTTGTGAGATCTGGCTCACTAGTGAAGACACAGGTTGGTAGATGAAGAGTAGGCAGGTTTTTCTCACACACACTCACACACACTTTTTACATTTATGTAATCACACACCCATACACACACAAACGCAACCTGCGTCCCAGATGCACACACACAAAAAGATTTTATATCTTACTAGCTGGCTTAGCCCGCAAACTCATAAAAACTATCCTAATCCATGTTACCTTCTATATGTGTGCCTAACTTCAATACAATTCGTTCAGTAGTTTTTGCGTGAAGAAGTAACAAACAAACTTACAAACTTTCGCATTTATAATATTAGTGGGATTTCTACAGTTGTTTTTTGTTCTGAGAAAATTGCGCTGCAGTTCGAACCTGGGTTTGTTTATTATCATTTATTATAGACTGGTTAACCCACTAAAATATATCGGGTGAAATTTTATTAGTGACTGATACTGAAAACAGAGAATGGGCTGTTGATAAGGAACTCTCTCTCTCTCTGGTCGGTCCTTCATGACTGAAGATCGTGGCTATGGTGGGATGTAATTCTTGAACGGACAAATTGTCGCCATCGGCTTCTATCGGTGGCCATATTGGCGACAGTGTAAAATTTCGGTGTCTCTGCGTCCTTGAGCTGGTCAGACCATCTGGTAGGTGAGCGACCTCTAGGTCTTTTCCCTTCCGTATTCCCAACAATAATAAGCTTTTCGAGGCTGTTGTCTCCGCGTCTCATTATATGAACAAAATAGCTGAGCGTGCGTTGGTAGCATGTTGTTGAAAGACGCTCTTTTATTTTCAGCTGAGAAAGGATTGACACATTTGTGCGTTTGGCGGTCCAGGGTATTCTCAGCATCCGCCTCCAGCACCACATTTCGAATGCCTCAATCCTTTGCCTCTCTCTTGCTTTTATGGTCCATGTTTCCACGCCATACATAAATATCGGGAAGATCAAAGCCCTTACGAGGCGCATAAGGAACAGCTTTCCCCAAAAAACATAGGTTGAAATATAGCAAAAATATTTTGGGCTTCCATAGTAACCCAAATCAGCTGATCGGCAATGTTGTCTTTAAAAAAAAGGGCAATGTTGTATGGGAAGTCAAATTTTTAGGGTTCCGTACCCAAAGGGTAAGGAAACCCTATTACTGAGGCTCGGCTGTCCATCTGTCTGTCCGTCCTAAGGTGCGTACGGAATAGAGGCAGCCTCAGGTTGAGCAGCCTCGCCACGCACGGCTCGTGTCGAGGCTGCCTCGGTAAATAATTTAAATCAACATGAGGCAGCAGACTGAGGCAACCTGCCTCGGGTCGAGCCAGGTGCGACAAGATGGCGCCGGATCGACAGCTGATTCACTCGTATTTCTGCGTCGGCGTCTTCCGCCATCAGTTGATAGCAGAAATATCAAATAAAATATGAACTTCCAATCTAATTTCAATCTAAAACACAGATCGAAAATAAAGAACCTCAAAAAAGAAAAAGAACTACCGACATAATTACTAATTATGGCTATAAAAGGACAATTAGTGGTTTCAAGAATTTTTGTAGCTTGAATACACGGACTTTTCGCCATTGCGCGTGACTCGCTAAAACTGTGCTCATTTGATTTGATTCTATCTTAACTCGCGCGCCTCGGGCTGAGGCACGTGTGCACTTGAGGCAAAAGGGCGAGCCGTGCGTGCCTCAGGCGAGGCTGCCTCTAGTCCGTACGCACCTCAACAGTTACGAGACTGTATCTCCTGAACCGATATACCTAGACACTTGAAACTTTCACAGATGATGTATTTCTGTTGCCGCTATAACAACAAAAAATTGGAATAAAGTAAATTTTTAAGGGGACTCCCATACAAAAAGCCCGACCTATGTTTCTTAGGGAAAATTGTTCCTTATCACCAGCCCGTCTTGAGTTTTCGCTATCGGTCACTAGTAAAATTTCATCCTATATGTAGCAGCTATTTTACACCTAGTATTTACAACTTTCAGGTACCTACGGGCGGGACATAGGCACGTCTCTCCCTGAGTTATTGTGGAAACTAGTTGAAGTGATACCCGAGGGTTGCAGACTGCGGCTCGGCATGACTAATCCTCCATATATTTTGGAGCATTTGGAACAAGTGGCACAGATTATGCACCACCCTAGGGTGTACAAGTGAGTTTATAACTCAGGACACTTTAAGTATCTTTCACTACCTCGGGATTCAAAACAAGCATTCGAAGCCAAAATAAACTTTGCTCTCTTGTTGTACAAATAAAGTTTATATGAAAAGGCTAAATTTATTTAATTATGTTTGACTATACTTGAAATAAATATTTCGTAGATGTCCAAATAATTTTTACAATAAGACTTATCAGTGACTTTGTTGTTTAGGTTTCTACACGTGCCCGTACAGACGGGCAGCGATCAAGTTCTATCGGACATGAAAAGGGAATACACACGAGCAGACTTTGAACATGTCGTCGACTATCTTAAAGATAAGTAAGTTACAAGATAAATCTTAATACAGGGAAACACAAAAAGGGTACAAAAAGCCGAAATGTGGTCAAGCTATTCATGAAACTGAACAACTTTCCCCATGGAGTATTGGTCGAAATATTATAAAAAGAATTGAACGTCCTTTTTTTAAAAAATTAATGATGGGTTTGCTCTTGACTGTAGTCTAGGTTATAGGACAGAGACAGGGTCTAAGATGGAGCGAGCTCACCCAGAAGAAGCCTGTTCACTCTTACTTTGAAGAGATTAGGGTTGTATGCTTTTGGAAACACAGACGCAGGAAGTGAGTTCCACTCTTTAGCAGTGCGCATTATAAATGATGACTGGAAGCGCTTAGTCCGAATTGGTGGAATGGCTACCAGGTACGGATGGTATCCGGCGGTGCGTCTGGATGTCCGATGGTAGAAGGGAGCTGGTGGAACAAGGTCGTGAAGCTCTTGAGCCTACACAAAATTGCCCATCAGCTGGTTAATATACAATGGAAAGTCCGATTTCTTTTTTTCATATTTCTACCTATGTTCCATGAGGAAAGTTTGTTTTTGTTAAACCCTTTTTGTTACTATACTACTATACTACCAATAAGACTAGTACATTGATCGAAAACCGTTCATTTCCCGAGGAAGCTATTTTATCGTTTTATAATGACATTAACAATTATAATTGGAATTTCATTAATGACATAAACATTGATATTGATTGCAAAATGAATAAATTAATTAATATATTGACATACTATATTGACATACATTTTCCGATTAAAAAACGTCGAATCAAATCGCAACGCATTGCCCCCTGGCTGAATAATGACATTCTAGAATCTGTCAGAAAATTTAATGATTTCAGCGAGATGAGACAACAATATCCTGACGATCAATTACTAACAGAATGTGTTACTTATTATAGTGACCTCATAAAACATTCGTCATTTAATGCTAAAAAAGAGTATATTACAAATCGACTGTCCGAGAGCAAAAATCCTCAAAAAGAAATCTGGCATATAATAAATGATGAAACATCACAAAAACAGAAAAACACAGATATTTCTCTAAAAGATGATCAGTGCAAAGATATACCTTCCACATCTGTGCCTGATACATTTAACACGCACTTTGTAGGTATAGCTTCCAAGTTGGCGCTAAACTGTGATGAGTCATTATCGGACCTATACGTACATAAACATCTAAACGAAACGACTAGTGTACCGCAGTTTACTTTGCCGATTGTCACCACAGATGACCTAAATAAAGTTTTAAAATCCCTGTTTAAAACCCGCACTACATTAGATATATATGACATATCTGTAAACATCTTGACTTGTGTATGGCCAATAATGTCTCGGATTTTAGTTATGCTGGTGAATCAAATGTTCTTGAGTGGCGTGTATCCAGCTGTTCTCAAGTCTACCAGGGTTTGCCCGGTATATAAGGGTAAAGGAGAAAAACACAAGGTAGATAACTATAGACCAATCACAATAGTATCAAATATTTCAAAAATAATAGAGTCTATAATATCGTCGAATATTGTTGCCTACCTCGAGTCGAATGAGTTGCTGACAGACAAGCAGTTCGCATACAGGAAGTGCAAGTCAACTACGTCAGCTGCTCTCTCGATTTTTGATTGTGTAACCACTTGTCTCGACGATAAATACAAAGTATCAGCCATATTTTGCGATCTCTCGAAAGCGTTCGATGTGATAAACCATAAAATCTTATTAAATAAACTGTCCAATTACGGTATTAGAGATAACGCTCACCAGCTAATAAAATCGTTCCTTACTGATAGGAAGCAAACTGTACAAGTAAAAATAAATGGTAAGCAATTTAAATCAGAGCCATGTGAAGTCACTATAGGAATCCCTCAAGGTTCTGCCCTGGGTAATACCCTGTTTTCGTTGTTTGTTAACGACCTCCCATCAGCCATATCTGACGGTCTCGTAGCTCTCTTCGCTGACGACACCACGGTGGTTGTGAGCGCGCCAACACATGATAAGCTCGTCGACAAAATCTGCAAAGCAAGTGATGAGCTTAAAAACTGGTTCTCTGCAAATGGCCTAGTACTAAATGTAGATAAGTCGAATGTAATGATATTTTCAGGAAGATCAATCGACTTACCTCAATCTAATATAGTTCGCAGTCCTATGCCGTTATGTGACAAATGTAAGTTTCTTGGGTTCACTTTGGATTCGCATCTCAGCTGGGAACACCACGTGGAAGCACTATGTAGCCGACTGAGCAGCGCTGTATATGCGCTTCGTCAGTTAAAACCGCTTATCACGCCTTTTGCCCTTAAACAAGCTTATTTCGCGTATTTTCACTCAATCATGGTTTATGGTTCACTTTTGTGGGGGGCCGCGTCGAATTCTGAACAAGTCTTGATTATGCAAAAACGAGCAATACGCGTGATAGCCGGCGTAAAACCTTTGCACTCGTGTCGTAAGCTATTTTCCGAACATAAAATATTGACACACTACGGACAATATATCTTTGATTCAATTAATTATGTTCGTCGAAACTTATCACAGTTCAAACGTGTTAGCGCGGGATCGAGAACGATACGTCGAACTGGCCGCCTGGCTCCAGTCAAGCACCGGATGGCGCTAGCAAAACGGAACCCGCGCGTGATTGGTCCCTCGCTATACGACAAACTGCCAATGGACTTGCAGGATGAACCATGTGACGAAACGTTTAGGCATCGATTAAAGAACCTTTTATTGGAAAATGTATTTTACTCTGTTCAAGAGTACTTAAATTGTAAATTTTAAATTATTTTATAAATTATTTTACCTTGTTTTGTTGACATTTAATTTTTATTGCTTTTTTATGACATTGATTATGTACTGATTTGACATTGTATTTTTATATTTTACATTTGTATGCATGCATTTTTTTACATGTACTGATCTGACATTTTATTTTTATATTTTATATTTTACATTTCCTTGACGATCACATTATGGTGGACATTGATTTTATTAATTGTAACGAATTATTAGAACCTATAATGTGAAATAAATAAACTAAACTAAACTATAGGGTGTTAGGCATGGTACTGCATTCCTTTCATAGGATGTACCACTTTTTGAAATCATACTTTCTCCAAAGAACAAGGTTTGCATCACACAAAGTTAAGTCTTATTGGCTGGTTCATGCCTTAAGGCAAGTGTAGTCGTGAACGGCCTCGACAGTGGCGCTACCTTGCAAAAAAAATGCCATAACTATTTCATTGAGTTTGAAGGTTAATGCTAAATTACTCAAGGATAATGCTAAAAACTTGGGCATCGGACATTCTGATAGAATGTTTGTATAAAAAGAAAACTTTATTTTTGTGAAGTGGCGCCACTGTCGAGGTCATTGACGGCCACACTCGCCTTAAAAAGAAACTCGGTTCAATGACGTCAATGTTACACATTGGCCTCAATTCGGGATACAAATTCTCTTTACTTACCTTAAATTAGTGCCGTCACTTTCCGTCAAATAGGTTTAAGATAGGAGATATCTAAGTCATGTCTTGTTTTGAAGCAAAATATGTATTATCTGTCAAAATATGGCCGCTGCCACTTCCCGTGCTCCCACGAATGTCGGCTTCTCGTGCGCGAGTCAAAGGAACGGCAGCACCAGCGCGAGCGAAATGTATTGCTATCTCGCTCACTCGTATTGACGCGAGAAACGTATGACGGCAGTGTGTGAACACTCTAAAGAACTGCTAAAGAGTGGAACTCACTACCTGCGTCTGTGTTTCCAAACGCATACAACCCTAATCTCTTCAAAGTAAGAGTGAACAGGCTTCTTCTGGGTGAGCTCGCTCCATCTTAGACTCTGTCTCTGTCCTATGACCTAGACTAGAGTCAAGAGCAAACCAATGCTTGATAAAAAAATAAAAAAAACTCACTCGCGTTGATACTTCCGCTCAAGTATTTCGAGCTATATTCGCGACAGCGGCAGGAACAAGAGCAGGTGTAAAGTGTGAACGTGCTATTAGGTACTGATCGAGTTATTAATTCTAGCTCAGTGGTTAGAACGTCAGCACAATCCGCTATAAGTCCTGGTTTCGCAACCCATTCGTGTGAAATTTTTGGTTGTTTGAATTTAAGCCGTGTGATGGCAGCTTAGAATAGCATCACCCCATTTCTTTCCAGTGGGAGTCGTAAGAGGCGACTAAGGGATTCGAGGGTGTGTATTGCAATTTTAGGCGATGGGATTACAACCTGTCACTATGGCGATACACAATTTTCCGAATGGCCCTCAAATATTTGTCAGATGTGGCGTAAATTTTTGGTTTCTGCGGCCGTTTACGCTCTGCCTACCCCGCAAGGGATAAAAGGCGTGTTAAGTGCGTTGAAATTAAATACTCCAATTATTAAATGCTTTCCTAATTTTTCCAGAGTGCCAGGAATGACAATAGCCACAGACATAATCTGCGGCTTCCCCACAGAGACAGACAAGGATTTCGACGATACTATGACATTGTGTGACAAGTATCGATTCCCGTCCTTGTTCATCAATCAGTTCTTCCCGAGACCTGGAACTCCGGCAGCTAAGATGCAGAGAGTGAGTGAAACAGACATATAGCTACATCTCCAAGTTAGACAGAGACAAGTATAGATTCCCGTCCTTGTTCATCAATCAGTTCTTCCCGAGACCTGGAACACCTGCAGCTAAGATGCAGAGAGTGAGTGAAACAGACATAGCTACATCTCCAAGTTAGACAGAGACAGGTATCAATTCCCGTCCTTGTTCATCAATCAGTTCTTCCCGAGACCTGGAACACCTGCAGCTAAGATGCAGAGAGTGAGTGAAACAGACATATAGCTACATCTCCAAGTTAGACAAAGACAGAAAGAAGTATCAATTCCCGTCCTTGTTCATCAATCAGTTCTTCCCGAGACCTGGAACACCAGCGGCTAAGATGCAAAGAGTGAGTGAAACAGACATATAGCTACATCTCCAAGTTAGACAGAGACAGAAAGAAGTATCAATTCCCGTCCTTGTTCATCAATCAGTTCTTCCCGAGACCTGGAACACCAGCGGCTAAGATGCAAAGAGTGAGTGAAACAGACATATAGCTACATCTCCAAGTTAGACAGAGACAAGTATCGATTCCCGTCTTTGTTCATCAATCAGTTCTTCCCGAGACCTGGAACACCTGCGGCCCAGATGCAAAGAGTGAGTGAAACAGACATATAGCTACATCTTCAAGTTAGACAGAGACAAATATTGTTTCCGTTTGTGCCTGATATCAACTGTATTCGATGTTCATTGCGTAGTCGGTTAGCCATTATGATACCAGAAATATTTACCGGCTACGCAATGTACTAAGAAGTTTCATAACATAGGGCACTGGCCGCTAAGATGTTAAGAGTAAGTGAAACAGAGATATAGCTGCATCCACAGGTAAGACAGAGACAAGCGTATCGTTTTCTGTCCTTGTTTATCAGTCAGTTCTTCCCGAGACCCGGGACGCCGGCTGCTAAAATTTTCTGAATGATTCTCAAATGTTTTTCAGACGTGAATGTTTCTTTTTTACGGGCGTTTACGCTCTGCCTACCCCACAAGGGATATAGGCGTGATATACAGGGAGTAACAAAAAGGGTATAACAAAACGAAAGAAGGTCAACGTACTTATGAAACGAAATAACTTTTATCATGGAACATAGGTCGAAATTATGTAAATAATTTGGACCTTCCATACTAAATTGCCGATCAGCTGGTTAATTTACTATGGGAAGTCAATTTTTTTTAAATTACGACCTAATATGTATGTACGTATATTTTTTCTTCATTGTTCATACATAAATACACGCATCACGCCTATATTCCCTTGCGGGTTAGGCAGAGCGTAAACGGCTGCAATAAACAGACATTTACGCCGCGTCAGACAAATATTTGAGGGTCATGCGGAATGTTGTCAGCCCATCGCCCAAGTTTGCAATACACACCCTAAAGTCCCATAGTCGCCTCTTACGACTCCTACGGGAACGAAATGGGGTGATGCTATTCTAAGCTGGCATCACATGGCATAAAATATGAATGGACACAGATATTTAATTTAAAAGTTTACATAAATAAAGGATAAACATATGCCCAAGTTTATAACTACAAGGTTGCTTTCTAGGCTAATAATAATAATAATAAAATTGTTTATTTCTTTAACAAAAAAGTTTACAATAACAACATGTCGCTGGAAACTCCTTGTAAGCATAAAGATAGCCTGTGCCAGGAGCTCCCGCTCTTCCTGTTACATTCTTTGAATGCAGACGGTGCACAAAACAATAAATTTACATCATAAAATATATGTGTATGTATATATATAAAAAAAAGAAAACAAAATCAAAATCAAGAAAATGAACTTAAAATTAATAAAAAAAAGTTTTTTCCCGTAATTGCTTGTGTGTGTGTGTGTGTGTGTGTGTGTGTGTGTGTGTGTTGTGTGTGTGTGTGTGTGTGTGTGTGTGTGTGTGTGTGTGTGTGTGTGTGTGTGTGTGTGTGTGTGTTGAGTGTGTGAATGGATAGGTCGGTGTTTGTAGATGGAAGTTATGTAGTTGTAATTATCATACCATCAAGTTATACGTTGTAGCAGATTCTCGGTATCTGAGTAGTTAGTGGTGAGTAGCCAGTTCTTCAAAGCTTTTTTACACTCATGGAAATTTAGGTCATTTAGGTCAAGTTTTTCGTGTAGTCTGTTGTAGAGGTAAGCTGATTGTGCATTAAATTGTCTTTGAGCAAATACAGTTTTCACGTTTTGGCTTAAGGCAGGTTTATTTTTCCTTCTTCTTAGAGTATTAGTCGGTTTATAGGGTAACGTTTTGTGTAGTCTTAATATTGCATTCATTATATATAGTTGTCTTACAGTAAGTAAGTTACAGCTCGAGTAAAGGTTACTCGTTGGAAACCGGTATGGTTTTTTAAGCATAGCTTTTAGTAAGCAGCGTTGCCCCCTTTCAACATCCAACATTTTAGTTTTTATTGCACCACCCCATACTGAAATGCAATAACTTAAAATAGATTGTGCTAAAATAGTGTAGATTTGTGTACGTAGTTTTATAGATGTAATGTGCCTAAGGGTTTTAAAAATCCAAATCAATTTTCTTATGCGGTCATTTGTATATTCTATTTGCAAGTTCCATGATAGTCTCTGGTCTAGAATTATCCCTAGGTATTTGGTAGAGTTAACTCTTTCCAATACTTCACATTGGCACGAGCTATAGTCTTCACCAGAACATCTATGGATTTTCAAAGAATGGTTTAAATCTGCTTGTGATTTTTTACTAATAGCAAAACATATATAATTTGTTTTTGATATGTTTAGTGTTAGGAAGTTGTTTGACAACCAATCCGATACTCGAGCCATCCCTTTCTCCGCTAGGGTAAATACAGTACTCCATGATGCTCCAGTAAAAACTACAGCAGTATCGTCTGCATATGAGAAAATTTTACCTCCTTCGAGATTCAGGTTAGTTAGACTGTTTATATAAATTAAAAATAATGTAGGGCCGAGAACACTTCCCTGAGGGACGCCATAGCTAATATCAGAGTCGCAACTAAAGTATTTGTCTATTTTGACCCTCTGTGTACGTCCTGTTAAATAGTCACTGAATAAAGCCAGCTGCGTCCCCCTAACGCCAATCTGCTCTAGTTTTTGCACAAGGCTGGGAAGAGAGACGGTGTCAAATGCTTTTTTTAAATCCAGGAAAACTGTTAGACATTTGTTCCCTTTGTCGAGTTTTCTTGTAATTAGGGAGGTAATATCACGAACAGCATCTTCAGTTGACAGACCCTGCCGGAACCCATATTGAGATTTAGACAGAATATTAAATTTGGTTAGATATTTAGTAAGGCGGCTATTAATTAATATATTTTATCTACCGCTGCCACTAATTTTCCCGTGGTAATAGTTTTTTCCCGCGGTAAAAAGTGGCCTATATGTTTTTCCGGGTTATACTCTACCTGTGTTCCAAATTTCATCCAGATCGGTCAAGCCGTTTGAGCGTGAAGAGGAAACAAACATACCCACACACAAACTCTCAGATTTATAATATTAGTACGGACGGATTCACATCGCAAGTCAAGAAATTTAATCGTAGATAGCGCTATTGATTATGGAGGAGGTTCCTGAAAAACAGCTACCTTGCTGAGGTTCATCCTTTTCACAAGTGTTTACAGCCACTAATTTCCGTAATTGTTTTAGATACTATGTTAATATAAAGTACATCTAAAACATTTTGTGAATAAATCCCTTTTTTTCTATTAAGTCTAACTAAACTTTTTTCTTCCCAGGTATGTTCAAGCCAGGACGTGAAGAAACGAACCAAAATGTTATCAGAACTGTTTCGCTCATACGAACCTTACGGACACAAAGTTGGCGAAACTCAACAAGTTTTAGTCACCGATATATCACATGATAAGAATTACTATGTGGCACATAACGAGTTCTATGAACAGGTAAGCGTAAATTACGCCTGTATGTTTTGCGGGGTAGACAGTGGCTGAATAAACGTATTAACTTCATTGCTATGAATTGATAGCTGTCGAATCAGGCCTATAAAATTTACTAGTATGATGTAAGATGTCATCTGAACTATTTCGCTCATACGAAACTTACGGACAAAAAGTCGGTGAAACTCAGCAAGTTTTAGTTACGGATATACGGGGTGGCCCGAACAGTGCCGTCCAAAGACAAAACTTAAATGACAAAAATAAAAAAGTGTTCTGTGATTTTTTGCAGTTTTCGAGTCATTCAACTTTTAAAGTTGTATGGCAAAAATTCTACTGAAACACTATTTTCGCTTTTTTTAACATAAAGATTATGCTACAGAAACAACCGTTCGCAAAGCCATATTAGGGAAATGAACATTTGTGAAACACGCGGTAATTATCAGTTAACATTTTCCTATACAACTTTAAAAGTTGATTAACTCTGAAACTACAAAACATCGCGGAACATACATGCGGGTTCGTATTCCCCTTAATATAAAATGTGGTCTTTAGATGTCACTATATGGGCCACCCACCCTGTATATCACACGATAATAATTATTTAATTGTACATGATTTTTATTAACAATATAAGTTGTCAATTTCTTCAATTCTGTCAAACATTTTCTAATGTAACAAAAAGAAAGGAGACAGAAATCTAAGCTTTCATTGCCAAGCAAATGCGACATTTATAAAAATCCTACGTTATTTTGTTAGGCAAATAAAATAACAACTTGTAGATTTTCTCTCTTTTTTCTTTTACTTTCAAGATACTGAAAGAAATAGCTAAGATGTACGTACTAAACCGACAACCTATCACGCCTTTTCAGGTGCTGATACCGAAGGAAGAAAAATACATGGGCAAGATGGTCACCGTAAAAATCACAAGCGCGTCTAAATTCTCCATGATGGGTCAACCCATAACCCGCCCCACCATGCCGGGCCTCACCACACCCCTTAAAAAGGGGGAGGTTTCAGGAATTACCGATGTGAAGAGAAAAAACAATTATCTGCCGATATTTGTAGTGATATTTGCTGTTGTTTTTAGGTTGATATGGTATTTTTTATAAACAAGTAAAGTTATTTAAGCAAAATATTGTTTTTTATTTTTTATTATAACTATGGTAGGTTAGGTACATCTTACTAGATATGGATAACTTTTAATGTTAACCATTATAAACTTTGAATTTTACCTACCAAATTGAAATAATTGTGTGATACAAAATGTAAAAATATTAGCTTCAAATATTTTAAGGGGTGAACCAGTCTATGAAACTGAACTACTTTCCCTAAGTCCTAACTAGATCGAAATAAGAAAAAAATATTAGACCTTACCTTACTTAAGTTTATCCCGGAACATTTTGTATCCAATTGTTTTTAAATTTTAATATATGTTCCTGTGGGGAAAGTTGTTCAGTTTCATAGACTGGTACATCCCTTAAAATATATGCAGGTATTTTTTTTTTTACATCCGGTATACGATAGACGGCCTTAATGCTAGGCAACAGAGAATACAACTGAGGACCCTTGAGTTTTTTTTCTCTGAATTCTTTTTTGTTTCGTAATTTTTTTGTCTACTAGGTGTATTGTCACTTGGTACTATTGTTCACAATTAAAATACCTACTTTACTAAAAATACTTATAAAAACCTCAAAAATGGCTCTTTAAATACAAAACCACAAAGCATTTTGTAAAGGTGTAAAATAAACCAGTTCTAATATAATACGAAACAATAGGATAGAATTAACTGACACATATTCGGTCGGGTGAACCTTTTCATACGATATTATATAAAGTTACACTTGGCTATCCGTCTGTCTGTTTGTCACCGGCTAGTGTGCTGTTTGGGAGTTTTAAAGTGAAAAGTTGTTGGAAAAAAGTTGTTTAAAAATGGCGACTTATGCGCAGCCGGGAGCTAAGAGGCAGAAAGTGAAGGAGAGAATCGACGTTGATTATTTTCAGGGTGAGTTGATTTAATTTGAATACTTTTTTTATAGTGAATACAATATTTTCAATTGTATAGCTAAGTATATTTAACCTGTTTGGGTGGCATTTAATCAAGAAAATATCTACAATCTTATTATATACATATTTTGAAAAGATTGGAAGTAAAAACAATGTGCTTTATTTGTAAAAAAAACACAACAAATGGAATAGTTTCAGTAAAAAATCGGTACAATTCAGGCCTTATTGCTCAGGCAGCAATTTCTACCACTAAAAGAGTATGTATATAGTAAGCCGGGATATTTATATGGATCTTACTAAAGCGTTCGATTTTGTAGACCATCGCATTTTATTACAGAAACTCGAAGCAAATGGAATACGCGGTAATATTCTTGCACTTTTCGAATCATATCTTTATCATCGTGAGCAGTATGTTAGTATAACAAAAATTTGCCCTATAACTAATACAGAAATAAAATACTTATCAAGTGCTCTTAAAATAACATCCGGAGTTCCTCAGGGGAGTGTACTGGGGCCCCTTTTGTTCCTTTTATACATCAATGATTTGCCTAAAAGTGTGTCCCAACCTATGTTACTCTTCGCCGACGATAGCACTATAGTAATTAAATGCAACAAACCGAATGAATATGAAAGTGATATCAATAATGCACTAAAAGATATTATATTCTGGCTAGATCAAAACAAACTCAAAGTAAACTTAGAAAAAACCAAATTGATGCACTTTCATCAACGTAATCCTTCAAATCTCATACAAAATGTTAATATAAATTTTAATGGATCTATCATAGACAGCACAGAAAACACAAAATTTTTAGGCCTTACCATTGATAACAAACTAACGTGGAAATCTCATGCATCAGACATTTGTAAAAGATTAAATAAATTTTCGTATGCTTTATATGAATTAAATAAAGTTGCTAACAGAGAAGCTGTCATGGCTGCATATCATGGGTTTGTTGCATCATGTTTAAGGTATGGGATAATTTTTTGGGGCAATTCCTGTGAAAAGGAAACTATTTTCAAAGCCCAAAAGCGTTGCATTAGATCTATATGCAGCCTTAATAATATAGACAGCTGTAGACCTTTTTTCAGAAGTTTAAATATTTTAACTCTAACGTCACTTTACATATTTGAAGTAGTACTTTTTGTGAAACATAATCCTCATTTGTTTAGTAAAGTATCAGAAAGACACAATTTAAATTTACGGTACACAAATAACTTGGCTGTTGTTGAAACACGAACGACTCTACTACATAATAGTGTATTCGCTATGGCACCAAAACTCTATAATAAGTTGCCTAGTAATATAAAGAGTTTAAATTCAAAACAATTTAAAAAACAGCTATTTATATATTTAGTAGACAAAGCCTATTACAATTTAAGCGAATATTTTACAGATTAAGTAGTTATGTAATGTTTAATTTTTCTTGATCTCATTGCTTAGGTTATTGTTTTGTTTTGATGTTATTGATAATATATAAGTACCTACTATACTGTTAAGTGTTAAATAGTTTTAAGACCAAAATATTTGTATGCTATTTTGTGATGGCAAATTATGGAGGACTGTACCCAATTAACCTGTTATCTGTATTTTATACTATACCCATAATTACAAATAAAGTTCTGAGTTCTGAGTTCTGAGTTCTGAGTTCTGATAGTGCAAAGATACAACTACATATACTAACAAACTATTTTGCTTAAGAGTCCTACTTCGCCGGAAGGAACGAAATTCAAATGAAATTCGGAAGTCATGTCAAAGAGTATACTATAGAGGTGTCACCATTTCATATAATGTTAGTCTAACTGGTACTGATACAATACTTGACGACTAATGGTAGTGCGACTGCCTGCGGCGCTAAGGTTCCGGGTTCGATTCTCGGTGGACTACTCACAAAGTTGATATTATAACTTGGAAGGAATATTAACCTACATTATATCATAAGGACCATATTTTGGAATAAGCTGAACCATTCGCCAAGACTTAGCTGAACGCATAGTATCCATATTAATTATGAACTGTATAAACTGTACTGTATGTTTGTTTGTTATTCTTCCACTTTCAGTACATGAAAAGAATTGGTCTAAAAATAAGGGCTTAATCAGTTCACAAAACACTTATCTTCATAACATCTCAAATCATATTTACAACTTTTTAGTTTTACGTTATTTCAGAAGAAGCAAAGTCATTAAACTAAAGAAAGCCAACTTATTAATTCAGGTTTAAAAATGTAAGTGGCCAGTATCATGTTACGCACTTTGCGCGAACATATTTTTGTTTCGTTTTTGTCCATCCTGGTATTGTACATTTTTTTGCGAACTTCGACATTAAGTAACTTTTTTTGGATATTTCTTTGTCATTTTCGTCATTGCGTGCACCTTAAGCGCAACTAATACTGTTAAATTTCAATTTCAATTTTAAACGTTTATTGCATAAATCAGTATACATAGATGTAAGTTCAAAATATAAATAGCAAAAACCAATTAGCGACGGCCATTATTGATATTATGATATGATAATATATAAAATAGCGGTCGCATTCTCGCACCGTTCATTAGTTTTTGAACAATATTTGTTGACCATCAGACAAACACAGAGCCACATGCCTTAAAAATTTCATACCTTCGAACACCTTTTACAATCTTTTTCCTTTAATCACCGACACCAGTTGAATTGCTTCATAGTTAAAAATTATCATACATTTTGGTGGTATCTATTAAAGTAACTAAGAAAAATTAAAATCGAAGGTGCTTCTAATTGTTTGTTTGACTAAGGTTTTTAATCCATTCCTATCTGGATAATCCTATAATTTTTGGTCTTGAAATTGGTATTTTTAGAAAAGGGATTTATAGCCCTATACAATGTTTGGTAATATTTCGGTGTTACCAACGAACCAGGGTGACCACAACCTTTAATATAATTGTTACGGGCAATTTGATAAGTCCGGGCACTATTAATACTGACCGGTCAGTATTAATAGTGCCCGAACTAATTGGGCAATGTGATTAAAATAGCACGATTAATTACTTTTCCCGGTCAGTATTAATAGTTCCCACCCTTCCTTGGGCAAAGTAATAAAAATAAAGAACAGTAATGTAATTTTTTATTTAATGAAGTTAAACTTACATTATTTAAATGAAATGAAACTTGCATAATATTCATTAAAGTTATCGATAAATTTGAACATGGGAATTAAAAAATTAATAGTTATAAATGTAATAAGATCAGTAGTTACCTACTATTTTTTTTAATGAAGTTAAACTTTAATCATTTTTTAGAAAATTATCGATAAAATTTTAACTTGGAAATTAAAAAAACAAATAGTTATAAAAAGTAATAAAACTGTAGTTCTGACTGCAGTTCAAAACGCTGTAAATACAAGAAATCAAACATTCTCTGCAATTCAAAATGTCACAAAAGCACATCTTGCAAGAACTTAACAACTTTCTTGCACTCCTTAATTAATAAATATTTCAGTTGATTTCTTAGTCTACTAATTTTTAAACTATTTATTCTTGCAAGATGTGCTTTTGTGACATTTTGAATTGCAAATAATGTTTGATTTCTTGTATTTACAGCGTTTTGAACTGCAGTCACCACTACAGTTACAATACTGGTAGCCTTGTCCGTCAAAATGAGAATCTCTTCGAGCACGTTCTCGAAGAGTAATATCAAGTTTTGGAACATCGTCAATCGAAACGAACTTTTCTTTACACAAAGTAAACTCATTTCTGGAGTACAGTTAGTTTAAAATGCCGTGTTTAGTACGTAGTTTGTAGAGTTTTCCTTTTTCGACAGATATAATAATAGCAATTATATTATGACTATCTGTCTTGGCTCGATCTACATCTGGTATACTTACTCGGACGCTTTGGCCTATTATGCTATAGGAAATTATAGCAGTTTTTGCAGTCTATCACATTGCCCGGTCCAAGTGATAAATTCAAACTTACTCTAAAGACTGATTTATTACATGGACCACGGGCACTCGGGCATTATTAATAATGGCCGGTCCAAGTGATTAATTAATCACTTTGCCCGATGATTTTGGGCACTATTAATAATGGCCGGTCAGTATTAATAGTGCCCGATTAATCACGTTGCCCGTAACATAATGATACCCTCGACCTTCCCGAAATGATAAGTACCTACCTGGAAATTTATTTTTACATTAGTATTGGCATTTTGTTCGGTGACACTCTAGGACTTTCCAGCTAGGTATAAGTCTAGAACCTTTCAACCCAGTGTTACCCTAGCATGAAGATCTTGACCCAGTGCCACTCTAGAACCTTTCTACCCCATA
Source organism: Tuta absoluta (assembly GCA_027580185.1). Lineage (NCBI taxonomy): Eukaryota > Metazoa > Arthropoda > Insecta > Lepidoptera > Gelechiidae > Tuta > Tuta absoluta. The sequence continues at coordinate 2,143,705 of JAQAHW010000023.1, read as the reverse complement.
ACACTAAAAACCTTCCGAATCAATTGATCCCACTCTTGAACTGAAATCTGACAAAAATCTTTTACTACATAAATAATACTTTTGTATACTAGGTACGCAAGTTTCAAGAGATATGAGCGTGATATGTGTATGTATGTATGTACGTAAGTACATGTACATAATTATTTTTCTCAAACATGCTAGGAAATGTGTTCATTTCTTTCAAAAAAAGAAACCGCGAAGTTTCACACTGTTTGTCACGTCTCAGATCACGCCAGCAAAGTTGTATGGAAATCCTTTGCTGGTGTCCATGAAGATAAATTCGTTATACGCTAAACCCACATAATTTGATTTCAAAATTATCTCGATGACTCTCATAGAAACGGAACGTAATTTGGTATGAAACAGGTAACTAAAGACGAGGCTGTATGATGTGAAGACCCTTGCCTGTCCAGAATTAAAAAAGAAAAGAATGAACTAAACATTAGTATGGCAGAATATTACGTAATACTGTGCCTTACAGGCGAATTTATTTAAAAAAATTACAATTGGTGGGAAAATTGTAAATTTTTATTTGTTTCGTTGTGTTGTGGTCGCTAGCTAACTTTTATAAGAAGTACAATCTTTCATTTCCTAGCCTTTTTTTGAGAAAAGCACTATGTAAGCCTCGGGGAAAATTACTTTGCTTGACTTGTATAATTGAAGTCCTCGCCTGCGGCTCGGACTTCAAACTATACTCGTCCAGCAAAGTCTTATTTTCCATGACTTGACAACAATGTACTTATACTTGCTTTCTTATAATTTGTCCTAAAACTGTGGTTGGTGGTGACCGTATGCGCAGCGCTCCATACATTTGAAATTTCCGCCGCGGTTAAAAAACTGCTTTTGTGCCGCCGTGTCGCCGTCTAGTGTAGCATATAAATCGAACCTTACTACTTCATACTAATCTGCACTATCAACCACGTCATCCTATTATTTGATCGTAAAAATATTTTTAATACCTACGTCTAATCGGTTCATATTTTGCGTTTCGTTCGATGTACCAATCAACATTGATAGGTCTTCGCAGAAGACGAAAGCACCTTCTGCGGGTACCATCAGTATAGTTTATTTCTTGTGATTTATACTATGTGTTGCACAATGGAGTGGCATTGTCATATTTTGACAAAACTCCTTAAATAAAGATTTAAAAAAAAAACGTAGTATTGACATTGGCAAAATTATCCATAGCGGATAGAATGCCGTTGTTGTAGATAGTTGATAATGTTGATATATTTTACGGCAAAATTCTAGCTACAATAATTTTTCACGGTCAAAATATCGAACAAATGTACAGTGTGTCGCGTCTGCATCATATTCCGTTTATCTATGATCAATTCCACGTCAGTTTTGACAGCAGAGGAAACACATCAAAACAAAAACCTTTTATTCCCAAGGAAAGCAGCCGGAAACAGTAAGTGTTTTGCTAAATTTCTTAATAACTAAGTTGTTTTGTCAAAAAATAGCCGCCCGGGCGGGTTCAACGTGAAATTGCCATTAATAATCATACTAAGATCAATACAGTTCGATTAGCACTGGCGGAGGAAATCTCTTACGCCACGCTTCATCACTGAAAAATAGAGGTAACTTCAAATTTTAATTTCTCCGTAATTAAATATAAAATGAGATTTTGCGCTGCCCTGGCTTATTCCTTATATCTTGAAGATTAAAAAACAAAATTTTGTTGACAGTGATGTGCCTTAGATTATGTATAAAATGCATTCTCGTAGCTCGTTTTCACCTCACTTAATGGAAGTAGGCCCGTTAAGTACTAATGCATAAGTACATGAGCGGATGAAAAACGCTTACACCAGGGTTTATCAGGTCGTTTGACGACTCGGTGTCCCACACGAAAAAAGAGTATAGATATATTATTTAAAATAAAATAAACTAATATATACTACTATGTATATAAAGATATGTAAAGTAAATAGGTGATTGGCCTGGTTCTATGCTCGCGGGGAAATTACATAGGTATTACGGCACAGAATTACATACATACATACATAAATCACGCGTATATCCCTTACAGGGTATGCAGAGCGTTTACGGCCGTAAAACGGATATTAACACTACGTCTGACAAAAGTTTGAGGGTCAATCAGATAACTGTGTATCACTATAGTGACAGGTTGTCAGCCCATCGCCTAAAATTCTAACCCTCGAGTCCCTTAGTCGCCTCTTACGACACCCATGGGTGAGAAATGGGGTGATGCTATTCTAAGCCGGCATCACACGGCTCTACCAGAATTACCACTGTTTAAATAAGAACTAAGTGCCTACATCATCTACTTATCGTGTGGGACACTAAATCGACGGACGACCTGATGAACTAAGCAAATGAATTGATTGAGCATTGTTTTGGCAGGCATCGATAAGGTGGATTTCAATAATGCAGCTTCCGTTACCGACACGTCTACATACCGCTACTACAGCGCTGGGGAACGCGTGCATTCACGATCTATGGAGGAATGGCTGAAATTCAGCGTCTCATTCACTGATTTCAAGAGAAATGGTAAGAAAAACAACTAGTCCCGGTTAAATGGACCGATGGCGGATAGTACAGTCATTCTACGCCGAGGGTCGTGGGTTCGATCCCCACAAGACACAAATATTTGTTAAGTCAATTTCACATATTTGTGTTTAGTCTGGGTGTTTCTATGTATAATATGTATTTATTTACAAAATGTAAAAAGTATTTATGTACTAATATCAGCTATCTAGTTCCCATAGTACAAGGTACAAGCTATGCTTAGTTTGGGGCTATAAAGCTTACTTAACCTAATTTAATTTAAAATTGTAAATTCATTCATTCAAATAATTTTACTCTTACTTCCTTTCCTATCTTTGATAAATTCCATAAATGTCATCGTTATTTTATTTGATTTTTGTTGTCAATTTCGTTATATTATTAAAATTTTATTAGATAACTTTTTATTACCGTGTTGTCTCGCTGGTGCTGCACAGCACAATTAGGGTACCACGGAAGACCAGCGCTGTAGTATATTATTATGCTATAGCACAATGCTGAGTGGTTGCCTTTTTTGGTGTAATACTTGCTTTATATTAATTATAAGCCTGTTTATAATAATAAGTATACTTTTAAGTTTTGTATTGCACTGAAATAAATGCTTTCTATTCTATTCTATTCTATATGGCGCTGTGTGTAATGTACAGGATATTTTTAATTGAGACTAGACGCATGTTTAAAGAACACAAGCTATCTAAATAATCTTTATTTGAGGAATAAAACGCTAGATTTCAAATTTGAGATTTAGTAGAACGCCACTTTGGGGAATAAATCTTTTTGAACAAATAAAAGAAATATCAAGGGAAATATCGAGCCAGGATCGAGTCCTTTTTAACCTGCTACTTTGAAATATCGAAAAAAAAAACGTTTCCCAACATAGGCTCAATAGTAAAAGTTGTTCAGTTTCATCGTCCGATTATGCCTGCAAAGTTTTCGGTACACCATCCCCCTACACCCTGTAGGTATATTCCGAATCTTATACCTTCAGGTAACGACCCATACAACCGCAACCCCACCCGCTCGTGGGACGACGGCACAACCACACTGGACAACCACAAACGCACCATCAAAGCGCTATTCGACTTCATGACGAAACTCGGCGTCAAATACTGGACCGCTTTCGATACTGACATCGTGCCTGCCAATGACAACTGGGAAGAATGTAAAGTGCAGTGGGAAGAAATGATGGAGTATGTGCAAGAGTTGAACCAGAAGTATCATGTTAAGCTGTTGTGGTTGGCGCCTGACTTGCATTCTAGAAACAGGTAAGCTTGAAGTGAAATAAAAAATGATTTTTTACCATTACTATGGTAATTACATAATTAGCTACTGCTAATCATAATATTTCTTTGGTACATGCATGACTTAGGGCACAAACAGCCATTGGAATCTCCGAACAAAGCTACCGGACCGTATACCTGTCCCAGTCCCACGATTATCTTCTGAGTTACGATTAGCTACATCGAGACGAGGCTGTATGGTTTTAAGACCTTTGCCTGTCCAATGGATAAATAGAATACAAAAGAATTTTATCTATGCCTGTCAAATTCAAACTGTCATTTTTTGTCACGGCCAACTTCTAACGATTTCTATTTCTTTAATTACATTTATCCTTAATATTATTGTAAACATCGACCATTTTATAACCATTTATTTTATTTTGAAATGTGCTATGGGCAAAGACGAAGAAAAGTGAACTTGGCGAATACGAGGTGACGGCATTCGATAAAAATTTGTATTGCTGTTTTTACGATCAAGAATTTATTGAAACTGTTTAGAACATCGTTTAGAACGCAGTTTCGCTGCAATTTTTGTGGTATGTAATATAAGTAATGATATGACTTCAACGTTCATACTTATTCGCTATAGCAAATGTAAGCAGCTTCCCTTGATGTGGATATCACAATATTTTTTTGCTGATGTGTGTCTAAGTGTCTAGTTTCTTTGGTGCGTTCATTACGGTAGTGATCCGACGGAAACCAAACTGCTCAGGGATTATTTGGGAATCTACTGCTTTTGAGAGGCGGGTTAGTATTATTTCTTCAAATAACTTTCCAAAACCAGGCAGCAAGCTTATGGGACGGTAGCTTGTTGGCAAAGTAGGATCCTTTCCCGGTTTCTTGATTGCTATTACTTTCGCCAGTTTCCAAGAGGAAGGAAAATAACCAAGAGTTAAGCAGGCGTTCAGGATTTTTGTAAGAAGAACTATTGCCTTCTGAGATATATTCCGAAGAAGAGCATTATTGATACCGTCATGACCAGGTTTTCTTAGTAACTTACGTATTTCAGCAGGTCTAGCTAGGTTTGGAGAGTCATTTATTGATTGACTTGTGAGGAAATCCATAGAATCTGCAACGGCCGAATTTATTGTTGTCCCTGATTTCCATTGTATTGTAAGATCCATATTTTCCGAAAAAGCGCTAGCCAGAGCTTCACATTGCTCCGGGATTGATGTTGTTATATTGTCACTAGGAGTTTTCAGAGGGGGAACAGTATGAGGCTGGTAATTTAGTGAACTGACTACACGCCAAAGATCATTACTAGGATTGTCAACTTTAGCTAACCTACGATTCCAGTTATCATCATTAAAAGTCTTGACAGCAGCGGATATACTACTGCAAAGATTGTTTATTTCCTTAGACATCAGGCGTTTCCTATTGTGATCAGTTTCAGCTAAGGCAGCTCTTCGCAAATTATTTTTGAACTTGATGGCATTTTTGACGCGCCTTGGGAGTTTAATTGGAGTCATACCAGAATCCGCAGGCACATGCAAGTTACGCGCCTCCAAAATGATATCCGATAATAATTTTATGCCAAGATCAATATCTTCTATGGTTTTAAAACTAGAAGAAGTGAGTAAAATGTTCTGATCTAAGTAAGCTCTGTATTTTACCCAGTCAGCTTTAGCGTAATTGTATTTGATATGAGACTTACGTTGAAAAGCACCGCCAATGGAAAATATGGCAGGCAAGTGATTAGAGGAGAGCATGCTGTATGCTTGAGGTTCTGTATACTTATAGAAGTTTTTAATTATTACCACATCAGGAGTTGACGGTCTGCGCTTGTGGTCATAGTGAATAAGCGTTGGGGAAGCCGGGGCAATGATTTCATATTCATTGTTTAACATATGATCAAAAAGAAAATCACCATGGAGATTTACTGCATCACAATTCCAGTATGGATGTTTGGTGTTCAAGTCACCCATTAGTATCAATCTTGAGCTGATCCCTAGAATTGCATCTAGATCACAGGCTAGAAAAGGCAAATTTGGGGATTGATATGCAGAGATTAATGTTAAAGGTTTACCTGACAGCAAGATCTCGATGCCGATACACTCAAGATTATGTGTTTTAGGTAGAACTATTGGAGAGTGTGGAATATCAGATCTAATTAAGATAGCCACTCCTTGTCCTTTACCCCCTACTGATTGGTCGCGACGGTAGCAAGTAAAACCAGGGGTTTTCAGATATCTTTTTGTTGACATTCTGGTCTCGGAAATAGCCATAACATCAATAGACAATTCTTGGGTCATATCGAGAAGCTCGGTGATTTTTGTACGGATGCCATCGGCATTCCAGTATAAAACATGGAGGATATTTGAGTTAGACATAATGACCTAAGTGTGATAAAATAAGAATCACTTTATCCATCATATCATCACATGCTAAAAACTGTCTCTTGATGGCTTTTATGCATTTAAGGATTGCTAACATGTCTGACGTAGCGTCATCTTCAGTGTTTTCGTATTTAGTATTTGAGGTTGGTATCCAGGCCTGTTTTCCAGCAGACACAAAGTTCCATGGGCGACCATCTACTAGGTTGTTATTCAGTGGTTTTTTGTCATCCGTTTTACTTTTGGAGGCTTGCTGTCTACTAGTCATAGTTTGAAGGTACTTCTGTCTTTCTTTACATTTTCTAAAGTTTGCGGGATGTGCTTCGTTACAATTGCAGCATTTAGCTGGCTCGGTTCGATCTGTTTTAGGGCAGTCAGCTGTTAAGTGTGATTCTGTGCATTTCACGCAACGTGGAGGTAGATTACAGTTTCTAGACGCGTGACCAAACCCTTGGCATCTGAAGCATTGCGATCCGTAGAGGTTGTTGGCACGGTATTTCTTTATTTGGACGACGCAGTTACTTAGGTATTTTATCTGGTGAAAACTTGCAATATCACTACCAGGGGGCAGCTGAGCTAGGAAGGGTGGGCTAGATGTATATTTGTTGTCTTTGACTTTCATTTTACGCACAACTACATCTTTGTATCCGAGAGAGGCGAGCTCTTCTTTTAGATCATTTTCAGCATAAGCAGGTAACCCGAAAATTACTGCTTTCAAAGCTTTTTCATCTTTTCGGGTAAAAGTGTGATAAGCAACGCCATCAGTCCGTAAGCCGGTTTTGACTGCTTCGTGACCTTCTGCAGTGTAGCACACAACTGAGATTTTATTATTTCCCTTATATTTTATGTGGAAACTAGAAGTGTACTTGCCAATCAGAGTCTTGATGTGGTCATGTGTCCAGTCTTGTTTCAGTTCCATTAAGATAGGAGGGAGACGGGATGATTTATTCTTTGGTGCACATGCTTCGCGAAGTCGTGCCATCGCAGGATCAGTAAAGTTCGTGTTTGCATTGAGGACACTGAATTTATTTGATGTCTTCACACCAGGTGGAGGTTGTTGACTCCTTGGATGTGCAGTGTGTTTTGGTATCTTCCATTCACTTTCGGTCCGTGGACCCTCTAGGGGTCGTTTCCCAAGTGAATTTGACCTTTGGAGAAAGCGGTCCATTTTGGAAAAGTGACTTGCCGATACTAGCTGGTAAACTAGTATGTAACTTTCCCATCACTATACACAAAATATCAAGCAGAGTGGGGACTGTATCTAATACGCGTACGACTTCTACGACTGAGCGCGGACGACTCGACGAAAACTGGTGAATTAAATGCATGGTGAGTTATACTTTTTCTCTTTCCGCACGAATAACCGCAGTATCAGCGTATTTAAACTGCCTACTAGGCCGAAGAGGCAGTGTAGCGATCAGCATTTAAGTAGAATCATCTTAAACATCATCCCGGCCTGATGGCTTGATATGCTCTCCAAAGCAATGTACAATTGAAATTGAGAACAGCTACACCGAGCGATAAGTTGGCTAAGTATCAATAGACGCTAGACTACTGCATCACAGAAGGTGTGCGTCAATATAGCATGATGTCCCACATTCTTCACCACCTTGCCTATAATAAATGAACTCACGACTTCCCTACACTTATTATATACAATAGAACAATTACAGCCTAACACTATATTAATGTTTCAGAATAGTGCAATTCTATGGGCAGTATCAGCGCTAGACTGATACAGAAAAAAAAAAAGAATCGTATCCGCGCCTATTTTGCCTACCTGATAAGGTAGAAGGTAATGTCGCAGGTTTTAGACCAAAACCTAGTTTTCTTATCTTTTATATAAGACAAATTAAACTTAATTTTAGTTTAAACATTAGTATGGAGAAAAACTAAGTGTACCATATAAGTAAGTAAGTAAAAACACTTTATTGCACAAAATAAAAAATAAAAATAACAGGAAAATTCATAGCTATCATGCGCAAAGGCGGCCTTATCGCTACAAGCGATCTCTTCCAGACAACCTTTGGGTGGAGGAGAAAGTATGGAAAAACGGAGCAGTGCGAGAGTAATCATAATAGAAGTGGTAACTTTTATAAAAGCAACAAATACATAATACAAAACTATAATATAAATATAAACCTACATATAAATATACGTATACTTATATATACATATATAAATATAAATATATTATAATACATATCCATCTATATATATAGATATATATTCATACAAATACATATATACATCATTACACAAAAGGATATAAGTACCAACTTATTTGTAGTTAATTCTTGCTTTTGACAGGTAATGTGCATGTACCTTCGTAATCTTAAGCTTAATAAGCTTGGTGGGCTGGGTGGCGTTTTCGTTATTCAGCTCTGAAAACACATAATTATAAACCTGATATAAACAATCTAGGTTTGCACGTCTATTTTATCAAAAAATCGGTTGGTCATGATCAGCAAAGTAAATAGAAACTCAAATTTCTTTGACACACTCAATTATTATTGTGTGGATCTTTATTTATCATATCCTGTTGTAGTTAAATTGCATACATTCATTGCGACGGACAGAAGGCTCGTACTTTGAGATTTATCTATCGTATCGTTTTTAATAAAGTTTTCCTATGCTTTATTTTCAGGCTCCCAGAGTGATACGAATAAGAAACCGGCGTATGGCGGCTTGAGGTGACAGTCGTTTACTTCGTGTTTAGTTTGCTGTAATAAAATTATTCGTTTTTAGTTTGCTGTAATAAAATTATTTTAAATTATGTAACATTCATTTTATTTAAATTACCTGTATAATAAAAATACCTGTGAAAAATACTACCTATTACTGTGACTACTACACATCACTATTAAATACTAGGAGGTAACAATATAACATAGCGAGTACGTCCATGGTACATCACAGTAAAATTACACAATCCATGGTCAATTCACGTAGTGGTATATTGTAAGTCTATGGTCAATTCAGTAAGGACTTCATGTACTAAGGCTAGTTGCTTATCTGTCCTTTAGGACATATATATAAGAGATCTGTGGGCACAAATGAACTAATATACTTAGGGTATGTGTTTTATGTTGACAGTTCTGTTGATAGTTCTGAATGTCAAACCAGAGGGCACTGTGCTAAACTGAAAAATTGACGTTTCAATATGGCTGGCGGCAGCCATATTTTTGCCTCAGGTTCCGTCTCACGTTGTGTTCGTTACTAATTTATTTCTTTTAGTTTGATTCGCTACAAAACAAAGAGCTCGAAACGTAGGAATTGTAAAGTCTAAAATAAACACAACTTAAATTAGTTGTTTTTTTTTATTGTGATGAACATTCTGTATATACTAGCCAACCTTTCCCACAGATACACATCAGGCGCTATCACTAATCCCGACGCTTCAGTCTTCATACAAGCTGCGACACAGATCAAGAAATGTCTAGAAGTGGCACTGCGTCTGAATGCCGAGACCTTCCTACTGTGGCCTTATAGGTGATCTAACTTTGAAATACGTTTCACATAGAATGCTTTAGTCTTCATACAAGCTGCGACACAGATCAAGAAATGTCTAGAAGTGGCACTGCGTCTGAATGCTGAGACCTTCCTACTGTGGCCTTATAGGTAATCTAACATTGAAATACGTTTCACATAGAATGCTTTAGTCTTCATACAAGCTGCGACACAGATCAAGAAATGTCTAGAAGTGGCACTGCGTCTGAATGCCGAAACCTTCCTACTGTGGCCTTATAGGTAACCTAACATTGAAATACGTTTCACATAGAATGCTTTAGTCTTCATACAAGCTGCGACACAGATCAAGAAATGTCTAGAAGTGGCACTGCGTCTGAATGCCGAAACCTTCCTACTGTGGCCTTATAGGTAACCTAACATTGAAATACGTTTCACATAGAATGCTTTAGTCTTCATACAAGCTGCGACACAGATCAAGAAATGTCTAGAAGTGGCACTGCGTCTGAATGCTGAGACCTTCCTACTGTGGCCTTATAGGTAATCTAACTTTGAAATACGTTTCACAAAGAATGTTTAGTCTTCATACAAGCTGCGACACAGATCAAGAAATGTCTAGAAGTGGCACTGCGTCTGAATGCTGAGACCTTCCTACTGTGGCCTTATAGGTAATCTAACATTGAAATACGTTTCACATAGAATGCTTTAGTCTTCATACAAGCTGCGACACAGATCAAGAAATGTCTAGAAGTGGCACTGCGTCTGAATGCCGAAACCTTCCTACTGTGGCCTTATAGGTAACCTACCGACGGCCGATGTGGCGCAGTGGTAGTGAGACTGCCTGCGACGCAATGGTTCCGGGTTCGATTCTCGGTGGGGCATTCACAAAATTGATATTTATCACTTTGTGAATTTGTTCCCGGTCTGGTTCGGACATTGCAGGTTGAACCACCTGATTGTCCGAAAAGTAATGGTTCCGTGCTTCGGAGGGCACGTTAAGCCGTCGGTCCCGGTTGTTGTCTATGATAACTTAGACGGCGGTCGTTACACAACCATGTCAGAGGCCTACTACTAGTAGTAGGCGGTTGAAAAACTCTGACACCAGGGTTCATCGGGTCGTTGGACGACTCGGTGTCCCACACGAAAAGAGAGATAGGTAATCTAACTTTGAAATACGTTTCACATAGAATGTTTTAGTCTTCATACAAGCTGCGACACAGATCAAGAAATGTCTAGAAGTGGCACAGCGTCTGATACTGAGACCTTCCTACTGTGGCCTTATAGGTAACTTAACATTGAAATACGTTTCACATAGAATGTTTTAGTCTTCATACAAGCTGCGACACAGATCAAGAAATGTCTAGAAGTGGCACAGCGTTTGAATGCTGAGACCTTCCTACTGTGGCCTTATAGGTAATCTAACTTTGAAATACGTTTCACATAGAATGTTTTAGTCTTCATACAAGCTGCGACACAGATCAAGAAATGTCTAGAAGTGGCACTGCGTCTGAATGCCGAGACCTTCCTACTGTGGCCTTATAGGTAATCTAACTTTGAAATACGTTTCACATATAATGTTTTAGTCTTCATACAAGCTGCGACACAGATCAAGAAATGTCTAGAAGTGGCACTGCGTCTGAATGCCGAGACCATCCTACTGTGGCCTTATAGGTAATCTAACTTTGAAATACGTTTCACATAGAATGTTGTAGTCTTCATCCAAGCTGCGACACAGATCAAGAAATGTCTAGAAGTGGCACAGCGCCTAGGCGTTTCTGTTGTGGCCGTATAGGAGAGATCAGATTATTTTACATGTAGCTTGCATGTCAAATCATCGCCATTTTTTTTCGCTACGTGAGGGCCGCCGCACAATAAGGGCTGTATTTGCGCGCGACGACCGACGCGCAACTAACTTACTTCTTCCGGAGATCCTTTATATCGTTAAAGTAAGATAAAGTTCTTTCTGATTTCGCTAGAAAGATTACACTCAAAAACGTTCGATAGTTTGTATTTTATAAATTGTAATTTCTTAAAAACCTGTCACTATAGTGATACACAATGTCCGAAATGACTTTCAAATATTTGCTAGTTATGACCGTATTTTACGGTCGTTAACGCTATGCGTACCCCACAAGGGATAAAGCCGTAAAATGTGTTGTATTTACTTATATTCTTTCATAATTTTTAAATAAAATTTGTTTATTTTCATAGAGAGGGGTACAATGCGCTATTCCAAACTGATGTTCAGCGTGAGATCAAGCTGTTTGCGAAACTCTTGAAGATGACGGCCGACTACAAGGAGAGATTGAACTATAGGTAATAGCTATTATGACATATATTTTTTTTAAACATGCAAAATTTTCAAGCGCGGGCAGGATTTGAACCTTTTAGTTTATTAGTTGCAAAGCTAAAACTAGTCGCCGGATATTAGTTGCAAAACTAACCCGGTAGATGGAGCCGTGCCACGCGTTACTGGCATTAAATAAACTTGCAAAATTGGGGGGCAAGGAACGAGCTGCGGTAGCTCAGATGGAAGAGGCGTCGCCACTAGTTATACGAAAGTCGCAGCTTCAAATCCTGCCCGCGCTTGAAAATTTTGCAAGTTTTCAAAAATTGTGTACCCAACACGGGAAGTGTTTTAAATTTGGTATTCTATTATGACATATCTACCATCTACAATATATAATATCCTACTAATATTAAAAGTGCGAAAGTTTGTATGTTCCTTTGTTTGTTACTTCTTCACGCAAAAACTACTGAACCGATTGTAAAGAAATTCGGCACACATATAGAAGGTAACATGGATTAACACATAGGGAAGTTACTATCTCCACTTATGCGAGCAACGCCGCAGGTAACAGCCAGTAATATTATAAAGTGGAAAGATTTGATTGTTTGTTTGAATTAAATAGGGTCCGAAACTACTGGCCCGAATATAAAAAATCTTTTACTTTTAGAATTCTACAATATCCCATAAGCTATATTACATTGTCTAATTTCCGCGGAAAAATGGTTAGCAACGGGTGAAACCGCTAGACAGGCCGCTAGTCAGGCCGCTAGTACTAATATTATTAAGAGGAAAGATTTTATTGTTTGTTTGAATTGAATAGACTCCGAAACTACAAGACCGATAAAAATCATCAGCCCGTCAATCAATCATTTATTGCATGTCACATTAATGATAATGATAACACAGAGTTGGTACTCAATTAAATCAGGTATACATGTGACGCCCTGCAAGGGCACCTTCAAACAGTCTTAAGTTAGGTACTTACTAGTTAAAATTAACCCTATATTAGTAACGTCACATAAAAACCATGCAATCCATTTTCATATCACCATTTTCCTCTATTTTCAGATGCCAGCTGCTTATCATGCCGTATTACAACTGTTATCCGCGATATTACAATTGTAATTCGTACAATGAAGATACATTGAACAAGTACATGTGGGATGTGACAAGCTGTCTATACTTGCTAAAGAATTACAATTTGGAGCGGTATTACAGGGTTTGCTGCGAGCCTGGGCATCATATGTTCATGGCTAATGCGTAAGTAGCTTTCTCTCTCTCTTCTATTTTCGTGTGTGACACTGAGTCGTCCAACGACACGATGAACCCTGGTGTCAGAGTTTTTCAACCGCCTACAACTAGTAGTCTAGGCCTCTGAAATGGCTGTGTTACAACCGCCGTCTAAGTAATCATAGACAGCAACAGGGACCGACGGCTTAACGTGCTTCGGAGGGCACGTTATGTGTCCTAACCAGACCGGGAACAAATTCATAAAGTGATAAATATCAACTTTGTGAGTGTCCCACCGAGAATCGAACCCATCTTCACTACGTAGTATAAAATAAAGTCGCTTCCCGTTTGGTGTCTCCTTATATCTTTAGAATTACCCAACGGATTCTGATGCGTTTTTTTTATTAGATAGAGTAACTTGAGAGGAAGGTTTATAAGAATAATTTATTCCGGGAAATTGTCACATTCCCATGGGAAAACGGGTAGCCCAACTGGTAGTGAACTTTTGACCCCCTTTTGACACCTTTAAGGGTTAAAATTTCAAAAATGCTGAAACACGTATTTAATTATTTTAAGTTATAAGTCCAATCAGAAATTTTGAAACAGATCACATTAAAGATAAAAAACTTTCATACAAACTTTTAACCCCCTTTTCACCCATTTAAGGGTTAAAATTTCAAAAATGCTGAAACACGTGTTCAATTATTTTAAGTTATTAGTCTAATCACAAATTTTGAAACAGATCACATTCATTTAAAAAACGAACTTTCATACAAACTTTTAACCCCCTTTTGACCCTATTAAGGGTTAAAATTTCAAATATGCTGAAACACGTGTTCAATTATTTGAAGTTATAAGTCTAATCACCAATTTTGAAACGGATCACACTTAAGACAACGAACTTTCATACAAACTTTTAACCCCCTTTTCATCCCTTGGAGGATTAAAAAAAGAGTGATTAGAGAGGAAGGTTTGTATGAATGATTTATCTCGGGAGAAGGTCTGTTTCCCGTGGAAAATCAGTTAGCAGCGGGTGAAACCGCTGGGCGGGCCGCTAGTATCATATAATCGCCATCATTTTAATCATCGGTAAATTTTGACAGATAATGCGCATTTTGCGTCAAATCATAGGACAATATTCAATTTTGAAAATTCGCGGGCGAACGACGAGCCGTGGTAGCCCAGATGGAAGAGGCGTGGCCACTAGTAATGGCAAAAGTCGCAGGTTGAAATACTGCCCGCGCTTGAAAATTAAGCAACTTTTCAAAAATTTTATACCTAACACGAGAACTGTTTTAAAATATTGTATTCATAAGACAATTTTTAATCGCGATCATATAATTTTCTAAACCGATTTAACGTAAAGTGGCAGGGCTATTTAAAGGTAAGAGAAATTATTGAATTGATACTAATGAATGACGTTAGTGCCATTTACTAGAACCGTTTCTATATTTTTACACGACTGTCTAACCAAAAAAGGAGTGTAATGTTTTTAGAGTTCATTTATGTATGTATGTTTGTATGTATGTATATATGTGCGATTCTTTAAAGGACTGAAACTCGTTAATTACTGAACAGATCCTTACATTATCCCGAGTGTTATAGGCTAGGCTTTATCTCAGAAAACAGTCGTATTATTAAATGTTTTAATATACTACAACGAAGACACTCGAACTCTCGAAAAGATAAATTCTAAAAGCAGTGAGCAAAATGGCAGCATTCCGCAGGGTAGTGTGCTTGGCTGCATACTATTCTTAATATATATAAATCAACTCCCTAAAGAGTTGGATATCACCTGCATCATGTTTGCGGATGATATTTCTCTTTTGTTTAATTTTAACGCAAAAGACAACGAATATATAAATAAAATAAATTCTGATATAAAAACCGTTCAAGACTGGCTACAAAATAATCAACTACAAATAAATACAAACAAAACTAAATTAATACAATTTCACCCCCCACAAAAACAACCCCTATCATAACTAAATATAAAAATAAATGGAAATCCGGTAGAAGAAGTCACATCACATAATCTGTTAGGCCTAAATATCGATAGTAATATAAATTGGAAAGGACACATATCAAAAACAAAGACTAAATTATCTAGATTTACTTATGCCCTTTATACGATCCGAACAAATACAAACGAAGAAGCGGCCTTATCCGCATACTACGCCTATGCGGAGTCCTGGCTCCGATATGGTGTAGTTCTATGGGGCAACAGCACTAACGTAGATGAGTTATTTATTATGCAGAAAAAATGTATTAGAATTATTTACCATTTAAACAACCTACAAAGTTGCAGGCCATACTTTAAAGATAAAAATATATTAACGCTCCATTCTCTGTACATCTTAGAATTAGCAACATTAGTACGTAAAAATATGAATTTGTTTACACAAAAAAGTACTTACCTAACTCATAATTTAAGAAACATGAAAAATCTTCAGTTACCTACCACATCTATGACCCTCTACCATAAAAGTCCATATTTTACAGGAATAAAAATCTATAATAAATTACCTTTAACGCTCAAATCCGAAACAAAAGATCATTTATTCACACAGAAACTCAAATCATTTTTAATAAGTAAAAGCTACTATAGTCTTAAGGAATTTTTAGATGAAAAGTGACCGTATTAGTCAAACATACTACATTAAGTTTTACTTAACCAGTTTATTGTTTTAAGTTGTCAAAGATTTAATTTCACTTTCTATATCCTTACTTAGTCTTACTATAAATTACATACTTTTTAAGAATTCTAGTTTTAAGTATAAGTGAATTATGAGTAATATAAGTGTCCTCTCAATGTTGCAATACCCTATAGAAAGGGTATCATGTGTTGTATGTATCCATAAATTGTCATACCTTTAACACCTGTATGTACTACTACCATGTGATATTATGCAATAAATACTATATGAATATGAATATATTATGCTTGTTATAATGTACCTACATACAGAATACCACAAAAATTCTCAAATGAATGTAAATTCACATGTTTTGTTATTTCAGTTACAACATGTTAGGCGGGATCGCTCTCAACAATGAGTATGACAAGAACTATTACGACAGGAAGAGACTCACTTTAATGATGAAGTGCATCGTTGATCAGGTAACATTAAGAACTTTTAATATGTTATTTATTTTATTTATTCAGAAAAACATTACACATTAACCTTACATCTATGTATGTAAATAAAACATACATACCTACATATATCACGCCTATTATCCCTTGCGGGGTAGGCAGAGCGTAAACAACCGCAAAAACGGACATTTACGCCCCGTCTGACATATATTTGAGGGTCGTTCGGAAAACTGAGTATCGCCATAGTGATAAGTTGTCAGACCATCGCCTAAAATTGCAATACACACCCTCAAGTTTCTCAGTCGCCTCTAACAACTCCCACGGGAAAGAAATGGGATGATGCTATTCTAAGCCGGCATCACACAGCATTATTCTAGTATCAAAAGAATAAAATGCGGAGGTACATTTTACCGATAGTAAGCCAGACTGATGGGAAATACCGAGGGTAGAGAAGAGACCCTCGGTTTGGATTTATTTGTTTTTAGGGATATCTACACTAATATTATAAAGAGGAAAGATTCGATTGTTTGAATTGAATAGGCCTGTCCTTCAATTTGAAACAAATATCGTTTTCAGATGGTGGTGGCTTAAAGTTACATGCCGTGTGATTAACTTGGCCAGCCCCGTGGCAGTGCCTTTATTTTTATTTTTTTATCCCGCCCGAGCCGGTTTTCTATAAGGACATTACAAAATTGTTATAAAAAAAGAAAATTGTGTGATACAAATTTCTTTTTTTTACAAGGACGGTTAATGATGTCAATAAGTGATATGATGATACTATCCTACATTGAATTAAGAATTTCAATTTCAATAAAAAAAAATCAATTTCAATTTCCGAAACTACTGGACCGGGACACGGGAAAATGGTTAGCAGCGGGTGAAATCGTTGGACAGGCCTGTTTGATAAAAAGACTTTAGATTCCTAAAGTAAAAAATTAAATGGGTTTTATCTTTTTCTAGGGTAACGCGCCCCCTGCCGGTATAAATCTGCGTCTCGCTCCTCGACGCGACAGTGATCTCCGTGACATTGTCACTTTGTACGTGAGATACATCGACGATATCGCGAGAGCATTGAGAATCGCCTGCAACATGGTGACTGAACAAGTCTTCTCCAAACATTTACAGGTAACTTAGTTTTATAGTCGGATATATCATAAATCTAGTTTTATACTGGCACTTCACTTGGCCTATTCGTGTATCTCTCTTTCAATCTTACATTACTACGGTTTCAACAAAAGACATAGAGGAACCTTAGAGATACAGAAATTGGCCAAGTAAAGTGCCAGCATTATACAAGTCATGGTTACACATACATACATACATACACATATCACGCCTTTAATCCCTTGCGGGTTAGGCAGAGCGTAAAGGGCCGCAAAAACGGACTTTTATTGAAAACCACACAAACACATATCACGCCTATTATCCCTTGCGGGGTAGGCAGAGCGTAAACGGCCGCAAAAACGGACATTTACGCCACGTTTGACATATATTTGAGGGTCATTTGGAAAATTGTGTATCGCCATAGTGACAGGTGGTCAGCCCATCGCTTAAAATTGCAATACGGTGTGTATTGGGGTAGGCAGAGCGTAAACGGCCGCAAAAACGGACATTTACGCCACGTTTGACATATATTTGAGGGTCATTTGGAAAATTGTGTATCGCCATAGTGACAGGTGGTCAGCCCATCGCTTAAAATTGCAATACGGTGTGTATTGGGGTAGGCAGAGCGTAAACGGCCGCAAAAACGGACATTTACACCACATCTGACAAATATTTGAGGGTCATTCGGAAAATTGTGTATCGCCATAGTGACAGGTGGTCAGCCCATCGCTTAAAATTGCAATACACACCCTCAGGTCCCATAGTCGCCTCTTACGACTCCCACGGGAAAGAAATGGGGTGATGCTATTCTCAGCCGGCATCACACGGCAAATTTTAATGATTTTAGAAATATAGGGTGAAATTTTACTAGTGATCGATAGTGAAAACACAAGACGGGATAGTAATAAGGATAAGGACCTATGTTCCTTGGGGACATTGTTCCTTATCCAGCCCGTCACTAGAAAAATCTCACCTGATATAGTCCTAGGGGAATGTTATACAGTTTCATAGACTGAATGCAGTCCTATCAGTATTCAACGGGCTATCCCATATTTATTATAACGTGTTTATTTTCCAGCAACGCTACGCTACCTACTACAGTGGATTTGGGTCTCGTCTGGTCAGTGCCGACGTTTCTTTGGAGGAATGCGAGGAATACCATAAGTATGTACCTACATGACGGCCGAAGTGGCGCAGTGGTAAGGTTCCGGGTTCGATTCCCGGTGGGGCACTCACAAAGTTGATATTATCTTTGGGAATTTGTTTCTAGTCTGGCTAGAACATTGCAGGCTGAACCACCTGTCGGTAAGAAAGATGGTTTCGAGCTTCGGAGGGCACGTTAAGCCGTCCCGGTTGCTATCTATGATTATTTAGACGGCGGTCGTTACACAACCATGTCAGAGGCCTACTTGTAGTAGCAGGCTAGTAGTGAAAAAGCTACCCGAATCGAATAGCGACCCGATGAACTCTGGTGTCTTCACACCAGAGTTCATCGGGTCGCTATTCGACTCGTTGACCCTCACGAAAAGAGATGTGAGTACCTATGCAGAGTTACACGATAGGTTATACGAAAAAATGTGCAAATTTTAGGAACTAACTGATTGATAAACTGTTTTTTTTCTTCTAAGAAACGTTCCTTAATCGTTTGTTCCTAAATATTTTACGTTCTTTTTGTATTTCGACCTATTTTTGGAATAAATAATGAATATATTGGCTGGTTCACTTCTTTTAATGTATGCAGAACTTAACAAGTTAAAAGTAAAATAACTTACTACTTAACTAAAAAGTTCTCCGAGTTTCCGGTGCCATTTTAACTAACTATTTTACTTCTTCTTTTCGTATGGGGCACCGAGTCATCCAACGACCCAATTAACCCTGGTGTATGTAAGAGTTTTTCAACCACCCACTACTAGTAGTACCTAGGCCTCTGACATGGTTGTGTAACGACCGCCGCCTAAGTAATCATAGACAGCGACCGGGACCGACGACGGCTTAACGTGCCCTCCGAAGCACGGAACCATCTTTCTTTTCGGACAATCAGGTGGTTCAGCATGGGAACAAATTCACAAAATGATAAATATCAACTTTGTGAGTGACCCATCGAGAATCGAACCCGAAACCTTTGCGTTGCAGGCAGTCGCACTACCACTGCGCCACATCGGCCACTATTTTACTGACATAATATATCTTCTATTGGCTGCATAGAAGTAGCTATAGGCTATAGTATGGCTACATGTTTATGTATTGTGAAGTTCGGGGAATCCCCTTACTATATACAGGATGTGTACAATGTTGCATACAATCAAAAGAGTTACATACAAAACAAAACTACTTCTTATTCAGTGTAATGGGCGGTGTCGCGTGATAACTATCAAATTCTTTTGTCGTGATTTTTGTGGATAAATAGTGTTCATATTATAATAAAATCGCATTTATAAATATCTTACGGAATGGATTAAATATATAAAATTGTGACAGCTAAAATGTATGAACTAAATTTCATTTTTTCATACCTAGTATTAAAGGGTTTTGTGAGAAAATTTACGACATTTTTATAGACATACTTATTTTTATAACTGTTTATTTGAAAAGCTGTTCAATCCTTTCAAAGCGGACAAGTTATCAATAATTTTTTCTGTGTAGTGTGTATGTGTGTGTGTTCCAATAAATCTACGACATTTTCAGGAAAAACCAGACTGGCAATGAAGTGACGTGTTCAAAAAGTGAACATTTGAACATGGTGTTTCAACGGTACTTGGACACCAGCGAACATATCTGATCAAAGGTATATAAAGTCTTATTTTTCTTACTTCAAGACACGTAACTCTTATATTTTTTACTATTAAATTTTAAAAGCCTGTTCGTGTATTTAAAAATATGTTGTAAACAGTATTTTTTGGCTTTTGCCCAGCAGTGGCATAGTATAAAGAAGGGGGAAGTACGTTATCTTCATACAAACGCACCGCGCGCAGCTTGTGTGTGCGCGATAGTATCTATGCGTCGCCGCACGCACACGCGGACTAATCTCGGGGGGGTTCGGACTAGAGATGAAAGAGCCTAAAGTCTTTTAAGGCCTATAAAAATGACTAACCTCCATCTCACAGGACTCGGCTCTAAAATAAAGACTATAGGTTCGACTTTTTACTAATATGACTTAGTCGTTGTATTAAAAGACTAAACGACTTAAACGACTATAGTTGTTTTAAAAAACTAAAACACTAAAACGAGTGTAGTTGTTTTGTTAAAGGACTACATACATACATAAAATCACGCCGTTATTCTTAATGGGGTAGGCAGAGCGTAAATGACCTTCTAACAAAGGTTATTCTGCCACGTACATTATAAATTACTAAGAAACCTATAGACAATCATAATTTAAAAAAGTATTAACAATGTTGCTACTCGTAAGTTATCAAAACGTTTGATTTCCTATGTGACACGCATCTCGAACTCGAACCACTCGCGCTCGCACCCAGCCTAAGGCGATAAGCCGCTTTTAGTCTTTTTAGTCTTATAAGCCTTTTACGTTATAAGGTTAAACACTACGGCTGAAATTAGTCGTCAGTTTGTAGTCTTATGACTAAGGACTAAAGGGTTACGAGACTAATCTAGTCGTAAGGCGTTAAAAATTAGTCTATTCTTTTTTATAGGCCTTAAAGGACTTAGTCTCTTTCATCTCTAGTTCGGACTGCGCTTCGTCGGGGCCGCCAGAGTCGACACCGCGCGACGAGTCATAGACTATACACTATCGACGAGTCACGGTCACGCGTTACGGCTTGGCGAATCCACGATAGTAAAATGGTTGATTATTGCAAAAGAAAGTAATTATTTTACCTTGTTGTACCTACTTCACATATTTCTATGTTAAGATGTTAAGGTGTTAAGGATATTACTTGCTTCTTTGTATGTGCAATAAAGAATTTTATTATTATTATTTTTACACGACTGCCCAACCAAAAAAGGAGTATTTTGTTTTTAGAGTTCATGTATGTTTATGTGCGATTCTTTAAAGGATTGAAACTCGTTAATACTGAATAGATTGAATGGGAATTGTATCGGAAGAATCCTTACATTATCCCGAGTGTCATAGGCTAGCCATTAGCTCAGAAAGCAGTCGTATTTTATAAATTTTAATTTATTAAGCTTGTTGTGTGTTTGGATGTCTAAATTATTCATCAATTCCAGATTTGTCACTCTTCAAATTAGGAAAAGTACCTAAGTACGAGGAATTCATTTGTTTTGTCATGAAACATTATATTAACTTTGTTAAACACGATTATGAGATTTATTGGTTGTCTATTTGCTGTAATTATTGGTTTACTATTGGTCAGGCAAAATATTAAGGTTCAAAGTTCGGAAACCGCTGGACCTAACAACGCTCGGCGAATGAGGACTCATTGATAGATAAATGATCATCACTGAATTAGATTTATTTAACAAAGACGACATGTTCAACCTACACCACCCCGCACGAGTGCTGGTCGTTCTTTGGAAAACACGACCCCTATTGTCTCATGTTTCCCAAACAAGATTATTTCTTTTATAAGATAGGTTTCATCATCGTGTGGTAAGGTAAAACTGACTCAGACACCTTGGTTGGCACAATACAATTTGAAAATGCAACTGCTTGACGCTTGCCAATTCCTAGGCACTGAATTGAAATTCTTTAAAAGTGACAACCCTAAGAGAGTAGGCAATTATAGCGCGGATTAGGCCGGAGTTGGCTTACTTATGGCAGTGGGGTGACGCAGGCTAGGTAAGATAAGATAAAATAATATGTATTTTTTCTGTAAAACTTCAAGCAAGAAATAATGGAATCAGTTAGATAATTTCTCTTACCTTAAAATAGCGCTGTCAGTTTCCGTGAAGTAGAAGATTATAGCAACTTAAAAAATGTCTTGTAATAAGACGCAAAAAGCGTTATCTGTCAAAATAAAGCGAAGATTAAACAGATGACTACCAAATGATTAGAAATGGCGAAGAAACCGTAGCGATTTTTTTTAGAGAAAAAAAATTGATTGTTTGTTTGCATTCAATAGGCTCCGACCGAATTAAAATATATTTTATCATTTGAATCCTACATTACCCCTGGTAAATATAAGCTTTTAAAATGTCTAATTCCCGCGGAAAAACGGTTAGCAGCGGGTGAAACCGCTGGGCAGACCGCTAGTCCTTTTATAAACCTTATTGACAACAGAAATTATCGAATTGTCACCATTTTTCAGTTTAAAATTTAAAAATCTCGCTTTGCATGTTAATTCAAAAATATTTTATATTTTTTTTTAGTAAAACTTCAAGCAAGAAATAATATCATAGCTTCTTGCCAAATTAGGATAACAGTTTGTAAAAGCTGGCCAGTAATTTTCTGTACAAATTTTTGTCGCAAAAATATTATAAAATAATTTACTTCTAATCTATTAAAGATTCCGTAAGTAATCTTTACTTAATAAAATAAAATATTAATAGTATTTTGATTATGAATTGATTTAATTAGATATAAAATATAAATACTTAGATTGGGCCATACATTTTTGAGTGTAAGTTTACGAGTATCGTATGTTAAATAAAATGTTTCTTTAAAATGTATAACTAGGTTTTTTTAATGGAATAAAAATTAAACAACTCTTTTCAATATTTCATTTGCTATATTATACTATAACATCAGATTTCTTTGCTTTTTCATATTTTTTACTATTCACAGCGACTTACAAATATGTATAAGGTGTAAAAAAATAACTGCAAATACTTCAAGGGGTGAACCAGTCTATTAAACTATACAACTTTCCCCAAGGAACACAGGTGTAAATATGGAATTTTTTTTAAAATGTTTCAGTTCCAGCCGACCGGTTCAACTGGTATGGGTCCTATTTTCTAAGGGAAAGTTGTTCAGTTTCATGGGCTGATTCACCCCTTAAAATATTGCAGTTAATATTTTTACATCCTATATAAATTGCATACACATGAACATTAATATTTAACACAAAGCTTGCGAATGGAAAACAGCATAATTTACAAAAAATTACATTCCATACAAAAGTTCATTAACTCAATACAAAAAACGTTCAGGTTTGTGCTTATAAGTGTAAAATTGTTAAGTCAAATCTTAAATCAGTTTTCAAGTAAACTGTTATTTTAATGCAACAACCACAAAGCGAAGGGCAAATACTATAAAACCTTGCACTGCGCTCGTCAATCCGCCTACCAAGCGTCTTGAGTATGGCAAAATGGTTGCCATTCCACCAATTCGGACTAAGCGCTTCCAGTCATCATTTATAATGCGCACTACTAAAGAGTTGAACTCACTACCTGCGTCTGTGTTTCCAAACGCATACAACCCTAATCTCTTCAAAGTAAGAGTGAACAGGCTTCTTCTGGGTGAGCTCGCTCCATCTTAGACTCTGTCTCTGTCCTATGACCTAGACTAGAGTCAAGAGCAAACACATCCTTAATAAAAAATGAATACCCCCCAATCCGGGGAGGCCCATATCCAGTAGTGTTCTGTTGTGGCTATAGTATCAGTGAATACAACTTGTTAGGGAATACTGTAAGACCTCGTACTGAAGTAAACCGGACTGGCTGAACAACATTTTTATTATTAGATACATATTTACGGGACACATGCTCAGAATGACTCAAAACACTAAAACGGGTTTTTTACCGCGATACTCGATTTTGCCGTGTGATGCCGGCTTAGAATAGCATCACCCCATTTCTTTCCCTTGGGAGTCGTAAGAGGCAGGGTGTGTATTGCAATAATAGGCGATGGGCTGACAACCTGTCACTATGGCGACACACAATTTTCCGCACGACCCTCAAATATTTGTCAGACGTGGCGTAAATGACCGTTTTTTGCGCTCTGCCTACCTCGCAAGGGTTATAGGCGTGATATATGTATTTATGTATGTATGTCCGATATTTCCGTTCAGTTTTATGAGCCGAAATATCGTTTCAGTGTTTTGAGTCATTATGTGTGACTGAAAGTTTAAAACAGTTTCAGGAATCTTAATATCTAAGACTAAGTAGGTATACCTACACACAAGACTTACAAAATCGTGTAAAATTCTGTCAAAAGAAATAAATACAAAAACAATTTCGTTCAATTTTAATTATTTTATAGCACTTCTGTTGCGCTGTGATAAATAAAATTAATAATTTAGATTAAGTCCAATATTTTCAGTTTTAATTTAAATACTACAAAACTATTCTTAAATTATTTAAGCACATCAATTTACTAAACGCTGAGAAAAAACACTTAAAACTAATATATTCGTAAAGTCAAGGAAACATAATATTCCAAAAAATTAAGCTAAAATCTACGTTACATCGTAGAATTCATACATGATTTGTATAAAACTAAATACTTTTTTACAAAACGGGTTCGTTTTGGAAGAATATTAATAATTACTTGACAATAAATAAAAAATAAAGTAGTCAAGATCAGACTGGGTTAGACAGTTTGGACCGTTCTTATCCCGCGAGCATAAGACTCATGGATCACAAAATTAATAATTGCGAACATTGTAGCTATAAATAATACCTAAAGTTTAACTATTTGCATGCTTACTGTTAAATCTAAGCTAGATATGTGAAACCTTTTATTATGTGCCTTACCATCTGGATTTGTTACCAACCATATTTAATACAAATAAAGTATCTTTATCTTTATCTCAAATTGCCGGTTCGAGTGTCTAACCGGACGTAAGCTTGACTGTACATTAAAAAATAAAGTTTTATACGTTATTAAAGGTGCTTTGCGGGCAGTGATCAATCGCAGACCGTTAACACAGACGGTTTTTTTTCTTTAAGGCGAGTGTACTCGTGAACGACCTCAATAGTGGCGCCACTTCACAAAAAATATTTTCTCTTTATGCAAACAATCTATCAGAATTTCCGTTGCTCAAGTTTTTAGTATTATCTTTAAGTAAAATAAGAACCTGTAAACTCAATGAAATATTTGCTGTAATAAAAGTTATGACAAACAGTGCCTAAAGCGGCCACTTTTGGTATTAATTTCCATAACTTTAATACACCGAACATTTCATTGATATCGTAGGTTCTAATTTTTCTTAAGGAGAATACTTAAAAACTTGATCAACGAACATTCTGATAGATTGTTTGTATAAAGAGAAAGCTTTTTTGGGAAGTGGCGTCACTACTGTGGAGGCCGTTTACGGCTACACTCGCCTTAAGGATCAGATTATAATAAGCGGCGCGGCCGCTGCAACGCTAAAGCCTTTTTTCAAAGAATTATACTGCGTACCATACATTTATTTATTCAATTAATTTGTATAATTCATTGCGAATATGTCATTGTAATTTCTCGAGAAACGGCTTGGCTGCTCACTATAATGTGACCCTAAGTTTACGTAAGAAGATATTAGGTATAATACTGAAAAACTAGAAACAAAACGCGAAGTTTGGCAGTAAGTAGCACAACGGAATGGGAACGATACGTTATACAGGGGTACGTTCAATCGACCATAACTAATGATTCTCTCGTAGCTCTTTTATATTAAATAGTTCATTCGTCGTTCATAAACATACCGTTCAGCGACGGCATAGTATAAAAGAGGAACGGCAAAACTAACCCGGTAGATGGAGCCGTGCCACGCGTTACTGGCATTAAAATACACTTGCAAAATTGACGGGCAAGGAACGAGCTGCGGTAACCCAGATGGAAGAGGCGTCGCCACTAGTACTGCGAAAGTCGCAGGTTCAAATCCTGTCCGCGCTTAAAAAATTTGCAAGTTTTCAAAAATTGTATAGGTACCTAACACGGGAAGTGTTTTAAAATTTGGTATTCAGTATAAGAGAGCTACGAAAGATATATTATTTATGGTCGATTGAACGTACCCCAGTACGGCATCTCAATAAGCCATATCTGTCAGATTCCTCCTAATGGCAGAGTGTTAATTTTTCTTTGTCGACATCACTTTTAGTATCGAACTGACAGCTACCAAATATAACTTATTGGGCTGGCTTTACTGTAGGGTTATTTTTAAGTCAGTACGCAAACTATGCAGTGTAATTCAACTCATGGTTTTGAACAACTTTTACAATGGCAAAATCGAAAAAAATACACTTGCTACATACATTTTTGTGGAGAAGATTGTAGTAATAGCTGTTTTCTTTTAGGAGTCCCCATGTAGTCAAATATAAAAGTTGTTCAAAATCATGAGTAGAATGACACAGTACAAATTTTGCGTACTTACAAAAAAAATACTTCTATAATATATAGTAGGTACGGATCACGGAACAATTGATTATTGTAGATTTTACTATTTTATGTACCTAAAAGCACCACGTGTATCAGGGGCCAATGCCTTTTTTCGCGAGCTTAAATCAAACCAAGTAAAAAAGCGCCGGCCCATCTTTGGAGTGTAAAAAAACTGCATTAAATAACAAGTAAAAATACATAGTAAATAGTCAGAAAGTTAGCAAGTCTCTATGGAAGTTAATAAGTGTATTAAATAAGTTGTAATAAATGTTGTAAAATTATTAAAAAAATGATTTATTAAACAACCGTTTAAAAGTATAGGAACAATCTCTTTGGTCAAGATGTTTGTGACTGTTAGTTATTTTAAATTCTTATTTTCGTTATTTATTATAAATTGAAATTAATTTATGTTAATTTTAGCGCCGTGATTAAGCAAGCTATTAAGTACACAAGTCGATACTATAATGATTAAATAGACTTTTTAAAACTACTTGGGGCACCATAATTTACCAATCTACATTTTATTCATAGAGATCTCATAGACTTTGTACAAATTAGTACGGACTAGATGTTTTTATAAATACGATATTACACAACCTTTTTTGGATCTTCCAATAATGTACACAATATAAGCGATACTCAAAATGTTTGTCAGGCGAGGCGTTAATGTCCGGTTTTTACGACTGTTTACGCTCTGCCTACCCTGCTACTGCTAGTGATATAGGCGTGGTATATGTTTATAATAATTTCTAAAAAAAAGACAAATATGTATAACTGTGCATCTGAATGAAAAGTATAATAATTTAATTCATTTCATTGAATAAAATAAAGCCGAATATTAAATAACTCAAGTGTAAAATCATGTTAAAACTGTACTAAAAACATGATTCCAGTCTAAGTAAAATTACATTCCTGAGGTATTAAATCAAATAAAAAAACGTTAGTTTAAAAATACGATATAGTTTATTTTCATATTAGGAAGATCCAAAATAAGCATTAAAACTTCCATAGTGAGATGCGAATTCAAATACAAAAGTGATGAAAATGAATTAAGTTAAAAAAGGAAGGGATACAATACGATGACTCAATGTTTTTTTTAAATTACATTTTCCTTTTGTTTTTAAATGTTAAATACATGATACACTCTCGATAATTGAGATACTTGTTATTTGTGGTTTTGTTTCGAACCCAATTTTACTATGGACGCGTCCTAAATGGGCAGGGGGGACTAAATAATAATAGTCCTGTAAAATCTATTGGATATCTTCGAAATATCAAAATCTTTTCCCAGTAAAATAAAGCAATAGGTTAATTGACGGACAGGTCAAATGAGCAACTTTTTGAACGACATTTTGTAAGAAAATATTAAACATGACAATTCACTATCAAAAATCTTTTCCCAGAAAACATGGAGAAAATAAAACAATTCGTTATTTGACTGCCAGGTCAAGTGCGCTAGTTTCTGAACGACATTTTCTAAGAAAATATTTAAAATATGACGTCATAATTAACAATTTTGAATGGCGTCAAAACACAAACTTTTATATATTTATATTATTTTTCTGTTCAAGAACTATAACTTAATTTTTATAATTTTTAATTTTTCAAAAAACGTTGAATATGGTCAGTAGTAGTTTTGGACAAAAGTTTTTTTCTTTTAATATTTTATTATTGACCCAGTCAAGTACCGAATTAGAAGTGGCAACTTTGAGTTTATTCAACTGGTATATTCGCTTCATTTGGGCCTTAATTTAGATAAGTAAGTAACTATATTCAAATATCGTCTCGGCGCACAACAAGGTGCAAAAAAAAGTATACGTATAGTAAAATTCACTACTAATAAATATGAAAAAGTAAAACTAATTCATGATTGATAATATTTTAACTAAAAGCGTGATCAATAAAAAAGGGACAAATTGATTCTTGAAGAAAAATCATTTAAAATCAATAAAATTAAAGCTTATTCGCATACTAAGCTCCCTTCGAGAACGCGTCCAATACAAACGTACACTCTACACATATGGTCATCTCTTTCACTCCAACTGACCTCGCATATCGCTATCTCAGTCGTCCGGCTCGGTTCCGAAGTAGCGGTCGCCAAAGTTCCCTATGCCGGGCATTACGTGGAATTTCTCGTTTATTTCTGGGTCTAATGCTGATGTTATGATTTTTACCTGAGGATAAAAAGAATAATTAAAAATAAGAATAGTATTAAAAAATATATGTATCGAATTACGAATAACACTGTTAAGTAAACGTACGAAACTCCGTTATTGTAACAAACATTTCGTTACTGTTACAAAACTTTAAGGAATTACCAGAAAAAGGGTAAAATTTACTAATGAAGAAGACTCGTGACCGATAGCGAAATCTCAAATCAGGCTGGTGATAAGGAAAAACTTTTCTTGAGGAACATAGGTCGAAATGTGAAAAAAATAATTGGGCCTGCCATACAAAATTGCCGATCAGCTGATTTGAGGAAGTATGGAAGCTCAAAATATTTTATCTTCTTTCGATCTATGTTCTTTTGGGAAAGTTATTCCTTATCACTAGCCCGTCGTCTGTTTTCAGTATCGATCATAAGTTAAAATTGTTCGTATATAAGCGTGTTCTGAAAAAGTTATATAAATGTGGATTTTTTTTGTTTAGAGAATTATATAAACATGTGTTTTGAGTGTATGTGTTGACAGCTGTCTAACATTTTTGTAGTAAGGCTCCAATTAGGCCCTTTGTCATTAAAAATCTCGCCAAACTAAGCTGATATTTTCCTATGGAATATCAAGGTCCAATATCACTCGTATGGCCATGATTCGCGAGTTATGGCTAGTAAATCCTGCCTTGTTTTAAACATTTTTAGGATATTGTAACTCCTTTTTATTTTCCTTACCTGTGGGAAAGCGTAGGCGATAGAATGCACGCCAATCTCAGCCATCAGAAGCGACACTAAACTGATGTTTTCCTCTGGCACATCATGGTCCAATAGCACCCTTATTGCCACAAAACCTGCTCATTTTTAATTCTTGTAAAGACCAAAAGAGTTTTTTTCTTTCTTACCTGTGTGATTACTTGTAAAAACTAAAAGTATTGTTTTTTCTTACCTGAGGAAAAGCGTAGGCAATAGAATGCACGCCAATCTCAGCCATCAGAAGCGACACTAAACTGATGTTTTCTTCTGGCACATCATGGTCCAATAGCACCCTTATTGCCACAAAACCTGCTCATTTTTAATTCTTGTAAAGACCAAAAGTATTGTTTTTTCTTACCTGAGGAAAAGCGTAGGCGATAGAATGCACGCCAATCTCAGCCATCAGAAGCGACACTAAACTGATGTTTTCCTCTGGCACATCATGGTCCAATAGCACCCTTATTGCCACAAAACCTGCTCATTCTTAATTCTTGTACAGACTAGTATAGATTTCTTTCTTACCTGAGGAAAAGCGTAGGCAATAGAATGCACGCCAATCTCAGCCATCAGAAGCGACACTAAACTGATGTTTTCCTCTGGCACATCATGGTCCAATAGCACCCTTATTGCCATGATGGCAGCCGCGCCTGTCGCGACGGTGGCGTCCATTAGTATCACGCGGTAGTCTTTTATGTCTTTGGGGAGGCGGAGGTAGTATAACTAGAAGGAAAAGTGAAGAAGTTCATAAATACAGACAAAACACTTAATAATATCGTGACATTGAATTATATCGGGAATATTTTGGGCCTGCATTTGAGCAGCTTTTTCAGTTAGGGAATTTAATGCCTGATGTCGTAAACAGAAACGGCCGAGACTCCGTCATTAAAACACAGTAACCTGTTCTTTTAACCGTATCTGGTTATTAATGCAATAACATGAGAGGTAGCCAATGATTCCGATAATGTAACAAAATACTTTGTATTTAAAATTTTCTGCTATCGTAACAAAATATTTAGTCTGTTAACAAGCCGTGTGATGCCGGCTTAGAATAGAACATCACACCATTTCTTTCCCGTGGGAGTCGTAAGAGGCGACGAAGGGACTCGAGGGTGTGTATTGCAATTTTAGGCGATGGGCTGACAACCTGTCACTATAGTGATATACAATTTTCCGAATAACCCTCAAATATTTGTCAGACGTGGCGTAAATGTACGTTTTTTGCGGCCGTTTACACTCTGCCTTCCCCGCAAGGGATTATAGGCGTGATATGTGTGTGTGTTAACAAATACTTTTGTCGGTAAGAAAAAGTAGTCAATGGCTTCATCGGCCCACAACATTGAGATGCCATAGAACACGCTCACAGATTGCTTCTGTTTTGTCGCAAAATAGCTCCGTTATGGTAACAAATTACTCCGTTATTGTCACAGATTACCCTGTTATTCTCCTGAACTACCCCGTTTTTGTAACAAATTACAACGCTATTGTCACAAACTACCCGGTTATCGTAGCAAATTACTGTGATATTGTCACAAATTACACTGTTATTGCACTAAGTATAGCTACCTCCGGCTCATCAGTCTGTTGGTTGGTCTGTATGAGTATCTTCCCGATGCAAATGTCCTTATAAACATCACAATCTTACTCCGTTATTGTATTAAACTGCTTAGTTATTTCAACAAAATGATCCGCTATTGTTACACACAAATTCTTTGCTGTAGCAATAGACTTCGTTACCGTACTAAAATACTTCTTTATCGTCACTAATTGCTCCGTTATTATGAGAAAATATTCCGTTATTGGTTCCTGTTCGCACTGCTTTCGCACAAAGACAGTATATATCTCGGTGTGGCTTTCTATACAATAAAATAAATAAAGTTCTTATATGATCTATCCACAAACACTATTTAAATGCAGGGATACTTTATCTAAATGGCTGATTGCATTAACCTATGACGATGTGGAAAATCTGTTAGTAAGGATTACCTAGCAAAGTGGAACCGACCGGAATCTGTCTTTCTCTCTTACACATGCTCACGCGCACTCACACACACACACACACATACACACACAAACATACACACACACACATATATATACACAATAATTAAACTTACTGTACTCACTATTTTCTATTATTGTATTAGTATTATAATAATTATTAGGTAAGGCAAAATTTTGTTAGTCACTTTACTTTTTAATCTTATTTTAAGGAAACGAGGGGAAGTAGCGGGCCATTCCCACTACAAGTATCTACGGATAACTTACTGGGAAGACCCGGCACTAAATGTGTATTAAGATTTTGAAATAAATGATTTTTTATTTTTTTATTTTTTATTGGCACAAATAGTAGGTAATAGTTACCTCCGGCTCGTCAGTCTGTTGGTTGGTCTGTATGAGTATCTTCCTGATGCGAATGTCCTTGCAAACGTCACAGCGTTCACCGGCTCGTAGAATTGAAACGCCATAAATCTTACCCCGTTAGTGTCACAAAATACTCCGTTATTTCAACACAATTATCCATTACAATTACTTATACTTCGTAGCGATAGATCCCGTTACCGTGATAAAATGCTTCGTTATTGTCACTAATTAGTCCGTTATTGTCACAAATTACACTATTATTGTAGCAAATGTCACTGTTATTGCACTAAGAATAGTTACCTCCAGCTCGTCAGTGTGTTGGTTGGTCTGTATCTTTCCTATACGAATGTCTTTACTGTCACAAAGTACTCCGTTATTTCAATAAAATTATCCGTTGCTGTTACAAAAAGACTGCAATGTCGTAGCGAAGGACTCCGTTACCGTGACAAAATGATCCGATATTGTCCCTAATATCTCCGTTATTATGAAAAAATATTCCGTTATTGACACAAATAGTAAAGTTACCTCCGGTTCGTCAGTCTGTTGGTTGGTATGTATGAGTATCTTTCCGATGCGAATGTCCTTGCAAACGTCGCAAACAGCTTGTTCCGTGGTTTCGCCGGCTCGTAGGATTGACACGCAATATATCTTACCCGTGATTGTAACAAAGTACTCCGTTATTTCGACAAAAGACCCCTTGTTGTTACAAAAGACTATTATGTCGTAGCGATAGACTCCGTTACAATGACAAAATGCTTCGTTATTGTTACAAATTAGTCCGTTTATATCACAAACAACCCCATTGATGTCACAAATTACCTCATTATTGTCACAAATGACACCATTATTGACACAAACAGTATGTTATAGTTACCTCCGGTTCGTCAGTCTGTTGGTTGGTCTGTATGAGTATCTTCCCGATGCGAATGTCCTTGCAAACGTCACATACGGCTTGTTCCATGGTTTCACCGGCTCGTAGGATTGATACGCCACAGATCTTTTCTACGTCGCATTTACGACCTGGAAATGCCAAGTCAATAGTTGTAAATGTATGTATTAACTTTATTGTACCACAACACAAATTTACATTATCAGTAAAGGGTGGAATAAAACAAGAGGCACAAAGGCGGACTTATCCCACAAAGGGATCTCTTTAAGTCAACCTTTGAGATACTCAGAGGATATGTAATTTGCAGGTAAACTAAGGTACTTTAGAATGGTAATAAAATAAATGATGTTATGAAAGCTAATAACCAATATTCAAAATTTTACAAATACTGCAGAAAAATAAAACTCGTTTTTAAAAATTGTCTTCATCTCTTTTCGTGTGGTACACCAAGTCGTCCAACGACCCGATGTACTTTGGTTTCAAAGTCGAGGCAATACACGTATAATTCATACTTCGTGTAATTTTATTTGCTTTTTGTGGATTTTTTTTTCTGCTTTTGTTTTAGATAGTATATTCAATTATATTTTGGTTCGTACTTCTTCTTTTTCGTCAAGTCGATGGCAACGGTTAAATTTTCCGTGACAAATATTTGGCAGTTTGATACTTATATATTTTTCTAGTGTAATTATCAGTGCAAACCTATTGTATTTTTTCTTGTTTATTTTTATGCAAGTACCAATTTTTATTCTTTTTTTCATATCAAGTATTCTAGCTAGTTACCTTTGTATTCAAATCCTTGCGGGGTATCCACAATGTGCTCCGAATATGGTACGAGCGATAGAGCAAATTCTATCACCAACCTCATCAGCCGTTTCGAGTAGAATATGAATTCGTCGCGCGGCGTGTCCTTGTTGCGAATGAACGTGTGGAGACCTTGCACCTACAAATATTGCTGTATTTAAAAACTAAATAAGTATATAATCAGATCATATACTATACAGGGTGTATGTAGATAACACATAAAATAGATAGAGCATAACCTTTCATAATTTCTTTATTTTGCAGACTAAAGTTTGCGCCAATGATTTATTGTACCTTAATTTAATATACAGGGTGTAAGGAAAAGTACTGCATTCCTAGGGATAAACCAGACCATTAATCTGAAAATTTTCCGCAAGGAACATAGGTCGAAATATGAAAAAAATATTTATACCTCCCATATAACTAAATATTTTTTTCATATTTCGTTTTTTCATTTTCGTATTTTATACCGTATTCCGACAATTCACACAGCGCCATCTAGTTCCAAACTAAGCAAGCTATGGGAACTAGATAGCTGATATTCTCTCTTTCTCTTCTCTTTTCGTGTGGGACACCGAGTCGTCCAACGACCCGATGAACCCTAGTGTCAGAGTTTTTCAACCGCCTACTACTAATAGTAGGCCTCTGACATGGTTGTGTAACGACCGCCGTCTAAGTAATCATAGACGGCAACCGGGACCGACGGCTTAACGTGCCCTCCGAAGCACGGAACCATTTCTTTTCGGACAATCAGGTGGTTCACCCTGCAATGTCCTAACCAGACCGGGAACAAATTCACAAAGTGATAAATATCAATTTTGTGAGTGTCCCCACCGACAATCGAACCCGGAACCTTTGCGTCGCAGGCAGTCGCACTACCACTGCGCCACATCGGTCGTCGCTGATATTAATACTTAAATACTTTTTTTTTGTAAATAAACAGATAATACCTCTATACATAGAAACACCCAGACTAAACACAAATAATATATCTGAAAATGCCTAAACAAATATTTGTGTCTTGTGGGGATCGAACCCATGACCCTCGGCGTAGCAGGCAGGGGTACTATCCGCTACGCCATCGGCCCAGTCTATATTTCTTGACTCTTATTGTATTTCTGTGTAAACTTTGATATCACCTTACTTACTGGCATTAAAAATACACTTGCAAAATTGCCCAGATGAAAGAGGCGTCGTCACTAGTAATGACGAAAGTCGCAGGTTCAAATCCTACCCGCGCTTGAAAATTTTGCGAGTTTTCAAAAATTTATGTCGCCTCGTCATACAAAACGCTAGATTTTTTTTTACTTACCTGCGGAGTGTTTTTGAGGACGTAGAGTGAATCAGGGACAGGTTGACCAACGTGAGCAATCGCCAGCTTCTCTCGGACTTTGAAACCTCGCTGGATAGAAAAGAAAAACAGACGTAAATGTTCAGACTTCAAGCATCAGTGGTATATGTCACATTTAATTT
The DNA here is from genome assembly GCA_027580185.1 of Tuta absoluta. Taxonomy (NCBI): domain Eukaryota; kingdom Metazoa; phylum Arthropoda; class Insecta; order Lepidoptera; family Gelechiidae; genus Tuta; species Tuta absoluta. The sequence goes on along the minus strand of JAQAHW010000023.1, from coordinate 2,108,710 downwards.
GTGCTACTTTAATATTTTAATAACTAAAAGCATTTTTAATTAATTTACTTTAAAGAAATGTGTCGCTATTATTTTTATTATATGTATAGATTGTGTCTCGTCATGCATGTTTAATTAATTAATTACACTAAATTGCGTTTGGTTGTAACTGTTAGCAATTAAGTTGACTTAATAAATGAATTGAATTGAATAAAGTTACATGCCGCATGATTAACCTGGCCAGCCCCGAGGCAGTACCTTTATTTTTTATCCCGCCCGAGCCGGTTTTCTATTAGGACATACAAAATTGTTATAAAAAAGGAAATTGTGTGATACAAATTTCTTTTTTTTACAATGACGGATCATGCATGACGTCAACAAGTGATAACTGATAATACTATCCTACATTGAATACAGTTATTTCATTTTCATAAGTTTGAATTCCATAAGACTGTTTTGTTAACTTCGCCGTGACATTTATTTACTCTTTGGTACATATTTTATGGGTTCAGAATTTCAAAATGCTGAATTTAAACGAAAAATATAACTTTGAAATTTCTTTATTACAAGCCGCTGTCGGGTTTTTGTTTTATAATCATTAGATTGTTGTAACATTGATGTGCGTTTTGGTGAAGTATTTTTGGGGACTTGAGAGTACTTTTTAGTGACATTAGTATACTTTGCAATTAAATGAGTGTAATTTTAATGTTGATGTAATTTTTTGAATTATTGATAGTTCTAAGTGATTTAAGTTACCAATTGTAGTTGTTTATGGACGTGTTGCACTATAAGATGTATGGCGACTTTATTCTCCCCTCCTCTCGGTACTATGATATCCGCGTGTGCCATACAAGGCGCTATGTAGCTTTGGTAGGCCGGTTTCACATGAGTCATCGATAGTTTTCAGATATTTTTGTGTACTTTTAGTCGCATTGTCGTATTTTTAGTGACTTAAGTGTATTTTTTAGAAACATTGTTGATCTTTTTTTAAGTGTAGTATATTTTAGTGACATTGGTGTACTTTTAGTGACATTAGTGTGTTTTAAGTGACTCTAGTGTATTTTTAGTGACTTTTATGTATTTTAGTGACATGAGTGTGTTTTAGTGACTTTAGTGAAGTTTTTGTGACATTGATTTACTTTTAGTGATATAAGATTGTTTTAGTGTACTTTTTGTGACTTTCATGTTTTTTGTAGCTTTGTTGCTCTGGTTTCACGTAGGTTTTTGTAGTGGACATAATTATTAGATACATTGGTGTAGTTTAGTGACTTTTGTATACTTTTAGTGACTTTTGTGTAGTTTTTAGCATCACCATGATGGAATTTATAATGGCGTTTGTGTAATTTGAGTAAGATCGGTATACTTTTTGTGATGTGTTTGTTTTTACTTACCAGCTGTAGTTGTTTATGTACGTGTTGCACTATAAGATGTATGGCGACTTTATTCTCTCCCCCTCCTGGTACTATGATATCCGCGTGTGCCATACAAGGCGCGATGTAGCTTTGGTAGGCCGGTTTAACATGGGTCACTGATATTTAGCTACTTAAGTGTACTTCAAGTGACTATAATGAACATTTTAGTTATATTGATGTACTTTTATTGACATAAGTGTGTTTTTATTGACATTGGTGTACTTTTAGTAATATTTGTGACATTTTTAGTGACTTTGGTGTACTATTAGTGTGACTGTTGTGTACATTTTAGTGATATTGGTGTACTATTAGTGACATAAGTGTTTTTTTGTGTGACATTTGTGTACTATTAGTGATGGCGTACTTTAAGTGATATAATGAACTTTTTAGTGACATTGGTGTACTTTTGGTGACTGTAGTGTACATTTTAGTGACATTGTTGTAATTTTAGTGACTGAAGTGTACTTTGAGTAACATTGGTGTAATTTTAGTGACTTAAGTGATATTGATGTACTTTTGGTGACTTTAGAGTACATGTAACTTACCAATTGTAGTTGTTTATGTACGTGTTGCACTATAAGATGTATGGCGACTTTATTCTCCCCCCCTCTTGGCACTATGATATCCGCGTGTGCCATACAAGGCGCGATGTATCTTTGGTAAGCCGGTTTCACATGGGTCATTGATATTTAGCTACTTAAGTGTACTTCAAGTGACTATAATGAACTTTTTAGTGACTTTGGTGTACTTTTGGTGACTGTAGTGTACATTTTAGTGGCATTGTTGTAATTTTAGTGACTGTAGTGTACATTTTGGTGACATTGTTGTAATATCAGTGATATTTTTAGTGACATTGATGTACTTTTGGTGACCTTAGAGTACATAAAACTTACCAGTTGAAGTTGTTTATGCACGTGTTGCACTATAAGGTGTATGGCGACTTTATTCTCCCCCCCTCTTGGTACTATGATATCCGCGTGTGCCATACAAGGCGCGATGTAGCTTTGGTAAGCCGGTTTCACATGGGTCATTGATAGTTTTCAGATATTTTGGTGTACTTTAAGTGGCATTGTCGTATTTTTAGTGACTTAAGTGTATTTTTTAGAAACATTGTTGATCTTTTTTTAAGTGTAGTGTATTTTAAGGACATTGGTGTACTTTTAGTGACATTCGTGTGTTTTGAGTGACTTTAGTGTATTTTTAGTGACTTTTATGTATTTTTAGTGACATGAGTGTGTTTAAGTGACATTGGTATACTTTTCGTGACTGTAGTGAACTTTTTGTTACTTTCATTTACTTTTCGTGACACAAGTATGTTTTTAGTGACTTTAATGTAAATTGTAGTTTGTTATGCTGGTTTCATGTAAGTATTTGTAGTGGATATAATTTCAGATACATTAGTGTACGTTTAGTAACTAAATTACACTTTTAGTGGCTTGACTGTACTTTTTAGTGACATAAAAATATTTTCATTGACATAAAATTGTATTTTGGTGACTGTTGTCTACATTTTAGTGAAATAAGTGTACTTTTTAGTGACGTTGATATACTTTTGGTGATGTAACTTACCAATTGTAGTTGTTTATGGACGTGTTGCACTATAAGATGTATGGCGACTTTATTCTCCCCTCCTCTCGGTACTATGATATCCGCGTGTGCCATACAAGGTGCTATGTAGCTTTGGTAGGCCGGTTTCACATGGGTCATGTATTGTTTAAGCACGCCTTCTAATTCGCGCCCGCGTTGGACTATGTCTCTGTAAGGAAAATGAGAAAAACCATTAATATTGCGTGTGAAATATAATGTCCGGATGGCGTAGCGGATAGTACGGCTGCTACGCCGAGGGTCGTGAGTTTGAGAGACAAAAATTTGTTAATAAACTGTTTTAAACTTTTGCGGTCACACATAATAACGCAACCTACAATACATAGAAAACACCCACAAACAATCACATACATATACATACAAACATCAGCCTTTTGCAGTCCACTGCTGGACGTAGGCCTCCCCCAGGGTACGCCATAGGGCACGATCTCCCGTTTTTGCCATCCAGTCGCTACCAGCCGCCTTTTTAGTCATCGGTCCATCTGGCCGGAGGTCGTCCAACGCTACGCTTGCCGAGGCGTGGCCTCCACTCGAGAACCCGCTTACTGCACCGTCCATCGGTTCTACGACAGATGTGCCCAGCCCACTGCCACTTCAGTTTGCTACACTTCCAGACTATGTCCGATACTTTGGTCTTTTTGCGGATAGTCTCAAACAAACACAATGTATGTAAATACCTTCTCAGTCTCCTAGCGAGTCGTATATCGGCGTCTGTATCGACGAACACTTTCATGTCCAACATCTTGACAACTTCAGCGTTGTAGAACGCTAGTATACCCTCGAAGATTATCACGTTCGCACCGTACATTGTTTTCTGAAACATATAAAGAATTGTTTCGAAGGGTTATTGAGTCTGAATATGTTAAATGTGTCTAAGTGCGGAAAATTGAGGCTTGGTTTGTGCTTGTTGTTTAAAATTGTGTCTCAAGAGTATCTGGGTGTGTAAATAGTGTCCGCATGTGTGAAAAGACGTCTCGGTATGTAAAACTGTATCTAGATGACTTTTTGGCATTATTCAAATCCTGCCCGCGGTTGAAAATTTTGCAAGTTATCAAAAATTGTATACCTAACACGGGAAGTGTTTTAAAATTTGGTATTCAATTTATCGCGGGTTTTCATCGCTTAGACTGCATTCAATCTTCAAGATAGAATTAGTCGCCGGGTATTAGTTGCAAAAACTAACCCGGTAGATGGAGCCGTGCCACGCGTTACTGGCATTAATTAAGTAGCCCAGATGGAAGAGGCGTCGCCACTAGTAATGCAAAAGTTGCAGGTTCAAATCCTGCCCGCGCTTGAAAATTTTGCAAGTTTCCAAAAATTTTGGCCTTATGTTTATTTACAGTGCGATTCTTCCTATAGTCTAGCGTGACGTAGTTATCTGATATAGATCGGTACTTCGACTTTCTTTCCCACTTTTAGTAGCTGCAGTAGTTGTTTGTTCATGTGTTTATTTGCGTTTTGTAAGTGCAAGTGAAATTGTGTTTAGGTGTGTATAATTGTGCCTGGAATTGTGATATAGTGTCAGGTCGTGTGAAATTGTGTCTAGATACGTGTTATGTCGTCTATGTGTGTTAGGTTGTGTTTGGGAGTGAGAAATTGTGTGTTGGTGTGTAACATGGTTTAAGGGTGTGTGACATTGTTTTAAAATTACGTCTAGGTGCGTAAATTTGACTAAGTTTTTAATTTACTTACAGTACGGTTAACCCTATAATGTGTCACGTAGTTTTAAATTGGCACTTCGACCTTTTTTTCCTCTTTCAGTCTCTGCAGCACTTCTATAAGAAGGTCCATATCGAAAGCGTCGGGATGGTTAAAGTTGTATGATCATGAGTTTATTTGTTCAAGTGAAATTGTGTTTGAGTGTGTGACATTGTGTCTAGGTGTGGTTAATTGCGTCTAGGCGTGTAAATTGTCTGCGTGTGTCAAATTGAGCCCTAATGTGTGAAATTGTGTCCAGGTGTGTGAAATTGTGTCTAGATATGTGAAATTGTGTCTAGAAATGTGAAATTGAGTCGATACATGAGATATAGTGTCTAGAAGATTGAAAATATTGTATTTCAGAGTTTTATTAACTCACAGTGCGATTCTCCCTAGAGTGCGTGACGTAGTTATAAATCGGCACTTCTACTTTCTTGCCCTCTTTCAGTCTCTGCAGTACTTCAATAAGGAGGTCCATATCGAAAGCGTCTGGGTGGTCAAAATTGTATTCATTGCGGGTCGCCGCTTGATGCTGCTTTTCGTTTAGGACCTGGAAGAAATAGAGGTATAGTATACTAGATTTCCGCCCAGCGGTTTCACCCGCTGCCACTCATTTTCCCGTGGTAATAGTCGTTTTCCCGCGATAAAAAGTGGTCTATGTGTTAATCAGGGTTATACTCTATCTATGTTCTAAATTTCATCCAAATCGGTCAAGCCGTTTGAGCGAAAAGAGGTAACAAACATACACACACAAACTCTCAGATTTATAATATTAGTACGGATTTCGTATGATTATCTTTGCACAGTCAAGACCACACTGGGTTAGACAGTTTGTACTTTGGACCGTTCTTATTCCACGCGCATAAAACTGAGTGGCAATTCGAGTGTCTAACCGGTACAAGCAAAAATATATGCCACATCCTTTTTGTAGCTTTTTTGCTCAGGTGAACGATCACACTTTAGTTACACCTCGGACACTCTATACAGCGGACTCTTTATAGACAACTGTCATTTCTACATGTGCATGTACATGTGTGGGTGATCACAGATGTGTGAGTGCAGGGTTGGCATGCAGGTTGATTTGTATACCTAACCTGATGAATAGATACAGTTACTACCAAAGAGGATGTAACAAGCCTAGCGCTAGTTTCTACTTAATTCTCCACTGGTATTTTGACATTTTTCGGGTGAGGGCGGGTCGGGGGCTGGGGTGCAGGGAGGTGTGTGTCCGTTCTGTATGTATAAATATACTACATACTATTGGTCATTCTGTGGTTTGATATAGACTGAATAACACTTCATTAAATACAGAAGCAACATCAGTTTTATTTTTACTTTTGAAACGAGAGAAGAAAACGGGTGGGCACCAAATCGACGAATGTTTTCTGATAGACCCGTAGCTTTAAAAATACTTTCATATTACCTTGTAAAAGGAGTCCATACTGACGATGGTGACCCATGGTATGTTTAGAGATTCTATGATTTTTGCAGCGACCGTCGTCTTGCCTGACGCGCTGGCACCGCATATTCCTGTAACATAACGATAATTTATATTTTAGCTTCACTAAATATTGCAAATAAATGAAAATAAATAAGATAATGGGTGCACGCTATAGAACCTGTTCAGAAAGATAATAGGCGTGGGCCAAAAGTTAACTAATCATTTTTACATAGGTTGCTATGATATTTCTCATACTGAGGCACAGTGGCGCCCTCAATTACCACGCCTATTCTCTTTCCGCACAGACTTTTTTCCTTGTCTGGTCGATAACCTGGCATTGTAAATTTACTGGTTTATTTTGCAGCCCATAACCTAGGTTTAAGGAAACGTCTGTGTACAGTAAGGGACCTCGCACAACTAGTCTTGATGATAACACCAACCTACAAGTACGCACTCCATATCTTGCCCACTGTGTAGATAGTCAGTCTGTGCTACGGAATTTTACTGTGGGGCTGTACAGCTGATACTGAATCACTGTTTGTACAGCCGTCAGTGATGATGGCTTTAAGAAAGGGCTCTGACTAAATTGTGCCAGGGCGGTCTACCCGCTGTATAAGTGTAGTATGCTTTATGCAGTTTTGAAAACCTAACCTACACATTTTTACTGTAAGGCCGTACCGCTGATATTGAAACCACTTTTGTACATAATATTTACCTATAAGGAAGGGCTCTATCTCCTCACTAACCTATAAGAAAGGGCTCTATCTCCTCACTAACCTATAAGAAAGGGCTCTATCTCCTCACTAACCTATAAGAAAGGGCTCTATCTCCTCACTAACCTATAAGAAAGGGCTCTATCTCCGCACTAACCTATAAGAAAGGGCTCTATCTCCTCACTAACCTATAAGAAAGGGCTCTATCTCCTGCCCGCCGGTACAGTAGTACCAGGGCGGTCTGCCCGCTGTGTAGATGGTCCTTCTGTCCGCGTGTAGTATGCTCTCGGCTGTTGTACGTTTGTTCACTAACCTATAAGAAAGGGCTCTATCTCCTCACTAACCTATAAGAAAGGGCTCTATCTCCTCACTAACCTATAAGAAAGGGCTCTATCTCCTCACTAACCTATAAGAAAGGGCTCTATCTCCTCACTAACCTATAAGAAAGGGCTCTATCTCCTCACTAACCTATAAGAAAGGGCTCTATCTCCGCACTAACCTATAAGAAAGGGCTCTATCTCCTCACTAACCTATAAGAAAGGGCTCTATCTCCTCACTAACCTATAAGAAAGGGCTCTATCTCCGCACTAACCTATAAGAAAGGGCTCTATCTCCTCACTAACCTATAAGAAAGGGCTCTATCTCCTGCCCGCCGGTACAATTGTACCAGGGCGGTCTGCCCGCTGTGTAGATGGTCCGTCTGTCCGCGTGTAGTATGCTCTCGGCTGTTGTACGTTTGTTCGGTTGGGACATCGATGTGGTTCGCACGCGGCGCGCGCGCGGCGATTTCAGGATGTTTGATCCTGGAACAGATAAAGATAAATACAGGGTGTAAGGGACGGCGTATAGAAAACTGTACAGGCATGATCAGACTATGAAACTAATAAAAAAAAATCATGAAGGATATGTTGGTTAACGAGAAAGGGCAGGCGGATTGGCGAGTGCAGTGCAAGGTGTTGTATTCACAGATAACTTCCCTGCATTCATCCTTTAGTCGCCTTTGAAACACCAACAAGGAAAAAAAGGGTGGTGCTATTCTTAACCGGCACCACACAACAGAAAATTACTTTTAATGTGGAGATTTTTATTCTGACAATATTAGGTAGAGAAGTTAAAGAAAGTTTGTAATCTTAGGTAGATACGGTGGATATAGAGTTTTAATTAATCTGATAGCCAGAGGGTCCTTTCAAAATCAGGTGGTGTAATAAGAAATATTTTATTGTATCTTCGCGAAACTATAATATATTAGCAATACTGTCCCAGTGTTTATTGTATTCTAGTAGTCTTTAGCCATTAAGGATTGACAATTTGCAACGTTTAAACAAAATTTCACAAATGATAAAAATAATCACTCGTCTGTCGCTTCATACTATAACAATTTCATTGGTTTTGAATTTTATTGTGGGTAGTTAAGGTTCAAAATTGTTGTCCGGCTCCCGGTACGTGACAGACAAGCGGCTAAACAAATGACTAAAGTGACCTAAGGTAGACTGGTAGATAATGCCCTCGGCATTATACCCGCTCATGTTAGTTTATAGCATGAAATTAAATAAATAAATAAAAATAAGTGAAACCAATCTTGAATTGCATTTAAATTCACCGGACGTATCAGTGCTAATTAGTTTAGGGCTTAGGAAAATGCGATTATTTTTACCATTCAAAAGTGAAAATGCGTTTATTATGCTACCATTTCTCGTAACGTTAACACTACATGACATGAACAGTCCACTGCTGGACATGGGTCTCTTCCTGTCGGGGGGTGTTGCCATACGAACCACGCTTGGCAGACAGATTGGCGAGTGCAGTGCAAGATCTTGCATTCACAAGAAAATCTCCTGCCCATTCCTCCCTTAGTCGCTTTTTACAATACCCATAAGTAGAAATGCGGTGAAGCTATTCTGAGCTGGCACCTCAAGGCACAATTTCTCCTAATATTTCAGAATTCAATCAGTGTCTTACCTCGCCGTGTGATGCCGGCTTAGAATAGCATCACCCCATTTCTTTCCCATGGGTGTCGTAAGAGGCGACTAAGGGACTCGAGGGTTACATGTGTATTGCAATTTTAGGCGATGCGCTGTCAACTTTTCACTATGGCGATAAGTACATAATTTTCTTAATGACCCTCAAATGTGTGTCAGACTTGCCGTAAATATGCGTTTTTACGGCCATTTGCGCTCTACCTACTCTGCAAGGGATATATGTGAGATAAATATGTATGTATGTCTTACCTCACTTCAAAATTCACACCTAAAATTGATACTTCACGCATATAACCGTATCTATAATAACAACCATTAACAGTTTATTATCAAAACATGTTTGTAAACAGACGTGATACCGAATTAGCCAAACAAATACGACTGGTGGTCGTAAAGCGTTCTTCTAATCAACAAAAATTACCTCGATTTTGACGATCGTTTTCTGAACGAATACTTAATTGAGATGGTAATTTTTGTAGTACCAATTATTACGAGTTTAGAGTTCGAATCGTTTTTGGTTATTATTGGTAGAGACAGGAAATCTACTGATTTATTGTCTCAATTCCATGTCACCGACTAAAATCTTTAGTTAAAATAGATAGATAGATGAACACTTTATTGCTTACAACAGAAACAAAACAATACAGATAATTTAAGACTATAAGTAAGCAGAGGCGGCCTTATCGCTAATAGCACTGTCACTTTCTGTTCAATAAGCTTGGCAGGGTAGTATATGATCGCCTCTTAAATTGTCTATGATATTACGCATTTTACGCGGTATCTGTCAAATTAAGCGGCGATTCAAATAAGTTTTTTATTTTTTAGTACATACCTATTTATAAAAGTGACTAAAGTATCACAAAAAAATAAAATGGCGGCGGCGCGTTGTGAAAGTATGCTAAACAATCTGATACTTTGACCTGTTATGATAAATATTATTTATTATCTTTAAAAATAAAAATCTTTGCCAAAGGCTTGCTAGAATCGAGACCATTATTGGTACAGATGAATGAACTCCTGACTACCGTATTGCGATTCTGAAGGCCGTTTTTTGCTGCTATTAATTTGGATGATCTTGCGGGCTTTTTTAATTGCTCAGTTTGACCTAGTCATGTTTCATGGACGTCTTCATTCAATGGTTTGAATTGGATTAGATAGCAACATACGGGTTCTATCTAAGGTCCGAATACTTAAAGAGTACATGCGGGCCATGAAACTAATGAACTTAACCTTGAAACATGGGTCAGACAACGACAAAAACACTACTACACTCTATGCAAGATCACAAACAGCTGACACTGCCTTTACTATGGAGAGTATATTTTTGCGTTTCCTGAAATACATGGTGTAAAAAAATTAGCTGAGAATATTTTAAGGGGTGAACCAGTACGTGAAACTGAACAACTTTCCCCAAGGAACATAGGTCGAAATATGAAAAAAAAATTGGCCCTCCCATACAAATTATCCCGGCCGGGTAACACACTAAGTATGGGAGGGTCAAAAAAATATTTTTTCAAATACCATCCTATGTTCCTTGGGGAAAGTTGTTTAGATTCACGAACTGGTTCACCCCTTACAATATTCTTAGCTAATTTATTTACACCCTGTATATTCCTAGAGAAAAGATGTTCAGTTTTATGGTTCACCCCTTACAATATTCTTAGCTAATTTATTTACACCCTGTATATTCCTAGAGAAAAGATGTTCAGTTTTATGGTCTGAATGTACCCTATCAGTATTCGGAGGGCTGTCTCTTATATTATTAATATTCGCTGCAAATATTTTGAGGGGCCAATTAGTCCATGAAACTGAACAACTTTTCCCGAAAAACATAGATCGAAATATAAAAAATAATAATTGCAATTTCAATAAAAATTTACCCGATCGGCTGAAACATTTTGTATATTTCGGCTTGTGTTTCTTAGGTAGATTTGTTCAGTTTCAAGGACTGGTGACCTTATTTAAATGTATAGGGTGAAATTTTACTAGTGATCGATAGCGTAACCTCAGACCTGGCTGGTGATAAGAAACAACTTTCCCCAAGAAACATACGTCCAAAGATGAAAACAAGATTTGGACCTCCCATACAAAATTGACGATCAGCTGATTTGAGTTACTATGGAAGCTATATTTTTTGTGTCTTATTTCCATCTATGTTCCTTGAGGAAAGTTCTTCCTTATCACTAGCCCGTTCTCTGTTTTCAGTATCGGTCACTAGTAAAAAATAATTACGTACTGTATTACAAGGATGTATCCCTGTGTACGAGTATGTATGTGTGTCCTAACATCATGTACGGAACGTGTGTGGTACAATTGAAGGCCAGTCAGCTCATATTCTACCACCAGTGCCCTATGTTATAAAACTACAGGCTACAAGCCTACAGATGAAGTTTAGTACATTGCGGAGCCGATTTATATACCTGGTAACACAACGGCTAACCGACTACGCAATGAACATCGGATTTCCTCTGTAAAATTGAAGCGTGTAGTATGTAATATAGGGGGAAGAAAGACTACACCGATTTAATATGGTGTAAGGTTACTTGGCACAACAATAGGGTTTTATAAACCAGTGGGTTATGTGATATGTGACACTTAGAAGTGCTTCAGGTTTGCACGTGTCTTTTTCTCCGAAATAATTAAAATTTGATCGCTGTAAAAAAACGGGCAAGTGCGAGTCGGACTCGCGCACGAAGGGTGCCGTACCATTATCTATAAATTTAGCAAAAATCATGTTTTATGCATGGGAGCTGCCTTTGCCATGATGACTTTCTCATACTAATTAGCTCGACCGGCTGGTTTATTTCATATAGGAGGTCCAATTTTTCTTTTCATAGAACGACCGACCCATATCCTTAGGAAAAATTGTTCAGTTTATTGAGCTGGTTCGCCCCATTTCCGGTTTGCTCTCAATTCAGGCACACGCTGTGTAGTACAGGTTGACAATAATATTCACCAAGTTATTTAAGTTGCAAATCACGGGTATCTTCTTTGTGAAACGAGTGTATTGAGGCATAGCAGACATACCATGTTAATAGTTACTAGATGTTTACTAAGTAGTATAGAAGCCAACTTACCTACTTGCAACCAAATTAGAAAAATGTTGTTGTGTTTATTAATATATATTGTCCTGTGCTTAAGAACATTACTATGTACCTATATATGCTTATTTTTAAATGTGTCCAATAGGAAAGTATCGAGTCACTCCCGACACAAGTAGCTCTGCTTACTTAATGGGAGGTCTCATGTATAAGATAAGATAACTCTTCTGAAAATAAACTATTATTTTTAAATTTTTTTTTTCAGAGGCATCTTTTATGATCTTTCGTGATCTCACGGTTAAGGCGAGAGTAGTCGTGAACGGCCTCGACAGTAGCGCCACTTCACAAAAAAAAAATCCTCTTTATACAAATAATCTATAAGAATGTCCGTTGCTAAAAATTTTATTATCAACCTTTTTTCACAGAGAACGCTGTTTCCCATTCCCTGGATTGATTCCTCAGAAGTATTTTTCGTTTTGTTTAGTATGGACCCTATGATTTTAGCCCCGGGGCTATGAAAATCTACACCTGACTGTATGGTTGGGGGTCGGAGCTCAGTCGCAATATGAATGTAGGTACCTGTAGAGGGTGGCCGGTAGGGGCGCACGTTGGGAACCGTGGTGGGGGAGGCCGGGGCTCTCGTGTAGTCATCATCATCCAGGAATACCTGCTCGCTCAGCTCCAACGCTAGTTCCGTGTCGCTGCAGAAAATATCGTGGTTAATATCACCTGAATACTCGTATGTGGTTCTCAGAGCAACGGGATGATTACTGACACAACGAACTACCACGTATCATTTAGAGATGCAACGCAACGGATATTGAAAGGTTTTCTCCGAATACCGAATATTCGGCGGTATGGTAATAGCCGAATATTCGGTGGATGAATATTTGGTATCCGGCTAAAAACACCGTTGAATAATCTGCGCTGCTGGCGCGTATTTCTTGCACACGAACGAAGCAATGATCCCATAAAATTTGTCTTTTATTAATTTTGATTACAAAAAAGTCTTTATACAGGGTGTAAGGGACGGTGTACCGAAAACTTTGCAGGCATGATCAGACCATGAAACTGAACAACTTTTACTATGGAGCCTATGTTGGGAAACGAATTTTTTTTTTCGAGTTTCCATAGAAAGTCAGTCAGCTGATCGGAAATTTTGTATGGGAGGTCGAAAAAAAATTCTCGTTTACCAACATAGCTTCCATAGAAAAAGTTGTTCAGTTTCATGGTCTGATCATGCCTGCAAAGTTTTCGGTACACCGTCCCTTACACCCCGTATATAAATTATATAATATAAAGACTTTTTTGCAAAAAGTGGCCTTTTTCATCAGGTATTCGGTGTTCAGCCGAATAGTGCCAACTAAAAAAAAATGGCCGAATAGTTGCCGAATAATCGGTGCACCTCTAGTATCGTTGTCCCTGTCACGGGGACACGGTCACCGGGGACAGTGAGAACACACGATTTAATAAAATTAAAAAAATTACACCTTAACAGTAGGCATAAATAGAAGGAAAAATAGTACCGAATACCTATAAGGACACAGGGACACTCATGCGAAGAATAATCTAACATCACAAGTACCTACATAATTCATAATTTAATTTTGTATTATTGCAAACAGATCTTAATGACAGAGCAAAGCGCCATATAAAAAATGTTTCGAATAAATAAACACCCGCTACCGCAGTCGTCGTAAAATACGTAAGCATCACTACATAGTATAAAATAAAGTCGCTTCCCGTTTGGTGTCTCCTTATATCTTTAGAATTACCCAACGGATTTTGATGCGGTTTTTTTATTAGATAGAGTAACTTGAGAGGAAGGTTTATAAGTATAATTTATTCCGGGAAATTGTCACATTCCCATGGGAAAACGGGTAGCCCAACTGGTAGTTAACTTTTGACCCCTTTTTGACACCTTTAAGGATTAACATTTCAGAAATGCTGAAACACGTCTTTAATTATTTTAAGTCATAAGTCTAATCACTAATTTTAAAACGGATCACACTTAAGACAACGAACTTTCATACAAACTTTTAACTTCCTTTTTATCCCTTGGGGGATTTAAAAAAAACGGAATTTAACGTAAAGTCGCTTCCCACGTCTGTCCCTGTCTGTTTGTTTGTTTGTATGCTTAAATCTTTAAAACCACTTAAAGGATCTGGATGAATTTTTTTTAAAAGATAGAGTGATCGAAGAGGAAGGTTTTTATGATGATTTATGCCGGGAGAAGATCTGTTTCCCGTGGGAAATCAGTTAGCAGCGGGTGAAACCGCTGGGCGGGCCGCTAGTATACATATAAGATACCAGCTAAAGAACATATAAAGTACAGATGCACCGTCTATGATTTTGCACGACTAGGCTACGTGATGCTGTGTGATAGCTGCTTAGAATGCCGTGTGATGCCGGCTTAGAATAGCATCACCCCATTTCTTTCCCGTGGGTGTCTTAATTGGTGACTACGGGACTCGAGGTTTACATGCGTATTGCAATTTTAGACGATGGGCTGACAAACAGTCACTATGGCGATAGTCGATACACAATTTTATGAATGACCCTCAAATATTTATCAGACGTGGAATAAATGATCGTTTATTAAGGCCGCCGTTTACACTCTGCCTACCCCGCAAGGGATTATACGTGTGATATGTGTATGTATGTATGTATTAGTACTGGTTGAAATAAATTATAATAATTTAATTCAACGTTGTTATTAGTTTATTACAGCTGACTAGTCGCCGACGATTTTCCGACTATAAAAATGGGTACTTGGCTTTCCTCACTAGTCAGTGCATGTCTAATAAAGCAACAAGCACAATAAAAAAAAACTACTGTTTCTGAGATTAAGTTAATAGCCTATGACACTCGGGATAATGTAAGGATTCTTCCGATACAATTCCCATTCGAATCTGTTCAGTGGTTAACGAGTTTCAGTCCTTTCAAGATTCGCACATACTTACATACATACATGAACTCTAAAACATAACACTCCTTTTGAAGAAAAAGAATTGTTATCAATAACCTAAACGTAAAATAAGAGGGATAAAATGAGTCACGCGCTTCCGATAAGAGAGTTGGTATAATAATAGAATTGGCACAGCTGTAGTGATGTAGCCTCCCCATTAGAGCTTTACAACTTCATACAGTCACCTACGGATTTTCAAGTGCAAGCTTCCTAGCGGCTAGATGCTTATGGCAACTTGGGGAAGAATCAGGTGACCCATTAATAAAAACAATAATACAGAACGATTTCTATTGTGATGATCTACTAACAGGATCTGACTCAGAATCAGACCTCCTTCGTATCAAAACATCTGTATCTAGCGCTCTATCCTCCGGTTGTTTCAATTTAAGAAAATACCGCTCAAACTCAGACATGATCTTAAGGTCTGAGAGTTCTAACGAACAAAACAATAACTTGGCCCTTAGTGAATCATTTCATATTCTAGGCCTAGGTTGGGATCCTAAACTAGACATACTTCATTTCGATATAAACGAAGATCCTTCCTCAAGTGGCATAACAAAGCGATCTATTTTATCAACTACATTCAAAATCTTTGACCCCTTAGGTTTACTAACCTTATGCACTGTTAAACCAAAAATCTTACTACAGAAACTATGGGCTTTAAAATTAGACTGGGACGATCCAGTCCCTCTCGACGTTCAACGTTTCTGGACATCTTTCATTCAAAATATTAAAGCCTTGAAAGGCCTTACGATTCCCAGATATGTACTCTGTGACTCACCAGCATACATTGAACTACATTGTTTCTGTGATGCGTCTCAGGTAGCTTATGGCGCTTGTGTTTATCTTAAATCTACAGGCAAAGAAACTAGCAGCTTTCTTCTGTGCGCTAAGTCGCGCGTAGCTCCCAAAAAAACTACAACCATACCTCGTCTTGAATTATGCGCTATTC
The DNA here is from genome assembly GCA_027580185.1 of Tuta absoluta. Classification (NCBI taxonomy): domain Eukaryota; kingdom Metazoa; phylum Arthropoda; class Insecta; order Lepidoptera; family Gelechiidae; genus Tuta; species Tuta absoluta. The sequence goes on along the minus strand of JAQAHW010000023.1, from coordinate 2,092,922 downwards.
TCTCTAATATCAAGTGATATTAGAGAGAATAAGTGGCAAATTAGATGAACAACAACCTTTCGAACAAGCTGGCTTCAGAAAAAACTTCTCAACAATCGACCACATCCATACAACTAAACAAATTATTGAAAAATACAAGGAGTACAACAAGACTCTATATATTGCCTTCATTGACTACACAAAAGCATTTGACAGCATAAGTCATAGATATATATGGACAAGCCTAGAACAGCAAGGAATAAGCCAGGACTACATAAACATCATCAAAATGATCTATCAAATTAGCAAATCAAAAATACAATTAGAAACAATCGGGGATGAATTCCCAATCCAAAGAGGAGTACGACAGGGAGATCCACTTTCGCCCAAGCTCTTCTCAGCCGTATTAGAAAGCATCTTCAGAAACCTAGACTGGGACAATAAAGGCCTGCGCATTGATGGAAGACGTTTAAATCACCTTCGCTTTGCAGACGACCTGGTACTTTTCGAAGAGGACCCAGGGACACTGAAAATTATGATCAACCAGCTAGCAAACGAAAGCCGAAAGGTGGGCCTAACCCTGAACACTACTAAAACGAAAGTAATGACCAACTCAGTAGAAGAGGAAATAATGCTGGAGGAAATACCACTAGAATATGTTACAGAGTACACATATCTAGGGCAAATTATATCTTTTGTAGACCAAACAGAACGGGAAATAAATGTAAGAATAGCAAATGGTTGGAAGGCATACTGGTCAATGAAGGAAATTATGAAGAACAGAGATCTGAGCCTAGGAGTGAAAAGAAAAGTGTTTAACACAAGCATACTTCCCATACTAACATATGGCTGTGAAACCTGGTCACTAATAAAAGTACACAGGGACAAACTAAATACTTGCCAACGAGCTATGGAAAGAAGTATATTAGGAGTGATGAAGAGAGACCACATAAGAAGCATAGACATAAGAACTAGAACAAAAGTTACAGACATATTAACTAGAATTGACCAGCTAAAATGGAGATGGACAGGACACATGATAAGATGCAAAGAAGAAAAATGGAGCAAAATTGTGTCAAACTGGTACCCCAGGGATGGAAAACGGACTAGAGGAAGACCGTTCAGAAGATGGGAAGACGAGATCAAACTGACGGCCGGCCCACTATGGCGCCGTGTAGCCCATGACAGAAAGCAATGGAAGTTACTGGAGGAGGCCTTTGCCGAGAGGCACACTGAACTAAGAGATTTTATTGATTTATAAATAGACTAATAATTGAAAATGAATAATAATTTAATTTGAATGTCGACATCTAGAATTTAAATTGTAATGTAATGAATGAATTTATTAAGGCTCAAATTATTTATCGAATGTTATTTATGAATGAAACACTGTATTATAAATGATATTGTATTTTTGCATGTTCAGAAATAAAGGCTATTTGATTGATTTGATAGTGATGTAGCCTACACAATGTAGGCGTGGTTTGTTTAGTTTCGTACAGGTGCTCTCATTAACTTAACTTTGTCATAAATTTATAACAATGTTATCTTTAGTTTTCCTTTCCTATTGTCCAGCAGTGGACTGTTGTAATTGTTAATTTTATTGTAAATTTTTGAATTTTGTCATGAAGAAAGCCTTCATTTTAAACTATATTAGGTAAATATTGTTTAAATATTGTTAAAAAAATATTATTATATCATACATACATACATACATAAATCACGCCTATATCCCTTACGGGGTAGGCAGAGCGTTAACGGCCCTTCAACGGATATTAACACCACGTCTGACAAAAGCTTGAGGGTCAATCAGATAGACTGTGTATCACTGTAGTGACAGGTTGTCAGCCCGTCGCCTAAAATTGCAATACACACCCTCGAGTCCCTTAGTCGCTTCTTACGACACCCATGGGTAAGAAATGGGGTGATGCTATTCTAAGCCGGCATCACATGGCGAATTATTTATACATTATTATTATATCACTTTGTGATAATTTAATTCATGGATATTAGTCGTCGTGACACGCGTGACGCGTTATTGGCATCAAGATACACTAGCAAAATTTGCTGGCAACGGATGAGCCGCGGTAGCCCCGATGGAAGAGGCGTCGCCAATAGTGGTGGCGAAAGTCGCAAGTTCAATTCCTAGCCGCGTTAGAAATTTCTAAAAACTGAACTCATATTTATAATCATAGGTGCTAATAGTTTTTTGCAAATACGCAAGTATGCTATGCTGTACTGCATAAATGATGCTTCACGATTCACGACTCAAATTAAAGTTGTGATGTCTGTTGAGGACATTTTGATTAGGATTCATTAATAAGCAGTCAGTATAGGTCCAGTATGTAAATATCTAAATAGGTCCATTTCTTAGAGAAGTCTTGTTATATTTCGTAGATTTTATACATAAATATTATTTGTTGCATATACATACGTCATACGTACATCACGCCTATATCTCTTTTGGGGTAGGCAGAGCGTAAACAGCCGTAAAAAAGCCGAACATTTACACCACGACTGACAAACATTTGAGGGTGGGTCATTCAGAAAATTGTTTATCGCTATAGTGACAGGCTGTCAGCCCATCGCCTAAAATTTCAATACACATGTAACCCTTGAGTACCTCATTATGACACTTAAGACACCCACCACGGGAAAGAAATGTGGTGATGCTATCCTTAACCGACATATTACAGAATTCCTTGTAATGTTGCTTTGTTGGATAGAAAGCGACGAAATGAGAAATAAAATGTTATTTTTTCTCGCATTGTTAAAAATTTACATATTACTACAGAAAATATCTATGCAGATAACAGTTGACAGTGACCGACAATACAATACAGATATAAAGTAGGTCAATATGCTATCTGTCACATTTGTTATTATTTTATGACAACTTAGTCCAATAACAGGTAATAAGATAACTGCAGTTCCATTTTTGCTTTGATAGTTTATATCATCCAACATATTATCTATTTTGCAGCTCAATCAATACACACATACACATATCCACATAATCATGCTTTTATCCCTTGCAGGGACGGCAAAGCTTTAAAAATAAATTAATCAAAATAAAAAAGCCTTTATTCTACCAAGTTTTACGTCACTCTAACTTATATATTATCACTTCCTAACTTATTTCCTAACTAATTATCATTTTAATTTCTTTATTGTTTATTTCATATTTATTATTTTATAAAGGTAGTCGTCTCTTCGGCGTAGCCTTCGCCAAAGGCCTGAAGGCAAAATATTAACAGCCGTAAAAATACGTTGTGTGTGGCACTAAGTCGATGTATGACCCAAGAAACTCCAGTGTCAGAGTTAAACACCTACTAGGTTTTTCTTCTACTAAAAGTATGTATCTTTTGTTAGTTGTGTGATGTCGGCTTAGAACAGCTTTACTCTATTTTTTTCGCATGGGCGTTGTATGAGCTGATATGGTTGAAGAACTTGAAAGAGCACAAAGAGCAATCCTGAAAGTCATAACTCTCTGACCTTTTCGCTTTCCCACGACTCAACTTCTAACTGAATGTGACAAACTTTTTGTCAGACAACTATTTATTCTACAAACCGTTATCAAAAAGCACTTGATGACACCTAATACATACAAACATAAATCACGCATATATCCCTTACGGGGTAGGCAGAGCGTTAACGGTCGTAAAACGGATATTAACACCATGTCTGACAAAATTTTGAGCGTCAATCAGATTTCACAGGTCGAATGACACCTAATGACCTCAAAATTATATAACCGCAGACGTTTAGTCTGTAAAAGAGAACAGTTTCATACTTCTAACTCAGGCAGATTTTTCTGCTTCCTCCGCACTTTCATGTAACCAAATAAACACTGTATTAAACATATACCCTAAAAATAGAACAGAATGTAAAAATACAGTTCAGGACTGGTTAAAAGGGAAAGAATATGACCAAACAGAATACCTACCTTCTTATATTATAGTGAACTATGTCAGGCACAGGATTGATTTTGAATCTGATTTAATAATAAAAATGTTATTCTAATGTATTTTTTTCCATCTTTTGTTTGTGCCTATTTATTTTTTAAGAATATTACTTCAAGTACCTACTTAATATTATTATAAGTATTTAGTTTAGGTATATTAATATGTTATTATTTAGATAAATACCATTCTTTCAGGATGCGGCAACTAAGGGACTCAAAGGTTACATTAGTATTGCAATCTTAGGTGATGGGCTGACAACTTATTTCTAATGAAACAATGGAAATGTTTATAAAATTCCATTTATGTGTATTTAAGGAGGTTGTTTTGAATTCTGCGTTTGCATTGAGCAACCTTCAAGCATTTGACATTTTCATTGTGAAATAATCCGTTTAACCTTGGTGTAGTAGACAAATAAAATAAGCTCAATATGTTTAAATAATCTACATAATAATTTTAAATTAAATGTTATGCTGTTAAATTACTTTGAATTTAGTTTTAGAGTGAGTGTTTTAATAAACAATACATTATAAAAAAATATTAAACAATATACTTTTACTCATTTTTAGTATTAGACCGGGTCTATCGCGATAGTATTTAGGTAAATATTAGTAATTTACCTGTGTGTGTGTAATATACTTTTATTATTAAACTTATTTAATAATAATACAGTCAGTCAGTTGATAGTATAGTCTAACTAGCTTAAATTGATAGAACAAGGGATAGGGACTTGATAGATAACTTTAAATCAATGAATTATAAGCCTACAAGACTTGTTAATTAAATAATTATTTAGAGTTGAGATAAGCGCAAAAACACAGAACTGATATTAGATCTTCTGATTGTCTTATCATGAAAACAAACAATATTTTCATATGCCTGCTATCTATTTATCAATGATATTACGATCTTGACACTAAAATGCTTTTATTCAGCACTGTTATGATCATTTTTACAAACCTGATAGGCTTGTTTATCGTTTATCTAATACCATATCTATTCCTCAATCTTGGCTGACTGGTTTCACATACGCAATATGCATAATGTTTACAAAATTTTGTATGGAAGGAACAAATTCATAAGGATATAGATATAGTTGTAAAACAGGTTTGTATAGTTGTTTTTGTTATCACAAAATATTATTATATCTATGTTAACACTTTGCAGCAGTAAAAGACAAAAGTGACAAGGCAAATCATAAATAAACTGCAATGCTGTTGTTTTATGTGTGAATGAATAGCATAAATCGTGCCAAAATTGCTCTGCAGTGTTTAATAGGTGTACCACAACTTTTTCAGGTTATTTTAAATGTTGAACACCATTGATTCACAACATAAACATACCTGACAGTGCCATAAACAAAACCGAAGCTAAAAGCAGCCAGATAAGCAAGTCACGAACACGGAGAACAGCGATATTTGGAGTATATCTTACGGGTTGGCGAAGATCAATGACCCTGGCTCCATTTCTTCCTGAATTTTGACCTTTCTCATGTGACGCGGTGTTTTACGAAAACACAATACGCCGGAGCACGTGTCCCACTCACGCCGCGGCCATTCAGCGGTACGCGGCTGCCAATGGACTAAATAAATGTCTAAAAATAAATCTTCGAACGTGCAAGTGAGGTTATGGTTAACGCGTTGCAACACCGATGCAGATTACTGCACGGGTTCCGAACTGCACACACGACACTCACACACAACACACCTTCCACACGCGAGGATTAACAAGCCAACACTGAAACGGGACTCTTTATGCAGCGTTTTTTTTTCATTGACACGCGAGCCAGCTGTTTAAACAAACATTATCATGTGGTTACCACACCAGTTTACCTATCAGAGCTCGCGGAGCTCGGTGTTTCGAATTTGTTCAGCTTCCCAGCCATCACCGGTGAACACTAAACACTGTTTATGATAAGATATCTACGATAATTTTAATTTATTCACGAGTTGTATTGCACACGCAAGTAGTTAGTTTGACATTTAGGTCGTTCGTTCAGAAATAGCAACGTCATTCGATTTTCACATTGACGTCACTGAATAAAAACAAACATTATTCGGCACAAAATCCATAAACCATTACAAACGCATACTTTGTAAAAAACATTTCATAAACTATGTTAATGTGGACAGTAGTTTTATGAAAATCAAGAGTTTAATAGATTGTTTCAGGATTTTCAAGAAAAAGTGTGTGAAAAGCTCACCATTATTTCTGAACGAAACTGTTACGTTTCGTTCTACGAAATTGTTACTGAAGTACTACGTTCCGTTCTAGAAGAAAATCGTTCACAATAAAGATCATCTTTGTTTGTTTTTGCATCATCTGACTATTTCTGCTTGATTTCTGATCGTGTCATGTAATTAAATGGTTAAATAAAAAGTGGTTTGGACAGTCAGATCTGCTAACAACACGTTACAAATTTCATAAGTTTGCAAACGCCTACGAAAAATAATAACCGCAACAATAAAATATTTATAAAAATTTGCTATCATAATTTAATCAGGCTCTCATAACATTTTCTGTAAGCTTATTTCTATCACTCATCACTTACCCTCCAGTGAACACTCATCCACCTCTGAGGGAGTTATTCTCCCCCACGTTTGAAACCGGTGTTCAATTTTCCCTGGATTTGGGGTAATCTCGTATGATGGACTGGTCCGCTCTTAGCTGCAGGTGCCTCGCTTGGATAGGCACGAATTAATGTTGGGATATTATTTTTACGAGTGTCTAATACAGACTCGTATCTGTAAGCTGGTTACGCTTACTTAGTTTCTGGCTTGGGGTGGTTTTGGGATGTCATTTCTAATGTGGAGGGAGCGAGAGCGGTTTCGCCCCTGAAGTAGGACTACAGACTATAGACTAAGTAGGTACTACGTTTGTATCCTACTTTTATTTAATTAAAGTCGTTTATTTTTGGCTTATAGTTTCTGGACCAGTGACCGAACCTAATATATTGCACTTGCACATATCACGCCTATAATCCCTTGCGGGGTAGGCAGAGCGTAAACAGCCGCAAAAACGGCCATTTACACCACGTCTGACAAATGTTTGAGGGTTATTCGGAATATTGTGTATCGCTATAGTGACAGGTTGTCAGCCTATCGCCTAAAATTGCAATACACACCCTCAAGTCCCTTAGTCGCCTCTTACGACTCCCACGGGAAAGATATGGGGTGATGCTATTCTAAGCCGGCATCACACGGCACGGCACCTAATATATTATTTTGTGTAATTTTAGGTGAATGCTAACATACTTCGTTTCCAGTGGATAAAAACAACTCAAACTAGGTTTTTACAGTGTGCAATCCAAACAGTCGCTTAAACAATACTGGTATAAGTATTTTAATAATATTAATAAAAAAAATATTTGCCGTGTGATGCCGGTTGAGAATAGGATCACCCCATTTCTTGCCCGTGGGTGTCGTAAGAAGCGACTAAGGGACTTGAGGGTGTGTATTGCAATTTTAGGCGATGGGCTGACAAGCTGTCACTATAGTGATACACAGTTATTTGATTGACCCTCGAACTTTTGTCAGGCGTGGCATAAATCGTGGCATGAATCGATAATTTAATAAATTAAGTAAGCGTCAAAAATGACATAATATATTATGCAACTGTCATATAATGGGGGTCATTAGAATGCGAGTGTCTGTTTATCACACGAGGCGTAGCCGAGTGTGATAATAGATTGACACAAGCATTCTAGTGCCTAATTATATGCAGTTGCATACACTATTTTATCTACACTCTAAAAAATTTACTCAGTTTAACACTTTTCCAAACGTCCGCACCGGCGATTGCAAGGCCCGATACATGGTCAAATTCAATACGAGAACGTAATATGGCTTGATATGAATTTTTGAAGATTCTTTACTAACAGTTGTTTAGATGTCGAGTCACAACCGCAAATAACTAAACAACTGAACAAAAACTGAACAACACTGAACAACAACTGAAAAACAACTGAACAACACTGAACAACATCGGAATAACATCTGAACAACAACTAATCAACATCTGAACAACAACTGAACAACATCTGAACAACATCTCAACAACAACGGAACAAAAACCTATTAAAACAACTGAACAACATCCGAAAAATTTCCGTACAACAACAACTGTCAGGTGCGGCGGAAGATAGCGATTTGAGTATTGGCAAAAAAAAACTTCGTTTCATTTCTCAACTTTATCGTATTAAGAGTTTTCTCAGCTTCTGTAATTTATAGCAAACCCTAGTTTTTATAGGCAGAATGCATAAAGTAGGTCATTATGCATCTGTTTTCGAATTCATAATTCGAACATTATGAGACGAGTGTAGATAAAAAGTAATATGTAGGTAGGTATATGCTTTACAGACGCACTTATCGCAATCGTACCAAAAATAAGCGACTAGAATATTTGTAAGTTATGACCTCAAATAATGCCGGCCGTATCAGACATGAGACTGTTTTAAAACTTGTAAATTCACAACTTTTTAAAAAGTATGTATGTATGTTTGTAATAACTTTATTGCACCAAATAAATATCACAAAGAAAAACACAAATAACAGAAAAGGTAAGGCACAAAGGCGGACTTATCCCATTAAGGGATCTCTCCCAGTCAACCTTTGAGAAATCCAGAGGACATGTTGTGCGCAGGTAAAAGTTTTGTTCTATTCTAATTCTTTCCCTTCAGCCATCCATTAAAGATCCCTAATTAATAAGTAGGTAATTCGTTTTTTAACTGTTGCACAAAACAAGCTTGGGTAGCTGTATCTGCCGAAGGACGTAGGTTCGAATAGGTACTTATTTTCCTAACTTTTGGTACCTAGGGCTTATAAAGCGCACAGTGGGCGCAGCTCGCCTGCTATCGCGAACTGTAATGGGACACCTGGAGCAGAAAAAGAAGGTGGCAGCTGTGTTTTTTGATCTCTCCCGCGCATTTGACCTTGTGGATCACCAGCTGATTCTTGCGAAGCTGGAACACTATGGAGTCCGCGGAGTTGCTCTTAACTTACTTCGTTCGTTCCTCTCAAACCGAAGCCAGATTACGGAGGTAGGAAGTGACAATTCCGAGCCTGGTTTAGTTGGTGACAGATCTGTCCCACAGGGATCCAACGTTGGTAACACAATTTTCTTGGTGCTAATGAATGATCTCCCTTTTGAGTTTTTGAGTCCCCATTCGTTGACTTTATTATGTATGCAGATGACATCTGCGCTTTAGTGAATGCAGGAAGTAACATTGAGTTGGTAAACAATGTGAATGATATAATAAACAAGCTTTCACTATGGTTTATGGCCAACGGAATGCAGCTCAACCTGGCCAAATCTAACTTATTAGAATTTTCATTGGGGCAGACTGTGGCAGGAGGCCCTCTTTCTAATGTAAGTGTGAGTGGGGTGAGTATTCCCATGGTGAGCCACACTCGTTTTGTGGGATTTTGTTTCGACAGAGGCCTGCAGTGGCATGAGCATATTGACGCCCTCTGCGGCAAACTTAACTCAGCGTACTACGCAATATCTCGACTTACGGCTACTCTGTCGAGGCAAAATCTTCTGAAAGTTTACTATGGTTACTTTCACTCCCATCTCGCTTACGGCATTGATCTCTGGGGATTGTCTGCAGATAGAGACAGACCATTTGTGCTCCAAAAGAAAATTGTTCGCATAATGGCCCGGCTCCCGCCTGATAAGCCCGCAAAGCAATACTTTGTAGACATGCGTATCCTTACAGTACCTTGCTTATATATACTGGAGGCCGCAAAATACGTCAGGACTAATATTAGTGAGTTCCCTAAAAAAGTGTTGCTTCGGCAGCGTATGTGCAAGGGCAGAGAAGGAGAGCTGTTAGTGCCTCGGCGGAGGCTGCAAAAATCGGATACGTCTTTGCAAGTTATGGGTCCCCGAATTTATAATAAAATTCCTTCGGAGATCAGAACCGTGGTTTCTTATCCTACATTTTGTCGCCGCCTCAGGTCCTGGCTGACGCAAAAGGCTTTTTACACAGTAACTGAATTCCTAGATGAATAAATTGAAATATTATTATTATATAAATTAAATTTAAACGTTTTACTTATACTCTGTACACATTATTTTTAATTACTTTACACTTTTGTGTAATTAATTTAATTTACTTGACCTAATGACAATGTATATTTTTTACTGAATAAAATTGAATTGAATTGAATTGAATTGAAATCACTATATCCAATCACTATACTAAAAAGTAAAATTATCGTTATTTGAAACACTATACTTACTTACTATATTATATATTACTTACTATTACAGGGTGTAAGGGACAGCCCTCCGAATACTTATAGGGTGCATTCAGATTATGAAAGGGAACAACTTCCCATGGGAAAATATTTCAGGAAACGTCAAAAAAATATTTACTTCCCATAGTTACTGCAGTCAGTTTATTGTGATTCTGTAAGGGAGGTACTTTTTTTGTCGTTTCCTGACATACGTCCTAGGAGAAAGTTGTTCAGTTTCATGGTCTGCATGAACCCTATCAGTATTCGGAGGGCTGTCCCTTACACCCCGTGTTATAGTAACCCAAATTTCTTATTTCTACAATGACGGATCATGACGTCAATAAGTAATACTATCCCACATTGAATAAAGTAATTTTGCGCCGTGTGATGCCGGCTTAGAATAGCATCATCCCATATCTTACCCATGGGTGTCGTAAGAGCCGACTTAGGGACTCGAGGGATGTGTATTGCAATTTTAGGCGATAGGAACCTTTCGTTAAAGTGATACACAGTTATCTGATTAACCCTCAAGCTTTTGTCAGACGTGGTGATAATATCCGTTTTACGGCCGTTAACGCTCTGTCTACCCCGTAAGGGATATAGGCGTGATTTATGTATGTATGTCATTTCATTTTCATCAACCCATGCCAGCCAAGAAGGTACCTTACGACCAACTTGGTACACCCCAGACCTACGTCTGTTTTTGCCTCAGTAATTAGTCCAAGTTTCCTCATTTACATGTTATGGGAAAACTTCGCCATCGAAATTCGAAACTCATTCGAAATTAGTACCCGATTCTTTTTTAATTTCTCTCCCTCTCGGGTGAGTAAAGTTATTACTCTTATTGCGAATGGCCTGGCTGAAGTGGCGGGGCTTTTGTTATAAACTTCAAATTGACTTACCTATTTACTGGTAGAAAATATTGGAAGCTATCGAATTGAAATATTGAAATAGATAAATTTAAACATATTTTTTAATTCTTACGTACCTACCTATAGCTACGGCTAGCTTTTAAGCAGCTAGGCTCTTTGGTATGGTAAAGCTCTTTGGTATTGGCCATATTTGACAGCTGTCATCTCAACCCTAAAATATATGTCTTATCTTCTTATCTTATAGAGCCATCGGGATCCCACTGCTGGGCAAAGGCCTCCCTCCCCTTCCTCCACTGATCTCGATTCTGTGCCTCCGTATACCAGTTTTTTGAGTAACCGTCTAATTCGTCTCGCCATCTGCGTCTAGGTCGACGACATCGCAAAAAAATATGTCAACAAAGGAAAATAGACCCTCTGCCATAGCATTAGCACGAATCTGACAGCTGTGAAATATGACTTATTGGGATTGCCGTACTGTAGGCACCTACGCGAGCTGATAAATTTGTCAAGGGGTGACAAGTCCTTGACAAACAACCAAAGCCGACCCTGCCGACCAGCCCACAGATCTCTTATAATAATATATTAGATTTCCGCCTAGCGGTTTCATCCGCTGCCACTCAATTTCCCGTGGTAATAGTTGTTTTCCTGCGGTAAAAAGTGGTCTATGTGTTATTCTAGATTATACTCTGCATATCAGTATTCGGAGGGCTGTCTCTTACACCCCGTATAGTTTTAACCCTTGATATATTTTCAGTTATTTTTATTACCTACACCTTATATTCGTAGAACAGACACTGCAGATACGTAAGTTCTCTCTACTTTAGGAAATAAACACTCACCTTGTTTTAAATCTCCTACTGGAAAGTTCAGTACAAGTTATCCAGAGTTTTAAGGAAGGATGAACTTCAATCGTGCTGGAGTCCGCATTGCCGAACAAAGGGATTTCGTAGTCGACGTAGATGAGGAAATCTTTGAAACTACGAGTATACGGGGTGTATTAATTCTGGAGGTGTAGGCCTGGTTTCCTTTATCACAGGGTTTTCCTAGTTTAGGTAACAGCCTCAGCAAACAATGTTTGTGTAATATTTTCTGTATTTTTGTCGGTATTGTATCTTGTTTGTTGAGGAAAATAAATAAATAATTAATATTACGTGCAGAAACCGTGCAGACCATCAGCCCGGTGGTTAGATGATATCACCAAGCCAAGACTAATAGCACGTTCACACCATGCACATCCTGCTCCTGCCGCTGTCGCGAATATTGCTCGGAATACTTCCGCGGAAGTATCAACGAGAGCGAGTGTTCACACACTGCTGATATACTCTTCTCGCACTAATACGAGTGAGTGAGAAAGCAATACATTCCATACGCGTTCGTGCTGCCGTTCCTTTGACTCGCGCACTAAAAGCCGACATTCGAGGAGCACGGGAAGTGGCAGTGCAAGTAACCTATTCACACACTCGCGCTGCCTGCTTCCCTTACTATTTACCTGCCCATAATTAAATTAAAAATTAAATTAAAAATATCTTTATTTCAAGAAAATCCTATTGAACATAGTGGTTGGAGGCTTCCCTTTAAGTAGTCCAAGACACTTGTGATGGGAATACCCCGAAATTATAATAATTGTGTGAACATGCTATGAGACCTAAGACCAAGTCAAGATGAGTTTAGCACAGGGCCGTGAAGATTGGCGCAATAGAGAAGAGGCCTATGCCCTGCAGTGGGTGGATGTAGGCTGATGATGATTTATTTATTTCTTAATTCAGGATTACCCGGGAGTGTAACTTGGGCGCGCAGCCGCCAATACTTACTTTGTGGTGTAACCAAAACATGCAAAAAATACTCTAGAAATAGACAAAAGTACTATAAAGTTATACAATAATAGAAGTATCTGAAAAGATTCAATAATAAATACCTATCAAAAAGATTCTTCTATCGTCCTTGCTTCCTCAAGTTCAAAACTTATATAAAAAATAAAAAATAATAATAATTAACAATTTAATAACCTTGACCCCGCAGTGCTATCAAGGCGAATTATTGCGTGAAATCACATCCAAATTTTTTTTGTGATTAAAATTGAATGAATTTCATTTTTTGAAGCGTATTACCTTTTTGATCAGTGGACTCTAAACAATTATATAATGAACTTATTTAAGTTTAGTCATTATATTTTTCCTGAAACTTAGCATTCCCAAACTATAGAAAAACTTTTCTAAAAGTAGAGTTTCTCCAACTATCATCCATCACTTAAAATTGATCAAAGAATCATAGAGGAAACTCCAATCCTCGAATTTCCCTATTTGATTTTCACAAACATTCACATGCATTGCTCAAGAAGGGACCAAGTTAAGTTGGTATACACTACCCTACCGTGCCAACAGAGCCTGATTCGGTATACATTGCTGGTTAGATTAAGGAATTCATTACAATGAACTCTAGATAACCAGCAATGTACGTCTAATCGGCCCTGTTGGCTGTAATAAGGGCTTTAACCCTCTGTTGTCGCACGGTACAATTTGGGCCGACTTTTTTTCTCTAACTTTGATTGGCCGAACGAAAAGTTGGGTAAGAGTTACACAGTTTAGGAAAACGGTAGTAGATTTAAGATAACTTTCCCTTACATCAAGAGTAAGAAAAAGAAAAGCCCACATAGACTTTAACCCTTTTTATTGCTGTCGGGAAAAATGAAACAGTTTAATTTGAAGAAATTTTCTTGAATCTTTACATATTTTTTGTAACACTATTAGCAGCCTCTTCTTCCATACAAATGCGGCTACAGTGCGTTACGGTGCGTAATGAATGCGTCTGTCAAGTCATTTGTCAGTTACATGCCGTGTGATTAACCTGGCCAGCCCCGAGGCAGTGCCTTTGTTTTTAATTTTTAATCCTGCAAGAGCCGGTTTTCTATTAGGACAATACAAAATTGCTATAAGAAAGAAAATTGTGTTTGTTACTCAAATTTCTTTTTTTACAATGACGGATCATGACGTCAATAAGTGATTATACTATCCTACATTGAATAAAGTTATTTTATTTTCATTTTCATTTGACATCGAAGCCGTATTTGTATGGGAATAAAATCGGAATTCGATATTTCCTGAGATAAATGATTGGTGTGCGCTGCGACAGCGAGGACCAATCTTTCATACACATTCACGCCCATAGTCCCTTGCGGGGTAGGCAGAGCGTAAACGGCCGCAAAAACAGGCATTTACGCCACGTCTAACAAATATTGGAGGGTTATTCGGAAAATTGTGTATCGCCATAGGTTGTCAGCCCATCGCCTAAAATTGCAATACACACCCTCGAGTCCCTTCGTCCGCTTCGTCGCCTCTTACGGCTCCCACGGGAATGAAATAGGGTGATGTTATTCTAAGCAGGCATCACACGGCATGACGGCACACAATTCGACGGCATCAACTTAATACTCTACAGTAAACTTTAATCACCATCTGTATGATGCATCTATAGTTTACTTGGTTTTGTTGCTAGTGTACGCTGTACGAATGTTAAATAAAGCCCTTTTGCGTCAAATCTCTTTTTAACAGTTTCTTTTATAGCCCTTCGGATGAGCATTTCATGGGTGTTCAATATGAGTTTTTTTTATAGGACTGCCTGCCATTGTTAAGTTAAGTTTGTTGCTTCCTACTTATTTCTCATATATACTTATATATCAGACTGACAGTTACCCATTTAAGGCGAATTATTTTAATCGCATCCGTCAGTCAGTCATATAGTAATTTCGAATTCCAAATATTCCAATACAAAAACGGTTACCATGGCACACTGAAACACATGCGATTTTACCAAGGCGTTTGAAAGACGCATACGTTAGTCAGTCGTAGTGTGGGATTCGCCTTTCAGATCAACTATTGCTGGTTTTTCTTATTTACTCGGTAAACAAAAAAAAACAACGAGTAAACGTAAATACATCTCTTGAAGGGTATTTCAATTTAAATCGCTTTGCCGATATTATCAAACTACAGGCTACAATTTTACAGGTGAATTTCGATGTTCATTGCGAATTCGGTTTGCCATTATGATACCAGGAATATCAACCGGCTACGCAATGTAATAAGAATTAGACTTGTAGCCTGTAGTTTCAAAGGGCACTGGTACCGCCTATTAGCTTATTATATTCATAAAATCAAAGAAATCACCAGAGCAAACGCTTACTAGAGCAGATTATTAAAGGTAATTGACAAACATAACAAATTAAAAATTTTAAAACACGACTGCTTTTTGAGATAAAGCTAAGTCTATAACACTTCTCATTCGAATCTGTTCAGTAGGTACAAATATACATACATACATGAACTCTAAAAACATTACACTCCTTTTATGGCTGGGCAGTCGTGTAAAAAGAAAATTTTCAACACAGTTCCTTTTAATCCACAACAGATACTCACAGTTTCTTAAAAACTTTGTGTGTAGGTACTCTATAAATCTCTTTCAGTACAATAATCCCTTTATAAATCACTGACTTTCTTTCGACTGAGGCAAGCCGGTAGCCGGTAACAAATGAACGCGAATGCTAATTTCATTAGAACAAGTGCTATTAGTTAAGAGGGTCTTTAGTCTCGTGAAAATGCTGGTAATGTGCCCAAAACAATGTAAATTAAGAAAAGTTTTTTAGCAAGTTTTGTATTATTACAAATCTTTAATACCGAGCTAGCCGTCAACGACCTCGACAGGGGCGCCAATTCACAAAAAAAAGTTTTATCTTTATACAAACAATCTATCAGAATATCAGTTTTTTTTTAATTTGCATAATTTTGGTCAGGATTTGAACCTGCGACTTTCGCATTACTAGTGGCGACGCCTCTTCCATCTGAACTACCGCAGCTCGTTCCTCTCCCGCCAATCAGCACATATATACATAAATACATGAACTCTAAATTAACACCAAAAGTTGCCGTTTTTACGCACTTTTTTCCATAACTTTAATTACAGCGAATATTTCATTGAGTATGTATGTAATCACTTTATTGCACCAAATAAATAAAATAAAAAAATAAAAACACAGAAAAACACAGGTTTGCAGTTTCTAATTTTACTTATGGATAATACTAAAAACTTGGGCAACGGATATTCAGCTAGATTGTTTGTATAAAGAAAAAACATTCTATTGTGAAGTGGCGCCACTGTCGAGGTCGTTGACGGCTACACTCGCCTAATGATGGTTCGAGAGCCCAGTGGCGCCCCCAAACAGCAAAAAATTCTGGCTGGTCACGCTAGTCATGTGGAAACCAAATTATCAATTCGCTGCAATAAATACCTACAAAAGTACTACAGGTACAACTGAATTAACGACATCAACGCCAATAAATTTCGGTCGCTTCTAGACAAGACAAATAAAATATGCCTATGACTCTTCAGATACAATTCCCATTCCAATCTGTTCAGTGGTTCAAGAGTTTCTTATATTCAGTATAAGTGAACTTTAAAGAATCGCACCTACATACATGCATAATTAGCCTATCAGATCCCAATACAGGGCAAAGGCCTCCCCCGCGGTTTCAACTTGTTACGGTCTTGTGCAACCTCGGTCCAATCAATCCTTTAAATGGGCATCGAAATCATCACGCCATCTTTTTCGGGGTCCACCTCTGCGACGAGACCCGCCTTGAGGTACCCAATCTTCCGTGACGATTCTAGCCCATCGATCAGGGTGCATCCTGCAGACATGCCCGGCCCAGTCCCATTTCAAATTGGCAGTTTTGTATCCTACGTCGGTGATGCCCGTCTGGGCTCGAAGTGTAGTGTTCCGAACTCTGTCTGTTCTCTTGACGCCGAGGATACTTCGCTCCATCGCTCTTTGGCAAACCTTGAGTTTGGACTTCTGACCTTCTGTTAGAGACCAGGTTTGAGCACCGTAGGTTAAGTCAGGCAGAATACACATGTCAATGAGTTTTCTTTTGAGTGATAAAGGCAGATCGCCCTTCATGAATTGTTTTAACGACCAGAAGCTTATATAAACTTAAACAAAAACATTAAACTCATTGTTTGGTTGGGCAGTCGTGTGAAAGTGCGGCCAAAAGATCTTTCTATCAGAGAAATTATGTATTTACAATGGCATTAGTTCAAAAGAAACGTGGTAGAAGACTTGATTGATTGATAGATTGATTGATTTATTTATCACACAATGGAAATTACATTAGAAAGTTATAGATGTCCGTTATAAGAATTCGCATAGTTCTCGTCAAAGACATAATAATAATGGAAACAATTAAAAAGTATACAATAATAGAAAACAAACTTGTTACTTGAGCAAGGATCTAGAAGGTTCAGTGATATGCCTTTCTAACTTATTTTCTACTAGCAGCCCACCCAGCGGTTTCACCCGCTGCTTCCCGTTTTCTCGCGGTAATATGACCTTTTCCCGGCATGTATTTAAAAAACCGCATCAAAATCCGTTGCGCACTTTTAAAGATGTAAGCATACATGTAAGGGGTGTAAGGGACCGCCCTCTGAATACTGATAGGGTGCATTTAGACCATAAAACTGAACAACTTTCCCCTAGAAACATATATCAGCAAGTGACAAAAAAAACGACCTCCGATACTAAATCACAATCACGCATTTACTGTAAGTCAATTTTTGTTTGACGTTTCCTGAAATGTTTTTTATGAGAAGTTGATCAGTTTCATGGTCTGTGTAACCACTCAGTATTCAAAGGGCTGTCCCTTACACCCTGTATAGCAACGAACGACAATAAGCGACTTTATATTGTGGTATGTAATGTTGTTTCTTCGTGCGGCGCAAGATATTAAGTTCCCAGAAAACGCTAACAAATCATAAAACAAATTTTAGAGACGTCTTCGCAATTGCATAACCACATTTCCATTTTCTTTGAATACGTGTAGAGGAACTAGCTTAAAGTAATATAAAGTTGTTCAGTTATATGAGCAGCGGGTCGTTCGTTGACTCGGTGTCCTACACGAAAAAAATCGAGCATTCTTTGGAATTGTGTTACCATACATACATACATCACGCCTATATCCCTTGCGGAGTGGACAGAGCGTAAGGGGCCGTAAAAATACGGATATTTACGCCTGACAAACATTTGAGGGTCATTCGCAAAATTGTGTATCGCCATACTGATTGGTTGTCAGCCCATCGCCTATAATTGCTATGCACACCCTCGAGTCCCTTAGTCGCCTCTTACGACACCCACGAGAATGGGGTGATGCTTCTCAAAGCCGGCATCACACGGTTACCACATTTCCATTAAACGGCAAACTTCTTTGACTAGCTTCGAGCTACTCTCTATGTAAAGCGTCTGAATCAAACTCTCCCTCGGTCCAGTAGTTTGTCTGATTGAATCTTGCAGCATTAGCATTCCGCGGGTAAATACGGGTCGCTAGGGATGTGGTTGCTACGGAATTCGGATATTCCAGAACTTATACACATACATATATCACGCCTATTTCGTTTACGGTCCGGCAGAGCGTAAACAGCCGTGAAACGAACATTAACGCCACGTCTAACAAACATTTGTGGGTCATTTAGAATATCACCATAACTGTGAAGATTGAGTATCACCATAGTGACAGGTTGTCAGCCCATTGTGCTAATATATTTTTTCTTGTTAATATTCGGATACTTTTTCGTATATTCGAAACATCACTTTTAAATACTGAGCATAGATTCGAACTCCGTTTCTCACAATCCACCGCCACGTGATATGAAAATTCGTACAAATATTTTGAGTAAGCGGGTTCTCGAGTGGAGGGCAGGGCACGTCTTGGCTAGCGTAGCATTGCACGTCCCTGGCCAGATGGACCGATGACTTAAAAAATGCGGCTGGTGGCGACTGGATGGCGAAAACGGGAGATCGTGCCCTATGGCGTACCCTGGGGGAGGCCTACGTCCAGCAGTGGACTGCAATAGGCTGATGTATGTATATAATATTCGAATATCTTTCGTATATTCCAAATACAAACATCACTTTTAAATAGCATAGATTCTAACTTCGTATCTCATGGCCCGCGCGCCACGTGATATGAAAACTCGAGCGATTTTAATTTCCTCCCGCCAAAACGGATTTCTTCGCGTTACTTTTTCAGCGAGTCTGGCAAAGGGCAAAAAGGTTTGACGGACTGGCTGGAAATTGTGATTTCAGCCGAGTGAAACTTTCAGAGAATTTGCATGTGGAATATTTAGATTGAGGGAAACGGTCGATGGCCAATGTTATTGCATTCGTTTAGGTGGTTCTCACACGTGCCTCAATCCGGTCCGGAGTGTTTCAATAAAGTGGTTTTGGCTGTTTCGTATTCCGCTAACAGCAATAGATTGACAGTTGAGTGTCGATGGCATTACAATGGCAAAAAAATTTGCGAATTGGGGCACTGCGCGCCGGTCTGCTTGCTAAAAATATAATATGCTTTTAAATGCCGCAAAACCTTGCACAACTTGTGAGTAAAACCTTAGTTAACTTTGAGTTAGGACAACGTTTCTCACAGATTTTTGAAAACTTGGAGAATTTCAAGCGCGGGATTTGAACCTCCGACATTCGCCATTTACTAGTGGCTACGCTTCACAGATCTCTTATATATATGTCCTAAAGGACTACGCTCCTTCCATCTGACCAAGAGAAAATGGCGAAGGTCGCAAGTTCAAATACTGCCCGCGCATGAAAATATTGCAAATTTTCAAAAAATGTATATGTACCTAATCCGGGAAGTGTTTTAAAAATTTGGTATTCTGCTTTTCACTTAGCTCGGACAAGATTAAACTTAATTTAAGTGCCTAAAATCTAAAGACGTGTCGCTTGCATATTCATAGCTTCACACCCAATCTAGTTTCACATCGATCTTCACAAATCTCATTCAGGGCAAATGAAAGAAAGTGCAACAAACTTATCTGTCTGTCGCCGCCGCCATCGCTTTATTGCTGTCAACTGTCAACGTACTTTGTGTTTGTGTTTCTGTTGATATACGTGTTTAATACCACGTCGTTGTCTCGGAGAAATCACAGGACATACTTGTAAAGTATTACTCTGAAAAACACAAGCTTTATCGAGTAGATAGTTCACTGTTTTATTTTTGTGTGGGTCACCGAGTCGTTTAACGACTCGACGAACTCTGGTGTCAGAGTTTTTTAACCGCTTTCTACTTGTAGTTGGTCTCTGACATGGTTGTTTAACGATTACCGTCTATGTAAACGTAATAGTTAGAAAAATCAGGTAAAAAATTATTGAAATGTTCTGGCGGAATCCAGAGTTGTTGTTCTGATGTTGTTCAGTGGTTTTTTACATGTTGTTCAGTACTTTAGTTAAGTTATTGTTTAGACTCCACATCATGTGATGCCGTGTGATGCCGGCTTAGAATAGCATCACCCCATTTCTTTCCCTTGGGAGTCGTAAGAGGCGTCTTAGGGACTCGAGGGTGTATTTTGCAATTTTAGGCGATGGGCTGACAACCTGTCGCTATGGCGATACACAATTTTCCAAATGACCCTCAAATATTTGTCAGACGTGGCGTAAATGTCAGTTTTTTGCGGCCGTTTGGGCTCTGCCTACCATAGGTGTGATATATGTGTGATTGTGTGATATAATTATGTGTGGGTGTGGAATCCAGAGTTTTTGGGAAATTTTAAGATTAGACTTGATCCTGTCAGCAGTATACTTATCCATCTGATCATAATATTATAATCTAATTACAGGTTTTTCATACCATTAATAAGAATAGCTACGGGCTACGGCCAGCGTAGACGTGCGTAGCCAACATTCGTAGCAAACTTTTCACCCAATGATTTTAGAAAAGTTTTGTAGCATTCTCCTTTGAGAAAAGTGCTACAGTTTGATATACAGCAATTTTCTGACATTTGAATTGAAATTCTTAATTCAATCTAGGATAGTATTATCACTTATTGACGTCATAGTCCGTCATTGAAAAAAAAATTGTATCACACATTTTTTTTTATAACAATTTTGGTAATACTTAACCAGGGTCTGCTAAATAAAAAAATATATATGTATATAATAGATAACCGGCTCGGGCGGGATAAAAATAAAATAAAGGCACTGCCACGGAGCTAGCCAGGTTAATCACACGGCATGTAACTTTACGCCACCACCAACTGAAAACGATAATTGTTTCAAATTGAAGTCAAGATTTTCAAAGCGTGTAATTTACATGCATAAAATAAACCGGACCAAACCCCCCAAAAAACCTGCCCAGAAGTTTGACACTCTGTATAACCAAAGAATATATAAATAACCTTGTTATTGATATTTTCTTTGCTTTGCTGAACAAGTTTTCACTTGAAATTAATGAAATACTTGAACGCAAGCCAATGGTAGTGGTTCGGTTTCTTAGACAGGATTGCAGACAGACGAAATATCCGCGAGCCGAGAAACGGATACAAAAATCCGTAAAGCCACTAAACCAGCGATTTTTCAATCTCTTCCCGTGTAATTACAAAAAAGTTAGACATGGTTTAAGCTGTTTGACTATGTCATATCCTATGGAAATATAAAGTTAACTGTCTTAAAGCTCATCAAACTGTTTTATAATAACACCGTTCCTGTTTAACACGTTCAAGTTATGAAGTAATCGATGAACTGAATTTCAATGCCTATCTATTTATTTCAGTTAGTTTAGCAACTAAATCAAATAGGCGTTTTTAGCGTAGTTCGAAAATACGCTAAGAACGCCTACTTTATGCGAACACGTATTATAATTAATTATACCTAGACCCGATCAGTCTGATCCGTTCTTCCCAGAACAACTCCGGGTGATTGCTCCTCACCAATTAGTCAGATGTAGGTTGAAGTCGTAGATTCCAGTCTTAAAAAAATATATAAGTATACATACACCCGAGGACGGACTTTCATACCATTAATATATTTTGCACCATATTCTTAACCAAAAATCAAACCTGTGACGAATTCTGCCATTGTTTAAAAAAAAAACAGGAAAGACTCTTCTTCGTGTAGCGCAAAGACACTTGAAAGTGGTTTTAGAGGTCGCACACAGGGCAAGAAATTTATTGCTCGCATCTACTACGTTTCCAAACGCCGCACGTGTACGTTTCCGAACCTCGGCTCGGGAATAACCCGCTGGTTTAGTGGCCACACTCAGCGCGGATATTCATTGCGATCGAAGAGGCTCCATCCTTTGACTGGAGTACGTTTCCGAACAGCTCTCGTGCGGAAATAAGCACCAACCCCGCCAGGCCAGATTTATATCACTTTATTTTACTTTTTAAACAAATCTTCTAAAAGGATTTATAGGTTTTCAACAAGAAACAGATTTGTACGGAACTTTGAAAAGCAATTCGATTAGATTTACTCAATGAAATGTTTACAACTTTATAGAAAAGGATTGATCTGTTTTGCAAATGAGAATGCAAAATGTTGCAGTGCGCTCACCAACTCACACACACATATCATGCCTATAATCCCTTGTGGGGTAGGCAGAGCGCAAACGACTGCAAAAAAACAGACATTTACGCCACGTCTGACCAATATTTGAGGGTAATTCGGAAAATTGTGTATCGCCATATTGACAGGTTGTCAGCCCATCGCCTTATATTGCAATACACACCCTCGAGGCCCTTACTTACCTCTTACGACTCCCAAGTTATAGAAATGGGGTGATGCTATTCTAAGCCGGCATCACTCGCGAACTCACCTGTAAATTATGTCCGGGATGGACTGAAGTGGCTGTTGATGATGAACTTCGATTGCCTCGATATTTGAATAATTTTACCGTTAGGATCTTTTAGGTATGGGATCGTGAAAATACGCGCTTCGTCATCGGATCATAAAAATAACGCGCTGAAGCATTAAACTCGCTTTGAAAGTATCATACCCACGAACTCAGATTCTAAATTCCTTGATCATATTCCGTCATCGATTCCTGTCATTCGATTTTCCGGTCGTTTCATTTTTAAAGTTGCTCCGAGGCAATGGCATTGAAGCATATACAGCCAAGTGATCCCGCGAAACTCACTCCCGCTCAATATTATCCGAGTCACTGGCGCGAAATTCACCTTCTTATTCTAACACGTTTCTTATGTAAAACGGTGCGTGCATTCAGCCTATTCTGAATTCCGTTCACGAGTTTCAATCCCGTTTCCGCTGATTTGCGCGTATCGGGACGTGGTTCATCAAGATGGCGGGTTGGCGCGAAAAGTTTCGGGCAGAATTTCTGATTTACGATAAGGTATTGTGGTTTTGGGGTCTAACTGTAAGTATATCGGTCTGATATTTCGTATTGTATACAGATCGTCTTAAATTATGCTACGAGCTACGACCGCTGGCAACATATAGCCGTGGCAATGAAATTTTAATATTTTAGTTGGTTTGACTACAAAATTGAAAATTCCCAAATTTCATGAGTACCTAGGCACAAAGTAAGTATTGGCGGCTGCGCGCCGACCTAG
The DNA here is from genome assembly GCA_027580185.1 of Tuta absoluta. Taxonomy (NCBI): domain Eukaryota; kingdom Metazoa; phylum Arthropoda; class Insecta; order Lepidoptera; family Gelechiidae; genus Tuta; species Tuta absoluta. Next base: position 2,069,477 of record JAQAHW010000023.1, on the reverse strand, counting down.
GTACTTTGACCTTCTACAGGGTGGTTATACGATACCTACGCTTTACTGTGACCCTTTTTGATCTACCCACTGTATACATTTACAAAGCGGCATTGTCATTGTGAAGGCGTACACTTTTCTAATTATCCACAACAGCTCATCTGGCCGGGAGCAGGCACAAAGTCGGACTGGGTCAAAGGGAAAAATACACACATGTATACCTGCATTATGTATAGAGAAAGCTGCTTGGATAATAAGAACATGTCTCATTATCATTACGACTGTGGCATCATGGTGTAGGTAAATAGATAAAGAATACCTTGGACATTTTTAAGTGCAGACAGGATTTGAACCTGCGACTTTCGCCATTACTAGTGGCGACGCCTCTTCCATCTGGGCTACCACAGCCCGCCAATTTTGTAAGTGTATCTTAATGTCAGTAACGCTTGGCACGGCTTTATCCACCGGGCTAGTTTTACAACTAACAACTAACAAATAGTTTTACTAACTTTGTGTGATATGAGAATCAAACCCACGACCTTCGGCTTAGCAGGCAGGGGTACTATCCGCTATCGAGCCAGTTGCAGGATGGTTAATGGGTTCGCATGAAAATGAAACAGAAAAAACGTTCTACCAATTTTATATGCAAAGTAAAATAGTTATTTGATCAGTACAGTATAGGCAAGGTAGCACCTATTTTTTTTTAAATCTTTTTTATTCTAAGGTTATTTTCAGTCATATTATTTTGCCGTGTGACGCCGGCTTAGAATAGCATCACCCCATTTCTTTTACGGTGGGTGTCGTGAGAGGCGACTAATGGTTTCGAGGGTTACATGTGTATTGCAATTTTAAGCGATGGGATGACAACATGTTACTATGGTGATACACATGTTTTCTGAATGACCCCCAAATGTGGCGTGGCCTACCCCGCAAGGGACATAGGCGTGATATATGTACGTATAACATGTATTATTTTGAGTGACTTTCTGCATCCTACTGCCTTATATTTATTGTGTATTAAATTGTTGTAGTATATTCATATAATGAACAGTCACAAAGGTGAGCTTATCTCTATGAAGAGATCTCTTCCAGCCAACCTGCATATAGGAATTTGAAAATATTACCTCTAAATTAGACAAAACCTTACTTCATAATAAAATCTCATAAAACCCCCTTTCACTCGGCTGAAATCCCACAGAAGGCAATAAAAACAAACAGCGTCATGATTTGAGGATGTTCCATGGTTCTGCGGTGAAGGGCCTCACCACCGGGCCATGAAGGGTTTAATGGCTGTGAAATCAGGGCAAGGGATGAAGATATGTGCGGTTTGGGACCACTTGGGGTCTATTCGTGCGCATCGTACAGATATACTAGATTAGATACACACTTCATAGAAGTCTCTTTCTATGCTAAGTTCACACAATGCTCCCGCTGCTGCCACGAATATTAGCCAAAAAACTGAAGTATCAACATAAATGCGTGCTTACAAACTGCCGTCATACTTTTCTTGCGGCAATGCGCACGATAAGCCGACACTAGCGGGAGCACGAGAAATGGCAGCTGCATGACGAGTAGCAGCGAGAGTAACCTGTTTACATTGTCTCGTTGTGTTTACTTGTCTGCCCTTAAGCTTAGCGGAAAAGTTGTTCAGTTTAAACGTGTGCTTTTTTGTGAATAAACGTATTTAATTTAATTTTATTTTACATGCTCGCGGTGCTCACTTCCCTTGCCATAGAGGCATTGTGTGAACGTGACGTTAGAAACTTAAGGGAAAATAGCCTACACGATTTTTCCGCGCACGGATAATTCAATTTATACATAGTTATAGTATAGGAAGAAATTTATTAGTGACTGATACAGAAACTCAATACAACAACATAAAGTCGAAATTTGAAACAATATTCGTACCTCCGATACAAAAATACCGATCAGCTGATTTGGGTTACTACAGAAGCTCAAAATATTTTTTTCATATTTCGACCTATGTCCCTTGGGGAAAGTTGTTCCTTATCACCAGCCCTTCCTTTGTTTTCAGTATCGGTCACTAGTAAAATTTCACCCTATACGAAGTGTATGAGACAGTCCTCCCGAATAACTTTCTTCTGTGGATATTATGTCAGGAAAGGACAAAAAAATTACCTCCCATACAAAATCACAATCAGCTGAACAACCACAATAGGAAGTCAATATTTCTTTTTGTTTCATGAAATATTTTCTAATGGTAAGTTGTTCAGTTTCGTGGTCTGAACGCACCCTATAAGAATTCGGAGGCCTGTCTGTCCCTGTATATCTTATTCAACGAGTGTGAACGGTATGCCGTGTGCTGCCGGCTTAGAATAGCATCGCCCAATTCTCTCCTGTGGGAGTCGTAAGAGGCGACTAAGGGACCATAGGGTTTCATGTGTATTACTTACAGTTATAGGCGACCGGCTAACAACCTGTCAATATGGTGATATTCAACTTTCCGAATGACCCTCAAATATTATTCAGACGTGGCGTTTTTTGCGGGCGTTCACGTTCTGCCTACCCCGCAAGGGATTATAGGCGTGATACGTGTATGTATATCTCAACGTTTGTGAACGGTTTTCCCATTTTGGGTGCACGATTAAGGCTGATCAATCACTGCACACGTTTCACTGAAGGATGGAAGGATGTCTATCTATCTACCTATCTATACGTTTATTCTATTCCGCATTTGACTTAGATAGTGCTATACCACGCCTATAATCCCTTGCGGGGTAGGCAGAGCGTAAGCGGCTGCAAAAAAACTGATATTTACGCCACGTCGGACAAATATTTGAAGATTATTCGGAAAATTGTGTATCGCCATAGTGACAGGTTGTCAACCCATCGCCTGAAATTGGAACACCCACCCTTGAGTCCCTTAGTCGCCTCTTATGACTCCCATGGGAAAGAAATGGGGTGATGCTATTCTAAGCTGGCATCACACGGCACAAAGATAGATGGTGCTACATGGTAATATGGTATAAAAAAGCTTATTTAGCGTTTTAAAACGCTTTCCATGTCCCTTTCTATGCTTTACATACACACATCACGCCTTCATCCCTTGCGGGGTAGGCAGAGCTTTAACGGTCGTAAAATACGGTCGCTATTGCCACGTCTGACAAATATTTGAGGGCAGCTTCAGAAAAGTCGTGTTTCACTGACAGCTGTCAGATATGGCCTATTGTGATGACCTTACTTTAGTAACTATAGCTATTTGGAACAGTCAGCGGCTTATCAAAAAATGTTTATTGAAATAGTGTTGTATGCGCGCAGCCGCCAATACTTACTTTGTGGTTGTATAATACTAACTATCAAGTTCCTGAAAAATGTTTTCTTGCTTGTAATATTCTTTATTGTTTTGCATGCCAACATTTTATTAGTATTTCCGATGCCCTGCCAGCTTAAGCATTTCTCGAAGGAATTTCTATTACATTGCCCTAGTGAACCATAACTAATAGAGATGGGCCGACTAGCCGCCCATTTTCGTAGTCGGTGACTAATAAAACTGTTAAATAGCCGATTAGTTCGCTGTAGCTCTTGTTCTTCTTTCGTGGGCAGGGAAATAGTAAGGGAAGAGGGCAGCGCGAATATGTGAACAGGTTACTCGCGCTGCTACTCGTCATGCCGCTGCCACTTCCCGTGCTCCCTCGATTGTCGGCTTTTCGGGCGCGACTCGCGAGTCAAAGGAACGGCAGCGCGAACGCGTGTGGAATGTATTGCTATCCCGCTCACTTATATTGGTGCGAGAAGAGTATAACGGCAGTGTGAGAACACTCACTCGCGATGATACGTCCGCGGAAGTATTTCGAGCAATATTCGCGACAGCGGCAGGAGCAGGAGCAGGTGCATGGTGTGAACGAGAGAATCGTCGGGACAAGATTCACCACATCAATCTGGAGAAGCGTCAAGTCTTCTGAGCCCTGTCAGGGTTTTACAGATAAAAACAATCATGTTGCATGTTAAAAGCGTCTCGGAAGGACGAACTGTGTATTTTTTTACCAGTCTAGGCTATTATTTCGTGAATACTTGATTATAAAGTAACTTGGTTGAATAAAACAGGGTGTAATCTTGAAATACTATTTTATTGAAGGACCTACCAGATTAGATGATATGGCCAATCCTGATAACGTTTGAGATACGTCTATGTAGGAACTCAAATATATTTCGACCAGAAATTGAAATTAGCGGTAGACAGGGCAAAAATATACCGATGTTTTTTCGACATCGCTGCTTTTAATGCTCAAACGTAATGGTCAGCTTAGCTGTCTTTTTTGAAGCTATTTTTGTAGTCACCGACTACAAGTCGGTTTCTAGTCGGATTATTTTAAACCGGTTACTCTGTAGTCGCTCGCGTAGTCAAAGTAATAGGTATTCGGCACATCTCTAATAGCCGAGCATAGCGCCTGAAGTATGCGCTATTTCATAGTAAAAATTATCTCACAAAGACCGGAATTTATCGAGAATATCTTGACTTGAGCTCAAACGTGCTTTCCAAAGCACTTTACATAGAAAGCCTTGGAGTGTCATACACGTAACCAGGGTATTGAGAGCTACGGAGCCCCTTGTACTTTCAGAACTATGTTAGGGAAAAATAGGGTTGCAAAGTTACAACTATAACAGTCCACTGCTGGACTTAGGCCTTTCCCTATTCGGGGGTATTTTTGCCATATTCACCACGTTTGGCAGGCGGATTGGCGAGCGCAGTGCAAAGTGTCATAGATGTTCACAGGGAACGCTGCTGTCTGTCGCTGCGTATTTTTAACGCACCGTAACGTATGCGTCTGTCAGACGAAAGAAATTGCGAATTCCCATCTTATCTTATAAAAATTAAGTTGATAAAAATCATCTGACAGCCTTTATGTGAAGTCTTGTTTTACTTTTCCTGAAATATATGCCTAGGTAGTGGAAAGTTGTTCAGTTTCATGGTCTAAATGCATCCTATCAGTAGGTATTCGGAGTAAGCAAGTAGGGATTTTATCGCATATTTAATATACACAAATACTTAAACTAAAAATGCGCAAAGGCGGCCTTATTGCTGAAAGCGATCTCTACCAGACAACCTTTGGGTGGAGAATAAGAGAGTAGTGCATAAAATAAAGGTCAGATTAGACGGTTTAGTCTTAGAGGGCTGTACCTACCTTACACACTTCTCATATGATACATAGATGGCAACCCTATAAATAGACATATTAGTCAGAGGTCAGATTGTATCGGTCTTGGCCGACAAAAGGCGGGAAAACAATAGTCTGGACAATAAACGGGAGAGGAGTGTTTTTTTGTACAGTATTTCAGGTTATCGTATCGACGAACGACCCGATGAACCCTGGTGTCAGAGTTTAAGTACACTCATTCAATATTATACAGGATTATTTTTCATTGACCCCGGAAATTTTACAGGGTGATTCTACACATGATTTTGAACAACTTTTATAATGGGGTCACATGCAAAATCGCGAAAAAAAAAACAGCTGCTCCACAGAAAAAATCATACCTATTCGAACAAAATGTATGGAACAGCTAGATTTTTTTTCGCGATTTCGCAGGTGACCCCATAATAAAATTTGTTCAAAATCATGAGTAGAATCACCGTAAATCTCCCTGTAAAATTTCCGGGGCAAATAAAAAATAACCCTGTAGATATGGCTTCTGTCAACAGGGACAATTCTGCCAGTGTCGAGGTTGGAATATACACGGGGATTCGAAGAATAGCCAAATGACCGGTCTCTCAGATTAAAAACAATCAGAACAACACAATCCAATACTTACCTTACATACCCGCCGTTCCAATAAGTCGTATTTGACAGCTGTCATACTAAAAGAGATGTCAACAAAGGAAAATTTACCATTTGCCATAGTATTATCACGAATCTGACAGCTGCGCAATACGTAGGTACCTAATTCTTATATTTAATTAGGTTCATCATTAATTTGATGATATTATGTTTTAAATTTTAGGCATACCTACAATAAACTTTATAAGCCATACAATGAAAAGGTCTTAGATAAGGATAATTTTGTTAGTAGGTTAATTATTTATTTATTTAGCCTAAGTTTAGTAAATAGTTTGCCCTATTTTTTATTATTTTATTTATTTATTTAATACTATCGCTGTGTGGTGCTGGCTTAGAATAACATCGACCCAATCATGAAAAGCGACTAAGGGATAATCATCCAGGGAATGGGCAGCAGCGTTCCCTGTGAATTGAACATCTTGCACTGCGCTTGCCAATCCGTCTGCCAAGCGTGGTGAGTATGGCAAACCCCCTGATATAATACCCTCTTTTGATGAACAATAATGGTGGTTTATTCACTTGTCATATATTGCCTAATAATATGCAGAAAATACAATTTAAAAAAAAAAAAATTTTTCTTATAAATACAATCGGTAAAACGAATGAAGTACCAGGCAATGATAAACAGAAGGAGGCAAGAAATTAGAGGATAATTCTGTAACGCGAGCTAACAAGCCGACAAAGACGTTCCCGGCATATGTGACGAAGTAAACACACAATCAACACACAACTAGGGATGGGATGTGGCCTTTATAAAAATAAAAATAATTGTATATTATGTTCGATCGATGTCGCTGTTTCATGGGCCGTGTGATGCCGGCTTAGAATAACACCACCCCAATACTACCCATGGGTGTCGTAAAAAGCAACTGAGGGATAACTACATCCAGGGAATGGGCAGTAGCGTTCCCTGTGAAAACTTACACTGCGCTCTCTTATCCGCAATAATCCCCCCCTGTAAAAAAACAAACATTTACCCCACGTCAGACAATTGAAATACAAATTGTGTGATATATGGTGTATATGATAAGATGTCAGCCTGTTGCCTAAAATTGTAATACACATGAAATCCTCAAACCCCTTGTAGTGGCCTCTTACGACAACCGCGGGAAAGAAAAGGAGTGATGCTATTCTAAGCCGGCATCACACGGCCATCAAAATGTTTATGATATTTTTGCATTGCTTTAATTGTAAGCGCCTACCTTTCCTAGGTACATGTACCTACAGTATTTAATTGGGAAATTTCAATTTCCGTGCTTCGGAGGGCACGTTAAGCCGTCGGTCCCGGTTGCTGTCTATGATTACATAGACGGTGGTCGTTACACAACCATGTCAGAGGCATAGTACAAGAAGTAGGCGGTTGATAAACTCTGACACCATCTTGGATGACTCGGTGACCCACACGAAAAGAAAAAGAAGATTTGAAAAAAAAAAAACACTGATTCTCACATCACATCAAACACAAAATAGTACATCACTAGTGAACCGTGCCAATGAAGGCACAGATGTAGTTTATCGCTCTTGTTAGTGTAGCATCGTTGTGCGGCATATTGGCTCCCTGACCCCCTTTTGGGACACCCTGTAGAACAACATACAAGAATTCTATTGGGCAAGAAAAAAGGCGGGTAAGTAAAATTATAGGGTGAAATTTTACAAGTGACCGATAGCGACTTTTGGCTGCATATTTGCTTGAACAGAAGCTATTATAAATGCAAACTCGTCAGCCTAACAGCACGCCTAATCCCTAACGAGGTTGGCAGATCATCAAACATCATTAACAGCCACAACAGTCCATTGCTGGACTTGGGCCTCCCCCTATTGGAAGGTATTGCCATACTCACTACGCTTGGCAGACGTATTGGCAAGCGCAGTGCAAGATAAGAGAACGCTGCTGCCTATTCCAGGGATGAATCTTTTTACGACACCCACGAGTGGAATTGGGGTTGTGCTATTCTAAGCCAGCATCACACTGCGGACGGCCTAACAAATATTTCATTTCAATTCAAACAAATATTCTGGACTATTCTAGGACTTTCTATAGATAATAGAGGTATAAAAATGATATAACATTTTATTTACGCTATTCCATCAGAATGTTCGACATATGCCAATACGAATGATTGATGAAGGCATTTTTCCAATAAACTTTTACAAAAAATATTGTACCAATTTTACCTACCTAGTCCCGGTGATTGCCAATTTAAAATACACTTCTCAACCGATCACAAACAAACGAGAAGATTAGGCTTGAACAACTTTGTTATTCGTCTCTCTTTTCGCATGGGACACCGAGTCGTCCAACGACCCGACGAACCCTTTTGTCAGAGTTTTTCAACCGCCTACTACCACTAGTAGGCCTCTGACATGGTTATTTTACGACCGCCGTCTAAGTAATCATAGACAGCAACCGGGACCGACGGCTTAACGTGCCCTCCGAAGCACGGAACAATTGCTTTTTCGGACAATCAGTTGGTTCACCCTGCAATATCATAACCAGACCGGGAACAAATTCACAAAGTGATAACAACTTTGTGAGTGTCCAACCGAGAATCGAACCCGGAACCTTTGCATCGCAGGCAGTCGCACTACCACTGCGCCACATCGGCCGTCATTAAATATACTTCAAAAGAGCCCTTGAAGAAAAAAATATTGACGGACCATTACGACTTATCTGTGTGAAGCCAAAAACTGTACATTAGTTTATTGCTTCTATTGTACCTACCTACAACTACAACAATTCACTGCTGGAAACGGGCCTCCCTACATACATACATACATAAACCACGCCTTTATCCCTTACGGGGTAGGCAGCGCGTTAACAGCCGTAAAATGGATATTAACACCACGTCTGACAAAAGTTTGAGGGTCAATCAGATAACTGTGTATCACTATAGTGACAGATTGTCAGCCCCTCGCCTAAAATTGCAATACACATCTAACCCTCGAGTCCCTTAGTCGCCTTTGACGACACCCATGGATAAGTAATGGAGTGATGCTATTCTAAGCCGGCATCACACGGGCCTTCCTATTGGGGGGGTATTTGCCATACTCAATACGCTTGGCAGGTGGATTGGCGAGCGCAGTGGACAGTGTTATAGATGTTCACAAGGAACGTTGCTGCCCATTTCCCGGATTCATCCCTTAGTCGCCACGGGCAGAAATGGGATGTTGCTATTCTAAGCCGACACCTAACAATATTTGCGTCAAGTGACCAAAATATTATTGGGCCGATGGCGTAGCGGATAGTACCCCTGGCTGCTACGCAATGAGTCGTGGGTTCGATCCCCACAAGACACAAATATTTGTTAAGTCATTTTCAGATATTTGTGTTTAGTCTGGTTGTTTCTATGTATATTATGTATTTATTTACATAAAAAAAAGTGTATAAGTATTAATATCAGTTATCTAGTTCCCATAGTACAAGCTTTGCTTAGTATGGGGCTAGATGGCGCTGTGTGAATTGTCCACGATATTTATTTATTTATTAGTGATCGCGGAATCAAGTTTTCTATTATTTTGATGCGCACAATCAATGATTCAGTCGACGGCCGATGTGGAGCAATGGTAGTGAGACTGCCTGCGACGCAAAGGTTCCGGGTTCTATTCTCGGTGTAACACTCACAAATTCATATTTATCACTTTGTGAATTTGTTTCCGGTCTGGTTAGTAGATTGCATTCCGAACCGCCTGAGTAAGAAAGATGGTTCCGTACTTCGAACGGCACGTTAAGTCATCGGTCCGGGTTGCTGTCAATGATTACGGTCGTTACACAAATATGTCAGAGGTCTACTAGTAATAGCAGGTGGTTGCAAAACTCTGACACCAGGATTCATCGGGTTGTTCGTCGACTCGGTGTCCCACATGAAAAAAAAGTACGCGATCAATACCCTATCAAGCAATAACTTTTTCTTTCTTATTCTCGAAGGTCTCAGTGTACCGTAAGTTGGTAAGCCAAATTTTAAATAAACAAGATTTTCCTAATATTTATTTGATAAAATTCTCAGTGCGATTGCGGTGGAAAAGCTATTATATTTGCTACGAAGGAGTTTGGAAACATACGGACTTCTGTCCTGAGCAGAGACGCTTGGAAAATAATGTACTGGGTTCACGAGAGGCTGACTGAACGTTGATTATATATGAAAATAAGAAAATGAACAAATTTTAGCGTTAGGGGCTTGAACCCGGGACGGTGGGGTACCGTCCCACTGCTCTACCAACTGGGCTACCGGCGCCTCGAATGAAACTTCCAAATCTTCAATCACTACAAGCTTTGGCGGGCGCTAGTATTTTTCTATTACTTATTTTTAAGTATGAAAATAATATAGCACTGTAAGTGCATAATAAATTTTATATACACTCGTCTCATAATGTTCAAAAATCAAATCAAAATCAAAATATCTTTATTTCTGTAACTTAAGTTTACATTTTCAGTCAGTGGCTGGTGTCTCCTTTTAAGCTCATTTGCCTGTGTTAGGAGACACCGCTCTTCCTTAATCCACACTAATATTATAAATGCGAAAGTAACTCTGTCTGTCTGTCTGTCTGTCTGCTACGCTTTCACGGCCAAACCGCTGAACCGATCTTTATGAAACTTGGCACAGAGATTGCTAGCATACCGAGAACGGACATAGGCTACTTTTTATCACCATTCGAGGGTCTGGAGTACAGATGTAGACCACCAGGTGTACCACCAGGAGCCCAGCTAAACTATTAGAGATACAGGCATGGTTCCAAAACAAAAGTTGTTCAGTATGATGGGCCGCTTCTTTTCCCAAGGATATTGAGCATCTGGAGTACATTATGTAGACCACCAGGTGTACCACCAGGAGCCCAGCTAAACTATTAGAGATACAGGAATGGTTCCAGAACGAAAGTTGTTCAGTATGATGGGCCGCTTCTTTTCACAAGGACATTGAGGATCTGGAGTAGCTTATGTAGACCACCAGGTGTACCATCAGAAGCCCACCTAAACTATTAGAGATACAGAAATGGTTCCAAAACGAAAGTTGGCCAGTATGATGGGCCGCTTCTTTTCCCAAGGATATTGAGGATCTGGAGTACATTATGTAGACCACCAGGTGTACCATCAGGAGCCCAGCTAAACTATTAGAGATACAGGCATGGTTCCATAACAAAAGTTGTTCAGTATGATGGGCCGCCTCTTTTCACAAGGACATTGAGGATATGGAGTACCTAATGTAGACCACCAGGTGTACCACCAGGAGCCCAGCTAAACTATTAGAGATACAGGCAGGGTTCCAAAACAAAAGTTGTTCAGTACTTTGGGCCGCTTCATTTCACAAGGACATAGAGGATCAGAAGTACATTATGTAGACCACCAGGTGTACCATCAGGAGCCCAGCTAAACTATTAGAGATACAGGCATGGTTTTAAAACAAAAGTTGTTCAGTATGATGGGCTGCTTCTTTTCACAAGGACATTGAGGATCTGGAGTACCTTATGTAGACCACCAGGTGAACCGTCAGGAGCCCACCTAAACCTGAACCTGTTTCTAAAAAAACTATCTAATGCGGACGAAGTCGCGGGTAAAAGCTAGTCTAACCAATATATTTAGTTGTTACAAAACAACTTACAAACTTATAAACTAATTAGTTAATATTTTAAATAGTTTATGGTATAAGTGCATACCCTCGTGCTGATCAGTGTTGGTATGTAATGTCCATGTGTGTGTGTGAGTGTGTGTGTGTGTGTGTGTGTGTGTGTGTGTGTGTGTGTGAGTGTGTGTGTGTGTGTGTGTGTGTGTGCCTGTGCTTTCGTTTGCCAATACATATATATATATATATATATATATATTTAACCAAGTCATCATATTTGTTCGTCTAACAAATGTTCAATATCCTCATAGCTTTTCTCTAATATCCACTTTATGATTAATCTCATACTTTCATGCTTCGATAAATTATAAATTTGCAGTTCCTTATGAATTTTATTAAATAGAATGGCAGAACGTCTATCATACTGTCTTTTGGCGAAAGTAGACTTAGTACTAGGAACCTTAGCTACAGTATCCTTTCGTCGTTTGTTGACATTTAGATTTGGGTCGAATGGAAGCGATTTATGCTTCTTGAGCACAGTGTTCAAGACATATAGCTTTCTGACAGAGAGTAACTGATAAGTTCTGTACAATGCTTCTGTAGAGTATCTTATTTTCTTAAAATACATAATTTTAATTAAACAGCGCTGAGCGCGTTCGAGTTCTAAAAACCTAGTTTTAGCAGCACCACCCCAAATAGGTATGCAGTATGATATTATAGATTGCCCCAACGAAATATAAATGTCTTTTAAAATATCTCTACCGACGGGGTTTTGTGGGCCAAAGACTTGTCCTGGCACCACGTGCCTGAGGGTTTTGAATATCCAGTTTAACTTACGAAGTCTTTGTGTAACATACTCAAGCTGCGGATACCAAGAGAGTCTCTGGTCCACAGTGACTCCCAGATATTTGGTCTGTTTGACATTCTGAATATAAGGACAGTTGCAATTGCCATTATCTGATGTGTGACAGCAGTGAATTTTTATTGACATGTTTTTACATTGCTTGTCATTATATTTGCTGAAACACATATAGTTTGTTTTATCAGTGTTTAGTGTAAGTATGTTATCACGCAACCATTTTTCTATTCTCATTAAACCCCCTTCTGTTGCCCGTCTAACACCCTCCCAAGACCCACCCGAGAAAACAACCGCAGTATCATCGGCGTACGACAGAATCTTAGCGCATTCCACTTTAAGATTACAAAGATCATTGATGTATATGAGGAAAAGGGTGGGACCTAAAACGCTACCCTGGGGTACGCCGTATGATACATCTGCGTCATCACTTAGGTACGAATCAAGCTTAACTCTCTGTTTCCGTCTACATAAATAATCTTTAAACAAAAGAAGAGATGTACCACGAATCCCAATTTTTTCGAGCTTGAGTGAGAGGATGGGGATGGAGACAGTATCGAAGGCCTTCTTAAGATCAATAAATACAGCCAAACATTTATTAGATCTGTCTAACTGTTCAGTCACCAGCGAACTTAGCTCATATACAGCGTCCTCAGTTGATCTACCCTGTCTAAATCCAAACTGAGAAGGTGATAACAGGTTGAATTTATCAAGATAGTCAAGTAATCTTTTATTTAGTAACTTTTCTATAATTTTCGAGATTGCTGGGAGAACCGAAATAGGTCTGTAGTTACTGACATTATCCTTGTCCCCTCCCTTGTACACAGGTGTTATAACTGCACATTTTAAAGGATCCGGGAAAATTCCTTGACTGAAGCATAGATTAACGAGGTGTGTTATGATTGGAATGATAATAGGCTTGGACAGTATAAGAAAAGATGTAGGAACATTGTCCCAACCAGGAGCACTATTTGGTTTTAGCATCGTTAGTATATTATTTACCTCTTCGTGATCAGTGGGAAGTAGGACAAAGGAGTCAGTCTGCGAGGGTAAGTTTTGAAGGTATGAGTTCCGGTCATGCAAATTGGTGTCTATTTTTTGGGCAAGTTCTTTCCCTACATTGGCAAAAAATGAGTTAGTGAAGTTAGCAGAATCTTTAGGGTGCGTTTTTAAATTAAGCAACTCTGAGTTGGTACTGTTGATTTTACTAGTATATGTTATTGTTTTAATCGATTTCCATAATGTTTTGTTATTTTTAATTGAATTTGTTATTAAATCTCTGTCATATTTCCTCTTTGTCTTTTTTATTAATTTATTACAGAAATTCCTGTATCTATTGTAAGTTATTTTAAGTATGTTATTGTGTGGATCACATCTACATTCTTTTTGTAATTTGTTACGATTCCTTATGCAGCGAAGCAATCCCGGTGTCATCCACGGCTTTATTATGCGGAATTTATTAGGGATGTTAGTAATCACAGTATTCTCATTGATGGTATTAGACAATGTATAAATAAGTTTCTCTAACACAGTATTAGGGTCAATACAGAATAATAATTCTTCTAAATGTTTAGTTTTAAGGTCCTCTAGGGCTTTTTCAAAATTTATCGTCTTTTTTGACTTAGCTGAGATAGTATTATGTTTTATTTTAGATATAGTTAAGAAAATAGATTCATGATCCGTCACAGTTGTTTGCAAAACTGCAATGGACGCATGAACTTTAGTTTTATTTAATTTTAGCATAAAATGATCCAAACAGTTTATGCCTCTGGTTGGCAGTGTATGACCAGCAAGTATGCCATACATAGAAAGAGTATTCAAGTAATTGACTCTATTTTTATATTCGTGGGCTGGCTCAGAGGGTTTAGGCGCGATATTAATATTGATGTCACCTGTTATAATTATACATTTACTATCAGAATTTAGACTGTCAAGGCGAAGGCTTAAGGAGTCCACAAAATTGTCGGCATTAGTGTATGAGGGTGATCTGTATATACCCATAATAGTATTATTGAGAATCTCTAACTGAAGGCATGATGCTTGAGATAATTTAACTTCTTTTACTTTGTGTCTCAATGATTTTTTTACATATATCACTACCCCATCATTCTGATTCAGCTGACATGTGGTTGCATACTCATTATAATTAGTTAATTGAGGTAATGGTTTTGTGGAGTCAAGCCGGCATTCTGTAAACACCATCACATCCACCTCAAAATGTAAATTCGACAATGTTAGCAAAAAGTCATTAAAGTTACTGTAAATGCTCCTGATATTTTGTGATATAATTGTGAAGTCACTGTTTTTAATGTGAACATATTTCTTTAGGTCATCGACATTGCATTCAAAGGAACGAGCCATCTCCAACTTATCAATATCATTTATAGTTTGTAATCTGTCATTCATTATGAAGAAAATAACAAAGTAGGTGCATTTTGATATTTAACGGTCGCGTGCAAAAATAAATAAATATTCGTGTTGGTATTGATATTGTGTAACTGAGTTTTGTCAGATTAAAAGTAGTGGGTAAAATTAGAGCGTGGAATGTAAAAGTATAAAATAAGTAGGCGTATGAGTAGGATGTGGTGTACGTGTATTTTAAATGGCACACATTTTTAATTAAGAAAAAGAAGCAACGTTGAATAAAATTGACAAGAATTCCAAATGAAGGCATCTCATGGGTATAAAAAAGTCCAAAGACGGATAGGCTTAAGTCGGGTAGTCAGTCCACTTGTTCGTTTGCCAATAAAAGTTGATGAACTTGTCCTTCACTCTTTATCTGAATAATATTGGATACCTCTGATTTTCTCACATAAACTTTGCCATAAGAGGTCCAGCAAAATTTATAGTTCTTTGATCGGACAAGATCACGAGCTAAAAAGTGAAGTCTAGCAGCTCTAGCAGTCAGGTGTTCTGAAAGAAACACTGGGGTGTCCTCATTAGTTTTGAAACCTAGGTGTAAAGCGCGTAACTTGGTCTTATTTTTGATGTTGAATGCCTTTGTCTTTTTAATAAAATCTGTCTTTAACAATACTGAATTTGTTTCTACTACTATTGGGGTATTTGGCGAGTTTTTCGAATTCTTTCCGCGCACCCGGTAGATGTCTTTAATGTCTGATTTTGAGACTTCACAATCAATATTTTTTGAAAGGCATTGCACCATTTCTATCAAATCTTCCTTACTCTCCTTTTCCTTTTTTGGTACATTTTTTATTTCAAAATTAGCTTTCCGATTTTCCATCTGCAGATCTTCCACTTTATGCTCAAGTAGTAGAATGTATTCATTATCTTCCTTAGCATGGGTTTCCAAAATGGCGAGTCTATGGTCGAAATCTTCCTGCTGTGATCTTATAGATGCAATGGATTCCTCTATATTTTGGTTTGATATCTGAATCGCGTGTAAAGTTTCCTTGATCTCAGATATATCTGTGTTGTTAGTTGTTGAGAAGCAAGTTAATAGTTTCCTTATCTCTTCTTTGAACTCTTGGAATTGAGACTGAATGTCTGTTTCTAGGGGGCGTTGACGCTGTGTGACGAAGTTAGGCGACGACTGGTCTTGAGGCGTTGGGTCACCACGGGACTGATCAGCCCCCTCGGAGAAGCAAATTGACATATCGTTACCATTTTGTCCCAATATATTAGCATTCATACGTTCATCAGCCATAGTGCGTAAGAAAATAAATAAGTCGATAGTTAAATGCTCGTAGCAAACGCGTAGATTTCGCAGGGGTTGACCGGAGAAGTAGGATTGTTGTTATGATCTGCACAAGGTCGACTGGTTCGAATCAGATGCAGCGAGTACTCAGCGGCAATATATCGATCTCACTCTCAAAACCCCCGAGGGGAGACACCTTATGTCTTACAGGTGTATGTGCAAGAAGGAGGGGCCGATTTTGAGTTCATCCAATTTAATTAAATACGTTGTAAAGTAAGTATCACTTACAAATGATAGTTCTTGCGTCGTTGGCCGAAAAAAGTGAAAGGCGCTCAGGCGTCCAATCGTGCGAGACACTGATAGCTTGGTATATCTCCGTAAGCGGGAGGTCTTGAACACTGGTTATAGCTCCGATCAACACGATAGACGTGCACACGCTACCACGGTCGACAAGCAAGAGCCGAAGATGTTCGAATTATGAATTCGAAAACAGATGCATAATGACCTACTTTATGCATTCTGCCTATAAAAACTAGGGTTTACTATAAATTACAGAAGCGTAATGACTTAATGACAAAACTCTTAATGCGATAAAGTTGAGAAATGAAACGAATTTTTTTTTCCAATACTCAAATCGCTATCTTCCGCCGCACCTGACAGTTGTTGTTGTACGGTAATTTTTCGGATGTTGTTCAGTTGTTTTAATAGGTTTTTGTTCTGTTGTTGTTCAGATGTTGATTAGTCGTGGTTCAGATGTTATTCCGATGTTGTTCAGTTGTTGTTCAGTTGTTGTACAGATGTTGTTCAGATGTTGTTCAGTTGTTGTACAGATGTTGTTCAGTTGTTGATTCGATGTTGTTCAGATGTTGTTCAGTTGTTGTTCAGATGTTGTTCAGTTGTTGTTCAGATGTTGTTCAGTTGTTTAGTTAAGTTATTGTTAAGACTCCACATCTAAACAACTGCTAATATATATTTTTAAAAATTCATATCAAGCCATATTACGTTCTCGTATTGAATTTGTCCTTGTATCGGGCCTTGCAATGGCCGGTGCGTACGTTTAGAAAAGTGTTTCTGAGTTTTTTTGGAGAGTGTAGATAAAATAGTGTATGCAACTGCTATAATTAGGCATTAGAATGCTCGTGTCAAACTATTATCACACTCGGCTGCGCCTCGTGTGATAAACAGACACTTGCATTCTAATGACCCCCATTATACGACAGTTGCATAAACTACTATTATCTACACTCGTCTCATAATGTTCGAATTATGAATTCGAAAACAGATGCATAATGACCTACTTTATGCATTCTGCCTATAAAAACTAGGGTTTACTATAAATTACAGAAGCGTAATGACTTAATGAGAAAACTCTTAATACGATAAAGTTGAGAAATGAAACGAAGTTTTTTTTTCCAATACTCAAATCGCCATCTTCCGCCGCACCTGACAGTTGTTGTTGTACGGTAATTTTTTGGATGTTGTTCAGTTGTTTTAATAGGTTTTTGTTCTGTTGTTGTTGAGATGTTGTTCAGATGTTGTTCAGTTGTTGTTCAAATGTTGATTAGTTGTTGTTCAGATGTTATTCCCATGTTGTTCAGTGTTGTTCAGTTGTTGTTCAGTTGTTGTTCAGTTGTTGTTCAGTGTTGTTCAGTTGTTGTTCAGTTGTTTAGTTATTTGCTGTTGAGACTCGACATCTAAACAACTTTTAGTAAAGAATCTTCAAAAATTCATATCAAGCCATATTACGTTCTCGTATTGAATTTGACTATGTATCGGGCCTTGCAATCGCCGGTGCGGACGTTTGGAAAAGTGTTCAACTGAGTAAATTTTTTAGAGTGTAGATAAAATAGTGTATGCAACTGCATATAATTAGGCATAAGAATGCTCGTGTCAATCTATTATCACACTCGGCTACGCCTCGTGTGATAAACAGACACTCGCATTCTAATGACTCCCATTATATGACAGTTGCATAAACTACTAATTGTACAAATGTTCATTAGTTTTGTGAATAGGTACATAGGGTCCGTAATGGCTGTATCAGTCTTTTTAAATGTTCGTGTATAAAACCGTCGAATGAGGAACTACAGAAAGAAAAAATATGTCGTAGATATAGAAAGACATCTGCTACGCCGTAGCTATACAAAAATTGTGATTAAGTCCATTGTTATTTTTAGTCGCTACGGAATATTTTTAATGTTTCTTAATTAATAGAATAATAGTGTAAGACGCTCTATATGCTGAACATTGGCATCCCCTAAGCGCCTCCATAGACCAATTTTGGGCTGATCTTATCAAATGGCTATCCGTAGTTCTTACAGGAACTAGAATTTATCTGGTACTAGCGGCCCGCCCAGCGGTTTCACCCGCTGCTAAAGTTTGTATAAAAGTTCGTTGTCTTAAGTGTGATCCGTTTCAAAATTAGTGATTAAACTTATGACTTAAAATAATTAAACACGTGTTTCAGCATATTTGAAATTTTAACCCTTAATAGGGTCAAAAGGGGGTTAAAAGTTTGTATGAAAGTTCGTTTTTTTAAATGAATGTTATCTGTTTCAAAATTTGTGATTAGATTAATAATTTAAAATAATTAAACACGTGTTTCAGCATTTTTGAAATTTTAACCTTTAAGTGGGTGAAAAAGGGGTTAAAAGTTTGTATGAAAGTTTTTTATCTTAAATGTGATCTGTTTCAAAATTTCTGATAAGACTCATAACATAAAATAATTAAATACGTGTTTCAGCATTTTTGAAATTTTAATCTTTAAAGGTGTCAAAAGGGGGTCAAAAGTTTACTACCAGTTGGGCTACCCGTTTTCCCATGGGAATATGACAATTTCCCAGAATAAATTATACTTATAAACTTTCCTCTCAAGTTACTCTATCTAATAAAAAAACCGCATCAAAATCCGTTTGGTAATTCTAAAGATATAAGGAGACACCAAACGGGAAGCGACTTTATTTTATACTATGTAGTGATGATGATGCACGCTGTTCTTAATGATTGTAGGATCAGACCGTAATGGGGACTTTTGTATGTATGTATGTATGTATGTATGTAATAACTTTATTGCACCAAATAAATATCACAAAGAAAAACACAAATAACAGAAAAGGTAAGGCACAAAGGCGGACTTATCCCATTAAGGGATCTCTCCCAGTCAACCTTTGAGAAATCTAGAGGACAGTTCTCGAGCTATTTTTGTAATATCATACCAGATGGCGTTGTGATAAGTTAAAATTGTTGGTATTTGAGACATAAATACATTTCATCTATTTATTAAGTTCTCATTCATTCAAATTTAAGAGCTTGGCTCTTGTCGGTGGAGTAATTAACATTTTTTTCTATCTTCTGCCAGCGACTTGACCTCTTGATATGACACGGCATTAATCTTCTCCTTTTCTTGAGTGAAGAATGTCTTGAGTTCTATGAAATAAATTTATTCAGTTTAGCTCAGCACCAACTAAGAAAACTTGAAAATTGGCTTGAAAATTTTCCATTTCCATAACCTTGTACATATTTTGAGTAGAGCCACAGAATAACCAATATTATGTAGTATATATCATACATACAGAACGGACACTCACCTCCCCGCACCCCAGCCCCCGACCCGCCCTCACCTGAGAAATATCAAAATACCAGTGGAGAACTAAGTAGAAACTAGCGCTAGGCTTGTTATATCCTCTTTGGTAGTTACTGTATGTATTCATCAGGTTAGATATAAAAATCAACCAGCATGCCAACCCTGCACTCACACATCTGTGATCACCCACACATGCACATGTAGAAATGGCAGTTGTCTATAAAGAGTCCGCTGAGTGGAGTGTCCGAGGTGTGGAAGAGCATTCACGCGGTACGTGACGCTGTCAAATTTTGCCCTGTATATTTCTCACTCAGACTCGCCCCAAAGGTAAGGGGTGGATAAAAATGTGCAGCTTGTTATTCCTTCTTTCTTACCGCGCTCTATTATGATAACAGTGAATGCTTTATTTTATTACACGAGAATAATTTTCTTTAGAGCTTAATTTGTGAGCTTATTATGAACTGCAACTTTGTTTGTTGTATAGGTAGGTTTATTTTAAGTATAGTATGGTTTATTATGCACTTACAGTGCTATATTATTTTCATAAATTAAAATAAGAAATTGATAAAATGTTATCGCCCTTTGGGACTTGAACCCAGGAACATGGTACCGTCCCACTGCTCTGCCAACCGAGCTACCGGTGCATCGTCTGGCATGCGTCGGTCAGAAGAAAGAAAATTGCGTATTCCGACCTTATTTCCATACAAATAAGGCTGCGGTGCGTATCGGATGCCTTTGCCATGTCGTTTGACAGAAATTATGGGAATTCGCAATTTCCTTTCGTTTGACAGACGCATGCGTTACTGTGAGTTAAAAATACGCAGCGACGGACGACAAGCGGGAGAACCGCCTTACCATACATACATATATACACATATCACGCCTATAATTCCTTGCGGGGTAGGCAGAGCGTAAACAGCCGCAAAAAACGGCCATTTACACCACGTCTGACAAATGTTTGAGGGTCATTCGGAAAATTTTGATCGCTATAGTGACAGCTTGTCAGCCCATCGCCTAAAATTACAATACACACCCTCGAGTCCCTTAGTCGCCTCTTACGACTCCCACGGGAAAGAAATGGGGTGATGCTATTCTAAGCCGGCATCACACGGATTATCAACCATTCCTAAAAATGCGGGAACAATTGGAAATAGTGCACGAGAATATCCTTTAGAAGCATTGCCGTGTAGCCTCCCGGCGGTTTAGCCCCGACTTATGATAACTCGGAAATATGGGGCCAAAGCAACCCACCGATGTAGGGACACTCAGAATAAAGGAATCTTTTAGAGGGAACCCTATGGACAAGCAGGATGAAGCTATGAAAAAGTCGTCGCAATCAGTTTTGGCTCGAGTTACATTCGAAACACAACTAAAGTTAGGCAATATTTGTCAGCTGTCAGTTCCATAAGAGATATATGAACCAGATGTCATCAAAGAAAAATGGACACTCTGCTAATAATAATAACAGCACCTCAAATATAAGATGGATCACACACGCACCGGTCGATATTAGTGACAGTCACGAGATTACATGTAACAAGCCATGTTTTTTTTTAATATATAATTTGCTTGTAAACAAAAGATATAGGTATACGGTTACTATTTACACAGATGTAACACACTAAAGTATGACAAACAGTAAATTTTTGTAGGGCATTTCGTAAACGGTGCACTTTGAAAAACACTTAAGAATGCTTCTTCTTCTTCTTTTTTTGTGAGAAACGAAGTCATCCAACGAAACGATGACCCTGAATGTTCATTCGAATAGAATAATTTATGAAAATGCAAACTTAAAGTAAAATTACATTAAAAGTACTTAAATATTACAATTTGGGTCGAACTAGGATTACCCTGTATTTCAGGTTGTTTAATCTGTAAACAGAACACAGTGGGTCTAAGTCTGACTGAGATCAACCCTAGTTTTTCGTAAGTTCTCTCTGAATCTTTCCTTTACCCTGAGATAGGTTCAAAGCAACGGACCAGTGTGGGGGAAATTCAATATTCAACCGAATTCAGCTCCAACTGGCGGAAAATACGGTTTGCTGATGTTTATGTGCTGTGATTCGGAAATATTGCGCAATATGACTTAAGAGTTTATTTTGATTCTTTTACATAATACTACCTTACTTGTTTTATGACACTTTTGCGATCCGATCTGGGCTTTCGCTAGTTGCAGAATGTCACAACTGGACTGCGTGTTTGAATGTGTAAAAAATTGTGTTTCAACAGAGTGTCAGTTGGATGGTTTTGGCAATTTCGTTTCTTCTGACAGACGCATGCGTTACAATAAGGTTACAGTGCGTTAAAAATACGCAGGTACGGACGACAAGTGGGAAAACACGTGACAGATGTAGGTTAGTTTCTGACATGGCAACTTACTGTAAACTGTATACTACAACTTTAACTAACATGTACTTGTACTGAAGTATACACGATTGAAAATAATGGCGGTTCTCACACATGTCGTCCGTGTCTGTGCATTTTGGCGTCTGTCAGACGAAAGCGAATTGCGAATTCCGACCTTATCCACCACCTGAAACTTTCAAAATGAAGGTTTATCAACATTATCTGCCAAAGTCAAAAGAATCTTATGTGTAATGTAAATATTTATTTCTATATAATAAATGTTTCTTTTTATTCAAAGGTATTTATAGTTTGGTATGTATTTATTTATATATATATGTAGGTATGTATTAATATTGTACTATTTATTTTTGTATGTTTTTAATATAATATTTTTTTAAATTTCTATTCATTTCACTCTTTTTGCTTCGCACTGCTCTGTTTTCTATTTCTATTTCATTCACCCAAAGATTGTCTGGAACAGATTGCTTTTATAGATAAGGCCGCCTTTGCGCATTCTAGCTTAAGATGTTCGTGTTACTTATATTGTTTATTTTTGTGAAATAAAGTGTTTTTAATTACTAACTTACTTATCCCCATACAGATACGGTGCATATATACGGTTGCGATCTTTATTGAATTCACAATGTCCTTCCATCTGACATACGCATGCGTTAAAAATACGCAGCGACGGACGACAAGTGGAAGAACCGTCGAAAGCAGGCACATGCTCCCCTGTATTTGAACACGTCGGTTTCGCGATATTGGCAGCCATACTTGTTTGCACTGTCCTTGTCCACACCAGCAATATTGTTGAGTGCCAGTAATTTGATGGAGAAACAACAAAAGATACATTGTATCGTCTGTTTTCTATGTTAGTAGAAATTAAGTTTCAAAGTCTAGTTACGGCAGAAGGGTTTCGAGTCGAGCTATCACACAAACTTTGGTCGTTCAGTTATGCATACTATCTTAAAGACCAAGGTGTATCAGGCTTTAATAACGATTTTATTTCAATAGCCCAGCGCTTTCACCCGCTGCTAACCAGACCTTCTCCCGACATAAATCATACATTTAAACCTTCCTATTGAATCACTCTATCTTTAAATAAAATTATGTAAAAAAAACTTTTAAAACAAGCTTTTATTTCAGTGCTCTGAAAAGATGAAAATAAAATTTTGAATGACATTAACCACATTCATTTATGACTTTACAGAAATGAAAATATAATAAAAGCTTGTCGCGATGCCTAGAAGAAACTACCTAATTACAGTTAGGTGCGTACCTTATTACGAAATTTCAATCACAAATTGAAAGTTTCGCGACAAGCTTTTATTATATTTTCATATCTGTAAAGTCATAAATGAATGTGGTTAATG
Source organism: Tuta absoluta (assembly GCA_027580185.1). Lineage (NCBI taxonomy): Eukaryota > Metazoa > Arthropoda > Insecta > Lepidoptera > Gelechiidae > Tuta > Tuta absoluta. Next base: position 2,046,332 of record JAQAHW010000023.1, on the reverse strand, counting down.
TCATTCAAAATTTTATTTTCATCTTTTCAGAGCACTGAAATAAAAGCTTGTTTTAAAAGTTTTTTTTACATAATTTTATTTAATATTTTTTAGTTTATGTTACGATAGTTATTGATCAATACGAAAGTCTTTCTATAAAACGGAGAGACCTTCAATAGAAAAACTTAAGGCACGGGGAAAACTAACATTAGGATAAAGTATAATTATCTCTTTTATATTCTATAGAAGTAGGTTGGTACATACGCCTCCGGCATCCCTAATAGAAGAATTAGCTTGTAATATGTCTTAGTCTTTTCATTTCATTGATGGCGTCATTATTACATGGCCGAGTCCCAGTTAATTTCGAACAGTGTAATTCTTCTATCAGGAGGCCTTCTATTGACGTGACCCTAATTCATGGTGGGCCTACCAACTGCCTATCATGAACGAATTCGTATACAAAATTGCAAGTCCCAGCAGTTGAATATTGAGGAGTTCCATAGTTCGAAGACAACCATGGATGTAGCGTCTAATTCATGGTGGGCCTACCAACTGCCTATAATAAACCAATTCGTATACAAAATTGCAAGTCCCAGCAGTTGAATATTGAGGAGTTCCATAGTTCGAAGACAACCCTGGATGTAGCGTCTAATTCATGGTAGGCCTACTAACTGCCTATAATAATCGAATTCGTATACAAAATTGCAAGTCCCAGCAGTTGAATATTGAGGAGTTCCATAGTTCGAAGACAACCCTGGATGTAGCGTCTAATTTATGGTGGGCCTACCAACTGTCTATAATAAACGAATTCGTATACAAAATTGCAAGTCCCAGCAGTTGAATATTGAGGAGTTCCATAGTTCGAAGACAACCCTGGATGTAGCGTCTAATTCATGGTGGGCCTACCAACTGCCTATAATAAACGAATTCGTATACAAAATTTTGTGTCCCAGCTATAAACCGCTGAGGAGATCTCTCGTACGGAGCCGATCCTGGCAGCAGCATCAGGTCAAATTTATGATTAACATGCATTGTCATCGGTTCTGGACCAACATGCAAAATTTCAACTCAATCGGATACCGAGAAGTGGTTCAAATTAAACTTGCAAGATTTGCACCGAACAAACATTGTTACTTACATACTTACATTAAAAACATCCCATCCCGAATCGTTGGGTGGTTTTGAAGATATAAATATAAGCATACATACAAACAAACAGAACTAGGGACAGACGTGGGATGCGAATTAATACTACTTATGTAGTGATGTATTGATGGAATACGCGTCAGGTGGCGCGGACATGTCCTAATCACTTTCAATTTTGATATAAATTATGAGTAAGTATTTTAAACAAAAACAAACAAAGCTAACCACACAATAGAATAAAATAGCGGCAAATTTGAGTATTGGCGCAGATTAAATAAGTAATGGCACAAAACACTTTATCGAAAGGCTTACATAATTTTACATTATGTTACAGCGCTTGTGAAGAACTGTCATTTCAATAAGCAGAGTATTAGCACAGATTAAATAAGTAATCGCACAAAACAATTCGTTTCATTTATCTGTTTTATCGAAAGGCTTACATCATTCTTAAAATGTTATGTTACAGTTACAAATCTTGTAAAGCAACTGTAATTTTTATAGGCAGAATGCATAAAGCAAATCGATATACAAAATATTTTCGAATCTGAACATTATAAGACGAGAGTAGATATGTATGATTGTATTAGTAAAAGTAGCGTCTACTCTCTAAGGCCTGTATATAAATGACTACATTATCCAATGACGTTCCGTTTCACGCTGCGTTCGTCTTGCAACGACTGACGATTCTAATAACGATTTAAATTTAAAAATGGTTGCTGCTTAGCTTCTGAAATTAACTGAAACGAGACGTCAAAGAATACTTATTCCAAAGAATCCAAAATGAGTCCAAAGCGGCCTGGTTTTTTTAATTGCTGTTTTATAAGCATGAAACAGGGATCAAGTTAACAATTAGATTCACAAAAGTCTGCGCTTCTGAACTTAGAGCAGCCAAAAAGGCAAGCTAACTTGGAAAGACTATACAGGGTGGCCCAAATAGTGACATACAAAGACAAAATTTGACTGCCATATACTGATGATTATCCGAATCACCCCCATATGTGTTCAAGTTTCATTCATTTTGCAAGTTTTCAAATATTGTATTTATATCTAACACAGGAAGTGTTTTAAAATTTGGTACTTATTCAATTCCTACATTTCGGGAATTAGTATTTTTTGGCATTGCATTTTCAAATCTTGTCTTTGGACGTAACTATTCGGGCTACCCTGTATATAGGTAGGTATGCCACATTATTCATTGCTGGGTTAAGAAGAGCACCAGACTTCGGTGAATCCGTAGACTTTTACAAATGAATGTGTGACTGCGCTTTCTCGAAACGAATGGGGGCTATTATCTACTTGCCACAGAGAGCATGTTTTACTACTGAACTACTTTTACTACTGAATTTTTCTTGTCTAAAATAAAGTTTCAAAGGAAAAGAATGAAGGAAGATATTGGTACTAAACTAGACTTATATTATTGGAGATTCGTACCTTAAAAGAAAAATAACGAAACCCATACAGGATCAGGGTGCCGTGTGATGCCGGCTTAGAGTAGCATTTCCCCATTTCTTTCCCGTGGGAGTCGTAAGAGGCGACTAAGGGACTTGAGGATGTGTTTTGCAAATTTAGGCTATGGGCTGACATCCTGTCACTATGGCGATACACAGTTTTCTGAATGACCCTCAAATATTTGTCAGACGTAGCGTAAATGTCCGTTTGCGCTCTGCCTACCCCACAAGGGGTTATAGGCGTGATATGTGTATGTATTTATGTATAAAAGATCACTTTGTTGTCCATCCGTCTGTCCGTTCATCCGGCCGTCTGTTACGAATTTACGACTCTATCTCGGGATCAAGTTAAGATATCGAGTTGAAATTAAAAGCATTTGTTAAAAGATCCACGGCGTCTTGTAATTGTAAAAAAACCAAGCTCCTAAATTAACGTTAAAAAAGATACGGCGCGTTTTACAGTACCTCTAGTACTGTAAAACGCGTGTTTTGACCCTCTCAAAGGAATCAGAATTCATAGAGATACTCTTGGACTAAGGCTCGATACAGGTAGAGCGACCGCGCAACCTCGACTCAGCCGCTTTTCGCCAGTTTCTATGAAACTGTATGCAACGATTCATGTGCGGCGACGCGCGCGCGCCGCCATTGCAAGTTTCTATGAACTCAGTAGCAACGGTTCATGTGGAGCGGACGCGTCGCTGCGCGGAATAGTGTGACAATATGTTCGATACCGAACTCTTCATTAGTTTAATCGAAGAGAGAATGAATGAAAGTATAGTACCTACATCTGTACATACATACCTACATAAGTATTAATTTACTTGTAATTTATTTGTTTGAAGTGGAATTTGATTTTAGATTAACGAAATCCTTTTATTATAATATTTATAATATACCTACCTAATTAACTTAGAAAATTACAACAAAATGTTTAAAATGGTTTCAAAATCGGTCGTAATTTGTTTATACAATAAAAACAAACAAATTATCAATAGCAAAATACATGTATTTTATTTATCTAACATCTCATATGTAGTCTCACATTTGTTGTCCCGAAACTGTGGAGAACGCGCGTGCGGCGGACGGCGGCGCGGGCGCTCCACATAAATCGTTCTGCGGTCCGGTCGCGGCCGCCAAAATTTGCTGCCGGGTCGCTGCTGCGCGGCCGCTTCACCTGTATAGACCCTTAGAACTATGTAATTTGGAAAGTAGTTTTGGTTTGAATTACAAGGTCAGGAATAATCCAAATGTTGTTTTTTTATATGGTTTTTGTGGGGGTCGTTAAAAGCGACTAAGGTATAATCATCCAGGAAATGGGCAGTAGCGTTCCATTGTGAATGCAACACCTTTCACTGCACTCACCAATTCCCCTGCCAAACGTGGTGATGGCAATACCCCCCGATAGGGGGAAGCCCATATCAGCTGTGGACTGTTGTAATTGTTTATCTATGCATGTATGGCTCTGAACATATTTTTGTGTTTACACGGTGCGTTGGCAACGGCTGATGTGGCGCAGTGGTAGAGCGACTGCCTGCGGCGCAAAGGTTCCGGGTTCGATTCCCGGTGGGGCACTGATAAAGTTGAAATTATGTCTTTGTGAATTTGTTTCCAGTCTGGTTAGGACATTGTAGGCTGAACCACCTGATTGAACCACCTTAAGCTGTCGGTGCCGGTTGCTGTCTATGATTGCTTAGAAGGCATCCGTTACACAACCATGTCAGAGGGTTACTAGTTTGTAGTGGGCGGTTGAAAAACTATGACACGGGGTTCATCGGGTCGTTCATTGACTCGGAATCCGCATGAAAAGAAGAAGAAGATGGTGCGTTGACAAAACAGAAGCAAAACGCCGTGTGAGCGCACTTTAAACTGCAATGGATTAAATAAAAAGTTTATTTGAGTGCATAATAAGCATTAAAATTAATTACCAGACATTTGCTTACCAAGAATGAATACGAGAATTGCACAGCAGGACAGTAATATGCAGTAATAAATAATAATTACAGTAATTACACGTGTAATTGTTGGTTAATTCGTAACGCTGCCCACCGACGGCATGATGGCTCAGATCAGGGATATGTTCAGAGGGATCCCGAGCAACCAGAATGAAACCATAAAAACTCGGGTCAATAGACTTGGGCCATGCAAAAATACAAAGGAATGCTCAAAAGCACGCTCTAAATTCTGATTTTAAAAGAATTTTGCCGGTCCTATTTTATTGAAAAAAGGACTAAAATCGCAAATACTCGTTGCATAACTTGGCCGAACTGCTGTCATTTGCTTGTTAGCTGTCAAAAACCACAATATCGTGCAGTGCGCGTGCGATCCACCTTGTTGCAAAACTGCATGCGTTTACTGTATACAGATTGTAAAAGCATTCTTATAGTAAGTTCACGTGGTAAATATTATGCTGTTATACTTTATATTATAAGTATAGGTAGGTACCTACTTATCCTTTTGTAAACAAACCAAAGTAGAGTTTGTTTTTATTTTCAAATAAATGAAGAAATTTCTCCTTAAGCTCAATCAATAAATTTTACAAATAAATAGTTTGTTATTTGCTACTATACCTAATAGTCACAACAGTCTAGTGCTGGACTCGGGCCTTCCCCTACTAGGTTATAATTTTGACATTTTATACGTTCAAAAGCACAGAAACAAAACAAATTCTATTGAGTTTTTTTAATCGTAAACGTAATTGGTATACTGAAAAACACTCGCTCGAGTGAATATTTCGCGGCTAAACTAGAAAGATCCTTTTATAATGTCACCTGTATCGTTCAATATTTTTATATTTCGTTGTAAAACTGATCTCTCAAATTGAACAAGATAAGTACCTTAACTTAAAAAGTATTGTTCAATGGAGTCGAGTTTTTCATGTCTTCAGTCTAGTTGCTGTAGAATTTTCTCTAGAATATTCCGTTGCTCTGAGCATGATGGTTCTGCAATCAGGTTTGTTTATTCTGTGCCACGTTGCGTCACTATAATTACACCTGTAATTAGTTGTAATAAGCTGGGCTTTGATTTGCGAACAAGCTTTAGTGGCCTTTAAGTAAATAAGCTGGATATTGGCTTAATTCAGAAAATTAATTCTCTGAACATATTTAAACTTAGCGCTGTAGGTTAAGAAAAGGATAGTCTTGTCATGTCTTATAGGCTTATAGTCTGAGAAAAACACGCGTTATGAAAATAATGCAGACTAAATTGACTAGAAATGTAATGGCGACGACACATTGACTTTTCTAATCCTATTTGACGGCGCAATATTTAACGATAATTTATTTAAGGTCATTACATCCTTTCGGAATGAACCATCGATATGTAACTTTACAGAGTACCTATCTATTAAGGCTAGTGTGTGTGACTTGTGATGCCAGTGCTGGCATAGTTCGGTGTCGGTTCCCATGAGCCTAGAGCGGTCTCAATCGCAACGGACAATGGGCACGAGAGAAGAGATTCTTTAGCTCATCGAGAGGCGAAATTCAAGCTTCTCTATACCTACTTACTTAATATTATAGTCTAATTCCAAGCTAAACTCCCGCAGTGGAAGCGATTTACACAGGTAAATTTCTAGTAAAATACCAGGAGTTCAACTGAAGGCAGACAATGGCCGCGTTACGCAGCGCTAAATAGCATACGCTGCACAATATAGCAGCGCATACTATGAATTAAACGTGAACCTAAATCTATTTAACTTAATTAACTAAGTTGAGTGAAATTGGCAAATGATGTGTTCTGACCTTTACATAACTCAAGTCGGTAGTAAATACCGTCTGCCGATCTGGCGTTACGTCACACGTATTAGCACTAGATTATAAGTAAGTACCTCTAAATTATATCACCCCACGAATTCCGCAATTCGTACTAAGGAGTCACAATGATATGGTACAACAAATATGACTAAAGGGAACACACCATTAACACGAATAAACAGGTTTACACTTACAGTCAACGTGCCGGTCCAAATGCATAAAATACCCAACGGAGAAAGGAAGTTCAGGGAATGGATCAAATCGGGATTCCGTGGGTACTTACAGGGCTGGGTGGAAAAGATATCGACACCCAGCATTCCACTACAGCCTTGGCGCGTTATTCACGTCAAACCACTCACAGCTTCTGTTCGTATTCCACTTTGATATTAGTCATTACGCGTGACCCAACCCGAATTTGGGCCGTACAAACGCGGGCCAAAATGGCCACCTGATGCCTATTCAACGCGACGCTCACGTGGAAGACGTCGAGACATCCAACAATCACTAAGCCTGGCATTCCAGTACAACCCAGGAGAAACGCAATAATACGATGCATCAACACGCGCGATCTCAAATTGAATCGTCCATTACACGCGGCATCACAAAACGCGTGGCGGGAAATCCGCACAATACGATACCCTCCTGTCCGAACGGTTTTGAGTGACTGAGTGCTGCGGCGCCGAAGCCACCGGTTGGCGCCGTCAGGCGGTCTGCGCGCACGTCGCCAGTCTCGCCCTGCGAGCGAGAAAGGGACAACACACGCCCAGAGCGACGCGTGCGATCGAGCACCGCGCCGCATTCATAGACCGTCACTAATACCTAACCTACCCCAGCATAGCAACGCTAAATTAAACATTCACCCGCCCTAGGCCGAATCCCTTAGGCCTATTCACTACTGGGGAGACGAGATAGCGTTGCTATTGCTCGCTTAAGAACTGAATCCCCTACCTGAACTGTCGCGACTCGAGGAGTGCCATCACTACCTGGGAACAAGTTGAGAATGCGCCCTCTGCGCCATCGCAGTGGCGGCAGGTTGGCATCCTTAACCAGAACGAGATCTCCGATGCGAGGGGGTTCAGTTCTGTCCGTCCACTTAAGGCGTTGCTGCAGAATGTGCAAATACTCAAGCGACCATCGCTTCCAAAAATTCTGAGACATTTGCTGCAGCAACTCATAACGCGTCAAACGATTGCTACTGACCTCTGTGTAGGGGTATTCTGGCAAGGCGTTAAGTGGTCGGCCAATTAAGAAATGCCCTGGTGTCAGGGCCTCCAGATCATTCGGATCTGAGCTAAGCGGACACAAAGGACGTGAATTGAGAACGGCCTCAATTTTACAAAACACGGTCGCTAGCTCCTCAAAGGTTAATATCGTTAAACCTATAACGCGCATCAAATGCGTCTTAGCGGACTTTACAACCGCTTCAAATATACCACCCCAGTGGGGGCATCCTGGTGGATCGAACACCCAGTTAATGCCCTGACGGGAGAGGCTCGTGCCGATAGCTTCCTCGTTTTCCGATAAAAACGTTATAATTTCTTTCATACATCGATCAGCGCCCTTAAAGTTGGTACCACAGTCCGACCTGATCAGCGCTGGTCGCCCTCTTCGCGACACAAATCTATCTAAAGCTGCTAAGAAAGCCTCCGTAGTGAGGTCGGCCACGAGTTCCAAGTGGACGGCCTTGGTTGCTAGGCACACAAACACGCACAAATACGCCTTGATTGACTTCGCGTTGCGAAGGCGTGATGCCTTTACCATAAAAGGCCCCGCAAAGTCCGTTCCCACACCCGCAAACGTCCAGGCTTCCGTCACCCGGTCCGGTGGGAGGTCTCCCATCTGAGGTTGCATTGTGGCTGCCTTCAACCGATAGCAAGGCAAGCACCGAAACACAATGCTCCGTACCGTACGTCGTCCAGACAAGATCCAAAACTCGCGCTGCAGAATAGCCAAAAGTGCATTGCAGCCCGCATGCGAGTTTTTCTGGTGACGATCCCTAACTATAAGTTCTACCAAAGGTCCCTTCTTTGGGAGTAACAGCGGATGCCGTGCTGAAAAGGGCAGGTTAGCGTTCCGAAGTCTACCTCCAACCCGGAGCATTCCATGCTCGTCCACGAACGGGTTGAGGCGCACAAGACCTCCCTTCAGCTTTCCACGGCCATCCCTGAGCAGCCTGGCCTCTTCCTCAAAATGTTCCGCCTGGACGACCCTAACCAATAAATTTAGAGCCGCATTCCGCTCCGCAGGCGAGAGGACAGGTGCCAAGTTCCGTTCTGCTTGAGGTTTTCTACAGTTGTTCACGAACCGTTTGATCCAACCTGTCACCCCTAGAAGTTTGTCGAGGGAGCTGTATCGTTCCAGCAAGAAAGCCGCACTAGGCTTAGGTACGATCTGCCCTACGTTCACTCGCAAACCTCGATCAGGTGGCCCAAGCGGCGACCCGCACTCATTGTATGGCCATCTCTCAGGTGACTCAGTCAGCCACTGAGGTCCCCACCACAGTGAGTGACCTACCAAATCAGGGGCCCTACATCCCCGTGAGGCGCAGTCCGCTGGGTTCTGTTCTCCCGGTACGTGTCTCCATACCAACGGAGTTTCCGATCCTTTAATCTGTGACACCCGATTTGCCACGAAAACCTCAAGAGTATGTACCGACGTCTGTAACCAGCACAGAACTATCCTACTGTCGGTCCATGCGTACACCGTTTCATCCAAATTGATGGTACCGCGTAGATTACTAGCGACATGATGTAGCAAGCGCGTGAGAAGCGCTGCTCCCGCCAATTCCAACTTTGGAATGGTCCATCTTGTCCTAACCGGAGCCACCTTACTCTTGGCCATAACTAGACGCACGTCTACAGTTCCCGTTGAACTGACTGTCCGCAAATAGACAGCTGCCGCGTACCCTCGCTCCGAGGCATCACAAAACCCATGTAGGGTAGCCTTACATCCCACCGATGGGAGCAACTTGCGAGGTATGGCGATGCGTACGATCCCTGGTAAGGTGGTCACAAACTTGGTCCAATCATTCAACAGCTCTCCGGAGAGCTGGTCGTCCCAACCCAAGTTTGCTAGCCACAACCTTTGCAAGAAGCACTTCGCCATGAACGTCACCGGTGCGATCCACCCGTTAGGATCGAAAGTTCTGGCGATCGTCGATAATACCGAACGCTTCGTCCAAGTCTTCTGCAAAAGGTCTGGCTCGATCTGATACGTAAAGACATCATGCGTTGGCCTATATTGCACCCCTAGGATGCTCAACGTATTTGGATTGTCCGGGTTCTCGAAAAGGTGCGGGTCCTGCTGGAACTCACCTGGCAACCCGGCCAGGAGCTCTGGACAGCTGGACAGCCATTTCCGCAACTCATAACCTCCTGATTCCATGATCGCGATCAGCTCGTCTCGTAGTAGCAGTGCTTGTTGCACGCTATCTGCACCCGTGCAGATGTCATCCACGTAGACGTCGCGATCCAGTACTGCTGCGGCTCGAGGGAATCTTACCCTTTCCTGTGCGGCCAACTCTCGCAGCGTGCGTACTGCCAAAAACGGACTTGGCTTCAGACCATACGTTACCGTGTTAAGCTCATAAGTGACCATCGGCTCGTCAGGGCTCTCACGCCACAAAATCAGCTGGTACCGACGGTCATCTGGGTGTATAATTGTTTGGCGAAACATCATTTTGACGTCTGCGACGAACGCTACTTGGTGCAACCGAAAATCTGTGAGGATGTCCACAATGTCCCGGTTCAACTTGGGACCCGCGTGCAGACACTGGTTCACAGACACACCATTCGATGTAGGAGCAGAACCGTCAAACACTACCCGTATCTTCGCCTCCGGTGACTTCAAAACAGCCAGGTGTGGTATATAGTAATGCTCGACACACCTCCAATCTATGCTGGACACCGACATGTGGCCTAACTCAAGGTACTCCCTCATGAATTCGATATACTTCTGCCGAAGTGCTGCATCTCGCTTCATCTTTCTCTCCATAGCCAGTAGTCTCCGTTCCGCGATCTGTCGCGAACTACCTAAGGAGGGGCGGTTTGGGAGAAATGGCAGCCTGGTAACAAACCTACCTGACGAACTTCGTGCAGTGTTGTACTGATAGAACAGCTCGCACTCGTCATCCTCTGGCTTCCGTCTATCCGCTGTGGGTGGCTCCTCAGACTCCCAAAACCTCTGCAGCACCTCCGACAACACACTACCATAGAGTACCGTATCGCCCTCTGGTAGGTCCTGAGGTCTCCAAACTGGGCCAAAAATAACATACCCCCCTGTGGTATCAACGGCCACTAAACCAGTTTGCTGAAGTACTCGTTTTCTGCCACACCAGAATCTCCCGAGGACGTCTGACCCGAGGAGAACGTCCACCGTACCAGGAGTATCAAATTCAGGATCAGCTAACTCTAAGCCTGTGGTTAACCCTCGTACCGTTGACGGTAACCGAACCTGAGGAAGTTTCCCTACCACTTCATCCAGCACCACTGCTGAGGCATGATAGCTGACCCCTGTACCTGTATTACCTAATGTGAACTCGAAGTTCACCTGACCCCGAACGTCAGGCACATCTACACCTCCAATACCTACAGCCCCATCCGTTGTGGGCCTTATATTTAAGCGTAGCCTACTCACCAGCTTACTAGACACAATACAACCCTGAGCCCCTGTATCTAACAAGGCTCTTACCTGTATGCTGCGGCCACCGTATCCCCATACCCAAATCATTGCCGTAGGCAACAATACCGTAATTGGCCGGGGGGCCGAGGCTGGCGTGTAGGCGGCGATTACCTAGCAGGAATCTAAGCGCGGAGTGTCCGCGTCCTGCGGGGGGGTCCCCTCTCTCCGTACACCTTCGAGTGGGTCCCACTCCTGCTGATAGGGACCTCTGGTCCTGTACGCCATGGCTGGCAGCCTATAGTAACCCTGCGGCAGGCGCGCGTACCGTGGATGCGCCTGTAGCCGCGGGTGCTCAGCCAAGGGGAGAGGCATGCGTGGGTCATGGGAACTCACCATGTTGTTCAGACCCGCCGAGTACTGCATGTACTGGCCCTGGTGTTGGCACCCGCCCGTAGCATCACGTACTTGTGATGGGTGCCCCTGACCTTGGACCTGTGACCACCTACCCTGTTCCGGCACCTGCTGCCGAGGTGGTGACTGTCTCGCGCGTGGTGAAGGGGGCATCACCTGCTGATGTCCCTGGCCTCGTCCCTGAAACCCTGGTGGAAGAGGACTCCTCCTTGGAGGGGGTGGGGAGCGTTGCTCCCGTCTAGGTAGGGCAGACTCCGTCCGCTGACCCGCGTCAGCTCTGCCTCCGTAATCTCCGCTGCGGTTCATGCATAGGAGCTGATGGTGGGCACCCTGGCAGTACCTGCAGTTGGTGCTTGATGGGCACTCTCGCACCTGATGCGGCCCCATACACCTAAAGCACCAACGCCGTTGCTGCACCACACCACGACGTCGTTTCTGCACCCGCTGTGCAGCGAACTCCTCACACGCAGTCACCTGATGCCCCGCCTCTCTGCAGTAGGCACACCTCGATTCCAAATTAGCGACATTGTATCGCCTGGGTGGCCTACTCTTACCGTCTCGCGCCTGTGCACCCGGCCGTTCCGGGCGGCGAGCGGCCGCAGACTCCGCGTGAGGCGACTCTCCAAATTGGGCATCTACCCGCCTGCACTCGGCCTCGAGGAAGGACTTGAGCTCCTCGAAGGTCGGGAGGTAATCAGATGTCTTACCTCCGTGTGACTGTTCAAAACGAGCGGCCATGTCGCTCGGCAGGCGGCGCAACAACGTGTGGACCAGGATATAATCATAGCCTGACACCGGCATCCCCTGTCTCTCAAGAGCGTTCACTGCAACGCAGACAGGGTTGAGGACCTTGGCCCTGAGGTCCGTCCCTCGTGTGATGGTCGGCACGGTGAGCCACTGTTCCAGGAGTTGGTCAATCATGAGACGTTTGTTGCTGTATCTCTCGATCAGCAAACCGCGAGCCGTCTCGTAACTTGCATCATCGACTGGCAGATGCTTTACCAGCTCATGGGGCTCACCTTGCAGCTTGGCCATCAATTGTGCCATTTTATATGCCGGCTGCAAGTCAGCGCGGTTATGAATCACACTGTCAAACAGATCCTGGAATCGGGTCCAATCCGTGTAGTCCCCGTGGAAGACCGGAATCGCCACAGCCGGCAGGGGCACTTGCACCCCCGGTCCCCGCGGACCATGGGATGGGTCCGGCTCCCCAGCTCTACGCCTGGTGATCACAGCAGCCGCCTGCTGGATCTCCTGCCCCATCTCCATGCACTGGGTCACATTCGTCCGGACCGTAAGTTTGACCTCCTCATCAGGCGTCCCATCAAATAACTCCTCGCATCCAGTGAGGCAATCCAACACCTCCGCGACCCGTTCGTCAATCCGTTGCGCACAAGCGATGAGTGCGTCCTCTCGGTCCCCGCGACCGACCATCGCCTGCTTAGTCGCGAACCAAATTAGGTGCGTTCTAATTTTTGCCTGAAGCTGTGTAATTGTGGGAGCCATGGTACCAACTCAAAGTAACACCGAACCTTACAATAAAAAACAATAATAGACAATCGGCCCTGATCCTACCGTTAGGATATCCGCACAGGGTAAACACAACGATAATAACAAGCAATTCACTAATTGATTGGCCCTGATCCTACCGATAGGATATTCTACACAGGGCACACACTACAATCACAATAAATATTTTTTTTTATGTAGGTAGATTAAAAATCTTATACTAAAATAATCTTAAATCTAGTGGTTTTCTGAACCACGCTCTGCTACCAAAAATTGTCTAATTCCAAGCTAAACTCCCGCAGTGGAAGCGATTTACACAGGTAAATTTCTAGTAAAATACCAGGAGTTCAACTGAAGGCAGACAATGGCCGCGTTACGCAGCGCTAAATAGCATACGCTGCACAATATAGCAGCGCATACTATGAATTAAACGTGAACCTAAATCTATTTAACTTAATTAACTAAGTTGAGTGAAATTGGCAAATGATGTGTTCTGACCTTTACATAACTCAAGTCGGTAGTAAATACCGTCTGCCGATCTGGCGTTACGTCACACGTATTAGCACTAGATTATAAGTAAGTACCTCCAAATTATATCACCCCACGAATTCCGCAATTCGTACTAAGGAGTCACAATGATATGGTACAACAAATATGACTAAAGGGAACACACCATTAACACGAATAAACAGGTTTACACTTACAGTCAACGTGCCGGTCCAAATGCATAAAATACCCAACGGAGAAAGGAAGTTCAGGGAATGGATCAAATCGGGATTCCGTGGGTACTTACAGGGCTGGGTGGAAAAGATATCGACACCCAGCATTCCACTACAGCCTTGGCGCGTTATTCACGTCAAACCACTCACAGCTTCTGTTCGTATTCCACTTTGATATTAGTCATTACGCGTGACCCAACCCGAATTTGGGCCGTACAAACGCGGGCCAAAATGGCCACCTGATGCCTATTCAACGCGACGCTCACGTGGAAGACGTCGAGACATCCAACAATCACTAAGCCTGGCATTCCAGTACAACCCAGGAGAAACGCAATAATACGATGCATCAACACGCGCGATCTCAAATTGAATCGTCCATTACACGCGGCATCACAAAACGCGTGGCGGGAAATCCGCACAATACGATACCCTCCTGTCCGAACGGTTTTGAGTGACTGAGTGCTGCGGCGCCGAAGCCACCGGTTGGCGCCGTCAGGCGGTCTGCGCGCACGTCGCCAGTCTCGCCCTGCGAGCGAGAAAGGGACAACACACGCCCAGAGCGACGCGTGCGATCGAGCACCGCGCCGCATTCATAGACCGTCACTAATACCTAACCTACCCCAGCATAGCAACGCTAAATTAAACAATATTATAGGGTGAAATTTTACTAGTGACCGATAGTGAAATCACAAGACGGGCTGGTGATAAGGAACAACTTTTCCCAAAGAATATACGTTGGAACAAAAAAAAACCTTCCATACAAAATTGCTGCTAGCCGTGTGGTGCCGGCTTAGAATAGCATCACCCTATTTCATTCCCGTGGGAGTCGTAGGAGGCGATCTAGGGACTCGAGGGTGTGTATTGCAATTTTGGCGATGGGTTGACAACCTGTCACTATGGCGATACACAATTTTCTGAATGACCCTCAAAAATTTTGTCAGACGTTGTGGCGTAAATATCCGTTTTTGCGGCCGTTTACACTCTGCCTACCCCGCAAGGGATTATAGGCGTTATATGTGTATGTGTACAAAATTGCTGATCAGCTGATTTGAGTTGTTACTATTATAATCTGCCTGCCCTTATCCCAATTTATTTGGGGTCGGCGCAACATGTTTTTTTCTTCCATTCATATCTATCAGCTATTTTGAGTTGTTACTATGAAAACTCAAAATATTTATGTAATATATCGACCTTTGTTCCTTGGTGAAAGTTGATCCTTATTACCCGTCCAGAGATTTCGCTATCGGTCACTAGTAAAATTTCACAATATATGTAAAACTATGTAGGCTGTAAAAATATTAGTTTCAAATATTTAAAGGGGTGAACCAGCCCATGAAACCGAACAACTTTTAATTTAAGGAACATATTAGGTTGAAATATGAAAAAGATTTTTTTTTACCTCCCATACAAAATGTTCCGTTCCAGCCGACCTTTATGGGAGGACCAAATTTTTTTTATATCTTGCTTGGGATAAATGGTTCAGTTAAATGGGCTGGTTCACCCTGAATTCTTACGTGATGTAAGGCACGTTATACTGAAAACTTTGCAGGCATGATCAGACCATAAAACTGAACAACTTTTTTGTGGACGCTATGTTGGCAAACGAAAAATTAAACCTCCCATATAAAATTCCCGATCGGCTGACTGAATTTCTATGAAAATTCGGAAAATGTCGTTTCCGAACTTAGCTCAATAGTAAAAGTTGTTCAGTTTCATGAAATTGTAGCTACCTACGTCATCTACAACAATCATCGACTGCATACGCGAGTATCTCCCTAATCAAGCGCAAATGCAAGGCGATCAAACGTTACCTACCTACAAGCTTATCGTCGTGCGTTCTACATGCAAATTGGGAACCTACGCGTGTGACGTCACATCTATCAAGCAACTACAGACAGGCTTAAAAGCAAGCGGCGAAGCGGCGATTCATTAGCTATACCTACGCACATACCTACTGCGCACTATAAAGCATCTACAGCTACTTACCTACATATCAAGCACAAGCATCTGCAACTACATATCTACAGCTACTTATATACAAGCACAAGCACTTCACTACAAGACGTAATAGTTTCACTGAAACTTGTTGCCACTCGATGAGGGAACGGCAGATAAGACGCACAGTTATGAAACTTGTAGCTGTCCACTATGGGAGCAGCTGAACACAGACGTGTCACGTGAAACTTATGATGGAGCTCTGAGAAGAGCTGTTTTGGAGCACCAGCGCACAGCATGCGAGCACCATCACAAAACACGGCGATCCACAATCAGCACTCCACTCCACTCGAAGATCATCATCTGCAAGCATCATCTTCATCTTCGAGCAACTTCGTGTCATGGCGCGGCGTGACCGACGGAGCTGCACCGACGTCCTTCCTCCACGGCGACCGGCGAGCGAAAAGAAAGCGCGGACGGCGCCGCCTATATTTATACACTCGGTGTCGCGACCTCGAAACTCCTTCCCGCGCGCCGCGGAATTTGCATATGTGTGCGCGCATTATTATTCATGTGTGTGTGTAGATTTCGTTAAGTAACAACTCGTTTTGTAAATAGCTCATTCAGAACCTATTTTTGTACATATAATTAGGCATTATTTTACAATAAATTATACTATTCTATACTATACCATTCAGTATTCATTGTTTGAATAATTAGCAGTATCCTCCTACCTAAGGTACAACCTGCTGCTAAAGTGATAACTGCTAAAGTGGTGACACCCTTCAGAACACTCTGCGACTCTGCTGCTGAATCAAGATCCTGTTACCAGAAATCTCATGATGAAGAACGGCGGAAACAAAGAACCTACCATCAACCCAAACGAAGGCAACGGAACCGGCAGCGGCTCAAGAGCTGAAACTCCGAAGCCACAGCCACGCACCGAGCTCGCCGGAATAGCCCTCTCCATGCGCATACCAAAGTTCTGGCGCGACCGCGTCAGGCTCTGGTTCATCACCTTTGAGGCCGTCACTGCCGACACCAAGCGAGGGGAGAAAGAACTAGCCCAAATGGTCATCGCACAACTTGAGAAACAGGATATCGAGCAGATCGCGGACCTTCTCTATACACCATCCGCTACAAGACCGTACAGCGAGTTGAAGGACCGACTCATTTCAGTCTACGAGGAGTCAGAAGAACGGCAACTACAGAAGTTACTCTCAGAAATGGAGCTCGGCGACCAGAAGCCTACACAGCTACTTCGCCGCATGAAAAGCCTAGCAAGGGGAAAAATAACGGACGAAACGCTACGAATGATGTGGATGAACCATCTACCTGCCCACGTTCGCTCAGTCCTCGTCGTGAGCGACAACATCAGCAGATCAACGGCACTCGACGACCTCGCACTAATCGCCGACAAAATGATGGAGCAACAATACCACCAAGTCTCTGCAATCTCGAGCCCGTCAGAATCGAGTCCAGCGAAGCCGTCTGAAACACAAACCTTAGTCGACGAAATAAGAAAATTATCACTAGAAGTCGCCGAACTAAAACGCCAACATCATCCACGCGCACGTCCCCGCTACCGTGAAAAGTCCCCGCACCCCGCACTGCCCCCGCAACCCGCGCGGCACCGCTCCCGCTCGAGAGATACCTACTACCGTCCACACACCGATGGCATGTGTTACTATCACTGTCGGCGAACAGCCCCAAATTGTATGATTTCAGATGAAAACGTAACTTGGTACTGACTTACCTATCGTTTAAAAAACACCCATATCCCTTGCAACAAACTATCATAATTTAGCATATACCTATTACTTTAGTTCCCACTTGCATAGCAAGTGCATAATGTAAAGCTTGGGCATACGTTGTACATAACACCTTAAGCGTAGAAACACACATATAGTTATTATCATCCGTTAATCTAACAGACAAACAGTATCGCCCAGCTCATGTTTACAGCCGTTAACGCTCTGCCTACCCCGTAAGGGATACTGGGCGTGATATGTGTATGTATAAAGAAGCCCCGCCCCATAACAATATTCTCAAAATTCCGAAGGTAGGCTTATAAAATAAATTCTTTCATTACCCTACGTAACTATAAAAAACATGCGGCTTTCACATCAGTAACGCTCCAGACATACTCACTGGTGGCGCCACCTGGTGGACACCTTTGGAAACATGTTCTGAAAATGCAAAATTTCAGTAAAATTATTAAAATCCTTATTTTCTGTAATTAAGTAGCTACAACCTTCGGAAGCTCGAGTATATTAATCATTTTTTATACTATTGTAGAATTAAGATAGTTAAGTAGATTATAAGCATTTTTTGAATTTATTTCGTTTTGTTGATTTTTTTGTATTTGATGTTTTACCATCTTATTCTTCTTATTATATTATAATGAATAGTTTAAACTAGTGTGCAGTCCTTCCGACAAACCTAGGACTTAGCCTAGGTAGCCTAGAATGCCTAGTTCTTCAATTATGTAAATATTTCCCTTTCGTTAATTTTTTATTATTTTCGTTTTTTATTAGTACATAGTTTTGAATATTATTTAGTATAAGATAAGTCATATCATACCTATAACGGACATTAGAATAAGAAAACCAAAAATAGATCTATACCTGGAGAATGCATCACCTAAAAATATATCTTATCACACTTTTATTGCACATAATACATAGTACACATGACCAACGTAATTGATACTTACTGTATAAATAATTTATCCTGGAATTTCTTTATTGCATATATCGAAATTCAGGAAAATACTGTGTTTGAAATTGGTGATATGCAAAAAATTGTTAATTAACTGTCCGAATACTCAATATGTATAACAACTAGATGTATAAGACTTTGTATTTTAATACCGACCATATTTGTCATTATTATTATGTAAATTGTTTTTATCTTATGTGTAATAATAAAGGGCAATACGTATTACAATGGCAAGATCAAAGTGAAAATCGTTAGCGACTGAGTTTCGCGAAGGAGCGAGCGCCGCGGCTCTCCTTACAGTCATGCTCTGCTCTGGGACGGTTGGCTGAATTTTCTAAAAGTCAAGTTCTACAGTCGTCAAGTTTACAAGGAAAAAGCAGCCATCCGAACTAGAAGTGGGCGTTCAAAAGGTTCCGGCTAATCCAGATCTTGCTATCGTCTGCGTTGCGCCATTTTTACCCTGAAAAAAGAAACAGTTTTATTTTATCAAAATATTATCCCGTAAATTCGCGTAAAAGTTACCTACGAAAATAAAGACTGCTGCGGGCGGTTTGTCTCACCCGTATCGAGTTCCGACACCGTCTGTGTCGGAACATAAACATTTACACACCAGCCAAAGGGGTCGGAGCTTTCGGGCTGCCCAAAGGGCTCGATTCCAAGTGTTGTGGTACGGTTGGTATCCGGAAGCAGTGGCAGGCTCTCACTCCCGGGCCCCGACTGAACGGCCATCACGTCTACCGTGAAGTCGGAACCGGGACCGAGGCTTGACAAGTTTCATGGTCCTTCGAGCCGGATTTACTAACTGTACCACTAACCACGGAACTTGTGTGTAAATATAGGGAGACAAACTGAAAAGGATCCAGTCGCCTCCCGTGCCACCTTCTTCCAAGGCACCGACGCGACTGCCCCTTTATAACCAAGTACCCGCACTGCCGAAGCCCCACCTCGTATCTTCGGACACGGGGAGCCTCGTCAGTACAGATAACAACTGTACTACCCGACGTACCACCACCCCTCCGTACCAGGGGTGCCTATTACCTCGGTCACTCCTCGGGGAGCGACCTACAAATACCGCCTGGCACGCAAGTGCAGGTCTTTTATTGTCTTCACCGGCGACTACGTCCACGCCGATCTCCTGCAGCCGATGATTTTCCAGCCGATGATCCTCCAGTTGATACCTCCAGTAGATACCTCCAACCAATACCGGGGAATCAGGAATCAGGATGCAGGACGTGTCAAATAAAAGAACCTCTTGATCTTGAGAGTGGTCGGTGAGCGCTTCCAACTCCTACTAGCTATTTCAAATTGGACATCTGTCTGAAACGGGACTTCTTGTTGGAACTTGTAGCCAGGAACTCGAAAACAGGACTGAATTTGTAGGCCGACGGCGGCCATATTTATACTGATTTGCCCATTTCGCGGGGCGAAGGGAGAGAGGGGCGTTACGCGGGGAAAAAACGCGGGTGAGTGCGGGGGGTTGTAAGCGCATTCCGATTTATTCCTCATTTATTTTGATTATGCATAAGAAAACTTTCCAATAAGAAACTAATAAACTAATTGGAATCTAATTGGACAAAATATTCTAATTTTTCGATGGCAAAAATTAACAGGTGTTTTCAGTTTTCGTAATTTCAAAGTGAAAATGGAATATCTTATTTGTAGCTGAATCTAACTACTTTTAGTGTTATTTGGTCTAGGTCTAGATAAAAATCATTATACAGGTAGGTTTATCTCGATAATTTCGGTCTACATTGCAAAATCTAGGTTTTTAGGAAATACAAATTTTGGATCTAAAAAATGGCCATTGCGACTAAGCTTTACATTTTAGGTAGCAACTACGTTTGGGATTAACTATATCTTAGGAAAATACATGTCTATTTCAAGTTTGAGCTAAATCTGATAAGAAACGGCTGAGATATAGAGGAAGAAAAATCTTAGGTCTAAAATTACAATTTTAGGCTACCTGGTTTTAGCTATGACCTTGAATATTGGTTTTGTAGGTTTCTAAGATGGAGAACTAAAATATAGCATCTCGATATCTAGGCAGAGGGCTAAACTTTTGTAGAAATTCTAGATTTACATCTTAAAACTTTGATCGTGAATATTTCTTAAACTAATCGTATAAAACATAAAATAATTACAGGTTATATTCTAGGGCTTAAGGCCACTCTAGAAACGTTTAGTTTATAAGCATAACACAATACAGATAATTAACAGTTACAAATCTACACTAAAGTTGTTGAAATCTACACTCGGTGAACTTGTGCTCATTGAGCTTAGTGCAAAAGGTATAACTAACATAATTTATTTATTTACAGGTTTTGCCTAATTTATATTTTACGGGTACTCAAAACTTATTACTAAGACGTATAATTAACAAGAAACAATAGGAAACACATGCAAATAGGTGTAGTTTTATGATAAAGGGAAAATAAAAGACAAAAAACAAAGAAATATAAATTCAAACTTAACCTACTAATCATCTTTATTTACAATTGAGTCGTAATTAAATTAGGTACTTTTTATTCGATACTCCTGATCGCCAACAGTCTCCCCCTTGTGTGCAAACACCGAAAAGAGTAGGCGGCGATCGATGAGATGTCCGTGCGCAGGCTTCGAATCAGGTTGCGACGTGATGATGAGAATTTCCGGGGTTCGATAAGTCCGGTCGGGTAAGAATAACGAGGCGTGATGTAGGTCTGCGCAGAATGCCGGTTTTCGTGCGAACTTCTACGACTCGTATTTTGTTGTCAGAGCCTGGTCTTATACTTATAACCTCGCCTCGCGGCCATAGCCCTCTGGGCAAAGTGCCATCAGATATGAGAACTATGTCACCTATTTTTGGGTCTCGGTGATGCGGCGAGTTGGCGGGCATCCGTGGCAAAAGTAAAGGCAAATACTCTTTCGTCCATCTTTGCCAAAACAAATCGGCCAGGCGTTGTGCGGCTCTCCATGTGTGTTGGTCCGCGTCTTTATTGTTAAATTTGCCGATAGGTGTTATGCCACACGATCTTCCTATAAGAAAATGGTTTGGAGTGAGTGCTTCTTGATTCAGATCTGGTTGCACTGGTGTTAATGGTCGCGAGTTGACGACATGTTCCACCTCGATTAGAAGCGTGTGAAGAGTCTCTTCTCTAGGTGTCTTCTCTTTCAGTATCGCTGCTAGTGAAGTTTTCACGGATCTTATCATTCGTTCCCATGCTCCTCCCATATGTGGTGCTCCTGGTGGGATAAACTTCCATACGACTCCTTTGCTAGTGGCATATTGTTCGACTTCTTTCGCTGCTTCCTGGAGTTCTTTGTTGGCTTTCACAAAATTAGTTCCATTATCTGAAAACATTACGCTGGGGGTTCCTCTTCTGTTTGCAAAGCGTCGGTAGGCCAGAATTGCTGAGCTTGGGGTCAAGCTGGCCGCTAGCTCTATATGAACAGCGCGTGTGGTTAAACATGTGAACAGCGCTCCCCATCTTTTTTCTCTCCTTCTTCCCACTGTTACTTCCATTGGTCCGAAGTAGTCGACGGCTGAACAATTGAAAGCCGGTGTGTGATTTTTTAGTCTTTCTATTGGGATGGTCCCTTCGATCGGTTTTGATGGATTCAATTTCCTGAGTCTGCACCATTGGCAATTATGAATCAGTTTTCTTACTGCGCTTCGTAATCCCAGTACGAAATATTTTTGTCTAATTTCGTTTATCACCGTATCGTGATTTCCATGCATGAATACTTCGTGCGTGTGTTGAATCATCAAATTGACGATTGGGTTTTTTGCGTTCAATATTGCGGGTTGATTGGTTATAGCGTCCTTGTCTTTATACTTGTCCAATCTTCCAACCGCTTTCAGCAGTCCATCATTGTCTATCTTTAAACATATCTTTCTTAGGTTTGATCGCTTCGATAGTGGTTCATTTCTTTTTACCTTCGCTATTTCTTCAGCGAAATCCTCTCTTTGGGCTCGTTGTAGAATTAAGTGCTCCGCTCTTTTTAAATAGCTCATGTTTAGTGGGTAAAGTTCTCCATTCTTCTCCGTGTCTTGAGAGCGATATCTTTTCTTCAGGACATCCACGAATTGCACGACACGGGCCATGGCTCTTACGTACCTACCCCATTTGCTAAACCTTTTTACATCGGGCAGCGGCCCTTTTCTAACGTTAGTCGTCACATTGATGTGCGCCCGTCTAATTTCGCTGTCGTGCGCCCGTCTAATTTCGCTGTCGTCTTCTTTTGGCTCGGTTTCCTTTTCTTCTTCCTTTATCTTCGGCCATTCTTCTTTGTCAAGCTTTAAGAATGGCGGTCCTGTGAACCATTGGTGGTTGGTAGAAAATCCTTTGGGTACCCCCCTTGTGGCATCGTCCGCGACGTTTAATTTTGTTGGTACCCAACGCCATTGTAGAGGAGTTGATTTTTCCTCTATTTCTGCTAACCGGTGGGCTACGAACGGTTTGAACTGCCTAGGGTCCGCTTTGATCCATGATAAGACTGTTCGACTATCCGACCAATATGTCGTCGATGTGGTCGTGCTATTCATTTCTTTTTTCAACGAATCTGCCAGTCGACAACCCATCACCGCGGCCTGAAGCTCGAGTCTTGGAATTGACACAGGCTTGAGTGGTGTTACTCTAGCTTTCGCTCCTATTAACTTTACTTCTTTGGTTTCTTCATCCAACCAATAAATAGCGCAAGAATAGGCTTGCTCGCTTGCATCCACAAATACGTGCATTTCTCCCTTTCCTGGCTTTGAAGTAACGCTTCGTGGAATTTCGAGTCCCTCTAAGTTTCCTAGATCTTTTATCCATTTTAACCATTCTTGTTCTAGATCTGGATTGACTTTTGTGTCCCAATCTATTCCACTTCGCCATATATTTTGGATGAGCTTCTTCCCTTGTATTGTTATGGGCGCTGCCAGTCCTAATGGGTCAAAGACTGACATGACCGCGCTTGTCACCTCTCTTTTGGTTGGGGGGCGACTTCCTTCTATTGTCTCTTGTGGCGTATTTCTTAAGTTCAATGCGAAGCTCAGTGTGTCTGCTTTGATCTTCCATATCAAACCGAGGGTTCTCTCTTCTTTATCTCCCAGCGTGGCCGTGTTAGGAGGAGCTTCTTTCTCTTCTAGCTCGTCCAAGACCTCAGGTTTGTTACTGGCCCATCCCCGTAGTTCGAAATTAGCAGCGCTGTGTATCTCTCTCATTTCTCTTACAGCTCTTCGTGCTGCCTCTTCGTCTTCAAATGCTTGCAAGTAATCGTCCATATAGAAGTGACGTTCTACGGCAGTTGCTGACTCCGGGTATATGCTCTTGAACTTTTCCGCGTTTTTATTCTTGACAAAGATTGCCGTACAAGGCGATGACGCTGCGCCGAAGATCAACGATGTCATTCGATATTCTTTTACGGGCTCGTCTTGGCTATCTCTCCACAGAAATCGTAGACTGTCCCTGTCTTCCTCTCTTATCTTCACTTGAAGGAACATCTCTTTAATATCTGCAATCACGGCCACGTTGCCCTCTCTAAAACGCGCTAAGACCCCGAATAGACTTTGTAGTAAGTCAGGTCCCGGTAAGAGAGCATCGTTCAGGCTGCGACCCCATGATTTGGCCGCTGCGTCGAAAACTAGCCGTATTTTCCCTTTCTGTGGATGCCGTACTGCAAAATGTGGCAGATACCATGTTCTAGGCGACGTTGGTTGCTGAGGAGCCTCTTCAGCGTACTTCTTTTCAAGTAAGTTGTGAACTTGTTTCTTATACTCGTCCTTGAAGTCTTCGTTTTTGTCTAACTTCTTTTCAATCAAGTACAGCCTCTTCTCTGCTAACTGACGATTCTCTGGCATCACTTCATTTTCGGTGCGCCATATTAATCCCGATTCGTATCTGCCATCAGGCAATTGCTTCGTAGTTTCCTCGAGCACTGTTAGAGCTCGCCGCTCTATATCGTTCGACGGCTTCTTCGGTTCTATGCCCAGGTTCTCAATAGAGAAGTGTTCTTTCACCATTGATTCTATGTTTTCATTCTGACTTGAGCTTGGCTGTACGAAGTGTACTTTTGCAACTGATTGGTTGGATAACTTCTTTCCATGTAGGACCCATCCTAATCTGGTTAAGGATGCGGCTGGGTCGTTGAAGCTGGCCTCCCGGGTTTCGTGTGAAGTAATCAAGTGCCAATTGTCTTGCCCAATGAGAATCGTTGGCTTAGCATAGCCGTACGCGAGCTGGTCTTCCAAGTCTCTAAGATGATCGTGCATGGTTACGAGCTCTCGCCTTATCGTCTGTGACGTCAGATGTAGCGGTCCTGTCGTGGAACATGTTATCTTGTTCAAGTTCCTTTCAAACTTCCCTTTTATTTTCAACGTGACCTTGAAAGAATCCTTGTATTCTGTACGCTTTCCTGCAACGCCATCTATGCTGAGGGGGTCTGCCTTGCCCCTAGGTGCGACCGCTAGTGCTGTTTGTTCTTCTATCAATGTCAAAGTCGATCCACCGTCGAGTAACGCGTAGGTGTCTGTGCTTCCATTTGGACCGTACAATTCAACCGGTACTATCTGTAGGTATGTGGTTTGATTTCCCGATACAGCGTTGACGGAGAGGGCATGTGCCTGGTTGTTTGTTTCCTCCCCCTTGTGAAGAAGTCGATGATGCCAAATCTTGCACCCATCTACGCCGCAATTATTTGCTTTGCATTTAAATCTTCTGTGCCTGTGTGTCAGACACCTAAAGCATATCCCTGCATTTTTTGCCCGCTCCCACCTTTCTTCAACGGTAAGAGCCTTGAATTGTTCGCATTCTTTCAACGCATGCTGATTCTTGCACAGCGGACAATCAATTTTTGGTTTATTTTGCGCAGTTGGTGCTTCCTTTTTCTTCACAGGTGTAGGTGGTTTGATGTTCCTCTTTGGCTTCCCTACTAAGGCGACCGTTTGCTTAGGTTCCTCTCCCTCAGATTCGTATTCGCTTTCCTCGCTGGAGTGCTCTTCATATTCGCATACTGTATGAACTCCCCTTCTTGGTCTCATGATAGCAGAGCGTTGCTTGTTGCTATTTCTGTCCTTCCTCAATAGCTCCCTTGCTGCTATCGTGCCCAAGTCTCGATTGGCTTGTGTTAAGAACTGGCTCATCTTTACCAAGCTAGGTTGATCATCCGATCTTCTCGCATATTTGCACCATTCATATTTCAGCTGCAGGTTCAGTTTGTCCACTATGTAGCTGACGTGTACTGGCGCGTCGAGGTATCGCGGTTGTTTCAGTGCTCTAATAGTTGCTACGCAATTAGCTACCTTGTTAGCAAACGACGCAATGTTTGATCCATCTTCATTAAGTTTAGGCATCTTTTTGAGTAGGTGTAATTCATTCAGAATTAATAGCTCCGGCTGCCCGTACTGGTCTTCGAGTACCTCCATGACTTCGTCTGCCGATGCTCCCGAAAATAATAACGAGTGTGTTTCTTCACGCGCGGCTCCCCGTAGGGCTTTTCGTAGTCGCGCTATGTTCTGTGCCTCGCTAAATAAATCGCATGAATCTTCATATACTGTCTTAAATGCGATCCATTCGGTTAACTTCCCATCGAAGGTTGGTAGCTCATGCAGATACCTAGGGGGCGGCGCCTTACCTCCTACTTGCTCCTTCATCATGCTCATTGCGTCGCGCATCGCGTATGCTAACTCGCTCACGCTTTCATTTTTACTCTCTGTGCGCTCCCGATAGTCGGTCCTTTTATGTTCCGGTTCCCTATGGTCGAAATCGCGATCCCTATGTTCAAATTCGCGATGTCTATGTTTTCTCTCACTCACGTGTTCTATACGCTTATGTCGAGTGAAGGAAGCGGGCGGGGGAAGAGAGTTCGACTTATATGAAAAGTCTTTACTTGCTTCGACTTCGGTGTCTCGTTCCGATAAAAGCGCGAGTTCCATCTGAATCGACGCTTCCTCCTTGGCTAAATCAATCTCCTTTTGTTGCAATTTGATGCTGGCTAGCTTTTGTTCTAATACCTGCCAACGTCTAAAGCTAGCCGTTGATTCGTTAACGGACGGCGACGCGGGTGTATCACGTTGGTTTGCGTTCGCGTGCACGTTTTTACCTACATGGGTGTCCTTGGCGCGGTGCACAGTTTCCTTTACCGCTTGCACCTCATTGTATTGTTGCTGAAGTATCTTGTCCCTCCTACGCAACTCTTCATCCCACGAAAGTTCCCTTGAGCCATGTCCCATATCGCGCGATTCGCCCGCCTGACGCTTTGACGGTTCCGAATTAGCATGTACCTCGGCGACCGAATTCGCGGTGACTGTGCAATTCGCTTCATTCTCCGACGCGCTGTCTTCGTTATCGATGTCTTGCATGCTTGGACTTCTTGATGGTATCGGCGTAGGCACTTGTGACCGCGCCGCTACCCTACCCGACCGTAACTTAAGACCCTCATCGATGTTCACGCTGCCGGCGACGTCTTGAAACTGGCCTTGCGTCTGGTCTCGAGTCTGATCTTGCGGGTCCATGGTGCGTGCTGTCGTCTTCTTCTGTTCTTCTGTCTTCTGCCTTCCCTATCAGTCCCTACCTACCTATCGGTCCCTATCACCCTATCGCCCTACTGCCTAGCGAGTGACGTACTACCGTGTGATGCCACTCGTGGGGGTGAAAGGATAGACGTATGGGAGGGGGGGGAACTGAACCGCAAGTGAGTGCAATGCCTCAATGGGCTTCACAGGCGGACAGCCGAACAGTTTTCGTTCCGAAAAGAACGAGAGCACGCGTTCGAACGCACTCACCGCAGTCTAGGCCCGACGGCTTTCGACCACGTTAATCACAGAGCTTAACACCGCAAGGGCTCTGTTATGGTGGGTCCTGGAGAATGCCTTCCTCTAGGCCAGTCTGCGTCTTCAACTACGATGCGCGCCGCCTTTGCCCCCACGTCCACTCTGGTCCTGCTGCTTCCTCTTCCTTGCAGCCGCCGGTTGTGGATTCCAGTCTGGTCCTGCTGCGTCCTTTTGCAGCCGCCAGTTGTGGATTCCAGTCCGGTCCTGCCGCGTCCTCTTGCAGCCGCCAGTTATGGGTGGGCCGGCCTTTGCAGCTCCTCTTGCGCACCGCAGATGTCCTCTTCTCCGGTGGTAGTCTCCGCCGGGTCCTGCACCAAATTCAGTGATTCGGCTATCGAAGGACCATGAAAAGGATCCAGTCGCCTCCCGTGCCACCTTCTTCCAAGGCACCGACGCGACTGCCCCTTTATAACCAAGTACCCGCACTGCCGAAGCCCCACCTCGTATCTTCGGACACGGGGAGCCTCGTCAGTACAGATAACAACTGTACTACCCGACGTACCACCACCCCTCCGTACCAGGGGTGCCTATTACCTCGGTCACTCCTCGGGGAGCGACCTACAAATACCGCCTGGCACGCAAGTGCAGGTCTTTTATTGTCTTCACCGGCGACTACGTCCACGCCGATCTCCTGCAGCCGATGATTTTCCAGCCGATGATCCTCCAGTTGATACCTCCAGTAGATACCTCCAACCAATACCGGGGAATCAGGAATCAGGATGCAGGACGTGTCAAATAAAAGAACCTCTTGATCTTGAGAGTGGTCGGTGAGCGCTTCCAACTCCTACTAGCTATTTCAAATTGGACATCTGTCTGAAACGGGACTTCTTGTTGGAACTTGTAGCCAGGAACTCGAAAACAGGACTGAATTTGTAGGCCGACGGCGGCCATATTTATACTGATTTGCCCATTTCGCGGGGCGAAGGGAGAGAGGGGCGTTACGCGGGGAAAAAACGCGGGTGAGTGCGGGGGGTTGTAAGCGCATTCCGATTTATTCCTCATTTATTTTGATTATGCATAAGAAAACTTTCCAATAAGAAACTAATAAACTAATTGGAATCTAATTGGACAAAATATTCTAATTTTTCGATGGCAAAAATTAACAGGTGTTTTCAGTTTTCGTAATTTCAAAGTGAAAATGGAATATCTTATTTGTAGCTGAATCTAACTACTTTTAGTGTTATTTGGTCTAGGTCTAGATAAAAATCATTATACAGGTAGGTTTATCTCGATAATTTCGGTCTACATTGCAAAATCTAGGTTTTTAGGAAATACAAATTTTGGATCTAAAAAATGGCCATTGCGACTAAGCTTTACATTTTAGGTAGCAACTACGTTTGGGATTAACTATATCTTAGGAAAATACATGTCTATTTCAAGTTTGAGCTAAATCTGATAAGAAACGGCTGAGATATAGAGGAAGAAAAATCTTAGGTCTAAAATTACAATTTTAGGCTACCTGGTTTTAGCTATGACCTTGAATATTGGTTTTGTAGGTTTCTAAGATGGAGAACTAAAATATAGCATCTCGATATCTAGGCAGAGGGCTAAACTTTTGTAGAAATTCTAGATTTACATCTTAAAACTTTGATCGTGAATATTTCTTAAACTAATCGTATAAAACATAAAATAATTACAGGTTATATTCTAGGGCTTAAGGCCACTCTAGAAACGTTTAGTTTATAAGCATAACACAATACAGATAATTAACAGTTACAAATCTACACTAAAGTTGTTGAAATCTACACTCGGTGAACTTGTGCTCATTGAGCTTAGTGCAAAAGGTATAACTAACATAATTTATTTATTTACAGGTTTTGCCTAATTTATATTTTACGGGTACTCAAAACTTATTACTAAGACGTATAATTAACAAGAAACAATAGGAAACACATGCAAATAGGTGTAGTTTTATGATAAAGGGAAAATAAAAGACAAAAAACAAAGAAATATAAATTCAAACTTAACCTACTAATCATCTTTATTTACAATTGAGTCGTAATTAAATTAGGTACTTTTTATTCGATACTCCTGATCGCCAACACAAACTTAACCCCGTACCGGTCAATAGAATCGCGGCGCAACGCAGACAAGAAGGAAACCCGGAGACTGGACGCTACTGCTAAGCATATGCTAACCTTGCTGGTGTTAACTTTGGTGTGCTTAGAGGTAGCTGGTGAGTTGGCATCGGCGGCCTGCCGGCCTTGCTGGGGCGGGACTGAGACCCCTCTTTGCTGACTTCAGAGGTCTAAAGTGGAAGGAGTAGATTCATGTCAAATTGAGTTTTTAAGGTTAAACTCTAATTGAGGGTGATTTATTTCGGTTTTACTTTTTAAAAGTAAAGCATCTAGTCATTTTGAAAAAAGAATACTCCACTTTAGTGTACTCTGGGGGCCAGACACGAATAGGGAGCTGAACAATTCCCCCAGCTCCCCCGACAACTAGAGGACTCAGTCTTTAACCTCAGAGGGCTCTCCCTACCTATTCCTATCATTCCTACCTCTACGCGGCTCACAACCAGTAGGAACCCGCGTATGAACACTAGGACACCGATAGGGACACGTAAAGCCACAGTTACACTCCCGTTTCAGACACGCATACGACACTTTATGATGATGCATTCTCCAGATATAGAAAACCAACGTAGGATGACGCGATCGATGTTTCGCGGAGATAGAGACATGGTAGACATGGCTACGGGACCGCCTAGCTCGAACGGCACCAACACGTGGAGTGCGCCGTCCGGAGCTAGCGCCCTGCCGCCATCTAGCATAAGATCGTCACCACCTATAGTAGTTAATGAAAATGTTTCGGATGAACATAATTTGTCTGTAAATGCCAACGGGCAGCAAGATAATAGCCATGAAGTAGGTATTACGAGTAGCAATCAGGACTTGTTAGACTTCGAGGGAACCTCTTATCCCGATAACGCGATATACGAGACGCAATCCAACGCTAGTCGGAGGTCGACGGAATCCGCCCGCAAGCGTCGTCAGCTGGAAGCCAAAATGGAGCTCCATCGTAAGGCTGCCGAACGCATAGCACAGGAGGAATTGTATGCTAAAACCAAACTTGAGTTAGTACAGTTAGAATCCGCGGATAACACGGCCGAAGAAAGCGAGGCCGAAACCGTAACGCAGCACCCTGTCATACATAGAATACATGTAGAGCAGTGGATGCAAACGCATTCGGTTCCGGCCCCGGGTTCAACTTCACGAACGCCCTTCCAAACCGCGGTCCCTGGGAGGGAGAGAGGAGCGTTACAAGGGAGAGATCCCAACCGACTACATAGTAGTCAAAATGTTAGATTTGAACAAGATAGGATAAATCCTTCGTTCCAATTATCTGGGCAAGGCCCATCGCAAGACTTTAGGTCTCAAATAAATAACCAATCTAGATCTCAGTTCGAGATACCTAACTTTTCAAATCGAAACGTAAACGTAAACAACAATAATCAACGATCACAACCGCACGGTTCCCAACCGCACGGTTCCCAACAGTATAATGAAAATAATACCCAACAATCTGCATTCGGGCGCGAACATGCGCACAGCGGCACATTCCCGCGCGATAATACATACCGGTCCGATTCCGGCGGACGCGAGCAACCGAGCGTAGGTTTATCAGATATGGACAGATTAGAATACCTAGCTAACTCATTGTCTAGGGCAATCAGAGTTAATACGCCACCACGCGATAAATTCTCAAATTCAACCAAGCTACTACAAGAGTTACCCTATTTCGAAGGTGATATCACCGAATGGGTAGGCTTCTCAGCGGTATATAGAGACACGGAAGACTTATTTTCGGATGTTCAAAACATAGCACGATTACGTAAAGCCCTTCGCGGACAAGCTAGGGAAACGGTACGCGCGCTTATCAGTACGGCAGTTAGTCCCGAGCAGATTATGAACATATTAGAGAAGAGATTCGGTCGACCCGAACATATCGTCCTAGCTGAGATAAGTAAGATGAAAGCTATGCCTAAACTTGCCGACGACGGGCGAAATGCGAGCGAGTTCGCAAGCCGTGTAGCTAATACGGTGTCAATGATTAAATCATTAGATCAGACTAGGTATCTAAATTCACCCGACCTATTACAATGTATAGAGAATAAACTGACATTAGAAAAGCGATTCGGTTGGGGCACATGGTTACGAGACCACAAAACACGCCCAGACTTACAGGTCATGTCCGAATACCTAAGTGATATCGCCGATAGGTATAACGCAATGTCACCCGCTATCGAGGCGGTTGATAGGTACAGGCTATCACGCAACAACGACAAGCGTAGTAAGAATCAAAAGTTCATACCTACTCGTCGCCCAATTCACGCTACGAGATGTAAATACGAGAGAGATAGCTCCCCTTTAGACTACAGCTCGGACGAGTTAGATAACGCACCGCGACGCTCAGTTAACATAGCTAGGAACCCTAAAAAATCTTATTACACCGATAGCGAAGAAGAGGAGGAGGTACATAATCCCCGTTCCCTAGGCGCGCGCCCGCGGTCTGCGGCGAAGTCTATAGATGAAGCACTAAGCTCAACTAGTGACTCCGATAGCGAGTATGAACGATTCAAAGTATTCACGACAATAGGTGTAGGTAAGATTAAAGAATGCAAACTATGTACAAAAGAGCATTTTTTACGCGATTGCGAAGTATTCAAAAAGAAAACGGTAGCTGAAAGATGGGAAGCAGCACGCGATAGCCGTCATTGTTTTCGATGCCTAAACAGTACACATCGTAGGGAAATGTGCAAAGCTAAGAGTTGCAGCATAAAAGGCTGTAAAAGGCAGCATCATAAACTCTTACATTACTCGAATGAAGAAGAGGGATCGAAACAACGTAGTAGCTCAGTCAAATCAGCCGCGCCGGTAAAAAATACCTCCTTAAAAGATAGTTCAATAAAAACAGTACAAATATCATCCGTGAACGCACTTTCAAAAGATAGACAATCGTACCTTCAAATAATCCCAGTTGAGTTGTACGGACCTATAGGTAAAATAGAAACTTATGCATTTCTCGACGGAGGCTCCACTAGTACCCTCATTGAGCGCGATACAGCACTCGCTGTTGCACCGGAAGGGAAAAAGGAAGTACTACGTATTGTGGGCGTAGGCGGTAACACGATAGACGAGAACGACTCGTACAAGTTAGATTTAAAAATCAAAGGTTTATTCGCACGTAATATAGAGTCTATGCAGGCGCAAACTATTTCGAAGTTAGAGATAGAAAAGCAAAACATACCTATCGAAGTGGTAGCTAGATGTAATCATTTAGACGAAGTTCGAGAAGCACTTACCTATCCATCGGAACGACCTACTATATTAATAGGTCAAGATAACTGGCATTTATTAGTCGGACACAAGTTGTTGAAAGGCAATAAAAACGAACCCGTCGCTTCATTAACCAGTTTAGGTTGGACCCTGCATGGCTTCACCTCGGGGTACAACAAAACGGTCGCTTTCATAAATTACGCTGCTACCGCAACCAGAACCAACTCAATAGACGACTTAATCAAAGATCATTTTAGCATAGACTCGTTAGGTATACAACCAAAGCGACCCCAAAACGATCCCGAGATCCAAGCCATCAAAACGTTGAACGAAACAACCAAGCGCTTGCCGGACGGGCGTTACGAAGTAGGGTTGCCATGGAAACCAGAATACAAAAAAATGCCTGACAGTCGTAAACAGGCAGAGCGTCGTTTTTATAACATAGAACGAAAGTTGGACAAAAACCCCGCGAGCAAAATAGAATACCACAAACAGATGCAAAATTTAATCGACAAAGGTTATGCCGAGCCGGCACCAAGCATACCTAGTTCACCACGCGTGTGGTACCTTCCACATTTCGTAGTTATTCATCCACAGAAAAATAAAGAACGGTTAGTTTTTGACGCAGCGGCTAGGTCGAACGGAACTAGTCTAAACGATGCCTTACTTTCGGGCCCAGATCTCTTACAAAGTTTGTTCGGGGTACTCGTACGGTTTCGCGAAGGCCCTGTGGCCGTAATAGGCGACATAAAAGAAATGTTTCTGAGAGTAGGTGTACGCGAACAAGATAGGGACAGCTTGAGATTCCTATGGCGCGATAGTCCGAACGAACCATTGCGCGAATATCGTATGACATCACTTATTTTCGGAGCCACCTCATCGCCCTGCAGCGCGATATATGTTAAAAATAAAAACGCAGCTGACCACGCCCACCTATATCCCGAGGCCGCACGTGCCGTCGAACGGCAGTTTTACGTAGACGATTTTTTAATGGCGTTTTCTAACATAGAAGCAGCAAAAAAGATGGTACGAGAAGTAGATACGATACACAAAAACGCGAAAATGGACTTACGCAACTGGGCCAGTAATGACGCCGCCGCGCTAGAATCGGTTAGCGACGCAGTTAGCCCCGCTCAAGACGCCCAATTAGGTAGCAAAGATCAGTTTGAAAGAACTTTAGGTCTTATATGGAAAATAAATAAAGATTCGCTAAGTTTTGCACTTAACTTACGTAACACACCAATAGAGGCCATCGAGGGCAAGCGTTTCCCCACTAAACGTGAAGTAGCCAGCGCGGTTATGTCAGTATTCGATCCGTTAGGTTTAGCGTCGCCTATTACTATCCAAGGTAAAGCTATCATACAAGAAATATGGCGCTCCGGTATTGACTGGGACGATCGCATTTCAGACGAGACAAATTCGCTATGGCAAAATTGGTTAGCTCACGTAAAAAACTTACAGGGTCTGGAAGTACCTAGATACGTACCACCGGGCATTGACCCCGACTCGACCGAGCTTCACATTTTCGTTGACGCGTCGGAACGCTCATTCGCAGCCGCGGTTTATCTACGATCGACCCTACCCAATGGTACAGTTAACGTTAGTTTATTAGCAGCGAAAGCTAAAGTAACGCCCCTCAAACCCGTCTCTATACCACGCTTAGAATTGCAAGCCGCAGTTTTAGGTTGCCGCCTAGCAACAACAGTTCGTAATGAGATGAGCTATGCAGTTAAAAACCAGACGTTCTGGTCAGACTCACGTACGGTTTTAGCATGGATCCATTCCGACCCTAGGACTTTCAAACCTTTTGTAGCACATAGACTAGCAGAAATAGAAGACAGCTCCCGACCAACCGAATGGCGTTGGGTACCTACTAAAGATAACGTAGCCGATGACGCTACTCGCGGCGTACCTAAAGATTTCGGTGCATCACATAGATGGTACACCGGTCCTGCATTTCTCAAGTTAGAACCTACTTCATGGCCAATAGAAAATAAGATAATTAAGTCGAGTCAAAACCCCCCTTCCCCTCCTTTTACTGGCGAGGAGAAGATCGCCAAAATTCACGCGCTTCGCGAACGACCACTGTCTACATGTCTACCAGAGGCTACGAGATTTTCATCATGGCAAAGATTACTAAACACAACAGCACGCGTCTTACAGGCTTCTCAAAAGTTCAAAGCGCTTGCCAACCCAACTATCAAACAAGCCGCGCTAATGACACGCAAGTTCGTTAAAAAACCAAGAAAGGTATCTGAGCAACGGCCCAATATTAAACTCACTAAGATGGCCTACACGCCGCTCGAACCAATGTTAATTGAGAAAGCCGAACGATTACTCATTCGTCAGATCCAACAAGAAAGTTTCAGCACTGAAATAAACCGTATCAAAAAAGGTGAACCTGTGGAACGAGCATCACGATTACGAAACGTATGTATGAAACTCGATGAGCACAACATATTACGTATAGAAGGACGTATCGACGCAATATCGAGTGAAATAAGTACCTACAAACGACCAGCTGTGATAGATGCCAATCACTACATAACCCAATTGATAATTCACCATACTCACTGTAAATTCAATCATGGCAATCACGAAACTGTTATGAACGAGCTACGACAAAAATACTATATTCTAGCACTACGTCGAAACGTACGTAAGATAGTACATACATGTCAATGGTGTCGAGTACATCGCAAAACGCCACAGATGGCACCGCACGGTAACTTACCTATAGAGCGATTAGCACGCAATCAACCTGCGTTCACATGTACCGGAATAGATAACTTCGGCCCAATGTTCGTCACCATAGGACGACGACATGAGAAGAGATGGGGCACCTTATTCACTTGCCTTACCACGCGAGCAGTACACATTGAGCTCGCCGCTTCCCTCTCAGCTTCATCCATGATATTGGCCCTCAGAAGGTTCATGACACGACGAGGTCAACCAGCTGTTATCTTCAGCGACAACGGATCTAACTTTGTAAGAGCCGATCGAGAACTAACCGAGATATGGAATGAGTGTAATGATGGACTAAAACAATACGCAGAAAGTAAACGCATTCAGTGGAAATTCATTCCCCCTGGCGCCCCCAACATGGGTGGATCATGGGAACGACTGGTGAAATCAATCAAAGTCGCATTAGCAGCTACGCTAAAAGAAAGAAGTCCACGCGAAGAAGTATTACACACTCTGCTATTAGAGGCCGAACACACAGTAAACTCTAGACCGTTA
Organism: Tuta absoluta; assembly: GCA_027580185.1. Taxonomy (NCBI): domain Eukaryota; kingdom Metazoa; phylum Arthropoda; class Insecta; order Lepidoptera; family Gelechiidae; genus Tuta; species Tuta absoluta. Next base: position 2,010,785 of record JAQAHW010000023.1, on the reverse strand, counting down.
ACAGTAGTATCACTTGAAACCGAAGAAGAAGCATTAACGCCTAACCACTTCCTAATAGGGCGCTCAAGTGGCAACACAATGTTTGGTACTTTCAATGATAACGACATAGCAAATGAATCTACCTGGAGGGCTTCTCAATGACTCGCAGACCACTTTTGGGCGAGATGGACCCGCGAGTACTTACCTACTTTGTTACCGCGACAAAATAACAAATCACAACGTTATCAGAACCCAGCCCCAGGTGATATCGTATTAATCGTCGATGCAACTTTACCTAGAAATTCCTGGCCTAGAGGCGAAGTAGTAACTGTTTTCCCTGGACCCGATGGACGAATAAGAGTAGTCGAAGTAAGAACAACCGCTGGCATACTACGACGCCCAGCATCGCGTCTAGTAATCATATCTAACCATGATAATTCGCCGCACGAAGTATAGTGCTCACTGCGTTCGCACCAGGGGGAGAATGTCGGCGAACAGCCCCAAATTGTATGATTTCAGATGAAAACGTAACTTGGTACTGACTTACCTATCGTTTAAAAAACACCCATATCCCTTGCAACAAACTATCATAATTTAGCATATACCTATTACTTTAGTTCCCACTTGCATAGCAAGTGCATAATGTAAAGCTTGGGCATACGTTGTACATAACACCTTAAGCGTAGAAACACACATATAGTTATTATCATCCGTTAATCTAACAGACAAACAGTATCGCCCAGCTCATGTTTACAGCCGTTAACGCTCTGCCTACCCCGTAAGGGATACTGGGCGTGATATGTGTATGTATAAAGAAGCCCCGCCCCATAACAATATTCTCAAAATTCCGAAGGTAGGCTTATAAAATAAATTCTTTCATTACCCTACGTAACTATAAAAAACATGCGGCTTTCACATCAGTAACGCTCCAGACATACTCACTGGTGGCGCCACCTGGTGGACACCTTTGGAAACATGTTCTGAAAATGCAAAATTTCAGTAAAATTATTAAAATCCTTATTTTCTGTAATTAAGTAGCTACAACCTTCGGAAGCTCGAGTATATTAATCATTTTTTATACTATTGTAGAATTAAGATAGTTAAGTAGATTATAAGCATTTTTTGAATTTATTTCGTTTTGTTGATTTTTTTGTATTTGATGTTTTACCATCTTATTCTTCTTATTATATTATAATGAATAGTTTAAACTAGTGTGCAGTCCTTCCGACAAACCTAGGACTTAGCCTAGGTAGCCTAGAATGCCTAGTTCTTCAATTATGTAAATATTTCCCTTTCGTTAATTTTTTATTATTTTCGTTTTTTATTAGTACATAGTTTTGAATATTATTTAGTATAAGATAAGTCATATCATACCTATAACGGACATTAGAATAAGAAAACCAAAAATAGATCTATACCTGGAGAATGCATCACCTAAAAATATATCTTATCACACTTTTATTGCACATAATACATAGTACACATGACCAACGTAATTGATACTTACTGTATAAATAATTTATCCTGGAATTTCTTTATTGCATATATCGAAATTCAGGAAAATACTGTGTTTGAAATTGGTGATATGCAAAAAATTGTTAATTAACTGTCCGAATACTCAATATGTATAACAACTAGATGTATAAGACTTTGTATTTTAATACCGACCATATTTGTCATTATTATTATGTAAATTGTTTTTATCTTATGTGTAATAATAAAGGGCAATACGTATTACAATGGCAAGATCAAAGTGAAAATCGTTAGCGACTGAGTTTCGCGAAGGAGCGAGCGCCGCGGCTCTCCTTACAGTCATGCTCTGCTCTGGGACGGTTGGCTGAATTTTCTAAAAGTCAAGTTCTACAGTCGTCAAGTTTACAAGGAAAAAGCAGCCATCCGAACTAGAAGTGGGCGTTCAAAAGGTTCCGGCTAATCCAGATCTTGCTATCGTCTGCGTTGCGCCATTTTTACCCTGAAAAAAGAAACAGTTTTATTTTATCAAAATATTATCCCGTAAATTCGCGTAAAAGTTACCTACGAAAATAAAGACTGCTGCGGGCGGTTTGTCTCACCCGTATCGAGTTCCGACACCGTCTGTGTCGGAACATAAACATTTACACACCAGCCAAAGGGGTCGGAGCTTTCGGGCTGCCCAAAGGGCTCGATTCCAAGTGTTGTGGTACGGTTGGTATCCGGAAGCAGTGGCAGGCTCTCACTCCCGGGCCCCGACTGAACGGCCATCACGTCTACCGTGAAGTCGGAACCGGGACCGAGGCTTGACAAGTTTCAATCACTCCAAATTCAAGCAATACGCCCGCCGTTGCAACGCACCGTGTAACTACAAGAAAAATACCTACGAAAACCAGCAGCCGGAAAACTAGAACGAACGCTGGCAGCGGCGGACTCCAGTGTTCCAGATAAAGAATACCGCCTACTCATCCAGGACAAGAACTCAAAACTTACCTTTTTGGTTGATTCCGGAGCAAACATATCCGTACTACCTAAAAGGAAAGGATGTACCGCACCGCCGCTATCATTCAACCTGTACGCTGCTAACAACACGGTAATACCTACCTACGGAGAGAAATCGCTGGAACTCAACTTGAACTTACGAAGACCATACCGCTGGAAGTTCATCATAGCAAAAGTCAACAAACCCATCATCGGCGCTGATTTCCTTCATCATCACAACCTACTCGTCGATGTCAAAAACCGCCGACTAGTTGACGGCCGAACACTACTTGCCGTGAACTTACCTATCTGCAAGACGAATGAGCCACGAATCATGAGCATCGACGAACAACAGAGCTACCACGATATTCTCGCCGATTACCCCGGTATCACTCGACTAACTTCGATGAAACTCAGCCCGAAGCACAACGTTGAACACGTGATCGAAACAACTGGCCAGCCACTACACTGTCGAGCGAGACCCCTCCCACCTCACCGCTACGAACAAGTCAAAAAGGAGTTCGAAAACATGATGTCCCAGGGCCTATGCCGTCCAAGCAAAAGCCCTTGGGCCAACCCTTTACATGTCGTACCGAAGAAAAATGGAGATCTACGCGTGTGTGGCGACTACAGAAGGCTCAATTCTATAACTAAAGCCGATCGCTACCCAATACCACGAATCAAAGATTTTACCTACCGTCTCGCCGATAAGAAGATTTTTTCTACACTCGATCTCAACAGAGCCTACCAACAGTTACCGGTAGCACCTCAAGACATAGAGAAGACAGCCATCATCACACCATTCGGCTTATTCGAATTTCCCCGAATGTGCCCCGGTTTGAAGAACGCAGGCCAAACATTTCAACGGTTTATTCATGAAGTACTTCGAGGCCTAGACTACGTGTTCCCATTCATCGACGACCTACTCATCGCGTCGAACAACGAAACCGAACATCGAGAACACCTACGCACCGTGCTATCAAGACTCGATGAATATGGCATCACTATCAACCCGTCGAAATGCGTACTAGGGAAGAGCGAAGTCACATTCCTCGGTTTCACCGTGAACACTGAAGGCATCAAACCACCACAAGAAAAAGTCAACGCCATAGTAGAATATCCCAAGCCAACGACAGTCGAACAGCTAAGAAGATTTCTCGGCATGCTAAACTTCTACCGAGCAAATATCCCGAACGCCGCCACTCTACAAGCGCCATTATGTAAATACCTACACAATTCTAAGAAGCGCGACAAAACAGAGATTGAATGGAACGACGAAGCAACGCAAGCTTTTACGAACTGCAAACAAAGCATCGAAAAAGCTGCCCTACTCTCTCACCCGCATCACTCTGTCCCGCTCGCACTTATGTGTGACGCGTCTAACACATCAGCTGGCGCCGTTCTACAACAACGCGTGAACAACAGATGGCAACCCCTTGGATATTTCTCGAAGAAATTCACAGAAGCACAGCAAAAATATTCTACCTACGACAGAGAGCTACTTGCAATCTTCATGGCGATAAAACACTTTAGAAAGATGTTTGAAGGCAGAGAACTCATCGTGTTCACCGATCACAAACCTCTAACCTACGCATTCAAAAAGATTGGTTCAGACAGCGAGACGCCGAGACGCACACGACAGCTACTTTTCGTGAGCGAATTCACAACTGACATTCGCCACGTCAGCGGACAAGATAACGTCGTCGCGGACGCCTTATCACGAGTCGAAGAAATAACCTGCCCGTCACCTATCAACTACGACGAACTAGCTAGTGCCCAAGAGCGAGACAGCGATATACCTACCTTGATACAACAAGATAACATCAAACTGAAGAAAGTCACGTTTCCTACTACAAACCAACCGATCTACTGCGAAGTATCTACGAGCAACATTCGTCCATACCTACCACTTGAGTATCGTGAAATTGCATTCAAAGCAATTCACAATCTCAGTCATCCTGGTACGAGAACAACACGCAAGCTAATTCAAACTCGATACTTTTGGCCATCGATGAACGCCGACGTCAGCAAATGGACCAAGACATGCCTACAATGTCAACGAGCGAAGATAAACAGGCATACACAGAGCGCCGTATCTACGTTCCCGGCATCCGCAAGGTTCACTCACCTACACATCGATATCGTTGGACCTCTACCTACCACTGCTGACGGATACCGCTACGTCGTAACAATGATCGACCGAACGACACGTTGGCCCGAAGCTTACCCAGTTCAAGACATCACAGCTGAGACAGTCGCAAAAATCGTTTATGAAGGCTGGATAACTCGATTCGGATGCCCACACAGGCTAACTAGCGACCAAGGAAGACAATTCCAGAGCGCCCTATTCACCTGCCTCACTCGCATGATGGGTATCGAAAAAATTCAAACTACAGCCTACCATCCGCAGTCGAACGGAATCATCGAACGCTGGCACCGATCCATGAAGACAGCACTCAAAGCTCGACTCACTACCGCCAACTGGGTGACCGAGCTACCTACCGTCATGTTGGGTCTTCGCACTGCATCACGCAGCGATACCGGTGTGAGTGCAGCCGAACTTACCTACGGCTGTACGATCCGATTACCCGGTGATTTTTTTATACCAACACCACATGATGTCACTATGGACCACACCTACGTTGACCAGCTACGAGAAGCAATAGAGAAAATCAAGCCAGTACCTACAGAACCACATAGCAACAGCCGACCGATTTTCGTCCATCGAGATCTACAACACTGCAACAATGTGTTTGTCAGAATCGACGCCGTGAAGAGACCACTCTCACCGCCATACGACGGACCCTACCGTGTGCTGAAACGAACGGACAAGTTTTTCACACTACAGTTACCAGACCGTCAAGCAACTATCTCGATCGACAGACTGAAGCCTGCATACTTACTAGCAGATTACGATCAAAACACACCAACGACAACCGCCGTACCTACGCCGACTGCAGTACCTACAACGCCTACTACATCAGATGTACCTACAAGTTCGCCCGACGCTACTACCACGAAGCCCGTATCGCAGAACGCCGAAAAGAAAACTCGTTCCGGCCGCACCGTCACACGGCCAGTACGCTTCGCTTGAGGGGGTGCACTGTAGCTACCTACGTCATCTACAACAATCATCGACTGCATACGCGAGTATCTCCCTAATCAAGCGCAAATGCAAGGCGATCAAACGTTACCTACCTACAAGCTTATCGTCGTGCGTTCTACATGCAAATTGGGAACCTACGCGTGTGACGTCACATCTATCAAGCAACTACAGACAGGCTTAAAAGCAAGCGGCGAAGCGGCGATTCATTAGCTATACCTACGCACATACCTACTGCGCACTATAAAGCATCTACAGCTACTTACATATCAAGCACAAGCATCTGCAACTACATATCTACAGCTACTTATATACAAGCACAAGCACTTCACTACAAGACGTAATAGTTTCACTGAAACTTGTTGCCACTCGATGAGGGAACGGCAGATAAGACGCACAGTTATGAAACTTGTAGCTGTCCACTATGGGAGCAGCTGAACACAGACGTGTCACGTGAAACTTATGATGGAGCTCTGAGAAGAGCTGTTTTGGAGCACCAGCGCACAGCATGCGAGCACCATCACAAAACACGGCGATCCACAATCAGCACTCCACTCCACTCGAAGATCATCATCTGCAAGCATCATCTTCATCTTCGAGCAACTTCGTGTCATGGCGCGGCGTGACCGACGGAGCTGCACCGACGTCCTTCCTCCACGGCGACCGGCGAGCGAAAAGAAAGCGCGGACGGCGCCGCCTATATTTATACACTCGGTGTCGCGACCTCGAAACTCCTTCCCGCGCGCCGCGGAATTTGCATATGTGTGCGCGCATTATTATTCATGTGTGTGTGTAGATTTCGTTAAGTAACAACTCGTTTTGTAAATAGCTCATTCAGAACCTATTTTTGTACATATAATTAGGCATTATTTTACAATAAATTATACTATTCTATACTATACCATTCAGTATTCATTGTTTGAATAATTAGCAGTATCCTCCTACCTAAGGTACAACCTGCTGCTAAAGTGATAACTGCTAAAAAATGATAAATCCAGCGAAGTTTTCAGTTCACTGCATACACATACATGAACTCTAAAAACATTACACTCCTTTTTTGGTTGGGCAGTCGGATAACAAGCATAATAAATTTGAAAACACGACTAAAACTTAGCCTATGACACTCGGGATAATGTAATGATTCTCCCGATACAATTCCCATTCGAATACGTTCAGTAGTTAACGACTTGCAGAACTTTAAACAATCGCACATATACATACATACATGAACTCTAAAAACATTACACTCCTTTTTTTGGTGGGGCAGTCGTGTAAAAATAGCACTGTCACTTTCACTTTTAAATTGTCTATGATTTCACGAATTTTACGCGGTATCTGTCCATATTAAGCGGCGATTAAAAATATGGCGGTTTTCATCATAAAAATCATAGACTATTTCAATCTACTATCCTTTTCCAGGCTAAAGAAGGCGGCTGGTAGCGACTGGATTGTGAAAACGGGAGATCGTGCCCTATGGCATACCCTGGGGATGGACTATGTCCAGCAGTGGACTTCTATAGGCTGATGTATGTATGTATGTATGTTTCCTTTTCCAAATATATTTAACAGAAAAATAATTTATAATTAGCCGTTATAGTCCCCTTAGAAATGATGTGAAGCTTAGCCGCGTTAAACCTGAACTATTGAGATACTCACCGCGATTAGGGCATTTGAGTAGGTGAAATTGATGCTTGAGAATAGTCGTAGGTTGAACTAGGTTGTAATCGTTTAGGAGCTATAACTATTTCGCAAACAGGAGGCGGCGTGTAGGCGTAAGAAGCTTTAGCGTAACAACTAAGTTATTTCGGAATCGGAAGGAGCAGAAACTACTCAATATAACTACCACAGAAATACGTTATTTAGGATGAAAATTGGGTTCATACATACATACATAAATCACGCCTATATCCCTTACGGGGTAGGCAGAGCGTTAACGGCCGTAAAATGGATATTAACACCACGTCTGACAAAAGTTTGAGGGTCTATCAGAGAGCTGTGTATCACTATAGTGACAGGTTGTCAGCCCACCGCCTAAAATTGCAAAACACACCCTCGAGTCCCTTAGTAGCCTCTTACGACACCCATGAGTAAGAAATGGGGTGTCGCTATTCTAGGCCTTCATCACACGGCACTGCTATTCTAGGCCGGCATCACACGGCACAATTTGGTTCATATAAACTTACATAAAATATTCCGTACTATGGATAGGTACTAGTATGGTTACTTTCCTATGTAGACTAAGCCATAGATCCCGCATTATGAACATCCCCAAAACAGATAAGCCGTTCGATATCGGGGGGGTATTGCCATACTCACCACGATTGGCAAGCGGATTGGAAAGATGTGCAAGATGTTGCATTCATGGGGACCACTGCTGCCCATTCCCTGAATGAATTTATCCCTTAGTCGCTTCTTACGGCAACCAACGGTAGAATTTGGGGTGATGCTAGTCTAAGCCGGCATCCCACGGTTAGCAAGAAAAAAGAACACTTGATGACTATGGGACCACCTGGGGAGTATATCATACCCTTTTAACCAAAGATAGAACTATAAATAAATAAAAATCAATGTCCAGCCAGGCGTCTTTGAGTAATCGGTGAACGATTTATTTTTATTCTGACTAAGTGGTAACCTTCTTCTTTTTCAAAATTCGTTTCAAAGTTCGTAAAAAGACCAAACAGACCACTAACGCCGAATAAGTAATAGCCAAACCAAACCACACCCCTCGAGAACTCTAAACTCCCAATTACTTACAGTCTTAATCAACGCCATTGGAAACAAATAAATCAGCTGAAATCGCCCGATCGCCGCCCTTGTGGATAATCCCTTAGCGACTAATCGCCGCGGCCGGTGATATAAATCACTAAGATACGGCATTAAGGATTGGGGCAACTGTGCAAAGTTTGGCTACCACTTCGTTTCATCTCTTGTACATCGATCGTTAAACAACTTGATTAAGTTTAATGTAGTTTTTATCTGTACTAGGTAGGTATGCCTCATATATCTAGGCATTGGGCATACTTACCTAGAAAGTTATGTAGCAACACCACTTGATTTAATCAATCAGCAAACTAAACACGACTTACAAAAAAAATATTATTTCTAATAACATCATCAACTTACGCGCGTCCTCTGCTAGAATAGTCTAGATAAGTAATGTTCTTGGACCAATCGATATGTATAGCTGTCTCGTAAGGCATAGACAATGCATTTATATGACTAGATCACAGAGGTTATATAGGTCATTTATAGCTGATGTGGCTTCAAAACTGGCAAGCAATGTAAGCCGAATTGCAAGGCACGCCTAGCTGTAGGAAGTAGGGTTGGCACATCGATGGCTAGCCGAGAATTTAGGTGCTTTGTACTTCCATATCGGCCTATTGTGTAGTCTGTTTAGTATGTTGTTTAAAGTACTATGAAGGCAACAATTTGGTGTTAAATTTTAAGAAAACTAGCGAAATTTTCGAACGCGGGCAGGATTTGGACCTGCGGGTTTCACCATCACCATCAATTGTTCGGATTCAGCAGTTTAGTGACTATGGCAAAAGTTCATCGAATTGCATTTTTTTAAAATATTTACCGTAAGTAAGGGACTTGAGGGTGTGTATTGCAATTATAGGCGATGGGCTGACAACCTGTCACTATGGCGATACAAAATTTTCCCAATGACCCTCAAATATATGTCAGACGTGGCGTAAATGTCCGTTTTATGCGGCCGTTTACGCTCTGCCTACCCTGCATGGGATAATAGGCGTGATATGTGTGTGTGTGTATTTAACGTAAGTATCTCTAGTGTGGTTGTGTGTGTGAGCGGTAACTCGCCAACAAACTGTTATTAACAAAATTTCGTTCTAAGTACAAAAAAAAGCGGCCCATCAGCTTCTTGAAATCACTTTTTCACCAACGCAGATCACTTTCGCTGATGTTGTGTTTTTGTCTTCTTTCTGTTCTCAACCCTAAGGAAACATTCAGCAAAACAGTGATAATCCCCCGCGAATGACGTAGTATCAGCACTCTCTTTATTTTTGTGTTTTTTTCCTGAACTCTTGAGCTACTACTCCCAAGTTGCTCGTTAACACCTCCAGGTTCAGCGATCCTGAGGATCTGGAGCCAATGGAAGGCAATCAATTGAAACAGGGCCCATAGTCTGCTAAATGAAATTCGTTTCAGTTGTGTGTCAATGGCCTGCCAGTGCCAGTGTGTCAGTTTTGGTAATATTCTGCTAACAGTTGGCATTAAATGATAATACAGTATCGCTGGCATTGTAGAGGTCAAATATAAGAGAATCCGAGCTCTTGCCGTGTGATGCCGGCTTAGAATAGCATAACCCCATTCCTTACCCATGGGTGTCGTAAGAGGCGACGAAGGGACTCGAAGGTTAGATGGGTATTGCAATTTTAGGCGATGGGCTGACAATTCGTCACTATAGTGATACACAGTTATCTGATTGACCCTCAAACTTTTGTCACACCTGGTGTTAATATCCGTTTTACGTAAAAAAGGTTATCAACACAAGTTATAAATACTTACTGGGAGAGCTCAACCAAATCCTGTATCGACTTTTTGTCAATAGAGCTTTTTATATTTTATATTATATAAAGGTTATTGCTGTGCAATGCCAGCTAAGAATAACATCACCCCATTTTTTTCCCTTAGGTGTCGTAAGAGGCGACTAAGGGTCTCTAAGGGTTACATGTCTATTGCAATTTCTTAATTGCATATAAAATACATGAAATTCTAAATTGCACATTAAAGAAATAACACAACAATAGAGAAACACAGACAATAAGAAATAATACGATAAGGCGGCCTTAATGCTAGGTAGCATACTATACTAGTTATTATCAGCAGCACAGTAACCTACCCCTTTAAGGGATCAACCTACACATGGCCCCGATTCACTTATTTTGTAGCCTTTATAATGATATTGACACTTAACTGTAATTGTGTTGCCACCGTGATTTCTATATAAATAAATAAAATATTCTGGACAATTCACCCAGCGCCATCTAGCCCCAAACTAAGCAAAGCTTGTACTATGGGAACTAAATAGCTGATATACTATTTTTGAAAATAAATACTATACATAGATAACACCCAGACTAAACAAAAATATCTGAAAATAGCTTAACAAATATTCGTGTCATGTGGGGATCGATCCCACGACCCTCGGCGTAGCAGGCAGGGGTACTATCCGCTACGCCATCGGGTCAGTATACTTCAAAGTGTTAACGGAATACGAAACGGCCAAACCATTCAACTGACATCCAACTGAAGCACAACTGAGACGCTTTTCAAATAGCGGAACCTCTAGTTATTCTTAGTTATACAGGATCAAGCATAATACATAAAAAAAAATGAAAACTCGACTGCTTTCTAAGATAAAGCCTATCCTATGAGACTCTGGATAATATAAGGATTCTTCCGATACAATTCCCATTCGAATCTGTTCAGTGGTTAACGAGTTTCAGTCGTTTAAAGAATCGCACATATACAGGGTGTAACGGACAACCCTCCGAATACTCTGACAGGGCATTTAGGACATGAAACTGAACAACTTCTCATTAAAAAATATTTCAGGAAATGTAAAAAGAAAGTTGACTTCCCATAGTATATACAGTCAGCTGACTGTAATTTTGTATGGAAGGTCGATGTTTTTGTCGTTTCCTTACATATTATGTTTCTAGGGGAAAGTTGTTCAGTTTCATGATCTGTATGCATGCACCCTATCAGTATTCCGAGGGCTGTCCCTTACACCCCGTATACATACATACATGAACTCCAAAAAATCATTACACTCCTTTTTTGGTGTAAAAACGGTTGATGCCTTAAATAGGTAGATTGACGTTATACCATTCAACGCGCAAGTACTTCCCAAGACAAAACCATCTACAAAAACTTCAGACTCATAGCCAGCCCGATTAAGTTTAATCAATAATAAAAATGGCGTGTTCATACAGTGTTATAATTGTATCGATAATTTTGTCATTGACTATTTCAGTGCGAAGTCGAGGAATTATGTTATTGTACCGGCCCTTGGATGTTACTTACATCTGTTCAGAGGCTCAGGACCTCAGATTTGACCTTTCTTTTGGAGCTGGCTTGTCAGACACCATAACCATCGTACGTTTTTCCTATACGTCATTGCCGTGTGAGGCCGGCTTAGAATAGCATCACCCCATTTCCCTTGGGAGTGGTAAAAGGCGACTAAGGGACTCGAGGGTGTGTATTGGAATTTAGGCGATGGGCTGACAACCTATGGCGATACACAATTTTCTGAATGACCCTCAAATATTTGTCAGACGTGGCGTAAATGTCCGTTTTTTTGCGGCCATTTGCGCTCTGCCTGCCCCACAAGGAATTATAGGCGTGGTATGTGTATTTGTGTAACAGTCATGACAGTCCCTGCTGGATAAAGGCCTCCTTCTATTGGGGGGTATTGCCATACTCACCACGCTTGGCGAGCGGAGTGCAAGATATTGTTATCACAGGGAGCGGAGCTGCCCATTTCCTGGATGAATTTATACGTCAGTCGCTTTTTACAACACCCACAGATTGTTTTGGTATGATGCTATTCTAAGCCCGCATCGCACGGCAATGTTTGTCCTATTTTGATGATATGTTATAGCGTAGCCATGGGACGCCTGATTATAATTGTACCACTTCACATGGCTTCTTTTGAGTCTTGCAAAGTTCTCTCTGAATATAACATCTGCAGCCGGAAAAGCGAAAATACTTATAAAATACATTTTTGTCAAGTAGGAATAAAATTTTCTATAGAACAGCAGATAATTTTTCGCGATTTCGCAGGTAACCTCATAGTAAAAGATGATCATTATCCTAAGTAGAATATCCCTGAAATGTTTGCGTACTGACAAAAAAATTGCCTTGTGAAGTAGTACAGTCAAGTTTACGTCCGGAAAGACACTCGAACCACCAATGTGAGTCTTATGAGCGTGGCATTAGAACGTCAAAGTCACAACTGAGCGTGACTATACTACTAATTACCACAAAACTTTCTCCAAAACGTTTATTGTCAAGGAATCCTTTCATTTTCAAGACCCTGAAGACTTTGCCGGACTTGGACTATCTGTGTGATGTGGACATTAGCACGGACCGAGCCAATAAATTGGTGGTTGTCATCAGGTTCCCTACAGCCATCGGGTTCAACTGTGACCACAACCCTGAAGGTTATTGCACACTTTGGGATCGCGAGGGAACGACAACATAATGCAGCGCTGTTGTCAACCGAAATTCTGTGGCAGAAACGTAAACGGATACGCCTAGTGGCTCTTGCATACACACAAACACATCAGCCTATAGCAGTCCACTGGACGTATATAAGCCTCTCCCAGGGTACCCCATAAGGCACGATCACCTAATCTCATTCCGCAGTTCATTCATTAGCGCGATCCCGAGGTTAGACCACCATAGGTGGGCCATATTATATGCTGTCAGGTTACGTGTCTCGGCTCTGTAGGTCATGACTGGCTCGTGTATGTCAACCCGGAAATACCTTGTCAGCAGTTTTAGGCTTGCATTCACTTATTATCATGGTTATTTAAAAAAATAAAGAATGACCGCTACGTGCACGAGCCTTGTAAGCATCATGTGAGGCAATGTCTTTACGGAACGTCTTTTGCGTTTCTGTGTGAAGTTTTTAACTCATTTAGATTTGATTATGACCATGGGACACAGACCGGTCTACGATGAAGCGAGTTCACCCAAAAGAGGTTCCGTCACATACAAGATGTACGGCTTGAGTCATGTATCTGCCCAACCCTTTACTATCCATTAAGTGTGCGTTAACCTTTAAGCCTTCTACGTAATGAAGTACGACAGCCGCTTTGCCATCTGCGATGAAGCGGAACTGACAGTTCAGAATGTTTTCTCCAATTATTGGACAGTCTTCACCCAAGGAAGGTTCCGGTTTCAGTTTAGAAGCAACGCTAGCATCAACAGCGATATAGAAGTAAGTGGTCCTCCCTTAATTCTTTTTTACTGTATTCTACTTAGCTATTACGGTATCTTCCACGACAGATGATGAAGAACAAAATCGTACGGTTACAAAGCCTACCGCAGCTTACCTACTTTCGGGACACACCAATAAGCCAATTTTTGAAGCTGTCAAACCCCCAAAAAAATTTAAAATATGTTTGTTAAAGTCAAGGCATCGTACGGGAAAATACTTCTCGTACCGCAAGATTGGCTTTCTTCATAGTATACGTATAGCACTGGCATTGAAACTAGGTTCAGAGGCTGCACAGTGAATATGCTAAACTGTTTGCGGTAGGGTGACGATATAGAGGAGGTAGGTTAATGCTGTGTGATGCTGGCTTAGAATAGCATCACCCCATTTCTTTTCCATGGTTGTCGTAAGAGGAGACTAAGGGACTCTAAAAAGAAGAGGAAGAATGTTACTGAATAATGTTGGTGCTTTCAGGCTCATGCATACGAAGTGACAGCGACCACAGCCAGACTCAGAGACCAGTCAAAGAAATCTTGCTCCAAGGTTAACGAGACTGAATGCTGGGATCCCGTCGATGATGAGTACTACTGCATGACCAGCGGCGTCGTCTGCGATGGGATCAAGAACTGTGGAACTGTCAATTGGTATGTGAGAATTACCAGTAAGCATATATTGTTAGTAGGTAGGTATGGGTACCTAGGCTTTGCACCAACCCCTGTATTATCTATATTTATTCAGCTCTGATAAAGTTTCTCATTTGAGCTGGGATAAACCTTGTCCGAACCTACGCTACAGTAGCTGAAAAAATTAAACGTGAAACGAACAAGATGAACCAATATCCTCCAATAACTACAGAACTTAGAAAGTTACTTGACGCCGGGTTCGGGTGGTTGCAAACCAGATTGTCTGTTTGCAGAAGCTATATATATATATACCTTCCAGAAGCATCATTGGCGCTGCAAATAGTAGTAGATGGTTGAAATACTCTGCACCAGGGTTCATCCGATCGTTCCTCGACTCAGTGTTCCATACGCAAAGAAGAAGAAGCCTGCTGCAAAATCGAAGATCCACAGATAGTGGGCTAAAACATATTTAACACAACCATAATAATGTGAATGTCAATGCGGTCAGGTAACAAGAGTGCCTGAACTAAAGTAGGGTATCAGCAACACCTCAGCTTTTACTGAATATTTGTTGGGTCCCTTAAATGGGTACAGTCAAGCTCAGGCAAGGTTCGACAGTTTGGACTTTGGAGTGCTGTAATTCAGCGCTAATAAGACTTATATTGGCGATTCGAGTGTTTAACCAGACGTGAGCAGGACTGTACAAGGTGTTGATTATAATGTGATAAAGGCTTCGATCAACGAGACGGAAGATCACGTTGATCGAAGGATAAATGATCCAATTCTTGCCAGGAACGACGAACGCATGTCAGACTGCGACAGGCCAGCACAAACCATCGGGTTTCTGCCAATCATCGCTGTGATGTCCGTACTGATCTGCGCATTGGTTGCGCTCGCGCATTTGCTCAGGTACAGAATTTTAGTGGGTAGTAGATTCCCTCATTACAATGAAAGGATAATTAAATAAAAAATACTCCGCTCGTAACAGCACACATGTGTCCTTGAAGTATAATACAATACTATTGTTGCAAAATTCGACCTGAGCGAAGAGGTTAAATAAAATAAACAAGGCTTGGCTGCCATCTAACTAGTTAATGGTAGACCTCAGACAGTTTTCTGTTCTTAGGTATCTAAGGGTTCATCTTTCACTACTCTTCTTCTTTTTGTGATTCGAAGTTGGCAAGACAAAAGAAGTAATCAGTGATTACTTCTTTCGCTTGGCTAAGCAATACTGAGAGCTTTGCCCAAAATATCCGAAAACACTCCATGAATTTCCCGCGACTTTTTGTAGTTTTAGTAGAATTTGAATTTTGCAAATTTTGAAGTTGTACGGAACCCTATTCCGGAAGCAAAAAAGAAAGAAGGCCTGCCAGTCGATTTTTTCCCATAAATCTCAGAATTTGAATAACTTAGAAACAACAAAAATCGCAAAACGTACATGTGGTAGGTATAACCGGGTACTCCAAGATGCGAGGAGGCTAAAAAAATATATTGACGTCACTTGTTAGTCCACCATGCATAACAAAATCTACACTATGTTTAGGCAATGTCTCCCGCAAGGCAAGTCTTTCTTCATCTTCCACTCTGACGAGGTCAACAAATTCTGCATCGACCCAGTGTTTAAGGAAACTAATATCGGAAGTTATGAGCAGAGCGAAAACTTCAGAAGGAAGAAGTCTTTGGTGCCGGTTGGTATTGGATCTCTTTTGTTTATCGTTATCAAGATCATCATAATCTGGAACAGCTTTCCCCAAGAAACACAGGTCAAAATATTTAAAAAGAAATCGGACCTCCCAAACTTAATTGCTGATCAGCCACTGCGATCAGCTGATTTGAGTTACTATGGAAACTTAAAATATTTAATACCTAACTGACCTCTATTTAAACTAGTGGTTCAACCTATAGGTTTTTAAATTTCCTTTGTGAAATTTGTTCCTTATCACTAGCCTGACTTGACATCTCTATCAATCACCAGTAATATTTCACCCTATATTTTACTGGCACTTTAAGATAAGGTCAATAATTATAACGTTTATTTTCTACAGTTGAACTGGGATGATTCAGATGATATTGACAGCGAAGATGACGAAGTTCCCATTTTGTTCAACTCCGCACTATCTCTTGCCAAAATAATACCAGACGTTCCCGAGGCAGATTCCGAGGTAAGCAAAACTACCTACCTACAATTTGTCTACAAAATTTTGAAACCCGTTACATATAAGGTCCTATTAAATTCAGTGCAGATATTTTTAGGCTGAGCTCTACTCGTAAAACTGAACAACTTTTCCCAATAGACATAGGTCGAAATATGAAAAAAAAAATTGGACCTACCATACAACAATGTTCAAACAAAGTGTCACTTTGTATGAGAGGTGCAATTTTATTTTTCGTATTTCGACCTATGTTTATTGGGAAAAGTTGTTCAGTTTTACGGGTAGAACTCAGCCTAAAAATATTTGCACTGAATTTAATAGGACCTTCTATATATAGGATAGGTGTGAGGTAAAATTTTACTTTTGACCGATAGCGAAAACTCAAGACTGGCTTAAAAAAAAAGACAAAAAGAAGAAATTCAACCTTTTTTTACAAAATTTCTGATCGGCTGATGAGCGCTAAAAATATTTTTTTCTTATTTCGACCTATGTTCCTTTGGGAAAGTTGTTTCTTATCACCAGCCCGTCCTCTGTTTTCAGTATTGGTCACTAGTAAAATTTTCAGCTGATATATCTTTATCACAGGCTGTGATTCACGACCAACTTATTGGTAAATAACTGTGGAGTCGATTTAATCCGCTATTTTTGACCTAAAATGTAGTGGAGTGGGAGTTCGTAGGACGACAATGGCCTCAATTTAGTATTACGTTTACATTGTGTAATGAATTTTCAAGTGAAATCCTCTTTAGCCGTCAACGATCTCGACAGTGGCAAAAATGAGAACGAACACTCAATGAAATATTCGCTGCAATCAAAGTTATGGCAAAAGTGCCTAAAAACGGCCACTTGCTAAAACTTTAATTACAGCGAATATTTAATTGAGTTTGCAGGTTCTAATTTTACTTAAGGATAATGCTAAAAACTTGGGCAACGGGTATTCTGATAGATTGTTTGTATAAAGAGTTTTTTTTGTGATGTGGCGCCACTGGCGAGGTCGCTCACAGGTACAGTCGCCTTAAATGTGGGATAATTTCTTACAGTCCGAGAGACCCCCATCACCGAGGAAGTCGAAACAAGCCGAATCCTTGACAATTTCCCAACGTATCAGCCGGAGAATCAAGTCAGTAGTCCATTACACACCAAAGGCTTCGCAAGAGGAAGAGAGAAGCCAGCCGCTAACGCCATCTGTCGGTGATCGACAGGATCCGAGTCACATACAGAAAAGACCGATGAGACCGCCATACTGAATTAGATTCGATAAAATTCTTGCGAAGTTATGATGAATGTTTTATTATTTACTAAATTTCCCGTAGTAATAGTTGTTTTCCTGCGGTAAAAAGTGGCCTATGTTTTATTCCAGGTTATACTCTACCTGTGCTCCAAATTTCATCCAAATCGGTGGAGCCATTTGAGCGTGAAGAGGTAACAAACATATATACACACACAATACGGATTTATTTATTTTAACTTTATTGTAAACTACACAACAGCATGACCACTCAAAAACTGTTGTTAAAAACTAAGGCGGTTCTCTCACTTGTCGTCAGTTGCTACGTTTTTTTAACGCAACGTAGGTAATGCATGCGTCTGTCAGGCGAATTCCGATTTCATTCCCATACAAATACGGCTAGAGTGCGTTCACGGATGCGTCTGTCAAACGACTTGTCAAGTCGCACACAAATACGCACCGTAGCCGTATTTTTATGGGAATAAATTTTGAATTCGCAATTTCTTTTCATCTGACAGACGCGTGCGTTACCTACGGTGCGTTAAAAATACGCAGCGACGGACGACTAGTGGGAGAATCGTCTAAAACAGCCGCTTGCGAAGTTAAACAGATCGTATTTGGAGAATCTAGAATCTATACACAAGAATTAAAAATTCAAATTTAGAATGATAAGGAAACAATACTTTTAACATTATAACAATGAAAGTGAGCGTGCTACAGAGAGCCACAACCTATTTATATTAATTTCATACTTACATTTGATTTTTTGTTTGTTATTGCCGTGTGATGCCGGCTTAGAATAGCATCACCCTATTTCTTTCCCGTGGGAGTCGTAAGAGGCGACTACGGGACTCGAGGGTTAGATGTGTATGCAATTGTAGGCGATGGGCAAAACCTGTCACTGTGGCGATACACAATTTTCTGAATGAACCTCAAATATATGTCAGAGGTGGCGTAAATGTCCATTATTGCGGCCGTTTGCGCTCTGCCTACCCCGCAAAGAAAGGCGTGTTTAATTTATGTAGTATGCTTTTTTGTAAATAAAATCAGGGCGTCAAATCTGGGTTGCTCACGAAATGTCAGTGACGAGATATAGCACGAGATATGGAAGCTTCTGGCTCAACGACGAAAAAACGCGCTAACATAGAAATACATTGAACATTTTGTACTGAACAAAATAACAAAATGCTTCATAACAATCAATGTATACTAAATTATAATTTTGCAAATGTGTGAGTGATGGAAATCATAAGTCAAAAAATGCAAATAGTTCATTCAAATTCGAATGAAATATCAGAATACGGACCCAAATATCTGTCAAAATAGGATAGCTTTCCATACCTATTTTATGTCAAATACGAGATATAGCTTTTTGACATAAAATAACAAATCACAACATAAACAACACAGAATATTTTATAATTATTTGTTTTTATTGGATTTTTCGAAGATATTGGAATGTTTTAGGTGTTTTTCAGTGTGTGTTTCAAGCTTCTGGTGGGAACAAACCTCAAGATGTATAGCACAAGCAGCCAATATGGACCCAATTGATCCATCCCAAATATCTTGCCTGCTTTGCCCCAATACTTCAAACAAAACTTACAAAAAGCCATGGTCTGGCCATCCTACTGCCTGGCCTGGCCACACTGGACGTATACACCGCCCCCCCGCTCAAGATGATATCAATAGCACCTACAGCAAATTCACAGTCCCATCCCAGC
This sequence comes from Tuta absoluta, assembly GCA_027580185.1. Lineage (NCBI taxonomy): Eukaryota > Metazoa > Arthropoda > Insecta > Lepidoptera > Gelechiidae > Tuta > Tuta absoluta. The sequence goes on along the minus strand of JAQAHW010000023.1, from coordinate 1,991,558 downwards.
ACAGCTCTTTCCCTGCAGCTTCCTCACTCTTTGACGACCTCGCACATCTCAAGGCTATCGTCCCTGTGTTTAAGCACATATCAAGAGGTGCTTGATGTTTAGCTGCTGAAAACGAAGCTCTAAAATAGAGAAATGCATGCCTTTCGCATACACATCATTCAGTGTCCTAGACTAAGTGGTTATTTAACCACCAATGTGAAGCACAACGTAGACAGTGCTCCTCTCTGCTTGGAGGCCTCGTCAATCCAGTTTTTCAAAGACCCATTTCAGTGTGAAAAAGAAATGAAACGAAAGTGTATGACGGTAATTTGAGAGGAGCGGTCAGAATCCTTACGTCAGACTACGGAGTGGCTCCAGCAGATTCATTCAGACAAGCACCCACCTACGACCAATAACTATCCCAGACAAGCCAAACCCCACCGCGCTTCACCTTGCTGTGTCCCCCTGATGACGTGATAACCCATCTATGGTCTTTTCTCTCTGGCTCTGCAGCTGGCCTGCATGGAATGTGCCCTCAGTACCTATGGAGCTCACTATAAATTGAAGGCACGGCGACAGTGTCTCTGGGCCAAGTATAGAGAATATTTAAAGCCTAGCAATTGTAAACATGCAAAATTTATTAAATATTATACATAAAATAGATGTATTGTAGTTTGTATATCTGAAAATTCAAAGTAGCTTGTTCCTTGTTACACAATCCTAAGACCTAAACTGAGTTTATGCTTTAAGATCGATTTCTGCCACTAAAACAGTCGTGTTTTTGTAATCATATTTTTTACTTTACATCACATATATACTTTTAAAATTAATTTTCACATCAACACATCGCATCAGCCTACGGCAGCATTCCACTGCTGGGCATAGGCCTCCCTTAGGGTACGCCATAATAGTTTGGCCATGAGGCAGAAGGGCACGATTTCCCGTTTTTCCCTCGAGTCGCTTCTTTTTCCTCTTTTCGTGTGGGACATTGACTCGTCTAACGACCCAATGAACGAGTCGCTACCAGCCGCCGTCTTTAATTCGGTACATCTGGACGGAGGGTGTTCAACGCTACGCTTGCCAAGGCGTTGCCTCAACTCGAGAACCGCTTGCTTAAAATTAATTTTAATATGTTTTTATTTATTTAACCTCCCAGTGTTAACAACAGCCCGATACGCTGCGTGTCAGCGACCCCGCAGCTGATAGGAAGAGCGTCAACAACACACTGCCGCCTCCACCGCCCCGCCCCGAGCCTGCGCTACATTCCGATGCTGCTCCCTTTATACCTGGGAAGCAAAAGGACGTGCCACCGCAGAAGACTCGCCGCCATCGCCGCAAGCGACAGTCTGCGCCTACCCTGAAGCAAAAGCGGAAGCAGAAGAAAAGTCCTGTGGCGAACGAAAATAATGTCGCGTCTAAAGCTATTGTAGACGAGGAAGGCTTCACTCTGGTAGAACCCAGGAAGCGTCGACTTTGTCGCAACCGCAATAAACGTGGCACCGTAACTGCAGCCTCAACAACGCTCAAGGCTGCCGAACCCATCGCACAGATGTATGTGTCCCGGCTAGACAGAGATACGACACCGGAGGACATCATACAACACCTAAAGAAGATGGTAAAGCTACGCCAGGATCCGTCACGAATCCTCGCCGGATTGACCCTGAAAATCCGACTGGACTCTAAAATTTCAACAAATTTAAGGTCTTTTGTTTTGTCGGTTCCTCGGAAATACGTGTGCGAATTCATGCAAGCAGATTTCTGGCCACAGGGAGTCGTATTCAGGCGCTATCGACCCCCTGTGCAACGTGCGTCGCAGTCGCCTAAAGTGCCTATTTAGCTTTATTTAAGTCACGTTATTGTATTGTATTTATAGTATTTGTGTTAGATTTTAGGTCATATTTTATTGTTTTATTTTATTTAATATGGGCCTTGTTGCCTGAAATAGGGTTTATTGTATAGTTTATTTAAGTTTATTTGGTTTGTATAGTATAGTAGTTTTCATTATAAAATTATAGTAATGTCGGCTATACATTTACCTGAGATACAGGAATTATCATTCTTAGTTCAGGAAATGGACAAGCCAAAGCCACATTACTATTTTGTATAAGTGTACCTATTTGTAATTAAGTTTATTAATAAAGAATTATCTTATCTTATCTTAGTGTTAGTGCTACATACATCCGGTGTTGGTGCTACCTAAAACAAGTGGCATTTACAAAAAGCGTACTCGATGATTTCCTCTAGGACCACGAGAACCACCGGCACCGTGTAGAACCACCAGTGGTTCTAGTCTAGTGGTATCCTCAAACTGTGGTTGCCTATGTGTATCTATCACGGTGGCAACATGTGGAAGTTAAAGTAAAACAAATCGAATTTCAAATTAATTAATTGTATTTGATAAATTTTCCATGAAAATAACTTTTTAAAAGGATCAACAGTTTAATTTGATATCTTAAAGTGCTGCTGATAACACCTATCTATCTAATAGAAATCATAACTAGTCAATGTATGAAAATCTTGTTTTGGCTGAGAGTTTTTATCGCATCTGATATGTTCTTCTTGCTCGTGCACTACAATTTTTGCAACGAAACTTTCGGACTAATTACGCTGGCAAATTGTGTGAAAATCGCAATACTTTGCACAATTATAGGGTTTCCTGGAGACAGCTGCGCTGCAATGAAAACAAAGTAGTTAATATCTGGTAAACATAAGCTTACCCATCAAAAAAGTGAACCAATATTCCGCCGGAATTTTAGGCAAAATCTGGGATATAATGAGTCAAGTTAACACACACAATCACTCCTCCTAAACATTGTAGGAACTAAAATTGTGGGTGATCATCATCAAAGTATAAACATATATCGCTCTAGCTACCTTTTTTTTTTCTAATAGATGATGGTAATGCTGGAATTTTGTGCATTGGGAAAGCTTCAAGGCTTTCACTAAGAGCATTGTAACTTATGATGCCTTGTTACAATTTATTCGCCAATTTACGTTTATTAAGGCAAAAGAAACACGTAAATTTTTATTTCACGTTTGTTATTGTAGACTATGTCCAACGTCAATAGGTAAAATGACAACTGAATAAATGACAGCAACGACATTTTGTGATTCTTTGACATGACATGATTTTACCAAAAAGAATTTGGTAAAATAGTTCCGTTCACGGTTGTTTCTACCTTTAAATAATAAAAAAATATTTCTTTTCAAGTAACCATCACGTTTCCTATTACTATTATTTAATATTGTGAGTACCAAATTTTAAAACACTTCCCGTGTTAGGTATACAATTTTTGAAAACTTCTGACGCCACGTCTGACGAACACGTGAGGATCATTTGGAAAATTGAGTATCACCATACTTATATTATACTTAGCGGTATTAGCGGTAATACAATATTAAATTTTTGAAAACTTGCAAAATTTTCGAGTGCGGGCAGGATTTGAACCTGCGACTTTCGCATTACTAGTGGCGACGCCTCTTCCATCTGGGCTTGATTTGAACCAGAAATGAGCTGCGGTAGCCCAGATGGAAGAGGCGTCGCCACTAGTAATGCGAAAGTCGCAGGTTCAAATCCTGCCCGCACTCGAAAATTTTGCAAGTTTTCAAAAATTTAATATTGTATTACCGCTAATACCGCTAAGTATAATATAAGTATGGTGATACTCAATTTTCCAAATGATCCTCACGTGTTCGTCAGACGTGGCGTAAATGTCCGTTTTACGGCCGTTTACGCTCTGCATACCTCACCAGGGATTATAGGCGTGATATATGTATGTATGTATGTAAAGCAACTGACTGTCAAACGTTACAAGATAGTCAACATTCACACATATCATGTCAATTCCTTCCGGGGGAGGCAGAGCGTAAAAGACCGTAAAAAATGCCCCTTCATCATCACGTCTGCTAAATTATGATTTTTCAGAAAATTGTGTAGAGATGTAGATAAATTGTTGGTCCATCGCCTCCAATTGTTATACGTAGCTAGGAACGTGAAGCCAGTCCCTTGGTCACCTCTTACGTATATACTGAATAGTATGAGTTCTTACGTTTGTACAGTGTTTTTTTCATATTTAAAGTTTATATGTGCCAAACCGCAATATTTTTAACTAATCTACGGCTACGCTCTCTAAAAATGATGATAATTTATTGAATTATGATTATTATTTCAAAGAGAACATACCAATTATAGACTTATTCTGTTTTTACTTATAATCCTTAATAATGATATACATCTACTGCTTAAGTTTGCATTTTCAGATTTTAATTATCTAGAATAAAACTTCTTCTTTGTGTCCAGTTCTATATAATTTTTAGTCAAAATTTTGTAAAGGACACGGCACTTCTAGTTGCCGTATTCAGATCCTCCCTGCTATTGTTTGAGATGGGGCTCCACAGTCTCAATTGGTCTGCGTTTTATCCATGAAGCCTCATTTGCCGTGTTCACCCTGCAGTGGCCAACTTGACCGATGGTGTGATGAACCCCACAGAAGCCGGCCTACGGGAGTACCACAAATTGGTCCCTGGCTTGCGGCGCATTGTCTGTAGCAGATTGTATTCCTCATAAGCTTTTTCGCCTTTTCAAACGAGCTCGAGACTTTGAGTAGTTGTCCAGTGGGTGTAGAGTGTCTGTTTCTTGCTTCTGTTACTCCAATGCACAAGCTACTTCTCACCGGACGTTAGGTGGCGCTATGTCTTGTCTTAAGGATACAGAATATTCAGAGGAATAGGTTTGAGGTTCTAGAATAAATAAAGTATCGTAAATCGTAAAAGTTAACCGTGGGTTTGACAATATTAGCTAAGTAACAAACACAGACATTATGCCACTAAACTTTAAAAATTTCGCAAAGATTTCTGGGAACTGCAACGAATGCATAAATAAACCTAGCATAGGAGCGATTTTATTAGCGACTGAAAATAGTAAAAATCGTAGTAGGACTAAAGTATATATCAGTACCTTAACCAATGCATTTGTACAGTTTATCATCTTCTTCTGCAAAAAATATGATATGATGTCTTCTCTGGCCGGCTGGAACATTAGCTCGCCCAAAGCTAGCGGGTTTTTCCAGAAAAAAACAGCCATTCACTCGATTCTTCTTTATTATTATCATTTGTGAAAATTACTTTCCTTTTGTTTGTTTTGATATTTTATTTACATTTGACATGAATTGAAATTTGAATGACCGGAATGAACGATATTTGAAACATTAGGCTAAAATGTTTTCTGTTTCTTCTGTTGCAATAAAAACTGAAGGGGATGGAGTAACCAATTTGGTTCAGATACTGGCCGGAATCTCAGAATAGGGCCATATCTCGTTTTTGACATTATCAGCTGATTTTGATTGATATTTAGCCGCTCGCATGTGCGGTTTATAGCTTACAATATGATCCTACATTGCTGGCTCTAAAGAAACCGAGTGTGATTTTGGTAACAAAATCCGTAATGTATAAGGCCAAAAGCGTAACCGAAGCCAGAACCGCTATATCTCGTTCGATATATGGCCTCAGATTTGGCCCCCAGGAAAGTAGTATTCATCTTCAAAAACACTTTGGCACTATCGATAGTACAAATGCAATTGGTTTAATTGTATTAATATGGCGGGCACGCGTCGCTACTGTTTACCTAATTACGTGTGTTGTGGTGTTTGGAATACCCATGTCTTCGTGGCGTGTCTCAAGAGGGAAGAGGGCCAACTATTTTTTATACACACATCACGCCTATAATCCCTTTGCGGGCAAGGCAGAGTGTAAACGGCCGCAAAAACCTTAGTCGCCTCTTACAACTCCCATGGGAAGGAAATGGGGTGGTGCTGTTCTAAGCCGGCATTACACGGCAAATTATAAAAGTAAAAAAAATGCTTTTTAGATATAACAATGCTATTCTTTATGAATGAATACCTACGATGTAGGCGTAAGTAAGTATACAGGTGTAAAAATATTAACTGCAAATATTTCAAGCGGAGAATCAGTCCATGAAACTGAACAATTTTCCCTGAGGAACATGGATCGAAATATTGTACAAACTGACCCAGGCTGGAACATTTTGTATTGGATATTTTAGTCTATTTGCATGTAAGTTAATTTTATTGACCTTTTTTTAAAGTACGTAATTGTGCTCCCCTAATCCGCCTGTCTTTTAAAAGTTTTGCTATAGTTTTATTTTCTATTGGGTCAGCTAGGAAAAAAAAACTTAGTAGAAATAAGTTGCCTTGTTGAGACGTTATTCTTTGTATTTTATATCTGTTGTATTATTTCTTATGTGCAATTAATGGTTAATAGTATATATATGAGGTTCAATTTTTCTTTCATATTTCAACCTAAGTTCCCTGGGGAAAGTTGTTTAATTTCGTAGACTGGTTAACAGCTAATATTTTTGCTTCCTGTATTGAACACTTGTTTTTATAAACCTTTAGAGAACAATAAAAACGTTTAAGAATTATGTGAAACGTTACATAACTACTCACATACATATATCACGCCTATAATCCCTTGCGGGGAAGGCAGAGCGTAACTACAAATCAAATTGATATATAATTTTGATATCAGTTTAAAAACAAACTCCCTTTATTTGAAAACAGTAGCTTACACTAAGAGAAGTTTTCCATTCAGTTTCTCTTCAAGGTTTGTTATAATTCATTATTTTATTATTATAAAGCTTTAATTAAACAATGAGGCATGGTTTCCTGTCGATAACATTATCGTCAACTAAATGCGTCGTAATTGAAGAATGAAATATTTCACTGCGTAACTTTTTACACGACTCCCCCTTAAAAAAAAGTTGTTTAAAGCTTTTAGAGTTCATGTATGTATGTATATTTATATGTGCGATTCTTTAAAGTACTTACAACTCGTTAACCACTGAACAGATTCGAATGAGAATTGTATTGGAAGAATCCTTACATTATCCCGAGTGTAAGGCTATGCTTTATCTCAGAAAGCAGTCATGTTTTTATTTTTTTTATTTTTATGCTTGTGTGTCGGCCTGAGTCTTAGTCGATGTACTACTTATAAATAAGGTGAAAATTTTATAGTCACTGATACCGAAAACTCAGGACGGGGTGGTAAATAACAACTTTCCCCAAGGAACATACTCGTAGGTCGGATAGAAAAAAAAACTATTTGGAGCTCACATACAAATGGCACCATATTCGACAAAGTAACTTATTTATGAAAAAACAATTTTGGACCTGTTTGTTATAGGTCCAAAATTGGTTTACCGTATTTGGACCTATATTCCTCGGGGAAAACTGTTTGTTTCTAGGTAGTAGGTAAAAATATACCGTATAGGTATAAGTGCCAAAAACTTTTTCCAAGTAGGTGTTTAGAAGAATTTAAACAGTAATACCATGGCCATGTGACAGCTATTATTTTCTGTCCTTTTCTCTCGCAGGACACAATGTATCGAGCTATGCATCCCGCTAGACTAATGAAAACAGTTTTTAATATTAACAGCTATTATTTTCTGTCCTTTTCTCTCGCAGGACATAATGTATGTAATCGAACTATGCATCCCGCTTGACTAATGAAAACAGTATTCAGTATTTACAGCTATTATTTTCTGTCCTTTTCTCTCGCAGGACATAATGTATCGAGCTATGCATCCCGCTAGACTACTGAAAACAGTATCTAGTATTAACAGCTATTATTTTCTGTCCTTTTCTCTCGCAGAACATAACGTATGTAATCGAGCTATGCATCCCGCTAGACTAATGAAAACAGTATCTAGTATTAACAGCTATTATTTTCTGTCCTTTTCTCTCGCAGAACATAACGTATGTAATCGAGCTATGGATCCCGCTAGTCTAATGAAAACAGTATCTAGTATTAACAGCTATTATTTTCTGTCCTTTTCTCTCTCAGGATTTAATGCATGTAATTGAGCTATGGATTCCGCTAGACTAATGAAAACATTATCCAGTATTAACAGCTATTATTTTCTGTCCTTTTCTCTCGCAGAACATAATGTATGTAATAAATCACGCCTATATCCCTTACGGGGTAGGCAGAGCGTTAACGGCCGTTAAACGGATATTAACACCATGTCTGACAAAAGTTTGAGGGTCAATCAGATAACTGTGTATCACTATAGTGACAGGTTGTCAGCCCGTCGCCTAAAATTGCAATACTTGAGTCCCTTAGTCGCCTGTAATTGAACTATGCATCATATTGACAACAGTATCCAGTATTATGACACCAGCAGACTTTTTGATAGAACAATATATCCAAACGGCTTGTAGGATAGGTATGACGTATGGACACGTTGAAATATTACCAGCTGTGTCCTAGCAGCTAGGTTTGTGACAAATTGTGCATTTCGCTCCTTGGGTGCATTTCTGTTAGGGCGGATTCTGATCGTGTGATGCCGGCTTAGAATAGCATCACCCCATTTCTTTCCCGCGGGTGTCGTAAGAGGCGACTTTGGGACTCGAGGGCGTGTATTGTAGTTTTAGGCTATGGGCTGACAACCTATGGCGATACACATTCTCCGAACTGTCCTCAAATATTTGTCAGACGTGGCTTAAATGACCGTTTTGCGGCCGTTTACGCTCTGCCTATCCGCAAGGGATAATGGGCGTGTATGTGTGTATTTTTAAATATATATATACATTTATAATATTAACAGTCTAGAGATAGATAATACTCTAGTAATAGTAATGTTGATTTTTCTCATCAAAGAGTGTAAGGGATTGCGTGTAGGTACCTAACCGCGGTTGTCTTTGAGTAAACAAGCTAAGTAGTCCCAGCACGGTATGTGACAAATAATGAATAGTTATATGTTCAATGTGTTCGGAACATTGATGAAGGGTTCGAATATAATAATAAAACTTTCGTACCGAAGCGCTTGTATACAATTAACATACATACATACATCAGCCTATTGCAGTCCACTGCTGGATGTAAGCCTCCCCTAGGGTACGCCATAGGGCGCGATCTCTCTTTTTCGCCATCCAGTCGCTTCCAGCCGCCTTTTTATACAATTTAGTGCACATAAAACTTGTTTGAAATTGAAAATGAAATTATTCAATGTAGGATAGTATTATCACTTATTGACGTCATGATCCGTCATTGTAAAAACAATAAATTCGTTTAAAACAATTTTCTTTTTTTATAACAATTTGTATTGTCCTAATAGAAAACCGGCTCGGGCAAAAATCAAGGCACTAAAATCTCTTACAGCAGACCTAGTGTAGTGTGAAGGCATAAAGTGAGGCAGTTGACGTGTACAACTTACTAAGTATGATACAACCAAAGTTAGGCTGATAAAACAAGAATAGTACTTTACGTTATTATATGAATTACTAGATGTTACCCGCGGCGTTGCCCGGACCCTCGAGTGGTGATAAAATTATCCTATGTGTTAATCCATGTTACCTTCTATATTGTGTGCCAAATTTCATTACAATCGGTTTAGTAGTTTTTGCGTGAAGAAGTAACAAACAAAGAAATATACGTAGTAGGATAAGATAAACTTACATATTATACAATTAAATAAATACCTACATCTACCTACATAAATCTTTGACTTAGAAAGCTTGGAAATAGTAAAGAATGTAGCTATGGTCTTCAGCAACACTTTTCTACGTACAGTCGGTTGTAGCACATAAGGTACCAGGGGTACTCCAAAAGAACAAAATTAATTAACTAGTTTTGTCCCCAGCAATATTTTTTCTTCACATGAATTAGTAGAAAATCACTTTTTTTATGAAAATAAGTATTTTATTTTATTATGTATTAACTGGACATACGCCTGAGTAACCCTAAATCCATCTAGAGGTTTCTATTAGAGACGTGCCTCTGCAATGGTATTAGTTGCAGTCAGCGTGACTCGCACACTCATGCACATTTTAGTTATCCGAAACGGCGTCAACGATTCGTGACGACGACCCTTAACATCTCAGGGGAAAACCAAATACCTACTACAGCTAAGAAAAACCAATCTTTTCGACGTAACCTTTCATCATTATTGAATTCTTTACTTCACTGAATCCAATATATATTACACAAATTTTATAGAGACTCGAAGATCCCACAGACAAACCTCGAATAGTGGTTTGTCAAAAAGGAAACATATTGATGAACTCTATCTAAACCACTTATGTATACTTTATTAGGTATACTTTAGGATACATTATTATTTTATTTATTGTACTAAGTATTCTTGTTTTATTAGCCTTTTTTATCATACTAAGTAAGTTGTACACGCCAACTGCCTCACTTTATGCCTTCTCACTACCTCTTTTCTTTCTTTCTTTGATTTCTTTTTAGAAATAATCTGACCTGTTGTGTATTGATCTATATGTTATGTCCTTTGTGTTATATTGTGTACAATAAACGGTTAAATAAATATGTGTGAAGGTTTCTCATTAGTTATCGGTTCATCGGGTCGTTTGTCGACTCGGTGCCCCACACGAAAAGAAAGTTTAAGTCGCAGAATTTATTGATGTCATAAACAGGGTGAAATTTTTCTAGTGATTGATAGCGTAATCCCAAGACGGGCTGGTGATAAGGAACAACTTTCCCTAAGGGCCATAGGTTGAAATGTGACAAAAATATTTTGAGTTTCCATTGTAACTCAGCCGATTGCAAATTTTGTATGAGAACTCCAAAATTTTTATTTCTTATTTCGACCTATGTTTCTTGGGGAAAGTCGTTCCTTATCACATGAGTTATTTTGTCTTGAGTTTTCGCTATCGGTCACTAGAAAAATGACACCCTATACGGGGTGTAATAGGGACAGCCCTCTGAATACTTATAGGGTGCATCCAGACCATGAAACTGAACAACTTTCGCCTAGAAACATGTTACGAAACGACAAAAAAACTAAGTCCCAGCTGACTGCATTTACAATGGGAAGTAAATGCAGACCGACGACTGATGTGGCGCAGTGGTAGTGCCACTGCCTGCGACGCAAGGGTTCCGGGTTCGATTCTCGGTGGGACACTCACAAAGTTGATATTTATCACTTTGTGAATTTATTCCTGGTCTGGTTAGGACATTGCAGGGTGAACCAACTGATTGTCCGAAAAGAAATGGTTCCGTGCTTCGGAGGGCACGTTAAGCCGTCGGTCCCGGTTGCTGTCTATGATTACTTAGACGGCGGTCGTAACACAACCATGTCAGAGGCCTACTAGTGGTAGTAGGCGGTTGAAAAACTCTAACACCAGGGTTCATCGGGTCGTTGGACGACTCGGTGTCCCACACGAAAAGAGAGATGGGAAGTCAATTTTTTGTTTACGTTTTCCGAAATGTTTTTTTACGAGAAGTTGTTTAGTTTCATGGTCTGGATGTACCCTATCAGTATTCGGAAGGCTGTCCCTTACACTCTATACGTACATCGTGGTAGTTATATAGGTGTACGACCATTTGAAATAATTCAAATTAGAAATAAATTTTCTCTTCTTAGGTGGTTTGAATTTAGAACCCGAGATATTTATTCAGCCAATTTTCTTTAACGGTAATATCTCTCCAATTTGATTCAACAAATGGTTGTCGTATATTTTTATTGAGCAGGGTCTGCAAAGGTATCAGTGTCATAAGGTCATTATTGCTGACTGAAGAGTCATCACACACAATAGAAAATAAATTCCCGCCTACTAAGTAACGGGATCTCAATCAAATTATGTAGTACAGTCGGTTGTAGCACTTGGGGTACTCCAAAAGAACTGAATATTTTTATCCTCAGTTAATACATAATAAAAATTCAATCCTAAAGTAAAATTAGAACCTGCAAACTCAATTAAATATACGCTGTAATTTAAGTTATGGCAAAAAACTAGCACTTTTTGCCACAACTTTAAGTACAGCGAATATTTTATTGGGTTTCATTGGTTCTAATTTTACTCAAGGATAATACTAAAAACTTTAGCTACGGACATTCTTATAGATTGTTTTAAAAGACAAAACTTTTTTTGTGAAGTGGCACCACTGTCGGGGTCATTCACGATTACACTCGCCTTAATATAGCCAGCACATATCAGTACCAGTACGTTTCAAACTAAGTGAGTACAAATTATGTGTAAGGTAGGTAGGTATGTGTATGTTGTAGGTAGGTTTGTGTATGTTGTAGGTAGGTAGGTATGTGTATGTTGTAGGTAGGTTTGTAGTTACACAAAGAAAGTTATTATCGGCTATTGTTCGGCCTTTGAGAGTTCACGGCTTAGTAAAGATGGTGGTATACCAAGATGAGGCTTCTGAACGTTTTTTTTTAACTTGCAAAATTTTCAAGCGGGGCCAGTATTTGAACCTGCGCCTTTCGCCATTACTAGTGGCGATGCCTCTTCCATCTGGGCTACCGCGGCTCGTCCCTTGCCCGCCAATTTTGCAAATGTAACTGATAGTTATTTAAATAACCGTGTGATGCCGGCTTAGAATAGCATTTCCAACTTTAACTTGTTTTTAAGTTTAGTTCGCTTGAAGTACACTAGAAATTTCCCATTCTAAAAATATCAGTGAAATTGACCCGATGATCCCGTGTCAGAGTTTTTTAACCGCCTACTTCTAGGAGCAGGCCTCTGACATGGTTGCGTAACGACTGTCGTCTAACTTATCATTGACAGCAACTGGGATCGATGGCTTAACGTGCCCTCTGAAGCACGGTTTTTTTTCAGCCGTTGGACGACTCGGTATCCCACACGAAGAAACTGAAATTGATAATTACTATTTATTTGTACCTATCAATGCGTAAAGGTAGCGTGCTTGTAACATTGTAGCTATTACAGATACCTAATGTTTTTTTTATCCAGTTATATCCTTTCAATCAGCTCCATCCATTTTTCCTTCAAGACACCTGTTTAGATATTCCGGTCAGGCTTAAGGTTGTGACATCAGAAGAGTAGTGCCGCCCATAAGTAGGAAAAAATCTGGGTTTTATAAGATGCTCATTTAGAAAATAAATAATGAATTGGCGACAATAACTAGCTGCAAAGATGAATAAAAATTAGGTTTGATAAGAATTAGAAGAACGAAATTGTTGTTTGGTTGGTACATTGAGCGTATTTTATACCTTAGCCACACACAAACAACAATTACCGTATAGTTCAATTTTAACAAGGTGTTATTAGTACAGTTGGAAAATCTAGCTACTTTTCAAAATGATGGTGTTGAGCTAATCTGAAAAAAAAACTTACTTAGGAAATGTATGTACACCTATCTTATCCTATCCTATCCATACCTACAAACATAAATTGACCGAAATTGTTCTAACTCAAATGTCAAAATTTCTGCTTAAGATCTCCATCTGGTTTGCCGTTTGAAACCCTTCAGCCGGGTTAGATTATAAAAAAAGGTCGAGAACTGTCCCTGTTAGAAAAGTCCCCATTCTTGATTTGGTTTCTCGATGAACTGCGGGATCCGTCCGTGCGGCGGGATTTTTTTTTACAGAGCGGCGCCAGTTTCGCTTATGTTGCACCTTAAGGCGTAGTCAACCCCACGTTTAGAAGACGTAGCTCGTTCAGTATCGACCATTCAGACCATTATTTCCCCATTAAGGGGTAAACGCCCCTTTCGATTGCATTATAAAACGTCACGGACTCTTAAATTGGCTTTTAAATGGTTGTAAGTATTGATTTTCTTAAATATTTAAGCAGATTTATCCTAAAATGGTATGAAGCTTTTGAAAAAGATGAATAAAGAAGTAATCTACAAGAAGCAAAATACAAAACTATTCGAATTATGGGGCTATACAGGGTAGAAGGGACGGTGTACCGAAAACTTTGCAGGCATGATTAAACCATGAAAGTGAACAACTTTTTCTATGGAGGCCATGTTGGTAAATACAAGTGTCCCATTATTGGCAGTGTACTTTTAAGCAATTCATTGGTTATTTGCTTTAGTCAGAGCTTTTGAGCTTTGTCAAATTTTTGCGTATTTATTGCTCTGATTGTTTCTCCTAATATAATTGGTGGTACTGTTTCTTGTATCCGAACTTCTCTTCGAGCTGAATGTGTTATTCCGCTATGGTAAAGGTTCTTGTAGTAGTAATCTGTAGCAATTTGGAGTATTTCAGCTTGTTTTATTTCCATATTGCATACACACATATCACGCCTATTATCCTTTGCGGGGTAGGCAGAGCGTAAACGGCCGCGAAAAACGACCATTTTCACCACGTCTGACAAATATTTGAGGGTAATTCGGAAAATTATGTATCGCCATAGTGACAGGTTGTCAGCCCATCGCCTAAAATTGCAATACACACCCTCGAGTCCCTTAGTCGCCTCTTACGACTCCCACGGGAAAGAAATGGGATGATGCTATTCTAAGCCGGCATCACACGGTAAGTTTATTTCCATATTGACTTTTCATAATTTAGGCATCCAACTTTTCTTATTATTTAGTAGTAGCTGTCTTTGTTCCCCCAGTTTATTTCAATATAATGTTACAGTGTATACTGTTTTTCTTTTCTGTCTTGGCGATTAGCACTCTTTGATTCTTTCAACATATCTTTTGGATGTATTCGAAATGCTGTTTTTATTTTGACATGAATTTACTTTTTTAGTTTGACATGAATTTACTTTTTGAAACTAAAAAAATAAATTCATGTCAAAATAAAAACAGCATTTCGAATAGTAAGTTTATCTGTCAATAAATATAAGCTCCTGGTGTTCCCCCAGCCTCAGTAAGGATCAGCACGCGCACAATACGCGCTTGTGCCCCGTGAGCGCGCAATGAGAGAAATGTTCGCACTGAGAAATGCGCCTGTCGCTATTCTACTAGTTATTACAGCCACAAAATATAAATAAAACATTTTGAAATACTTTTTTTAAATGAAATTTTTGATTGTTCAGTAGGTACGATGCCTTAAACAACGAGTCCAATTTAATGTATTTCCTCCGAACCACGGTGTATGATGTTAAAAACAATTAAGTCACTATTCTACTAGTTACTACAGCCACAAAATAGACATGACTAATACGTATTTTTTAACGAAATTTTTGATATTTCAGTACGATGCCTTAAACAACGAGTCCAATTTAATGTATTTACTCCGAACCACGGTGTATGATGTTAAAAACGATTTTTATGTTGTGTTAAAACAAAATTTCCAAAGAATAAAAAATCGAAATTAGAAAAAAGTTGAACTTATTAGAGCTCGAGTTCCTATGTTCTTTTGGAGAGTTGTTCAGTTTGGTTCATCGGGTCGTTGGACGACTCGGTGACCCACACAAAAAAAAACAGCTCTACCTCATCATTGGCCTCACACGTCTGTGACAGACGATTTAATCAGTGTCTGAGGCAAGACTTTTAATGGCTGTATAAGCCGATACGGGAGCGGCATAATTTTCCGCACGCTCTACAAGTGAAGGTGGAATTTGAGAGTAACTACCTAGCTAACTAACTAACTAGCTAAGAGTAACTACTTTGCTCTACCTAGAGTAACTATTATCTAATCTGTGCTAGTGTCTGTATAATCTCTTGCTATATTTCAGTATCTTTAAGAAGATGATGATGTCTTGTTGAATGATAGATGGTAATCTTGAATAATGTAGTTTATTTTCCTTGTTATAATGTGACAATCGATAATAACTTGATAATATTAACGAAAGCGAGTGCACGATGCGCTTGTATGACGTGAACTGATTTATACATTACATAGGTAAAAGTAAATTAGCTGATTAAGACTGTGCGGTCGTACGAGACCGTACATCTTCCCGGGGCAGAAAGGAAAGATAAAATTAAGATAAAAATATTAATAAATTACACAAATTCAAAGAATAATTAATGTTAATAAAAATTAAATGTTTCGTTAAACAGAATCTTCATTGAAATCGAATTTTCTTTGGATAGGGCTCGTAGACTTGTCTTTTAGCCTCTTGGTGTTTGTGCCGGCCGCGCCTGTTGCTGGTCCCGCGCGCACGCTGCTGTGTAGTTGGTCTTCTCGAAGCGTCGACACTCTCGCGGATCGCAAGGCAGGCTCTGGTGGTGCTACCGTCATCTCTATGACTTCTCCTGGATCAGTTCTACTGGTTTGACTTATCTTCCATTTACATTGAAAGCGCTTGATTGCGACAATGATACCTACGATCGCTATAATGCAGAATAGCACGTATATCATTGCGTAATGGTGGATGTCATGAAAACTGACGTCATGAGTTAATACTGCGCTGTCTTTTAAATTCTTTATCCTGTTTTGAATAACAGTTGTTTCTTGTTCTAGCTCCAGATGCGTCTTGTTATTTATGAGGAAATGCGGGATAGTTATGTTGATCATGTGGTTGATAGGTGAGATAGTAATTGGAGATAGTAAATCAGCAGTAATCTGTACCTCGCTTGTGTGAGGTTTATGGGTATGTATAGTAAACTCTTCTGTTTTGATAAGGCAGCCATAATCAACCGTCATAAGGCCGGCTCCAGACAGCTGATGTGCTGTCATACGATCCTCACACATTGTTTTCACGTTACAACTATTGCAACAAAAATAGATATATGTATTCATAGCATAGCTCTCTTGCCACTTGTTTTTACATTTATTGATGGTATATTGACAATCTTGTTTGTCCATTATACATAGATTTTTATCGTCCTTGATGTGATATTCTGGTTGCTTGCTATGACAAAGGTATGAAGATATCTGTGTATAACAGGCTCTGACATCCATTTCAGACATGGGTATAAAAGTGTCTTTCTTCATGTTCATTGCTATGAAATCTGATACGGGTAGTAAATTGATTACATTTGTTTCTTGCATTTTGGGTATCGAATATATTTTCAGGATCTCATAAGTGTCTCGGCTGATTAGTGGTATCTTAATCTCAAAAATTAGATATTCTCGCATCATTCTTGTTTTGATATTAAGCAAGTTGTATAATTTTCGCAGGTCGGAGTGAATGTTATCCACAGGTAAGGCGACATCTTTTGGAAGTTGACTTGATATAGTACTAAGCTCGTCGATCAGCTGTTCCGGCGTTAACAGGTGCAGGTTAAATCGCCCTTGATATATGTCTGTTACAGTGTCTATTAATGCATTCTGAGTTTCTCGTAGATTGTGGAGTACATTGCTTGCTATAAGGGCTCCTATAGTAAAATCTGAAATGGCGCCGTTTTCTTGTGTGGCGTACTTTACTTGTTTTAGAGTATTTTGCAACGTAATCAAATGTTGATTTATCGTTTTATGTTGTTGGTTCATAATGAATTCAGTTCTCTTCAATAAATTGTTCTCGGCTTCTACAATGGATGTTTGATTTTTCCAAAGCTGTACTATGTGGTTTTCGTTTTCTCTCAGCATGCTTATATCTTTCTTGTACTGTTCGGCGAAACTCTCGTCTAATACACCGAATAGACTGTTAGCAAGGTAGCCCACTCCGTTGATAAGGCCGCGTCGGGCGCGCGTTCTCGTAGTGCGCTCGCCCATGTGCTGAGTCAACAGCAGCTGATTGTAGTAGTCGAGTTCAGTGTAGCCGTGACGTAGCTGGAGTAAAATTGCATTGCAGTGTGATAGATCTTGTATCGTTTTGCATGACGTATCGAGTGCATCAATGTACTTGTGGAGTGCCGTATTTCCTTGCCAATAAGGTTCCATTTTATAGTATACAACTAGTTTCCATTCGTCTTTGATGAGAAGCATGTTTGCAACTTTGTCAAAGTATAAAGTTTGGTTTTCTCTAAACTTGGTGATATTTACATAGGCTTCGGTGCTTGATATTATGGTCATGAAAAACAATAAAGATGAGAATAAGGTGCTAAAACATGGCTTCTTGTTGGTTCCCTTGTTAGTTTTCTTGTTCGTTTTCACATTTTCAGTTTTCATGTCTCTTGTAAGATTTTCATCTGGGGCCGTATCTTGTTCATGTCCGGTCAACAAGGATAGCTTGACGATAGGGCGTTTTATGTATCCGCTCTTTGTTTTCAGGGTTACAACTCGAGTGTAACCATCTTTCCCTGGATGCAGCTCTATTACTCTGGCCAAAATCCACTTGCCTGGAGGGAGATTGTCATCGTGTACGAGAACCACATCGTTGATGTTTATATTGTTGTGTGGTTGCCTCCATTTTGACCTTGTTGTCAGCTGAGACAAGTATTCAGTACGCCAGCGATTCCAAATATCATGATTTATTTTTTGGACTAGCGACCAGCGAGTTCGCTGATCTTTTTCTGTTTCGACGATTGTTAATACTGGTCCACTTGAAAGGAAATGTGATGGAGTCAAATAATCAAGGTCCTCTGGGTCTTCCGATATAGCACAAAGTGGTCTTGAATTCATTATAGCTTCGATTTGACAAATTATTGTTGAAAATTCCTCATAAGTCAGACGTGTTTCACCGACTACTCTCTTTAGGTGGAATTTGAAGCTTTTGACTGCGGCTTCCCAGAGGCCGCCTGCTGATGACCATGAAGGTGCGTTGAAATGGAACTTGATTTCCATATCTGTTATTTCATTCATAAACTCGTCATTAAATATCTGTTGAAGCTCTTGGTACTCTTGTTGTAGTACACGGCTTGCTCCCACAAAGTTACGCCCATTATCGCAGTACATGTGCGCTGGTTTCCCTCTTCGGTTGGACATTCTTCCTAGCGCTGCTAAGAATGATGAGGTAGTTAGGTCACCGACCAGTTCAAGATGGACGGCCTTTGTGACCATGCAAACGAAGACTGCCACATATCCTTTTGTCGTCTTTATCCCACGACCCTTGTTGGCCTTGAGGAATACATGTCCGGTAAAATCACACCCTGTATGTTTAAACGGGGTGGAAGTGGGGTTAACTCTGGCTCCAGGTAGGTCAGCCATTATCTGTTGTTGCAGGTTGGGTTTTTGTTTTTTACAAATCACGCATTGGTGAATATATTTTTTCGTAGTTCTATTGCCACTTAGCACCCAGTATTTTTGCCTAATGAAAGCCAGCGTGACCCTAGCTCCACCATGTAATGTAAGTAGGTGAGCTTGGTTTATTATCAAGTCCGTCAAACGGTGATTTTGAGGTAAGATAATCGGGTTTTTATATCAGGATTGATTGTACTATGGTTTTATTTTGCACTCACAGTGCTATATTACTTTGCTATATATGCTTTATAGTGCTATAGTACCGTTCCACTGCTCTGCCAACTGAGCTACCGGCGCCCCGACGTAAGCCGACGAAATCTTCAACCTCTTGGTAAGATTTCGTCGGCTTACGTCGGGGCGCCGGTAGCTCAGTTGGCAGAGCAGTGGAACGGTACTCCACGGTCCCGGGTTCAAGTCCCGGCGGGCGCTGACATTTTTTCAATTTCTTATTTTCATTTATATCAGGATTGATGTTTGCGTTACGCAGCCTCCCTGATACACGAAGAATTTTATAATCATCTAGGTAAGGGGTGAGGCTTAAGATTCTGCTCTTGTTTGCAATCTTTTTATTTTCTTGTAAGCATTCTATTTCTTGTATGAAAACTTCTTGTTGTACTTGTTTGATGATGATTTCTTTAGCTTCTCGTATTTCTGACAATTGTAGCCATGAAGTTTGTTTTCTTTCTTGTTTTTTGGTTATGAATCGGCGAACCCAGGCTAGTACGCGTACAATCTTGGTGAATGAGCTGTACTTGTTTAACAGTCGATCAACAATACTGTCTTGGGCTCTGTAGTCTGTGGTTACGATGTTTACTTGTTTCTCTTTTTTCATTTCTTCATTAGTTATGTAAACTTTATCAATCTGTTTATTAGTTTGTTTGTTTTGTAGCAGTGCAGGTCCCCACCACCACAAGGTATGATTTTTTAACTGGCTGGCTGTAAGACCTCTGCTAGCGCTGTCAGCGGGGTTTTCTGATGACTTGACATAGTGCCAGCAGTCGGCTGGCATGATATTTGTAATTTTTCGAACTCGGTGGCTCACGAACGGCTTCCAGCGGTCTGGGTTTCCTTGTAACCAACCCAAAACTGCAGTAGAGTCAATCCAGCCGTAGGTCTTGATATTTTGGTTCGGTGACAGGGCTTGTAGAACTTTTTCCATGAGTTTGGACAGAAGAAGGGCCCCACTAAGTTCCAATCTTGGTAGTGAGACTTCTTTGCTAGATGGAACTAATCTGGATTTTCCGACAAGTAAATTAATTTCAGTTTGACCTGATTTGATTATCTTGCTATAAATGACGCAAGCGTAGGCTTTAAGTGACGCGTCGCTATATCCGTGTAATTCAAGTGTGCATGTGACGTCAGTTGTGCCGAACCATCGAGGAATTTCTATCTTATTTATGTTTTCGATATCAGCCTTGATTTTTTGCCATTCCGTGTTAATGTCCTCAGGGAGCTTGTCATCCCATTCTAGGTTTGCTTTCCACACTTGTTGGAAAAGCAGCTTCAACTTAGTCGATAAGGGTGTCAACCACCCTAACGGGTCGAATAATTTGGATATTTCTGACAACAAAGATCGTTTAGTGTCATCCTTGGTTTTGTCGTTACTGATTCTTGATTTGAATAGGAAAACATCTTGATCTGGATTCCATATTAGAACAAGTGTTTTTGTGGATTCAGCTTGTTTGAAATTAAAGCTTTCGCCTTGGTTGTCTGTGTCTTGCAATAACTCTCGATAATTAGAATTCCATTTTCTCAGGTTGAATCCACCGGTTTTCATCATGTTGATAAGGTCTTCTTTCAATTGTTTTGCTGATTCTACTGAATGTGTCCCGTGTAGTAAATCATCCATATAGAAGTAGTTTTTGACAACTTGCGCAGCTTCAGGGTAGGTTCTTTGTTCGTCTTCGGCCAGCTGCTGCAGTGTCATCATTGCCAAAAATGGAGCGGCCTTGGTGCCGTAAGTAACAGTTGTAAGCTGATACTCTCGCAACAAATCATGAGGGCTGTCTCTCCAGACGATTTTTTGTAATCCTTGGTCAATGTCTTGAACCCCTATTTGCCTGAACATTTTTTCTATGTCGGCAATGAAAGCTACTTTATATTGTCGCCAGCTCAATATAATTTCCATAAGATCTTTTTGTAGGTTAGGCCCTTTGCACATGCAGTCATTGAGGCTAGTACCCGATGACGTAATCTCTGCTCCATTAAAAACGACGCGATGCTTAGTAGTTGTTGATTCCTCGCGTTGTACGCAAAAATGAGTGAAGTAACACTCAGGTATCGTTTTACCGCCGGCGAGCTTCATATGGCCTAGTTAATAAATACACAAGTTCTGGGAAATTGAAGATATACCTGAAAATTCAACTTTTACGGACGAAGATAGCAAGTGTGTCGAATTCTACAAGTCAACGACAACAAGGTCGAAAGACGGAAGATATAAAGTTCGAATTCCTTTGACGTCCGACATCAACGAGTTGGGTCAATCTAAAAAGAAAGCTGTCGCACAGTTCAACTGTGCAATTTTCTGTCGCCTTTGGATTGGCGTGAGTTCTGCAAATTGTTTGCAATAATAAATTCGATGTTCGTCACTATTGCAAATTGTGCATTTTATTTTAGGTGTTATTTGCTTGTAACTTGGTTGCGAAATAGCCTTGTTGCTCGTGTATTTAAAGTTGTATGACCTTTCTTGTTTGTATGATGTCGTAGGCTGCGCCGAAGATTTTTGCTGATAATTTTCTTGTTTCCGTCGGGCTGATTCCATAGAGGTGAATTTGTTTTCCATGTAATTTAGAAATTCACTCAAGCTTGGTAGTTCCCTTGGCTCCTTTAATGACTCTAGGTAATCATTGTGGGTTTCAGCATCTAATTTCTGTACTAAAATATGTACTAGAATTGGATCCCAGGTATCAATGTTTACACCCAGGTTCTTGATGGCGTTTAAACATTCAGATGTGACGTCATGAATGCGTTTTATATTGTTCGATGTAGCTTGTTGCATCGCTGGGAGGTTCATAAGGGTGTTTAGATGCGTGGTAAATATGAGTTTTTTATTATTATATCTGTGGTTCAGGATTTCCCAACTTGTGCGATAATTTTCCGAACTAATCTGTAGATGCTGTATTAAACGCTCAGCTTCTCCCCTCAGCTTGCTCTTGAGGAACTGTAGTTTTTGAGCATTCGATAAGGAAGGGTTGTTATGTATAGCTTCAGTAAACAGGTCCTTAAATGATACCCACTGCTGATAATTGCCACTAAATATGGGTATGTCGAGTTGTGGAGTGGATTTCTCTCGGTGTGCCACTGACCACATCTTGCTATTTATAGCTCTTTTCATGATATTAAATTTTTGTTCATGTTCAGTGAATCTGGCTTCATATTGCTTGTTGGTACCACCCAGTTCACTGTCGATTTCCCAGTGCATAGAATCTATAACGTTCCATCGGGTCTGAAGGTTTCTTAGACAATCTTCAAACTCCCATTTCTCTTTGATGGCTTCTGGGTTAATGTTGGATACAGTTCTAGCGAAGGCCTTAAAATTGCTTAATTGTTTTTTCATCATCTCGTCTAACTTGCTGTTGGTGCCGGTATTACTGAAATTGGAACCCTTGTTGCGTTCATTGTTATCATCTCCGTCATTAACGGGGTTTTTCTTCTCACTCGCATTTTCATTGTCATCGGTAGGTGGGTGTCGCCTTAAATACTCTTTTTCAATAATTGCTTTTATTCTTAAGTAATCGGCTCTTGTTTCTTCATACAAATCGTTGGTAAAGTATTCATGATTTTCAGGCAATATTTCCAATAACTGTATGTGAACGTCTGAAAATTTCTGCCACAACGAATCTAGCTTATTGAAACGTTTCTTGTAATGGTCAGGAGTTTGTCGGTCTTCACCATCTTTGTTGAAGTTGACTAAAATTCGCTCTAGTTCATGTTGAACAGTAACTTGATTGGTTAAGAGTGGTTCTATCTTTTCCATGATAGCTTGTTGTATTCGAAAACTTGTTATATGAATTTGAAGTCTTGTTAATAAAATCTTGTTAAATATACTTGTTAAAATATCTGTCTTGCCCAAGCAGTCAAGTGGGAATCGCAAGATAGCTTGTTATTTAGGTACCTGCTTGTTGTTTTGTTCCAAATAATTTTAATGTGCACTTGTAGTCCTTGGTAGTCCTTGGTGACTGAGATAGTCCTTGTTTACTATGCTTGTTGACTTGATGAAAATATCCTCCAGGACAATGTTTCCTTAGCTTGCTGGTTCTCGATAGTAGGTATAGCGCCTAGTGTGTTCAAAAGTGATTGGTGCGCACTTTCACTTATAAACACAAAATTCACCACACTTGGTTGTAAAGAAGTAAAAGCACTTGGTTGCGTTGCTAATTTCCTTCTTCACTTGGTCTTGTTCAGTGTCCTCGTAATCCTCCGTTTGGTTTTTTGCGCCTTCTAAACTCGTCTGGTGAGACCCGCTGGTGGGAGGCCAGAGAGCCGATTCGCCCCGCACGGAATTCACAAGTGACACGTTGATATTCGAAGGACCATTAGATGTATAATCTCTTGCTATATTTCAGTATCTTTAAGAAGATGATGATGTCTTGTTGAATGATAGATGGTAATCTTGAATAATGTAGTTTATTTTCCTTGTTATAATGTGACAATCGATAATAACTTGATAATATTAACGAAAGCGAGTGCACGATGCGCTTGTATGACGTGAACTGATTTATACATTACATAGGTAAAAGTAAATTAGCTGATTAAGACTGTGCGGTCGTACGAGACCGTACAGTGTCTATTCCTTGATTTTCAAAGCTTATTTGTATCGATAAAGAATGTAATTTATTATTTCTAAAATTTACACTTTCTTGTTGACCAACGACAATTACCATTTACCTACTTAATAAAGAGCACCTGATTCAAAATTGTAACAGTTTTCGAATTTCCATAATTTTATTATAAGTCAGAACGCACTTGCGTAAAGTTCCATCAAAGAATTAACATCGATTCGATTTAAAATACCTTTTTTTTAATTTCTCAAAAAATTAATTTGACTACCAAGGTATTGAAATTTTAAAGCTTATTGTTACTAGAATCAGCGGTTCAGACTGCCACTATAATAGCAATCGCATTTTATTGTAGTACAAGCATTTGAATGCAATCTGGTGCAGTCATGTTTTATTCAAGCTGCATAGCCACCTGTAATGCTTTTTAATATGATGTAAAATGCATGCGATCCTGTAAGGATTTGTATAGGGAATAATTTTACATAACAATAAATTTATTTTAGTTTTGCCGGTGAATTGTGTGACCACACTTAAATTTTTAAATTGTGATAGATGCTTTGAAAGTTGAATTTTTGTTGGGTTAGTCTTTTAATGTATGCATTTATATTATAGCTTCCTGTTTTCATAATTTTTTATTATTATTATGAATAAAACAATGGCCGTGTGATGCCGGCTTAGAATAGCATCACCCCATTTATTTCCGGCGGATAGAGCGATTCCAAAAATGGCTGACCCTAGCTGATATGTTTGGGGCAGTATTTTCTACCTTTCTCTTCCTACATGTGCACCATTAATGCCTACTTGCTTACCACCCTCATGGGAAATCACCTCGAAACTGTCGGTAACGACATTATTTTTGTAGCGATCGTCTTTATGGGGTAGATGCGATAGTTTTTGAACGGACAAGAGAGGTATTGAGAGATGTTCGATGCCTTAATTGCTTCTTTGTAGATTTAATTTACATAACTTTCTTTATTGCCGTGTGATGCCGGCTTTGCCGTGTGATGCCGGCTTAGAATAGCATCACCCCATTTCTTACCCATGGGTGTCGTAAGAGGCGACTAAGGGACTCGAGGGTGTGTATTGCAATTTTAGGCGACGGGCTGACAACCTGTCACTATAGTGACACACAGTTATCTGATTGACCCTCAAACTTTTGTCAGACGTGGTGTTAATACCCGTTGAACGGCCGTTAACGCTCTGCCTACCCCATAAGGGATATGGGCGTGATTTATGTATGTATGTAACTTTCTTTATGAGTAGGTTTTTTTTTACACGAAAAAGTATCACTCATGATGCAGATTTACGTGACTTATTTGTTGATGATTTGGCAGAGTATAGTTTAGTGTAGCCCTCTATCGACAGATCACTACGTAAGCTGTGATCACCTTGAAACTTTTGGCAATACTGTGTGTGTGTTCGTGAACACTTTGGTTCGGCAAATCAAAAAGAAGTATTTTTTAAGTTGAGTGATGCTTATAATAAGAAATCGATTGAAATTGAAATTCTTTATTCAATGTAGGATAGTATTATATATCATATCACGATCTGTGACTGGTGTCTGGTTTGGGATAAATTCGTCCACTGTAGATAAATTTTTACTTACTCTTATATTAGGAGTTTATCGAATATTTAATTTCATGTCCTTTTATAAACAACATTCATGAATTTCTCTTAACATCGTGATGTGGTACGCTAAAAAAATAATAAAACACAAACATCCGTATATTAATGTAGTTTTTATTTTTAAATAAATATAACCAATAACATTTATTACATCACAGGAGCTGGGGTATCATAAAACACAATCAAGTTCATTGCAAAATACACTACCAACACTTTTCCTCCACCAGTCTATTTAAGGCGAGTGTAGCCGTCAATGACCTCGACGGTGGCGCCACTTCACAAAAAAAAGTTTTCTCTTTATACAAACAATCTATCAGAATGCCCGATGCCCAAGTTTTTAGTATTATCCTTAAGTAAAATTTGAAACTGCAAACTCAATGGAAAGTTGCAATTAAAGTTATGGAAAAAGTGCCTAAAAACGGCCACTTTTGGTATTAATTGCCATAACTTTAATAACAGCAAATATTTTTATTGAGTTTGCAGGTTTTAATTTTACATAAGGATAATACTGAAAACTCAGGCATTGGACATGCTGATAGATTGTTTGTATAAAGAGAGAACTTATTTTTTGTGAAGTGGCGCCACCGTCGAGGTCGTTGACGGCTACACTCGCCTTAAGCAAGATAACTTTGTAAAAATAGCCAAGTTACTTCTTAAATAGACTAGCAAAGGAATTTTGTGCGCCATATATTTAAATTGACATCCCTTATTAATACTATAAATAAGTTAACTTAAGCCGTTAATATAAAATAAACTAAGTTGCATTCAGTACAGTCATGTTAAAAAATATTGAACATATTGTGTGCGTGATTAAAAGTATTAATGGCAAAATATCAAAAATGTGTTTATTTTTTTAAATTTTCATCTGTTTTGCACTGTATTTAAAAGTTGATACATTTTGTGTCATATAAATATAAGAAGTTTTCATAGAAAGCTGTAAAAGTATTTCACAAAAAGTTTATTTTCTGATTTTCTCGTATAAAAAAAGAAAAGGGAAAGAGGGAAGATAATGTAGTATTTGCTACGAGGAAAACATGAGGCGATCGCCGCGGGGTGCAAAACTATCAGAGCGGATATAACACTGGCACAGATTCACCTAATCCCGTCCAATTTTCCCCCATTTGTCACGTATTTCTACTGAATAGCTTTTGTAAAGATTATTTTTACTGGCCAATAGATATTTAAGTTAAGGCAAATTATATAATTTGAGAGTAGGTATATAATTGTTTGAATTTAATTTTCTATTTTGAATTTGAATTTAATAATTTAATTAAACCAGTCATGATTTATTAAAAATAACTCCATTGTTGAATAAATAAATCTGGATAAACTGAAAATATTCACAGATTATTTTAAACTATAGAAATACATATCGCCTATTCTATACAATTACGTTCAGACATTGTTATATTATTTATTTTTTAAATGTGTTTCTTACGCTACGACAACAAATCGTTCTTTCATAATTTATTTTTTATTAAAAAGTCGGAAACACGTAGTTATTTTCTGAAAAGCAGAGGTTCGTAAACATAATAATATAAATATTCCTATTTACTTGCAAATTTTGAGTTATTTGACAGTGCAGCGAAGAAACACATATGAAAAATTTATATTACGAAATCTAAAGATATGCATAACTAGAAACAGGTTAATAGATCAATCTACAACTAAATACACTTTTTACAATCCGTAATACGACCAAGCGAAACTCCTAAGGTTTTAAATCCGTCATCTAAACATCTCTCCTCTTTTGATTCAATAAATATGGCTTAAATTCTACAAATGGTATTATTCGAAAACACATTTAAATGTACTTTTAAGATGTGTCAAATTACCCAGTTCGTACACAGTTTTTCGAATGACCCTCAAACAATGGTCAGACGTGGTGTAAATGGCCTTTTTTTGTGGCTGTTTACGTTCTGCCTACCCCGCAAGAGATTATAGGCTCGATTTGTGTGTGTGTGTGTGTATCAAATTACTGTTTTTACGGACATTGACGCTCAGCTTACCTTGCAAGGGATAAACGCATGAAAATAGTATTTGTCTGCGTTATACTGAATATTTAAATTATGTATATGTTGTAGTAAGATAGATAAAGCCGTAATATAGTTATAGCCCTAGAGATATAACTATATACCGTAACATAGTTATACGAAAGCGATTCATTACTATCTCGCTAGGAATATAGTTATAAAACGGTCCAAGTTTAGTGATATACTTATATTACTAAATTAAGTTTAGTGAAATAGCTTTCGAAGTGTGCAACGCTGGCGGCGCGCCGCCTCCCCCGCGCCGACTCCTGCTATGTAATTCTAAATGTCATGATTCTTGTTCTTGTCTGAACAAAAATTAAAAAATACTTTCAAAGAAACTAAGATCTCAACTTAGTTGATAAGAAATGAAAATATCTCAAAACTGTTGATTAGCTTTAGATTTTATTTTTTTTTGAAAACTTGCAAAATTTTCGAGTGCGGGCAGGATTTGAACCTGCGACTTTCGCATTACTAGTGGCGACGCCTCTTCCATCTGGGCTACCGCAGCTCATTCCTTGCCCTTTTTTTTAGATTTAGATTTTAATGTTTGATTTGTTTTAAGTGTATTGTTTATGTTTAAATTCTAAAAAATATGATCGTTTTAATTATAATTGAAACTACTTTAATACGTGTTAATGTCAGAAAGTGTTGTAACTAACTGCAGGGTACATAAAGTTGATTTTTTAATAATGATAACAACAATATTATATTGTTTTATTTAATAATATTTGGTAGATTTCTATTTCTCTAATCCTAATCAAGTAATATATTCATAACACTGAACATAATCTAGTAATATAAGTATATCACTAAACTTGGACCGTTTTATAACTATATTCCTAGCGAGATAGTAATGAATCGCTTTCGTATAACTATGATACGGTATATAGTTATATCCCTAGGGATATAACTATATTACGGCTTTATCTATCTTACTGCGACATATATATTTATGTAAAGTACTGCAGTATAGTTAAAATTAATTTTAATTGTTGAATTGTTTTGTCGCCACAAAAATATTGATTCTCGCACTACCGACGGGTTGGCTGAAAGAGATCTCTTCTTAGAGATAAGCTCGCCTTTGCTCACACTGTTTGTACATTTTTCGTTTCTTTTTATGCAATAAAGTATATATATTGTTTCGAAATATGAATGCAATTTAATATGAAGCCCGGCAATATTCTTGCTGTATTAATATTCAATATTTGCTGTAAAATATTGAAAATTGCTCTGATTGGTCAATAATAACTGCACACGACAGCGCTCGATCATGCCCGATTGCGATATCGTGAGCGCTCGTGATTTACAGCATTGTGTTCGTAACTGTACCTCGGAGCTATGGCAAGGAAAACATATTTTGTACTACGTTTCACATGCAAAGTGCGTGAGGTGCAATTTCCGCTCGAAAATATAAAACTCTTTAGTTTGTAAAAGTCATTTTATTTATTTGCTGGTAATTTTATAATCGTGAACCTCAAACTCCTTTTTTGGTTAGGCAGTCGTGTAAAAAGCAGTGTATGAATGAGAAAAATCATAGTATTGTGGTCTTTATACTGTGATAACATTGTAAATAATTCTGACAGCTCAATTGTGAATGATTGCTTTGATGGAGGTCCACCTTTTGTTAATTTTTATAAGAATTATACTTTTGATATCTTTTCTTAAAATATGCAGTTTTGGATTTATGTCTATATTCCACAGATAGTGAATCTTTTCTCTGAAATATGGCATATTTGTTGAACCAAAAGAGACTTACAATAATTATTTTTAACTTAGTAAAGCTAGTAATACTGTACATACCTTTATTAGGCAACGTTTTATATGAATTGATGTTAAATGTATAATTGTCAAAACATTATCTCTAGGGCTTATTTCGTTAACAGAGGTATGAAATGAAACGTTAAGTACTTTGTACAAAATGACAGGCAAGGTGCTTTGGCAAGACAAAAAATAATCTAAATAATACAACAGAAAGAGTTAGTTAATAGTCTTCCTAATAGAGGGTTATTTTTTATTCACCCCCGAAAATTTTACAGGGTGATTTTACTCATGATTCTGAACAACTTTTAGTATGGGATCACCTGCGAAATCGCGAAAAAAATCCAACTGTTCCATAAATTTCATACATTCATGTTCAAGTAGGTATGATTTTTTCTATGGAGCAGCTGTTTTTTTTTCGCGATTTCGCAGGTGACCCCATAATAAAAGTTGTTCAGAATCATGAGTAGAATCACCCTGTTAAATTTCCGGGGTGAATAAAAAATAACCCTGTATATTAACTACAGCCCGATCCCACCAACAACATGTAAAACTAAAGCTGAAAACTTTGATTAGTCATATACTTTTAGCGTTTAATTTAGGTTTCCATTTTGGTGAGATCGGCTCTAAAAATCAGTCACCTTCAGACTTCTTAAAGATTTCTAGAAATGGTATCCTTGCAGAAAGCAACTTCAGTCGCCAAGAGTTATAAGTTAATTAAAAAAATTATTAAGAATGTCAATTGACGTACGTAATTTTCTTAAATAATAAAACATGAAAGCATAATTCGATTTCCATGAGAGTTAAATACAGTTTTATAACTCTTAATATAAGTTATTACTTATAAATTAATGAATGAGGTAAACTTGAAACCATCGTGACTACACTTTTCCTGATGACCTTACCTTCGTATACGACTTAAGCCTAAGTTGTACAATCGCGACCAAAAGTCATACCATTTGTCAAAACAACAGTCTTGATTTTCACTTTAATATAGTAAAATGAAAAAAGATTCTGACACATGGTATCACTGAAATTGTTGCCAGTATCTAAAAACAATATTAAACGTGCATTTCTCGTTTTTATGATAAAATAACAATTGTACAAAAATGCAAAAAATGGAACGAAGCTTGATTAGTCTTACAATTAATTTACTTTTAAATAAATAATCTTATTAAAATGTACATGTAACAAAATCCTAGCAAGGGAAATGTAATATACAAAATGTATATTATTTGGCTTAAAAATCGATGATTTCATCGGATGGAAACATTTTTATATTTACTTTTTGCGTAAATGTGTTAGACCAAAAATGGATGGATAAGTTTGTCAGTAGGTATAAATCTTTACCATACTTAAATGTATATTATGTACGAACTTATTTAAACCAGTAGTGTGCACACGGCACTAGACGAGAAGTAATATACTTAGGCCTTTCTGCACTATGCCTTAACATTACAGACTAGGTGATTTGTTTATTGAAGACAGCGCATTTATATTGGCAGTAACAGTACAAACAAACAAAACAACTACTTTTCTGATAAGAAATATTTTAGAAAATTTTATTTCCTAACAAAATGTTTGATTTAGAAAGTTGCAAAATTTTCGACCGCAGGCAGGATTTCAACCTACGACTTTTGCTTTTTCTAAAAATGGTATACCCAACACGAGAAGTGTTTAAAAATTTCAAATTCAGGTAGTCACAAACACTCGTCCGAAATATCAACTTTCTAAACTACTCCCTACCTTCCACGGAACAAGACGGAATCACCTCAAATGACAAAAACTTTAATCCTGATTGGCTGACATTTTCTTTTTCCGGAGTAAATGGCCTATTCGCCGGCGGTTTTTTCTTTTCCAGCCAGCTAGTGGCAGTTGATCGCGCGCCGTTGCAAGCGACGGATGCGTCTATGCCAGTCGTCGCGCCATTCCAGTAACAAAGTTCTCTCGCCCACAGTGAGTCCTGGTAAGCCGGCTGATGCTCCCTCTTTTTCCACTCCTAGGATTAGGTACGATCTGAGGAAAAAAATGAGCAGTTACAATGGTAGCTGGAAAAAGTACATTGCGAAATGGTTTAACCTTGAAGTGAGACAATGAATTTAAAAGAACCAAAAGTTTTTAATTCATTTAAGGTTCACATGAATCATATATCCATATGACGCGGATGTTGCCCAGTTTACAACATACCTAACGAAAAGTTTAATAAGTCAACATAGGTAGGAATCCGGAGTGCTTAATTTGATGATATGTTTGCAGATATTCAATATCAGCAAATATCTGACTCTACCGCACCGTAGACTGTCGAGAAATATTGACATTGCGATAGCTTAAAGTCATTTCCTTGATTTCATTACTTTGTGTTTGATATTAGTTTTGAACAAGATAAATATCGCTGTGAAAAGAATCGCTTGCTCCGCTCGCGACACTACACATACTTCTTATGGTTTCATCAGCGACGTAATAATTGCTTACTTTTCCTTACGTTCTTTATTGAAAATTTAAATAAAATAACTTTATTCAATGTAGGATAGTATTATCACTTATTGACGTCATGATCCGTCAATGTAAAAAAAGAAATTTTTATAACACAATTTTCTTTTTTGTAGGTATAATATTTTTTTTTATTGAGGATGGGTTTGTTCTTGACTCTAGTCTAGGTCATAGGACATAGACAGAGTCTAAGATGGAGCGAGCTCACCCAGAAAAAGCCTGTTCTTTACTTTGAAGAGATTAGGGTTATATGCGTTTGGAAACACAGACGCAGGTAGTGAGTTCCACTCTTTAGCAGTAATTATAAATGATGACTGGAAGCGCTTAGTTCGAATTTTTGTATTGTCCTAATAGGCTCGCTATTAAATTGGCTACCAAATAAAACTGATGTCACTAACTTGTTGAGTTTGAGCTTAGGGCACTTGCAGGCGAGGTCGTGCGCGCGCACGTATAGCGGGGCGGTGCCGCGGCGCAGGCGCGAGCGCGGGCCGCGCTTGTACACCGCTTGCACGCTCAGCGCGAGCCGCGTCCACTCTCCGCTCGCGCCGCCGCCCGCGCCGCTCGCCTCGCGGCCTACCAGCTTGCCCATTATGACTGCGGAAGAAAAAACAGGATATAAATGGTGTACACTCGGTTGTAGCACATAAGGTAACAGGGAAACTCCAAAAGAACTAAATTATTTTGATCCCCAGTATTAACTGGCAAGCAGACAGTGTATTTGCAAAATAGGAACGTGATTTTCGAAATATGTTCTTGAGCAGTTTCTAATCTATGTACAGTCGGTTGTAGCACATAAGGTACCAGGGAAACTCCAAAAGACTTATTTTCGTCTCCAGTTAATACATAATACATTTTTTAACTTATTCTAATAAAAGAAGTTATTTTCTACTAATACATATTC
Organism: Tuta absoluta; assembly: GCA_027580185.1. Classification (NCBI taxonomy): domain Eukaryota; kingdom Metazoa; phylum Arthropoda; class Insecta; order Lepidoptera; family Gelechiidae; genus Tuta; species Tuta absoluta. The sequence continues at coordinate 1,959,239 of JAQAHW010000023.1, read as the reverse complement.
ATGTCAAGAAAAAATATTGCTGGGGACAAAAATAAATCAGTTCTTTTGGAGTCCCCCTGGTACCTTATGTGCTTCAACCGACTGTACATAGATTAGAAACTGCTTAAGAACATATTTCAACTTTCACGTTACAATTTTGTAAATCCACTACCTTCTTGCCTATTTTAATTGTGGAAGAAAGAATGGTGATTGTAGATTTTAGACGGTTCGTAAATAGCTTGCTTCTTTTATTTTACGTTTTTTCAAATGTGCATGGAAGGAAATGTGTTGTAATGGCAATGTAAAGAGAAGGAAAAATTTAGAGAGAGTATGTGTAATGAAGAAAAAATAAAAGAGATGGCAATATGTTGAGATGAAAATGAGTAGAGAATTAATTATGTTGAAACATAATGTGTAGAGAAGGTGTGTATAGGTAGAAATACGTAAAGAAATGTTTTTACGATGACAGACAACGTTATACGGTGTGTAAGTGTCTATGCAATGTAATCATACTCAAGATTATTATGCCTGCATTTAATCATTTATTTATTATTTGGCAATTTTTTATGAGTATTGTTTTTTATTGCTAAAGAAAAATAAATGTGTAGAGAAGAAAGCATGTAGAGGTAGGAATGTGTAAAGGAGGAAATGCGTAGAGATGGTAATATGTATTTACGATTACAGTCAACGTTATACAGTGTATAGGCTATGAAATGATTATCATGACTGCATTCAATACTTTCAACCATTTAATTATTATTTAGCTATTACTATTAAATTTAAGCAGGTAAACGGGGTGTAAGGGACGGTGTACCGAAACTTTGCAGGCATAATCAGACCATGAAACTGAACAACTTTTTCTATGGAAGATATGTTGATAAACGAGATAAAAAATTTCGACCTCCCATACAAATCCCAATCAGCTGACTGACTTTCTATGGAAACTCGAAAAAAATATTTTGTTTCCCAACATAGGCTCCATAATAAAAGTTGTTCAGATTCATGATCTGATCATGCCTGCAAAGTTTTCGGTACACCGTCCCTTACACACTGTATATTGTTTGTTATTGCTGAACACATCTCTTACCGTAGTCTCGGCTGCAGAACTTGTTGAGGTTTAGTGTGCGAGCGCCGGCGCGGCACCGTCCGCACTGTTCCGCCGCTGTTCACAAACGTATTCATTAACTAACATAAAATATACTTAGGAACTATACATACATACAAAAATTACGCCTATATCCCTTTCGGGGTAGGCAGAGCGTCAACGACCGCAAAACGGACATCAACACCACTTCTGACAAAAGTTTGAGGGTCAATCAGATAACTGTGTATCACTATAGTGACAGGTTGTCAGCCCATCGCCAAAAATTGCAAAACACATCTCACCCTCGAGTCCCGTAGCCGCTTCTTACGATACCCATGGGTAAGAAATGGGGTGATGCTATTCTAGGCCGGCATCACACTAACTCATTGTGCGAAGTAACAACCAGTTTTAGGTTGCCGGTTGCCTATGATTTAGTTAACATACATACACATATCACGCCTATAATCCCTTGCGGGTTCGGCAGAGCGCAAAACAGCCGCAGTAAATGGACATTTACGCCACGTCTGACAAATATTTGAGGGTCATTCGGAAAATTGTGTATCGCCATAGTGACGGGTTATCAGCCCATCGCCCAAAATTGCAATACACTCCCTCAAGTCCCTTAGTCGCCTCTTACGACTCCCAAGGGAAAGAAATGGGGTGATACTATTCTAAGCCCGCATCACACGGCAATTTTATTGATTGATTTAGTTAAAAATCTGGAAATATCTTAATTACATCTAAAATACTGATCAAAATGTGATATTTACGTTAAATATGATACCTACCTGTAGATTGGATACTCAAATATTAATAACATTACCAATTAGGTTAATTAATAAAGCGAAATTGACTGATTTTGCTTTATAGCATAATTTATGAAATAAGATACGAGCGTGGATCAGGCAGCACAAAAGGGTATTAATTTAATGTATTCTGTAATTTAATGTATTCTTTATTTATGATAAAATATGTTTTTTTAAACTGCTGCTAGCCCACATTGCATGCTGACAATGACAGTAGAATGGGGCAGGTTTTAAAACGCAATATAAGCAAGTTCTCTTTAAAAAATATACGAAAATATTATTAATATTTTAGCCTAAAGCACAGAATAACCAATAGTATGTAGTATATATTATACATACAGAACGGACACTCACCTCCCCGCACCCAGCCCCCGACCCGCCCTCACCCGAGAAATGTCAAAATACCAGTGGAGAATTCAGTAGAAACTAGCGCTGGGCTTGTTAAATACTCTTTGGTAGTTACTGTATCAGGTTAGGTATAAAAATCAACCTGTATGCCAACCCTGCACTCACACATCTGTGATTAGTGTGATTACCCACACATGCACATGTAGAAATGACAGTTTTCTATAAAGAGTCCGCTGTAGGGAGTGTCCGAAGTGTGCCTAAAGTGTTCCACTGCTGGGCGAAAGCCTTCCCTCGCTTCATTAAGGTCAAGTTTAAGAATCGTATTAGAATCGAACAGAGTATCCATTTTTATTTTAATCTAAAAATTATTTATAAAAAGATTGAATTTACATAATGAATGATTACCTTTTCAAGGATGTTTGATGGGATTAATGAGTATATGAATCAATAAAAAGCCTGAAATAAAATCTAAAATGATTCTGAAATAATAATGACCACTTTACGATAATGAAAACTTATGAATAAAGTGCAAACCAAAGTTAAGAGTGTCTGTAAAATATTCTTACCTTTTATTTCCAAATTATCAGTAACATATTGCAACTGCAATCTCAAAAATTCTTGAATCAGGCAGAATTAATAATACATTTATGAATAATTTGTGATTTTAAGTGGAACTTACAGTCACTCTAAAAACGCTCTGTCACGATTAAGTAGGTGTTAAAATTTTATGTTAAATATAATATTTAAAAATAATCAACATAATTAAACGTTAATCTATTAACTGTTATGAACGCGATTAATTGAGTTTCAAATTTTAGAACACTTCTCGTGTTAGGTATAATTCTTTTTTTAAACTTGCAAAATTTTCCTGCCTCCGCTTGAAAATTTTGTAAGTTTTCGAAAAAACGCGATTAATGAACATTAAAACTATCGCCAAAAATTAAATCTACAATCCAAATTATATATTTGACTATTTTGACCGCGATTGTACGGTTTATAGGTAACACGAAACATGCACAAAATCCCTGTTTTTATTAGATAGTGCTTTATTCATTAGTGGTATAAGCTCCGGAAAAGTAATGATTTTGTCAACTTTCAAAAATCTTTTACAGAACTTAATTAACATTATCGCTAAATTGGCCTTACATTTACCGAGAAAAAATGCGATTTAACGTGTAGACGTAACAGTTGGGCTACAGGCTACTGTAGTGAAAAATAGATTGAACTCTAATCGGTCTTATTACATAGAAATATATATAGGTATATATTATTTCAATATTTGGATTCCATCGCCTTCAGACGCTGATTCTTAACTGGTAATTGAGCTTTTTGGTCGCGTTAAATCGTACGAAAAAATAATTGTAAAGAAAATCGCGTCAAACATTTTTGTATATATTTTCTTTATACTTCTTTTGTTTGCTTGTTACTTCTTCACGCAAAAACGACTGAACCGATTGTAATGAAATTGGGCACACGCATAGAAGGTAACATGGATTACCACATAGGATAGTTTTCATTCTCGGTCAACGCCGCGTGTAGCAGCTAGTGTTGAATAAACAGATCGTGACAGAGCGCCTGCGGTGGTGTGATGAGGCGAAGTGCAATGAGGTCCACTTACTACTTACCGCGCCCCGGCTCGCCCTCAACCGCCTCCATCGCCTGCACGGCGGTCACCACACGGGGGATCCCTGCACACAGATACATACATTATTGAATACCAAATTTTAAAAGTAAAAAAAAAATACATAGATTCTACACATTACCAGTGTAAGAATAATATACATACATACACATATCCCTTACAGACCAAGCAGAGTGTAATCGCTATCGCGTCGTTGAATGCCATCGGCAGCCGTCGACAGATGTCAACAAGCGCCGCCTGTCAACGAGTCGTTGACGGCTGCCGCTGACGGTCGGCGCGCGAGGCGACTTTATTTTACAATGCCATCCATGTCTAGGATCCTTATAGTACGTTCACACGATGGCAATATGGGCAGGGAAATAGTAAGGGAAGTGGGCAGCGCGAATATGTGAACAGGTTACTCGCGCTGCTACTCGTCATGCCGCTGCCACTTCCCGTGCTCCCTCGATTGTCGATTTCGTGCGCGAGTCAAAGGAACGGCAGCACGAACGCTTGTGGAATGTATTGCTATCTCGCTCACTCACATTAGTGCGAGAAGGTATAACGGCAGTGTGTGAACACTCGCGTTGATACTTCCGCGGAAGTATTTCGAGCGCGACAGCGGCAGGAGCAGGAGCGAGCATGTTGTGAACGTGCTATTAGATGAAGTTCGTTACGCAGCCCTGTCAAAATTCTAACACCAGGGGTCATCATAAGGGATTCGGAACTGAAATGGGAAAAAAGGTCTTACTTATACAAGGGGCGATATGACTCCTAGACTGCTGGTATCCTTTAGCGCAGCGGTTGCAGGTGGTGCCGGTGACTCCGTCCTTGCAGGGGCACTGGCCGCTGGTCTGGTTGCAGGTCTTCCCACTCGCTCCCACCGGGTGGCAGTCGCATGCTGCGGACAAGGGTAGAAGATTACAATGATGAAGAAACAGATAGAGTTACGAGTTACAGAGAGCATAGTAAATATAGAGCAAAAGATTTCTTGTGACCGATAACGAAAACTCAGGACGGGCATCATGGGCTTGGTGATGTGCTAAGTGCTAAGCAACAACTTTCCCCAAGGAACATAGGCCGATATTTTTTACGAAATTTCATTCTGCCATACGAGTTGTCTTCGTCAGTTTCACATTTTGTGGAGGTCAATTCATACTTTGATATTTCTTCCTATGTTCCTTAGGGAAAGATGTTCATTATCACCAGCTTGTCTTGAGTTTTCGGTATCGGTCACTAGTAAAATTTCACCCTATACACATTGGTACATACGGATACATTATCAGCCACAATTTCCTATATTATAATACATAATTTTACAATATATATCGTAGTACAGTGCTACGCCGTAGGCCGTAGCAGTATAAAGGCATATTCATCAATCAAAGGTTACTGATGTAAAATGGCGCCCCGCACGCCGTCTCCGTAATTTGTGTTTAACTTACATATATTACGCCTATATCCCTTGCGGGGTAGACAGAGCGTAAACAGCGGCCGTATGAAACGATCATACATTTATCCCACGTCTGACAAACTTTTCAGGGTCATTCAGGAAGTATCGCCATAGCCACGCTTGTACCCATCGGATCCCTTAGTCTTCTATTACAACACCCACGTGATAGAAATAGGGTAATGCTATTCCAAGATATTTTTATTTTATTTTGTGTTTAAAAGCTCTCTAAATATGGCTCTACCTATTCTTACGGCCACTTCTTAAATAAATCGCAAAGAATGTTTTCGATTATTCAAACTTCGATTTGGAACCAATATTTATCACTATTATTACAAAAATTATTGTCTTATCTTTTTTCGTGCTCGAAACAAACAGATCTCAGAAAAAGACGATCGCGTTCAAGTGCACTCCGTCGCAATTTCCTCGTAAACGGTCTAGTCGAGTTAGACCGAGCTAAATTGAAGAATGGCGTCAGACAGCTAAAAAAAGAAAAAGTACAGTAGCGCGCAGCTTCAATTGCCGACGGGTTATCTAAATCTGTCCGCGCCATTTTCTTGCCTGACAAGAGTTTCTACTTCTGTTATAGAGATTTTTTTATGTATTTTATTTACGGACAGGAACCAAAATGCGAAAGTGTTTACATCATCATTGGCCTCACACGTCTGTGACAGACGATTTAATCAGTGTCTGAGGCAAGACTTTTCATGGCTGTAAAAGCCGATACGGGAACGGCATAATTTTCCGCACGCTCTACAAGTGAAGGTGGAATTTGAGACTGACCCATGCATGTTTAGATGACGTTTTTGCCTTTTGTTAGCGAGACCAGAAAACCAGGCATTATCGTGTGTTTTACGCCCATCAAACACACGCTTACGCCATTCGTCCCTATCCTCAGCAAGCTCCTCCCAGCTTTGATGGTCAATGTTAAACGCAGCCATGTCTCGCTTGGCGCAATCTTTGAAACGCAGCATAGGTCTTCCAACCCCTCTTTTAGCGTTTGCTACAGCGCCAAGCAGAACACGCAGCCATCATTTTTCAGTGATGTTTACATCAGTCTTAAGTAAAACCAACAAGTTTTACTAAATTAGAAACTTTCACTATTGTTTACACTATTAGTTAATTCTAAACCAAAGATTACATTCTACCTTTTTCGTTTAAACACTATTTATAAAATAAATAACTTACGTAAATTAATTTTAAGAAGTCAAACTTCTCACCATTTTAGGTGTTACTTCAATTTACGTCAAACTTATTTTGAAAACAATTTTCAATGCGAGAACAAACATCTTAAATAAACTTTTATCAAGAATAGCTGAAAGTCGAGTCAGCACAAATATTTTCTCTTGTTGTTGTTCTTTCCTAACAAAATAATAAAGTGTTTTCCAAATCTAATTCTCGCCGAACTTATGTGTCAAACTTAGAAATACTTTTCTTCGGAGCGCGGAGAAAACAACAATGTTTTATCTGAGTTTTCAGAAAATAGAGATTTGTATTGCGTATGCGTACTTGTTAAATTGCACCGTAGGTAGGGTTTGAACCTGTGACCTTCGCTATCAGTTTTGGTGACTATAGTGATTTTAGGTTGGTTTCAAATATGTCAAACAGGTTCACACTACAACACCTACCACAGTCTACCCCTTTTAGGTAACCTTGTCTTAAAATTTATTTTTTTTGTTTATTGTTAAAAAAAACAGCTCAGGCATAGTTTTATTATTTATAAAACATTGATCTACAACAACCCTAGATTACGCGCGTACGCTCAAAAGGTGGGCCGGTAAAGTAGTGCACAATTTGCAAGCGAGCACTTCTTTCCCACAGTGCGTGGCTGGCCGCTAAACTGTTAACATGACCAAGTACGGGCTAAAAAATAAGGCTGAATTCAATAGATTATGGTGAGGTTCGTTGTGATATTTTGAATCAGGCGGACGCAATGAATCTATAAATCGCTATGTATGACTGTATAGTTCAGTAGGTGACAAAATTTTAGCGTAATTTTGTATGAGGCGCTAAATCTAGGTTTATAAAATGACACATTCATTCATGTATATAAAAGAAATTTGACATATTTTCCGCGCAAGTTGATAAATCAAATACATTCTACAACTTTCGCGAGTTAGAAGTTTAAATTGTGTAGTACTTAGGTTATAGGGTAAAGCTAAGCTAGGCTTTATGCAAACGTAGTACAATATCACTTTACTGTTTTTTTTTTCAAGTGTGTGGTGAAAACACCATATTTCTCTAGTCCACTGATAATCACAAAATTTAGTTATTATACATACTTAGGCTGTCATTGGCTGTTTGAAAGGTGATAATAGTGTTTTGTAAGTAACTGGATAACTTTATTAGCATATCTAACCAGAGTAAGTCAAAATGAAACGAATTACCTACTCTCTTAAATATTTGAGGAAACACCGTACAGGTAAGAAAATTCATAAAAGCATAAAAAATTACGACAATTGCACAATTTTACTCAATTTCATTACGAGCAAACTAATAACGTGATTTCTTCAATCACCTTTATCTTTACATCACGCCTATATCCCTTGCGAAGTAGGCAGAGCGTAAACGGCCGTACAAAACGGACATTTACGCCACGTCTGACAAACATTTGAGGGTCGTTCGCAACATTGTGTATCGCCATAGTGACAGGTTGTCAGCCCGTCGCCTTAAATTTCAATACACACCCTCGTGTTCCTTAGTCGCCTCTTACGACTCCCACGGGAAAGATATGGGGTGATGCTACTATAAGCCGGCACACGGCGCAAATCGCAAATCAAATCAAAAAAGTGAAAATCGAATCCCAAAGAAACCGTTTCAATTCTACGAGATCCTCTCCACTTTTCGGGTAATTCTCCCTTCGCCGCCTCTATTTCCGGGAACTCAATTATTCGAATGTGCTCGTTTGTGCCGACCCCCGATCGCTGAGTGTGTGATCCGCAGGTCAGTTTTCTCTTCGGCCATTTTGATAAGTCGTGGAGACTTGATCTCTCGAAAGGTTTGAGGAAGGAAGGTGCGTCTGTGTTTCCAAACGCATACAACCCTAATCTCTTTAAAGTAAGAGTGAACAGGCTTCAACTGGGTGAGCTTTCTCTATCTTAGACCCTGTCTCTGTCCTATGACCTAGACTAGAGACAAGAGCAAACCCATCATTAATTTAAAAAAAAGGTTTTGAATTAATTTTGAAAAGGTACGAAAATTTATTGAAGAAAACCAAAGAAATACATTATTTAAACTAAATACCTGCTCAAAAGTCGACGAAACGACTAAAGATGCACTTTAGAAAAAAGTTGTCGGCCTACTAAGGTCAGTGGTTGCCTAGTTGCTTAAATAGGTATACTTTGGCAGATAAGACCGCTAAGTTTAGGTACAGTTTTGATCAAGATTTAAGTATTTTGTCCCATAAGAACAACGTATTGTTAAAAAGGTAATATTAACGTATTTTGGCGACAAATTTTCAAATTACATTAATTAACAGCCACAACAACAGTCCACTGCTGGACATGGGCCTTCCCTTATTTTTGGGGGGTATTGCCATAATCACCATGCTTGGCAGGCGGATTGGCGATCGCAGTGCAAGATGTCGCATTCACAAGGAACGCTGCGCAATCTCTGTATGAATTTATCTCTAAGGCGCTTTTGCGACACCCACGAGTAGAAATGGGGTGATGCTACTGTAAGCCGGCATCACACCTCCACAGTTGCCGACATGAAATATAGGTAGGAGCACTAAATAGCTTGAACAGATTAATTTATTTTTCAGTCATTGTTATGAAAATGAAAAAAATGAAAATGATATTACTTTAATCAATGGCAGATAGTACAAGTATATAACTTATTGACGTCATGATCCGTCATTGTAAAAAAATATTTATAACACATTTTTCTTTTTTTTATAACAATTTGGTATTGTCGTAATAGAAAACCGGCTCGGTCGGTAATGCCATCGAGACACAATTGTCACAAACATTATATTACTATTGTGATTTTGTATACTTCAAACTGTTAGCGGAAGACGAAACAGCCAAACGACTCACACTCTCTATTTAATCACAACTGAGACGCATTTGACATTTCAAATGGCGGAATACAAACCCTAGATAAGCGCTTTTCAACACAACTTAATCTCAGAAGAGAAACGCAAATCGAAAACATTGTGTGTATTTACATCGCAGGTTCCAAACATTTTGACCCAAGCAATTGTAAAAACGGCTTTACACCCAAAAACTAATCCCGATGTCAGCGAAAAGGGCCCTTATAAAGTGGCCGGGGCCCCCTGGGTCCTATTTCGGAAACCTTTCGATAGCCAAACACTTTTTATGGGCGGGACTGTCCTCTGTCGAAATAACCTACGGATGTTGGCTGTTTATTTCAACGGTTTATTGTCAGTAGCGTAGCTATTTTTAGTAGTTTTTTAACCAAACTTGCAAAATCTTCGCTAGGTGCCAAGAAGTACATACACACACACACACCTTACGGTGTAGGAAGAGCGCTAACGGCCACAAAAAACGGACATTTACGCCACGTCTGACAAACATTTGGGGGTACTTCGGAAAATTGTGTATCGCCATAGTAACAAATTGTCAGCCCATAGTCTTAAATTTAAATACACACCCTCGAGTCCTTTAGCCGCCTCTATCGACTCTCACGGGAAAGAAATGGGGTGATGCTATTCTAAGCCGGCATCACACAGCCAAGAAGTACTAAACTTAAAAAAGCATACGAGTATGCACTTTTTAAACATTTCTTACTCAACAACCACTTTGGACCAACATTTTTAGTTTAACAAAACCAAATTGATTGGTTTTGTTAAACTAAAAATGTTGGTCCAAAGTTGTTAAACATTTCTTACTCAACAACCACTTTGGACCAACATTTTTAGTTTAACAAAACCAAATTGATTGGTTTTGTTAAACTAAAAATGTTGGTCCAAAGTGGTTGTTGAGTAAGAAATGTTTAAAAAGTGCATACTCGTATGAGTCTGCATAATATATCATGAGACTTACTTACCTAATCGATTTCCACGATGATATTTTTGAAATATTATTGAATTTCATCTAAACTACTTTTGTCGTTATCAAAATACAGAGTGACTAAGGCGGCGGGCAGCAATTTTTAACGCATCATCGTAATGCATGCATCTGTCAGACAAAAGGAATTTGCGAATTTACGGTGTGTAACGGATGCGTCTGTAGCCGTATTGATATGAGAATAAGATTGGAATTGCTTTCGTTTGAAAGATTGTGCATTTATTTTCAGTTCAGGAAGTGACAGGCAATAAGTGGGAGAACTGAACCTCATCTGTATTTTTTTCTAAATTGCGTCTTAAAGTTTACTTTTCAAATTCCCACAAACTTCATTTAAAACTTCACAAAAGTTTCAACAGCCAGTCTGGCAGCTACGCTTTTAAACCCTGGTTTACTTTATACCCAGTTCAAACAGGTGTAAACTGGTTTATGACTCTGTATATTTACTTTATTTTCCTTTACGATACCTTGTAATGTTCCCAAGTTATTTTTAACTTGCGGCATGCCATGTTTCACTCGCTGCTAATCGTTTTCCCGCGGGAACAAGACATTTTAATATAGCCTATGTTCATCAGGGACAATGTAGGATTCTAATGAAAAAAGTTTTTTATTATCGGTCCAGTAGTTTCGGAGCCTATTCAATTCAAACAAACAATCAAATCTTTCCTCTTTATAATTAGTGTAGACAAAAACCAAAGCACGTTTACGGCTTGGCACGTGAAATTCAAGCAAGTTTCATAAAATTTGTCAAAATAATTTTAATTTTGTTTTGATTGTTGAGTGCCGTGTGATGCCGGCTTAGAATGGCATCACCCCATTTCTTTCCCATGGGAGTCGTAAGAGGCGACTAAGGGACTCGAGGGTGTGTATTAGAATTTCAGGCGATGAGCTGACAACCTGTCAGTATGGCGATACACAATTTTCCAACTAACCTTCAAATATTTGTCAGATGTGGCGTAAATGACAGTTTTTTTGCGGCCGTTTACGATCTGCCTACCCCGCAAGGGATTATAGGCGTGATATGTATGTATGTACCTATGTAGTTATTCGAGTTGTAACGTGATTTACTAATTAAGTGGTTTTTGAAAATTTGGTACTCTACTTAATGACTGTTATTATTTTATTTGATAATTTAAGATATTGTGACATGTTGTTAAATATTTCTTTTAGTCTTGAATGTAATTTTCACATTTTATTTGATAATTTAAGTTATTGTGACATGTTGTTAAATATTATTTCTTTTAGTCTTGAATGTAATTTTCACATTTTATTTGATAATTTAAGTTATTGTGACATGTTGTTAAATATTATTTCTTTTAGTTTTAAGTGTAATTTTCGCACACAGTTGTATTATCTACTGTTTATGAATAAAGATTGATTGAAGTGGTAATAAGAAAAAATATGGTTTTGCAAAAACATTTAATGTAGGATTTTACGAGAAAAATTCCTACCTTTACGTTATTTAACTACGTTTATTGGTTGTGATGCCGGATTAGGCTTAGAATAACATCACCCCATGTCTTTTCCGTGGGTGTCGTAAAAGGCAACCATGAGACTCAAGGGTGTTATAGGTATTACAATTTTAGGCGACTGGCTGACAACTTATTATAAATGGTGATAATGAGTTGTCTGAAGGACCCTCAAACGTTTGTCAGACGTTGCGTAAATGTCCGTTTTAAACGGCCGATTACGCTCTGCCTTCCCTAAAGGGATATATGCGTGATATATAGAGTGTAACTAAAAAAACTGCGTTCCTTTTTAGGGCTGAACCAGCCCATGAAATTGATAAACTTTCCTCAAGGAACATAGACCAATAAATGAATAAAATATGAAGACCTCACATACAACCAGACTTGGTCGGCTGCTACATTTTGTATAGGGGGAGGTCACAATCTTTTTTTCATATTTAGACCTATGTTTCTTAAGGAAAGTTTTTCAGTTACATATGCTGGCTCATTCCTTGAAAGGGACGCAGTACATTTCTTTGGAAAAAATCCTTGTATGTAAATGTTGTTATAAACTGCAGATCATTAATAAAAGTAACACGAGTAAAATCTTTTGATTCTCACTCCTCAATTACTTGCTAGATCTTTAAAGGAAACCTAATAAACTATTATGCTATGGATAAGTAGATTAATTACATTTTACGCGTGATAGGTCGGTCTGCGGTAAACCGAACCATTTAAACTGACTCCATTAGAATTTAAGGTTCATCACGGAATATTGGTTATAAACTTGAATTGCTAAATTTCAATTATTTATTTTACACTACAAATAGTTATAATTTAAAGGGTTCTTACCGACAAAAATCGGGAGCTTAAAATAATAGCAATTCGTCGGTAAGAATTCGTTTAAATTTTACTATGAATAGTTTAAATGCTAGTTAGTAGGATAAAGAAATAAGAGCAATTATTTCGGCCGTGTGATGCTGGCTTACAATAGCGTTACCTACCCCATTTCTTTCCCGCGGGTGTCGAAAGAGGCGACTAAGGGACTCGAGGGATTTATGTGTATTGCAACTATGGGCGACAGGCTTACAACGTGTCACTACTGTTGTAGTGATACACAATTTTTCTGAAACAGCCCTAAAATATTTGTCAGAAGTGGCAATAGCAAGTTGATTTTACGGTTTTTAACGCTCTGCCTTCCCCGCAAGTTTTAAGCGTAATATTTGTATGCATACAAAAATACATAAAGGTATCACGCATATATCCCTTGCGAGGCAGGAAGAGCGTCAACGGCCGTGAAAACGACATTTACGCCACGTCTGACAAACAATTGAGGGTCATTCAGAAAATTGTATATCAGGCTGTGACCATATACCCTATACCCACGGGAAAGAAATGGGGTGATGCTATTGTAAGCCGACATCACTCGGCAGTCAGTACGTATGCATGTATTTTTAGGTAGCCGTCGAATGCAGTCGGACCACGGTTCTTGAAAGCGCCTGCAGTAATTTGTCTAATTGATGAATGATGAAGAAAAAGTTACGTTTGCAAGCTTTCTAATGCGTACAGATTTGGTCGGCTAACGGCAATAATGGTAGAAAAGTTGTGCCAGTTATGGCGGTGACTGCCAGCAGTAAAGTGACGGCATTTAAAGCACTTTCCTACCCTATAACACAAACTCACATTTGCAGGCCTTCTTATGCGTGATAGGTTTAGTCAGGTTGCGTTGGTAACCCTCGCGGCAATGTCTGTAAGGGCATTTGAAGCACACTCCAATCCTGGTACTAACTAATAAATACTCACGTTTGCAGGCCTTCTTATGCGTGATAGGTTTAGTCGGGTCTCAGTAGTACCCCTCCCGGCAATGTTTGAAGCACTCTCCAACCCTTGTAGTAACTAATAAACACTTACGTTTGCAGGCCTTCTTATGCGTGATAGGTTTAGTCGAGTCTCGATAGTAGGTACCTCTCCCGGCAATAATGGCAATGTCTGCCGGCATTAAAGTGGCGGCATTTGAAGCACTTTCCGATCCTATAATAGACACTTATGTTTGCAGGCCTTCTCATGCGTGATAGGTTTGGTCAGGTCGCGGTAGTACCCCTCCCGGCAATAATGGCAATGTCTGCTGGCATTAAAGTGGCGGCATTTGAAGCACTTTCCGATCCTATAATAGACACTTACTTTTGCAGGCCTTCTTATGCGTGACAGGGTTGCGTTAGTTACCCTGGTGGCAATGTCTGCCAGCGAGGAAGTAAGGCATTTGAAGCACTTTCCTACCCTATAATAGACACTCACGTTTGCAGGCCTTCTTATGCGTGATAGGTTTAGTCGGTAGTACCCCTCCCGGCAATAATGGCAATGTCTGCCGGCATTTGAAGCACTTTCCGACCCTATAACACAAACTCACGTTTGCAGGCCTTATGCGTGGTAGGTTAAGTCAGGTTGCGTTAGTAACCCTCGCGGCAATGTTTGAAGCACTCTCCAACCCTTGTACTAACTAATAAATACTCAAGTTTGCAGGCCTTCTTATGCGTGATAGGTTTGGTCGGATAGCGGTAGTACCCCTCCCGGCAATAGTGGCAATGTCTGCCGGCAGTAAAGTGGCGGCATTTGAAGCACTCTCCGACCCTATAATAGACACTTACGTTTGCAGGCCTTCTTATGCGTGATAGGTTTGGTTGGGTCTCGGTAGTACTCCTCCCGGCAATAATGGCAATGTCTGCCAGCATTTGAAGCACTTTCCAACCCAATAACATAAACTCACGTTTGCAGGCCTTCTTATGCGTGATAGGTTTAATCAGGTTGCGTTAGTAACCCTCGTGGCAATGTTAGAAGCACTCTCCAATCCTGGCACTAACTAATAGACACTTACGTTTGCAGGCCTTTTTATGCGCGATAGGTTTAGTCGGATCACGGTAGTACCCCTCCCGGCAATAATGGCAATGTCTGCCGGCAGTAAAGTGGCGGCATTTAAAGCACTTTCCTACCCTATAATAGACACTTACGTTTGCAGGCCTTCTTATGCGTGATAGGTTTAGTCGGGTCTCGGTAGTACCCCTCCCGGCTATAATAGCAATGTCTGCCGGCAGTACAGTGGCGGCATTTGAAGCACTTTCCTGTCCAATAACATAAACTTACGTTTGCAGGCCTTCTTATGCGTGATAGATTTAGTCGGGTCACGGTAGTACCCCTCCCGGCAATAATGGCAATGTCTGCCGGCAGTAAAGTGGCGGCATTTGAAGCACTTTCCGACCCTATAATAGACACTTACGTTTGCAGGCCTTCTTATGCGTGATAGGTTTGGTCGGGTCTCGGTAGTAGCCCTCCCGGCAATAATGGCAATGTCTGCCGGCAGTAAAGTGGCGGCATTTGAAGCACACTCCGCCGCTGGTACGGCCGGACAACTTGTAAAGTTCCATGTTGAAGCGACAGCGACGGGCGTGGCCGTTGCAGTTGCATTCTGCAAAGATAGAGACAGACTGGTTAATAGAAAAAGTTTATTTGTTTATAAAATATAAACATATATACAGACAGCACTCCGAAAAAAATATTTGACACGCAAAAAAAATCTTTGCTTCCCATAGTAATTACAGTTTTGATTTTGTATGGGAGGTCAAATATTTTTTGTCGTTTCCTAAAACATTTTTTATGGAAAGTTGTTCAGTTACATGGTCTGCATGCACCCTATCAGTATTCGGAGGGCTGTCCCTCTTACACCTTAGTCACCCGTGACCACGAGCTCTGTAAAGAGCTCGAAACGTAGGAATTGTAAAATCCAAAAACACAACTTAAATCCGTTACAAAAGTGAAATCTCGTATCGGAGGACAAGACTCACTTTGGGTCGTCGAGCCGGCGATGTTAGTAAATCCGTTTAAAATTGTTTTATTGTGATGAGTAATAGTTGTGCAAACTCAAGAAAATATTATAGTAGTCATGGTGCACTTGACCGTATCCAGTATCGGTAAGTCCCAGCCCGTGTATCTGGTGTACCCGGCCGGGCATGTTTACCGGATATTAATTGCGCCATTCCGAGAGCACGGGTCAGCAACAGTTGGCTAATGTGCCCGATATGTTACCGTGGACTAGTGGACCTCAGAGTGACTCAGAGCAAGAATTAATGGAAGAAATCCTAAGTATAAGTGCAGTGAAGCCGTTTGAAATTCAGAATTGTGTCCAAAAGGAAGTGACAGGCTCCATAAATGTCGCCTATCTTGACTAGCTGGCTGCTTTCTATCGTAAATCGTTGGCATAATGTAAAAAACATGTTTTTTATGTTTTTGCTTACTTTACTCGTTGCGTTTACATTTACCGGATATTAATTGCGCAATTCCGTGAGCACGGGTTAGCAACAGTTGGCTAATGTGCCCGATATGTAACCGTGGACTAGTGGACCTCAGAGTGGCTCAAAGCAAGAATGAATGGAAGAAATCCTAAAGGTGCCGTGTGATGCCGGCCTAGAATAGCATCACCCCATTTCTTACCCATGGGTGTCGTAAGAGGCGACTACGGGACTCGAGGGTTGGATGTGTTTTGAAACTTTAGGCGAGGGGCTGACAATCTGTCACTATAGTAATAAACAGTTATCTGATTGACCCTCAAACTTTTGTCAGACGTGGTGTTGATGTCCGTTTTGCGGTCGTTGACGCTCTGCCTGCCCCGTAAGGGATATAGGCGTGATTTATGTATGTATGTAATCCTAAATATAACTGCAGTGAAGCCGCTAGAAATTCAGAATTGCACCCAAAAGGAAGTGACAGGCTCCATAAGTGTCGCCTTCTAGCTGGCTGTTTTCTATCGTAAATCGTTGATATAATGTAAAAAACTTGTTTTTTTTTAATGTATTTGTTTGCACAAAGCTTTTACCCGATATTAGTTGCGCCATTACAAGAGCACGGGTCAGCAATGATGGACCCAATAATATGTGCGCCTTGAAGAAAAGTATCACCGTGGAATTGCAAAAAGCTTGTTCCGCACTCGTCTTCTTAACCACCTTCTACACAGCTGAATTGCAATATTATTACAGGCCTCAATTCTCTTATTATATATGCTACTGTTATGCCATCGACACTCAACAGTCATTCTATTGCCATTGTGATTTTCTATACTTCAAACTGTAAGTCAAAACTAATCCACTGACACTGTTGAAACACAACGGAGACGCTTTTCAAATAGCGGATTACGGCCCCCGGTTGGTTCATTTTTTTCTTGGTTTCGCTCTGAAAATCACAGCAATCCCTCTGGAGATATTCCTTGCTCTGAGACCGACTGCTAATGCCTCGGACACTAGGTTAATGTTTCGGATTCTGTTACATAGGTAACCAAAGTGCGATATTCAATATTGCTAGTGTGATTGCGAGCAATAACTACTCAAGATTAGAGATTGCTTGAAATTATTTCGAGTTAATTTAGCGACGCACTGTTGTAGGTAGATTAGTTTTTTTTTTATTATTAAGTATGGGTTTGCTCTTGACTCTAGTCTAGGTCATAGGTCTGTCCTATGACCAGAAGAAGCCTGTTCACTCTTACTTTGAAGAGATTAGGGTTGTATGCGTTTGGAAACACAGACGCAGGTAGTGAGTTCCACTCTTTAGCAGTGCGCATTATAAATGATGACTGGTATTAGAAGTAGAAGTAGTATTAGTATTAGTTGGGAAATTTTATACATTGTTTGAATCACAGACCAAAAACGTGCAGGTGACGTTTCGGTGTTGTGGTATGAATGAATGAATATGACGTCAAAGCTTTTCCATGCGAGATGTCATATCCCATATCTACTCGTACTATCTAAAAGTCCGCCATACCAAGATTATCCTCAGCCATAAGTATGTGTCATGCGTTGCGAAGCTCAGCGAGCTTTTATTTTTTTCAGACTGGAATCTTAGCCCCGGGGCTTTGAAAACTACACAGCAATGCCTCACCCGGAGAAGTTTGCGTGTTGTTCAAACAACCAGCCCAAGTTTACCCTATGGGCGTGACTCGGCTTATGACTTGATCTGGGAAGAACGGATTGCACTGAATCTACCCGGCACGTGCCGGTAGTTCCCAAAATGGGGAACAAATGAGGGTCCTCCGCGCCCCCGCTGGCGGGGGCGTCGGTTGCTTAAAGAGCTTGTGGAGTGTAGGTGATAGGTCAAACCTGGTACCGACTTTCAACGCTGGAATGTTTGGCTCGCGAATCGTAAAACTGTCAACGCGTTCTGTTCGCTTCAAAACGAGAGTAAAACAACGATTGCATAGCCACTGGAGATGTGTGATGTCGTGTTCAAAATGTTTTTAAAACAGACTAGAATGAATAAGTTTGCGAATATAAATACTTGCAATCACTTACTTACTTCTTGTTATTTTTTTTTTGTTAGCTATGGATATTTTCTATTGTAGGTGTTGTATTTACACTGTATTGTATTATTGTTTTTCTATCTATTCCATTTGCTCACTTAAAAGAAATTGATATTTTCTGATATGGAACTCCAGGTCCTTTTTGTCCAATACACGTTTGTATTTTTGTCTTGTAAATATGGCTGTATGTGAACTGAATATCAAAATATATAAATGACAAAGAAAATAAAGAAAAAATAGGCATCATCCACGTAACAATGATAAAATTTGCTGTATTTTTGGGTAAATACGCTTAATTTACAGCCTTTTTATGCTTTCGTGTACGAAAAACACTTACATGCTATACGAGAATTTGAAATAAGCTGGATCTGTCGCAAAATTTCAAATTATTCACATAATATGACATCAAAGATACGTGTGATGTCCATGATCCTCATCTTTTCCGTGGGTGTTGTGAGAGGCGACGAAGGGACTCGAGAGTTACATGCGTATTGCAATTCGAGGTGATGGGCTGACAAACTATCACTATATAGCGATCCACAATTTCCTTCCAATCCTCAATTTTCCAAAATATTTCCTGCGCGAGTTGTCCTATCTTGTTGCCATGAAGAGGATGTCAGGAGGTCTCCCTTTCCCAATTGAGAGGTATCGTATTGTTCATAGGAAGGCAATTTATGTGTATGGGCAAAAAACTTTTTAATATATTTGAAATGATATATAATGTAAGTTATACTACAACGTCGGAATGTAAATCCAAATTGTTCCATTGGTTAAGTGCTTTAGACTATACAGGTACCGAAAACTTTATAAATAATGTTTTGCGCATTTAATTAAACTCTTTCACACTAACTAATCACACACATTCACAGCACACACCTTTTTTTCCCTTTTCTTTTATAGTTCTTACTGTTTAGTTTTATACCAGCGCATTGAAAATTATTGCACGTTTACCTTTATAACACACAAAGACTGCTCTTACGACATTATTGGTTGTCTTTGAATGTGAGGAACCCTATCTTCCAAGATACAGGTATTAAACCTAGTTTGGGAGAAAGAGTTTCAACTTTGTTTGTCATCTTGACCTAAAATACCTAATTGTGTATCTTCAATGTGTATCATTGGTGAAATAAACTATTCTTATTCTTATCTTGTCAAATCTTGCAACTGTCCGACATTTTACAAATTCTACGTAGGTACTTTTACCAGTCACATATCTGTCAACTCCATCAATCTTACCAAGATACGCTCAACAGATGTGACGGTAAAAAATATAACTATTTGTCTAGTGAGTACGAGTTGTTTTCGTTACTGAGATGTGAAAATATTTTGTTAGAGGAAAACAGGCGGAATGATTTCGGTGAATGTACATTTTGATTTATGACCACGTTACGTAACTCTCATAATATTCATATATGTTTTTATAAGTAGTTAGAGTTAATTCTGTTAAGTGAACAAAAAACTTAGGTAAATTTTCAGTTTCAGCCCAAGATCGCGTTAATATAAATATGTCAAACGTTTTATAAAACTAGTAATTGACTCAGTTAAAAATATTATAGTGTTGAAGATAGATTTTCAAGAACCATTTTTAGATGAATAGAATTGCATTTTTTTGTTATGTTACTCTAGAAAAAAATCCTAAAGATAATTTTCGGTCTTAATGCAAATTTTCTCCAAGACGGCTAAAATTATATAGTTCCTTTTTATACATAATAATGTTTAGAGGTTTATTTTTATCTCGCATATTATTTATTACACGTGAAAAGTTTGTG
This sequence comes from Tuta absoluta, assembly GCA_027580185.1. NCBI lineage: Eukaryota > Metazoa > Arthropoda > Insecta > Lepidoptera > Gelechiidae > Tuta > Tuta absoluta. Next base: position 1,939,370 of record JAQAHW010000023.1, on the reverse strand, counting down.
AAACCCCCAAAAACGCGCAAAACAATTGCAAATATCTGATTGTGTGTTTCTCAGGTCAGTCAGGTAAGGGACAGTCGCTTCACCCTACTTAGCGCCTTAAATATAAGGTGTAAAAAAATTAGCTGAGAATATTTTAAGGGGTGAACCAGTACGTAAAACTGAACAACTTTCCCCAAGGAACATAGGTCGAAATATGAAAAAAATATTTGACCCTCCCATATACTTAGTGTGTTACCCGGCCGGGATAATTTGTATGGGAGGACCAATTTTATTTTTCATTTCACCATGTATACTTATACATACTTTAAAATACTTTTAAAAAAAATTGGTGTAATATTTTAAGGGTCGCCAGATGTGGCTTCCGACCCTGAATCAAAAATAACATAAAAAGAAAATAAAAATATTTTCTGGGACATAGCCGAATTTCGAGCAAAAATTGGACATAGCCGAAATTTTGGAAATTATTTTAAAATCCCTATAAAATCGAATATAATCGATGAAAAGGCCTGAAATCTTTAAAAACACTAATTAATAGCATTATCTATCGATAACATGCATAAAAAGTGGAAAAAGACATAGTCTGAAAATCACCTGAAAACGACGTGCGGACGACCGGTTCGTAGCATCCATATACATAGGGGGAGTATCGGTGCGGTGAGCCGAGAGATGAAAAATCGAAGTTTCACCGATTGAATAGGCGATCGGTGGAAAGTAATAAGTTATGTCTAGAAACATAAAATAATATGTTTTAAATGGTTTGGTAAGCCATTAGACCTTCGATAAGAAAATATAAAATTTTCTATATAAATAAAAATCGAATTTGGGAAATTTGATTAAAAAGTTGTAAATTAATTTTACTCTTAAGAAAGACATCGCTAGCGATGAAATATGTTTTGGAACAACATATAAAAAGTGATTAAGAGGGAATCACATAAAAATAGGAAAATTTCCTATGGGCGCGGATGGGTAAAAGTCTGCACCCTGAGCTTGAAAGCAGCAATTTTATATTATTTAAATGACATATCTGGCATACAGCCGCCTGCAAAGATGGGTTTCGTTGGGCCCTAAGCAGTATCACAGTATGTAATTGTACTGATACAACGTTACCATTTTGAACAGACATATAGATAACCTCTGGTCTTAGTAGTAGATGGCTGAGATTACGATAGCTTGGATAAATGATTCAAAGATTTAGTAATGAATGATTTGATGATTTATGCTCCACAAGTTCGAGGTACGTCAAGCGCTTGATGGCATGTATAGAGCACGCTATACATTTGACCGCGAGTTATAGAGAGGAAATGTTTGTACTATTTCGATTCTATAATTGTTGCATGTCTAGGTCATACGGAATACTTATTCGGGAAACGGTGACTGCGTACGAGATGTTAATGAATTATAAAAGAATTGAAGAGACACCGTAGTCGGCAGGCTACGTAAAGTCTACAAGCAGGACTATCTTAGTAGCTTAAGGAACAGAGTTGGTTTTGCGTATCTCATGGATCATTTTGAATTGTGAAACATCTTTTGAGTTAGTGTTGCGCCAAGACGGACACAAGCAGTGCTATGGCTATCGTTTGACTTTGTCAGATACCAACAGATAAGAGGCTCTATCATAACTCTAACGTGGTTAAGTGGGGAATACTAAGCGGTCTTAAGATTAGCGCTAGTCCCCTCTACTTGGCACATTGAGGTGTGCACTCGAACGCAATACGACCAAAGTTGCAGGTCACTCTAAGGAGTATAAAATAATAAAGTAATTCAAGTCTATTTCATTTATGAAACTGACATAGGGGGGATGACACTGAACCCCAAATCAGATGCAGCTGATAAACATGACTCTAGGTATATGATGGCTGATAGGAGTGAAACGGTGCATTCCATGAAGCGAAGATGCAGAAGAGAGGGGCGAAAGCATAACAATCCTCGCAGGTATCTAATAAATCGCTGAAAGGGGTGGTAGTCGTGGAACGATAGTGGTTGTAAGACCCCTCCTACTTATGTCAAATTTGTACGGAGTACTTCAGCGAGGCTAACTGATTAGTCGGTTTATTGGTCTGTCTGTGTGGCTGCCGCATCTGATAATTGAATTAACTTTATCGCAGCTTAATACTGCTAGTACTAACCATTTATCTATGAAAGAGATCGAACGCAAGACGACCTAGGTTGCAGGTCAAAACTCTATGGAGTAATGAAATAAGTACATAAACAAGTGCTGTCAGTCCATGGCATGCCCAAAAGCACTTTGTTAGCTTAAGAATGAATTAAGCTGCAACCACTCGAACGCATTACGACCGGGTTACTGGTCCTGTCTGTGTGACAGATAGTAACTGTACGACTCTTTAGAATACCGCTGGGAATCCGGCCTGTCTGTGTGACAACCAAGGTATTTGGCTAACTGGAACTGTAAAGTTATGGATAATATCCAATAAATCTAACTAATGATGAAACAGTACTACAATAGAATTCTGATAAGTCTAAAGGACTATGTACGAGATATCGGAGTTCTATTTTCGTCTGACCGATGAAGTAGACTGTTTGGCTTGCAACCAACTGCACATGAACGGAGACGTTCATAGCTTACAGAGTCCTGTAAGCAACCGATGGCATTTTGGTGAAACGGAGGGATCCTGCAGGTATGGCATCTGGGGATGCTGTACTGGAAGAGGGTCATCGTAGAGATGCGGGACGGGAGCCTCCCTACCTTCTCCACCCCATTTTATTTTTTATTTAAGATTGAAGTTGGTTGATGGGGTCTTCTTGATAGAGGATCTCTGAAAATCTTAAAAATCTTCTTTCTGAATGGTAAGTCTTTTGTGGAAGCTTAGTTCAAGAGCATAAGCAGTAATTAATAAAATGGAGGAGATGCGTTTCTTATATCAAGCGTTGATATAACCAAGATGTAGATGTCGTCCATGGTTCGCCGTGAACGACATTTTATTCTATTTAAGGATATATTATGTGTTTCAGGGATAGACCTTGGGATGCATAATATATTTTATTTTATTTTTTTAAAGAAATTAAAGGCACAATAATTTCTTTCATGCGATAGAACTAAACGAAGGCTCAAAATAAGAGAGTATAGATTCTTTCTGATGGCAAGTAAGTGACTCAAAATTATCTGGGTTACTACAAACATCGTGGACTTGGCCACTAGATGATCACTATTTAATAATATTTATGTTTATTATACAACAACGTCAACCTATTAGCGGCAATTATTGAGATTTGTTAATGTCAATAATTGTATCAACGTTAATTTATAGGTTGTTTAAAGATAGAAAATCAAGCGAGTGATTGTATCATTTGTCTCTGATTAGTATATCAAATAGCAGTTTGGGTTTTTCATCCGAACGTTATTATACAGTGGAATTCTCTCTCTTTCCGAGTGAAATTGAGATTTTATTGCATTTGAGCTAAGACGTTAGTGAAACCTTCGCTTTGAATGTTTCTCTGAGTGTCAGTTGTCGTGAAAGCGATCTGCGCCCTACAGACTTAACCAGCCTGGACTGGGTGAGATATCTTGGACTGGGGTCTGGAGTCACATAAGAAATTAAAATCTATTATTTTGGATTTTATAGAGGATAAGGTTCAGTTACAATTTGGTGCCGTGACCAGGATATGGGATAATGATATTTCATATACCTATGGACCACTACAACTCTATCACAAGTCTTACATTGGACAAAAATTTATTAAGCATTTAAAAACTACAAAAGTAGTCTACCACAACAACTTTATCACAAGTCTTACAATGTCCAAAAATTTATTAAGCATTTTAATACTTTAAAAGTAGGCTACGGCCTACAATTTGTTGTCCGTGAAAATGGATGAGCGACCTTACTTGCCATTAGATCATTATTATAATAATGTTTCTATTGTTACAGATTCGAAGAGAGAGCGAATAAAAGTTGCGAGCAGACGCGATTGCAAGAGCAAGAGAACCTTAAATAACAGTGATTTAAAGTGCTATAAATAGATTAAATAAGCGATTATTTTAGAAAAAGACGAAGTGAATAAACAAAACTGAAATAGGACAGTGAATTACATTAAATAAATAAACAGTGACCAAAGGGAGAAGGATGAGTGACGAAGAGCGTCAGGAAGAAGAGAGGGGGCAAGGGGAATATGAGCCCCCGAAAAAGCGTAGAAAGTCGAAGAGAGTAAAACGCAGTAATGAACAGACGGATGAGGACGTCGAGCAACCTCAACCGTCTAAGGAGTTTGCCATTTTGGTAAAACTAATCAATAAGCATACCAAAAATATTGATGCGAAGCTCAATGAGCTTGGAAGGGAGGTTAAAAGAACCTCCCAGGCGCAGAAGGCCTTGGTGTCAAACCAAGCAAACAACAGTGACTCCACAAAAGAGTCAACACCTATCCCCGAGGTGCTGGACAAGAGAATTGTATATTCAATTACAAATCTCAATCAGGAAAGGCCAAGATTCGGCGGACATAATTACCGAACAAAAGCAGGAAACAAAATACACCCTGTGACCTTTTTGGAAGATCTAACCGCATATTTGAGGAAAATACCTGGACACACCTTGGAACATAAAGAACTAGACATAGTTCAAGAGTGCTTATTGGATCAAGCACGAGATTGGTCACGTATATACAAAGACCGATGGATTACATTCCAGGATTTCAAGAATGATTTCCTTGAGACCTATTGGGGTGAGGTCGAGCAAAATAAAGTGCGTAGAGAAATAGTAAGCAACCGTTGGGATAGCCATAAAAACCCCACGATGTTGGAGCACTTTCTGAAATTGGCTGGACAAGTAAACCTGTTGCAGTTTACGATTCCAGTCAAACAATTGATTGCTGATATTATGCGTCACTATCCGCCAAATGTACAGCAATTGTGGGCATTGTCCAGGAGCGACACAATACTAGCTGCCACTGAGTTCCTACGCCAATTAGACAACATAAATAACTATGCTGGAGAGAGCAGCAAGGAAAATAAGCGGTCAGCGCCAGCAGAGGCGAGAGACGAAGAAAGAAGGCCTTTTAAGAAGCACTTCAGACGCTATCAGGAATGGAAGAAACCCGAGATGGGTCAATCAAAGAAAGACGCTGGAGGCGATCGTCCTGCAGTTGCAACAGCGGCGGTCGTAGAAGTGGAAGTGCCCAAAGTGAGCGAGTCGGGAAACGCCTAAGTGCTAAATGTAACAACCCCGAACATTTAGCAGCGGTCAACAAAGACGTGGGGTGTAATTCTATAGCGTTAAGAATAATGAAAAGGTCTGGATGGAAACCTGGAGAGCCGTTGGGTAAAACTATGCAAGGAATATTAAGACCTGTTGAGGTAAAGGGACAACAGGGTCGAGCAGGCATTGGTTTTGTTAATATTTTGGAGAATATAACGGAGTTAGTGCAAACACGATTTGAGTTGCTTTTAGCCGAAAAAGCAGTTATTGATAATCGAATCAATACAGTATTTGATGAAGACCAGAAGGTAAGGGAGTTAATGTCCACATCTAGGCCTGATATCATGGTTAATTGTGAAGGGCTTGAGGTTCGAGCAATGGTTGATTCAGGCTCAGATGTAACATGCATAAACGAGGACTTCTTTAAAGAGTTAATGGCTAAAAATGACAAGTTACCCATGATTCCGGTCAAAGGGTTCCAAGTACGGGGGGCTGTGGGACAAAGATCCTCAAAAGTAAACCGTCAAATCAACTTAAATGTTCGATTAACCAAAGAACTAGCTTTTGACGCACCGTTCTTAATTATCCCAGGATTAGTACGACCGATGATCCTAGGATATGATTTTATGTTAACAAATAAAATCAATATTCAATGCCGTAACGATAAAGGGATTAATTTCGAGAAAGACAATAGAGAACATTTTGTTCCTTTCATAGAGCCGGTTGCAATTAACTCGATCGAACCGGAAGTGGAGGTGGAAAGAAGCAATTCCTTTGAAGATGAAATAAAAGTGGGTTCCAACATTGGAAGTAAAGGAAAATCAAGATTGGTGAATTTGTTAAAGAAGTTTGGTAAACTATTTTCAACTAAACTTGGGAGGTGCAACTGTTACGAACATGAAATTATCATGCTCGATAATACTCCTATTGTCAAAAGAAGTTATCCGGTTCCATATGCATATACAGAGAAAATGGAACAAAAGCTGAAAGAAATGGAAGAGATGGGAATTATAACGAGGGCATCTACTCCATATTCCAGTCCATTAACGTTTGCGTTAAAGAAAGACGGCTCTATCAGAGTCCTACTTGATGCCAGAGGAATAAATAAATATATGGTGGCGGAGACCGAAAAGCCACCGATGCAAATCGATGTTCTAAATTCATTTCACGGAGCGAATTTCATAACAACTATTGATTTAAATAACGCATACTTTCAAATACCTATAAATGCTCAGGGCAAGAAATACACAGGATTTACTTTTAATGGGAGGTCCTATGTATACAATGTGCTTCCACAAGGATTAAAAACATCTGTGGGAAGTTTCAGTCGTGCGATGGACAAGATCTTAGGTCCAGACATTAGAGAGTTCTGTGTCAATTACCTAGATGATCTTGCGATTATTACGAAGGGTTCATTTAAAGACCATCTAGAACACATTGAACGAGTTTTAGAAAGGCTGAGCAAAGCGGGTCTTACGTGCAACTTACAGAAATGCGAATTCGGTTGCAAGGAAGTGAAAATGCTGGGTTTTGTAATTGCTACGGATGGTATCCGAACTGATCCTGATAAATTGAAGGCCATTAAAGAATTCCCAACGCCAAAGAAAGTAAAGCATGTAAGGGCTTTCTTGGGACTCTGTAATTTTTATCGACGATTCATTCCGAGGTATAATGCTAGCATAATACCTCTTTGTGAATTATTGAAAAAAGGAAAGAGATGGAATTGGGGAATAAATGAACAAAAAGCATTTGACGAACTAAAGGAAAAATTTATTCAAACGATCACACTACACCATCCAGACTTCAATAAGCCTTATTATATTCAAACAGACTGTTCAGGGATTGGACTAGCAGGGGTCCTTTACCAGTATGAAGATGAAAGGCAAGAACAGATGAGGATTCTTGGATTCCATAGTAAAAGCCTCAGAGGAGCCGAATTAAATTGGACAACAACTGAACAAGAACTTTACGCCATTATAAGCACTTTGAAGAAGTATGAAACCTACCTTAGGGGTTCAGAAATCTACATAAGAACAGATCACAAAGCACTTCTTTTTATCAACAACATGAAACTCTATAACAGTAGAGTTACTAGATGGATTTTATACCTTGATCAGTTCAAGTTCAAGATTGAACATGTACCGGGCAAAATGAATATAGCTGCAGATATCCTGAGCAGATATCCACCAGAAAGCGACATAATTCAGGAGGAAAAGGCGCAATGTCCAGAGATAGCATACATGAGTGTGCGTAAAAACCCCGAGTTGCATAAAGGTCTGAAGAACCTCAAAGAATTGCAACAACAAGATGCGATCTGTGAGGAAATTATGCGTGACATATATCAAAACCATACCGAACATGTGAACAGGCTTAGTTCGCGATGTTTCATCAGGGATGAGAAGCTGTTTATAACAGTAAACGATCGGGAAGTATTGGTTTTGCCCGCTTCGTTAATCGATATGGTTATCGAACAAGTTCATGAGGAGATGGGACATCAAGGTGCTTATAAGGTCATTAAATATATCAAAGATAGATTTTATTGGCCTAATCTAAATCGAGATGTAAAGCGATTAATTAGAAGTTGCCAAATTTGCCAATTGGCAAAGTGTAATAACTACAAGTATTTTGGACCCTGTCAGTCGATCGTAACCAAGGAAATTGGTGATCTAATAATGGCAGATATCTACGGCCCCCTACCTAAGGGTAGGTGTGCTTACCAATATATACTTGTAGTTCAGGATACCTTCAGTAAATTCGCAAAAATGTATCCAATGAGGAATGCAACTTCAAAAACAGTCATTGATAAAATGAAATTGTTTCTAGAAATTATTCATCCTAAAGCGATTATGACAGATAATGGACCTCAGTTCATTAGTAAACTTTGGAATGATTACTTCAATAAAATGAATGTAAAAATATTACACACTACAGTAAGAAACCCCCGACCGAACACAACTGAAAGAGTGAATAAGGAACTTGGGCGCATGTTCCGGGCATACTGTCACGAAAAACATGGAAGCTGGGCTACAGTGTTGCCTGAGATAGAAGAGTTATATAACAATACTACTCATGATAGTACGGGTTTCACACCATGTCAAATTATGTATGGCAAACCAATTAAATTGACCTTTGATAAGTATTTGAACTTGCCTACAGGAACTCAAGATGTTCAGAAGATCAGGGAACAAGTCAGACACAACTTGGAGAACCAAAGCAGGGTAAAAAAATCAAATAGCAGTTTGGGTTTTTCATCCGAACGTTATTATACAGTGGAATTCTCTCTCTTTCCGAGTGAAATTGAGATTTTATTGCATTTGAGCTAAGACGTTAGTGAAACCTTCGCTTTGAATGTTTCTCTGAGTGTCAGTTGTCGTGAAAGCGATCTGCGCCCTACAGACTTAACCAGCCTGGACTGGGTGAGATATCTTGGACTGGGGTCTGGAGTCACATAAGAAATTAAAATCTATTATTTTGGATTTTATAGAGGATAAGGTTCAGTTACAATATCCAGAGTATTTAAGTATATTTTATCTATCACATATAAATCAGCAAGAAAAGAAAGGAGGTAGGAATAGGTAAGTAGTATTGTTTTTAACTTGTTGACTTTAAAATACTTTTAAAAAAAATTGGTGTAATATTTTAAGGGTGTAGATATAACTAAAATTATAATGACAACAAGTTAAAAACAATACTACTTACCTATTCCTACCTCCTTTCTTTTCTTGCTGATTTATATGTGATAGATAAAATATACTTAAATACTCTGGATATTAGTGTTTTTATAAAAAAAAAAGTGTAGCTTATAGTTCAGATCAAAAGCAACGGAATATGTTCCTCTTTAATATCAAAAACTTCCAAAGAAAACTTATGTCTTTCGCACAACAAAAACCACAAACCTCTTTCCAAATTATTTCACATTAGGGTCACTCAAGTCATTTGACCCTAAACAATTTGTCATGCACACGACAACAGAAAAAAAGCCGCAAAAACAAAAGCAGTGCACTCGACAAGTCGTAAATCATTTCGGGAACGTTGTGAACGACAGTGACATTCCTCGTTTTGCCTCCGCTATGCTAAATGATAGTTTGCGGGGCTCATACTTGGTTAGGTAAGATTTATGTTGCTAAGATGTGATGAATGAACTAGGTAAGGAAGGTCGATAAGTTAAAGAGTTTTTGGAGAATGTTTTGCTACTGTTATTAAAAGGAAAGGTGACTAAGGGACTCGAGGGTTTCTTGAGTTTAAAAATTTTATGTAACAGGCTGACAACCTGTCACTATAGTGATACACGATGTCTATGAATTACCCTCAAAAGTCAGACGTAACATCAATGTCAGTTTTTTGCGGCCGTTTATGCTCTGCCTACCTCGCAAGGGCTAACGGCCTTATATGTGTTTACAGGGTTTAAGAGACAGCTCTCCGAATACTGAATGGGTTCATTCTGACCATGAAACTGAACAACTTTCCCATAGGAACATATTTCAGGAAACGTGAAGAAATATTTGACTTTCTAGGTATAGTAAAGGCGATCGTGATTTTGTATGGAAGATCGTCTTTTTTCTCGTTTTCTGACATACCTAGTTATGTTGCCAAGAAAAAGTTGTTCAGTTTCGTGGTCTGGTATTCGGAGAGATGTCCCTTACACCCCGTATTTGTATGTATTTAAAGGTAGGTTAACTAAGACATAAATTAATAAGCCCTAATACTGGCCCTAGACTTACTAAGTGATAGTTGGAATGCGAATCACGTCCGCGGTTTGGATGATTTATGCCCTGGAAGATTAATGTGGCTGAGGTTTCCCAGACTCACTCCGAACTGGCTTCGATATATTGATTAGATAAGTCGTTTGTCTTCCTTGGTTTGAGTTATTGATAGTTATTTAAAATGGTTAAATGTATTTTATAGATGGAAGATCCAAAAGTTGCAGGGAAGTAGGCTGCGGTGCTAGGACACGTAAAGAGAAGACCTCCTGAATATAAAGGCAACTAAGTAGCCAATCTAAACACCCGGGGGATCCGAAGAAGAGGAAGACCGAAGGTGGTTAGACGTCACCCGGAAGGACACGAGTTCCTGCGATGTGACTGAGGAAGACACGTCCAACAGAGAGAAGTGAGAGAAAACAAGAAAGGCAGATACCATTAGATGGGAATAATCATTGCCAAGGATAGAGAGAGAGAGAGAGAAGGTAGGTGCCTACTTATAGTAGATTTTATAAGGCAGTTCTTCCTTTTTCTTCCTTCGTTCTTCCTTCGTCCGTAATTGCGTATTTTGAAAGCAAAGCGTTAACGGATGCGTCTGTCGCACCGTAAACTACATTCACAAATATGGGTATAAGATCGGAATTCGAGACTTTCTTTCGTCTGACAGACGCATGCGTTACGGTGCGTTAAAAATACGCAAAAACGGACGACAAGTGGGAGAACCGCCTATAACTTTTCAATTTAGAAAAATGGAAGTTCGGTCTACTAAAACATGAAACTTTCTTGATTTGGCTAGGTTTTTATCAATTCGGCAGAGTAATGGATGCGAAACATTTATTGGATTTTGAATTTTTCCACTATTTTCAAACTATTTGGCATCAAACATAAATTTTGGTTAGATTTACATCTACTTAAGTAATAATATTTTTTATAGACACACACATACACATATCACGCCTATAGCCGCAAACGGCCGCAAAAACGGACATTTACACCACGTCTGACAAATATTCGGAAAATTGTGTATCGCCATAGTATCAATCCATCGCCTAAAATTTCAATACACACCCTCGAGTCCCTAAGTCGCCTCTTACGGCACCCACAGGAAAGAAATGGGTGATGCTATTCTAAACCGGCATCACACGGAAAGTATAGACATTAATATAAAATAACTCAATTAATACGAGTTTCGAGATAAGTAAATAAATTGGGGGTCGTTAGGAAAAGTTCGACAGCCGCACAGACACACCAGCTAATGAAAAACGGACAGTGTCCGATAAATTAGCGATCGGGGTGTTACCGGCCGTTCCCGACACGTACGAGTGGGGTGACCACACGATGGTGATTTAATCAGGAACAGACCATCAACAGTTACTACAGATTTTCATATGACAATATTATTTTCGCAACTTTTAATGTCACTTTTTTATGTTAAAGAAAAGAGACATCAAATTTTAATACTTTTGACTATTTATCTATTATTTAAAACAGAAAAGTAAATCAGTGAAAATGGTCCGACAATCAGTACCTCGAAAACATTTAGTTGTTTATTTCTTTCTTTTAACTATTATCTACCGATTTTTCTGATTTTTACCTCATAATAAACTTTCTTTTTATTCGATATTATTATTGATCAAGAAACTACAGAGGGATATTATATCTAGATAAAGAACCAGTGGAGTTCAGACAATTTGTATTATCTAGTCTGATTGAAACCCTAAAAGCAGTATCCAATAAATTTGTGATTAGGGCGATTGATACTAGAAGCGCGCGTGTGGACGTGCCCTAAGATACCTACTGTAGGGTAGCCAGCTCTTAATTATAGTTAAGGAATATAAATTTATAAAACATTTTTTTTTATTACAGTGTTCAAGTAAATACCTACTTTCAACTCATAATTCACTCTGGCCCGCACGTCAACAAAAGCTGTTCAAAATTAACAAAGCGCTATAAATATAGCTTGTCGTTGCCATGGCCCTGAAATCCTGCTCGCGGCATAAGAATTTTGTGAGATTCCTGTAATGCGCCGTGTGATTCCAGCTTTGCCGAGTAATGCCGGCTTCGAATAGCATTACCTCATTTCTTTTCTGCGGTTGTCGTAATAGGCAACTAAGGGACTGGAGGGTTTTATGTGTATAACAATATAAGGCGACAGGCTGACAACCAGTATTACAAAACACGATATTTTCTGAAACAACCCTTAAATATTTGTCAGACGTGGCGATAGCGACAGTATTTTACTCACACCCACAAGGCGTGACATGTGTATGTATGTAGGAAAACCATGGTCACCCTATGGACTCCTCAATCACCTTATATTGTAGTAGCACTATAGTCGGACGTGCGGAGACGTTTCCGCTCCTACTTTCCCGGCATTCAGCTGGCGACATTGAGCGGACCGACGGACGAACGTGACGACGAATAATTGGACGAACTTTGACTGCTTTAGGAATGCAAGGAGTTTCATGTGGGTTGGGTGATTTATTTCATTCATTTATTTCTTGATAAAATAATTTTACACGTCAAATGTTACTAAATTAGTTACTTAATTATGTAATACTTAATATAACATATTTTTCATACATAAAATGTACCTATTTTTCATACATACATGTAATTACTTTTTGGATCAATAAACAAGTTTTTGTGCCAAGTAATCATTAACACAAAAATAATTAAGAAACTTTTTGAATTTATTTAAGAATGTCCCTGATTTTAAGGTATTTCTTATCTCAGAACTGATTTTATTATAGATTTTCGGTCCTATCACAGACAGTGAACGTTAAGATTTGGCCAGTCTTGCGGCTGGTACTCTTAGAGCGTTTTGCGTTTTGGATAGCATATTCAGTCTTGGGCGTAAATTGGCTTGACTTGTACCTGTAGTTTTAAGTTAATTGCTACAGCCATAAATGTACCTATCTAGCCTATTTTGTCTTAGGTAGGTCATGAATGCTAATAAATTAATATGAAATAAAGTATGTAAAAGCGTTACAATTTGAAATTCTGCAAATTTTATTTGAAATAACTGAATTATACATACGCATTTCCAGCCTTCACACTAAAAGGCACATCCTACGAATCATATTCGATTAGTTTAGATAGATTCTTTTCACACAGTAAATTAAATTGAAACTGAATTATCAGTACCTAATATCTCAGCCATTTTCCGTGAGACACATAAAAGCAAGTGCCAAGAACCTAATAAGGGCAGATGTCGCCAACCCTAACAATATCAAGTCGCGCCAAATTGCTTCACTCGGGCTAACGAGTCCATTAATTCTATTAATGTGAGGAATGGATATATCAGCGCTTAATTACTGAGTTGCGAGAAGGTTGGGCGCCCCTGGTGTCTGTAACAACCCTTTAGGGTTCACGATATGACAGTAACTAACTGTGTAATATGGAAAGTTACACTGATTAGAACAAGAATTTGTCACAAATTCGTATTTGGAAAGCAGTCTGTTTCTCCGTTAATTAAGTTCGTTCAATGGCCGCTTCTGTTTTGTTCTTTTCGTAGCTTTTTTATGGTAGGTAATAATTATCTTATAGCGGTGGAGAATGCGGCTAGTCTGAGTTGAAGTTATTAACGTTCATCAGGCTAAAAAATCTTATCTTAGGAATAAGATAGCGAGAGTCACAAAATTTGGTTATTTATTTATTTATATCAGGGGTCAAAAGATTCGCCACCCCTGCTACAATAAATACTAATTAATGATTGACAAACCAAGATGCATGTATCTCTATAGTAACTAATGAAAATGTATAGTTATATAATGTAAAGATAATATACGCACATCACGCCTTTATCCCTTGCGGAATAGGCAAAGCGTAAACCGTATCCGCAATAAATTAAAAACGACAGTTATCGCCAAGTCTAAATTAATTTTGAGAGTAATTTTAGTAGTGATAGGGTTTTTTGGCTTGTCACTAAATGAAACTCTTGCGTCCCTTTCTTGTCTCTTACTTAAGAAAAGGGTGATGCTATTCCAAGTCAGCATCATACGTTATTCGTGTAAAACAAGATAAATATGGAGTTTTCTAGTGAGTTGCCAACATGTGATTTTTTATTTATCGGTAGTAAAAAGGTGCACCATCTCTGCCACTATGTAAGGTACGTCTGTGAAAAGGTTGGCCACCCCTGTTTCTATGTAAGGTACGAGTCACGAGTGCCGTCGCAATAAATTGGTACTAATTAATTTATGCTGATACGGAATACGTGACGCTATTACAACCTACTACCTCATAGATACTTTCAGTAATGATTTATTTTATTTTTATTGAACGTGATCTACAATAAGAAATTGTAACGAACCTAATTACTGCCTGCTCAAATAAATAATAATAGTAATAATTTTAAGTAAATTTGATGTTTTATTTTTTATTCAATTATTTTTAATGTGGAATAGCTTATACTCTGTTGAAGATGTTGTTTAAGCTGAATAAATAATCTGACTTTACCTTATTGGTGGCATGAGTAATAAGGTTGGCTACCCCTGCCGCCATGTAAGGGCCGCCGCAGAGTAAGAGCAGTTTTTTTGAGCAACAACTAGACAACTTTTGACTAGAAATTCGAAAAGGAACTCTATCGTAATTGAAATAAAGGTCTCATTAGCTAGAATGACAAACGGCTGAAAAGCGGCAACCGGCGGCGTTTGTCATCCTAGGCAAAATGTCACTTAAATTTCGCTCGAACTCTCTCTCGCAAAAAACATAAGTTGGGTCTGTGGCAGCCCTAACTGTGTAAGGTGCGTCTGCCACGAGTGCCGACGCGATAAATACTAATTTAATTAATTTACCCTTATACGGAACACGTGACGCTAATTTCGTGATGCGTGCACGAGATACGAGATATACAGGGTGTTTGGAGTTTTTTTTTATATCTAATTTTTGATCCTATAATTCAGATTTTGCAATTCTTTTCTTGAACTGTTTAGATGTGTAAAACTAAAAAATAATAAGAATGGATACGACTAAGAAAGAGAAAAGGATCTTTATCGTATCCATCATAATAATTAATTAATTTAATTATCCATTCTGGTAATTTAACTTGTTAAACAAAATTTGGCAAACAATGTTAATTCTACTTTGAAAAATATTATTTTCATATTGATTTTTATTTAATTGTTTAACAGGTTTTTAATTCAAATAACATAAATTTGAGAACCATGTAATATTAAAAACATCGTAACATTGCACCGCAGGCAGGATATGAACCTGCGACTTAAGGAGTTAGCACTACCGACGCCTCTGACGACTGGGCTACCGTAGCTTACCTGCCGTTGGCGAAATTATGCAAGTGTATCCTGTAGCCAATAATGCGTGGTTTCGCTCCATCTACCGGGATAGTTTAAAAACATGTATACTGGTTATAATGCCGTGTGATGCCGGCTTAGAATAGCATCACCCCATTTCCTTCCCTTGGGAGTCGTGAGAGGCGACTAAGGGACTCGAGGGTATGTATTGCAATTCTAAGTGATGACCTGACAACCTGTCTCTATGGCGATACACAATTTTCCGAATGACCCTCAAATATTTGTCAGACGAGGCGTAAATGACCGTTTTTTGCGACTGTTTGCGCTCTGCCTACCCCGCAAGGGATTATAGGCGTGATATGTGTATGTATGTATACTGGTTATAAGCGATTTGAAATTTTGTATACAAAAACATCGTCTTTGCCGCTCGTCGCGTCAACGGCAAAATTAATAATTTGAAAAGAGAATATTGGCTCATAATTCGCGGCCTCATCTGTCAATCAACGTCGATATGAAGGATCCTCTGTCAATGTCCCAATTGATACCGACCATTTAAGGATGTGCCTTTCGTAGGTAGGTATATCAGAAATTTGTATTAGTTGGTAATCGATTTTAAATGTTGTTTTCTGGGCGTAAATTTACATGCCGTGTGATTAACCTGGCCAGGACGGAGGCAGTGCCTTTATTTAATTTTTTAATCCCGCCCGAACCGGCGGCTTTTTCTATTAGGACATTACAAAAATGTCATATACCTCTAACAAAAAAAATGCTGTATACAAACTTTGAATTTTTTCATGTAAAATAAAAAAGTTTGATAAAAGTCGGTTTCTTTTTTCACATCCCTAGTGGATACCGTGTTTACCGAAGAAAGGAGGAGGCTTTTCAATATTCCTCCTCTTTGTTTGGAGGGCCAGCCAATTTACAGGTTATTTGGGTTATTTTGTTTATGTTGAAGCGATATTAGAAAATCGGCCCCTTTTGCCTTATATCAGTGTGACGGCCGATGTGGCGCAGTGGTAGTGCGCCTACCGGCGACGCCAAGGTTCCGGGTTCGATTCTCGGTGGGAGCACTCACAAAGTTGATATTTATCACTTTGTGAATTTGTTCCTAGTCTGGTTAGGACATTGCAGGCTGAAACACCTGATTGTCCGAAAAAAGAGATGGTTCCGTGCCTCGGAGGGCACGTTAAGCCGTTGGTCCCGGTTGCTGTGTATGATTACTTAGATGGCGGTCGTCACACAACCATGTCAGTGACATACTACTAGTCTTCTTCTTCTTCTTCTTCTTCGTCGAGTCAATGGAAACAGTAATCATAAACAGGATCACAGTAATTTGGACCAATGTGTTACTACTACTAGTCTAGTAGTAGTCGGCGGTTGAAAAACTCTGACACTAGGGTTTATCGGGTCGTTGGACGACTCGGTGTCCCGTATGGATTGTCAAGGCATTGAAGGCACGACCCTAAAATATCGAAAGATATGATAAAGGGTAGTTTATTAAAGGGTGCATTGTGATGCCGTCATAGAATAGCATCATTCCATTTCTTTCCCATGGGTGTCGTAAGAGACAACTAAAGGACTCACATATGTATTGCAATTTTAGACGATGGGCTGACAACCTGTCACTATAGCGATACACAATCAACACAATGACCCTCAAAGTTTGTCAGACGTGGCAAAAATTACCGTTTTTTTACTTTTTTAAAATTTAATTTAATTTACTTGACCTTATGACAATGTATATTTTTAATTGAATTAAAATGGGATAAAGTATGTGATATAAGTATGTATGATATTTATTCTTATTATAGATTTTCTTTACTGCATTTTTGCAAAGTACGCTCAATAATGAAAAATTTAAAAAAACGTATTTTGACACCCTGTATGTAATGCGTTAAGTGCTTATTACGAAGGAATGCGATGAATTTAGTTAATTGAATCGCGAGCTCATTATGTCATACGTTGAAAGGGATTTTTAATTTATTTGGCTTGGAAGGAAAGTGTGGTTTACACCGTGAAATAAATAATCTAAATGACACCTCTCATGCGGCCGTGTGATGCCGGCTGAGAATAGCATCACCCCATTTCTTTGCGCGGGTGTCGTAAGAGGCGACTAAGGGACTCGAGGGTTACCTGTGCATTACAATTTTAGGCGACAAACTGTCACCATAGTGATACTTGATTTTATAAAACGGCCATCAAATAATTGTCAGACGTGGCGATAGCAACCGTATTTTACGGCCGTTAACGCTCTGCTTTTCCGCTAGGAATAAAGGCGTGATATGTCAATGTATGTATTTAAAACTCGCGTGAATTTTTTTGATGTCAATCTGAAATTCTGCGACTGAAGTTTTGATTGTATCGCAAAGGCAACATATCGTGAATGCCTTTATACTCTATGTTACTTTATTTGTTTGTTTAGTAGATTTTTAGTTTTTATTTGATAAGTTAAACGACCGATTAATTGTCAGTTTGATCTTAGTTTTTCGTATATCCTCCAACTAAGACATTGGCTGAATTAGCCTTTGCTGACAAAGGTCATTTAAAAAAATAATCGAATTTATGCCTAGAACCGAGTTTTGCGCGGGAAGCGAGAGGTTTCAAACGTAACTTTTATTTCTTATTTTTGTAAATTGTTTTTTCGTTGTTGTTATCGTGTTAGTGTCTTGAGATTAACTTAATAATGTGGCGTTAGTGAAGAACAATGTAGTGAAAGTGGGAAATAAAGGGAAATGGTTCGATTCGTCTTGATATTCCCGTGTAAAGTTCTGTGAAACTAAAGAAGAGTAAATAACTGAAGAGGAGGCTGTATGGTTTAAAGACCTTTGCCTGTCCAATGGACAAATCGATTTAAAAAAATGCCTAAAACTAATTCATATATTGTAATAAATAATTCTTAAATAGTGTTAAATAATATTAAGATAAAGAGGAGAAATTTGTCTGCCCTTAAGCTATTATTTAGCTTGGCGGATACAATTTATGTATACACGTGATTTTTTGGTGAATAAACGTATTTTGTTTATTTATTCCATTCCATGACTTCAAAGCGAATTTAATTTTCAGTGCAATTGTAAAGGGCATGTTGCAATGTGTTGTTCATGCAATATTTATGTTGTCATGTGTCCACCCGACACAGGCGGCGGCGGCGCGGCGGAATGGTATACTGGAATCAATGCATTCCTTATAGATCGCCGCTTTAGGGTGACCACATAGTGGTAAAAGTTGCGACTTTACCCAGATGAAAAAACGCTTTTTACGACACCCACGTGTAGTATTGGGATGATACTATTCTAAGCCGACATCCCACTACAAAAAGTGGGTTGTCCCACTGCAAAAATGTTCAATAACTTATTGATTACTATCATAAAAATTTGGAAGATTTTGGTCGGGTAGCCGGTAGCTCAGTGGCAGAGCAGTGGGACGGTGCTCCACAGGTCCGGGGTTCAATCCCCGGCCGGCGCTATAATTTTTTCAATTTCTAATTTTCATTTATCAATATTCTGTATTTTTATACAAGGTGAATTTATAGGATAAGTTTCCCTTTCAAAGGGAAATAAATGGGGTGATGCTATTCTAAGCCGGCATCACACGACTATATTTTACAGGAAAAGTAGTGAACTATACAGTGCACTACTCACACGAATATATTTTACAGGATAAGTAGTGAACTATACAGTGCACTACTCACACGACTATATTTTACAGGATAAGTAGTGAACTATACAGTGCACTATTTATCCTGTAAAATATATTCTTGTGATGCCGGCTTAGAATAGCATCACCCCATTTATTTCCCTTTGAAAGGCGACTTAGGGACTCGAGGGTGTGTATTGCAATTTTTGGCGATGGGCTGACCTATCACTATGGCGATACACAATTTTCCGAATGACCCTCAAATTTGTCAGACGTGGCGTAAATGTCCGTTTTTTGCGGCTGTTTGCGCTCTGCCTACCTCGCAAGGGATTATATGCGTGATATGTGTGTGTGTACAAGCCAAATAAAACTTTAGAATGCACCAATTATTCTGTAGAACTTTGTATTTATTTGTGACTTGCTATCGCTTCTCTTGTTTCTAAGCGATAGTCGTATCGTATTTGTCGTCGCGGGTTCAATCGGGAATGTTTTATTCAGGACTGGGTGCAAGCAATCGACTCGCACGAGTGTGCACACGCTCTTCACTATTTCAGGTGAGTACGACTTTTGTATTTTATACATATATATTACATACATACATATATCACGCCATATAAAGTTGTCTCAATTTCACTTGCATACATACATATATCACGCCTATAATCCCTTGCGGGGTAGGCAGAGAGCAAGGGATAATTACAGGCGTGATATATGTATGTATGCAAGTGAAATTGAGACAACTTTATATGACAGAAAATTCACTCATTAATTCTCACTCAGGTAGGTACAAACTGAGACACATTTACTGATCATCGAAAGGCAATAAATCGTGTGACTAATCTAGGCATGGTCCAAATTTCTAGCTCCTGACTAAGTAGGAGCACTAGAACTGGCCACCAGCCAAGATCGTTACATGTTCATTGCTGTAATTATACCATGATTTGTATTGTATTGACAGATTTATGGTGTAGGCGGATAGTGCGTTAATGCTGAGGTACGGTGTTACACTTTGGGGAAATGTCGCGGTTGGTTAAATTTGGAAATTGATTTTGTTTTCTTGCCGAACTTATTTCTTACCTCGATATCGGGTGAAATTTATAAAAAACAGAAGATAGGCTGGTGTCAAGGAGTAACTTTGCCCAAGGAATCTTAGGCGAAATATGAAAAGCATATTTTAAGATGGTAACGCAAATCAGATGATCAGCACTTATGTATGGGAAATCCTTTTTTTCATATTTCGGTCTATTTTCTTTGGGCGATGTTGTTCCTTATCACCAATCCGTCTTGAGATTTCTTAAAATTTCATAATGACGAAAAATTATTAAATAATTAACTACTGTAAATAAAAAAATAGGGAAGAATGGAAGAAAGGGAGGGCCTTTGCCCTTCAGTGGGACGACATGGGCTAATAACAAAACAAACAAAAAATAAAAATAATACGTTTTTGAATTAGGTATTCAAAATGTTGTCTTTTAATGTCACTCTATCGCCACCCTGTATAACATTGTGGTATAACTACGTACTCAACATACCTTCGTATTATTTTTCATAACAAAATAAAGATTAATAAACCATAGACAAATATGTAGGTGTTTTGAAACTTATTGTCTACAACAACGTACTTTGTACTTTTGTAATTTGTACCCATTCACGTTAATTTTAAATACCCCATAAAATACAAATGGAATCAAAGTAAATGTCAGTACAGTCAAGACGACAAATGTTTTAGTTGCAACAAAATATACTGAACTAGATTTCTGCCCAGCGGTTTCACCCGCTGCCACTTATTTTCCCGTGGTAATAGTTGTTTACCCGCGGTAAAAAGTAGCCTATCTGTTATTCCAGGTTATACTTTACCTGTGTTCTAAATTTTATCCAAATCGGTCAAGCCGTTTCAGCGCGAAGAGGTAACAAACATACAAACACACACACACAAGCTCTCAGATTTATAATATTCTTACGGATAATGTTGGTTAAGCGAAAAGAGATAGTAATTGTAACAGTAAAAAGATACGAAATTGATGATCTATTCTAAAATTAAGAATTAAATAGTATTATTATCTATTTATTTTAGAACATAACAGACTGAACTACCTGATTGTAAGAAAGATGGTTCCGTGCTTTGTAAGGTACGTTATGCCGTCGGTCCCGGCTGCAGTCTATGGTTACTTTACTTAAGACTTAGCGGTAGTCGTTACTCAACCATGTCAGAGGCCTACTAGTAGTAGTAGGATAGAGCGTGATATGTGTATGTATGTATCCTGTAAAGTTCATGGTTCTGCCTTGACTGGTGGCTTACTATGTAAGCCAAAATAATACCACTTTTTCTGCCGCCATTACCGATCAGACAATATTATTTCAACGTGTCGGCGTAACATTTAATATTGGAGATCGACAAACGATTGGAGCCCAGCGTCACCACAGACTAGCAAAATTGAAAGACTCTCCAATACAGCTTCGTATTAAGTTAGAATATTCTTACTTAGTCACTTCCTGAAAACTGTAGAAAAATCTAAATACAGTGACCTGACTATATAAAAAAAACACGACGAATTGAAAACCTCTGCCTATTTTCAACATCGGTGAAATAAACAATCCATCTCATCTATGGTTCCGTCCCAAAATTTTAGATAGCTTGAGAATGTAGAAGGTTTTCCATGCAAGTTGACATAACCCATACTATCCTAAAAGAAGAAGAAGTTGTGTCATACAATGTTCTTGTTTTTACAATAACGGATCAAGATACCATTGATGTGATATTTTAAGTAAAAGATAAACAAATTGTGAACTTTGATCTTCTGAAATGTTTGCAGATCTATTCGGCCCAACATAAATGTTTTTTATCAGTAAATTTGAACTATTTTCTTCATAATTTACCTAATTAATACTAAAAGTACCTAAATATTTTATTGTTTGTGTACACTAATATCAAAAAGAGGAAAGATTTGTTTGTTTGTTTGAATTGAATAGGCTCTGAAACAACTGGGCCGATTTAAAAAAAAATATTATTAGAATCCTACATTCCCTGGTGAACATAGGCTATCTTAAAATGTCTTATTCCCGTGGGAAAACGCTAGTACAAAATAAAAAACTAGAGGGTGAGTCAAAAAGTTATCGTTCTATGGCTATAATATTATTAACTTAACCATACAATTTGAGCTCAGGTTTGGTTCAACACCTACTCTATCTGTTTAATGGGGTATTATTACCCCGCTAGAGGTCGATAGAATTATCTTAACCATTCGACACTTAATATTTAACAAGGTAGGCAAGTAGTTTATATTGTTGTGTTAAAGCCCTGTCTTTCCTGAAAAGATGGTTCATTTCATTCGCGCTGCGCCAGAGAAAAACAGCCAATCATTTTAAACTCAAATGTTTGCGAGAATTTGCGGTTTTTCCTACATTGACAGACATGTTACAGTGTCTCATTTAGCTATTTTAATTAGAGGTCTATGATTACTTAGACGGCGGTCGTAACGCACACAACCATGTCAGAGGCCTACTAGTGGTAGTAAGCGGTTGAAAAGCTCTGACACCAGGGTTCATCGGGTCGTTGGATGACTCGGTGTCCCACACGAAAAAAGAGAGAGATTAGAGGTATGTATCTAAAATTTGGTAAAAACTTTATAACTGTAGCCATCATATTGAAAACATGTTTCAAATAGAGGTGACTTTAACTTTTTTCTATCAAGTACAGTTTCTCAAATTGTGTAAGTAAATAAGTAAGTAAAATAGTATCTGTTATCTGTAAGATCCTCGACAATAACGTTTTTTTTTCCGAACTTTATGGCAGTAAATTGTCTAATTAAAACTTGCCTGCGCGCTATCCTGCCTTTAACAATTCATAAAAATTTATACAAAGTTCATAAAGCGCATATTCTTTCTCTCAAATCCACAAAAATTGCAACTTTAAAGACTGTTGACGCTCAGCCCACCTTGTAAGGGCTTACAAGCATGACTGCACGTATGTTGCACTTTAAGACGTGTAAATTCGACACCTCGTTCAGCCGAGTTCATGTAGCCTTGTGTTATTTGCGTATTTATGTTGTGGTAGTGTTTATGTAGCGATATATATGTAGTGCCGTGCTGTGGTAGTGTTTGTGTGGTGGTATTTATGTAGTGCCGTGCTGTTGTAGTGTTTGTGTGGTGGTATTTATGTTGTCGAGACGTAAGGTACACCCGTCGCGTGGGCAGGTGCTAATGTACCGACACGAGGAAATGTCCTGTCATTAAATCTTTTAAAATAATTTTGTCGGAAACAGAATGTTGCAGATTTATGTTGACGTGTTGAAATGCGTTGTACAATACTTTTCGACATCTTGTCGTTTTGTATGGAAGTTTTAATTTTATTTGATCTTTTGATTGCCGTGTGATGCCGGCTTGGAAAAGCATCATCCATTTCGTAAGTGGCGACTAAGGGACTCGAGGGTGTGTATTGCAATTTTAGGCGATGGGCTGACGAGCTGACACAATTTTCCGAATGACCCTCTAATATTTGTCAGACGTGGCGTAGATGTCCGTTTTTGCGACCGTTTACGCTCTGCCTACCCCTCAAGAGATTATAGGCGTGATATGTGTATGTGTATAAAGTATTTGCATCTTATCGGTACACTTTATATATTTTCTACTGTTTCAAGGCCTTTAAAATGATTTAAACTTACTGGAAGCTTCATAATGTTTTCATATTTTGCAATCGTGACTTCTTACTTTGCAAACGATCTTTTTGGAAATGGCAAATCACTTCACTTGCCGACTGTACGTGCGCACACGCAGGTAAAGTTTAGTTTACGAGTTCTCCATAAAGTACAGTCGTCTGCAAATAGAATAACCCGAGCCACGACACGGCGGTAAACGGTACACCTAATTACTGAGAAAATCCATAAACGGTTTTGGTTATACTGAAGGCTAGACTAATTATTTTACTGTTAGCTGGTGGACTAGGGTTGGGAGACCACACATTGAGTGTTGGAACAAGAGATAATAATAATTCGGTCAAAGTCCGTCGATCCTTAACCTACGCGACCATTTTCCAACCAGCAATTGACGTAGCATTGGATCCAAGTCACTTGGCTTAGCCCGTACTTGGTTCTATAAATACCGGCCCTGTGCCGAGACGAGTAGAAATAAATACAAACTAATAATATTAATAAATATCCTGGACATTTCACACAGCGCCATCTAACCCCAAACTAAGCATAGCTTGTACTATGGGAACTAAATAGCTGATATTATTACTTATATGCTTTGTTTTGTAAATAAATACATATTAAACATAGAAAACACCCACACTAAACACAAATATCTGAAATTTAGCTTTACAAATATTTGTGTCTTATGGGGATCGAACCCACGACCCTCGGCGTAGAAGGCAGGGGTACTACGCTACGCCATCGGGTCAGTCAAAAGATGTACCAACAATTGCATAAGCCGACTAATCGGCTTAAAATCTACTGACTACGGATTGTAAAATGTTACGTGAATGTGTCCGTACATGGCACTGCAAACACACACACACACACACCGCAAAATCGCGCGCGCGCGCATGTACGCGTGTTTTCAAATTCAAAATTATTTAATTTTAAGTTCTTCTTTTTTTTCAATTTATATGCTACTAGATTTCCGCCCAGCATTTTCACCCGCCGCCAATTATTTTCCCATAATAATAGTTGTTTTCCAGCGGTAAAAAGTGGGCTGTGAGTTAATCCAGTTGATACTCTACCTGTAATCAAAATTTCATCCAAATCGGTCAAGCCGTTTGAGCGTGAAGAGGTAACTAACATACATACATACACACATGCACACACACACAAACGCTCAGATTTATAATGCCCAACTTTGTATGGGAGGTCGAAAATCTTCTCGTATACCAACATAGCCTACATAAAAAAAAGTTGTTCAGTTTCAGGTTCTGATCATCACTGCAAATTTTTCTGTACACCGTCCATTACACCCTGTATTACTCGGGTTGTTTTTAGGTTGAATGATTTCAGTTTCCAAATAGATTGACTGAAACCACAGTTGGTCAAACACTATCTATTTCACATATTGTATGTGGTCAGACCATCAGAGGTACACTACATGCCGTGTGATGCCGGCTGAGAATAGCATCACCCCGTTTCTATTTTATTTTATTTTATTTATTGGGGTTAACAAACAGTGCGCACAATATGTACTTACAACTAACATTTATACAGAAGTGGGACTTAATTATGCCACCAACACCGTTAACCACGGGTTGAGTACAAGAGTTGAGAGTTGGTAATGTAGTACGGCCAGCCACACACCAAACCATGCTTCGAAGATTAAATTGGCCGAGGCTAAACGCGTTTGTTTGGTATCTATATCTTGGCGTGCGGCCGTACGTACCACTGTATAACAATACGTAGGTATACTTTGTATCAAATACAATGATTAAAAAATAAACAAGAGTATATTTAACTTAATTTAACAGCCAAGGAGAGGTAAGATATCTTTTTTAAACCTACTAATACGAGTAGCAAAAATATCTATAGAGGTTAAACGAGAGTTGTAAACATTTACCATTCTGTACATTGGTGATCGTTTGCCAGCATTGGTACGACAACGTGCAGTAGCAAATATGGCATGTGATCTGCGGCAGTGCGCCCTTACTGGAATATTATAACACAGCTTATCCTGCAGCGGTATACAATTATATTTATTATGACATAGTTCGTATAAAACCATAGATTGAAGAAGCATACGTCGGGATTCTAGTTTAGTTAGTTTATATTTGTCTAGGAGGAAATCATAAGACAAGCGACTATGATGGAATTTGTAATGCAATCTGCGTAGGTATTTCTTTTGAACAGATTCAATTGCATCGATATACTTACTATAATATGGGTTCCATACCGCTACAGCATATTCGAGCTGGGAGCGGATTAAGGATTTGTATATGTAAATAAAAGTGGATGGTAGGGTAAATTTACAGCCAGAGCGAAAAACGAATCCATACATTTTATATGCCTTACTAATAATATTATCTATGTGTGTGTCAAGGTGCAATTTTTTATCAAGTGTGATACCGAGGTCTCTTATTGTATCAGAAGTATCAAGTATTGTCCCACACAGTGTGTATGAGTGTTTACTAGCTGATCTCTTTTTTGTAAATGTCATAGACTTACATTTCTGAAGGCTAAGGCTCAGTTTATTAGAGTGACAATATTCAGAGAACCTATCGAGATCCTGCTGGAATTTAAGGTGATCATCCGGGCATTCAATAGTATGATACATTTTTAAATCGTCAGCATAAAGTAAGAAATTACAAAATTTGAAGCACTGGTGAATGTCATTAATAAAAAGTATAAATAACAGAGGCCCTAATATTGACCCTTGTGGGACCCCTGATGTGACTGGAACAAAATCAGACTCGAACCCGTTGATGACAACCTTTTGTGTACGGTTAGAAATATATGATTTGAACCATCGCCATAGGTTTCCTCGAATGCCGTTGTAGGCAAGTTTTTCAAGAAGTATTTTGTGATCCACTCTGTCGAATGCCTTTCGAAAGTCAGTGTAGACGCTGTCTGTTTGTTTGTTAGCGTCCATGTTTTCAAATAAATGAGTCGTATAAACTAATAGATTAGTTGCAGTAGAACGTTGTTTGACAAAGCCATGTTGTTGTTCAATTATTAAATTGTGTAGTGATGGATAAATGGCATCGTGAACTAACCTCTCGAAAAGTTTCGACAAAGTGGGTAAGATAGATATCGGGCGGTAGTTTTCGACCTCAGCTCTCGACCCTCCCTTGTGCACAGGCACGATTCTAGCGGTCTTCCATACGCTTGGGAAAATTCCTGTGCGTAAGCACATGTTAAATACGCATTGAAGTGGACCACTGATGTACTCAGCAGTGTGTTTCAGGAAGACTGGCGGAATGCCATCCAGACCCATGCCCTTAGAAGTGTCGAGAGTACGTAGGCCTTTTAGGACCGCCTTCTTGGTCACTTGGACATTACTGGTAACAAAATCGGATGCGTCCGCCAACTCATTTAAGTTTGGTATATTGCTTACGTCGAAGTCACTGTCTACATTCGATGGTTCAAATACAGAATGGAAGAATTTAGAAAACAAAAAGCATATTTTGGGAGGTTCATTTGCAGTAACGTTTTCATACGAGACGCAGTCAGGTATACTATTAGTATTACTTTTTTGGTTGTTAACAAACGTCCAAAAGAAATTAATATTTTCAGTAATACTGGTCTCAACGTTTTTCATATATTTTCTGTACGTTTTCTCACATGCAAATTTAAATCTTTGTCTGTATATTCCGAATACGTCCCTGTCTGAATCACTTTGGTACTTCTTCCATTTAATCCAACTATCGGTTTTGTTTATAAATATGTGAATTAGGGCAGGTGTGAACCAATGAGGATAGTGCGAGTTCTTGATTGGTTTCAAAGGTATATGTTTTTTTATTATAGTAAAGACTACTTCGTATAATGCAGACACTGCTTCTTCCGCACTTTTATTATTAAATAAATCCTCCCAGTCAATACCACTTAGTTCTGTGTTAATAAGTGTATAATCAGTATTTCTAAAGTTGAATTGTTTACGAGGGATGGTACGACACGGTTTTACGTTTCTGGTTAATGAGAGTATCACGTAGTATGGAGGATGTTGTATATCTATGGGGACTAGCGCTATGGGGGCTGGTAATGGTTTACAGTCGCTTATGTCCGATATAAATAAATCAAGAAGCCTATCTTTATTATTTCTAAATTTATTGAATTGAAAGCCATTTGTTAAGGAAATAAAATTAATTAGGTGTTTGTTAGACTGGCAATTTGTGGAGGCAATGACGGGCTCCATATGTGTATTGCAGTCTTGCCATTCCAGTGTAGGTAAGTTGTAATCTCCGACTACAATTACATTATTTACATCTGTTGACTGTAGGCATGACGACAAATAGTCTAAGTGGGAAGCATAAGTGTCTGAGCTCATACTGGGCGGGATGTAACAGGCGCTAATTACGCAACAATAATTACGAGTGCGGATCTGGAGTAGCAAGTGGTCCACAAGCGGCAATACGGGTGCGGGGGAGGCTGGCAGGTAGGGGCTGACTGGTAGCTCGCGTCGCACTGCCACTAGCACGCCACCTCCGTCTAGTTTGCCGCTGCATGCCCGGTCTCTGTCGCATCTAAACACCCGATACCTATCGTCTATATACTCATTATCAAAAATGTCACCATGTAGCCAAGTTTCCGTCAAAATTATCAAATCATAATTATGCAATAAGATGTTCATATAGAGAATATGTAGTTTTGTTCTATCCGAGGGATAAAGGGGTAAATTCATAAAGGGACTGGGCAGCATGTGAATGCACTTGCACTGCGCTCGCCAATCCGACTACCAATCGTGGTGAGTATAGCAAAACCCTCCGATAGTGGGAGGGTCATGTCCAACAGTGGACTGGACTGTGTAAATGTAAAAAATGTGGTAAGACCATTGAAGGAAACCATCCTAATCTATTCCGAATAAGGGACTACATGTGTGTTGCAATTTAATGCGATAGGCTGACAACCTGTCACTGTGGTGATACATAACTTCCCGACTGTCCTTCAAATGATTGTCATACGTGGCGCAAATGTCCGTTCGTTTTCACGGCTGCTCTGGATTTTACTCATTGCAATATTTTGCTTTCCAGTTACACTCTTCTTTTTTTCGTGTGGGACACGGAGTCGACAAACGACCCGATGAATCCTAGAGTCAGAGATTTTCAACCGCCTACTACTTCTAATAGGCCTCTGACATGTTTGTGTAACGACCGCCGTCTAAGTAATCAAGCAAGCAAGCGGGAGCGACGGCTTAACGTGCCCTCCGAAGCACGAAACTATCTTTCTTTTCGGAAAATCAGGTGGCTCAGCCTGTAATGTCCTAACTAGACTGGGAACAAATTCACACAGTGAAAAATCACAATACAATAATTTTAAACGGATTTAAGTTGTGTTTATTTTGAATTTTACAATTCCTACGTTGTTTTGTTGTGATAAGTAATAGTTGTGCAAACTCAAGCAAATATAACAGTGAAAAATATCATTTTTATGAGTGCCCCACCGAGAATCAAACCCGGAACCTTTGCCACCCCATCGGCCGACAACAATAACTCATTACCATCCTTTGTCTACACCATATTAAGGACTTGTGCCAAATTAATGCCCTCACTGATTGATGCTAACGAATCGATAAATTGACCCAATTAGTCTTTAGTCCAGCTTGTCAGCAATAGAGCTTAGAAGCATGTTATACTGATTAGGCATTCAATTCAACCTAGTGTGGCCATTGTTTGGAAACTTTGTACAAAAATAAAATTGTTTCACTATACTTTTTCACACCATCGTCATATTTTTCTATTTTCAGTTTTGTTTGCAATATCATTTTCTTACTGGATATAATCTCATACATACATAAATACATAAATCACGCCTATACGGGGTAGGCAGAGCGTAAACGTCCGCATAAAGACGAACATTTATGCCACGTCTGACAAACATTTTGAGTCATTCAGAAAATAGTGTATTGCCATAGTGACAGATTGTCAGCCCATCGCCTAAAATTGCAGTACACATGTGACCTTGCTTGAATCTGCCGTGTGATGCCACGTTAGTGAGGGCACGTTAACCAGGATTGACGGCTTAACGTGCCCTCCGAAGCATGGAACCATTTATTTTCGGACAATCAGGTGGTTCAGCCTGCAATGTCCTAACCAGACTGGGAACAAATTCGCAAAGAGGTAAATATCAACTTAGTGACTGACCCACCGAGAATCAAACCCGGAACACGTCGCAGGCAGTCGCACTACCACTGCACCACATCGGCCGTCAACTCCATTGATTCCAAAAGACTAAAATGACAAATACCCGGCTGCTGTGAGCGGGTTTAACGAAGCGGCTAACACGATCCCAGCCCGATCCTAATCTCGTTATACAGTTGTTTTTTCAACGAACACTTTACTCCTTCCATTTGGAGAAATAACTGGAAAATGTGTAAATTTGCTTTTTCTAGAAATGCTGGCTTAGAATAGCATCACCCCATTTCTACCTATGCAAATGTTTCGCGATCAAATTGGCTGCTTCTAGAAATGCTGGCTTAGAATTAGCATCACCCCATTTCTACCTGTGAAAATGTTTTGCAATCAAATTTGCTGTTTTTAGAAATGCTGGCCTAGAATAGCCTCACCCTATTTTTACATATGTAAATGTTTCGCGATCAAATTGGCTGTTTCTAGAAATGCTGGCTTAGAATAGCATCACCCCATTTCTACCTGTGAAAATGTTTCGCGATCAAATTGGCTGTTTCTAGAAATGCTGGCTTAGAATACCATCACCCCATTTCTACCTGTGAAAATGTTTCGCGATCAAATTGGCTGTTTCTAGAAATGCTGGCTTAGAATAGCATCACCCCATTTCTACCTGTGAAAATGTATCGCGATCAAATCGGCTGTTTCTAGAAATGCTGGCTTAGAATAGCATCACCCCATTTCTACCTGTGAAAATGTTTCGTGATCAATTTGGCTGTTTCTAGAAATTCTGGCTTATAATAGCATCACCCCATTTCTACCTGTGAAAATGATTCGCGATCAAATTGGCTGTTTCTAGAAATGCTGGCTTAGAATAGCATCACCCCATTTCTACCTGTGAAAATGATTCGCGATCTTATTGGCTGTTTCTAGAAATGCTGGCTTAGAATAGCATCACCCCATTTCTACCTGTGAAAACGTTTCGCGATCAAATTGGCTGTTTCTAGAAATTCTGGCTTAGAATAGCATCACCCCATTTCTACCTGTGAAAATGATTCGCGATCAAATTGGCTGTTTCTATAAATGCTGGCTTAGAATAGCATCACCCCATTTCTACCTGTGAAAATGTTTCGCGATCAAATTGGCTGTTTCTAGAAATTCTGGCTTAGAATAGCATCACCCCATTTCTACCTGCGAAAATGATTCGTGATCAATTTAGCTGTTTCTAGAAATGTTGGCTTAGAATAGCATCACCCCATTTCTACCTGTGAAAATGTTTCGCGATCAAATTGTCTGTGTTAAGAAATGCTGGCTTAGAATAGCATCACCCCATTTCTACCTGTGAAAATGTTTCGTGATCGAATTGGCTTTTTCTAGAAATTATAATGGTTAGAGAAAGATTTGTGATCAAATAAGTAACTTGTGTGCCGTGTGGTGCCGGCTTAGAATAGCATCACCCCATGTCTACCTGTGGGTGTCATAAAAGGCGACTGCGGCACTGCGCTCGCCAATCCGCCTGTCAAGCAACCGTAGTGAGTATGGCAAATATGCCCTTATAGGCTCTTGGCTCCTGGGGGAGGCCTATGTCCAGCAGAGGACGCTTGTGGCAGTTGATGTTGAAATAACATGCGTAAACAATTTTTTTTGCGAGGTTTTTCATCGACTTAACATTACCTTGATGTGGACCACGTAGACGGGCCGATATTTTTAAAAATGATATAGGTTATTAGTTAAAATCTTGATGGTTTCATGTGTATTACAATTTTAGGCAACAGGCTAACAACCTATCACTAGTGATACAAGATTTTTCCGAAACGGCCCTCAAATATTAGACAGACGTGGCGATAGCGATCGTATTCTACGACCGTTAACCCTCTGCCTACCCCGTGAGGGATAAAAGCTTGTGTGAAATTAATATTATTATTTATTATTATATATTTTAATATAATTATTTATTTTCATAAACCATAGAGTCAATAAAATTAATCCCGAAGCCTCATTTCCTCACTGTTATCATAAAACGGCGTGTTCATATTGCCGTGTATCTCACAAAAGCGCATTTATTACCCAAATGAATGTAATTCTGACACTTTTATCGAATGTCGCACCTTTTTATTCAGATTACACATTAAAACGAATCCAATTTTGTAATTTACATGTCGTAATAATGTGATTCCGGAAATGTTGAATCATTTGATTTAGAATTAACATCTTTTTGAATTTAACAGAGGTGCTTTCCAGATGTACATTTCCGCCTTAATTTGATTTTTGTAGGTACCCATAATTTCAAAGATTCTGCCGTGTGATATCGGCTTAGAAAAACATCATCCCATTTCTTTCCCGTGGGTGTCGTAAGAGACGACTCGAGGGCTACATGTGTATTGCAATTTTAGGCGATGTGCTCACAACCTGTCACTGATACACAATTTGCTGAATGACCCGCAATTTTTTGTCAGAGGTGGCGTAAATGTTCGTTTTTAAGGCCGTATTAGATCTGACTACCCCACAAATGATAAAATGTATGTGTGTGTATGTAATTTCAAAGTAAATAAGCATTTCATAATAATAAAACTTTAAGTATTGTTTCTAGCTGCGTCTCAAGCTTCAAGGCGCAATTTCATAACCTTTTTCTGATAACTAAAGAAGATCTACAACACAAACTACATACAGCAACCATTTTATTACTATTCTGTGCATTAAGCACCAAATACTAAACATATCAGTTATATTATAGGTACAATTTCATGCGGGCAATAAGATTCTACCATCTGTTATTTTTTAAGATGGCAATTTATTTGCGCAAAACCATTCAAATACAATTTAAAAGCACATAAAGTAGTCTGGCATCTCTACAAGTAACGAGCATAAGACTCTTCGCTCGCTCACAGTAAAAAGCTTCCATGAAAACACACTTAAAAAATAAAATAAGTCTCTAATTGCAGAAACTGGGGAAAAGAAAGTATGAAGAGATATGAATGGAAATCATATTTGCTCTGTCTGGCTTGCGTAGTGCAAGTCTAGAAAAGAGAGCGTATTCTTTAATGGGATTTGCTAATAATATATAAAAAGTGTTTGATTTATAATTATGTGTTTGTTTATCTAAAGCCGTTAAAGGAGCAAGACGTTTTAAATTCTTAATAATCAGGATTTCTAAAACGGCTTAACCGATTTTCAAGTGATTTTGAAATTTTCGGGGACTAGGTTTTAATTTCCACAAAATGCATTTTGTCAAAAAAGCCGAGCAATGCTTAGTCAACCAGATCCTATTCAAAAAGGAGTCGTAAATATGAGAAATACAGTTCTAAAAACTATTTTTTCTGAATTACGAAGTATTTAGGTTATTCTCATTTTTGTAGAGGCAAAACTGTATTTATATATATATTAACAATTAGAGAAATCCCTCAGAAAAGTAATAATAATCAGACAAATGAGAGAGACAAAAAATCGAATCATTAAGTGATTTTAACCATTAAAATTGTAATTTAGCATTTTATTATATTTGTTTGACTGACGATTGTTCCACCTGAATTTCCCCGAATCCTACGATTTAAGGCAGCTCGTATATTTAATTTGTGTTTGGGCAACAGCCTTTGATGTGCGTCGGAGCTGCATATTAAATTCTCTTAGCCGACAGCACCCGCCCGATCAAAGCGAGTAATTATTCAGACGCCGCGCTGAACGCAGTTTTTCCCCAAATTAACGTTTTTTCGAGTTATGCCGTTGTTCCACGCAGTTTTTATGACCGGAAATACGAATATACGAAGTGTAAGGGACGGTGTACCAAAAACTTAGCAGGCATGATCAGACCATGAAAGTGAACAACTTTTTCTATGGAGGATATAATGTTGGTAAACAAGAAAAAGGACTGACTTTCTATTACTCGAAAATTAAATTCGTTTCCCAACATAGGCTCCATAGTAAGAGACTAAGAGTAGTTCAGTTTCATGGTCTGATCATGCCTGCAAAGTTTTTGGTACACCGTCCCTTACACCCTGTATGTATAGATAGTTATTATAAAAAAAACGGTAAAACAGCTATTGCACTAGTCTAATTATCGTGCACAGTCCTGCATACACTGTTGGTTTATATATGGTTGTCATTTCAATAATTTAAGATAACCAGTAATGTATACCAGACCGTGAACGGTATTCAGGGACAGTGTAATAGTCTAAGAAAAGAACAAACCTAGGTACTTACCCACGGTCGAAATACAGTTTTACCTTTAAGAGTTGAATTCCTGCATATACCTAGATCTATCATCTCGGATATAGTACTATTAAAGTCAGTGTGTCACTTTGTATGGCAGGTCCGATTCTTTTTTTTCGAATTTTGTCCTACTTTCATTGGGAAATGTTGTTCAGTTTTACAAGTAGAACTTACCCTAAAAATATTTGCACTAAGCATAATAGGACCTTATATATAGAGCTACAAAGTAGAAAGGTGGAGCCCGTCAGGTCGAATTCGTCATTTTCATAAACTTGACACTTTCCTTACTTAGTGTGTTCCTTACTTAATTTGTATGGGAGGGCCAATTTTTTTTTCATATTTCGACCTATGTTCCTTGGGGAAAGTTGTTCAGTTTCATGTACTGGTTCACCCCTTAAAATATTCTCAGCAAATTTTTTTACACCATGTATTATGTATGTGTATTTTGTTATTCGGTCTGGAGCCAGTATACCTAGAAACAATGATCGTATAAGTATGTTACATACATACTCATATCACGCCTATTATCCCTTGCGGGGTAGACAGAGCCCAAACGGCCGCAAAAAACGGACATTTACGCCACGTCTGACAAATATTTGAGGGTCATTCGGAAAAAAAATGTTTATCGCCATAGTGACAGGTTGTCAGTCCATCGCCTAAAATTGAAATACACACCCTCGAGTCTCATGGTCGCCTCTTACGACTCTCATGGGAAAGAAATAGGGTGATGCTATTCTAGGCCAGCATCACACGGTATATAAGTATGTTTACCAGACTCCTAAAAGAGCACTGGAATTCCCACAAAATGAAAGAACTCAGCAAATTGTTTGGCGCCGGACTCCGATACAAATAGACACATTTTAACAAGTAGTCGGTTTATAGCCAATAAATAAAAGAT
Source organism: Tuta absoluta (assembly GCA_027580185.1). Classification (NCBI taxonomy): domain Eukaryota; kingdom Metazoa; phylum Arthropoda; class Insecta; order Lepidoptera; family Gelechiidae; genus Tuta; species Tuta absoluta. The sequence goes on along the minus strand of JAQAHW010000023.1, from coordinate 1,904,772 downwards.
AGGTAGTAAAATAGGTAATGACGAACGATGTTGCGCAGTGGTAGTGCGACTGCGGCGCAAAGGTTCCGGGTTCAATCCCGGTGGAGCACTCACAACGGTAAAATTTATCACTTTGTGAATTTGTTCCCAGTCTGGTTAGTTACAGGCTGAACCATCTGGTTGTCGGTGTAAGAAAATGGTTCCGTACTTTGGAAAACACGCTAAGCCGTCGGTCCCGGTTGATGTTTAAAAAAAAACATAAAACCATAGATCTGGGCAGCTTTCCCCAAGGAACATACATAATGTTCATGTCGGTCATCCCTTACACCCGGTATGGTATTTTATTAATATATATCTATGTGTTGTACCTAGTATTAGAACTTAGTGTTGTTTTAGCTTTCGAACTTTCTATTTATTTATTTTATTTTACAGTTTATTTCACACAAAAACATTAAAGGAAAGATACAAACCATAAAAAAATACGACATACATATACAGCTTATTTCCAAGTAGAAGTTCCTTCCAGCTGACCCACGAAAGTGAGACATTATAAAGAAAGGGAAAGAAGCCGTGTACAACAGCACAGTTACTCTAACAAGTAAAGAACAAATTTTAAAATTTTATAATTTTTTCTTTACTGTTTTTATCTACACTCGTCTCATAATGTTCGAATTATGAATTCGAAAATAGTTGTTTAAAGACCTGGTGCCAATCGCGGTAATTTTTAACGTAAATACCAAAACAAAACCAAACGCACTTTTCGTATCGTGCTTACCGCTTGAACGGAAACGTTTCGGCTTTTGTTTGGAAGTTACGCTGGTGTGCTTTTAGTATGCGAGAAGCAACTTTTAGTATGCGATACCACATGGTATCGTTTTTTGACAGCGTTTTAAACCATTATCGTTACGTTGGGTAGATCTCAGACGCTGTCAAATGAACATTTCTTTTGTAGTTCGTAGAGACCAACATTTGCCGAGTTTTTATTTTTTAGTTTTTGACCCTATGATTTTAACCCCGGGGCTTTTTAAATCTACACCTGACTGTATGGTGGGGAGCAGGAGCTCACTCGGAAAAACATTTGCCGAGATGTTGGTCAAGTCTAGTACTTAGTACCATAGCAAGAATAACTCTACGCTGAATCACCACAGTTATGAAATCACATCGTTTAATCTACGTCAGAATCAGACAACGGTAGATAAACATTGATATTGCGGTTTGATTGCGATAATGAGACCATATCTGGTCCGATATTGTGACAATAATAATAAATATCCTGGACAATTCACACAGCGCCATCTAGCCCCAAACTAAGCAAAGCTTGTACTAAGGGAATAAGATAGCTGATATGAATACTTTTTATACTTTTTTTTTACACAGTAACGATATTCTGATATCAGAACTATTAAATAAGCTTATTAATGTTGCCTTACTCAAACGATGGCTGACTGGTGCAGTGGTAATGCAACTGCTTGCGGCGCAAAGGTTCCGGATTCGATTCCCGGTGGGGAATTCACAAAGTTGGTTTTATCACTTAGTTGGACGACTCAGTGTCCCACACGAAAAGAGAGAGAGAGATCACTTCATAAATTTTTATATAGTCTGGTTAGGACATTGCAGGCTGAACCACCTGATAATCTGTAAGTCTAGCGCCACATCTGCGGAACGTACGGCGCCGAACCTTCCGCTAAATACGCTCGTAGTGTATTTCAAGTTATCTATGACACATCTATGACACATTACGCCGCGTTCTGCGTAGTGCGTAACCTTCCTTCGGGCTGTTCTTTCAGCCAAAACGCATTTAATGTATTTTGCATAGCAAGCGACACATCACGCGTCGCGTTGCGCGACCGAAAGTTCGGCGGGCAGCGGGCGTAACTGAACGTGCGTGTTGCCACCAGGGACCGCCAGCCATCAGATAGACTGGGTTTTATCATGAGATTATTACTGCAGTGGTTGTTTTTATATGTAATTTATTTAGATTGTTATCGTTGATTTTACTTTTTTACAACATTTATAGTAAATAACTGTACAGCCATACGGTGCCTTTTATTTGATAAACACCTAAGAAAAATGTTTATTTGAAATTAATGAAAAAGATTTGTACGATAATTTAGTTGCCGAAATCCGATAATTCTAGATTTGGGAGTTGGCAACACTGATCGCGGCGCGCGGTCTATAGTTGGTAGCGAAGAGCGGCAACGTCACTTTCCGTCGCGTAGCGCACTGAACAAGACGCCGCATTTAGCCGAACGTGCGACGCCGTACGTTCCGCAGATGTGTCGCGAAACTAAAGCCGAACGTGCGGCGCCTTACACTCCGAAGGTTCGGCGCCGTACGTACCGCAGATGTGGCGCTAGCCTAAGAAAGATGGTTCCGTATTTCGGAGGGCGCGTTTAACCGTTGGTCCTGGTTGCTGTCTATGATAACTAACACGGCGGCCGTCGTTAGTAGACGGTTGAAAAACTCTGACACCAGGGTTCATCGGGTCTATCGTCGACTCGGTGTTCCACACGAAAATATGAAGAAGAAGTTAAATTGTTCTTCAAAATCGGCTCAGTTCTGTATATTATGGAGTTACTATTGTACAGCAAACGAATACAAACTAGTGATATGTGCAGTTTCCATTAAATTGTATTGAAAACCAGTAGAAATTGATCCTTAAAATGTGTAACTAGAAATGCTACTAATAGTACCTATGCTAAATGATACACAAACAGTACAATAGCAACCAGTTGAATGGTTGTTCAAATTTGATCGGTTTAGCTTTGTTGATTGTGCAGTGACTAGAGTGGACCAAGTGAACACAATTCTATGTATTAGGTGGAGAGCTGGCGACGTCATAGGGCATACGATTTGACCAGGGCCCGGATTATCATATTTTTTACCGTTTTAATGCCGTCGCTTAGAATAGCATCACCCCATGTCTTTCCCTTGGGAGTCATAAAAGGCGACTAAGGGAATAGAGGGTGAGTATTGTAATTTTAGGCGATGGGCTGACAGCCTGTCACTAAGGCAATACACGCTTTTCCGGATGACCCTCAAATATTTCTCAGACGTGGCGTAAATGTCCGTTTTTCGCGGCTGTTTGCGCTCTGCTTACCCCGCAAGGGATTATACATACATACATAAATCACGCCTATATCCCTTGCGGGGTAGGCAGAGCGTTAACGGCCGTAAAACGGATATTAACACCACGTCTGACAAAAGTTTGAGGGTCAATCAGATAACTGTGTATCACTATAGTGACAGGTTGTCAGCCCATCGCCTAAAATTGCAATACACATCCAACCCATCACATGGCATTATAGGCGTGATATTGTATGTGTGTGAGTTAATGCCGTCGAAACTCAACTGTAATTTTATTTTCTATACTTCAAATTGTTAGCGGAATACAAAATAGCCAAAAAAATCATCGGCCATCCAACTGAGACACAATATACCAAGGAGCAGTAGTTTAACTTCATACGCACGCCCGGTTTACGCACTCACACATACACACGCCCGACCGACCTATACGTACACGATTACTACATAGAATCTCGTGCCGCTCGTGTCACAGCGCAGCACGTTATTGTTATAGTATCGAGACACCGAAAAATTAATACCTAGAAACCTAACTTCTCATAAAATAATAATATCAGTCATTGTTTTCTTACTGTAACTTAGCATTATGGAACCTAAGTGTGACATCACTTAAATTCGGGTTTGCAAAACCAATTTGTTGTCATCCCTGCCAATGTAGGTAGTTTCCGGTGGAAAGGTGCTCGAGCAAAACTATTGCTCCTTGGTATATTGTGTAAGTAGGTAGTTAGTTTTATACAGTTTGTTGTGGGGAGACTAAGGCCTTATCTACCCGGGTACAGCATGTGTACCAGTGATTTTAAACCTTACTACGCCTCTAAGTTAAACTTCCTAAGAAAATCCAACAATAGTGGCTACTATAGGGGTTAAAGTAGGTATAGGTATATTAAAACTACATTATTAAACGTTTTTGTGTTATGTTTGGTATACTTACTCGAATCATAGTTGGTCACCCAGCTTTTGCTGTCGCTAGTACCGCTAGTGTAAATGCAAATTAGGCATTTTATAATCCCCGACTACAAGTTGCCACCCCGATCAATCAATGTTTAAAGAATATCAAAAATCCATTTATTTAAAACATACAAAATCAAAATTCAACAATATAAGGTTATTGCATAAACAATACATATAAGAATATATTATTAAGCGAACAAGTATCACTTCATGATATAGGTTTACGCAACTTACTTGTCACGGATGACGGGCGGGCGTATGAGATCTTTCAACTTCCCTGAAGAAGGCTGTCTTAAGCGGCCGAAACGTAGAGGGCTAAATTCTTTTCAAATAACTATCAATTTAGTCGCGTCAACCTGCATCATAAATATAATAATGTCTATCTATTTAATTTCTGATTAAATCGTCCGCCCTCTAAAGTAGCCAGCTTCTGATCTATAAGTGAATGCTGCTGAATGGAATCGAGTGAGTGCCTGCAAACACAACAGGAGCAAAACAGGAGGCATTCACATAACTTGGAATACCAGTTATAACGAATGTTTGAAGGGGTAAACTAGCCCATGAAACTGAATAATTCTCCCCAAGGATCATAGGTAAAATATGAAGAAAATAAGTGATTTATATGAATTGATGAGTTTCGTTTTTTTAGTTTGGTTAGGACATTGAAAACTGAACCACCTGATTATCCGAAAAGATCGATAGGTCCGTGCTTTGGCGGGCACGTTAAGCTGTCGGTCTCGGTTGCTGTCTATAATTACTTAGACGGCGGTCGTTACACAACCATGTCAGAGGCCCACGTAGTATCTGGTAGCAGGCGGTTGAAATACTCAGCCACCGGATATGCAGTTTGTCGACTCAATGTCCCACACAATAAAGAAAACCATTGTTTTTTTTTATTAATGATGGGTTCGCTCTTGACTCTAGTCTAGGTCATAAGACAGAGACAGATTCTAAGATGGAGCGAGCTTACCCAGAAGAAGCCTGTTCACTCTTACTTTGAAGAGATTAGGGTTGTATGCGTTTGGAAACACAGACGCAGGTAGTGAGTTCCATTGTGATATCATAAAGGGGTGTCTACAATAAAGACCTTAGTTCTGAACTGTAATAATAATAAACTCGGTAGTAAATTGTGATCTCTCGTTTATTGGTCATATTAAATGTACGGACAATTTTACGACTCAAACTGTCTGAGTACACATTCTCTCTTTTCTCTTTTTCATGTGGGACACCAAGTCGTCCAACGACACGATGAACCCTGGTATCAGAGTTTTTCAACCGCCTACTACTAGTAGTAATCCTCTGACATGTTTGTGTAACGACCGCCATCTAAGTAATCATAGACAGCAACCGGGACCGACGGATTAACGCCCTCCGAAACACGGAACCATTTCTTTTTCTGACAATCAGGTGGTTCACTCTGCAATGTCCTAACCATACAAGGAATAAATTCACAATGTGATAAATATCAACTTTGTGAGTGTCCCGCCAAGAATCGAACCCGGAACCTTTGCGTCGCAGGCAGTCGCACTACCACTGCGCTACATCGGCCGTCGAGTGCACATTGAACTGTATTAACGAGTCATTTAGTATTATTACACCTCCAAACCAACTAGACAACTACCAAACGTTAGTTAGTATGGATAGAGAAAAAAATCGTGATACAGATGGATACAAATATCCAGGGCCCGAAGTCTGCTAAAGAAAAATCGTTTCACTTGTGTGTCAATGGGCTGTCAGCAGTGGCGTATTTGCAGATTCAGCGCCCCGGGGCACGAGCGGTTCGGCGCCCCCCTGAGCTCTCATAAATCGCAAAATATCAAAAATTAAAAAAAAGCAACCACAAAAAAAATTTTGCGGTTTTCAGCGGTTTCACCCGCTAGAGACATTTTTTTCGTGAATGTAACATCTTTTTTGTGGTAAATATAGCCTATGTTACTCAGTGATGTTGTAGCTTTTTAGAATGAGGGTAGTTTTGGTATTTATCATCATATCAATTACATATAAACTAAATCTTATTTATTATGAAACGACTCTTCCTCCTTCGCGACTCTCATCGTCTCGTTATTTTCTTTTGACTGTTCGCTTTTGGTTATTTTTGTAGTCTTCAGACGTTTTGGTTTTAGCGGATTCTACAATACAAATACAAATACAAAGAACTTTATTGCAATACTGTGTGTTGTAGATAAACATAATAGTACCAACAGCTTGTCCATCTCGGACGTAAAATAAAATTAAAATAAAAATAAAATTTGTTTATTTCCCAAATAAGATTTACATAAGAACATATTACTTATAGACTCCGCACTAGGACGAACCTACAATAATACATTATTTAACATGCAAATTTCAATTTTAAGTATCTCTATGCACACTACTAAAATACTCATTTAGGCTGTAGAAACCTTTAATTAGAAGCCAATTTTTCAATTTTAGTCTAAATTGCTTACTATTTAACATTTTTATTGATACTGGTAAGTGGTTAAAAATTTTAATGCCAGTATATAGCGAGCTTTTATGAAGAATGCTACTTTTTACTGATACACTTATACACATGTCATATTTATAGTTTGGTCTTAAATTTCGATTCATGTCAGATTTTTTTATAAAATATTGCTTGTCATGTTTTACAAATAAACTTATTTCTAAAATATATATACATGTCAATGTGAGAATTTTCCGGTCAATAAATACATTTCGTAGTGAGTCAGTGCTTTGCATACCATAAATCATCCGAATACATCGCTTTTGCATAACAAAAGTAGAATGAACATTTACAGAGTTCCCCCAAAATATAACACCATATGTCAAGAGGGGATAAACATAACCATAATACGCATTTGTGGCTACTTCAATTGAGGTTACTTTCGTGAGTATAGACAAAGCGTAGCAGCTACTTGATATTCTTTTATTTATAATTATTATTTAATGGCATCAAAAAGTCAATAAGTGTGTCATAAAGTTGTGAAACTACCTCAATATCAGTGTCCACACCTTGTTAATTAAGTGTGTGGGAACTGAACAGACCAGAGTGAAATAACTCGAGTAGGTACGGTACCTACTACTACTACCTACTTAAATTTTGACGTCTTTGGTATAAAATTTTGAGAAAGTTGCAAAATTGCACTGCACCGCAAGCAGGGTTCTATTCTAATTCTAATCTGCGACTTTCGGTATCCGTACTACCAACGCCGTGAAATAGGTATCTCTGTTGACTCTCTTTCAGTCCTAGAGGAGGAATGCGTGGAGTGGAGGTCATATCTTTAAGGCGGCTCTTGTCCCTGCATGTGACGGGTAGGTGGGTTTGTCAGCCGTGGGGCGGCAGGCAGGCCTTAGCTCCCTGCAACGTATGTAGCGGGCAGCCAACTTAGACTGCCGTGGCCATGGGGGGAGCGGCTGCAGCCGCCACTGCACCACTATTCCCGTGGCGATTACGGTCTGGGGTAGCGCCAATATAGACAGCTGTGGTCATGAGGGGAGCGGCTGCCGCCCCCCCAGGCCTTGCGCCCCGGGCGCGTGCCCCGAGTGCCCCTATGGTAAATACGCCACTGGCTGTCAGTGTGACAGTTTTGGTCATTTCGTATCCTGCTAACAGTTTTTCCAGATGCTCCCTAAAAATATTCCTCGTCCCGCTAATATAAGTTTTTTGTTGACTCTTGTATCGTCTTCTTTTGTTTATATTTTGGCCAAATAACAATATTAAGATTTAAAATGTTTTTCCCTTCCGCTTATTATATTCAACTCTCTCAACTTTAATTTTTACTGTTTTTATTGTTTGGGAAAAAACCACAGGTAATGGAAATTGTCGTATTTGATGTATTTTTTAACTATTGTTTTCTTTGACCTTGACTCTGGCAGAATCATCGTCTGAAGGCGATGGAAGCCAAATATTAAAAAAGAAAAAAAAACAGTTTGAAGTTGGTTTGAAGTATAGAAAATCACAGTGACATTATAATGACAGTGAAGAGTCGTTGGCATTGCAAGAGTAACAAAATAAGATAATCCGGGTAGAGGTTGGAAAAATCAGAAACTGAAGAAACATCCAATATTCAAAATACTAACTGTAAAAATGTTCAATATAAAAACGAACAACCACTCATTCTGAGCTGTTTTTTTTTTAAATCAAATATTCTAAAAATTTTAGTAGTGACTCAAAACACGGTGTTCCTACAAAAAGTTGAACAGTGTCCAAGTCGTATGGAAAAATAATTTCAACAGCGTCTAAATGCAAGCAATGTAATCAATTCTTTTGTAAGACGTTTTTTTATTTAGTTTACTAATATACCTTTCAAAGAAAAACTTGTTCAGGTTCATGGTCTGATCATGCTTGCAAAGTTTTTGGTGCACCGTGCCTTACCCCCCGTATGTCTGTCTAAATGGTAACTCTAGCTGTTGTCGATTGTATTATAGCTGTCTAAAGAGATAACGGCTATCGTATGCATCTTGCTTGGAGAAAACTCTCTTCATAATATGAACGTGTGCCTATAAATTTGTAAAAGTATCGTTTACGAGGGAGATAAGGAAAATATGAGATGTGTTGTACCTTAAAACATTAAAAAACACATATCTAAGACTACAACAAATAAACGACAACTACAAAAAAACAAAAAATTACTACTACAAGGCAGAATATGCAGAAGACTACTTACATAAAACTAAGTTGTTAAGACTGCACTTTAAGTCTCTTTATTAATAAATTTATTTTGAGTTCGAGTTCATTTCATCACATTTATACATTATTAGCATAATGCAGTTGGACAAAGGCCTTCCCTAGGGCACGATTTCTCGTTTTCGCCATCCAGTCGCTACCAGCCGCCTTTTTAAGCCATCGGTCCATCTGACCGGAGGTCATCCAACGCTACGCTTGCCAAGACGTGGCTTCCACTCGCCTCCACAATCTATTGTTTGACTGATTATCAATTCTTCAATTTATGTTTTTTAGACTTTCAAAGGTAAGAAAGTAGGCCCTAGTTTGATTGTATAAGACCGCGCAGACCGTCCAGTGTCGCTTTTACCTATTTTTCTTAAAATCCAGCACAATTATTGAGCAGGTTTAATATATCTAGTAGGGAATATGTCTGGTTTTGTTATTATTTTTAACCTGTAACGTCCCACTGCATGGCAAAGGCCTCTCTCCCTTTCTTCCATTCTTCCCTGCTAAACCTCTTGAAAATACTTCTTTAGAGTAGCTAAACGCAAATTACATTTCAAGTTTATTATGGATCATCAAATCAGTATTGTTACACGCCTTGAGGTTAACATTGTTTATATTCGAATACCAAATTTTAAAACACTTCCCGTGTTAGGTATACAATTTTTGAAATTTGCAAAATCCTGCCGGCGCTTGAAAAATTTGCAAGTTTTTAAAAATTGTTTCGAGGAATTCAATAGTGATATATCTTACTGTTTTTTTTAATCTAAACTTTGATGTAGCGATCATTTACAGTTGATCCGACAATCAATCGGCTACGAGAGAAGTGCATTATATTATACAAGTCATTGTAACTTACACAATGGATACGATTAAGTTATCTTAAGAAATGATTTCTGCCTAAAGATGTGTTCGATTGGAAGGTATTGTAGTGATTGTTTAAAAGTTTGTTTGGTTTGGTACCAAAATATTTTAAATAAATCTGAAAAATTTAATAAATTATATGATAATAATAAAAAGCACTGAATACTTATTTGCGAAACTTTGATCCTTTTCATAAATGTATTACAACCAATCAAATCTTCATTAAAGTTAATGGGGTGATGCAATTCTGATCCAGCATCACACGGATGTCTTAAAATGCGACAAAGGGACTGGAGAGTTTCATGTGTATTACAATTTTAAACGAGAAACCGACTACCTGTCACTAAAACGATACACGATTTTCTGAAACGGCCCACTAATATTTGTCGGACATTGCGATAACGTCCGTATTTTACGGCCTCTAACGCTCTACCTACCCCGCAAGGAATAAATACGTGATATATATGTGTGTGTTTATTTATATAAATTAGAAACTTTATTTTTTTAAGTAACTGTAAAAAGAAAACGTGACTTTGTCTTTTATTTTTATTAAAATAAAGTTCATTGTGCCTGCAACCTAATGTTGCAGTCAAAGCAATAATTCTGATACTTTCACCATTGCCCGCGCGACCTCTTAACTATCCGTCATTATTTACAATGCCTGCTAAGAATCGCTTCATAAGCCACGGGTTTTATATACAGGGTGTTTTTAATTTTATTACGACATTTTTTTTATTTTTTATATCTAAATTTTTTTGCATGTAAAAGCGAAATCCATTTTAAGATACATATTTCTTACTGTTAAGATTGTTAAGACTTGTATTGTTAGTTAGTATCTAACGAATAAGTGACGTGAAATCAAACTTAATGTAGATATGTAATGTAACCATTTTCATAGGTAGTTTAAATGTCAACAAGCTACCACAGACAGGCTTCATACTAGAATAAACATTAAGGTAAAAACATACATACATGTATCACGCCTATATCCCTTGCGGGGTAGGCAGAGCGTAAATAGCCGTTAAATTGATCATCAACGCCAGGTCTCTAAACATTTGAGGGTCATTCAAAATTGTGTATTGCCATAGTGACAGGATGTCAGCCCATCACCTGAAATTGCATTACACGTGTAACCCTAGAGTCTTGAGTCACTAATTTCTTAACGTACGTACTAAGAAATTTTCAAAATAAAGTACTGAAATAAAAATACCCTGTATTAACTTAGCTAAGTACAATATGCCTCAAGCTAGGCAGAGTGATTGTAATTTGCCCCTTCATAGATTTGTTAGTAATGAATCGTAAGTTATTGCAGTTTCGGAGGTTTTAATGGCTCACTTAGATCAGAACTTGGGGCGTATGTATGAATCATAGCTTGTTAACTATAGGTACCTATATATACTTCCCTACCTAGTATAGTAGGTAAGGACATATATAAGGTCCTTTTAAATTGAAATTGAAATTATATTCAATGAAGGATAGTACTATCATTTATTGACGTCATGAACCGTCGTCATTGTAAAAAAAAGAAATTTCTATCACACAATTTTCTTTTTTTCAAGAATCAAGAATCAAGAATCAAGAAAGTTTATTTGCCAGAACATAGTTAGTTACACAAGATATTATTCCATAAAAAGCACATAATGTTCAGCTCGCATGCAAGCGTGCAAATATTAAATAATTATGTCAGTTACAATTTACAAAATATAAAATTAATAATTATGTCAAATTAAATATTATGTCCAATTAAATATGATGTCACTTTAAATTTCAAAATAAACAATTATTGATATCTAAGATTAATTCCATAATTCATGAATTCATTAACGCTATAAAAACAATTTTGTATCAGCCAATTCGTCAGGTTCGTCTTAAAGCTAGTTTCAGTCAGTGATTTAATATCCTCGGGAAGATTATTATAAATTTTAATACACATATTATATACATTTTTTCTATAAATGGCCTTACGGGCAGGAGGTTGGTATAACATATTCATTATATGATTTCTTCTTTGTCTTTCACTAATTTCACTTTGCTTCTGCCAGTACTTTGGGTTGTCTTTTACAAAGATACAAACGTCTCTAACATACATACACGGCAGTGGCAAAATATTTAACTTCTTAAAAACCGGTTTACAGCTAGCATCAAATTCAGCATTACAAATTGCACGTATACTCTTTTTCTGGACCTTAAAAGCTTCCTCCATATCTACCGAGTTTCCCCATAATATCAGTCCGTATTTGAGTACGGATGATACGTAACCATGATAGGCGGCTAGAGCAGCCTCAGTTGAAATGGTTTGTCTTAATCTCCTCAGTGCAAATACGAACCGATTAAGTTTGGTACAGACATGTTTTATGTGCTCCTTCCAATTAAGGTTTTTGTCAATTATTATACCGAGAAAGTTCAAAAAAGTTACATCATTTATTTTTACATTATCATAATTTAGATTGATTTCTCTTATGTTCGAATTATAAGATGAGAACTGCAACATCTTTGTCTTATTAACATTGTTGTAGAGGTTATTTGCAGTCATCCATTTTGTGATTTCTTCAAATGCCACATTAGTGTCAGATTCAAAATTACTTTTGTCTTTACTTTTTATTAATAATGTTGTATCGTCCGCAAACTGAATACAATTATGAGAGGTGGCAGTTGGAAGATCGTTTACGTAGATTAAGAAGAGTAGTGGGCCCAGCACAGTGCCTTGGGGTACCCCAACGCCATTAATTCTAAATTGCGAACGATATGTTTGTTTTAAAATAATGTTATTTAATTCATTTATTTTAGTTATTTCAATGCATTGTTTCCTGTCCTTCAAAAAACTTGCAATCCAATCGAGTGCTTTTCCTCGTATACCATAGAAATTAAGTTTATTTAAAAGTCTCACATGATCAACGAAATCGAAAGCCTTGCTCATATCCAAAAATATGCCTAATATCGGCACTTTTTTGTTAAGACTTTCGGTTACGTTTTTTATGAGATCAAAGCAAGCGTGCGTCGTTGAAAACCCCTTACGAAACCCATACTGTTCGGTTCGAAGTATGTTATATTTTTCTAGGAAGGCATTTATCCTAGATTGAATAGCCTTTTCAAAAACCTTTGATAAAATTGGAACTAGACAGATGGGTCTATAATTTGACGGGTCTAGGCGATCTCCCTTTTTGAACAAGGGTTTTATGACGCTTATTTTAAGCTTCTCCGGGAAAACACCCTCAATAAAAGATAGATTCATAACATGCGCAAGGGGATGACAAATCACTGCAGCGCATAACTTTAGAACTTTAGTTATTATGTTATCGTACCCACTAGATATGCTATTTTTTAAATTTATTATTATGTTATAAACTTCCGATGCTGATACCGGATTTAAAAAAAAAAAACGCAGCGTTTTTATAACAATTTTGTAATGTCCTAATAGAAAACTGGCTCGGGCGGTATAAAAAAATAATTAAATTCAGTGCAAATATTTTAAGGGTGAGTTCTACACGTAAAACTGAACAACTTTTCCCAATAAAATAGTTCGAAATATGAAAAAAAAGTGGACGTACGTAGTGGAGGTCCAATTTTTTCATATTCTGACCTATAATTATAGGGAAAAGTTGTTCAGTTTTACGAGTAGAACTCACCCGAACAATATTTGCACTGAATTTAATACCACCTTATACATAACATAAAAATAACATATAGGTACGTACGTAGGTAGTACCTGCGTATATCTCCTGAAGTAATAGTCTCAGAGCTACTCTAGCGGTTAGCCAAAATCTAAAAAATACTATCGCATACATACACATATCACGCCTATAATCCCTTGCGGGGTAGGCAGAGCGTAAACGGCCGCATAAAACGGTCATTTACGCCACGTCTGACAAATATTTTAGGGTCATTCGGAAAAATGTGTATTGCCAATGTGACAGGTTGTCAGCCCATCGCCTAAAATTGAAATACATGCCCTCGACTCCCTTAGTCGCCTCTTACGACTACCACGGGAAAGAAATGGGGTGATGCTATTCTATCACTTCAGTGATACACAGTTATCTGATTGACCCTCAAACTTTTGTCAGACGTGGTGTGAATATCTGAATTACTTCCCGTAACGCTCTGCCTACCCCGTAAGGGATATAGGCGTGATTTATGTATGTATGTATTAATTTAAACTACATACGTACGTAAAAGAATATATGTAATAGATATCGGGGTGATTCTAAATTATTATTAATTTTAGGCCATTCGCACATGTGCTGAATGATATTCCGGTATTTGCCTGCCAGCAAGCTAAATGCGGTTTCATACAACTACTTTCGTAAATAACACCGGACCGGCAAAACACCGCAATACCGTGCGGCAAATGTGAGAACCACCTTAGGTATTTCAAAATATCACATCACAGTCCAACTTCACTGTGCACAAAATTAAGATAAATCAGCTAAATTAGCGAAACCGCAATTTTCCCAACTTTCACTGATAACATTCACAGCAAAATTACTTCAACCAAACATACCCTTTTGTGTCCAAGTAATTCCTTAAAACAATGGGTGCCGGGTCCCTCACGACTACACCACTCACCTGAAACAAAAAGAAAGGAAAATTAAATTACTTTTGTTTGGCTAATCTGATATTGGACTAGATAAGATAGATAGATAGATAGATAGATGAACACTTTATTGCTTACAACATACACAACAGAAACAAAACAATACAGAAAACTTAAGACTAAAAGTAAGCAAAGCCGGCCTTATCGCTTACTCTTTCATCACCAAACGTACCAAGAACCTTATCATACCCATCTCGCTTTATACCTACCCATCCATTAAAATCTCCCAGCATAATAATTCTTTCATTCGCCTTGCAGTTTTTCAAAACATCTCTTACATTGTCCCAAAACTCCTCATTTTCCTTTTTCGCTTTTGTGGAGCCACCCGTACCCACATCCGTCAGTGCATAGACACCTAGGATAAAGAGTCGAGTGATTCCGACCTTCAGCCTAATCCAGAGGAGTCGAGGGCTCACACATTCGAACTCAGTCACGCATTCAGCCATTCGTGCGGAAAGAATCACGCCGACTCCCTTACAGCCTCGGTCGGAACTAGAAACCCCAGACCAATACGCTGTGTAGGGGCCATGTTTCGTCGTGTCGCAACCTTTCCGCTTTGTTTCATTTACACACAAAACATCTATGCGCCTCTTATCCATCATCTGACATACTTCACCTATTTTATCCACCATTCCTCCCCTAACATTCATCGTAGCAAAGCGGCTCTCTGTAGCCCGCAATCCGCACCCGACAGGAACGAGACGTGACTACTTTAACCCCTATAGTGGCTACTATAGGGGTTAAAGTAGGTATAGGTATATTAAAACTACATTATTATACGTTTTTGTGTTATGTTTGGTATACTTACTCGAATCATAGTTGGTCACCCAGCGTTTGCTGTCGCTAGTACCGGTAGTTCTAAATGCAAATTAGGCATTTTAGAATCCTACAAGTAAGTTGCTACCCCGATCAATCAATGTTTAAAGAATCTCAAAAATCCATTTATTTAATACATACAAAATCAAAATACAACCATATAAAGTTATTGAATAAACAATAAATTTAAGAATATAATTATTAAGCGAACAAGTATCACTCATGATATAGTTTTACGCAACTTAGGTACTTGTCACGGATGACGGGCGGGCGTATGAGATCTTTCAACTTCCGTGAAGAAGGCTGTCTTAAGCGGCCGAAACGTAGAGGTTAAATTCTTTTCAAATAACTATCAATTTAGCCAGATATGCAGTTCGTCGACTCAATGTCCCATACAATAAAGAAAACCATTTTTTTATTAATGATGAGTTTGCTCTTGACTCTAGTCTAGGTCACAGGACAGAGACAGGGTCTAAGATGGAGCGAGGTCACCCAGAAGAAGCCTGTTCACTCTTACTTTGAAGAGATTAGGGTTGTATGCGTTTGGAAACACAGACGCAGGTAGTGAGTTCCATTGTAATATCATAAAGGGGTGTCTACAATAAAACCTTAGTTCTGAACTGTAATAATAATAAATTAGGTAGTAAATTGTGATCTCTCGTTTATTGGCCATATTAAATGTACGGACAATTTTACGACTCAAACTGTCTGAGTGCACATTAACCTGTATTGACGAGTCATTTAGTATATTACACCTCCAACCAACAAGACTACTGCCAAACATTAGTTAGTACGGATAGGGAAAAATGTCGCAATACAGATGGATACAAATCAGGTTGGAAAAACATCCAATATTCAAAATACTAACTGTAAATATGTTCAATGTAAAAACAAACAACCACTCGTTCTGAGCTTTGTTTTTTTTTTGTATCAAATATTCTACTCAAAACACGGTGTTACTACAAAATGTTGAACAGTGTCTAAGTCGTATCATTACATAGTATAAAGTAAAGTCGCTTCCCGCGTCTGTCCCTAGGTCTGTTTGTTTGTATGTATGTATGCTTAAATTTTCAAAACCACCCAACGGATCTGAATGTTTTTTTTAAAGATAGTGAATCAAGAACATGCTAAATATATTAGAAAACTACTGATAGTTTTAAGATTTCTAATGTGAAGTCGTAAATTAACACATTTTTTGAGTTTTAAGTATTATTCTTAAGTTAAATTAGAACAATAAAATTATATCTTTTTTTCTATTCTAAAGTATACTGGTTTTTCATACAAGCTTTAAGGATCACTAATTCAGGCTGAAATGTTACTAGTGACCGATACTAAAAACAGAGGACGGGCTGGCAGATATAAGTTCAATTTCCTCAAGTTACATAGGTCGAAAATGTCAAAAAAAGTTGTTTAGTTTCATGGCATGATTATGCCATGAAACTGAACAACTTTTAATATGCAAAATACAACAAAGTTTAATAAGACAATGCCAATGTTACAATAAACGGAATTTAGCACATATTTATTATAAGTACGTTACAGACATTGCGATACTAGTTTTTAAAATCGGTTACTCTATCTCTTACACTAGACTAGGCCTGTATCGTAGGTACACAGCAAAAGTATTAACATTTCAACATTGGAGTCTATGTTAGGAAACGAAACGTTTTTCGACTTTCCATAGAAAGTTAGTCAGCTGATCAGGAATTTTGTATGGGAGGTCGATTTTTTTTTCTCGTCTAACAACATATCCTTCAAAGAAAAAGTTGTTCAGTTTCATGGTCTGATCATACCTGCAAAGTTTTCGTTACACCGTGCCTTACCCCCCGTATGTCTGTCTAAATGGTAACTCTAGCTGTTGTCGATTGTATTATAGCTGTCTAAAGAGATAACGGCTATCGTATGCATCTTGCTTGGAGAAAACTCTCTTCATAATATGAACGTGTGCCTATAAATTTGTAAAAGTATCGTTTACGAGGGAGATAAGGAAAATATGAGATGTGTTGTACCTTAAAACATTAAAAAACACATATCTAAGACTACAACAAATAAACGACAACTACAAAAAAACAAAAAATGACTACTAGAAGACAGAATATGCAGAAGACTACTTACATAAAACTACGTTAATTCTGCGTTGTAAGGTGTTTTAATTCATAAATTTATTTTAAGTTTGAGTGCATTTCATCACATTCATACAGCCTATTGCAGTTGGACAAAGGCCTTCCCCAGGGTACGCCATAGGGCACGATTTCTCGTTTTCGCCATCCAGTCGCTACTAGCCGCCTTTTTAAGTCATCGGTCCATCTGACCGGAGGTCGTCCAACGTTACGTTTGCCGAGACGTGGCTTTCACTCGCTACAATTTTCAATCGCGGCAATTTATGTTTTTTAGACTTTCAAAGGTAAGAAAATAGGCCCTAGTTTGATTGTATAAGACCGAGCAGACCGTCCAGTGTCGCCTTTACCTATTTTTCTTAAAATCCAGCGCAAATATTCAGCAGGCTTAATATATCTAGTATTTTCTTGAAGAGAGAGAGAGAGAGAGAGAGAAGATATATCTAGTAGGGAATATGTCTGGACAGTTTATGTTATTATTTCTAACCTGTAACATCCCACTGCAGAGCAAAGGCCTCCCTCCCTTTATTCCATTCTTCCCTGGTATACCTCTTGAACATACTTCTTTAAAGTAGCTAAAAGCTAATAACATACATACATACATACATATATCACGCCATTATCCCTTGCGGGGTAGGCAGAGCGTAAACGGCCGCAAAAAACGGACATTTACGCCACGTCTGACAAACATTTGAGGGTCATTCTGAAAATTGTGTATCGCCATAGTGACAGGTTGTCAGCCCATCGCCTAAAATTGCCATACACACCCTCGAGTCCCTTCGTCGCCTTTTACGACTCCCAGCTAATTACATTACAATTATTATGGGTCATCAAATCAGTATTGTTACATACCGTGAGGTTAACATTGTTTATATTCGAATACCAAATTTTAAAACACTTCCCGTGTTAGGTATAAAATTTTTGAAAACTTGCAAAATCTTGCCCGTGCTTAAAAATTTTGCAAGTTTTCAAAAATTTTTACTTTTGCTTCGAGGAATTCAAAAGTGACATATCTCACTGTTTTTTTAATTTAAACTTTGATGTAGCGATCATTTACAGTTGATCCGACAATCAATCGGCTACGAGAGAAGTGCATTATATTATACAAGTCATTGTAACTTACACAATGGATACGATTAAGTTATCTTAAGAAATGATTTCTGCCTAAAGATGTGTTCGATTGGGAGGTATTGTAGTTATTGTTTAAAAGTTTGTTTGGTTTGGTACCAAAATATTTTAAAGAAATCTGAAAAATTTAATAAATTATATGATAATAATAAAAAGCACTGGATACTTATTTGCGAAACTTTGATCCTTTTCATAAATGTATTACAACCAATCAAATCTTCGTTAAAGTTAATGGGGTGATGCAATTCTAATCCAGCATCACACGGATGTCGTAAAATGCGACAAAGGGACTGGAGAGTTTCATGTGTATTACAATTTTAAACAACAATCTGACTAACTGTCACTATAGAGATACACGAGTTTTCTGAAACGGCCCACAAAATATTCGTCGGACGTTACCATAGCGTCCGTATTTTACAGCCTGTAACGCTCTGCCCACCCCGCAAGGGATAAATACGTGATATGTATGTGTGTTTATTTTTATAAATTAGTAACTTTACTTTTTCTTTAAGTGACTGTAAACTGTAAACGTGACTTTGTCTTTTATTTTTATTAAAATTAAGTTCATTGTGCCTGCAACCTAATGTTGCAGTCGAAGCAATAATTCTGACACTTTCCCCGTTGCCCGCGCGACCTCTTAACTATCCGTCATTATTTACAATGCCTGCTAAGAATCGCTTCATAAGCCACGGGTTTTATATACAGGGTGTTTTTAATTTTATTACGACATTTTTTTTTTCTAAATGTCTTCGCGTGAAAAAGCGAAATCCATTTTCAGATGCATATTTCTTACTGCTAAGATTGTTAAGACTTGTTTTGTTAGTATCTAACGAATAAGTAAAGTTAATTCAAACGTAATGTAATGTACGTAATGTATGAATATGGTGAGTGTGGATGGGAACGTTGGAAGGGGAGGACCTAGACGAACGTACTTGGATCAGATCGGGGACGTTCTAATGAAAGGTTAGGTCATGAGTACCCTAAACCGACGAGCATGTATGAAAAGGTTGATGCATGTTGAAGAAGCGAAAGAGGTGTGTCAGGATTGTAGCAAGTGGAAAGATGTAGTCTCTGCCTACTCGTCTGGGAAAGAGGCGTGATTATATGCATGTATGTAAGGATGTAATGTAACCATTTTCATACTTTAAATATAGACAAGATACCGTCGATAGGCTTTATACTAAGATCAACAATGTGGTAAAAACATACAATTGTGTATTCCTATAGTAACAGGTTGTCAGCCCATCACCTAAAATTGCATTATACGTGTAACCCTAGACTCTCTTAATCACTATTTCTTAACATAATTAGTTGGACGACTCGGTATCTCACACGAAAAGAGAGAGAGAGAACATAATTAATAATATCTTTTTAAATAAGGTACTGAAATTAAAAACATCCTGTATGAACTTAGCTAAGTACAATATGCCTCAAGCTAGGTAGAGTGATTGTAATTTGCCCCTTCATAGATTTGTTAGTAATGAATCGTAAGTTATTGCAGTTTCGTAGGTTTTAATGGCTCACTTACATCAGAACTTGGGGCGTATGTATGAATCATAGCTTGTTAACTTTAGGTACCTATATATACAACTACCTACCTAGTAGGTAAGGACATGTAATATATGGTCCTATTAAATTCAGAGCAAATATTTTTAGGATGAGTTCTACCCGTGAAAATGACAACATGTCACTATAGTGATACACAGTTCTCTGATTGACCCTCAAACTTTTGTCAGACGTGGTGTGAATATCCGAATTTCTTCCCGTAACGCTCTGCCTATCCCGTAAGGGATATAGGCGTGATTTATGTATCTATGTATTAATTTAAACTACATACGTACGTACAAGAATATATGTAATACATATCGGGGTGATTCTAAATTATTATTAATTTTAGGTCATTCGCACACGTGCCGCATGATATTCCGGTATTTGACTGCCAGCAAGCTACATGCATACAACTACTTTCGTCAATAGCAACGGACCCCAAAATACCACAAACTGTGCGGCATGTGTAAGAACCACCTTACATACATACATACATCAGCCTATTGCAGTCCACTGCTGGACGTTATTTCAAATAACCACCTTAGCTATTTCATAATATCACATCACAGTCCAACTTCACTGTGCACAAAATTAAGATAAATCAAGCTAAATTAGCAAAACCGCAATTTTCCCAACTCTCACTGATAACATTCACAGCAAAATTACTTCAACCAAACATACCCTTTTGTGTCCAAGTAATTCCTTAAAACAATGGGTGCCGGGTCCCTCACGACTACACCACTCACCTGAAACAAAAGGAAAGGTAAATTAAATGACTTTTGTTTGGCTAATCTGATATTGGACTAGATAAGACTAGTACCCTAAACCGACGAGCATGCATGAAGAGATTGATGAATGTGGAGGAGGCGAAAGAAGTATGCCAGGATCGTAGTAAGTGGAAGGAAGTAGTCTCTGCCTACCCCTCCGGGAAAGAGGCGTGATTTATGTATGTATGTAAAAGACTAGGCAGGGATGGGGAAATGGCGGCCCGCGGGCCAAATCCGGCCCGTGGAGTGATTTCATCCGGCCCGCGGCCACTGACTGATTTTTATTAAGTTTGTCCCTCAAGTTCAAATAATCACTTTAATAAGTATGTACCTATTTGGTGAAGGTAGTTAGGTGTTTACTGGCGCGAGCGACCTACCAGCTACCGGTCCTCGTCGTTGTGTCATTTCTCTCATCGAACAAGCACATCAAAACAAACTTAAGTTCTTGTCCTTTTTTTTGTAATTAATAAACTTATTTGGCCCGCTTACAAGTAGTGATTCTTTGATATGGCCCTTTCCAAAATGTATTTCCCCATCCCTGGACTAGAGCGTTGAAAAATATAAATGAATTAGTAGTGGGTAACAAATATGTTATTATTATTTGTATTATTTATTTATTTATCATGTAACTGTGACACATTATAGTAATTTTTTATAATAAATTAAAGGGTAGGTAAATCAACATAATAAACTGAATTTCTTTCTCTTGTTGGTTCAAGATATAGAGTGAAAAATTTTACTAATGAACGATAGTGAAAATTTAGGACTGGCTGGTGCCTATGTTATGAAAGTACAGGTTACAAGTCTACAGGTCAAATTCTTTGTACATTGCGTAGCCGGTTTATATTCCTCGTATCATAACGGCTAACCGACTCCGCAATGAACATCGAATTTCACCTGTAAAATTGTAGCCTGTAGTTTCATAACATAGGTACCTGGTGGTAACTTTTCCCAAGGAACTTCGGATTCGAAACATAAAAATAATTTATGAGCTGATAGATACAAATTGACTTAGTCTGCTAGTACATTTTGTATGGGAGATCCAATATTTTTTCTTTATATTTCGACCTATCTCGTTCTTGTTTTCGGTAAGTATATACCAATTCAAATTGTGTTAACCGATGCAACAAATTAATAGCTCCGTTTTCCTATTTCATTCGTGGAGAAACTTGTTCAGTATATGAGATAGTTCACTCCTTGAATATTTTCAGCCATTTTATTCAACTCTTTCATCCTTCGGATTGGCGAGCACATTGCAAGCTGTTGCATTTTACAGTGAACGCTGATACCGTTTCCATAGATGTATCCCTGCCGTTTTACTTCATATTTTCATTTATTTTTATACAAATGATTATTTTACGAGCATCTTAAACATTCATCTTTAATTGCAAACGACGTTTCCCGTAACCTGTGTGTGGGCTTTCCAAAATAAACTCGCTGAGAATAAACTAATAAACGTTGTAATTGAGTTCACGTCGTAAAACACGAAATAAAACAATAAAAAAACAAGAGAGATCTGAATACCAGCGGTTTTTCAACGTTAGCTGAAATTCATAAAGCAGTAAAGAGATTTGTACAATAGATGTATTGAATTCAAGTTTAAATAATAAGTGATTGACTAAAAATTGATGTCGAAAGTTTGGACTTTTTGTAGAAAGGTACATAGCATATTAAAAAAGTTGTAATTTTTTTCTACCACTGGCAGGAATTTGAACTAGCAAGTTTTCTAAAAATTGTATAGGTACATACCGAACGGGAAGTGTTTAAAATTATGGTATACTCGTAAACCTGGTAAGGTATAGTATAACAATATTGCAAGAGTTAGCGGGAAAAGCCAACCAATAAAACTAAACAATTTTCTTCAAGAATAGAATCATGATGAGAATTGAAATTGAACCTTCCATACATAAATGGTCAGAGTTCCAATTATTTAGAGCAGGAGGCTAAATTTTATCACAAATCTTTACCTTTTTACCTATGTTCTTTAGGAAACGTTTTTAATTTTTATTTCTAAAAAGATTATATCAGGCCTTGAAATATACCTAACAAAACGAAAGTAAAATTTACTTATTGCAGTCTCTCTTTTCTTGTGGGACACCGAGTCGTCCAACGACCCGATGAACCCTGGTGTCGGTTATTCAACCGCCTACTATTACTACAAGTAGTAGGTCTCTGACAAGGTTGTGTAATCATAGACAGCAACCGGGACCGACGGCCGAGCACGGAACCATTTATTTTCGGACAATCAGGTGGTTCACCCTGCAATGTCCAAACCAGACCGGGAACAAATTTACAAAGTGATAAATATATAATTTGTGAGTGTCCCATCGAGAATCGAACCCGAACCTGTTTTTGCAGTAGATAGGGTTGTACACTTTGATCTTGTTAGTGCATTGTACATATTCTTGGTCAAATCAATCTTCATGATGGAAAGCGTAACTTCATTTCACATTTCGCCGGTAAACAAAATTCATCATTTAAACATAAAAAGTTGTTTGCTTTATTATAATGTACTTAAATCTCTTTCTGGCTTTGTTCGTACTATTCTTCTGAGTTACTTTTGAATTTTAATATACATACAATATTTTTTTATTTTGCAAGTTATCAAAAATTGTATAACTAACACGGGATGTGTTTTAAAATTTGGTACTCACTTAAAAATTTTCCGTGTGATGCCGGCGTTCAGTAAAATTACCCCGATACAACCCTTGGGTGTCGTAGAAAGCGACTTAAGGATAAATTCATCCAAGGACTGGACAGCGGCATTCCCTGTGAAAGCAATATCTGCGCTCGCCAATCGCTTGTAAAACGTGGTAAGTACGGTAGGTAACCCAAGCAAGGGGATGCCCATGTCCAGCAGTGGACTGTTGTTCACGTTCATTTAAACCTAATAATTATCAATAGGTCAACCTTTTATATTGTATAAGCTATTTATTTCCTAAAATATTTGTTATAAATCGAAAAGCTTCGTAGGTATAACATTTTACCAATTTAAAGGAATCAATCATTTACAGGGAGTATAAAAATGGTGTAAGGTACAAGCTTAAAGAAGGTCAAGCTACTCATAAAACTAAACAAGTTTCCCCATTGAACATTGAATAAAACTTTGAAAATTTAATGGACCATCCATACATAATTGCCCATCAGCTGGTTAATTTAATATGGGAGGAATTTTGTTTTTAGTAAGTTTTTCGACATATTACTTGTATGTACAGACAAACCTCGAATAGTGGTTTTGTGGGGCTATGTATTAGTTTTAAGAATACTTAATTGATTAATAAATAAATTGATTAATTCATACCTTATCTACTGGTTCAAAACCAGTGTAGATTAGTTGATCCATTCAGTACGTAAAGAAACGTACAATTATAGTACCGCCGCCGAGAGAAGTCGGTTTTGACAGATGTCATCTCCATACTAAAAGAGATATCAACAAAGGAAAATGGACCCTCTGCCATAGTATTATCACGAATATGACAGCTGTCAAAACCGACTTCTCTCGGCGGCGGTACTATAATAAACAAAATTAGTTCGTCAAGGAAGGCGCCGGCTTTAATCATTACCCGCCCATACATTTACATACATTTTGCAAATATATCAATTTAATCTGCATATTACACGCTTCGGCACAGGTATATAAATAATATATTTCATATCATACAATTTACCTACTGGCCGGTAAATAAATAATAGTAATATTGCCTATAAACGTCTGCGGTACTAGATTGATGCTGAAATTAATTTCGAAATAAAGGGTCTTATTGTTGCGCTTCCAGCGAAATGTACTATCAAGAGCTCCTATAGTTACCCATTTAAGTATCAAATGAATTAAAAAACTGGTTTTTCATTGAACATCTAAGTAAAAAACTGGTTTTTCATTGAACTAAAGACTATTTTCGCTTAGATTACATTCAATCTGTAAATAATGAATTAGTCCCTGGGCATTAGCTGCAAAACTCTGACACCAGGGTTCTTCGGGTCGTTGGACGACTCGGTGTCTCACACAAAAAGAGAGAGAGAGAGAGCTGCAAAACTAACCCGGTAGATGGAGGCGTGCCACGCGTTTCTGGTATTAAGACACACTTGCAGAATTCGTGGGCAAGAGATGATCTGCGGTAGCCCAGACAAAAGAGGCTTCGTCACTAATGGCGAAAGCAGCAGGTTTAAATCCTGCCGACACTTGAAAATTTTCGTAGTGTTTCGTGTGGGATACCGCGCACACTAATAGTAGTAGGCCTCTGACATGGTTGTGTAACGACCGCTGCCTAAGTAATCATAGACAGCAACCGGGACCGACGGCTTAAAGTGCCCCTCCGAAGCACGGAACCATTTCTTTTGGGACAATCAGGTGGTTCAGCCTGCAATGACCTAACCAGACCGGAAACAAATTCACAAACCGATAAATATCAACTTTGTGAGTGTCCCACCAAGAATCGAACCCGGAACCTTTGCGTCGCAGGCAGTCACACTACCACTGCGCCACATCGGCCGCCTTCCAGTAAGATGAACCGATGACTTAAAGGCGGCTGGTAGCGACTGGACGACGAAAACGGGTGACTGCTCCTTGCTGATGTGATGTGATTTAAAAATAATAAAATAAATTTTTTAATCATTCCCGTAGTTTGGGAGATCATTTGATTGCATTAAGGGCGCGCCGTGTGAAAAATAGGTATTTTGGATGCACGATAAACACGATATTTTCCATTATATTATCTAGATTCTGGTCGCAGGAAAACTTTGCTCGATAGATTTATTTTTCAAAGTTTGGTCTATTTACTATTTTTTGTGTGTTATATTAGAATAGTGAAAAACTACACTCTCTTTACGAAGACCCTTTATTTCTCTAGCAATAATAAACTATCGTACTGCAACTTACTACACAGCTAACAAGAATCCCTGGAAATTTAATGTTCTTGTGCTTACTTGCCTGGACTTAAGAGTCAGCAGTTCAAGCACTATTTCAGAACGGACAAGTATCATTTATGTATGCAAGCGAAGCGAGCTCGACACTTCACCTTAAAAAGGCAAGCGCGGAGCCACACTGCGCTTAACTACACGTATTGCAAGCGAAGTGATCTCAAAAAAGTACGTAAAAATTGCGAGCAAGGAGCCACACACAAAACTACACGTATTGCGAGTGAAGCGAGCTTAACATTTCTCGTAAAAATAGGTGTTAAAAATCGTCAGATTGAAAACGTGATATCACCTACAGTAAGAGTACAATTATTGCTGTACGTACATACTTACATCAATGTGTCTCATCCCACTAAAATTAAGAAATACCAAATTTCCCACATCGACCGCAACATACCCATCAACCATCAACGCACTCTATAAATCTGTCGGTCCGTCTGTCCGTCGGAAGTGATCCGTCAGGCCGACATTGACCGGTATACGAGTAGTGAGTGAGTGGGCGACTTTCCCCGTGTGACGACATTGACGACTAACGAGCGATATATGAGTGATACCAATCACAATCATCATAGCCCAGTATGGCTAGCTTTTATATACATACATACACATTTTTATTTATTTATTTAATCAATTACAATAATATAGTTTTACAGGATAAACCTAATCACTATACAGGGTAAATGGGATCATGCTTAAAACTAATGAGATCAAATCTTACAAAACAAACAACATCTTATCTTATCCAACAATATTAATTAGTTTGACCAAACCAAAATTAAAATATCAACAAAATTAAAGATTTTCACAAAAAAATATTATATTCTTTGTTTACTTTGTTTACATACCACGCCTATAATCCCTTGTGGGGTAGGTAGAGCGTAAACGGCCACAAAAAACGAACATTGACGCCACGTCTGACAAATATCTGAGGGTCATTCGAAAAATTGTGAATCGTCATAGTGACAGGTTGCTAGCCCATCACCTAAAATTGCATACACACCCTCGAGTCCGTTAGTCGCCTATTACGACTCCCACGGGAAAGAAAAGGGATGATGCTATTAATGAATGAACGGTAAAGCTCTAAATATAATAAGCTCCGTTCAGCAATTCAGCCCACGCTGCAAAGCTAACATTTGGTGAGGGTCCGCCCACAAAGGCTGCGTTCACAGATAATTATTATAATCTGATGCGTGCTAACATGATCGCGGCGATACCGACTAATTACTGCGTAATACCTGTTCCTGGTAGGGTGGGGACGAGAATAATAGTTTCAGTAACAGGTAATAAGTAGGTTTTCTTTTTGGAATATTAACACTTTGATATTTTACCAATTTGGCATATTACCACTTTAACATTTACCAGGATTTGGCTCGCAAAGTCTGCGTTTACAGATAATTTGCTATAACACGATAGCAGCGATAATAATTATGTGAAACCTGTTTCTGGTAGAGTAAAGTTCAGCGAAGGTAGGAGTAGTTAAAGGAACAGGTATTAAATATTGTAAGTAAAGGAACAAGAATCACTCATAAAAACAAGTAGGATGTTTAAGATGACAAAATATTGTTCGTTCTTTATCGTGTTGACTATGGCTGCAAATATCGCTGTAGAAACTATTAGTCCTTTGGCATAGTTGCGTAATAACAGCCATCTAAGTAAACATACACAAACCGTAAAAACTACGATGACAAACAAGAGACGTGAAACTTCGACAAATCGGAAAACCTATCTATAGTAAAGATTCGTAATTTTTTTTAGGTTTAAAATCCCTCGGTAACGTCTTTAAACTAACGTAGATGCCATTTTGTAAAGCCCATTAACATTTAAGTAATTTGCTTCATACATAGAATAAACCATAAAACTACAAATTCATTTAAAATTCCCGTAATAGTCACATTATGTTATCTCTAGTCACATTATGTTATCTCTATGGCTAGTATTTCACACCTAATAAAATAACAGTTATCGATCAAAATACTAGTCTGCCTATAGCGAACCGTTAAATGTCTTGTAAACGTTATATCCCCAGGCGTTTGTTAATTGAAATGCAATACACACGTACACAGATAATGTTATTTAATTATTA
This sequence comes from Tuta absoluta, assembly GCA_027580185.1. NCBI lineage: Eukaryota > Metazoa > Arthropoda > Insecta > Lepidoptera > Gelechiidae > Tuta > Tuta absoluta. The sequence goes on along the minus strand of JAQAHW010000023.1, from coordinate 1,877,282 downwards.
TAGTTGTTAGAGATAGTGTGGTATACTTATAGTGTTTGATATTGCAGTTTGATATCAGATAATGCCGTATGTTGCTGGCTTAGAATAGTATCATGCCATTTCTTTCCCGTGGGTGTCGTAAGAAGCGACTTAGAGACTCGGGAATTACATGTGTATATTGTGTATTTCAGTTTTAGGTGATGGGCTGACAATCTTTCAGTATGGCGATACACAATTTTCCGAACGGCCCTCAAATGTTTGTCAGACGTGGCGTAAATGATCGTTTATTATGCAGTATGCCATTTACGCTCTGCTTACACCGCAAGAGATTATAGGCGTGATATATGTACCTATGTATGTATGTATGTGTTGATATAAGACAGAATTCGAGATTCAGTAAGCTGGAGTGGTCTGAATTTTGGATGGGTTGCATTCAGTTGCAGAAGATTGGAAACCTATACCATGAGCAGACTGTTAGTAATTAATTAAATAAATCAATCAATATCTAGGACAATTCACACAGCGCTATCTAGCCCCATACCACAGTATAATTAATAGTACTAGCGTACAGTATGGTCACTCCCTGCCTCCCCCTAAAAGCGCCGCCCACCCGCGCTCGGAGGACGCTCAGACACCGGCTAGCAAGGACGTGACGACGACTTGGTGCAGCGAGCGAAGGCAGCGTAAATTATACTAAACTAATTAATATTATAAATAATTTTGTGATCGGTGTGTGTTGTGCTATGTACGGTTGTTTGAGCACTGCAAACGACAAAACTAAAAGAAAATTCTACTGATTCTACCTGTCTTTACAAATCTAAGTATTTTTAAAGAGTTTTATGTTTTAGTAGCAAAGAATAGGCGCTTATGTTTTATATTTCTTTGACATTATCCGTTTGAGACCTTATCCTATCAGTTCACGCTGAGAACAAAAAATCATGTTTGCAACTTATGTAATATTTTGGTGACCGTCATTTATTTACAAAAATTTGTTATTTCGTTTATACTATTTGAAATAGGAAACTATTGTAAAAATTGAGCATAGACATTCACCTTACAGCATAAGTACTTACATTATGATTCCTATTTATTCCTAATCCGCGCGCAATGAGTTTCGAGTAATTGGGGTCATCGAACTTGAACTGGCCGGGCAATGGCGGCAGCCATTTTTTTACAAGCCCGCAAATCAAATTTTAACCCGCTATTACAAGGTCATTTCATATTGCCCAACATTGTATTCCCGATTCGCGAACGCACCACGAACAAATTAAGGTAAAATGGCGGCAACCCTGACATGTTTTATCTCACACACACAAGCATGGTTAGCGTTCACCTACGCGAGCTTAGACTGTGTGCGTAGCAACGCGTTTGTTTCATACATTTGAGCGCCAGTGTCCGAGGTGTGCCCATACTCAGGAAAACTTATGAGAACCAGATAGTTGATATAAAAACTTTTTTTTAGTTAATAAATATTATATACAGTGACTACTTATACTAGTATTTTTTGTTTTGTGGGGATCGAACCCACTACCCACGACCCTTGGCGTAGCAGACAGGGGTACTATCCGCTACGCCATCGGCCCAGTGAAACAAAAAATATGAATTGAATTATTAGTTACTTGTCTATGATATTAAAATAAAGGCTACGCAAATTTAAATTGGCGTACAGGTGTGAATGAAAAGTGAAGTGTTTAACATACACACGCACACACATATCACGCCTTTATCCTTTACGGGGTAGGCAGAGCGTTAACGGCCATAAATACAGTCGCTATCGCCGCGTCTGATAAATATTTGAGAACTGTTTCAGAAAAATCGTGTATCATTATAGTGATAGGTTGTCAATCTGTTGCCTAAAATAATAATGCACATGAAACCCTCGAGTCCCTAAGTCGCCCTTACGACACCCGCGGGACAGACATGGGGTAATATTATTGAAATTGAAATTAACTTTACTCATGATCCGTCATTTGTATAATACAATTTTCCTTCTTTTAAAAAAAATGTTTTGTCCTAATAGAATGTCCGGCTCGGATTATTATAAACCGGCATCACACTGCGTTACGTATCTATTTTCGTATTTTTTTATTATTTAGACATTTACTAAAGCCGTTTTTACAGCAAAATGATCAAAATCATGACTGTCAAAAATTCACGAAGACTTAGGTACTTTCGTGTAGGGATAATTTGCTACAGTGCCGTGTGATGCCGGCTTAGAATAGCATCACCCCATTTCTTTCCCGTGGGAGTCGTAAGAGGCGACTAAGGGACTCGAGGGTGTGTATTGCAATTTAGGCGATGGGTTGACAACCTGTCACTATGGCAATACACAATTTTCCAAATGACCCTCAAATGTTTGTCAGACGTGGCGTAAATTTCTGTTTTTTGCGGCTGTTTACGCTCTGCCTACCCCGCAAGGGATATAGGCGTGATTTATGTATGTATGTATAATTTGCTATCGTTATATTGTAGTCTGTACGAGTACAAGAAAAAAAAACAACATATATTTAAAATCAAATTTCATCTTCATCATATGTCTATCGTTTTACTCACAAAGTGAGAAGACACTTGTAAAATCATCCACATCTTTTACACCCCCATTACAGATGTTTTTAAGTGAGAGGACACGACGGAGCGCATTTAAGGAATCCGCAATCCACGCTTCGGCGCACACCTCTCGCGAATTTCTACAAAGAGATTTGTGAATGAGACAGAGAAATGGAATGTTATAGAGGGAACTCTGCTTACAACTAAAATGAAGCTATTAAACATTCAGAGAACTTATTTATGGGGTATTAAAATATAACTGGATGCACAATGACATATTATGTATTTCTGTACACAATATTCCGTTCCGTTTGTCAGACGTGGCGTAAATGTCCATTTTTTACAGCCGTTTACGCTCTGCCTTCCCCGTAAGGGGTTATAAGGTTAACTGCCATTGACCCGAAAAGAAGAAGAAGAAGCGTGATATATGATAATATGTATGTAAATAATCAGTACCTAATTTATTTCATTGAATATCAGGCCACTTTTAAAAGTCCATTTTGAAAGCTCTCAAATATATATTCTTTATTGTGTAAAAAAATTATGTACCTATCTGTACTCGGATCACCCATCATTAGGTGATAACTGAAAATCAGTGTTTGCTTCCTGCGGGCAAAAATACCAGTGAGCTATGGCCTATTTCTGCACTACACATCTAGCTGAAGTTTATAAATTGTAATAAGTTTTTGTAGTTTTGAGAATTATGTTTTTTCTGGATGTAAACTAGCTGTGTATTTTTGAAATAAACGGTTTAGTGGGTTTACGCGACTTACTTGTTTTTATTTTCTAGAGAGTTTATCCCTCTACGTTGGTTTATATAATGTGTGTGTGTATGTATGTATGTTTGTTGCCTCTTCACGCTCAAACGGATTGACCGATTTGGATAAAATTTGGAACACAGATAGAGTATAACCTGGAATAAGACAAAGGCTACTTTTTACCGCGGGAAAACAACTATTACCACGGGAAAATGAGTGGCAGCTGGGAAATTGCTGGGCGGAAATCTGGTTAGTTATAAAATTATTATTGACTAGCTGTTACCCGCGGCGTTGCCCGCATAAAATATAAACTATCCCATGTGTTAAAACATGTTACCTTTTAAATATGTGCGAAATTTCATAACAATCGGTTCAGTAGTTTTTTCGTGAAGAAGTATCAAACAAACATACAAACTTTAGCATTTATAATAGTAGTAGGATATGATATTTAAATTTAAGAATACACTAGTGGGTTTCTTTCCTTGGTTATTCATAACTAAAATTTGCTTAATCATAATTAATTTGCGGTGTTGGCTGTTGGGGGAGGATAAAAGACAAAGACGTGTGTTCAGTCCAAGCGTATATTGATGACTGTCTCATAAACATAGTAAGCTTACATGGCTAATAATAGGGAGTGATGCGTCACTACAGTACACCACCCCCCTTAATTTTGAAAAAAAAAAACAAATGTTTTTTTTTTATATCAAATAAGTAGCACACACATGTTAGTGTAGTATGTAGTAACATACTTTTTATGCAAAAAATATAAAATTGTATACTAATTTCATTAAACTGATACAATTAATTAAGTTCAAACGGTCAAATCAAATCAAAATAAAAAAACGGTACAAGTATTGTGTAAATTGAGTTATCTTAAATATCAAAATTTTCTTGAAAATACAACTAATTAGTTTTGTCAAATTAACCAATCAAATTTTTGTTATGAACATAACATCACAAGCAAAATACTTATCTGTGTCTACTTTAAATAATCCTGTTTTTTCTTATCGATATGATTAACCTTTTCATCTACTTATTCTTTTTTTTCCATAACACAATGTTATTCTTCATAAAATGAAAACGTTGCTGTTAATACTTCCTATTTAATATATAATTTTATTTAAAATGCTTCTGTTTAAATTTTAAAGCATCATAATGAAAAATAATGATGATCATTATTTCTTTTTATTATTTTTAGTTTGATTTTACCTATTTTTATATTATTTCTAAGGTAAGATCATTAGATCTTATGGCTACGGCCATATACTTACTACAGTACTTATATTGAACAAGGAGGCAAGAACATGCTTTACTATATGGTCAACATATATTATGCTAATATATAATATGTATGTTTTTATTTTATTTCCAAAATATTATGCATGAATGATTATGAATATAAGTTTAGTAATATAAACTTCTCGGTGTTAAAAAAACAGATATTGTTAAGTACCTATCAGAAAGAAGAATATTAATTAAATTTAAGACAATAATATCCAAACAATATGAGTGAATTTAGAATAATATTCAAGAAAATAACACTGCAATTTTAAACAAAAAACATTACCTGAACCAAATAAGGCTAGTGGGTAATTTAATGATGGTTTACAGCTTTCTTTTTTATATACATCATTAACACATAGTATCAAATTTTGAAAAATTATCTGAGCATAACATCTGAAAACATACTTAATTTCATTCTTATACAACTAGGATTACAAAGTGCCAAACTGTATTCCTAAGATATACCTACGCGCACGGTATAACTCGGGCTAGTTTTATTACCTTGTATACTATTTAGATTTTAAAACAAATAACATTTATATTTAACATACAAAAACAATGATTGTCATTAATTTTGAAATACATTATCATTAAACAGAAAAATAATCATGTATAAACAAAAACTAATTATTAGGTAAGTAAAGCAAAATTAATTTGAAAAGATTCCAAAACATATTCCTAAACAAATTCCTGTTCTTGCTACTTTAGATACATAAAGAATACTTAACTATTAAATTCATATAATTATTTATTTCCTATTTCAGTCCAAGGCGTCAGTTTTTATTGTAAAGGTAATTCTCCTTCTTTTTAATTAAAAATATAAATCTTTAAGGTAAATATCACTTTGTAGTAACTTGCATTAAGTATCTGCCTACTGACCTTTTTTTTTAAAACTTTGTAAAAATTAAATTGATTTAAAGTCACTGATATCTTTATTCCTACTAACGAAACGTCTTTGCGTTCCGGTTGACAAGTATTTAGGGCATAATATTTATTTTATTAACTATTTCTATATGTCTTATAGTTAATTTGGTAAAGGTTTTATACAATACAATTGAATTTCAATGAAAAACACCTTTGTTCAACTTAATTCGTCTCTTAACTCTTCAAAGAGAAAAGTTTCTTTTCTTTTGTTTCTATCATTAGTCAATAAGTACATTTATTTCACTCTTTTTATTTGATGCAACAACTTACTTTTAACTTTAAATTCTCCTTTCACTTATTATTTCTCAGGTCTCATATTTATTTTCATTTTATTTATTTATTTCGTCTATGGGCTGGCCAGCCATTACACATGAATCGGTAGCACAATATATATTTTTTTTTATTTACGGCACTATTCTACCGACCTGTCGCGACATTTAATAATATTAGGCATTTTGCCTTCATGAGTTCCTTAGAACTTCAATTTGATATAAGGTCATTTTAAGACATCTCGTGTCTCCAACGTTCCTCACGGGGGAAAACTCGTTTCGGCCATGATCAAAATGAAGGATATAAACCTTATACGTGCCTAACCCTATTGCTACTTTGTAACTAATGGGCTTGTCATTATGCATTTCAAATGCATACTTTTCCTGTACTTACTAAATCAAACTAATAAGCTCGGTACGATAAATCATTAAGATAATAAAATATCAACTCTTGGTTGATCTGGCCAATCGTATTACGATACATTATTAACCAATGATTTCCTAACTACTAAAATTTTCCTAGAATATATGCTATACTGCTTTCCATTATCCTATTTTAACCTGCACTTACTGGGACCATCTGGCTGCTATATTAGTTAGTTGACGTACCAAATTGACTTAAACATATTATTTAGCCAAAATGATTTTTAATACGCAACTACTAATACGCCTTTCTTTCTTTACTCCTTCTATCCTCGTCCGTGGGTTGAAAAAAAAAACTTAATTTCGTTTGAAATTTTCAATTAACAAGTTCATCCGATATGCCTATAGTTTAAGCTATTCAATATCTATCTGGTTATATCTTTAAACAAAAGTAGTCCTGACTTTTAAGTTAGGTATTTAAATTTCAATAAAAGTGCAATGCAGAAACTGCTATTGACCTAAAAACCAAGCGCTGCACATGTAGGTACTGTAGGTACAAGTACAATCAACTCTTCCGTCAGCAAAACGTTGGCAAGTAAGACAATGTGATAGCAATAGTGACTTCTTTCTGAATACAAAAAGTACTTACTGCTAAATTATAACATAATATAGCTAGGTAAGTAGTAACTGATACACTGCATCGAACGTGTTATTGAGGTGCTTCTAGATATGGTTAGATAGGTAGGTAGGTGCTGACAGCACTGTACTCTATATCTTAAGTTTCATCGTCCTGAATGTTCGAGAATATGAACATGTGTAAAATTATCTAAATTTAGAACCATTACGATTACAGTAGAATTAGAAAAAAAAAATGTCAACTTAATATTACCACAAGGATACCAATTAAAACGACGTCAGTAATCCTAATAAAAAAAACTACACGTTGGTAAGTATATGGATAAATTGTGAAAGAAAATGAACTTTGGAAGCAAAGTTTATGTTAATAGATATCTAAATTAACCATTTCACTTGCAAAACTTTAAAAATTTTTATTTTGTAGGTAGGCATAAGTAGGTATTTCATTTAATATAAAGATTAATAAAACCATTTTAATGTATAATTTTGAAGTGTAAAAAAAGTAAAATATCTTTCAACATAGGTATAGACAATAGGTAGGTACATACTGACATGAGCTCGCCGCGCTGACGACGCACGAGGTGACAACGGCCTTTAGCAAACCAAAGCTTTGTTGCCACATAATATGCTGTAACTATATATTTCTGGCAGATAAGTAAATGATATATGATGGGACTACAAAAATAAAAACAATATTATAAAATACAAATATAAAAATATATATCTTTAAATCTTCATCAAACTTTTTGTTATTATAACGATATTAGGTAGGCTTTACATGTGTGTTTCTTACGTAAATAACGTTTCACACGCTGATTCAGTTTTGTGCGGACTGTATAAATAAACTTATTTGAAGAATAATTTTAGTTTCCCAAAAATTTGTCATTTCCATATTTAAACACATTTTAACCAAGGATTTCTTGTAATTTTTTTTTCTGTCGTACTTATACTTTTTTTTTTACTGTAAGTAGTTACGTTGCAAGTTTATTTTTAAAGTTAATTGATTGATAAACAAACGCCTTGGAATGATTTGTTTATTATTCCTATACTTATTAATAATAAAGTGACTGTAAAGGTATAAAACTACAACTAACTATGGGAATGCTGCTGTTTAAGCTGTATTCATATTTTAATTATTTAGTCTCTGAAACATTTTAGGTACAACATTTAAAACATTTTTTATACTAATTTTATTTTTCACTTCTTCGTCTCGTTACCTTTCTTAAAATAAAATACACACATTTATAATGTATTCTATAAGTACACATTTTTTGTATCGTATTTATTTTGCATCTAGCATATTATTATGTTAGTTGAATTTGATACGAGTATTTTACATATTTCCAACAACCATGTTGTTCTATATACCAGAAATTAAAAAAAATGCACTAGGCAATTTTTTAATTAGATTAATACAGTTTTGTACATATTTATGAGAACACACATTATCTAGAAAAACAAAATGAAAAATGGAGAAATATAAAATGATGATAGATTTTTCTTTCACTGGAACTTTGAATAAAAACTTACGATTTTCTTGCTGTTGATGATGCACTGCTTACACTGTTTTGATGATAGTTCTACCATAGCTCTTACAACCTTGATATCTCACACTAAATTGTATGACCTGCCGCATCCACTTCCGTCTCGAACAACCTCCCGGCGCCCTGCTCACACTGCTCATCTCATATTTTCTGCATCAACATCCGACTCCAACAACCTCCCGGCGCCCTGCTACTCTGCTTATTTCAAATTTTACCATCGACATCTGACTCCAACACTCGCCCTGCGCCCTGCTCACTCATCTCATCTTCATACCGTTTTTGCATCAGACTTAGACATTTTCTTGAATCCAGCTCAGTGCCTCAGCTGTATCACATCGTGTCATAATTGTAAGTTTTGTATCACATCGTGTTCTATTCCTCTGGTGTCTTCTTCGAATTATAATTAAGTGAAATTTTCTTAAATTGTTTCTTAATATATATTTTGATACTTAGTTAGGTCGATGTATCAACACAAATTCAGCCATAGTTGAAACGTAAGAAAGTGTATATTAAAGGCAAAATAAAATGTTCATTTCACGAAAAAAAAAAATGTCTACAAGTTCCCATAGTTGGTTGCGTCACATCACGAGTCACATTGCAGAACTGTCTATGTTGCACATTCCAATCGCGGCACATTCAGTTCGTAGAAATAAAGTTCAACACGTGGCGAATCGTTTTAAAAATTCACAAATCACTTCAGCTCCCCCAAACAACCAACTACATCAGAAACCACAGCTCAGCACTGCCAGAAGGCAGCGCTGGCAGGGTCGCCATGCGGTGTTGGCTGTTGGGGGAGGATAAAAGACAAAGACGTGTGTTCAGTCCAAGCGTATATTGATGACTGTCTCATAAACATAGTAAGCTTACATGGCTAATAATAGGGAGTGGTGCGTCACTACAGTACAAATTTCCCATTACCGAACAATAATCGAAGCAGCTTTAACACAATGACATAATAATTTCACCTTTACGAGTTTACTGCGGAAATACCGTTTCCTGTTAGTTCAAAACATAACTTAATTATAATTAAATAATTAATTATCAGAGATCCGTTTAAGCGTGTAATTCTCTGCCTATCCGCGAATCGAATTAATTTCGAGATTAACCCTGAAGGGGTCGAAAGAGGGGTTAGGTAACGGCGCAGTATATCCAAATATTTCTACAACAACTGCGAAGTAGGGTTCAAATTTACTCAATTTCGTATGCTGGGTAAATAGAAATAAATGTTTCCATAAATAAGGAACGACACCTCATGAAGAATTTTCAGAAATACAAGAAAATTAAGTAGGTAACTAAATATGGAAATAGATTAAGCAAATAGTGTTAACGCTCTGCCTACCTCGTAAGGAATATAGGCGTGATTTATGTATGTAAATAGTGTTAACTAAATGCATGCCATTAATTTATACGTATAATTTTAGCTCTTCCCTGAAATCATAAACTCTCTTCTCTCTTCTCGTGTGGGACACCGAGTCGTCCAACGACACGATGAACCCTGGTGTCAGAGTTATTCAACCGCCTACTACTTGTCATAAACTGTAATTACTTTTTATGTCAAATATCTATCTTATAACATATTTATATAGGTAGCTCTATTTTAGGGTCGCAAGTGGCAAAACGCACCGCGTATTGTTCAGTCGCGGAAATTTGGATTGTATTGGATATGACAAGTTTTGATGCGCGATGTTGCCGCGTGATGCCGGCTTAGAATAGCATCACCCCATTTCCTTTAATGTGGGAGTCGTAAGAGGCGACAAAGGGACTCGAGGGTGTGTATTGCTATTTTAGGCGATGGGCTGACAACCTGTAACTATGGCGATACACAATTTTCTGAATGACCTGTCAGACGTGCCGTAAATGTCCGTTTTTCGCGGCTGTTTACGCTCATCCCGCAAGGGATTAAAGGCGTGATATGTGTATGTAAGTATGATGCGCAAAAAATCTATTATCCGAAATTCATTTACCATACTTGACTTAATTCCACGTTACTGACTAAAACTCCTATTTAAAAAAACTGCCACTTTATATTACTTAAATAAGATTAGAAAAGAATAAGTAGTAGACCATTTTAATCATGTCATGTCTTAAATATTTCCTTGTATGTTTAAGCGCCATATTTTTTATCGCCGCTTAATTTTGACAGATACTAAGTAAAATGCATAAAATCATAGACAATTTAAGCAGATATCATCTTCTATCCAAGCTATTTTTAGTAAGAGATTTTAGTCGGATTGTTAATCCTAACATGAAGCTTTTCTATAAAAATAAAATGAGCAAGCCAAAAATCATGTATAAAACAAAAATCCCTAAAATATTTGTAATTGCATCAAATCTCTGACGTCAACTCGAATAAATCAGCATTCCTTAAAGGGCTCTCGATGGCAGATATCGATTGAATGCAAAAATCGATTCGTCATTGTCCCGTGGCTATCGGCGCGGATTATTCAAACAGACGGCCATCTTGATAAAGTAGCGGTTTCTGCGCGCGCGACAGACTTTATTAATTTCGTAGTCTGAGCATTGAAAGGAATGGAATCCTCTGATATATCTCTTGCGAGAGCTTTCTCGTAACTGGATGACCTTCTAACCTGCTACGTTTAGCAGGTTTCTATACATTCTTTGAGATATTTTCAACTTTGTTCGCAATTCTAATCATCAACAGACTTCCTAAGCGTACCTGCAACAATGTCGTCTCGGAACCTACTAAACCTACCTACTAATATTGCTCGCAATACTTCCGCGGAAGTATCAACGCGAGTGAGCGTTTACACACTGCCGTCATACTCATCTCGCAGCAATACGAGTGAGCGAGATAGCAATACATTCAACTAGCGCTCGTGCTGCCGTTCCTTTGACTCGCGCACGAAAAGCCGACGTTCGCGGGAGCACGGGATGTAGCAGCGGCATGACGAGTAGCAGCGCGAGTAACCTGTTTACATATTCGCGCTGCGCATTGTGTGAACGTGCTATAAGAAATTTAGGTTACGTCATTATTCTGGTCACCCGGTATATCACTTGATATTTATTAAATAAAGAGTAAGAGCGGCTTATCGAGGCTTTAGGTGACCCGAGAGCTGGCAATTGTTTCGCTCAAAGAATAAGTTTGGCAATACAGAGAGGTGATGCCAGCATTTTGGGTACTCTGCCTCGGTGCGCCGCTCTGGAAGAAGATTTTTATTGGAATTAATTATGTTTTCTTTGTTTTACGTATATGATTAAAAGTAAAAAAAAAAGTAAACATATTGATATAGGTAATGAATCCTATATCGGTGCGATGAGCTGTGTGCTGTACCCACTGCCGCTTTAATACTATTATTTATTCTGTGCTGCAGCTTACTGTTTTGTATGCTATTTCCCAGTGACTTTTGTGCGTTTACAGGTAGGTACCTACCTATATAAATTTACTGCATTGAAATATTATAGAGCCAAACATATATCTACACTAATATTATAAAGAGGAAAGATTTGATTGTTTGTTTGTTTGTTTGTTTGTTTGCATCGAATAGGCTCTGAATCTACTGGCCCGATTTTAAAAATTCTTTTACCATTAGAATCCTACATTATTCCTGATGAACATAGGCTATATTCTATACGAGAAAAAAATAGGGATCCGCGTGAAAATTTCGATAATGTAACCCAACGTGTGAAAAATGTACCAAAAAAATATCTTATATTGCGTACGCTGTGGAAATTATTGACAATAGAGAAAAGTGATGTACCACAGTTTTATAGAGGACATTAATATATTTAATAATGTCCGCAATATCATATGTCTAACTATTACAGTTATGCCACAATAACTACTTTTTCATTTAAAAATGTACAAACTACGCCACATTATTTGTACCAGTGTAATGATTACATTTAATCATTACTGTATTAAAGGGTGTAAGGGATAGCCCTCCGAATACTGATAGGGTACATGCAGACCATGAAAGTGAACAACTTTCCCCTGGGAACATATTTCAGGAAACGTAAAAAAACTGACTTCCCATAGTGAATGCAGTCAGCTGATTGTGATTTTGTATGGAAGGTCATTCTTTTGGCGTTTCCTGACATATGTTTATATGAAAGTTGTCCAGTTTTATGTTTCATGCACCCTATCAGTATTCGAAGGGCTGTCCCTTACCCGGTATAAAAAAAGACGACAAAAAACATTAAATAATGCATTAAAAAAATCTACACTTAAATAATACATACATACACATATCACGCCTGACAAATATTTGAGAATCATTCGGAAAATTGTGTATCGCCATAGTGACAGGTTGTCAGCCCATCGCCTAAAATTGCAATACACACCGTCAAGTCCCTTAGTCGCCTCCTACGACTCCCACGGGAAAGAAATCGGGTGATTCTATTCTAAGCCGGCATCACACTAAAATAATAATAATATAATCTACACTAATATTAGAAACAGGTTTTTTTATTGTTTGTTTGAATTGAATAGGCTCCGAAACTACTGGACTGATTTAAATTTTTTTTTTACCGTTAATTGAAATTAAAATTCTTAATTCAATGTAGGATAGTATTATCACTTATTGACGTCATGAACCGTCATTCTAAAAAAAGAAATTTCTATCACACAATTTTCTTTTTTTTATTACAATTTTGCTATAACCTAATAGAAAACCGGCTCGGGCGGAATAAAAAAAATGGAAATAAAGGCACTGCCATGGGACTGGCCAGGTTAATCACACGGCATGTAACTTTACGCCACCACCATCTGAAAACGATATTTGTTTCAAATTGAAGTCAAGATTTTTAGAATCCTACATTATCCCTGATGAACATAGGCTATATTAAACTGTCTTATTCTCGGGGGGAAATTGTTAGCAGCGGGTGAAACCGCTGGGCGGGCTGCTAGTTATATAATATCCTAGAAGATTCACACAGCGCCATCTAGCCCCAAACTAAGCAAAGCTTGTACTCTCTTCGTTCGTCTCTTCATTACTGAAGGTCGTGTCTGCATAGACTCCCTTCTTCCAGATTCTTCAGAATATTCCTCCATGTGTCTCTGTCTTCAGCATGTTTTAAGGCAGTATTGATGGATAGACCCGTAAGATTTTTTATTTGATCAGACCAGCGTGATGGAGAGCGCCCGCGTGATCTTTTTCCCTCTATCTTCCCCGTGATCATAAGCTTCTCTAGGCTATCAGTTTCGCGACGAGCAACATGTCCAAAGTAAGAAAGTATTCTCTGCTGACATATAGTTGACAATCTTGTGGTAATGCGAAGTTCTTTAAGAATAGAAACATTTGTGCGCTTCGCAGTCCAGGGGATACCGAGCATTTTCCGCCAACACCACATCTCGAAGGCGTCTATAGTTTTTCTATCAGACGCTCTAAGTGTCCAGGATTCTACGCCGTATAACATCACTGAGAATTCCAATGTCTTGTCTTGACCAACCGCACTTTGGTTTGTCGAGAGATGTTTCTTACAGCTTGTACAATGGGAACTAAATAGGTAATATGAATACTTATATACTTTTTTTTTGTAAATAAATACATATTATACATAGAAAACACCCAGACTAAACACAAATATCAGAAAAATGGTTAAAAAATATTGAATAAATTAATTAAATTTTGTGTCATGAGGGGGGTGAACCCACGACCCTCGGCGTAGCAGACAGGGATACTATCCGCCATCGGGACAGTCATAAAAGATCACCTCAGGCAGAATCTGTACCATTAAATTAACCATGTTCTTACTTTTAATTTTTATCTCATAGGCTCCCTGTAGAAATGTATTCCCCCGATAAACCTATCTAGGGTTGTCTATACTTCTAAATCCGGTACCTTTATTACTTTATTTTGTATAATTTGGGTCAATCATAGTTATAAATCACATTCATCAATCTGTCAATGTTCAAACATCTTCATTTACATCATCATTAAATTTAGATCGAAACATTTTTTTATCGTGTAGAACACCAAGTCGTCCAACGACCCGATAAATCCTGGTGCCAGAGTTTTTAAAAGGCCTCTGACATGGCTGTGTAACGACCGACGTCTAAGTAATCATAGACAGTAACCGGGACTGACGGTTTAACTTAACTCGACGGCGGTACCCTCCGAAGCATGGAACCATATTTTTTTAGCCTATAATGTCCTAACCAGACTGGTAACAAATTCACAAAGCATCAATTTTGTAAATACCTACCCCTCCGAGAATCGAACCCGGAACCATTGCGTCGCAGGCAGTCGCACTACTACTGCGCCACGTCGGCCGTCACCGAAACTATTGTTACCTAAAAAGATCGAACATTGTAAGTCACAAAAGAGTTCCTACGTTACAGTACGTACTTAACTGAAAGCTTTATAAAAGTAGCTGAGCCCGCAATGTCTGTGAAGTTTTCGAAATAAGTCGCAGCAAGCAGTCTTGTCACTGCTATAGTTCACCAAACTTGTCCAGGCGTTTGCGATTTCGCTGTTGGCAACCCTAAAACCCTATGTGATGCCTGAGGCGCTACAAGTACTCTGTTTTAAGGCGAGTGTACTCGTGAACGACCTCGACAGTGGCGCCATTTCACAAAAAAAAAGGTTTTCTCTTTATACAAACAATCTATCAAAATATCCGTTGCCCAAGTTTCATATTCATATTCATATGTATTTATTGCATAATATCACATGGTAGTAGTACATACAGGTGTTAAAAGTATGACAATTTATAGATACATACAACACATGATACCCTCTCTATAGGGTATTGCAACATGAGAGGACACTTATATTACTCATAATTATCTTATAATACTAGAATTCTTAAAAAATATGTAATTTATAGAGAGACTAAATAAGGATATAGAAAGTGCCTTAAAATTAAATCTTTAACAACTTAAAACTATAAACTGGTTAGGTAAAACTTATTGTTGTATGTTTGAATAATACGGTCACTTTTCATCTAAAAATTCCTTTAGACTGTAGTAGCTTTAACTTATTAAAAATGATTTGAGTTTCTGTGTGAATAAATGATCTTTTGTTTCGGATTTGAGCGTTAACGGTAATTTATTATAGATTTTTATTCCTGTAAAATATGGACTTTTATGGTAGAGGGTCATAGTTGTGGTAGGTAACTGAAGATTTTTTATGTTTCTTAAATTATGAGTTAGGTAAGTACTTTTTTGTGTAAACAAATTCATATTTTTACGTACTCACACACACACAGATCACGCCTTTAATCCCTTGCGGGTTAGGCAGAGTGCAAACGGCCGCAAAAAACGGACATTTACGCCACGTCAGACAAATATTTGAGGGTCATCGGAAAATTTTATAATGCCATAGTGACAGGTTGTCAGCCCATCGCCTAAAATTGCAATACTCACCCTCGAGTCCCTAAGTCGCCTCCTACGACTCCCATGGGAAAGAAATGGGGAGATGCTATTCTAAGCCGGCGTCACACGGCTTTTTTCTGCATAATAAATAACTCATCTACGTTAGTGCTGTTGCTTCATAGAACTACATCATATCGGAGCCAGGACTCCGCATAGGCGTAGTATGCCGATAAGGCCGCTTCTTCGTTTGTATTTGTTCGGATTGTATAAAGGGCATAAGTAAATCTAGATAATTTAGTTTTTGTTTTTGATATATGTCCTTTCCAATTTATATTACTATCGATATTTAGTCCTAACAGATTATGTGATGTGACTTCTTCTACCGGATTTCCATTTATTTTTATATTTAGTGATGATAGGGGTTTAGTTTTGTTTGTATTTATTTGTAGTTGATTATTTTGTAGCCAGTCTTGAACGGTTTTTATATCAGAATTTATTTTATTTATATATTCGTTGTCTTTTGCGTTAAAATTAAACAAAAGAGAAATATCATCCGCAAACATGATGCAGGTGATATCCAACTCTTTAGGGAGTTGATTTATATATATATATTAAGAATAGTATGCAGCCAAGCACACTACCTTGCGGAATGCTGCCATTTTGCTCACTGCTTTTGGAATTTATCTTTTCGAGAGTTCGAGTGTCTTCGTTGTAGTAATCAATTTGTACATATTGTTTTTAGTATTAACCTTAAGTAAAATTAGAACCTACATACTCAATGAAATATTCGCTAGTGGCAGTTTTTAGGTACTTTTCCTTAACTATAATTGCAGCGAATATTTCATTGAGATCGCAGGTTCTAATTTTACTTAAGGATAATACTAAAAACTTAGGCAACGGACATTCTGATAGATTGTTTGTATAAAGAGAATTTTTTTTTTGTTAAATGGCGCCACTGTCGAGGTCGTTGACGGCTACACTCGCCTTAAGATCAAAGTGGTGCATTGGAACATTTTGTACGAGGCGCCAATCAGCCTATAGGCGCCACACTTGTCAGCGAAAAAAATAAAAATATCGTGAAATTCTCTAATTTGTTGAAATCTTAGTCATGTACTTACCTACTAATCTACTATACCTACTGAGGCAAGTAAAAGTAATAACACTTTATTACACATTAAAACGCAAATAAATAATGCGTAAAGCCGAAATTATCGTTGAAAGCGATCTCTACCAGACAACCTTTGGGTGAAGGAGACATCAAAAAGAAGAGAGAAGTGCATAAAATTAAGGGCTTACTAGACTTTCATACTGCTGTGGATCGAAAGTACCTATTAGACTTATCCACAAAAAATTATGATGTTGTTTGTACAAGCAAGTTTTGAAATTTATTTTAGTAATTTTTCTTTCCAGACGCTCTAAAGATAAGAATCGTTCGTCGTCGTTTTCCCGCCAAAAAGACGCCATTTTGTAAACACAGATTTTATCAACTTGATATTTAATGCGATATGAATTTCATTTTTCGTTTTATTTCTCAGAAAATGCGTCTAAAACTCGAGACGATTCAAAAGAATGATGGAATAAAATTCATAAAAAGAACGCTATTTCAGTTTATTTTTCCTTTTAAAAATAAAAGGTAGAAAGGTTGCAATGTGGGTATTTATTTTAACTGCTTTTCTAAAATAGAGTCTTTCACAGTTTTTACACGACGGCCCAAAAAAAAGGAGTGTAATGTTTTTAGAGTTTATGTATGTATATAATATGTGCGATTCTTTAAAGGACTGGAACTCGTTAACCACTGAACAGATTCGAATGGGAATTGTATCGGAAGTAACCGTACATTATTCCTAGTGTCATAGACTAGGCTTTATCTCAGAAAGCAGTCGTGTTTTCTTGTTACTAAGTATGTTGCATTATTCCACTGTAGCTAGTCTATATTATAAAATACTAGATTCCCGCCCAGCAGTTTCACCCGCTGCCAATCATTTTCCCGTGGTAAAAGTTGTTTTCCAGCGGTAAAAAGTGGCCTATGTGTTATTCCGGGTTATACTCTACCTGTGTTCCAGATTTCATCCAAATCGGTCAAGCCGTTTGAGCGTGAAGAGGTAACAAACATACATACACATACACAAACTCTCAGATTTATAATATTTTCATAGGTACGGATTTAATCTGTGGTCGACTTTACCAGTTAGGGTACCAGTCATGCTTTGCAAATTACTACTTATTTATTTTCAAGGGCAAACGAAAGTCATAGTTTTATTATCCGTTCTTACGCCGATTAGCAACGCAACAGCTTACGAACGTTTACATTTTACATAGAATATTTGAAAATAGACTTCAGTTTAATAAAATAGAGTCCTGTTTTCAAAAAGCTAGTAGTTTAGGCGGTAAAGTAGCGAATAACAGAAATGCTGTACGCTCGAAGCCTCGAAGCAATACGTCACGCATTTCTGACGATTAACTTTTTTAGGGTTCCGTAGTGTCCGTTTCCAAAAAGAAAAACACTTTGCTGTCGTCCGTCACGTGAAAGTGTAGTGATCTTTGTAGTTAAAATTCAAACCTTAAACTCAGGTTCACGGCCACTTGTAGTTGTAAAAAAATTAAGCTCCTAGCTTAACGTTAAGAATAGATATGGCCGTTGTTGCTGTAAAAAACGCGGGTTTTCGTAGAATTCATAAGGTACATAACATATTTTAGGACCTTTAACTATGAAATTTGGTAAGTAAGTAGTTTTTTTTGTAGGAAAAAAATATATTTATTTGCTCTGCTCTGTTTTATTTACCGCTTCTTCTACCAAAAAAAGTTGTGTGAAAGAGATCGCTTTTAGCGATAAGTCCGCTTTGCGCACTTTAGATTAATATTTTCTGTTTTTAATCATCATGGTTTTGTGTAATTAAGAATTTTATCAGTACTTATTTACTTAGGGGGTCAAAAAGGAAAAAAAAAATTGCCTGGTAGTTCAAGTGGGGTACTTACCAT
This sequence comes from Tuta absoluta, assembly GCA_027580185.1. NCBI lineage: Eukaryota > Metazoa > Arthropoda > Insecta > Lepidoptera > Gelechiidae > Tuta > Tuta absoluta. The sequence continues at coordinate 1,858,723 of JAQAHW010000023.1, read as the reverse complement.
ATTAAAGAGCTTGATGTGCATGTTACGGAACCCCCGGCAAAGAATTCTGAATATAGCTACTGCTCCCTAGTTAAGCGAGTCCAACTCGCACTTGACTGGGTTCTTTTTTTACCAGGGCAAAGGTTTGCAGTTGATGCGGCCACATAAGTATTCTTTGTAAGTATTCCCGGTAATAAATTCACAAAATGTACGAGCAATACAATGAGAGAAATGATGATAACAAATTATTATACGGCTGTATACGAGTTGTTTTTGAAGTGCGACTAATAAGCGAGTGATAAATAAAAAGGCGCGAAATGAGCTCATTAATCGGCGGGGCGCAGGCGCGGCTCGTAATTCGAACTGTCATCTTTAAAGTGGCGCTCGGGTCGTGTTCTTATTTTGAATTTTTAAATAGTGATAAATAAAAGAATCGGCCAGTGACTGGCGTACTTTTAGGTTAGGATGAATGAAGCGGTGCCGTGGTCTGTTGAGCTGTTTGAAAAATAAAACGTTTATTTTTAAAAGTGTTGAATGGGCTACCGTGAGAAACACTGGCTGTTTTGTCAGAGGCGGGTTGTAGACGGATAAAGCACCGTACAAAATGAATGTTCCGAAAGAACAGTCACCAAACCGTAAACAGATCGATGACGACAGATGGCATTCAGCAAGATTTTTTGTCTTGTGTTCATTCATGTCAAGAAATTACTACATAAGTAATACTTATTACTTACCTACTACTAGATTCAAACCGTATTAACATCTAAAAGATTTTCTATGTATTATTTTGTGTGATGCCGGCTTAGAACAGCGTCACGCTTTTTCCTTGCCGTGGGTGTCGTAAAAGGCAACTAAGTGACTCGAGGATTTTAGGGCTGACAACCTGTCACTATGGTGATACACAATTTTCTGAATGACCCACAAATGTTTTTCAGACGTGACGTAAATATCCGTTTATGCTCTCCCTACCCCACAAGGGATTATAGGCGTGAAATATGTAGGTATATGTATAAAAATCCGAAAGTTATATAAAAAGTACAAATGATCGCATCTGTAGTAGTTATTCTATGACATTCACACAAGCGTGAAACGAGCATTTCAAATTTCGAACTTCAAATTTCCGCATAGGTATTCTTCTTTTGGTAGCGCATATCTTAATCGATGACCTCAACCTTTTTCAAAGATATCGCTTTATAATAATAATTTCGCAATTCATTTTTTCTTTCGATATTCATAAATGGTAAAAACTTTCCTACCATATTTCATTGTGTGGGTGTATGATGTATTGTAGAGTGGGCTGAGGATGCGACTAGGCAAACTATAACCGTAAAATTGGCATTACATTATCTAGTGAACGATCTTTACAAGAAACCATCCAGTTTTAGAACGACAGTATAAAGTTGAGCAGACAGGCGGTTCTCTCGCATGCATATTTTTAACGCATGCGTTTGTCAGATGGAAGGAAATTGTTAATTCCGATCTTATTTTCGTACAAATACGGCTACTACGGTGCATACGGAAGCGTCTGTCAAGTTGTTTGACGCATCGCAGCCGTTTTTGTTTGGGAATAAGATTGTAATGCGCAATTGCCTTTCATCTGACAGACGCATGCGTTACCGCCTATAACCGCCTGATAGTAGATCAAGAGTATATAAATTTCTTTATTTGACATTCTAAAAGTAGGTACTCCTTGTAAATACATACATACAAAAATCACGCCTATTATCCCTTGCGGGGTAGGCAGAGCGTAAACGGCCGCAAAAACAGAGATTTACGCTACGTCTGACATATATTTGAGGGTCATTCGGAAAATTGTTTATCGCCATAGCGGCAGGTTGTCAGCCCGTCTCCATAAATTGCAACACATACCCTCAAGTCCCTTAATCGCCTCTTACGGCTTCCACGGGAAATAAATGGGGTGATGCTATTCTAAGCCGTCCTCACACGGCACGGTTGTAAATCTACTTGGAACTAAAAGATTGAAGTTTAAAAAAGACCCTGTATAATTCACGTCGTAAAGTTTGCTCATCTACCCGTACGACTGACCGACAAACAAGCCTTTAAATTAACTATACGTAATTAACATCGGTTTAATTTGATCATTATTTACTGAACAAATATAAATTAATGCATGTCATGTAACCGGAGAACACTGATTGCGAAATATTGCGGGTAGGTATTAAAAAAAAATATGCCCTAAGGCTTTAGACGGTTCCCTCACTTGTCGTCCGTCGCTGCGTATTTTTAACGCACCGTATCGCATGCGTCTGTCAAACTCACTTTACCGTAACGCACCGTAGCCGTATTTGTATGGGATTAAGGCTTGTATTTATAAATCGCTCTTAACTCTGAGATCGATCTCAAGTGCGACATTGACAACGTCAGCCAGTACTAAACGACATCTCAAACTCGTACTCAAGATCGATCTCAGAGTTGAGAGCGATTTATAAATACAAGCCTAAGATTGGTATTTGAAATTTCCTTTCGTCTGACAGATGCATGCGTGACAAGTAGGAGAACCGCCTACAGCGGACGTAAAAATATAAGAGGGAATTAGTACCCTTAGATTCAAATAATATGAAAAATATCCATGGATTAAAAGAACTATCTACGGAAAACTTAAGTCGCGGTATTTTAATTGCGAAGATATAAAAAATATGCTCATGTTTTGATAATTCATCGTATTTCATACAGATTGAACATTTTGTAAAGAACTTTTCATTAAGTAAGTGTATATTCAGATTCTAAATCTAAGGGAACTTGAAAAAGCTTTACTTACTTAAAAATAACAAAATTATTTTATTTAAATAATCACCGATCTATGCAGCGGCAACTTAGAAAGGCATTCGATAATGTGAGCCTCGCTTCCTTGTCGTAATAAAGCAAAGTAGATCACATTTTTCATTACGGTCTATAATAATATCCCCTATTTATCCGTTGGCATAGCAAACATCGCATCAACCCACACTGGAGATTAGTTGAAGGAAGGTTTTCGAACAGCGGGTGCCCCAAGGCAGTATACTGGGCCCGCAATGTTAAATGTAGGGTGAGTAGTGACGTGACTCGTACAATGATGAAATTGATATTGATTTATAAGAAATTTAAAAGATATTTTGGTAATTAAATAAGGCACGTAATCAATAAACATAATTCCAACTACGATTGTTTTTATTATTTGATACACTTACCTACACTGTCAAGTTTTACCAATTGGATCGGGACTTAAAGTCTTATTGAGCCATAAAACTATTTAATTTTAAAAAGGTACTTTTACCTTAGTCGTGATTCAGTAAGTGTTTACAATATGTCTTCTTCCTATCGTTTGGGACACTGAGTTTACGTAAGACCCTTCAGGTATAGCACTACAAAACCGCAGCTGTTTTCACTCATTAACCTCAACGTCGGGACACAGGTAAATTACTAATATTTACCTAAATACTATCGCGATTCGCGATAGACCCGGTCTAATACTTAAAATGAGTGAAAATGATCGCGAGGGCTTAAAAAGTTATACGCAGCTGTTTTATTTATTTGATTGACTATAAACACCCCATCCCTACATCACGGCTATACATTGCTGGTGAAGTACGTCGCAATCATATCATCCGAGTAATCACGGGTAGTTTTTGTTTGCCTTGCACTGCGCCGCGGGGACTGCAGTCAAATCATCGGTCGCGGTTAATGCCCAGTGGTTTTTGTAGACAGTGCGTTTAGATTGCGGTGTGGTTCCGGCTTAGAATAACATCTCAGCCTATATCTACCTGCTTGTAAAAACCAACTAAGGGGAGGAATCCGGGGAATGGACAGCAGAGAACTCTGTGTTAGGGAAAGTTGTTCCTTATCACCAGCCCGTTTTGAGTTTTCGATATCGGTCACTAGTAAAATTACACCCTATATAAGGTTACATTTAATTAAGTAGGTACAAATAGTTTCAGACTTTGTTCTTTTCATAATAATTAACAACTTTTCTTTGTAAAAATTTTTCGGAATATCAGAAAAGGACTCCCATACAAAAATTATCATAAAATGTGTATGGTAGTTCCAACTTTTATTTACATATTTCGCCAAAAATGCAAAGAAAAGTTGTTCACTTTTATGAGAAGAACACTGAAAGCATTTGTGCCTAATTATACGAAACCTTATACACATTTTAAAGAGTATAATATTCCGGTGTTATTTTTTGAAAAGCCAATGGAGCTATCCCCCATCACGGCCCGGGGGCAAACGCCATCGCGCTGAGTTATGTTCGAGATCATGGATACAGCCAGCGAGACCGACGAAATAGTTCAGCTCAGATTTATATACATACATACATATAAGTGTTACAACGTGCAAAATGCAAACGTGAATTGAAGTCAACTATTTTAAAAAGGAAAGTAGCCTGATTTGGCTATATATAGAGAGGAACCCAGTATGAGTTTTTAAGACTAATACTCAAGGGAAAGATCCCTGGCAAAAGAGCACAAGGCCGACCCAAGAGGAAGTGGATAGATGACATCCGAGATTGGACCGGACTTCGGTACTACCAGTTGAAAAGTGCGGCGCAAGACCGCGAGGGTTTCTACATGCTGACCTCCGAACTTCAATTTGAAGATGGCACCCCATGGTGATGATGATACATATATCAAGCCTATAATCCGTTGCGCAAAACGGCCGTTAAAACTGACATTTACACCACGTCTGACAAACATAGTGACAGGTTGTCAGCCCATTAACTAAAATTTCAAGTCCCTTAGTCCTTGAGTCGCATCTCACGACACTCATAGGAAAGAAATGGGGTGATGCTATTCTAAGTCGGCATCACAGGGCATTTTATATATAGTGATAGTGCGGCAGATAAACTCAGTACGGGCTGGTGATAAGAAACAACTTTCCCTTAGGAATAAAGGTCAAAGCACGATAAAAAAATTAAACTCCTGAACAAATGCACAAGCTGACCAAGTCATATTCATATTTCGACCTATGTTCTTTGGGGAAAGTTGTTACTTATCACCAGCCCATCTTAAGTTTATACTATCGGTCACTAGTAAAATTCTACCCTATATAAGGAGGCGTATATAATCATAGGGAATGTTTAAAAAATGTGAGAGAGTCTATGCAGAAAGAGAATATTGGCGTGGAAATTGAGAGCGCCTTTGTGCCCTATATTGAGTAATGTCAAAGCAACATATAAAAATTATATGACGGTTCTCCCGCTTGTCTTCCGTCGCTGCGTATTTATAACTCACCGTAACGCATGCGGCTGTCAGTCGCAGCGACGGACGACAATTGAGAAGACCGCCTCATTTACGTCCGTAGGTACCTGAAGGAACCTGGTGTCAGAGTTTTCTCACATAACCAACCGCGCAGACAGTACCCTAGAGGTAGATCAATGGGTCAACATGCCTTTCGAAGTCCGGAACCATCAAGGTACCAATACCAAAATATCCTTAACCACTCAACAAAATAAGTTCCTGTTCGGGACACTAAACCAACTTCACCTAATGAATAAACCATAAAACTCATTATCAAAAAAGGAGCATAAAGAAATGGAATAATCGCAAGCCAGACTAGAAAGAGTTCGTACGTCAAAGTTGGCAACTCAGCAAGAAAATTGGCAAATCAGCTGGTTAGATTGGCTTGGCTTGTGTGTGCAGTTTGCTAATATTATGGCATGAGGTAGAGGGTACGTTGACCCCCTTTAATAAGGTGTAACTACAAATATTTAGGATGAAATTTTACTAGTGACTGATAGCGAAATCTCAAGATGGGCTGGTGATAAGGAGCAACTTTCTCCAAGGAACATAGGTCGAAATATGACAAAAATATTTTAAGTTTCCATAATAACTCAAACCGGCTGATCGGCAAATTTGTAATGGAGGTTCAAATATTTTGTATTTATTTCGACCTATGTTCCTTGTTCCTTATCACCAGCGCGTCTTGAGTTTTCGCTGTCGGTCACTAGTAAAATTTAATAAATAATGTAATAATGCCGCGTGATGCCGGCTTAGAATAGCATCACCCCATTTCCCTCCCCGTGGGAGTCGTAAGAGGCGACAAAGGGACTCGAGGTGTGTATTGCAATTTTAGGCGATGGGCTGACTACCTGTCACTATGACGATACACAATTTTCCAAATGACTCTCATATTTGTCAGACGTGGCGTAAATGTCTGTTTTTTGCGGCCGTTTACCCTCTGCCTAGCCCGCAAGGGATTATAGGCGTGATATGTGTATGTATGTCTGTTTAGGAGGTATTTTGTTCATTTTATTTCATTCTACCATTCATATTTTTCTCATTTACCCAGGAAGCAAACAGAGCAAAGATTTGCTAAGAACGTCTCAGTAATTCCTCCAACAAAGAGGTCGTAAAACACTCATTTAACCTCAACAACTTAAGATGTACTTAGAACGTGGGTACTTAGTCAAGTAACTTCGTATTATTTATTCAAAAAGGTATACTTCAAGAGCATTCAAAATCTTAACTTTTACGGCTGATGTGGCGCAGTGGTAGTGCAACTACCTGCGGCGTAAAGTTTCCGGGTTCGATTCTCGGTGGGGCACTCACAAAATTGATATTATCACTTTGTGTTTGTTTTTCCCAGACTGGTTTGGACATAGGCTGAACCTTGCCACCTGATTGTCAACAGTCTTACCTTCTCATTAATACTTTATGTTACAGCGTTTGAAAAGCAACTATAATTGTAATAATAAATGTAATTGTAATGTAATTTCTAAGCAGAATGCATAATTGTAATTCGAACATTACAAGACGAGGGTAGATTAAACTTTTTACAATACTGACAATGATTCGTAGATTACAAACGGGCGAATTGATAAACTATTTCTATTTTTAAATCACTAAAAAGGGTATTTTACCCTCCCACTTCTAGAAACTAAAACAAGAAATGTAGTTAAATTTACTACCAAGTAAATTTTGCTGCCGGCGTGATGCAAAGTGTCGATAAAATACCACTTTTGTTGCTATTTTTATATGCACCAATGTTATGATAGGGGCTCGGAGATTTCACGTTTAATGAAAATGTAAAACAGAAGACTTTGTTGCATATTTTATCGATCAAGATGGAAATATGCTTACACCTAGTAAACAAGTTAAGTTTTCTTCTTTTCATGTGGGACACCGAGATGACGAACGTTCCGATGAACCCTGGTGTCGGAGTTTTTCAAACGCCTTCTACTACTAGTAGGCCACTGACATGATTGTATAACGAACGGCGTCTTAGTAGTCATAGACAGCAACCGGGTAGCCAGGTTATTTTGTAGGTCCAAATTCTTTTTAAAATTTTGAACTTTGTTTCCTGGGGAAAGTTGTCCAGTTTCATGAGCTGATTTCCCTCTTGAAATATTTACAGTAATTTTTAACATCCTGTATTGTAGTTATCTGGTAAGTCTAGTCAAAATGACAATGAATTTGCTAACTTCCATGTTTGAGGTTAACGTTAATCCGTCCGTTAATATCGCGTTAACTCTCAAAGGGTTTAAAGAAGCCCTTAGGTTAAAACAATTCTCAGCAGCATTTAAAAGTTGGGGCCAGGAAAAACACAAAATTGTTCAAAAGTTTGTATGTTGGTGATAAGGAACAATACCTACTGTTTTGTTATTCCTAACTTATATATAAGAGAAGGTAAGACGAAATATAATTTAAAACATCATGATCATTAAATCGTAAAATTTGCCGTGTGATGCCGGCTTAGAATAGCATCACCCCATTTTTTACCCATCGGTGTCGTAAGAGGCGACTAAGGGACTCGAGGGTTAGATGAGTATTGCATTTTAGCCGATGGGCTGACAACCTGTCACTATAGTGATACACAGTTATCTGATTGACCCTGAAACTTTTGTCAGACGTGGTGTTACTATCCGTTTTACGGCCGTTAACGCTCTGCCTACCCCATAAGGGATATAGGCGTGATTTATGTATGTATGTATCATTGAATCATCATTATGTTTTAAATTGTATTTCGTCTTACCTTCCCTTCGTACTTACTTATTAAATAGGGTAAAATTTTACTAGTGACCGATACCAAAAATTCAGTACGGGCTGGTGATAAGTAACAACTTTCCCCAAGAAACTTGGTAGAAATCTGAAAAAAAAATGGACCTGCTATTCAAACTGACTCGATCAGCTTGTGCATTTTGTAAGGAAGTTAATAATTTATTTTAATTTTTTTCGACCTGTATTACCTACTTATATTCCTAAGGGAAAGTTGTTTCTTATCGGTCACTAAACAAATTTCACCCTATATCATCAATCTTCTTACTAATTATATTATTAATGTAGATACTTGCCATGTTTAAATAATAAACTGTTGCTTTGTAATATATAAACGTTACCTGAAACAAATTAAATTTATATTAGCTTAGGTAAAACTTGTAGAATTTTTTGTAATGAATTAAGCTCTTATCTCTATGCATATAAGTATCTAGTGTTAAAGAGTTATTTTACTGTAAAAATGTTACATTAACATTCACATTAGTCCACTTCTGGACATGGGCCTTCCTTTAATGTGGGCATACGCATCACGGATTGGCGAGGGCAGTACAAGATGTTGAATTCACAAGGAACGATGCTGCCCATTCCGTGGATGATTATCCCTTAGTTGCTTTTCACGAAACCCACGAGTAGAATTTGGGTGATGCTACTCCGGCACCACACGGCAATTTAGCAAAGAGCGGAAAGCTTTACTTTACTTTTATTTTATTTTTAATTTCCGCCATTCTTATGGCCAGTCTTCCAAGGTGGTTCAATCAAAGACACCGCCCGCCAGAAATCCTTGCACCATTATCACCTCTAAGACAATAGCTATAGATTTCAATTTCTCAGTGTATTTTGGAAACCTGTTCCTATTATAGTGTAGCCAGGGATGTAGGTAGCTAGGCTAGGGGCCCCAGGCGAGAAGACGGTAATTGTTAAGTAGAAGCTTCCAAGTATTTAGTAGTTATACTTATTTAGTTGTTTAAAAGAGGAAGTATATTAAACTGAATGGACCAAATTTGTCGCCGTGTGATGGCGAAGCATTTCAAGATTTTGGCCGTTCCCGACATTTGTCCGGACAGTATTGACCAGACATAACACTTACAAGAAAATCAGCTAAAATAACTTACCTGATAGACATCTCTATAATACCTAACACAGACAAACTATAATAAACTTGCAGAAAAAACAACAGAAGTTTCAGTATGATTATGTATGTATGCATATAAAAAAAACGTTTTTCCGCTTCATTGCTAAGTGATTTGTTGACGATGCGTCTACTCCATAATTCACATGCGGTGTTTATATTCACATTCAGAAAACTTGAAATACATGTATTAAGGTGTAAGGTACAGCAGCCCTCCGAATACTGATAGTGTTAATGCAAACTATATAACTGAACAACTTTCCCCTTGGACCGTTGGCCGGAAACGTATTTTTTTACCGCCCATACAAAATCAAAAACACCTGACTGCAACTACTATGTGAAACATACATACATATATCATGCCTATAATCCATTGCGTAGTAGGCAGAGCATAAACATCCGTATAAAAACGGTTATTTACGCCACGTCTGACAAAAGTTTGAGGGTCAATTAGATAACTGTGTATCGCTATAGTGACAGGTTGTCACACCCTCGAGTCCCTTAGTCGCTTCTTACGACACCCACGGGCAAGAAACGGGATGATGCTATTCTACGCCGGCATCACACGGCAACTATGTGAAATCAATTTGTTTTTGGCGTTTCCTGAAATATTTTTTCGTGTGAAATTGTTCAGTTTCATGGTCTGAATGCACTTTTTAAGTATTCGGAGGACTGTCTCTTACACCCTGTATAACTTTATTTATGACTGTATGTTTCTCTATAAAAAAAAATCCACTGCGGTGCGTGTGAGCTTTATATTAAGATTTACCTTAAGGTGGGACGTTTTTCATACAAAAGTAAAATGGACTTACGTTTTTAAAGGGGGCAAAAGTCTCATTTAAGAAAAGTGGGAAGTCACGTTAATATAACATTTTCGCAAAATAATAAAAAACAAATAGTTAACCACAAGATTTCTTTGTTAAAACAGATTCGCCACTTTACGCCAGTAGATGGAGCTACTGCTGCAAAACATAAGTTTGATTTTATTGTGGACGAAATACTCTTTATCTAGTAACCAAAACTAGTTTTGCGCCAAAACGTGTGCTTCCATCATTTCGCATGAGCATTTGTTAAAAAAATGTTTATCATTTCATGTACAAGTCCATTGAAATACAGTTTTTCGTTTGTATGTAAAACGTCCCGTTTTATGCCGTGCATGTCACTTGTCACCCACCAACCTCACCTAGATACGTATCTGTTGTCAATCGTAAAACAAAATGGACGCCCATGTATCGTACACACATTTTCAATTAGACGGGCAAATTTACACCACAATAGAATGAATGTGTGCAACATAATCGCTTGATAGTAAGAATCTAAAGAAAGTGGCAATATTGCCAGTTTTACTACTGATATGAAGTTGTTCCCAGTTTGGTTAGGATAGAAATAACTTGCAGTGCGGTACCGGCTTGGAATTGTATAACCCCATCACTACCCGTGGGTGTCGTAAAAGGCGACTGAGGGATGTATTTGGGGAATGGGCATCAGCGTTCTCTGTGAACATCTATAACTCCTTGCACTGCGCTCACCAATCCGCCTGCCAATCGTGGTGCATATGGCAAATACCCCCTAATATTGAAATTGAAATTCTTTATTCAATGTAGGATAGTATTATCATATTACTTATTGACGTCATGAACCGTCATTGTAAAAAAAAAGAAATTTGTATCACACAATTTTCTTTTTTTTATAACAATTTTGTAATGTCCTTATAGAAAACCGGCTCGGGTGGGAAAAAAAGGGCACTGCCACGGGGCTGGCCAGGTTAATCACACGGCATGTAACTTTACGCCACCACCATCTGAAAACTATATTTGTTTCAAATTGAAGTCAAGATTTTTAAAGCGTGTAGTTTACATGCGTATAATTAACCGGACCTCCTGAACAGGAAAACCCCCCAAAAAACCTGCCCAGAAGTGCTCCTACTCTAAATTAACAATCGAACTAGCCCCTAATAATAGAGGAAGACCCATGTCCAGTAGTGGACTTTGTGGAAAGAAATTAAGCTGAACCAATTATATGTTTGTAAGAAAGACAGTTGTTTTATGATTACTAAGATGGTTCTCATAACACAATGTTAATAAGACGTTTTAAGATGTATAACACCAGGGTTCTTCGGGTCTCTTAGAGAAGATTTAGAAGCCACAATGTTTTTTTGTCCATCGATCAGGAATGTAGCAATAAAGTTGGAAATTTAAACGAGCTACAACGCGTGAATCTCCATAAAATTGTACTTCACTCACACATTTAATTACAACACTATAAAGTTACCAATTGGCCGATAAACACAGGGTGTAACAAGCACAATTAAAAAATACGGTCTTTTTAATTCAGTAACAAACTTAAGAGAGGAATCATCTCTCCTCAAACTTTTAATGATAAATACAAACATACTGCCATTTTATTTCAATATGTTAGCTAATTTCAAATAAGAAAGTTCTAACGGTCTTATAACAAAAAAGTTAGACTTGGTTTACTAAATAAACGTTTTTATCTTTATCTTTATCTAAATCGTTTGGAAAAATATTTTAAACACTACCTATAAGATCGTCTAACTTTTTTGTGACGACTCGGTAAAAGTTTATATGAATAGTCTTTATTAGGAAGATTATAAAATATTTGTTAATTAAGAATACAAACTAAAAACTATCATTTGCTTTATACGTGCGTGACTACGACGACTTTCGTTCATTTGCTAAGTCTTAAAATAATAGCGTCGATAAAACTGGCCCAGATCCAATTTTACCTTATCAGGTATAAGCAGACACGTTTAATTTTCTTTAAACTATTTTTTTTGTAATTGAATAGCTGGCTACAAAAGATCGCAGCAGCTACATTTCCTAACATCCTGTATATAAACTGTATCTCGATTTATCGCAAATTCCTCACCTTCTTAGCGCTCGCGTCTGGAACGAGGACAAAAAGAGACGACAAAAAGGACGAAACAAACAAAAAGGGACAGAGGAAAGAAACAAAAGACAATCGGACGTAGGGTTGCGAATGTGCGCGAGCGCCGCGCAACGAGACGGTGACAGTTGCTGGTTTTGGTGATCCGCAGGTCAAATATTATTATCAAATAGTCTTTGAACCAGCAATGACACTGCAATTTAGCCCCGGGGTTTTGAAATCTACACCTGACTCGTTGGTAGGGAGCAAGAACTCACCCGGAGAAGTTTTTGTGGTTGTTCAAACAACTAGTTGTTCTGGGAAGATCCCAAGAGCCCCCGTAAACCAAAATGGGGAACAAATGAGGAACTGTGTGCCAGTGGTGAAGGGTAAGAAGCAAGTGTAAGTGCAAGTGCAAGTGAATATAAATATTACCTGGATTTAAAAATATTACCTGAAAATATTTTAAGATGTAAACCAGCCAAAGAAAATTATCTTTTCTCAAGGAACATAGGTCAAATTATAAAAATGAAAATGATGATATCCCTTACAAAATGTTCCAGCTGACTGGGTCAATTTGTATAGGTCCAATTTCATGTTTTGACCTATGTTTCTTTGGAAAAGTTGGTCAGTTTCATGGACTGGTTTACCCCTTAAATATTTGCAGCTAATATTTTAACATCCCGTATGTTTGACGTTTAAATGCTTCTCTTCTGTTCATTTTTCAAACATAATGAGCCTTACTCAATTGATGAATTTTTAAATGACAAGCTGTAAATATAAATAGTGAATAATGTTATTTTTAATTTACAATTCGTTAGTATAATGTATTTAATTTAATGTTATTTCGTATTTAATTCAATGCTCGTGTGATTTAATTTAACCTACTGTAATTTGCGGTGCCCCTACGGGGTTTATGTACTATCACTTAGACTAATTTTAAGACCTTTATTTAATAATTATTGTACATAAATGCAAATAAATAAATATGAAAATACTACAATAAAGTTACACCTGTATTGAACGCGTGTTCAAGGTTTATTTTCTGTATGGAGTTTGATCCATAAAAAAACTCAAATCAAACTGCTGTAAAACTCGGGATTTCCCGGCTTACAGGTATCGCGTGCGGACATTGGCTTTTCAATCAGATGTTTCATATGAGATAATCCAATGAACTATCTGTAAAAACTAGAATTGTTATCATACTGTTACTAAAAATGTTATTTTCATTTCATACGGAACCAGCGCGGTAGAGCGAGTTTAACAGATAGCTCAAGGTTTATTCTTTTGTTTTGGGATCCATAGATCACAAGCGGAGATTCAAAACCAACGTCTTCATTTGCGAACGGAGTTTTGCATTTATTTAGTATGTGTAAGTTTATCTTTACGGAACCCTCTGCAATTATGAACTGTTTGCCCTTGGCTGAGATTTTTGAAGGATTTAAAAGTCTAATTTCGATAGTACTGACATCCGTTCGACATTTTACGATTAACCGGACTGTCCAAAGGCATGCAATTTTAAGAAGAGAGTTTGATCATTATAATACAGTTTAACTGGACTATTATTGAATTATTGCCCAGTATGGCTAGCTTTTCATGTTTAAAAAATATTAAAGTTGTTTATTTTTGGCTTATAGTTTATGGACCACTGGCCGAATACAATTGATTATTTTGAGTCATTTAAAGTATATTCTCACATACTTTCGTTTGCATTGGATAAGAACGACTCAAACTGGGATTTTATTGTCACATAGACCATATTGTTATGTTTGACAATATTAATATCATTAAAGACACTTAAAAAGCTAGTATAATAATTGAACTACCATACATTGGATTGAAGACGTACGCAAGCGATCATTCGAAGTGTAATATGTGCTTTACAGACACACATTACGCAATCGTACAAAAAACAAGCGACTTTAGAATTTTTATTAGTTATGCCCTCAAATAATCCGAGCCGTACCGGACTATTATCCTCATACTTATCAATTTAATTTTACGCCTTGCAGCTCCTCAATAAACTGTCAAACTACTTTGTCATCCTCCAATCAGATATGATAAACACCAGCAGTTAAAATATTTCTTTTATCTCACATGGAATGTTTAATGTAAGTATTTAATTTGACCATACTGCCGTTAATGTGGCCTTGTAAAATAAAGTGGTACGTTTATATATTGAATAACATTTTTTATCTACTATCGTCTCATGATATTCGAATTATGAACTCGAAGACAGTTGTATATGCATTATGCCTACATAAATTACAGTTTAATAGAAATAAAAGAAGCGTAATGCCTCAATGAGAAGGCTCTTACTTCGATAAAGTTGAGAAATGAAACGAAGTTTTTTTTGCCAATAGTCCCGCCGCACTTGTCAGTTGTTGTTGTATGGTAAATGTTTCTTTTATTGTTCGGTTGTTATTCAGTTCTTTTATTCGATTGTTTTTCAATTGTTGTCGAGATATTGTTTACATGTTGTTCAGTTGTTGTTCGGTTGTTGTACCGTTGTTGTGCAGTTTTCGTTTTCAAGTTTTGTTCAGATGCGATGAAAACCCGCGCGGGTTTGACTTGAACACCTTCGCTTTTCTGTAGTTTTATGAAATGGTGCACTGGTTGTAGAGATGGGGGCGAAGATAACACCAAATTACAGAAACCATGACTTACAATGACGTGACAATTTGTTACGCATCCTGCTTTCTATAAAATGTAGCCAAAGAATATGATTTACTGGATAAGATATAACGTTACAAAGGATACTTTTTCTATGCCAACGAACTATGTAATTAATTAAAAAGAACGTATGCAGTGTTATTATAAAAAAAAGCTAGATATGGTTTAAGCTGTTTGACAACGTCAAATCGTATAAAAATAACTTACTCTCTAAATCATAATATTTCCTTGAGTTTGCACAACTATCACTCATCACATCACAATAAAAAAAACGGATTTAAGTTTAGTTTATTTTGGATTTTATTAGGAAACCTAGGAATTGTACAATCCAAAAAATTGTGTATCGCTATAGTGACAGGTTGTATCACCTAAAATTGGAATACACGTGTAACCCTCGAGTCCCGTAGTCACCTCTCACGACACCCACGGGAAAGAAATGGGGTGATGCTATTCTAAGCCGACGACATTACACAACTGCATACTTATGAATGAATGAATGAATTTATTAATTAATCAATTAAGTATTCTTAAAACTAATACATAGCCCCACAAAACCTCTATTCGAGGTTTGTCTGTGGGATGTTCGAGTCTCTATAAAATTAGTGTATACCTAGGTATTCTAATCAATACCTAGCTATGTTAGGTACAATATTATTAAAATTTTACAAGATAATTAACAAATACGATGTTAGGTACAATATAAATGTAATTATATTTTCTTGAGTTTGCACAACTATTACTCATCACATCGCAATAAAACAATTTGAAACGGATTAAGCAACGAAATAATAAACACAACTTAAATCCGTTTAAAATTGTTTTACTGTGGTAAATGTATTTATCATTTTACAAGCTACTTAACAAATATTTTTTAAGTTTGGATGCAAACAAATTTTTATTAGTTTCTTGTCTTATATCAGGCAAAGTATTAAATATTACGTGGACGTGGTACAAAAAGCGAGGTCCAGTATATTTGTCTTCGATTTGATTAGAATGCCATATCCAGTCATCATCATCATTGGCCTCACACGTCTGTGACAGACGATTTAATCAGTGTCTGAGGCAAGACTTTTCATGGCTGTATAAGCCGATACGGGAGCTGCATAAATTTCCGCACGCTCTACAAGTGAAGGTGGAATTTGAGACTGGCACATGCATATCCAGTACTTCTATTCAAATCTTTATCTTATGATATCCTTGTGCACCTGCGCCTGCGACGGACCGGTTACAATAATTACAGGCTCCATTAATTGAATGTTATTGAATTAGGGCTCCGCCCCTTCTCGCCCAAGCGATGTTTATCGCCTTGCTTTGAAGGGTTTAGTTATTAGGGCCCAAGCTCAACAACTTTTAGATTATTTCATACATATTACATACATACACATATCACGCCTACAATCCCTTGCAGAGTAGAAAAAATGAACATATACGCCACGTCTGACAAATATTTGAGGGTCATTCGGAAAATTGTGTTTTGCAATGGTGACAGGTTGTCAACCCATCGCCTAAAATTGCAATACACATGTAACCCTCGAGTCCCATAGTCACCTCTTACAACTCCCACGGGAAAGAAATGTGATGATTCTTTTCTAAGCCGGCATCACACGGCACTATTATAAATTACCTATCTCAAAATCAATAATTGCAACTACTATAACAGCCACAACACAACAATCAAATCAAATTAAAATTAGTTTCAACAGCCTGTACACAACGCTAATGGTTCCAAAGCCGCCATTTCATATCAGTATTTAATATTTTCAGCCTAAAATCATTTATTAATATGCGGGAACAGTTGGTAACATTACCTACATTGGCTTCAATTTGGGAAATAAATTTTCGTAGGTTACCTTAAATTAGCGCTGTCACTTTCCAACAAATAGATCAAGAAAAGGATAGTAGATTTGGTAAGTCATGTCATGTCTTATAATTTGACGCTAAATAGGCCACGTCTGACAAATAATTGAGAGTCATTCAGAAAATTGTGTATCGCCATAGTGACAGGTTGTTAGCCCATCGTCTAAAATTGTAATACACATGTAACCCTTGTACTCGTTTCACAGTTTCATTGCGGGGTTACCCGAGTACAAGTGTTTTTTGTCAAAATAAATTAAACATGGAGTTTCACCAAGCGCCAACAATCGCAAGTATTAACTATAAAAAATTAGAACTCCCATAAAAAATGCCTATCAGTTGTTTTTAGTTACTATAGAAGCTCAAAATATTTTTGACATTTATCGACCCATGTTACTTGGAGAATTTTTTCCTGTTCACCAGCTCGTACTACTCTATTTTCAGTATCCTTCACTACTAAAATTTCACCCGATATAATTTGACTGCCTTTTCGTTGTGGTGGTTCACTAGCGATGTTCAATTTTGAATAATGCATGCCTAATTTTGAAAGCGTATTGTTGAAATCATAATGGACATATTAGTACCAGTTGGCTGTGTTCAGTTATTTTGAATTAACGAGATGGCCAGCTTAGTATTAGTTTCAAAATCTATATAATCTATAATGCAAAATACTGATCAGAACCAACTGAACATATAATTTAAAGTTCCAAACGCATACAACCCTAATCTCTTCAAAGTAAGAGTGAACAGGCTTCTTCTGGGTGAGCTCGCTCCATCTTAGACTCTGTCTCTGTCCTATGACCTAGACTAGAGTCAAGAGCAAACCCATCCCTAATAAAAAAAACGGTCATAAATTAGTTGATATAATATTAGTCATTTCATTTGTAATGTTGTGTTATTTTTTGCCTATGGCAAGGTTTTTTCTTCTTCTCTCGACATTTAAAATGTGAACCGCATTTTTTGTACTTTTCACAATAAAATTGTGATATTAATTTTATTTCAAAAGCTATGTTTTATTCCTGAACAAATACGATTTCAAAAAGTACCTACTAAATTACTACCTAGCAAATACCTACTGCCGTGTGGTGCCGGCTTCGAATAGCATCACCCAAATTTTACACATCGGTGTCGTAAAAAGCGACTAAGAGATAATCATTCAGGGAACTGGCATTCCCTGTGGATGTCAAGATCTTGCACTGCGCTCGCCAATCCACTTGCCAAGCGTGATAAGTATAAGAATTCCCCCCAATATGGGTAGGCCCAAAGTTTATCCAAAATAAACACAACTTAAATCCGTTTAAAATTATTTTATTGTGATAAACTTTATTTAAAAAAATCGCATGTCGTACATTTTCAGGACTTGCTGGAATTCCCCACAGACTAGGGATTGCAATCCCGCAATGTGGGATCCTGCAATGCCGCGGGATCCCGCGCCAATTTTGGCCTTGCGGGATCCCGCACGTTCAAAGCGCGGATCCGCGGATCCCGCACGGGGCGGTAAAAGCGCACGCGATGTTGCCGTTTCTTGCAGAATGGATACTGGAGGTTAGCGTCGGCGTCGGCGGGAGTATACAATATCACGCGACGTTGCCGTTTCGCACAATTTGTGTTCGTGTTCGGTCTCGGTCGCCTCGTGCGCGTCTCAGTCAGTTCAGTTAGTTGCTGACACTTGCCTACAAATATATGCTGACCATCCAGCCTACTAGCGTAGAAGATGAAAGAGCGTTTTCGGCGTCAGGATATATTTGTAGTTCACTAGAAGCAGGCTGGGTGACGACACCATTGATACCATTATCTTTCTACGAGCATACTTTCAAAAACGATCGCCATAGTGGTAGCCACAGTTAGTATAGTAACATAACAAAGAAGTGATTTGATTATTCCAATAAAAATTGTGATCTCATATGTTAATGATAAAAGTCATAAATTTATAATATAAGAAACAGCATTTTTATATTATAAGATTGTTGATTTGTTAGATTAAGGACAAAATAAACAAATCAATGCAAGTCTAATAATTCTAAAATTACAGAAAACAAATAAGTAATTTAGAAGTGTAGAACTGATTTTACTTACAAGTAAATAATTTATGATTGTTATTTTGTAAAGAAACAAATATTTTTAATATTTTCTTGAGTTTGCACAACTATTACTCATCACAATAAAACAATTTTAAACGGATTTAAGTTGTGTTTATCTCATACATAGGAGAAACAAAGAGAAATGTATCTACACGTCTAAAAGAACATATTGCTGATGTAAAAAACCGTCAAGACAGACAGTCTGCAGTGTGTGAACATATCATGGATAACCCCAGCCATTATGTCAGATTTGATAAGGCTGCAATCCTAGCGAGAGAGAAGAGATTCATTCCTAGGAAAGTACGGGAAGCCATAGAAATTCAAAAACATCCGAATTTCAACAGAGATACTGGATGGGGAATCTCATCAACTTGGACTCCGCTGATTACACAGCAGAAGAACCAGATCCAACATACTGTAAGACCTACTACACAAGATACGGTTTCAGCATTTTGTGTGGAACCAGGACGTTACGCTAGGCAATTAAGAAATAGATGGCGGTAGAACAACAAAAATAATTTCAATTCTAAATAATGACGTCTAACACCTTAGTCATCCGTGACCACGGGCTCTGTAAAGAGCTCGAAACGTAGGAATTGTAAAATCCAAAATAAACACAACTTAAATCCGTTTAAAATTGTTTTATTGTGACAAATATTTTTAGTTCCAATATGAAAGACATGTTTTAGTTTTTCAAATAAAAGTTGATATTTTGAACAAAAACCTGCACTTGTTTTTTTAACATAATTTCAAAGGTGCGGGATCACGCGGGATCCGCGCGGGATTAGGCCAATCCCGCGAATCAATCCCGCGGGATTGGCGGAGGTGCGGGATTGCAATCCCTACCACAGACACAAACAAAATGGCTTGAATATAAATAAGCACTAATTATGAACGGCTGTGATTGTATTAATAGTGGAAATATATTAAACTTAAACAGGCCTATTGTTACGAACTTACGAGTCACGTTCTACATATAATACGCCCAGTGGAATATTAATTTTATTCCTATTAATAATTTGGCAAAGGAAAAAGTCAATGTTGTGTCGAATCAGGTAAAGTCACTGTGATGAGAGAAAATTGGAAATTACTCCAACGACATGAGCTTGACTCTTAAATTTGAATTTGAAGAAGAAGAATAATTTAGCCACGTAAATTAGTAAAACCTTCTACTCGTAGACAAAGCGCCCGTAGACAAAATCTTACCTCTTAAGGTTACCGAATGGAAGTACCTACATAAAGTATTACTTATAACGATAGATAATATTCCGGAAGTCAGGGATCCCTTAATTGTTGCCTCGTCCAACTATTTCCCCCATTCAACCTCACGTTTTAAACGCCGTCCCAGGCACGTCCTTTCGAATAATGATGACGACATCACAGTAGCCGCTGCTGCAGCCATTGCGAGTAGATCACACTCCACAAGCTCTTCAAGCAATCATCTGCAGAAATAACTGCAGATCGATAGTCCTAAGCATACCATTGAAGAATATATGTATAAGGTTGCCTGTTATCAGCTTGGCAGTATATCTTCTAAACCTTTTCAAAAATTGAGGTGGCATAATAGAGATAATGCCAGGATTAGACATCATCATCATCATCATCATATCAGCCCACATCTACCCACTGCTGAGTATAGGCCTCTTCTTTTTCTCGCCATCTGCGCCGGTCCTGTGCCTCCCGCATCCACTGTTTGCCAACAATGGTCGCTAGGATTAGACAACCATATATATTCTTCAATGGCATGCATAGGTGTATGCACTTATTTCATTCGGCAGCCCGATGAGGTAGGTAACTCGACTTTTTGGCCTCATAAAATGTGTTGTTGAACCATCAAGCCCATTCTTTAGGTTCACCTCTTAGTCGTAGAAAACATAGGGTGTTGCTACTCTAAGCTGTGTCACAATGTTGCCGTGGCCGTGAAACAAAGCCAAAAATAAATCTTCATTAAATTGGTCAAGTGTGCTACACCAACGCATCACTTCAAGTCGTTAAAACATCTTAATGAGACTAAACATTCCAATAACTCATACAAATTACGAACACTTTAAGCCATACATCATCTTTACTCAAAGGGGTTGTTATTTTCGCCTTATTTCGTTTCCTAAAATACATACCTACACAACTAAAAATAAACGTTCTAAAACTAAATACGAAATGTATTAACAAGTTTGTTTAGTACAGCAGCTGCTTTGAGCGTAAATTTCGCAGCAAGTTTACACATATGGCAACAAGTTTAGTCACAGATAAAATCTAGCTTTAGCTTTCTGAAATAAGCTCTCGCGTTCGTCTCACGGTTGAAAGCTTTGGAAATAAAAATATACCAAAAGGGACGGTGGAAAAGGTTTTAATTGCTGTAAACATGACAGAAAGCAACGCTGGCTGGTTTTCGTCCGGAAATTTGTAATCGCCATTTACGAATGTATTTTTTTCGTCATTCGATTTATTTTTTATTAAAAATACTTTCGGCCAGACGTTTTCGGTATTCAAATACTAATATTTTAGCAAAGTTTTTATTGTAAATTTGTCAGACTGTCAAACCAACGCGCAAAGCAACTAAAGAACTGAAACAACTCAAAAGTATACAAATAAAATAAATCATAAATCACGTAAGAATAAGAACGGGCATTTGTTTTATTTCTCACGTCACCCATGTCATAATTCTGTCCACTTGACACGATTTGTTTGGGCGGAGAGTGCCAAGTGTCGGTATCGGGGGCCGAGATCGGGCTTCGACTTTTGTCGGCCGATTTGTCGGACGATAAGTCGCGCCATTTAGATAAATTGTTGCGATAGCGCGCGGTCCTTTATATTTTTGACGCGTTTTTAGTAAGGTTAAGGCGTGTTTAGATGGTACGGTGAAAGTGATAGATGACAAAGTAACTTTTATATTGCCTAACGATTTATGGGGAATTCTTGTCTTCACAACATTAAGGTATAAAACAGACACCATAGTAACCAGACAAGATGAATGAAACCGAACGACCCTTTTTGGTGAAAATAGTGCTTGCTTACGATGTAGGGTAATATAGGTAATTGCAACAAAATAAACCCGAAAGTAATGTCACCCCATATCTTTTTCCTATAGGTGTCGTAAGAGGCAATTAAGGGACTCGAGGGTTACATGTGTATTGCAATTAAAGACAATGCGCTGACAACCCTTCACTACTTAAAGCGAAACACAGTTTTCTGAATGTCCCTCAAATGTTTATCAGAAAAGAGTTTCTTGGCGAAAATTATCGTTTTTTACGGCCGTTTAACGCACTGCCTACACCGCAAGGCGTGACATTTATGTAAGTATAAACTCAAATGCAGAATTCAAGTACCTATGCTACGTAGCTACCCTATTCTATATTTTAAACACTGTTCTACAGCAATGTGAAAATTCAACCGCCTCATACGGCCACAAATTGTTCTTGTAAACAAGCCCTTAGTAAAATATTATGTCCTGCGACACGCTCGTGTAAACAAGTCCTTGGTAAAATGTCCTGTGACATTTCCCGTGTCAAAACGCGTGTATGTAATACGAGGACGGTTGATTCCTTAGACTGTGTTCATTATAATTATGACTGTATATTCCAGTTTACATACATACATACATACATATTTCACGCCTATAATCCCTTACGAGCAACCCTAATCTCTTCAAAGTAAGAGTGAACAGGCTTCTTCTGGGTGAGCTTGCTCCATCTTAGATTCCTAGACTAGAGTCAAGAGCAAACCCAACCTTAATAAAAAAACGAGCTAGGCAGAGCGTAAACGGCTGTAAAAAACGGACATTTACGCCACGTCTGACAAATATTTCAGCTATCACCTAAAATTGCAATACACACCCTCGAGTCCCTTAGTCGCCTCTTACGACTCCCAAAGGAAAGAAATGGGGTGATGCTATTCAAAGCCGGCATCACACGACAAGAGATTATTAGACTGTAAATTCCACTTTATGAGTGATTATATACGGCATGGAAGGTAGGTACAAACCTTTTTTATTTCAGAAATAGGTTCAGGGTTGTTATGAGACAATCGTCCTAAAAGTACCCGAATTTAAGACTCTTGCTCCAATAGTTATCACTTCTGAAAGGCTTGAATCTATTTTTTTTAAAGTTATTTGCTCATAACTCGAAAACGATAGATATTGCAGAAGAATTATGAAATTTTCTACATGTTTCACTAAGACTTGAATCTTTTATCTTCCTTGAGTTATGCTTCTGAATATTTTTTTACAGCCGCATGGTGGCGACTCAGAATAGCATCACCCCATTTCTTTCCCGTGGGTGTCGTAAGAGACGATTAAGGGACACGAGGGTTATGTGTAGTGTATTGCAATTTAAGGCGATGGGGGTGATACACAATTATCTAAATGACCCTCAACAGTTTGTCAGACGTGGTGTAAATGTTTGTTATGTACAACCGTTTACGCTCTGCCTACACCGCAAGGGATATTGGCATAATATATGTATGTATGTATATGTTACGGGCAACGTGATTAATCGGGCACTATTAATACTGCCCGGTCATTATTAATAGTGCCCAAAAACATCGGGCAAAGTGATTAATTAATCACTTGGACCGGCCATTATTAATAATGCCCGAGGGCCCGTGGTCCATGTAATAAATCAGGCTTTAGAGTAAGCTTGAATTTATCACTTGGACCGGGCAATGTGATAAATTGGGCCGAATTTATTACTTGGATATTGTTTTTTTTTTTTTAGTTCTAGACCCTATGAAATTCAACCCCGGGGCTTTTTAAATCTACACCTGACTGCATGGTGGCATGGTGGGGAGAAGGAACTCACGCGGAAATGTTTTTTGGTTGTTCAAACAACCAGCTTAATCGCGCCCCTAGGGCGCGGTTGGGCTTACGAGTTGTTCTGGGAAGAACGTATTGGACTGAATCTACCCGGCACGTGCCGGTAGTTCCCAAAATGAGGGACCCCGGCGCCCCCGCCAGCGCGTCGGTTGCTTGATGAGCTTGTGGAGTGTGATCTACTCGCAATGGCTGCAGCAGTGGCTACTGTGATTTCATCATCTTCTTCCGATAGGATGTGTCTGGGACGGTGTTTAAAACGCGAGGTTGGAAAATTTGTAACACGAGTTTAGTAACTCCCTCGTTCTCTCTTGTACTAATATTGTATTATTTGTGGCATGTTATAAGTCCGAACAACACAAGAGAGAACGAGAGAGTGGCTAAAATCACGTAGCAGAGCGCCACGGTGCGCAACGTGAATTTCCTGATTTTATTACTTCTTATAACTATTTGTTTTTTAATGTCCATGTTCAAATTTATCGAAATTTATCGAACTTTAATGAAAATTATGTAAGTTTAATTACATTTGAATAATGTAAGTTAAATTTCATTTAAATAATGTAAGTTTAACTTAATTTTATAAAAAATTACATTACAGTTCTTTATTTTTATTACTTTGCCCAAGGAAGGGTGGGAACTATTAATACTGACCGGGAAAAGTAATTAATCGTGCTGTTTTAATCACATTGATCAATTAGGTCGGGCACTATTAATACTGACCGGTCAATATTAATAGTGCCCGGACTTATCAAATTGCCCGTAACATATATTTTTCTATATAAGCGCTTATTTCAGAATATATTTATGTGCCCGTAACTAATAGATGCTAATCTACACTAATATTATAAAGAGGAAAGATTTGATTGTTTGTTTGTTTGTTTGTTTGTTTGTTTGTTTGTTTGCATCGAATAGGCTCCGAAACTACTGGCCCGATTTTAAAAATTCTTTTACCATTAGAATCCTACATTATTCCTGATGAACATAGGCTATATTTTATACGAGAGAAAAATAGGGATCCGCGTGAAAATTTCGATAATGTAACCCAACGTGTGAAAAATGTACCACAAAAATATCTTAAATCGCGTACGCTGTGGAAATTATTGACAATAGAGCAAAGTGATGTACTACAGTTTTGTAGAGGACATCAATATCTATAATAATGCCCGCGATACCATATGTCTAACTATTACAGTTATGCCACAATAACTACTTTTTCATTTAAAAATGTACTATCTACGCCACATTATTCGTACCAGTGTAATGATTACATTTAATCATTACTGTATTAAAGGGTGTAAGGGATTGCCCTCCGAATAATGATAGGGTACATGCAGACCATGAAACTGAACAACTTTCCCCTAGGCACATATTTCAGGAAACGTAAAAAATCTGACTTCCCATAGTGAGTGCAGTCAGCTGATTGTGCTTTTGTATGGAAGGTAATTTTTTGGCGTTTCCTGACATATGTTTCTAGGGGAAAGTTGTCGTGTGATGCCGGCTTGGAATAGCATCACCCCATATCTATGCCGTGTGATGCCGGCTTAGAATAGCATCACCCCATATCTTTGCCGTGGGAGTCGTAAGAGGCGACTAAGGGACTCGAGGGTGTGTATTGCAATTTTAGGCGATGGGCTGACAACCTGTCACTATGGCGATACACAATTTTCCGAAATTACCCTCAAATGTTTGTCAGACGTGGCGTAAATGTCCGTTTTTGCGGCTGTTTACGTTCTGCCTACCCTGCAGGGGATTATAGGCGTGATATGTATATGTATGTATGTATGGAAAGTTGTCCAGTTTTATTTTTCATGCACCCTATCAGTATTCGAAGGGCTGTCCCTTACTCGGTATAAAAAAAGACGACAAAATACATTAAATAATGCATTAAAAAAATCTACACTAAAATAATACAAACATACATACACATATCACGTCTATTATCCCTTGCGGGGTAGGCAGAGCGTAAACGGCCGCAAAAACGGACATTTACGCCACGTCTGACATATGTTTGAGGGTCATTTGGAAAATTGTGTATCGCCATTGTGACAGGTTGTCAGCCCATCGCCTAAAATTGCAATACACACCCTCAAGTCCCTTAGTCGCCTCCTACGACTCCCACGGGAAAGAAATCGGTTGATGCTATTCTAAGCCGGCATAACACTAAAATAATAATAATATAATCTACACTAATATTAGAAACAGGATTTTTTTATTGTTTGATTGAATTGAATAGGCTCCGAAACTATTGACGTCATGACCGTCATTCTAAAAAAAGAAATTTGTATCACACAATTTTCTTTTTTTATTACAATTTTATTATGATCTAATAGAAAACCGGCTCGGGCGGGATAAAAAAAAAATTAAGGCACTGCCATGGGGCTGGCCAGGTTAATCACACGGCATGTAACTTTACGCCACCACCATCTGAAAACGATATTTGTTTCAAATTGAAGTCAAGATTTTTAGAATCCTACATTATCCCTGATGAACATAGGCTATATTAAACTGTCTTATAACCGGGGGGAAATTGTTAGCAGCGGGTGAAACCGCTGGGCGGGCTGCTAGTAGTAAATAAAGGGACTTGGGTTAGTATGAGATTTTTTCCAGTTTCATTAGAACAAAAAGTGTTTGGGAGAGAACTTTAAGCTATGGGTCTCGTTTGCTTATAATATTGCTATCTAATAAATCAATTCGATTCTGCACAGACTTTTCTACAGATGTCCACACAGATAAATCGTTTCTCTATATAAGTTTAACTGGTATTTCAACAGAACAGCCAGATTGACAGCGCCCTATCCTTTGATCACTCGACTGACAACTGACAGATGACACATGAAACAGTTATATCGCAACACTTGGAACTTCGACGGGAGTTTTATAAAATGTCCAATTTGAGGTAATACCGTGGCAAAGATTTTTAAACAGGTCATTCAACTCCTTCTGGTTAGAGTCTTGAAAAATAAAAAATTGTAGTGAAAAATAATGATGCAATGTAACGTATCAAATTAAGGTACTTAGTTCTAAAACTGCCCTCATAAACCGTCTTTCATTCGCGGTTTCCGTTATTGGATTTGTATGGGAAAGTTGTTAATAGTATCAATTCCACGTTATTGACTAAAACGGTTCATTAAAATAGCACTGTCACTTTCCGTTAAATAAGTTTTTTATGTAATATTAGACGTCAGTGACTAATTCTTGTCATGTCTTAAAAACTACCATATTTTAAATCGCCGCTTAATTTTGACAGGTACCGCGTAAAATCATAGACTAATTTAAGAGGCGATCGTCTTTTATACTTGTCTAAGCATGTCCAACACAGAGTGGCAGTGCTATTTTTAGTTAGAGATTTTAGTCGGAAACATGAAATTGAGACTATTACCTACTAAAAGAGATTTCATCCTAGTCACTATAAAAATAAAATCTTAATTGGTAGGTACTCAGGCCAGTCCCGTGGCAGTGCCTTTATTTTTATTTTTTAATCCCGCCCGAGCCGGTTTTCTATTAGGACATTACAAAATTGTTATTAAAAAAAGAAAATCGTGTGATACAAATTTCTTATTTTACAATGACGGTTCATGTCGTCAATAAGTGATATGATTATACTATCCTACATTGAATAAAGAATTTCAATTTCAATTTCAATTACTCTCTGAAACTGGGTTAACTATCTTTTAAAACCGGTTAACCATCGTTTATGTCCTATTATGTCTGTTGTATACATTTAATATTAAATCCATGTTAAATTTATAACGAAATCACTTGTGCTTAACAGTTTCTTGATTTCCCATGTTGCTCTTTGAAGCTCCCGCCATTTATCCTGCTGACCGCAAAATGGCGTCACGTTCGAAATTCGAAATTCGCGCTCCGTTATTTGTTTTTATAAAAGGTGTTTTTCGTGTCGTGATTGATGAAGCCCCGCTGCAGCGAGACCGTCGCGTCGGCGTCGTCGTGTTGTCGTAAAAAACCCGATGCATTAAATAGCAATTTTTCACTTTGATAAATTTTATCTTGCATAGGGAGATACTTGTTTCTGCATTGAGGTTCAAATTTGTATTGTAGCGCGAGGAACAAGAATTATTAACTAATTACTTAATTTATGAGATATAAAATTATAATCACGAATACACGGTAGATATAAATAAATTGTTTTTGATTAGCTATCAAGCTTATTAAAAATACATGTAACATTATATTAATACTTACCTGATAATTGAAAGTTTTCACTACTATGTAGAGAGTAGAGAAGCCGAGATTTTTAGGGTATCGTAACCAATTGGTCAAAACGGGACCCTATAGTAACTTCGTTGTCTGTCTGTCTGTCACTTCACTAGGCTGTATCTCTTAATCATGATAGTCAGACAGTTGCAGTTTTCGAAGATGGTGTACTTTTGTTGCCGCTTGCAATTTTAGGCGGTAGGTTGACAACCTGTCACTATGGCGACACACGATTTGCTGAATAACCCTCAAATGTTTGTCAGATGTGGCATATAATATGTTTGTTTCTTACGCTCTGCCCACCCTGCACGGGATAAATGCGAGATATAATGTATGTACATAAATTGCTACAATCCTACGAAATTTACATTTAATAAGTACCTACCTATAATCTTTGTAAATGAAACTAAAGATTTTTAAATATTCCTTGATAAACACTTGAAAAATATAAAATGGAATAAAAACAAATTGAACTATACAGAGATACTGGTACCATCAGTTGTTACAACTGCCTAACTGATAAAATATAATATACAAACATACACATACACATATCACGCCTATAATCCCTTGCGGGGTAGGCAGAGCGTAAACAGCCGCAAAAAACGGATATTTACACCACTTCTGACAAATGTTTAAGGGCCATTCGGAAAATTGTGCATCGCCATAGTGACAGGTTGTCAGCCCATCGCCTAAAATTGCAATACACACCCTCGAGTCTCCTAGTCGCCTCTAACGACTACCACGGGAAAGAAATGGGGTGATGCCGTTCTGAGCCGGCATCACACGGCATAAAATATAATACTTAAATAAATAAAAAAGGTGCAACAAGAATTAATTTCCATAAATTCCGTGTGGCGCCGCGTGTGTCGTGTCATTAGCACCCAATAACGACACGGAGTTCCCGCTCGACAAGAATGTACGCGACGTCTGACTGTAAACATACAACTTTGTGACTGTCTATACACAGCTTTAATCTCTTTTTTTAGTGAGTTTTTATACATACATACACACATCAACAAAGTCTAAGGATAATAGCTTATAGGCTGTATGTCTCAAAAACTATGGGCTATACAGAAAAAGCATGTAGGTATGCAGAAATAAACTGCTTGGTATCCTTCTACTTAGTACCCAGGCCCAGGGTTCTACCTCTCTCTATACATTCTAAGCTTGAGGGTCATTCAGTAAAGTACCTATAGATAGGTAAACAGTTACTTTCAAAAGTAAACGGTTGCGAGTTTTTATAAAATTAATGCGGTTTATTTATTTATTTCATGTGGTAGAGCCTTTGCTTACTTTTAGTCTTAAGTTTTCTGTATTGTTTTGTTTCTGTTGTGTATGTTGTAAGCAATAAAGTGTTCATCTATCTATCTATCTAGTGTCTGTATTTTCTACAGGGTATTAATCTAAATGCGTGCCCATTTTTTTAGGACATAAAAAATACCGCATCCTTTATTGATACTGAACCTACTCTTAAGCTATGACACGCATTTTAAATTAACACTCTATAAAGATACTATAATTATTTATTAATTTGTAAGTATGTAAGATCTCAAAGCAGTTCAGATTCTAGAATCTTAGTCTAAATAATCCACAAATCACAATCGCCAGTCACATAACTCACTCACCATGAAGCGAATCAGCTTCGATTTACTACAGGGTGGCGCAACGTACCTGCAACAATACATTCTCATTAGCAATTAGGAGCTTATTGTCGAACAAGTAGGATACTAGAGATCGGATTATTTGCATAGTTAGGCCATTTTCATGGAAAATAGGATACTTTTTCTAAAATCTTGTAATGATCTTCTTCGTCTTTTCGTGTGGGACACTGAGTCGTCCAAAGACCCGATGGCCCTGGTGTAGCAGTAGACCTCTGACATGGTTGTGTAACGACCACCGTCTTTAGTTCAAGTTTCTGCACCTTCAGATACATATCTACAAAGTGTTATGTCATATTTATGTCAAAATACCATTGAGTGTTGCCAGACTGTCTGTATATCACTCACCAGTCAATGTGTAAAATTAATGTAACAAATATTTTATAATGTCTTTATAAATTATTGTGACGTACTTAGTTAAAAATGGAGTCATCTTACAACTGTGATTTAATTTATACATTCACAACAATACCTGCCGGTGCCTGTTTGGTGCCGGCTTAGAATAGCATCGCCCCATTTCTACCCGTGGATGTCGTAAAAGGCGACTAAAGGACGAATCCAGGGAATGAGGAGCAGCGTTCCCTGTGAATACAACATCCGCCTGCCACGCCTCCCACAATCGGGGCGTGAGTATTTTCCATACTCACCCCCCAATTGGGGGAGGCTCATGTCCAGAAGTGGACTTTTGTGGATATTGAAATGAAGTCGCACCGCCGGATACCATCCATACCTGGTTGCCATTCCACCAATTCGGACTAAGCGCTTCCAGTCATCATTTTTATAATAAGCACTGCTAAAGAGTGGAACTCACCTGCGTCTGTGTTTCCAAACGCATACAGCCCTAATCTCTTCAAAGTAAGAGTGAACAGGCTTCTTCTGAATGAGCTAGCTCCATCTTAAACTCTGTCTCTGTCCTATGGCCTAGACTAGAGTCAAGAGCAAACCCATCATCATTAATAAAAAAAACAAAGCCTAAGTCTTTGCAACTACGAGGGCGGTGTGATAAGTAAGATAAAAATAAAACAAGGAATGAATATTATTTAATTCTTATTTATTATTTTTCAACGTAATTTCCCTCTTAGTCAATACTCTTCATCCAGCGTTTCTCTAACTTTTCTATCCCTGCCATATAATACGATTTGGGCAACCCTTCAAAATAGGCATTGGTTTCCTCTATAATCTCCTCGTTTGATCCAAATCTTTTTCCACCAAGCCTTTTTTTAAAATTCGGGAACAGATAATAGTCGCAAGGGGCTAGATCTGGCGAAAAGGGTGAGTAAGGAAGCAACTCATAGCCCAACTCGTGGAATTTGGCCATGGCAGTCGCGCAGGTGTGAACTCATGCGTTGTCCTGGTGAAACAAGATTTTCTTCTTGGCCAAGTGCGGTCGTTTTTTTTTTTTTTTTTTTTTTTTTATTAATGATGGGTTTGCTCTTGACTCTAGTCTAGGTCATAGTACAGAGACAGAGTCTAAGATGGAGCGAGCTCACCCAGAAGAAGTAAAATTTTGTGAAATTGGTCTAATAAATTAGCGTAATACTCGCCATTGATTGTTTTTCCCTTCTCTAGGTAGTTAATATGGATTACCCCACGTACATCCCAAAAAACTGTAGCCATTACCGTATTGGCCGATAAAACTGCTTTTGCCTTCTTCGGAGCTGGTTCGCCAGCAGCAATCCACTGTTTTGATTGTTCTTTGGTTTCTGGTGTATGGTGATGGATCCATGTTTCATCAACTGTTATAAAACGTCGAAAAAATTCAGATTTATTACGCTGTAACAACGCCAAATTTGCCTCCGAAGTAGTCACACGCACGCGTTTTTGGTCAATAGACAGTAAACGCGGCACCCATCTTGCGGACAGCTTTTTCATGTCTAAATGTTAGGGTAAGATATTGCGCACACGTTCATCTGGGATGCCTACTATCTCGACTATCTCCCTCACTTTAATTCTTCGGTCGATCGAAACTAAATCGTGGATTTTAGCGATCATTTCTGCAGTAGTGACCTCAATTGGGCGCCCTGGACGTTCAGCATCACTTGTGCTTGTACGACCACATCGGAAATCTGTAATCCACTTATGGATCATCTTGATCGACGTAGCAGATTCCCCATAATATTTATCAAGCCTTTGTTTCTTGTCTGTAGTAGTTTTTTTGCGCAAATAATAATGTTTAACCAACACACGAAATTCACTTTTCTCCATATTTGCGACAATGCGTCCATTTGTTTTTTTTTATGGCCGCCAGTATAAAAGTAGCCGGTTGAACTTCAAAAGAGTCGCAAACAAGGAGGTTGCACGCAATAGGTGATAATATTCTTCTAAGATTGATTTTTACCTAACTTATCACTCTGCCCTCGTATTTGTGTTGAGTCTGAGTGTTTTCTATGTATTGTAGGAATTTATTTACAAAAAAGTATTTATTTATTTATTTATTTATTTATTTATTTATACTTTATTGCACATCGTACAAAAGGCGGGCCTAATGCCAGACGGCATTCTCTACCGGCCAACCAGAAGGATTTATGTATTATATTTATGTATTATATCAGCTCTATCTTGTTGCTATATTGCCGTGTGGTGCCGGCTTAGAATAGCCTCACCCCATTTCTTGCCCGTGGGAGTCGTAAGAACCGACTAAGGGACTCGAGGGTGTGTATTGCAGTTTTAGGCGATGGGCTGACAACCTGTCACTATGGCGATACACGATTTTCCGGATGACCCTCAAATGTTTGTCAGACGTGGCGTAAATGTCCGTTTTATGCGGCCATTTATGCTCTGCCTACCCCGCAAGGGATTATAGGTGTGATATGTGTATGTGTATGTGTATGTGTGTGTTGCCATAGTACAAGCTTTGCTTTGTTTGGGACTAGATGGCGCTGTGTAAAAAAATGTTTAATATATTTATGGACAAATACAGCTTCAATGATTATTCTTACAACAATATACAACTACCCTTTTCCTCACAGTCGTCACTCGGCCTACTGGCCTCATAATCTCATAATCACTCCTCCTAAAATGTTTGTCACATTTCATACATTGTATTGTAATTGATTGATCTCGGCTGACTAGCGAGTGATAGACAGACAGACTGGCGACACACAGTCATCTCTCGTATATTATTTTTATACTCACGATGACATAACACTTTGAAGATACATTGTAGGGCAAGAAATGTTACGTATTTGAAAGGACAACCTTACAAAATTGCTATCAACGGTCTTGTTAATAGCCCTTTTCGTGTGGGACACCGAGTTGTCCAACGACCCGATGAGCCCTGGTGACAGTTTTTCAACGGCCTCAACTTTAACATTATTCTTTAAGGCGAGTGTAACCGTTTACAGCCTTGACAGTGGCGCCACTTCACACAAAACATATTTTATCTTTATACAAATAATCTATCAGAATGTCCGTTGCTCAAGTTTTTTGTGTTATCCTGAAGTAAAATTAGAACCTAAATGGCAAAAAGTGCCTAAAATCGGCCACTTTTGGTATCAATTGCCATAACTTTAATTACAGCGAATACTCATTGAATTTGTAGTTTCTTATTTTCCTAAAGAAAAAACAAAACACTCAAGCAATGGACATTCTGATAGATTGTTTGTATAAAGAGATATTTTTTTGTGAAGTGACGCTACTGACGAAGCCTTTCACGACTACTCTCGCCATAAATGAAATTCCCGCAGTAATAGGAAGCTCGTCTTAGATCCAAGTTCATAATGCAATTCGTCTTTTCCCTATAACTGTCAAAAGTCCCAAATTGCCGGTTATAAATAAACTAACAGAACACCGATCTGACGATATTATTACGATTGGTACAGCCAGCAAGAAAAGTGTAATTTGGCCCGCGTGCCACGTTCCTGTAATGACACGGGCTTGACTGGGACCAAGCCTCTCAATATGTAGCGTCGGCAAAACGAGGACTCGTTTGATAGACATATCATACAGATTGCAAATTCATTATGTTAATGCTATACTTTTTTTACATAATCATCGTAGAGGACTAACAATTGCAATAGTTTTCCGGAATGCCAGTCAATAATAACATACATACATACACATATCACGCCTATAATCCTTTGCGGGGTAGGCAGAGCGTAAACGGCTGCAAAAAACAGTCATTTACGCCACGTCTGACAAATATTTAAAGGTGTTTCGGAACATTGTGTATCGCCATAGTGACAGGTTGTCAGCCCATCGCCTAAAATTGCAATACACACCCTCGAGTCCCTATTATTATTATATTATATTTCAATGTATAAAATGCATTTAATTACGAAAAAGTATATAAGTATTAATATCAGCTATTTATAGCTTTCCTTAGTTTAGGGCGAGATGGCGCTATGTGGATTGTCGAGGATATTTATTTATGTAATGTCACCACAGCTGCCACTCAGATCGGTCATACTGATATTGTGAAAAGCTTTATACAGCTGGGACTCTCACATCATTTTAAGAGTCACGGTTGTTCACTATCACTGTAGAACATACTCTCTCCCCCGTATAGGCAGAGTCTACGGTGAGTGACAGGAGTAATGCCAATTGGCAGAATGGTGGAGTACTTGTGGTGTTGGGAAATGGGTAGCTACCCTGCCTGCCCGGGTGTTGTGGCCAGCTGGATAGAATTGGAAGTTGTATAAATGCGGTGCGCGGTAAACACTTCGATACCGCGTTTCAGGCCCATTGTTTTCTGCCAATAAGTCATGTGGCGTCATCTTGCGGATATGATGGAACTTTTGCGTCTTGCTTGCGAACTATAGCCTGCTTTAGGTTCTTACCATGCTTGGCACACAAGTTACAATTGATATAATGTTAAACTTATAGAGGTAGGTATACTCTTATGTAGATTTATTTATTTGACAATCTGAAAGTATTCATTGTGAATCTACTTTATTTATTTATTGATCTCTTTATGCACACAAGATAAAACACAGGACATTAACATTTAAGAAAAAACAACACAACAGGTACTACTCATATTTAAAAAGAAATCTCTTCCAGCAGTCCTACGGTGAGGCTGATAAATCTTCTTAAAAGTAAAAGTCTTGAAGTTTTGAAATTGGCAAGCGCAGTGCAAGGTTATGTATTTATAGCGAACGCTTCTCCCAATTAGTTGGTTTTATCTACGATACTACGGATTAAAAAAAACGAGTTTAATTCGCAATATTATAATCTCATTTATATCTGCAGACCGTACTGCCAAAGCTCGGTTTCCGCTCGGGCGATCCCGGCGCAATGGCGGCCGCGTACCGTCGGCAAAAACACTAATAACCCATTGTGTTGAGACAGACAGTCTCGGCGACATAATACCGATGGTTGATTGCACCCATTCGCATTTCGACTGCGGTTATGGCTGTGTGTTATAAACAATTATGGGATGGCTGACCATTCGCACACGTGCCGCTTGAGAATGCGGCATTTGACAGCCAGTCTACAAATGGCAGCTGATGTAGCGCAGTGGTAGTGCGACTGCCTGCGACGCAAAGGTTCTGGGTTCGATTCACGGTGGGG
Organism: Tuta absoluta; assembly: GCA_027580185.1. Classification (NCBI taxonomy): domain Eukaryota; kingdom Metazoa; phylum Arthropoda; class Insecta; order Lepidoptera; family Gelechiidae; genus Tuta; species Tuta absoluta. The sequence continues at coordinate 1,823,936 of JAQAHW010000023.1, read as the reverse complement.
CATTCACAAAGATATTTATCACTTTGTGAATTTCTTCCCAGTCTGGTTAAGACATTGCAGGCTGTACCACCTGATTGTATGAAAAAAAGATGGTTACGTGCTTCGGAGGGCACGTTAAGCCGTTGGTCCCGGTTGCTGTCTATGATTACTTAGATGGCGGTCGTTACACAACCATGTTAGAGGCTTACTACTAGTAGTAGACGGTTGAAAGAAACTGCGATACTGGGTTTCATCGCGTTGTTGGACGACTCGTTGTCCACTCAAAAAATAAGAAGCAGAAAGAAGAATGACCACCTGGGCCCCGATTTTCTTACTGCCATTGTAATGCTATCGACACTCAACTATACTGTCATCTGTTAGCGCAATAAGAAATGGTCTAACAGTCCAACTGACACTCTATTGAAACAAAACTGATCTGATTCTTAAATAGCGCAATACGGCCCCTGGGATCCTTTAGGAGGTCAGTGCAGGGTAACTATCGTCAAATCTGTGGTGACACAAGTAGCAGAACGGAAGCAGCGGTGTAGCATGTGGATTCAATCAACCTTTGTCGTTTAAACCTGAGATGCAAACACCGCAACATTTAGCGGCATATGTGAGGACCACTATGGTCTTGTATTATAAACAATAATTGGGTTGGATATTTTTTTTGAGATTGATGCGAATGGACCGTTTAGTATAATTGTGTTTGTGATTACGATTTACGATTTAACATAAAATTTCAAGTAAATGTTCCGTCCGTATTTGATGCAATAGGTATGTACCTACAAGTAAATTTTTACGGTCAATGTAAGCAAATAAGACTTGGCGCATTTTATACTACATATTTTTCATGTTATGCCGGCTTAGAATAGCATCACCCCATTTCTTTCCCGCGGGTTAGGTACTGAAAAAAAAAACACATGAAAATGTGCATTACAATTTAAGGCCACAGGCTGACAACCTGTCACAATAGTGATGCACGTATAGCCGTATTTTTACGGTCGATTACGCTCTGCCTGCCTCGCAAGGAATAATGGCGTGATATGTGTAGGTATGTATATTTGTCATAAAACATCGTTTGATTAATTATTTTCTTATTACCTATTTGAGCTTTATATAATAGGTAGTAACTACTTTTCCATAGGAAATATGTTCTGTGCTCTTGAGCACACGTTACGGCGTTTAATAATATTTTGCAGTTTATTTAACTGACGACCAATGAGGCGCAGTGGTAGTGCGACTACCAGCGGCGCAAAGGTTTCGAGTTCGATTCCCGGTGGGGAACTCGCAAAGTTATAATCACTTAGGACATCGTAGGCTAAACCAAAATGTGCTTCCATGCTTTGGAAGGCACGTACGTTAAGCCGTCGGTCCCGGCTGCTATCTATGATTACTTCGACGGCAGTCGTTACTCAACCATATCAGAGGCCTACTAGTAGTAGTAGGCGGTTGAAAAATCTGACAACATGGTCCATCGGGTCGTTTCGGTGTCCCACTCGACGAAGAAGTTTGTTTTACTTATTCAACAGAAGACAAGCGGACACGATAAAACCATTCCATTCTTAAACTTGTCAAAAATCTTATTCTGTCGTTCGGGAGGGACTCTTATCTCATCCGATTTAACGTTGCGGAAATGATCCCGAAATTACAAGGATATTATGAATTCCCCGCTCTTTTATTGTGTTTGTGAAACTCTCAGACTAAAGATAAGATAGACCGAGCGATACGGTATAACTACATACATCAAAGTGCCAAGAAAGCACTTATTAAGACTTCGTTTCCGTTTAGTTGGTAAGTTAGGAATAGTTATGATTGTTTCTTGCTTGACTGATTGTTTTTTCACATAAGTTTTCAAATACTCGTTATACACATACATACATACACATATCACGCCTATAATCCCTTGCGGGATAGACAGAGCGTTAACGACCGCAAAAAACGGACATTTACACCACATCTGACCAATATTTGAGGGTCATTTGGGAAATTGTGTATCTCCATAGAGACAGGTTGTCAGACCATCGCCTAAAATTGCAATACACACTCTCGAGTCCCTAAGTCGCCTCTTACGACTCCCACGAGAAAGAAATGGTAAGAAGGAAATACTCTTAATTCCTATATTTTTTTATATTTGGCATTTGTTTATATATTAAGTTAAGTATGTGTTTTAAGGCTGTAAGCTCCCCAAATAAAATATAATATCTCTTGCAGGGTGACCAGAGCGTAAACGGCTATAAAACCAACATTTACGCCACATCTGACAAACATTTGAGCGTCATTAAGAAGATTGTGAATTGCCATGTGAAGTGAAGTGGCAGTTGTCAACCCATAACCTAAAATTGCAGTACACATGAAACTCTCCAGTCCCTCAGTCGCCTTTTAAGACACCTATGGGTAAGAAATGGGGCAATTAATGCTATTCTAAGCCGACATCACACGGCAAAGCAAATCAAACTGTTAGAATAATAAAAGCTTCCATGACACAAACCATTTATTGCACACATAAAAAAAATACTCAGCTTTTTTTTTTCTTCTTTTCGTGTGGGACACAGTCGATGGACGACCCAAAGCACTCTAGTCTCAGAGTTTTTCAACTGCCTTCTACTACTAGTAGACCTCTGACATGGTTGTGTATCGAACGCCGTCTAAGTAATCATAGACAGCAACCGAGACCGACAACTTAAGATGACTTCTGATGCACGGAACCATCTTTCTTACGGACAATCAGTTGGTTTGACATGCAATGTTCTAACTGTTACTTACTTTTATAGACATCCTCTACTTTACTCATACAGTCGAAATCTCTTTCAAAGAATACTGAAGAAGATCGTATTTTCGTCAACAATTCTCTCAAGCCGGTTTTATTGTGAAAACTAGATGATTCGATTTGTGAAAGAGGTCTGTGAATGTACGCTGGCTATTCAGAGGTTAACCTAGTTTCATATCAGTTGTTGTGTGTATGAAATAACCTGAAAAGGGAAATGTTTTGAGATATTATAATAAACTTTGCGAAATATGACATCAAAATGAAACCATAGCAGAAATACATACTTCTAATGAAGTTATAGGTTTGCGCGTACTGTAATTTATTTGGTAGAGTGTTTAACCCTCTAAAGTTTCAGCTGCATATGGCGGGACGTTTTTTATACCTCTACAAATGTTCAAAGGACTTATGCTTTAAAGGAGACCAAATTCTAATCTTTCATTTTTGCAAAAATAAATATTATATGTGAACTATAAGATTCCCTTGTTAAAACCGATTTGCCACTTTACGCCAATAGATGGAGCTACTGCTGCAAAAAATGAGTTTGATTGTATTGTTGACAAAATACTCTTTATCTTTTAACCAAAAGTAGTTTTGCGCCGAACTTACGTGGGCTTTCATAATTTCGCATAAGGATTTGTCAATAAATTGCTCTTCATCGCATGTACAAGTCCATTGAGTTTTTCGTTTGTATCTAAAACGGACCGCCTTAAGACTGCCTTCTTGACAGAGGTCGAAAGATCAGCTAATATTGCCGAACTATCGCTGCGCTCGCACCGAGACGGTAGGTGGCGCTGCAGTAGCCGCAGTTAATGGCTCTTGCGGTGGTTGCGGTTGACTTGTATAGTCTTTCACCGAAAAGACGTAGAGGGCTAGGCTCTACCAAATAAATAACAAGTACGTCGCGTTAACCTACATCATGCGTGATATTTGTTCGATAAATGATAAAATACATACATGTACATTGTTCAATCACTATAATCTTTATAACAACTTTCTACAATGTAGCGTTACAATAAAAACATCGTAAACAAAAATAAATTAAACAAATAATATTAAATTATACAATACACGACCGTGTAATTTCCAAACTAGATCCCCGTAATAATAAAACAATTATAGTAGACACAATACGACCGTCTGTGGCGGCCAATTATAAACGCATCAGTCTTTTCCGCGCAATTGAACATGACGTACCAAATCCGTACGACCAGATCCGACAGGCTGAAGTTGACAGTCTTGATGCAAAGGAATAAGGGGGAGTATGCATTGATTGAGGCAATGGAATAGAGATTTATGAAGATTTTATGGTGATCAGTGAATGTATTTGGATATACGAGGATGAGGATAATGGGATAAACGGAACGGATTGTGATGTGCATGCGATTGAAGTTTCGAATATTGTATCTGCTACATTTGAAGCACAGGGCTCCGATTTTCTTATTTTATGCCATTGTCATGCCATCGCATGTCAATTATCATTATGATGGCACTGTGATTTTGTATACTTTAAACTGTCAGCAGAATACGAAATGACCAAAACTGTCCCACTGACAGGCCATTGCCACACAAATGAAACAATTTTCATTTAGCAGACTTCAGTCAGGCCCTTTTTCAGTTTCAGTTTAATAATAAGATAAATTTTACATGTCAGGGTTAAATAAATAATAAAATACTACAAATGTTAGCTATAAGTACAGTACCTATATTGTACATGCTTACATGTTTCTTTTTTAAGTTCATTATTTATTTTATTTAAGTAGTGGAATGGAATAGCGACACTTTGATTTAGTCAGATAGTAGACAAGTACATAGCTTTGGCCAAGAAGAGGTTTTATTTCAAAAAGTCGTTAACCGAATAGTGTGCATTACTGTGCATCCGTAATCAACTTTTGTTTTAATTTCGTAACAAATGACTGATACGTAGAAGCATCTTTAATATCCTTTGGAATTTGAAAAGCGTCTCAGGTGTGCCTGAATACAGTATCAGTTGGATGGTTGTGGCTGTTTCGTATTTCGCTAACAGTTTGAAGTATAGAAAATCATAATGACAGTAGAAATTCGATGGCTTTATGGATTACATAAATAAACTAATCTCATCGACCTGAAACCCTTTAATCTCACCACAAACACACACACAACTCACATGATGTAATACTGGTTGCCTGCTTCATTCTCAATTTTCTTATATTATATATTTTATATCCATGTGTCGCATAATTATGTCGTACCGTGTAGGCACTACTCAGTGGCACACCGATAGTGTCATGGTAGATTTTTCTTTTCTTTGACTCTACCGGTACTACCGTTAGTTCATGACACTACCTTGATTCTATGGTGTCGCAGGAAGTTAAGGGGTGGTATGGGATCTACCTCCTAGCGGCCCACCCCGGGCAACGACACCACGGGCTTGCCTGTGGATAAGTCCGGCTGAACGATCCCACCAAGCGGTGGAAGGCTCCGTAAGGGGCCGCCTGGCTCGCGACCACCATCCCACAGAAGTCTGGCGCCAAGTAGCTTGCTGCGTTCCGTCAGTGTGTGGGAGTGCCAGTGCCTTAACAGGCTTCTTCTGGGTGAGCTCGCTCCATCTTAGACTCTGTCTCTGTCCTATGACCTAGACTAGAGTCAAGAGCAAACCCATCATTAATAAAAATTAAAAAAAAGTTATATCTCCCGTGAGTCGAGTGAGTTAACTAAAAACTTGGGCATCGGACATTCTGATATATTGTTTGTATAAAGAGAAAACTTTTTATGTGAAGTGGCGCCACCGTCGAGGTTGTTTACGGCTACACTCGCCTTAAATGACATGCTGAGTCAAACGTAGTTATTTGAATTGGATGACTTACAGCAGTCCAAAATAAACATTTCGATCAAACTGTAAACCCTAAATACTTGGAAGACGTTAAAGTAAACCTTGGTGAAGTATATCAGGCGGTCGGAGCCATGAATCACTCGATCGACATTCGACAACACAATAGAGCGATGATACTCGATCAGGAGCCCAATTCTCTAACCAGTAGAATCACACACATATCACGCCTTTTATCCCTTGGTAGGCAGAGTGCCGCAAACACGGACATTTACGCCACGTCTGACATACATTTGAGGGTCATACGGAAAATTGTGTATCGCCATAGTGGCAGGTTGTCAGACCATCGCGTAAAATTGCAATACACACCCTCAAGTCCCTTAGTCGCCTCTTACGACTCCCACGGGAAAGAAACGGGGTGATGCTATTGTAAGCCGGCATCACACGGTACAAATTTAACCAGTAGAAATTTTTGCTAAATTCATAGTTGCAATTCAGTCTCTCACGAAATCCAATTCGCTAACTTCAGGTTTATCGTATTTCTTAAACAGTAGTAAACAGTATTGCCATTTCATTAAAATCTGTTTCATTATACGCAGATATATTGATTCCTAGAAAATTCATTGATATAAAAAACCGTTAATAAAACGAAAAGTAAATTAACAAGTTATTGCGTCAAATGGTAGTCTATGGTCAAATGCTTACCTTGTCATTTGATTTAGACGATCAGCTGTTTTGGAGGGTAGCAGAAAAATTACAAGGTCTGATACGAGTGGTAACGCCACTCGTTACGAATGCACGGGGAATTCACAGATAGAAAATACTAATTGTAAGATTGCGCATGCGAAAAGGCCATTGCGTGCGTGGTTTCAATTGCGAATATTGAGATCCAGATCGAGATGCGAGATGCCTTTTCATTGCGGCGACTTGGACCATTCGCAAACTCATGCCACGAAACATTTATAGGATAGGACAATTTTGAGAAGTGACAGCACTTGTAAAATATTACGTTTAGAAGTCGAGCACCATTGGCTAGTCATGTACAAAACGTTGAAAAATTCATCAAGGATGCAAAAATTTTGTCAATTTCAAAACCTGCGTCGAATAATTTGAAATAATTCTTTGATAAGAATGTTTAAGTGCCGGCATCACCCCAATTCTACTCGTAGGAGTCGTAATAACCGAATAAGAGATAATCCAGGGAATGGGAAGCTGCGTTCCCTGTGAATGCATACTCACCACGCAAGATGGCGAGTATGGCAAATGGCAATACCCCCAATAGGGGGAAGCCCATATCCAGCAATTTAAAAAACGTCAAATCCTTTAAAACAACAAATTAATTACAATTATAAAAATAAAATAAAACTTATTTAAAAATACCTCCCCAGGACGCCCCCGGGCCAAAGGTGCCCATTACGCTACAAGCATTACCACGCTGTATTGCAATGGACAACCTTTGAACCAGGAACGAGCCAGAGCGAGGGTCCATACCTTTTTCCCTCATCCGCCGTCCTATCTGTCCCACAAAGACTTTGGCCTCGGAGCACCAGCTCCCAGCCGTTTCCACCGCCAATGGGACAAATTCGTACCCCTGGGCGAGGTCCGCATACTTAGCCTTCTTTTTTGTGGCTGCGGATTCGGCAGCCGCCCCAGCTGCCTGGGTTGTCTGGCCTAGATGACAAGCAGCAAAGGTGCTGACACAAGTCGCATCCAATAACAGGCATCTGCCCTTATGCCATGGGACCAGCGTCAGACCATCCGGTCTTTTACCATCAGTACGGCTCAACCCAGGAGGTTCTAGTACGCATGGGACGTTGGCCGAAATAAGGGCCCTTCGAACAATATCGTTGAGAGCGTGGTGCCGCGGAAACCTACCTATCCAGCAATTGACTATTGTAGCTGTTAATAAAAAAAAATTAAGACGTATAAATTATAACTACAGTATCAGTTAATTGAATACCAAATTTTTTAAACACTTCCCCTCTTAGATAAAGATTCGCTGGGTGTTAGTTGCAAAACTAACCCGGTAGATGGAGCCGTGCCACGCGTTATTAACATTAAGATACGCTTGCAAAATTCGCAGGCAATGGATGTGCCGCGATAGCCCAGATGGAAGTGGCGTAGCCACTAGTGATGGCGAAATTCCCAGATTAAAACACTTCCCGTGGCAGAAAATTCTGCAAGTTTTTAAAATTATCACGTATATATTTATTTATTAAATTGAGAAGCTTATTCTGACATGAGCTTTATGGTGTGCAAGCTTCCTTTGTGAGAAAACCCTTTCGCAAAAGTTTACACAAGAGAAATTAATTTACGAGCAGAATAAATAAACCGAGAGATAATTTCGTTATTGTAAATAGTGCAAGCAGGATGTTAACACTTTACCTGCTACAACAAGTCTGCTATATCCATTATTATTATTTGCAAAAGATTTTTACTCGACATAAAGTGGTACTGGCTTAAGGCGAGTGTAGCCGTCAACGACTTCGACAGTGGCGCCACATCACAAAAAAAAAGTTTTTTCTATTTACAATCTAGCAGTATGTTTTTTGTGTACTGTTGATTTCGTTCACGGGTACACTCGCCTTAAACCAAGTATCCATCATTAAGCGTGTTTGTGGTTTGTGTGTTTCGTAGTGTATTTTGTGTGGCTTGTGATGTGTGGCTGTTGGTTGGGAGGTTTTTTAATTAAGTCATTTATAATTAAGTCACATCTTGGTTGTTTTAGAGACATGACATAGATATCTCCTATTCCTTTTCTAAAACCTATTAAACGGAAAGTGACAGCGTTAATTTAATAATTTAAAGTAAAAGCTAATTGATTTTCTGTATTGGAGTCACTGCCTATTCAAAACACAAATTAGCTTATTTTAACCATGCTGAAGTAGGTACCGCGTAATTTACCTGCAAATAACATATCCTCTGAGTCTCTCAAAGGTTGACTGGAAGAGATCCCTTAGTGGGATAAGTCCGCCTTTGTGCCTCTTGTTTTTAAATTTATTTCTGTAACTGTTCTTATAAATGTGTCTGGTGGTACAATAAAGTTAATACATACATAAATACCAATAGAATTTCGTGTGAGCAAGATTCACGTGAACTTAGATACCAGGAGAATGTTTCTTTGACTTTGAACTTGAAATTCTAACCGCCCGGTATGACAGCCCACGTACTAAAACAACTGGTTTGCGAAAACAATAATTCCTCGACAACTAGCCTTATGCCGCGTTCACACACTCGAGCTATGGGCAGGGAAATAGTAAGGGAAGTGGGTGAGCATGTAAACAGGTTACTCGCGCTACTACTCGTTATGCCGCTGCCACTTCTCGTGCTCCCTCGACTGACGGTTTTCGAAGGAACGGTAGCACGAACCGATTGCTATCTCGTTCAGTCGTATTGGTGCAAGAAAAGTATGACGGGAGCGTATGAATCACGTTGATACTTTCGTTGAAGTATTTACAGTAGCCGCTGCTGTAGCCATTGCGAGTAGATCACACTCCACAAGCTCTTCAAGCAACCGATGTCCCTACTGGCGGCTGGTTGGACTGGTTGTTTGGACAACCACATAAACTTCTCCGGGTGGGTTCCACCAAATAGTCAGATGTAGATTTCAAAGCTTCGGGGCTAAAATTGCAGAGTCCAGCGCAAAAAAAGCGGAAGGAAGTATTTAGGTTCAAAGATATTTATTTTTTCATTAAAAACACAAAGTCACTTACATGAGAATAAACAAATATATAAAAAATAAAAGAACGGCGTTCAATTCGTCACACACAGTCCAGGTCGTCAACACATAACAGTGATATGGAACTACTATTATCTATTCCGTGGTAATACCTAGTAATAAGTAGATGTTTTAAATCGAAAGTCCGAAACTTGTAATTGTTTACCTTTCCGAATAAATAAAATAATTAAATATAAATATTCTGAGCAGGAGCATAGTGTGAACGTAGCATTAGACACGGAACCGGCTTCGAAGTTCGAAAGAGGAAACAGTTTATGTGCCTTTGTCTCTCGTGTCGTATCTTTAAACTGAGTTGTCAATATCTTTACAACATATTTTCAAATGACTTCAAAGAGGAGGTCCAAAAATTGGTCGATGGCTTTCTTTTTTATTACTTCTTCTTCTTTTCGTGTGGGACGCCGAGTCGTCCAACGATCCGATATGAACCCTGGTATCAGAGTTTTTCAACCGCCTACTACTACTGGTAGACCTCTGACACGGTTGTGTAACGACCGCCGTCTAAATAATCATAGACAGCAACAGGGACCGGCGGCATTATGTACGGAACCATCTTTCTTTTCGATTAATCAGGTGGTTTGGCCTGCAATATCCTAACCAGATTGAGAACAAATTCACAAAATTATAAATATCCACTTTGTGAGTGCCTCACCAAGAATAGAACCCACAACATTTGCGTCGCAGGCATTAAAATGTTAGCCTGTAGTTTGATAATATCGGGCACAGGTGGTCCTATGGTCATCTTCAGGATCTGTTCATCGATTTCTGGAGGAATTATTTAATAGACAGACAGTTGAAAACAGCGCAATTATCAAACTACATGCTACAATTTTACAGGTAAAATTCGGTGTTCATTGCGTAGTCGGTTAACTATTATGATGCCAGGAACATTAACCGGCTACGTAATTTAAATAAAAGATTTCACATGTAGACTTGTAACTTGTAATTTCATAACATAGGGCACGGCCCTTCAAATGAGTACTTAGAGATTTAGCCGATTGTTGCAATATTTACTTCCACGTTGAAATTAAACTTCATACGCTTTGAGTTTTCCACAATAATTACAAACTGCGACTATGAAGTAGCAACATGTTTCTAGTTTTACGAGGCTTTGTCAACATTTCCTTGTTTTGCAGAATGTTTAGTTAGACCGCAGAAAATGAAACATTAGAGACTTTAATACATTTATGCAGGAATTAGTGTTATATTATTTTTGTTATCATGTTAAAATTTTAAAAGGGTCTGCTCATCAAAAGCACTTCTTCTTTTTTTCGTGTGGGACACCGAGTCGTCTAACGACCCAATAAACCCTGGTGTCAGAGCTTTTCAACCGCCTACTACTTGTAGTAGGCCTCTGACATGGTCAAAAGCAATGTAAAATAGGTACTTATTATGAAATTCTTCACTGTAAATGGCTCCCCCTAATTGGAGGGTATGTGCCATACTCACCACCCTTGGTAGGTGGATTGGCGAGCGCAGAGCAACATCCCTAAGTCGATTTTTACGAGTACCTACATATGGGGCGATGCTATTCTAAACCGGCACCACTCGGCACTTTGCCCATTAGCGTAGTGTAGTAGTGTTTGCTTATAAAATAGTAGTTTATGCAACTGTCGTATAATGGGGGTCATTAGAATGCGAGTGTCTGTTTATCACACGAGCCGCAGCCGAGTGTGATAATAGTTTGACACGAGCATTCTAATGCCTAATTATAGCAGTTGCATACACTATTTTATCTACACTCTCAAAAAAAAACTCAGAAACACTTTTCTAAACGTACGCACCGGCCATTGCAAGGCCCGATACAAGGACAAATTCAATACGAGAACGTAATATGGCTTGATATGAATTTTTGAAAATTCTGTAATTTAGCAGTTGTTTAGATGTGGAGTGACTTACCTAAACAACTGAACAACATCTGAACAACAACTGAACAACATCTGAACAACATCGGAACAACATCTGAAAAACAACTGAACAACATCTGAACAACAACTGAACAACATCTGAACAACAACTGAACAACAACTGAACAACATTTGGACAACATCGGTACAACAACTAAACAACATCTCAACAACAACCTAATAAAACAAACGCAACATTACCATACAACAACAACTGGCAGGTGCGGAACTCTGTGTTTCCAAACGTTTGGAAACAGGCGGAAGTTGGCAATAAGAGTATTGGCAAAAAAAAAAACTTCGTTTCATTTCTCAACTTTATCGTATTAAGAGTTTTCTCATTAAGTCATTACGCTTCTGTAATTTATAGTAAACCCTAGTTTTTATAGGCAGAATGCATAAAGTAGGTCATTATGCATCTGTTTTCGAATTCATAATTCGAACATTATGAGACGACTATAGATAAACATTTTTACCAAACTTGCTAGACACGTGGCAAGGAGGCTTGACGGACGTTGGACAAAAGCAGACACAGAGTGGTGGCCAAGGGAAGCAAAAAGGTCAGCGGGAGACCATCAGCCCGGTGGTCCGATGATATCACCAAGTCGACGGGATCTCTATGGATGAGTTTAGCACAGGACCGTGAAGATTGGCGCTATAGAGAAGAGGCCTATGCCCTGCAGTGGGTGGATGTGGACTGATGAAGATGATGATATTATTATTTTCGTTTGGGTCACCGAGTCAACGATAGACCCGATGAACCCAGGTGACGGAGTTTTTCAACCGTCTACTGCTACTAGTAGGTAACATGATTGTGTAACCACTGTTGTATGTAGTTCTTGTATAAAGTTATCATAGACAGCAACCAGGGCCGGGATTCTCTTTTTTTTGTTAGGTATGGGTTTGCTCTTGCCTCTAGTCTATGTCAAACGACAGAGACAGAGTCTAAGATGGAGCGAGCTCACCCAAGCAATGCCAGCGAAACTGAACTGTAATTTTACTGTCACCGTGGTTTTTTATATTTCAAACTGTTAGCAGAATACGAAACGCCCAAAATCATGCCACTGACACGCTATCTACATACAACTGATTAGATTTTTATTTAGCAGGCTTTTATTTCCGAAGCACGGCCGATGATATAACTTGCTGACTGCTTAAAATAGAAGAACAAAAGAGCACTTTTTATGTCAACTACCTTGATATATTTATATATGTTTATGTATATTTATAGTATTTTTATGTAAGTTTAGTTCAGTAAACTGTATGTTTGTAGTTTTTATTACATTTTCATTTGTTATTTATTGCCTACTTACCCAATAAGATATGAATTTTCTGACAACAAATGGGTTGGCTGGAAGAGATCTCTTCTTAAGAGATAAGCTTGCCTTTGCTACTAATTATATTGTAAAACTTTTATTAATTTTGTGCAATAAAGGATACATATAAAATTTCAACTGCACGTAGCCTGCTCAAATGGGTCACTGGCCTAATTCCAAAACAGTATAAAGATACACAATGATAGTGCGATGCACCCCTACAAACAAACAGACTGACAGGCAAATATTTACGCAGAGAGAGCTACACCACTAGGGCTGCCAACTTCGGGCTTTTTAGGGCCTTGTCCGGCCAAATAATTGAAAATGAAAATTAAATTACTTTATTCTATGTAGGACATATCTATCACTTATTGCCGTCATGATCCGTCATTGTAAAAAAAAGAAATTTGTAAACACAATTTTCTTTTTTTATAACAATTTTGTATTGTCCTAATAGAAAACCGGCTTGAATCCGGCCTGTCCGGCTTTTTGGTTGGGTCGTAGCAAAATGCGTTGCACTGAATATTCTAAGCAAACTTTCAGGAGAGAAACTGTGTTTTGGAAATACACGCACATATCACGCCTATAATTTTCCTTGCAGCCGCAAAAAACTGATATTTAATAATATTCCGATATTTTTTTTTACGCCACGTCTGACAAAATTGAGGGACACCCGGAAAATTATTTATCGCCATAGTGATAGGTTGTCAGCCCATTGCCTAAAATTGCAATACACACCCTTATCATCCCTTAGTCGCTTCTTACGACTCCTACGGGTCAGAAATTGGGTGATGCTATTGTTAGCCGCCATCACACGGTAAGTAAATAAATAATACCAAATAAACGAATGAAATTAATCATTTCAATTCATTGACATTCCTTCTTAGGAATACCGTGTAATGCTGTATTGCAATTTAAGCCGGCACCTGACAACCTGTCACTATTGCGATACACAATTTTATGAATGATCCTCAAATGTTTGTCAGACGTGGCGTAAATGTCAGTTTTTTACGGCAGTTTACGTTTTGCCTAAGAAATATAGGTGTGGTGTGATATATGTATGTATATAGAAACCATGTTCGGCTTTATTTCTAAGAATTCGGTTTTTAAAGCTCCAAGTCCGGTTTTTTTAAATAAGTACCTGGCAACCCTACAGGTACCAACACGGCGCGCCGTGTGCCAGTGTTTATACGTAGCGCAGTAAAACACTGTTAGCTTGTAAATTTGTAATTAACACGTTTTATCGACAGCATCTAAATAGCATCGGGACTTATCTTGGCGGTTGCACTTCAGTGCCGCTGAGATTATAAAGTAATCCGCAGAACTTTTAATTGTAAAAACTTCCATATATTCTACGCTTGTACGCAATTAAAATTTACAATAATGCTTATGCAAACTTTTTCAATGCAAAGTTTAGGAGGCCTAAAAGTTTATCTGAGAAAAAGTTTGATTTGAACTAAATCGCTAAATAAAGCAATCAAATAACCGATACGATTACCACAAAAAAAGAAAGACAACCAACCATAAAATCCTAAACAAACTGATTAAAAAAATAAACTTCCAAAATCGAACTCAAAATACGAACCACCGTTTAAAAAGTAAACACTCAAAGTACAAATTCCCTCGCGAAGTGACATACGACTTTTAAAAATAGAACGCCATGTTTTATGAATGGCCAGTCATGCTCGTATTTCGACAAAAAGTTCTTTTTGTTGAAGTTTTGTAGCCGCAGAGTCTGTCGTAAATCGTCATCCATTGAGGAGCACGGCAACAGAAAAAAATGGTTGACATTCCAAAATGGCGCATTAACTACCTGACTGGTGATGGAAGGTACATATTGTTGTATTTTATTGATAGATTACCTATGGACAACGATGTCCTTATTTGCAGAGATAAAAGTAGGCATAATAATTATAAATAAGGTGTATAAAAATGCTGAAAAGGTTCAAAAGCGATAACCAGCTAACACAACTGTCAATTTTTCTTCAAGAAACACACTTTGGTGTTCCGAAGGATTTTTACTGTGTTATTATAAGAAAGTTAAACACGCATATGGACAGTGTTTATATTATCTTTCCATGCGATTTGACGTTATCAAACTTCATAAACCATGTCAAAAAAAATTTAATACCAAGGTTAAAAATTATGTTCCTAATAATGTTCCTTGAAGAAAGTTGTACAGTTTCTAAAAAAAAAATTGTCTTTTATTTTCAGTAAATTTATTAACATTACTATTTTCAAAAAAACCTAATTTTATACGACCTAAAATCGAAAAATATCGTTGCAAAACCCAATTGGAATAAGTATCCACATCCCCCTCACATTATAAATAATTTCATCAGCTCAACAAGCCACGGCAGCGCCGGGCTGCGAAGCAACACACTTTATAGCCCAGTAAATTAGTCCCGTGGATGTTGTAAGATGTGAGCCGTCTGTAAATTGTTTAATCTATGGCTCTCTTTGATATCATATTAGTGAGTGGTCTGCTCATTTTAAAGTCGCGTTTCCTGTTGTCAATTATATTGTGAAACTTGGTGGGTGTACTGCCGTGCGTCTATATTTATGAATTTGCGCCCTTTATTGAACATCATAGTTTTCATTACGTGTAAAATGTTTTCCGAATATACTAATACAGGATGTAAGAAATATTAGCTGGAAATATTTGAAGGGCTGAAATTTAACAACTTTATTGAATATTGGTTTAAATGCGAAGAAAAACTAGACTAGACTACACATACAAAATGTTCGTGACGACGCGATCGGGTCTAAATTTTTTCCCATATTTCGACCTATGTTTATTTTTGTAAAGAAAATTGTTTAGTTTCATTGACTGGTCCGCCCTTAAAATATGTGCAGCCAAAAAAAAACATCCTGAATTATACTGAACTGGCTTGCTATGTGCTAGGTAAGGTGCGTTAGATAACTACTTCCTAGTTAACATTTAAAATGCCTAAAATACAACGTGAAACACATACAAGCTCACTGCAAATTCAGTATCATTCATATTATTTAAATATATATTTTATTCTCCTCTTGTGAATTCAAAGTCTGGTAAAGAGGTGAAGAGATAACTTATTTTAAGTCGAGCTTGAAGTTTGTAACTAACTAATCCATGGCTAATCTTTTAAGCTCTTAAATAGAGCCGAGGCGCCGCCGGTAACTATAAACAAGTACCCACAGAAGTACTTACTTCGTATCAGCTTTTTATTCCTTATTCTTTCGTGTGAGACACCGAGTCGTCCAACGACCCGATGAACCCTGGTGCCAGAGTTTTTCAAACGCCTACTATTTTTAGTAGGCCTGTGACATTGTTGTGTAACGACCGCCATCTTAGTAATCATAGACAGCAACCGGGACCGACGGCTTAACGTGCCCTCCGAAGCATGGAACCATCTTTCTTACTGACAAACTTTTCGGCAGGTTTTTTGGGGGTTTTTTCCTGTTCAGGGGGTCCGGTTAATTATACGCATGGAAATAACACGCTTTGAAAATCTTGACTTAAATTTGAATCAAATGTCAAATAATCAAATAATCATTTATTAATGTGAGACACATGTGTATATACAAAGATGTCAAAATAAAATAAATGTCCAAATATGCTCTGCCTTGCGGCGTACAAAATTAAAACAATAATATTACAACATAATTCTAAAACACATGTCATGCTAATATTTACATAACTTAATTATAAAATACATTTCAGTCGTTACATGCCGTCTAATTAACCTGGCCAGCCCCAAGGCACTTTATTTTTATTTGTTTATACCGCCCGAGCCGGTTTTCTAATAGGACAACACATAATTGTTGTAAAAAAAGAAAATTGTGTTATTCAAATTTCTTTTTTTTATAATGACGGATCATGACGTCAATAAGTGATATTACTATTCTACATTAAATAAAGTAATTTTATTTTCAATGTCCTAACCAGACTGGAAACAAATTCACAAAGTGATAAATTTCAACTTTGTGAGTGCTCCACTGAGAATCGAACTCGGAACCTTGCGTCGCATGCAGTCGCACTACCACTGCACCACATCGGCCGTCATCAGCAGCACCTTTAGCCACACATCCAATTTTAGCCCAGTATGACTAGCTTTTCATGTTTCGCGTTTCTATCCGGCTCGAAGGACCAATTTTTATGTATAGAATTATGTAAATAAAAGTTATATTATAACATATTGACTTGATTCACTATTTATTTTGTATTTTATACACTTTTTGATACACACTAACACGAAGCTTGTTATGGGAGAATGAATGACACAAAAGAGTCAGTGTTGCTATTTTAATATAATAATATAAAAAATATTAAAGTTGTTTATTTTTGGCTTATAGTTTCGGGGCCATTGGCCAAACCCAATTTAATATTTTGTGTCATTTTAGGTATATGCTAACAGGCTTTCGTTTGCAGTGGATATAAACGACTCAATTATTACACTGTGTAAAATGTCACATAGAATAATGCAAGCCGTACCAAACAAAGTTATTCTGGTTTAGGTACATAAGCCCAGTTTTCTTGAGTCTTTATTTGAAGAATTATGAAAAGAATGTAAGATTTAATGACATTCATCAATATTCACAAAATTATAGCCTCATTCCTAAAATACTTTTAAATAAGGCCATGCAAGTAAATCCGTACTAATATTATAAATTTGAGAGTTTGTGTGTGTGTGTACCTATGTATGTTTGTTACCACTTCACGCTCAAACGGCTTTACCGATTTGGAACACAGGTAAAGTATATCCTAGAAAAACACATAGGCCACTTTTTACTGCGAGAAAACAACTATTACCACGGGAAAATGAGTAGCAGCGGGTAAATCGCTGAGCGGAAATCTAGTTCTAAATATATATTATGTGTATTTATACTTATGTAGATTCAAATTTATAATTATAATTTTGTATTCTGTATTTATTACGTATATTCAAGTTGCCATTTCTTTTCTGATTACTCTCGCACTGCTCTGTTTTTCAATACTTTCTCCTCCACCCAAAGGCTGTCTGGATGAGATCGCTTGTAGCAATAAAGCCGCCTTTGCACATGTAGCTATGAATTTTCCTGTAATTTTTATGTAATAAAGTTTACTTACTTCTACAACAAGTGAAGGAAATCGCAACAGGTATTAACTTTCTGATTGATTTACGACCAATAAACTTGAACCTTATTCCTATTTTAATTTATACCTTGTTTCCAGGAAGTTGTTTAGTTCAGTAAACGCGAACAAAACCGGGGCACAAAGTATGTTTGTTACTTAATATAATGCTATAGGTTTATATTTATCACTTAGTGAATTTGTTCCCTGTCTGGTTAGGACATTGCATATTAAATAACGATTGTCCGAAAATAAAGATGGTTCCGTGCTTCGGAGGGCACGTTAAGCCGTCGTCGCTCTCGGTAGTTGTTTATGGTATCAGAGGCCTACTAGTAGTAGTAGGCGGTTAAAATGTCTGACACCAGGGTTCATCGGGTCGTTGGACGACTCGGTGTCCCACACGAAAAGAAGAAGAGTAGGCACCTCGACTTGTTATTCTTGACATTTCTTGATAACTGTATGTAGTATGTACCTATGCAATCTCAAAAAGAGCCGAAAATACAGTATGTAATTAGTTGCAAATATTTTAAGGGATGAACCAATCCATTAAACTGAACAATTTTCCCCGAGGAACAAGAGTAGAAACATAAAAAAATTATCTCCCATACAATTTGGTCTTGTTATTTGGGGTAATGGAACAGACTTGCAAAGAGTTTTCTTATCCCAAAAAAAATGCATCCGAGCTATGACTGGTAAATCACCACTGGACTCTTGTAGGCCCCTATTTAAAGATCTTGGTCTGTTGACGCTACCGTCTTTATACATATTGGAAGCTTGTATGTTTGTAAAACAAAACCCACAACTTTTTACAAAAGCCTCAGTTGTAAACCCCAGAAATCGTCGAAATCCTAATAGAATTGTATTTGGTGAAATCCCGCGAATTGAAAAATATAATAGAAGTTGCGTGTGTATGTGTATACGTCTATTTAACAAACTTCCTGCTGACATTAGAAATATGCCCATTTCATTATTTAAGACAAAATTGTTAAAATGGCTTAAAACCAATGTATTTTATAAAATTAATGAATATCTAGAATTTAAAGAAATTGTAATGTAACGAATGTTTAATTTTGTATCATATTTTGACATAACGAATTCACTTTGACATGTAACAAATTCTTGGCCGATGACACCACTGAAAATTTGCATGCCTTGATTTGGCGAAACATGATGTACCTTTTGTTAAAATCATTGTAATACCCTGACTACCATGTTTGCTGCAAATAAATATATTTTGAATTTTGAATTTTGAATTTTGAATTTTGGTCCGGTTATATTTTGACCTATGTTCCTTTAGGAAAGTAGTTTAGTTTTATGGACTGTTATACCGCTTAAAATATTTGCAGTTAATATTTTTAAATTCTGTATTTCAAATGCCATGTGATGCCGGGTTAGAATAGCATCACCCCATTTCTTTCCTGTGGGAGTCGTAAGAGGTGACTAAGGGACTCAAGGGAATGTATTGCAATTTTAGTCGATGGGCTGACAGCCTGACAACCTCTCACAATGGCGACACACGATTTTCCGAATGACCCTCAAATTATTTGTCAGACGTGGCGTAAATGTCCGGTTTTTTGCGGCCGCTTACGTTCTGCCTACCCCGCAAGGGATAATAGGCGTATTATGTGTATATGTGTATATATTTCAAGGGGGAACGGGTAACCAGCAATTAAATAACTTTCTTTTTTGCAATTTTGCAAAATTGTATTAACACGGGAAGTGTTTTAAAAATTTGGTATTAAATAGCTTTCCCTAAGGTAATATGTCCAATTCAGGGATCGTTTTAGGTTAAGGTACAGGGTTAAGCTACCGGTATAATAACGGTACCGGTATTCTTTTTAAAGGTAGACGGATAAAGGTTATGATAAAGGTTATGGTCCCGGTAAAAAATTACGGTACCTTTATTTTATACCTGTAGCGTTATAAATTTATTTAACCTTTACTAACCGGTATTAATTTTGATATCGAAAAATGAAGTGCGCGCGATGTATTAAGCGACGTTGTCAGACCTAAGTTCCACGCGGTTTTAACGCTTCCTTTGTTTCTATGTTTCCGTGTTCGCTTTCACCTTTGGCGTTGGCCCCACGTGCTTCGCTTGTCAAAGTGAACTGATGTTGCATGTGCTGTTTGGCAGGTGTCACTGATACCTGTCAATTGTGTCGTGGGCCTCCCCTGACATATCTTACCCCCCTGCACCCGCTTCCAGTTCAAAATTTCACCCCCCTTAAACATCCCGGACTATTTTTTTTGGCAGGGCAAGTTGCCCCCCACCTCGTCTCCACTCTACCAAAATTTTTGATCGGCCATAACTTTTGAACCGCTTGTTACATTTTGACCGGGTTTTCACTGGAACTCTTTAAAAAGAGGGTGTGCGTCGAACCTCTACCCCTTGCCCCCACGTTCCCCCTGCCGAATTTTTGACCCCTAAGTTCTTGGGAACGGCTGGTACGATTCACACCGCGTTTTCTTCAACGGCTGCGCCAAAACAAGAAGAACTCATTTCATGCATCACAAACCACCCTGCCCCCCCTTCTTGTTACCGCGTCCCAAAAACCCCCTTTTTGGGGTCAAACTTTAGAAGCGTATTCCTCGGGATCGTAGAGGCATACAGACCAACGGTTTACATCCCAGTTTTGAACAGGATACCCAGTAAAATGTATATTGACGCCTCAAATCGCCCTCCTCCCCCATTAAGTTTTAAATTTTCAACTTTTCCGGATTTTATGAGCACGACAAGCGTGCAGGGTTGATAACCAGCACCTATTACGACTAAGCTATCTGTCTAGCGCCTCGGCACGGACCGCTTAGTCATGTCAGATGACGAAAATGCTGAAAGCAGGGCCATAACAGAGGTTTTGGCCCAGAAAGAGGCTGAGCTGCAGTTGCTGCAGGAGATGGCTGCCCGTCTTCTTACAAATGTCTCGGTATCCGAGAAAACGACGGTGCTAACGGCTATGAGTGATGGAACCCTGCGCTAGACCGCGTGCGTAGGGGATTCGCGGCAGCGCGCCATAACTGGCAGAGTGCAAAAAAGCGACGCAGTCCTAATCATGGAGCATTTACTTACCATTCTTCGGGCTAAAAGAGGTCAGTACAAAAATGCAATGAGGCTCGCTGAATTCAATCATTTTCGCTCTGTGCCAGATTCTGGGAATGAAGACACATGGGGGCTAGCGTATTGGGCGGACTCCTAAAGGTCGCGTCCACCCACGAATGTGCTCCATTGTGTAGACCTGCTTCAGGCCTACACCACTACTGCGGATGGAACAATGTCTGGATTGTTGACGGCACGCTGCCCGGATGACGACCCCTCTAGGGATACAGCCTACCATCGCGCGATCCGCGTCACTGCCGCGTGTGCATCACATGACGACTCCAGAACGTCAAATCTTAAGACGCTCGAGAACATCATCAAGGAACTCCCGAACACTGCACCTGGTACGGATGTCCGACAGCCCATACAGCCCGAATCATCAAGCACGCCTGGAAGGTTAGTAGCAGTGAGATGCTGCTCATGTACACGCGTTGCTTGCAGGTTGGTTCTTCCTAGACGCATGGAAGGTCAGCCAACTTGATGTTCTTCCCAAAGGAAACGGCAAGCCCCCATCTGATCCGAAAGCCTACAGACCCAATAAAGTTTAAAATCGTTTGTAATAGTTAGTTGCGAAAGGTCAAATCTGTTAAGTATTATGTTGTCATTATTTGATGAGGTTGAGGTAAGCCAGGGTCAAATGGTAACTCCGAAATATTGCATGTGTTGTATAGAGCAATGAATTTCCCTTCTAAAGATCTCTATTCGAAGACCAAAAATTACAAGATTTTACAGATGGAAATGGATTTAAAAAGCTTAATCAAAGAAGCAAGCCTTAAATAGTGCTCTTGATTTTTATATTCTCTCAGTCAAGTAAAAATTTGTCACCGAAATATACCATATTAGTTTGATAATGCAGTTATTTACCTGATGCAAGTGATTTTAAACTTTGTGGGAGGGGGAGAGGTATGGCAAGGCGGAGCGGTTTATTTGGGGAATATGGGGAATGTGCGAAGCAGGGAGAACGGTGAGCAACGTGGGAGCAATGAAAGTAAAAATTATGTATGAAATTTTCGATCATTTTAAGGTCAAGGTCAATCTAAGGTCAAAAAAATTACGGAGCTAGTAATTTAGGGGGTTTGAAAGGGGTTTTGAAAATCTTGTTATTTTTTCGCTGCGACGTACCGTTTTCGAGATAATTGCACTTACTATTATTTTGTTGTTTTTTTCTTCCACCTAGTATTGAAAAGCGGCTGTATGATGCAGGTTTAGAATAGAATTACCTCATTCCTTTCTCATGGGTGTCATAAGAGATGACTAAGGGACTGTATTATAATTTAAGGCGACAGGCTGACAACCTGTCACTATACACGTGTCTAAAAAACACTACACCGCAGAGCCACCGGAGTTCGACCCAACCGCTCTAAATAATTCGTTGCATACATTTTCTTGTAAGTAAAGTCGCACAGTGCCGGCACGCGCTGCGCGGTCGCGACTGCCGCCGCCTCAGCCGCTTGGAAATTTCGACCGCGCCGCGCGCAACACAATTCGTTGCATACATTTTCTTGTAAACTCGCGACCCTTAGGAGTGGCACCGATTATCGGTGAGAAAGTAAGAAAGGACATAGACAATTTTTTTACGCAGGAATATTAACAAAATACACATTTCATTTAAAGTATGGCATTTTCGGTGATACCTGAATGAGAAAATTTCAAAATCAAGAGGACTTCAAAGGCTTGCCTGTACGACTAAGGTTTTAAATCCATTTCCATCTGCAAAATCTTGGAATTTTTGGTCCTCAAATAGGGATCCTTAGAAGGGAAATTCATTGCTCTATACAACGCATGCTTTATTTCGAAGTCACCATTTGACCCTCACTTACCTTAACCTCATCAAATTATGGCGACATAATACTAAACAGATTCAACCTTTCCCAATTGACTATTACAAATGATTTTTAACTTTATTGACATTCATTTGGTGGCACTTCAGTCAAAATAGAACCTTTCAATTTACAGCCAATCTAAATCTTCCGACCTAGTGCCACTTTAGAACCTTCGGAACCTGAGCCTCAAATGATCCCACTTATTTATTTACTATTTGATCTGACCGAAAATCATGTACGTTGATCGATGACAAGTTTTGATGCACACGACCGTACACACGCTTAATTAAAGTAGTACAACCCGTACGAAACGAACACGACGACTTCTTGCCCTACTAAGCTACCCAGGCACGACGTGCCTTTTTAATCCAAAGGGTTAGAAGAATGGCGGCTCTGTCAATTCAACACGCGCGGGCAAGCGATCTGCTTGATGCGGTATACACCCTTTCACCGCATGCACGGAACGGCAACGCAGCGTAGGCTACGGTGGCCGAATTGTCGGAGATGACCTTGCAAAACCCTTTTGATAGCGGTTTTGGTACCATAAAAATACCGGTACCGGTAAATTTGTGGTAGCAACAAATTTCCGGTTCCGACACTTTATGGTATCGTAATATTTCGGTATGACGTCATACCGTTTACCGTTTCAACCGAAAAAAATTCGGTTATACAATCCCTGGTCCAATTTCCGTGTTGTCGATCAAAACTTCAATATTGGAGGTCCAAAAGTATATTTCACATTTGCACTGTGAAAGACTTGGAGAATTAAAAAGTCCCATGAAACTGAACAACTTTCCCTGAGCCTTGGGGAAACAACTGTCTCCAAGCAACCCAGTTCATTAAACTTAACAAATTTTTCCAAGGCACTGGGAAAGTTGTTTAGTTTCATGGGACTAGGCCGCTGATTGAAAATCACAACTTTTCATAACATCCTGTATATTTACGAGTATAGCGCCCTCTATATTTTAGAGTAAGCACTGTTATTAAATGATTAAAATTGATTCCATTGAAGAGGTACTTAATTTGAATAAGGTACGTAGGAATTTTAAAATAACGAGCGAGATTTTTTTACCCTGTATTTTGTGATTAAAGCGCAGAATTATAATTTAAGTAAGTAATTATGCTGATGCTTTTAAGAGGCTTTTCCTTTGTTTTCCGGTGTTTTAATAAGATAATTGTTTGTTAGGCCGTGTGATGCCGGGTTAGAATAGCATCACCCCATTCCTTTCCCGTGGGAGTCGTAAGAAGCGACGAAGGGAATCGAGGGTATGTATTGCAAATTTTGGCAATGGGCAACCTATCACTATGGTCACACCTCGGACACTAGCGCTCAAATGTATGAATCAAACGCGTTGCTAAGCACACAGTCTAAGCTCGCGTAGGTGAACGCGGACAATGCTTGTGTGTGTGAGACAACACGTCAGGGTTGCCGCCATTTTGCGTTCGCGAATCGGGAATGCAATGTGCGGCAGTATGAAATGACCTTCGTCGTCGCGTTCTTTGCTAGCCGGTGTCTGAGCGTCCTCCGAGCGCGGGTGGGCGGCGCTTGTAGGGGGGGGCAGGGAGTGACCATACTGTACGCTAGTACTATTAATTATACTGTGCTATGGCATAGAGTAGAAATCACATAGAGATGACACTCCCGCTCCAGACGCGCTCAAGGTCAATCCGTCTGGCTGTCTCTTAGCGAACAATTCAATCGGGAGTGCGCTTCGCCGCGGAAACGTTCGTCGTGCGGATCGAATTTTAATTTTATGTGAAAAATTTAGCAATTCCGAATTATTGTGGTGTGTATGGCTGCAAAAGTGATGCGAGGAAGACTCCGCATCTAAGTTTTTTTAATTTGCCTAAAGATGAGCCAAGGTAAATGATGATTTTACAGTAAATACCTAGGTACCTACCATTCGTTATTATACGTAATTGTTGGGTGTACTCCTATTTTTACTTACTTAGGTACCTAGTTTCCATTTTCTAATTTAAACTACCTAGGTGCCTAATCATTGTTAGCTGATAATGATAAATGAGCACATTCGTATCGTAGGTATGTTTTGCACCTATTTTAAAATTCTGTGCCTACCTATTAACAAAATGGTAAGGTAAGACTTTAAAACGGATAAATATTTTGTTCCCACGGGAAAACTGTTAGCAGCGGTCGCAACCGCTTGACTGGCCGCTAGTCTGGAATAAAATTATTGGCACGCGACAGCCCCGACTTAAAGCGCGGGAGAGTGCGGGGCGTTACGGGCTGCGGGGGGAAGTAGGTATTTAAAGCGCGGCTTTTGGGGCCCAGACAAAGGAGTTTCGTTTCTATACGCAGTATTATTATCTATTCTTATGGCTATGGTGATACACAATATTCCAAATGGCACTCAAATGTTTGTCAGACGTGGCATAAATGTCAGTTATTTACAGCTCTGCCTACCCCGTAAGGGATTATGGGCGTGATATATGTATGTATAACTCAGAACGCAATCGTGTTTTTAAATTTTTTATTTATTATGCTTGTTTGTTTAGTGCCACTAGCTTTGCATCTTAACTCGCCTAAAAAAATACAGGCGTTTCTAACTAGTTTCTTCACATTCAACTCTAAGTATGGGTGACGTTGCAACCACGGAACTACGTAGGTACCTATAATACCTACATAACATAATTCTATCTACCAGTCTACATGTGCTTCCACAAACATGTTGCCAAGGACGCAAACAGTCGCCAACTGTCGCGGCTTCTTGCAAAATGTTGTTAAAGGACGTTAAAAATATGGAGGTTTTTTGTAGATAAAGTGCTCAATTTAGATCCTAGTTGCCGTCTCCGTCATTGACGGTAAAGAAATATGGATCGAAAAAAAAATGTAACATTGCATGTTGATTCGTTCGTTGCTTTTCCATAATGGCGGAAGTAATTTGGTACTAATTTTGTTTTTCTTGTTTATTTGAGTGTTTGGTGAATAAATCTCATAGTATTTTGAGCACCAAACTATTCTGAAACTGAACATTAAATAGGAAATTGTAATTAAAGCATATATCTGACATTGTGTAATAGTGACGAACGGCTCACCTCATAGTGCATAAAATTACCATCACGTTTCTGTTGCTGCATAAACTGCGCAACACAGACCCTAGTCGTAAGACTAGGTTTTCAGTTTTGTGGACTCTCTCTCGGCGTAATGCCATATTTCTTACTGATTTACGACTAACCTTACTGACTACAAAACTGACCTTACTTAGATGGCAAAATACGACTCTATGAAAGAGTTGTTACGCCAGTGAATAATAATAACATGTTGACAGGCGGCAAAATGTGTGTTGGACATGAAACTATCGATCAACCTGGAAGCCGTACTCTGTATTGAACAGTGAAGTTAGATTATTTGACTGATGCGAGGCTCAGTTACCTACAAGCTTCTTGGTGTTGGAGCACCTTACCTTATTCAGCTAACAAATATAAATTGCATAGAGGGCGCGACGAATCGCGAGCCACTGCGCCTTTGCACGCTCCTTAATTACCATTAACACTAATTAGACTTGGTTGCTGCAATGTGATGGGGCATTTGCTTGACTAGACTTGATTTTTTTGTGGACAAGGTACTTACTGGGTTTGAATATCAAAGAGACGTAAACAATATTTTTGAAAGTAGATCGCATTGTCTATGCCCTAGGCGGCCTACTATCATATCGATGCCTTAGATAATATATGCTCTGCTTTAATTTTGCAAAATTCAAAAATTGTATAGTTACCTAACATGGGAACTGTTTTAAAATTTGGTATTCAATTTTTCGCGGGTTTTCATCGCTTAGATTACATTCAATCTGTAAAGATAGAATTAGTCGCCGGGTATTAGTTGCAAAACTAACCCGGTAGATGGAGCCGTGTCACGCGTTACTGGCATTAAAAATTTAAAATACACTTGCAAAATTTGCGGGCAAGGAACGAGCTGCGGTGGTCCAGATGGAAGAGGCGTCGCCACTAGTAATGCGAAAGTCGTAGGTTCAAATCCTGCCTGCGTTTGAAAATTTTGCAAGTTTTCAAAAATTGTGTACCTAACACGGGAAGTGTTTTAGGTGTTCAAGTTAAATAAAATCAGCCGTATCGGACTAAAATAGGAAACAAAATAATAAAGCGAGCAGTGAACTAAACTTGCTCAGGGCACTCTGGGGCTCTCACGGAAATCTCATCTTAATTAAGTTATTGGCCCATTACTGGGCCAGATAAATTGTGGGCCTTATTAGGAGGTCGTTCCGGGGGCTATTGCAACGAACCATACCTTATAATGTTAGTACAAATTTAGGTGTAATTTTTAGTGGGCGTATGTTTAATAAAATTACAAATTTTGAATGTCTTATGGACTTTAACTGGTTAACAAATTATAACTGTTTCAGTTTATTAGTTTAAATAGTAGGTACTCAATCAGAAAAAGTGGTAGTTATATAGGTTAGTTACCTCGAAACTTTGACCAATATCAAAGACATACATAAATATAAATACATACACATATCACTCGTTTATCCCTTGCAGGGTAGGCAGAGCGTTAACGGCCGTAAAAATACGGTCGCTGACGCCACGTCTGACAAATATTTAAAGGCCGTTTCATGAGAATCGTAAATCACTATGTCAGTAGCCTTTCGCCTAGAATTGAAATATATATGAAACCCTCTGTCACCTCTAACTACACCCACATGAAAGAAATGGGGTGATGCTATTCTAAGCTGGCATCACACGGCAAAGCATACTAACTAGCTATTCAATCCAATGGGTATCGTGTATCTCAATCTTGGCTAAACAGTTAGTAATTAGTAGTTGTGTTTTGAAATAAATGGTTTAAAGGTTGGTTGGACCAATAAAAAAAGGAAAATCAGCTGTATTTTTTCCCGAAATCTAATAGACCTTAAAATGACATTAATAGGGTGAAAGTTTACTAGTGACCGATAGCAAAATCTCAAGATGCTTTGGTGATAAGGAACAACTTTCCCCAAGAAACGTTGAAATGTAACAAAAATATTTTTGAGTTTCCATGGTAACTCAAATCAGCTGATCGCCAACTTTGTATGGGAGGTCGAATATCTTTTTTTTTATTTTTTATTAATGATGGGTTTGCTCTTGACTCTAGTCTAGGTCATAGAACAGAAACAGAGTCTAAGATGGAGCGAGCTCACCCTGAAGAAGCCTGTTCACTCTTACTTTGAAGAGATTAGGGTTGTATGCGTTTGGAAACACAGAGGCAGGTATTTTCGTATTTCGAACTATGTTCCCTGGGGAAAGGTGTTCCTTATCACCAGCCTTTCAAGTTGAGTTTTCGCTATCGGTCACTAGTAAACTTTTACCCTTTAAAAGGTAATTGTGTTATACATATTTTTTTTACAATGACGGATCATGACGTCAATAAGTTGTAGTACTAGAGTCTGTGCAAATAAATAAATAATTTGGGCTCGCCCTCAAAACTATGACAAGCTATAGAAACCAGACTAAAATAACCACAGAATATATCATTTTACCCTATTTTTACTTATTGCTCTTTCAATGCGCTGAAAAAAGATACATTTAGCTTTTTTTTTTAAGTATCTCGCTTTCATCGCCTTCAGACGATGATTCTGCCAGAGTCAAGGTTAAAGAAAAGAATAGTTAAAAAAATACAACAAATACGACAATTTCCATTACCTGTGGGTTTTTCCCCAAACAATAAAAACAGTAAAAATTAAAGTTGAGAGAGTTGAATATAACAAGCGGAATGTTATTCGTATCGCCAATTAGGTTGTCACAAGTTTCATTTACTATACGTCTGAATTCAGCTGTCTTAAACAACGATATACTTTGACACATCGCCATTGCCAGTAGTACTCCAAGGAGTTTTTACTTTACTACATAAGCTGTTTGGCAAATTGGACTCCAATATGGCATGAACTTCATTCTGGCCGGTTGAAACTGGTGACATGAACAAAAATAATAAAAACAGTCGGTCTTTTGCATCGTGTTCATACTTTCTTATGCTAATTAAGCAAAATTGAATAAGATATTATTATTTTCGTTCGTCTTAAAGTAAAAAAAATATTGTGTTGATTCTATGGCTTTGGTCATAGTTCTGTGGGCGCGTCTGTGCCTCATAAGAAATGTCATAGCAACCTATGAAAAAAATATAGGTTTTCTTTTTGCCCACGCCTATTTTCTTTCCGCATAGACTGTATCCTACATTGAATAAAGTTAATTTCATCTGATTTCATGTTCATTATTTTATGATGATTTATGTATATGCCTCACCTAGCCTTAAATAAACAGTCTTCATTATACTCATCTTCTCTTTGTTCCTCGATATTATAATGCAAGTAATAATGTAAATGTTAAGTAAATTACTTAACAAGGCTGAGTTAATGGTTCAATCTCAGTTTTAACTTAACTATGTATGCGATACAGGGTCTTACATAAAACTTACATACACATATTACGTTTTTATCCCTTGTGGCAGAGTGTGAACGGCCGTAAAAAACTGTTGCTATCGCCACGTCTGACAAATATTTGAGGGTCGTTTCAGGAAAAAATGTGTTTCGCTATAGTGACTGGTTGTCTGCATATTGCTTAAAATTGTTATACAACTATAGCGATAAAACTGATAGCGACCGGTTTATATGACCGTACGCTCTACCTACCCTGCAAGGGACAAAGGCGTAATATGTGTAGGAATGTATGTACTTACTAGCTTTTACCCGCGACTTCGTCCGCGTTAGATAGTTTTTTTAGGCAGAAGTTCTAAAGTAGGTATGTGTATTCATAGTAAGTGTGTGTGACAGTGATATAAGAACAGTTCTTATCTCTACTGTTTAAAGATGACTTGCTTGCTTCTGTTGTTAAATTGACAATTCAAAATTTGTTATCTGGCCTGAGAGATCAATATTTATAACCATTGAATACAAAAGTCAGTAGATAACAGAGTACTTACTCCAGAGGTGCCGATTTGAGCACACTAAAATGGTCAGCATAAGTAGATTAGACAAATAAAAAGGTAATTCAAGTTACTGTAATACATTTTTATACCTCTATACCACATTTTTTGTTTTTCTGTCCTCGGTAAAGAAGGCAATGTCCTTTCACAACTTATTCCCATCATAATGAACAACTTTTGTTTTAGAACCATGCCTGTTTCTCTAATAGTTTAGCTGGGCTCCTGATGCTACACCTGGTGGTCTATATAAAGTACTCCAGATCCTCAATGACCTTGTGAAAAGAAGCGACCCATCATACAGAACAACTTTTGTTTAGGAACCATTTCTGTATCTCTAATAGTTTAGATAGGCTCGTGATGGTACACCTGGTGGTCTACATAAGGTACTTCAGATCCCCAATGTTCTTGTGTTAGTATATAAAGCGGCCCATTATACTGAACAACTTTTGTTTTGGAACCATGCCTGTTTCTCTAATAGTTTAGCTGGGCTCCTGATGGTACACCTGGTGGTCTATATAAGGTACTCCAGATCCTCAATGTCCTTGTGAAAAGAAGCGGCCCATCATACTGAACAACTTTTGTTTAGGAACCATTTCTGTATCTCCAATAGTTTAGGTGGGCTCTTGATGATAGACCTGGTGGTCTACATAAGGTACTCCAGATCCTCAATGTCCTTGTGAAAAGAAGCGGGCCATCATACTGAACAACTTTTGTTTTAGAACCATGCCTGTATCTCTAATAGTTTAGGTGGGCTCCTGATGGTAGACCTGGTGTTCTACATAAGGTACTCCAGATCCTCAATGCCCTTGTGAATAGAAGCGGGCCATCATACTGAACAACTTTTGTTTCGGAACCATGCCTGTATCTCTAATAGTTTAGATGGGCTCGTGATGGTACACCTGGTGGTCTACATAAGGTACTTCAGATCCCCAATGTTCTTGTGTTAGTATATAAAGCGGCCTATTATACTGAACAACTTTTGTTTTGGAACCATGCCTGTTTCTCTAATAGTTTAGCTGGGCTCCTGATGGTACACCTGGTGGTCTATATAAGGTACTCCAGATCCTCAATGTCCTTGTGAAAAGAAGCGGCCCATCATACTGAACAACTTTTGTTTAGGAACCATTTCTGTATCTCCAATAGTTTAGGTGGGCTCCTGATGGTAGACCTGGTGTTCTACATAAGGTACTCCAGATCCTCAATGCCCTTGTGAAAAGAAGCGCCCCATCATACTGAACAACTTTTGTTTGGAATCATGCCTGTATCTCTAATAGTACACCTGGTGGTCTACAAAAGGTACTTCAGATCCCCAATGTCCTTGTGTATATAAAGCGGCCCATTATACTGAACAACTTTTGTTTTGGAACCATTTCTGTATCTCTTATAGTGTACGTGGGCTCCTGATGGTACACCTGGTGGTCTACATAAGGTACTCCAGATCCTCAATGTCCTTGTGAAAAGAAGCGGCCCATCATACTGAACAACTTTTGTTTCAGAACCATTTCTGTATCTCCAATAGTTTAGCTGGGCTCCTGATGGTACACCTGGTGGTCTACATAAGGTACTCCAGATCCTCAATGTCCTTGTGAAAAGAAGCGGCTTATCATACTGAACAACTTTTGTTTTGGAACCATTTCTGTATCTCCAATAGTTTAGGTGGGCTCCTGATGGTACACCTGGTGGTCTACATAAGGTACTTCAGATACCCAATGTCCTTGTGTATATAAAGCGGCCCATTATAATAAACAACTTTTGTGTTGGTACCATTTCTGTATCTCCAATAGTTTAGGTGGGCTCCTGATGGTAGACCTGGTGGTCTACATAAGGTACTCCAGATCCTCAACGTCCTTGTGAAAAGAAGCGAGCCATCATACTGAACAATTTTTGTTGTGGAACCATGCCTGTATCTCTAATAGTTTAGCTGGGTTCCTGATGGTAGACCTGGTGGTCTACATAAGGTACTCCAGATCCTCAATGTCCTTGTGAAAAGAAGCGGCCCATCATACTGAACAACTTTTGTTTTGGAACCATTTCTGTATCTCCAATAGTTTAGGTGGGCTCCTGATGGTAGACCTGGTGGTCTACATAAGGTACTCCAGATCCTCAATGTCCTTGTGAAAAGAAGCGGGCCATCATACTGAACAACTTTTGTTTTGGAACCATGCCTGTATCTCTAATAGTTTAGCTGGGCTCTTGGTGGTACACCTGGTGGTCTACATCTATACTCCAGACCCTCGAATGATGATAAAAAGTAGCCTATGTCCGTTCTCGGTATGCTAGCAATCTCTGTGCCAAGTTTCATGAAGATCGGTTCAGCGGTTTTGCCGTGAAAGCGTAGCAGACAGACAGACAGACAGACAGAGTTACTTTCGCATTTATAATATTAGTGTGGATGAATGTTAATTTGAACAACATTTTAATATATATTTTTTTATTGAATTGAAGTCTACAAATACTTAGACTTGTTTTTTAACACCCGATATGAGCAAGTTATTTCTCCCATGGCGTAACTTAGTCTCAAGCCATGTTAAGTTAAGTAAACAGGTAATCAACCGTATCCTTGTGCCCGATGGTTAAGGAATTAACTATATAGTACCTTAAGTTGGAATTAAGTAAGTCTTGATAGTAGGTAAATATAGCTATAGTTAAAATTTTATGGAGTTGTGTTTGTTTGTACATAAGTTATTTATATAGTGTGAGAAACCGATTCGTCCAACGACCCGATTAACCCTGGTGTCAGAGATTTTCAACCGCCTACTACGATAAGGCTATTGGAGTTGTAATGTAAATTTACGCACATGTTAAGTACTATAAGTCTGACGTACTTAAACAACTTGAAACTGTCAAAAATACAGTGTTAGCTTGGATACAACATACACACATACATACACATATCACGCCTTTAATCCCTTGCGGGGTAGGCAGAACGTAAACAGCCGCAAAACGGCTATTTTACACCACATCTGACAAATGTTTGAGGGTCATTCGGAAAATTGTGTATCGCTATAGTGACAGGTTGTCAGCCCATCGCCTAAAATTGCAATACACACCCTCGAGTCCCTAAGTCGCCTCTTACGACTCCCACGGGAAAGATATGGGGTGATGCTATTCTAAGCCGGCATCACACGGCTAATACAATGTTGGAAACAATGTTGTAATATTTATTCTCAAACACAGGCAAAGTCGCAGGGCAGAAAAATAGTATTTACATAAATGCGGAAGGTTTGAAGTGTCTGATTATAAATTGCTCTCTTTGATAGACTTGGATTAATAATTTAATGTAGCATTTTACAAAATTACACATATAATATAATTAGTTTATTGCCTACGCGGTAGTATGGCTTTTAATAAAAGCAATGAGATTATAATAAAATAAGTGTGGGTAGAACATAATTATGATAAACCATTTTATGGTAGACAACTTGAATGTGTATTTTATTTAAAGTTGCATAAAGGTTTTCTGACACAGAAGATATTATCGTTATTACAAACATACATACATATATCAAGCCTGTATCCTTTGCGGGGTAGGCAGAGCGTAAACGGCCGTTCAACGGATATTAACACCACGTCTGACAAAAGTTTGAGGGTCAATCAGATAACTCTGTGTCACTATAGTGACAGGTTGTCAGCCCGTCGCCTAAAATTGCAATACACACCCTCGAGTCCTTTAGACGCCTCTTACGACTCCCAAGGGCAAGAAATGGGGTGATGCTATTCTAAGCCGGCATCACACGGGAAAGGATATAGGCGTGATAAATGTATGTAATCATAGTAAAAAGAAATCGTTGAAGAACACTTATATTAATCGTGATATAAAAATCCACAAATTATAAATTGTTTTCCGCTTTTTACCTGAAACAAAGTAAAGAAAAATTAAGAACATAACGAATTTATTACAGAAGCCAACAAAATGTAATAAAATTTCACTTGAATGTTAGGTGGTTCTCCCACTTGCGTCTGTCAGACGAAAGGAAATTGCAAATTCCAACCTTATCACCAGCTCCATATTAATGCGGCTACGATGAT
Source organism: Tuta absoluta (assembly GCA_027580185.1). Taxonomy (NCBI): domain Eukaryota; kingdom Metazoa; phylum Arthropoda; class Insecta; order Lepidoptera; family Gelechiidae; genus Tuta; species Tuta absoluta. Next base: position 1,790,459 of record JAQAHW010000023.1, on the reverse strand, counting down.
TTTACGGATGCGTCTGTCAAACATCTTGAGATACGCAGCGAAGGAAGTGGAAGAACCGCCTTTTTTTTCAAGTAAATTTCTATGATAAGTACAGTTTAATTATATTCCTAACAACTTAAGGTGAAGACTCCCATGTACTGGTAATTTAAGTCTTACCTTTGCCATTCAGACCGGAACTTGTGAATAATAATTCACACTAAAGATATTTTATACGCCTTAAGAACTTACAACACATACATACACATATCACGCCTAAAAACCCTTGCGGGGTAGGCAGAGCGTAAACGAACATTTACGCCACGTCTGACATATATTTGAGGGTCATTCGGAGACAGGTTGTCAGCCTATCGCCTAAAATTGCAATACACACCCTCGAGTCCCTGAGTTGCCTCTTACGACTCCCAAGAGAAAGAAATGTGGTGATGCTATTCTAAGCCGGCATCACACGGAACTTACAAAGCTTTAACAAAATCAAAAATCAACTAATTATATGTAATGACTATGTTACGGTGAGTTCTACTCGAGAAACTGAACAACTTTATTGGAAACATTTCTTTAAAATATGTAAAATGTACATCCATACAAAGTTAAGTATTTTTTTGCAAGTTTGTGTATGGGAGGACCAATATTTTTTACATATTTCACAAAATTTATTCCAATAAACGTTTTTCAGTTTCACGAGTAGAACCACTTATTTAAATGTAACCTTAAATAAATATAAAATCAGTAAAGGAAGAATTACTCCATAACAGCATAAAACACAACACAATTAATCTCTTTTACTTTACGCAGCAATACACAAAGTAGCAGATGTCATTTATCTCCTCGGGACAGGACAATGCGTGGGGCAGTGTGTGGCAGGACAGTGGACAGGACAGCTCAGATCAAATAAAATAAGGTAGACCTAGCGTTGCCCATTGCTACATCATAACATCACATCAGCCTCTAACAATTCGCTGCTGGACGTAGGCCTCCCCCAGGGTACGCCGTAAGGCACGATCTCCCGTTTTCGCCATCCACTCGAATGATAGCTCGATTGGTGATAGATCCGTTCTAATATTATAAATCTGAGAGTTTGTGTGTGTATGTATGTATGTTTGTTACCTCTTCACGCTCAAACGATACCGATTTGGATGAAATTTGGAACACAGGTAGAGTATAACCTGGAATAACACATAGGCCACTTTTTACTGCGGGAACACCACTATTACCACGGGAAAATGAGTGGCCGCGGATAAATCGCTGGGCGGAAATCTAGTAGTTAATACATGAGATTGTTAGCGCTTGGTGAAACTCCATATTTAATTTTGACAAAATCACTTGTACTCGTTTCACAGATTTATTGCGGGGTAACCCATCAGCATTTTCAAGGCTTTTTAAACACAAAGCATTGTTGAAGAAAGAACATACCTACATCCACTAAATTATAATTATTTTTTATTATTATTACCTACTTGCGCAGATGTCACGGACGCCGCACAAGGAAAGTTTGCGTGCGATTTTACATTCTGAGGGAACGAACCTGCCCATTCCCAACATTGGTCCCTTAGTGGCTATTTACGACACCCACGAGAAGGTACGGAGTAATACTTAACCGACACCTCACAGTCTCTCTTTTCGTGTGGGACACCGAGTCGTCCAACGACCCGATGAACTCTGGTGTCAGAGTTTTTCAACCGCCTACTATTAGTAGAAGGCCTCTGACATGGTTGTGTAACGACCGCCGTCTAAGTCATCATAGACAGCAACCGGGACCGACGGCTAAGCGTGCCCTCCGAAGCACGGAGCACCTCACAGTAAGGTACCGGGTGTATCAGCTGCCTCTTCCTTATTCTTCAATCGCAGAGAAAGTAACCCGAGATGCTCCGGCCTACCGGGTCGTCACGGACGCCGCACATGGGGAGATTGCGTGCGATTTTTTATACGTGGTCCTGTATGGTTACCACTTTTCAAGGTTTTTACTCAAAAAACCGTTTAATACTAACTAAATTGCTTTTATTACTCTCCCAAAAAAAATTAACATACATACATACATACATACATACACATATCACGACTTTAATCCCTTGCGGGGTAGGCAGAGCGTACACGGCCGCAAAACACGGACATTTATTTTTGAACGAATATTTGAGGGTCATTCGGAAAACTGTGTATCACCATAGTGCCAGGTTGTCAGCCCATCGCCTAAGATTTAAATACACACCCTATTGTCCCTTAGTCGCCTCTTACGACTCCCACGGGAAAGAAATGGGGTGATGCTATGCTAAGCCGGCATCACACGGCTAAAAAATTTAAACCGCGAAATAATCTGGAAAAGCATCAAGTCTTCTGAGCGCTTTAAAGGTTTTTCAGATAAAAACAATCAGTGTATCATTCAAGGCGACGAATCTCCCTAGTTCCACGTAATCTCGCATTGTTACATGTTAAAAGCGTCTTGGAAGGACGAACTGTGTTACTCTTTACCTGTCTAGGCTATTATTTCGTGAATACTTGATTATAAAGGAATATACATACATACATCACGCCTATATCCCTTGCGGGGTAGGCGGAGAATAAACGGCCTTAAAATCGGACATTTACGCCACGTCTGACAAATGTTTGAGGGTCATTCGGAAAACTGTGTATCGTCTTAGTGACAGGTTGTCAGTCCATCGCCTAAGATTTAAATACACACCCTCGTGTCCCTTAGTCGCCTCTTACGACTCCCACGGGAAAGAAATGGGGTGATGCTATGCTAAGCCGGCATCACACGGCATAAAGGAACATGGCATTCTGATGCCGTTGGAGACACGTCTAAATATTGATGTTAGGTATTTGTTGAAAATATTCAACGGCAAGAATTTCAAAAGCCGAGCCGCAAGGCACAAAATAACAAAAATAATGTCGTCCTTAGAAATAAACGAGCATTACTGCTAAAATAACTATTATGTGGTCGGACAGAACAATGGCGGTCATGATATAGTGACAAACGGACCGACCAGTCTACAATGTATTATTATTTAATGCACCCGCTAAATGTCTAAACATTTTCATAGAAAGAGCAGCTTAAGACGTTTGACCGTGGGAACAGTTAAAAGTTGAATTTCCTTCGATGTTTCCCGTATTCCCGCAGTAAAGTAACTTAAAAAGCTTCCTATTGAATCACTCTATCTACTTAAGGAAACCGCATCAAAATCTATTGCGTACTTTTAAATATCTGAGCCGCTTCCCGTGTCCCTATGTATATAGGGACACGGGAAGAGACTTCATTTTATGCTTTTTAGTGATTGGTTATGTACTCGTAACAACCTGCGCAAATCTTTGATGTCATATACATAGTATACATACATATATCACGCCTATATCCCTTGCGGAATAGGCAGAGTGTAAATGGCCGCAAAAACGAACATTTACGACACATCTGAGAAACATTTCAGCGTCATAAATGAAAATAGGAAATTGTTATAATTTTAACGTCGGCCGGAGATCGAACCCGGGACCTGTGGAGTACCAGGTACCAGACCGGCGCAACAATTTCTTGTTTTCATTTATAAAAATGATATAGCGCTGTGAGTGCTAAATAAACCATTGTAAATTTGAGGGTAATTCAGAAAATTGTGTATGTCATATTTAAACTTATTTATTTTGCGGACTATACTTATACTAAACAAGTATCATTAACTAACTCTAAAGGTACAGTCAAGATCAGGCTAGGTTATAAATAAATGAATATTTAAACAAATATTTTGTTAGACAGTTTGGACTTTAGACCGTTCTTATGCCGCGCGCATAAGACTTACATTGGCGGTTTGAGTGTCTAACCGCACGTGAGCTTGACTATAATGAAATGAACTTTATTCAATGTAGGATAGTACTATCACTTATTGACGTCATGTTCCGTCATAGAAAGGAAATTTGTATAACATACATACATACATCAGCCTATTGCAGTCCACTGCTGGACGCATACTCCAAGATACGTACAACACAATTTTCTTATTTTTATAAAAATATTGTCAAGGGCTTCGAATCTCTTAATCTCACTTCACCGTAGCAAACCATAGCAGCTATTGTGTTAATGCTGTTTTATTGTTTGGGGTCCAACAGACCCTTGTTTGTGAAATTTTAATCATTTCTGGATTTGTTTCATTAAAGACGGATTAAAAGTTCATGTTGCTAGGGTGAGGGGTTAGATTGTACACTTTAAAGATTAATTCGCTTGAGGACTTTGAAGTAGCAACATTTGCATTATACAGTATAAGATTTTAAAATCTAGCAAAATTTTCAAGCGCGGGCAGGATTTGAACCCGTGACTTTCGCTTTTACTAGTGGCGACGCGTCTTCCATCTGGGCTAACGCGGCTCGTGCCTTGCCCGCGAATTTCGCAAGTTTATCTTGATGCCAGTCACGCGTGGCACGGCTCCATCTACCTGGTTAGTTTTGCAACTAATACCCGGCGACTAATTCATTCTTTACAGATTGAATGTAGTCTAAGCGATTAAACACGCGAAAAAATTAATACTAAAATTTAAAACACTTCCTGTGTCATTTATACAAATATAGTATTTTTGTACACAGTTTTTAAAAACTTGCAAAATTTTCACGGAGATGGAGCCTTGCCATCCGTTATTGGCATTAAGATACACTTGCAAAATTTGCGGGAAAAGGGACGAGCCGCGGTAGCCCAGATGGAAGAGGCGTCGCAACTAGTAATGGTGAAAGCCGCAGGTTCAAATCTTGCCCGTGCTTGAAAATTTAGCAAATTTTTTTTTAATTTGGTATTCAATTTAGCAAGTTTTCAAAAACTGTATACCCAACACGGGAAAAGTTCTAAATTTTGGTATTCACAGTATAAGTTTCTTGATAAAATGGCCGTGTGATGCCGGCTTAGAATAGCTTCACCCCATTTCTTACCCGTGGGTGTCGTAGGAGGCGACTAAGGGACTCGAGGGTTAGATGTGTATTGCAATTTTAGGCGATCGACTGACAACCTGTCACTATAGTGATACAGTTATCTGATTGACTTTTTTCAGACGTGGTGTTAATATCCGTTTTGCGGCCGTTTACGCTCTGCCTACCCCGTGAAGGATATAGGCGTGATATATGTATGTATGTATGTATAAATGCCGTTCTAGTCATTTTAAGACGTCCACCTGACAAAATTTATCACCTACCTGACCTACCTCAATAAAATGATAAATGAACTGAATTGAATTGAAAATTTCTCAGAATTTCTTGTCGAATAGCGGGCAATATACGTCAATCTATTACAGTATGGAAAGTTGTTCAGCTTTGTAGTTGGTATTTCAAAGCTCAGATTTTAGCTAAAATGTAAAACTGGTCGTACGCACTCATCAAAAGCTACAAGCCTAAACATCAACGGTATCGTGTTTCAAACCTCGTGTCGAGTTTTCGAGTGTTTTCCACTTGACTGTACTTTGTCGGATTGGGATTCATTCAGCTATGTCGACGACTTTGCATGCAGCCAGTATGAGTATCGATAGATGTATGTATTGTTTCGATGTGTTTACGATGAAGTCAAATAGTTAATTGCCATGTGATAGTTTAGAATATCATCAACCCATTTGTTGCCGTGTGATGCCGATTTAGAATAGCTTCACCCCATTTGTTGCCGTGTGATACCGGCTGATAATAGCATCAACCCATTTCTTTCCCGCGGGTGTCGTAAGAGGCGACTAAGGGACTCGAGGGCTCATGTATATATATACAGTTGACTGGTTTTCCCCTCAAGGGAACGCAGTACTTTTCCTAACACTCTGTATAAGTAAGGCTAGTTCAAATATAGAACATGATCTTATTTGGTCATACTGTTAGGTAACTCACTATAGCGATACACAATATTCCAAATAACCCTCAAACATTTGTCAGACGTGGTGTAAATGACTGTTTTTTGCGGCTGTTTACGCTCTGCCTACCCCGCAAGGGATTATATGCGTGATATGTTTATGTATGTCTGTGTATGTTAGGTACTTAACTCTCGCCAAACCTTCTTATTAAGTGTAGGGAGATACTTTTCTGCATAATAGAGCCTCTTAAGCGTAGACAACTAAGACCTGATTTGATTTATGGTTCTGCAAATTAAATTCAAGTTTGCTTAGGGCTGGCTACAGTTTTGAAACTAAAACCTGCAAAACTACAGATTAATATCACCAATCAATTAATTTACAAGACGTTTAAGGGCCTGTCGTGAACTTTTAAACGTCCCTTTCCAAAATCCTGTGTTAGAGAACAGAGCGGAATCGCCATTATTTAGACGATTTTTCACTCTTTTGAGAATTTCTCGCCCAACAAGTAATCAAAAAACTGTACGACAAGAATCTAGCAATGTACAAGACGTATCATATTCGCAAATAATAATGTGTTACTTATGCTCATACGATTACGCAAAAAATAAATAGACCAAACTGAAAAATAAATATATACTTAGAGCAAATATTCTTTAACACGTTCACAGCGGCGCTATTTTGTAAGGACTTTCAGACAGTGCGGATGAGGCCTTTCTGGGCCAACGTTGAACTTCTTTTCAGTGCGTATGAGACCTTTTCGGCCTCAGTAAGAGGTTTTAAAAAAAAACGTCTTATTACAGGTCAACAATGATTCTATGTTATTGATTTTTGACGTGTGTAAACTTAGAAATATACTTCGTTGAATTCTAGCTTCGCCAGCGTTTACGACATTTCGTTTTTGAATAAATAAATAAATAAAATATGTCATCTATTCTGCCTCATAACGCACTGAAAGAAAGTTTGGTTTGTATATCGACTAGTGATGGGAACAAAAGAAAGTTGCAAGTTACGATAATCATAATATTTTTATTTGAAGAAAAATTAAATGCTTAATCAACATGTTTTTCTTTGAAACAGGGCAAACAAAGAGATTTTTCACACTGGCCGCAAAAAGAAATATTTTTTTTAATATAAGAAAAATTAAAAAATTCAAAATGAGAAAATTTAAGAAAAATTATATGCTTAATCAAAATGTTTTTCATTGAAACAGGGCAAACAAAGAGCTTTTTCACACTGGCCGCAAAAAGATTTTATTTTTTTAGTCTTTTTTGCAGCTTGACTTGCACTTAAAAATAAATGTGATACGAGCGGGCTAGCGATAGCGAAACGCGGCGTGCTCCCTTATCGAAAGTTAGCGCGTCACTAAAAGAAGGCGACCGGCGCCCGCGCTGCCCGCGTCCCGCTCCGTGCGTCTGTGAGGCCTACAATTCATGAGGCAATTAAAACCTCAATCCGCACTGAACGTGAATAATTTACCTTCAGTGCGTATGAGACCTTTTCAACCTCATTAACAAATAAATACATAGACTTCACGAGAGAAGCAAAAATGTATATTTGTCTCTGTCACACCTAAAGAAATACCAATGGAGCAGCTCCCCGCACAGAGTGAGATCGCGCGATTTTGTGCGCCGCAACAGGAAGAAGACACGCATGTGGCGTTTTCTACCTCATAACGCAACGAACTTGTTAATCGTGTTTATCGTATTCACCAACGGAATTGAGTGCATCCAAAAATACGGATTTTCTCACGGAGCGCCCTTAAAAAGAAAATATTTTAGTCAATCTATTTCTCAGCACAAGCTGTACTAGACCGTTTTATTATGCAACGAAATTATTGGTATCAATATCCGTGGTATCAATTCATTTCATCGACATTGCATATCGATTGAATTACAATTTGCACCGCATCGGTCGAAACCACTATATAAATTAGGTATATTCAAATCCTAATGAATTTACCAACATAAAACCTCTTTTCACTTTAAAAAACTTACAAAAAATTCTGCAAATGACGTTTAAAAATGAAAATTTTGGTTCTGCGCGGGAAACGAGTGGTTTCAGACATAACTATTACTTCCTAATTTACTAATTTGGTTTTTCGTAGTTATTATTGTGTTAGTGTGGTGAAATAACTTAATAATGTGGCGGCAGTGAAGAACAATGTAGTGAAAGTGTGAAATAAAGGGAAATTGTTCGATTCCTCTTGATACTAGTAGTAGGTTAGGTTATTGGTGAAGAATAAAGAAGAGTTCTAGCTGAAGACGAGGCTGTATGGTTTTAAGACCTTTGCCTGTCCAAAGAAACAATAGAATAAAAGAAAAATTGGTAACAAACTATCGAAGTTTTTGCTCAAACCAGGCCAGTATCTGCTACAAAAAAGTTACTTTTAAATATTTCCAATCTCTAGGTACTCGAGCTGCCAGTGCTATTTTATTTTTTAATCACAGAAACGCCACAGCAGAGCGCATGTGGGTCATACAGCCAATTCGTCAGTGAAATATTGATTATTACGCCTCTAATAAAGTAGATAGCTTTTATAACACAGTCATATTTCCATCCAATTACTCCATACAGAATGTAGAGTCGGTGGTACGGCGGTAGAATAAATTATAGATAAGGAAGACGTATGACGGAGGTATTGACGGATGGTATGCCTCGCTGTATTGTTGGGAAATATCTCTATGTGGATAGCAGCCATTTATTACGAGAATCGGTAGTTTTGAGTGTGGCTCCTTGCAGAATATTGTATCTATTACTCATTTATTTGCCGGGTAGAAAACAATTTTAGACGGTTCACCCACTTGTCGTCCGTCGCTGCGTACTTTAACGCACCGTAACGCATGCGTCTGTCAGACGAAAAGAAATGGTGAATGCCTATCTTATTCCCATACGGATACGGTTTCGGTGCGTTTACGGATATGTCTTTCAAAAAACCTGACAGACGCATCCGTTACGCACCGTAACGAACCGTATTTGTACGGGAATAAGATCTAAACTGTAACTGCCTCCGTGGTCTAGCGGTTAAAGTTTGGTCTCAGAATCCGGGATCCCTGGTTCGATTATCGCTGGACACGGCCTCTTCATTTACGAGAAAAGGATATACTCGCGAGGCACGAATTTTGATTCTTATTACACTGTTGTGCATTGTGATGGAAGACAATACGGTGTCCGCCATTGTATAATTCTGCGCATTATTAGGTCCCGTTAATAAACTAGCACACCACAAACCTACTTAAATAATTTCAGTAATGGTCACTGATGTGAATTTAATTTGTAATGCAAGGGATGACATCACGGTTTCCGAGAGACGCCACCAATGAAACAGCTATTTGTCCTGATTGAAATGAACCAGACAATTTGTATCAAACATGTTTTTAAATGTAATGCATACCAACATTCGTAGAAAGCGTGTTTTAGGTCCTGTAAAGTGGAAGGGTTTTTGAATTGAAACTGTTGAAATTTTGAATAGGGATATTATGAAATAATATAAGATAGCAGATTCCTAAAGAAGCCCATAGATTATTATTCCTTAAATTAGTTTACAAACACTGTTACGAACATTTCATGGAACTTTTTATTTTACCAGAACTTTAAAATGTTTTAGTTTTATTTATTTTTAAAGATTTTTCACTGTCGGTCTTTAGTTTACAATAATTTTAAACAAACTGTTATAAATGCCAAACACGATTATATGTGACAAAACAGACAAGTCTCTTGAGCTCTATTTTTCTCAAACATTTGGCAGCGCTTAAAGACATGTTGCGCAAAACGTACGGTTGTCGTCCAACGAACCGACATGGTTCATTTATCTGTCTATGTCAATTAATTAAAATAATTTGGTGAAACGGAAACACGTCACTGCAGGGTTAATGCTCTTAAGATATATATTTCTAGTTTTCTATGAAATTATGATAATTATAGTAATTAATATACGGGGTGTAAGGGACAGCCCTCCAAATACTGATATGGTGCATTCACCACCATGATACTGAACAAATTTCCCCTTTATATGTAAGGAAATGACAAAAAAAAACGGCATCCTATACAAAATCACAAACAGCTGACTGTATTTACTAGCGGAAGTAAAAAAATTTACGATTCCAGAATCATTATTTTGTGAAAAGTTGTTCAGTTTCATGTCTAAATGAACCCTATTAGTATTCGCAGGGCTGTCCTTTACACCCTGTATTTTTAGAGACAATTAACTAGTACTCTGTTTTTGCGGTTATGTAACACAAAACTGACCAAATTTTCTTGTTTCATGTTTTTACTTGACACTGGCTAAATTGACAGCATGCAAAAGGCATGTTTTGAAGGAAAATAATGACCATACAAAGAAAAAATCTTCTTCAACTTATATCATCACACCATCTTGTCTTTTTCCTATCCTAGATACATAGGTACATATATCATGCCTTATCCCTTGCGCAGGCCGTAAAAGTCCATAAAAGTTGAACATTTACGCCACGTCTGACAAGCATTTGAGGGTCATTTAGTAACTTGTGTATCGCCATAGTAACATACAGCACATCGCCTAAAATTGCAATACACATATAGGTAACCCTCGAGTCTCTTGTCCTCGACATCGGGAAAGTAATGGGGTGATGCTATTCTAAGCCGACGTCACTCCACTATCCGTTTCCAATAAATACGTTAACCTATAACATCTCCGGTAGTCCAGACTGCGTTATTGTAACACGCCGGCTCCAAATTCCATCGCCAGAATTATAATCGTCTCCGAACCAGCCGATAAATCTCTCCTCACGCCGAAAGAATAGACTACAGCCGGCCAGTCTCAATTCTGATAATTTTATAAACGTAACAGGTTTTGTGTGCCATTTAGGGTTCTTCCACCTTGTAGTCACAGCGTTTTTTTAACGCACCGTAACGCATGTAGTTGTCAGACAAAAGCAAATTGCGGCTACGATGCATTGCGGCCGCGTCTGCCAAGCGGCTTTGCGTAGCCGTATTTATATGACAATAAGATAGGAATACGCTATTTGCTTTTGTCTGACAAACGCATACGTTTCAGTGCGTTTAAAATACGCAGCGACGGACGACAAGTGGGAGAACCGCCTTGATACACGTTCTTTTTAGTTTGCCAGTAATTAACAATGGTCTTCCTGGATAATTATAATCCTTCTCCAAAAGTACCCTAGACTAGATTAATAGTTGTTCAGTTTCATAAAAGTTAAAACGAAAGTAACATTGCGATTACAGTCTGAAAGTCAACTTTTCATACCTACCTATTATGCCTGGGATTTTTTCTTTGTACTGTCCCATTAATTTTATTAATTTAAAATTTTAAAAGTACCCAATTGTAGTCCTTTATCGAGTCGTTGGACGATTCGGTGTCCCACAATCAAGGAGCGAATGTAGACCTAGTTCTACAATCAATGAAACTCCCCGCTGATAGGCTGCCGATGCCTCGTCACGTCCTTACCAAAGAACTATTTACTTGAAGGAAATCATTCTTAAAAAAACGTTTTTCAAATTATTAGAATGTTACCCATATACCGATATTAAAATAAGAGCAAAACCTCGCGATGATAGTATGACAAATTAATCGTGCGCGCGGCGCGGTGCGGACAGCGCGCGATGGTGGGCCGCTTCGGAAATATGCCGCGTGAACTGGATCGCTTTGTACTTTTATTAGTAGGAGAATCCGTGACGTGCCCTCCGTGTTTCGGAGAGCACGTTAAGCCGTCGGTTCCGGTTGCTGTCTATAATTACTTTAGACAGGAGGAAGAGTGGAACTCACTACCTGCGTCTGTGTTTCCAAACGCATACAACCCTAATCTCTTCAAAGTAAGAGTGAACAGGCTTCTTCTGGGTGAGCTCGCTCCATCTTAGACTCTGTCTCTGTCCTATGACCTAGACTAGAGTCAAGAGCAAACCCATCATTAAAAAAAAAACGGTGGTAGCGCGTTACACAACCATATCCGAGTGCTCAGGAAAAGTAGGAGAAATATTTGTTTACAATAGCTTAAGAGGCCGTACATGAAATTGCGCTGGGCGAAAGTAGGTAATTAGCATTAGAACGCGTCATCGTGCAGCCGAGCGGCGGCGATATGCAGACCCAGCGGCGGACGCCAGCGTATAGTTCGATCAATCAGTTTTGATCCTATTTATAGTTTTTGTGGCAATTGTATGAAAAAGTTTAAAATTATTGCGTACCTACTAAGAATTTTGGGATTTGTGGAATGTTATCGAAACTAATTAATTACCGACTACTATTCAGGGGTGTGCCCATGTACCAGCATCTTTTTTTCGCTTAACAGCGCCGAATTTATATTTATTGCCTACTAGCTTTTACCCGCGACTTCGTCCGCGTTAGAAAGTTTTTTTTGGCAGAAGTTCTAAAGTAGGTACCTATGTGTATTCATAGTAAGTGTGACAGTGATATTAGAACAGTTGTTATCTCTACTGTTTAGAGATAACTTGCTTGCTTCTGTTGTTAAAGGGACAATTCAAGATTTGCTATCCGGCCTGAGAGACCAATATTTATAAAAATTGAATGTAAAAGTCAGTAGATAACAGAGTACTTACTCCAGGGGTGCCGATTTGAGAACACTAAAATGGTCAGCATAAGTAGATAAGACAGATAAAAAGGTATTTTAAGTTACTGTAATACATTTTTATATACCACATTTTTTGTTTTTCTGTATTTTGCGAAAACAAAGATTTTGTGGGTTTAACACTCGTGAGTCTGCCCTCACGTGTATGCCCGTTCGGGTATCCGCACCCTGTCGCGCCCTCCCCCTCCGCCCCGCATCGCCGCCAAAGCGCGCGCGCCGCGCCGCGCCGGAACGGCCGGTGCGCGCGGCCGCGGTCATAAGACCGGGCATTATTTATTTAGTTGCTGTGTATTTTCAATACATATCCATAACGCATGCGTATGTCAGACGAAAGGAAATCGCGAATTTCTATTTTACTCCCTTACACTTACAAAATACGCCGCATCGGACGTCAAATGTGATCCCCGACTTAACGTGTTATGTGGATGATACTTTTCAGTTCAGAACATGGTAACGTATCACCTAAGTAGATATGCCTAATTACAATGAAGGTAGTGCATACGATGCAAACGGCGGCGGCACAGCGGTATTTTTCAGTAATGATAAAAAATCCTCGGTAAAAGTAGGCAATGTCCTTTCTCAAGTTATTCCCATCATACTGAACATATTTTGTTTTGGAACCATTTCTGTATCTCCAATAGTTTAGGTGGGCTCCTGATGGTAGACCTGGTGGTCTACATAAGGTACTGCAGATCCTCAAATGTTCTTGTAAAAAGAAACGGCCCATCATACTGAACAACTTTTGTTTTAGGACCATGCCTGTATCTCTAATAGTTTAGCTTGGCTCCTGATGGTACACCTGGTGGTCTACATCTATACTCCAGACCCTCGAATGGTGATAATAAATAGCCTATGTCCGTTCTCGGTATGCTAGCAATCTCTGTGCCAAGTTTCATGAAGATCGTTTCAGCGGTTTGGCCGTGAAAGCGTAGCAGACAGACAGACAGACCGAGTTACTTTCGCATTTATAATATTAGTGTGGATAGTTAAATCTGTAATGTATCATTATAGTCCGTTAAAATGGCCATTTATTTGCAAAATCCCGAAATTTCAAGTTATTTATACTCTAATAGGAAGTAAAATCACAATATCTAGTTCAATTAATTTAATCAATCATAAATCAATACCGCACTGAAAAAAATACTTACAGGATCAAAAAGTATCGGTCGCACTATAATTCCGCCTGTGACGCGTGATCTACTGTCCTCTACGCGCGCGATCGACACACATTCGTAATTTTGTATGTGTGCGTGAGTGTGACGCGGCAGGATACACGTCCTTCTCCCAAGAGCGCGGCGCGCGGTCTGCCGAAACAGCATTTGCGCTCCCGTATATAATTGATAATTCCGGAGAACTTTAAAATATTCGATAAATTTCATAAAATACATATTTGCAATTTTTTTTATAGCTAATGTGTTAGCATGAATCTATTTTTCAATGTGTAAATTGATTTTTTTAAAAACGTGTTGTATTGTACTAGAAATCCGACGCTGTATACGTTTAAAATTTCTTCAAAGTAGGGCCATTTTACTGCAGTTTTTCTTTGAATTTTTGAATTAAATTACTAAAAACTCCTCGGCCAATTTTTAGCACTTTTCAATGTCTTTATTGCTGTATACTTTATAAACCACTCCATATTTTAAAATTCATGTAAACAATAATGATACGAACGTCACGCATCGAAAACAATTAAAACACGTCTCAGGTTATTAACTATTAAACAAACTGAACAATCAAAATCAATAATTTGTCTGGGCCAATTTTTAGATATTGAATTAATCTTCAATAAAACATATCATAACACATTGTTACTTATTCTGTTTTTTTAAACGAGGTCCTACAGAATTGAAGAAACAAGACAAAATTACTCAAAACTATGTACGGCCTCTTAAGCTGAACATGCTATTCGATCCTACTACCTAAGTACAATCGCCAACGCTTACCTACGATCGAGACATCACGTATTGGACTTAACACGATTGGCAGGTGGATTGGTAATTACAGTGCAAGATTTTAGAGGTACATTCACAGAAAACCCGGATGCCCATTCCCTTAAAAAATACCTATACTCTTAGTAGCTTTTTACAATATCCACATGTAGAATTGGGGTGATGCTATTCTAAGCCACACACGGTAAAAGCCAGTCTTCATAAGTTTAGTGTTCAATTAGGTACACGGCATTTATGTGACCCTTAATTTTATTCTTATTACAAGTATGTTATGCCTAGAATAGCATCACCACGTTTCTTTTCCGCAAGTGTCGAGGGAGGCGGCTAAGAAACTCGAGGGTTACATATGTAATGTGCAATTTTAGGAGATGGGCTGACATCCTGTAACTATGGTGATACCATGTGATACACAAATTTCTGAATGTACCTCAAATGTTTGTCAGACGTGGCGCGAATGTCTGATTTTTACGGTCGCTTACGCTCTGCCTACCCCGTGATATATACATTATATATATATATATATATATATATATATATATATATATATATATATATATATATATATATGTCGAAAAAGAAAGGAAAAGAGAGAAGAGAAGAAGAGAACACAATGAAAAGAGAGGAGGAGCCTGGACACGTACAGGCATGCACGTGTCGTGAACATCAGGATGCCGCTAAATCAGGATGACACTGCATCTGGTTCACTGTAGAAAACAATAAAGAATGGACCCCAAAACTAATCAACCAGCAAGTCTGGATGATACTAAAAATCACATCATAATCAAACTTACGTCAGGATATGAAATAACACTAAGGAAGTATAACCTTACGTCAGGATACAGAACAACACGTCGTGGGCGTATACTCGTCGAACCCTGTAGAATACTGCATCACCAAATGCTATCGCTAGCCACTGAAATGATTAACCACAAGTGACCACAACGTCGATATCATTACGCAGTCAATTCCCACGGTGAGGCTGTTTCGACCTGGCAGGTCATCGTCAGGCACGGTGTAACCGTACTACAACCGACCTGTCTACCAAACCAACCTAAGAATCTTAAGACACACGCTGATTAACATCAACGTGTCTTCACAACACCAAAGATACCGATTGACACTAACCTTCAACACCGAACACTATTGAAATCCACAGCCTGCAGGATTACAAAGAGACCACAGCAGCAACTGTCACCAACCTCGTACAATCTCTGCATTTCACCAACCTCGGCTACAACCTCAGGGAAATACGACAATAACCAACACACACTTCATGATCTCCACAAATATTCCACTGGCAATACGAATCTAGGGCTCCGCCATCGCTAGATGACTACAGTTTCTCCAAACACTCCAGGATTCCAAAGATTTTACCAGATTCTAAACCTAACTTCAAAACGACCTCATCGAACGACAGACCAACCGGAACTGTCAAAGTTGTTTACTCCATAGCCCATTTGAGTTCCGTTTCTCCATCACGAACACAGTCAACAACGAATTGTGAGAACGCACTACAACGCCTCTAACGTCACTCCAGTCTATCTTACAGTCGATAGCTAACTGCGCGCAAATAAAGCGCATCGCCTATTTGAGTGTTGCCATCGATTATGCGTTTCGTTTCTGCAAGAATCAAATAGCAAACAAACGTAAGAAAATAATAAAACGCGAACTGTCAAATAATTTCAGCCAATACCCACCAAAGTTTGATCAATCTCCGACATATATATATATATATTGATTCATGGAGCCTCTCACCCCTAGAAGAACCTATCTCTCCTTTCTTTAAATAATTTGTACCACAGACATTACGCACGTTACCGATACAAAAATAGCCTAGCCGCGCGCAAGACGGCATTATGAAATACCCTGCAATGATACATGGTCTTATTTAGTTATAAATAGACGTGTTGAACCACTGACAGCTGTTTATAACACGTCTGGGAGCTGTCTACGCATATTTCTGTATTTATATAGTACGGTGTAATTCAGTACATGACGGCAGGGTGAAATTTTACTAGTGACTGTTAGCGAAAACACCAGACCGGTGAGAAGAAAAAACTTTCCCAAGGGACATAGACAGCAAAACAAAAAGAAATTACCTTTTTTTTTTTATTTTTTATTAATGATGGGTTTGCTCTTGACTCTAGTCTAGGTCATAGGACAGAGACAGAGTCTAAGATGGAGCGAGCTCACCCAGAAGAAGCCTGTTTACTCTTACTTTGAATAGATTAGGGTTGTATGCGTTTGGAAACACAGACGCAGGTAGTGAGTTCCACTCTTTAGCAGTGCGCATTATAAATGATGACTGGAAGCGCTTAGTCCGAATTGGTGGAATGGCTACCAGGTACGGATGGTATCCGGCGGTGCGTCTGGATGTCCGATGGTAGAAGGGAGCTGGTGGAACAAGGTCGTGAAGCTCTTGAGCACACTCTCCGAAGTACAATCTATAAAAAACCGACAAGCAGGCAACCTTGCGGCGATGTGCCAGGCTATGTAGCTTGGTGTCCACCAGTTTTATGTCGCCTATGAGCCTCTTGGCCCTGCGTTGTTACCTCCCAAACAAAATTGCTGATTAGCTGATTTGAGATACGATGGAAACTATTTTTTTTTATATTTCAAAGTATGTTCTTTGGGGAAAGTTGTTCCTTATCATAGTCACCGTTTTGAGATTTTGCCATCGGTCAGTAGTTAAATCTCACCCTTTAAAGCCCTTACCTACTACTACTACTACCTAGCCCTTTTTTAAAGATAAACTTATTAGATACAATTCAGCGGGGTAATGTTGCAAGTATTTTAGGCACCTTCGGACAGGGTATAGCCCGGGGAGGGCTTCTTGATTGAATTTGACGACGCATGTTGCTGAAAGTAAGCATTGTTATCTTTGACGAAGCGTGTGGCTGAAACGTATTATTGTCACTGGTTTTGACGAAGCTTGTTGCTGACTTGTTCTGTATCTTTAGAATAATGTCTGACCTTAGATACCCAATGTTCTATACAGCTGAATAAAACAATTTTGAACGGACTTAAGTTGTGTTTGTTTTGGATTTTACACATCCAAATTTTAACGGAGATACTGGATGGGGAATTTCATCAACTTGGACTCTCCTGATTACAGAGCAAAACCAGATCCAACATACTGCAAGAACTACTACTAAAGATACCATGCTAGCATTCTGCGTAGAACCGGAACTTTACAAAAATAATTGGAATGGTAAATAATGGCGAACGCTGTAAAGAGAACGAAACGTTGGAATTGTAAACTCCAAAATTAACACACTTTAAATCCATTTCAAAATCTTTTAATGTAGTAGAAAATAGTTTTTATATTCTTATTATTATTTAACGGTAAAGTATGACTCATTATGTAGGTTTACGCTACTTACTTGTTATTTATTTGGTAGAGTTTAGCCCTCTTGGGAATAGTTGTTCAAATTTAAGAATATATTATGTTATCTGTGCTCATATATAATAGGTAATTTCTTGCTTGTATTCTAAGCACAACTTACTAGGTATATTTATTCCATTTCCCTTGGCTTGTGATTACGAAACGTCCCTATATCATTTCAACTTTCCAACAACGGGACAAATCACGTGTTTTCTAAACAAAGCTTTCTCCGCAATGACTGAGTGCAGCAATGATATAACCACTGATCAGTAAACATAAGACTTAGTAAGGAAAAGTTATAATAACGGAACGTGTTCGTCTGTAAGACTGCTTTCAGACGTGCCGATTATAACAAACAAATGTCGTTTGCAGATGGTGGTAGCGTAATATCGTGTGATTAACCTGGCCAGTGGCCAGTGCCTTTTTTTCATTCCGCCCGAGCCGGTTTTCTATTAGGACAAAACAGAATTGTTATAAAGAAAAGAAAATTGTGATATACACATTATTTTTTACAATGACGGATCATAACGTTAGTACGTGATAAGAGTATGCTACATTGAATAAAGTAAATTTTAATTTCAATTGTGTCGTGAAAGCAGACTATTTCCGGCCTGAAAGAAATTACTGGCTGCTGGACACGACAATCTGCATTAATTCGGTCGGTGGTAACCAAATTGGTTTATTTGCTGGATTGGCTAGACAACTACGTACTTAGGGTATTGTGCCCGCTTACTATTAACAGAAGGATGGAATAAAGGTAAATAAAAACTTGATTAGATTTTTTATTGTAATACATGCTTATAAGATTCATTAGTGAATATTACTAACTGAAAATAATGATACATTTTTAGAAATTACTACGCCTTATCCACAAATAAGTAAATTTGAACAAGTAAGTAAAGCCCTGCAAATCCAAATAAAGGTGTATTCAGGATTCCATACGTGTATTTTGCTAGTTGGCTACTATGGCCTACAGTCAATGACAATTTTCATAAGTTTATAACATTTATAAGTTCGTAATTTTTTGGCGGTTCTCCCTGTATGAAGGACTGACGGACGTATTTTGACACATCTGTCTGTCAGACGAAAGGGTATTTTCGAAGTAATAAACAAAAAACAGTTATCTCAGCACAATGTAGGCTTACGTTTTGACCGAGATGTTTGACAGACGCATCCGTCAGTCCGTCATAGTGTGGGATTCTCCTTTGCTGTCAAATCTCTCCCACACTGCATGTCGGTAACTCAGTCGCAATCAAATCAAGGGTACCCCATGTAAAGATAAGATAATTAAGATAGGATAGTTATTGATAAAAATAAACTTAATTACAATTATGTAAGCATAGTCCTATTACTTTATGGTCTATGAACCCTCATATTATAAGCCTATTCTTTTATTAGTGAAGATTTATTACAGACGTGGGTGGGGATATATAGAGACAAAGCGATAACTAATTAGATTTGAGAATTATGTTATCTGTGGTTGGCCTTAACCTGTTTCATAAGACTGTATCGGATGGTAAAGCAGTTCTTTTACACACACACACACACACACACACACACACACACATAGTACGCCTATTATCCCTTGCAGGGTAGGCAGAGCGTAAACGGCCGCAAAAACGGACATTTACGCCACATCTGACATATATTTGAAATGACATGTCATTCGGAAATTTGTGTATCGCCATAGTGACAATACACACCCGCAAGTCCCTTAGTCGCCTGTTACGATTCCCACGGGAAAGAAATGGGGTGACGCTATTCCAAGCCGGCATCACACGGCAATTCTTTCTTATACTTTACGGCGGTTCTTTTAACGCACAGTTTTTTTAACTCACCGTAACGCATGTGTCTGTCAGAAGAAAATAGTGAATACCGATCTTACTCCGATACACATACGGCTCCGGTGCATTATGGTGAGTAATGGATGTGTCCGAATTGTCGGATCGTTAAAAAAAACGGAGCGACCGACGACAAGTGGGAGAATCACTTCAGTTTCATAGGCCGACAATAGTTATGCATGCGGCCAGGCTGTGGAACTCTCTTCCACACACAGTGCGCGACAGTCCAACTATCTGTGTGTTCAAAAGACGAGTTAAAGAACATTACCTATCTCTTTCTTAGTGATCCATATATTTATCGAATATTTATGGTCATATATATTTATATTATGTTTTCATTTTGTTTCAGTATATATAGGTATGTAGTTTATGTAGGTTTATAAAGTTGTATGATATTGAGGGGTATTTTATGTAGTTGATATTAAAGAAAATTAAAATTATTATCTAAATTTTTAAATGATAGTGCACGCCTTATCTGCCTCATTTTATGAGATATCACTGCCCAAGGTCTGCTGGAAGAGATTTCTTTTTAGAAATAAGTAGACCTGTTGTTAATTGTTTCATATATGTATGTGTCCTATGTTTTTATTGTGTGCAATAAATGGTTTAATAATAATAGTTATGTGTACAACCATAGGGCAAAGGTAATTTTTGTTTCGAGTGCTAATTTTGAATCCCGAGGTAGCGAAGGATACTTGTATTCTGAGCACGAGATGCGAATGAATTTGCTCTCGTGTGGTACAACTTTTCACCTCTACCCTTCGAGCAACGACGGCCTTCCGTCCCGGAAGGGAGTAGGCATGGAAAGTATTTCCCCTCTGTCAAAGTACAAGCCGAAATGGGCATTGGCGTTTATAAAAACCAGTTCCGTTCAGATTTTTTCCTAGACCGAGTCCAGTCGTGCAAGAGAACACATGTTAGTTTTTTAATGTAAAAAGAGGTCTGGAACATCAAGTTTACAAAAAGATGGTGTAACTTTTCACATGTAAGTAAATTCTTAACATATTATTGCTATTTAATACATTTAAACACTAAATTCTTAAATAGTTGTTGGATTTTTTCAGCAACATCTGGTCCGCTCGCCCGTACAAATTACAGATCGATCGCACGATAAATCCGACTTCTCGACGATAGCAACAATAGTGATGTTACCGTTTCATGTCATAATGTTTGTCGATGAATATTATAGGAGGCGGGTATTATTTAATCACATGTATTAGACAAATAATTGTTATCATGGTTTTATATGTACCTGGATAAGCGAGATATCAAGGGACCCGAATATTATTCTCGCTCATAGAGGTTTTTTAGTAAACCAGTTTGTCATTTATGCAGGTTTAAGAGTAGTATCTCTCATATATAGATGTGAATGAAATATTTTTATCAAGACTTTGTTTAATCCATTCTATGAGACACTTTTCAACTTCGGGAAATACAACAACTTTGTCCCTTTGAATATTTCCATGTCCTTCCGCACACTGCAGTTTTATAAAATCTTTATTTTTTTATATTTTGTTAAAGGTAGATTCCGGCAAGTCAAAATCATTCATAATAGCGTTACGCGACTGCCCGGCTTCGAACACCACATCTGGGCTGCCTTCGATAATGTCATCATCTAGACATGGCGGCCGATGTGGCGCAGTGGTAATGCGACTGCCTGCGACGCAAAGGTTCCGGGTTCGATTCTCGGTGGGGCAGTCACAAAGTTGTTATTTTTCACTTTGTGAATTTGTTTCCGGACCTGTTAGGACATTGCAGGCTGAACCACCTGATTGTCTGAAAGGGGATGGTTCCGTGCTTCGAAGGGCACGTTAAGCCGTCGGTCCTGGTTGCTGTCTATGATGACTTTGACGGCGGTCGTAACACAACCATGTCAGAGGCCAAGTAGGTAGTAGTAAGCGGTTGAAAAACTCTCTACACCAGGGTTCATCGGGTCGTTGGACGACTTGGACTTGGACACACAAAAGAAGATTATCTAGATACCAAATATTAAGCAGCTTTTAGTTGGTGTTTGTGTTTTGTAGGGCCATGGTTCTTATAATTACTAGAGGACCCCTAAAATGGCATGATTTGACTACTCAAAAGTTTATTGTTATGTAACTTGCTTAAAATATAAATAAAAAAACAACACAAGCGTCTTAGTACCTACACTTGTGAAATTCATCGATAGTCAAGCATCTATATTGTCAAGCACTAACTTGACAGCTTTACCTACCTCTCACCCCGCGCCCCGCAAAAAACGACAGAACTATTTCTATGAAGTAAAATGGCTAAGGCTCCTCCCTTCCGGGTCGGAACGAGACGGAAGACCGTGTTGCTCGAAGCCTCTACCAGTGAGAAAATTCTGCCAATATGTCAACTCGAATGCCTCAGACAAAAACAAAAATCCCGTTAAATTATTTTCTTCGAGATTCGTTCCGAAATATTACATAATTATGTCCCAATATTAAGAAAAGTCAGAAATATTTAATAGATCAAAACGCTAAATAAATAAATAACTGGCTGAAATAGTTTTTAGAACGCACCGCCGCCATTGTCATGATTAGTTCTGATAAAATGAGATGTTCGAAATTCAAATCACTTTTCTCCATCGCGTGGATAAAAATGACTTTTCCCACTGGATTCACGCGGCAAAACGGTTTTTTTTTCAAACTGGAGAGGTAAAAATCTCTTTTTCTCTTTACGATAAATTTTCATATAAATTCTTCATGATACCAGTGTAACGCCACGAATAAGAGATCTGTAGCGTAATGAATTGCTCATTGTAATTGAGTACCGTTTTCGAAACAATGGTCCGTGGCCGACCCGCAAAGGTTAAGCCGCGAGTTAATTTAATATGTGTTACGTTTAAATACCAACTGAAAGTTAAGCCGAGACTGCAATTTGCGATGCTTTAAGTTTTATCGAACGTCTTTCGCAACTTAATTTATTATTGGATTAACTTCACAATGGAGAAATCTTGAGTCATAATGTCCTGCGCTGATTATTTTTGCACATAATACATACATATCACGCTCTAATCCCTTGCGGGATAAGCAGAGCGTTTACAGTCGTAAAAATACGATCGCTATCGCCACGTCTGACAAATATTTGAGGGCTTTTTCAGAAAAATCATGTATCACTTAAATTAAATCAAATATATTTATTGCATAACTATAGGTACATAATCAGGTGTAACAATCATTCAAATCCAACTATAGTCTACCATAGATGTGTACAATTAGAAACAGGTTGTCAGCCGGTCGCGTAAAGTTACAATACACATGTAACCTTCGAGTCCCTTAGTCGCCTACGACACCCGCGGGAAAAAAATGGGGTGATGCTATTCCAACATCACACAGCGAAACACAATCATTCAAACACAAGATAATGAAATCCATTACAATTCTAGTTTAAGTTTAAACTTACACAGAGCGCTCTATAAAATCACCGGTTAACTGTTAACTGTAATGATCACATTAACAAGTAATCTTCAGTTAATTTCCTGACTTATCGCTAACCGATGGTTAAACTGATGCAGGTAGACGTACTTTATTCTCGTCTGGGAATTAGGTACTTAAAGTCATCTTTCGTGACTAGATTGATGAAATTATAGATTAGAAGGGTTCGGAATATACTTAAGTGACAAGCAAGAGCGAGACATAATTATTATAAACTAAACAGTTCTGAATCACACCATTTCATACCATTGACAGGAATAAGTTGAAATATTATATTTATCTCAATTCTATGTTATCAACTAAAAGCTTTAACTAAAAAAAGAACTGTCACTTTCTTTTACTTTCAAGTACGTGTATTTATTATTTGTTTATAATATATATTGATAGAGTAAGCTTATTTTAACCATGCTGAAGTACCGCGTAATTTACCTGTAAATAACATATCCTCTGAGTCTCTCAAAGGTTGACTGGAAGAGATCCCTTAATGGGATAAGTCCGCCTTTGTGCCTCTTGTTTTTAAATTTATTTCTGTAACTGTTCTTATTAATGTGTCTGGTGGTACAATAAAGTTAATACATACATAAATTTCTGTTAAATAGGCAGACAAAGATAGAGATTGGCTATGATTTTACGCATTTAACGCGGTATCTGTCAAAATTGGGCGGCGATAAAAATATGGCGGTTATACATACAAGGAAATCTGCGAAATGGCGTAGAAATCATGGATTATTTAAGACATGACATGACTGAAATTGTCTATGACATCTACTATGCATATATATCCATAATGTCTAAGTCATGTTATATCCTATAATTTTACGCAAATACGCGTTATCTGACTAAATAAGGTGACGATGAGAACAATGGCGACTAAATAGACTATAGAAATGGCGGAAAACCCCTTGACCTTCCGTCAACGCACGTTGCTCAAAGCCATTGCCATTCCACTAATTCGGACTAAGCGCTTCCAGTCATCATTTATAATGCGCACTGCTAATGAGTGGAACTCACTACCTGCGTCTGTGTTTCCAAACATATACAACCCTAATCTCTTCAAAGTGGGAGTGAACAGGCTTCTTCTGGGTGAGCTCGCTCCATCTTAGACTCTGTATCTGTCCTATGACCTAGACTAGAGTCATGAACAAACCCAACCTTAATTAAACAACATGACAGGAAAAAAATATACATTTTTAAACATGACAGGTTTTACATATCTCCTATCCTTCAATAAAATTATTTAACGGAAAAGGACAGTGCTAATTCAAAATAAGTTATGAGTATTTATGTCCCGATTTGTGGCTTATATCAATATTTACCTAATACTCTTCCTCTTAATTCTTATCCCTTGTCGTTTTTATCTCCTTAAGGCCATATCGCACCATTATTATATCATTATGACACCTTGACGCTCAAAGCTCCTTAATTTGCTCACAAATTCTTACACCACTCTAATCTCCCGCTATACTCTTATCCCTTATACTTAATATCACCTTAAGGCGGTATCACACCTCTTTCTATCGACATTATCGACATGCAATCAGTGTTAAGTACCGCCTTGACTTTGAGCAAGGAATAGTCAGAGAGAACCCAACGACAAGAATGAAGGTATGTAATGTAAATGTGTATGTGAAATTTTATTTCTTGTAAATTCATTCATAATTATTTAATTATGGTCAATCATGTATATGCCTGCAAAGGTAGCTTTCAGTGAGACTCTGGATATTTTTTTAGTGAATGTATCTGCTTACCATTGTACCTAATAAATAAATGAATTATGAATTAAAACTCATCGCAATCAGACTTGGCGCACGCTTAAACACAACCTATCATCTTATCATAGCCATAGGCCTCCTCTGGGCGCCTTCATAGAAGGGTTAATTTTTATTATTATTAGACTTCTTAAATGACACCATTTAGTGGAATTTTATGCATTTAGTAGAATTATAACGCGTATTAAGTCACATTACGGCAAAATTTCTTACATATTACCACGATATTTTTTTTTTTGGATTGTCCGATATTTCGACAAAGTTGCATGGGTCAACAGCAGATTTTTTGCGAGTGGTTTTAAATAAAACATTATACGAAATTAGACATGGTGTACACTGAACGACCACGTCAATTCGTATGGAAAAATATTTTGAACCCTGTCAAAACGCGCGATTATCTTTTTGCAATAACACTACTTTTACACGAAAAAGTTTTTAATAGCGTCATTATGTTTCTTCGTAGGATTCCCTCTAGAAGAATGGCTATCTTAGCTGTGTTTAGTGCCGCTTTAATAGGCTTAAATATTTTGAGCAGAGCGATCTTTCGTCTGGTCTCTATACTCGTTGAATGATCATATAGATTAACAGTTATTTTGAAGTGTATTGTTTTAATAAAAGGATTATTTTGAAGCATGACGCTTAGGTGCCGTGTGATGCTTAGACTAGCATCACTCTTTTTTTTCCTGCGGATATCGTAAGAGGTGACTAAGGGACTCGAGAGTTACATGTGTATAGAAATTTTAGCCTGTCATATAGTGATACACGATTTTTCTGAAACTGTCCTCAAATTTTTGTCAGACGTGGCGATAACGTCCGTATCAGCCTACCTCGCAGGGGATAAAGGTGAGATATGTGTATGAAGGTTTAGAAAAAATATAGAAATATACAGGCTTCATGTTGGCAAAAGCTTTTGGTCTTGAACGCGTTGATGTCTTTTCTTTGGCTTACAAAATTACATCGTGCTAAGGTACTTATGTTGTCAAATTTGAAAAATCATTCATACGACCAATGAACATCTATGTAATGAATAATTTAGGTGGCATTACGAAGTGCTGACCATTCTAGTTTAGCCGCGTAATATTGGCTCGAGTGAGTGTTTTACAGTACACCGATTAAGTTTTAAATGCAACAAGTATTTGCTAAATGTAATATGTTTTAATAATGCTAATTTATAAGTTATTAGAATTTATTTCCTGAATTGAGGCCACTTTAGGTTTCCACAGAGTTCTACAAGTTCACTCGGATCATTTTGGTACTTCGTTAATTTTAGCATAATCGTGATTTTATTTTATTTTACTTTATTGGAGAACAAACAAACATAAACGTTGTTGGTAAATACATTAGTGTAGCTAAATATTAAGAAAAATAAGTTTACATTCTTTGACATTCTCACTAAGACATAGATTGTTTTAAATGTAGCTACTAAAGTCAAATTTATAAAATATGTGATGCCCTTTATAAAATACAGCAACAGACAGCCTTACATCGTAACGTAACGTAATCCGTACTAATATTATAAATCTGAGAGTTTGTGTGTGTGTGTGTATGCATGTATGTTTGTTACCTCATTAAATTTTTTAATTTGGAACACAGTTAGAGTATGACCTGGAATAACACATAGGCCACTTTTACCGCGGGAAAACAACTATTACCACGGGAAAATGAGTGGCAGCGTGTGACACCACTGGGCTGAAATCTATATATCTATAGTGTATTTATAAATGATAGATATCTCACTGATATGGCATGCTCACTCTACTAGAGTGAGCATGCCAGTCCGAAATGTGGTGTGGCATTGTGGATAGCGTCTGCTAATGTTGAAGAAAACCACAATTTCACTAGGTTGTATCTAGTTTATTGAATCATAATATTTTTTTACAATTTGATTGAAATATAAATAAACAATTAAATATTGGGTGGCCAGGAAGGCCATGAACAGGTAAAGAAGCATAGTTTTAAAGATGGAAGACAGATTACACAAATTAATCATTGACAGCTGTCATGAGATACGTTTCAAATTGATTTACCCCACGTTCACACTTTGCGTCAATGGGCAGGGAAATAGTAAGGGAAGTAGGCAGCGCGAGCATGTAAACAGGTTACTCGCGCTGCTACTCGTCATGCCACTGCATTTCGAGTAGAATGTATTACTATCTCGCTCACTCGCATTGCTGCGAGAAGACTACGACGTCAGCGTGTGAACACTCACTCGCGTTGATACTTCCGCCAAGTATTTCCGGCAATATTCGCAGCAGCGGTAAGAGCTTATAATGAAGTCAACACAAAAACAGGCGCCAGTCAGACCAACCACAGGATCTTTACCACAGTAATAATGAAAAATAAACAAATAAGATAAGAATTAAATACTCATAGTGAAGTGGTTTATCAATTTAATCTATCGGTCGATACCCCGACTAAGTGAAGAGTTTTGTTATCCGAATACTTCAATAGGCCAATCGTAGATTAGATTAATTAATGTTTTATATCTCCTATCAATAAGGAGCCGGTCATTGTCATCCTGTTCGTACTACAGGATATGAAAATAGCTTCTTATTAAAACTATTGTAGGTACATCTGCATTCAAAACTACCTTTTTTATTTTATAAATACCCTGAACAATTCACTAGCGCCATCTAGTCCCAAACTAAGCAAAGCTTGTACTATGGGAACTACATAGCTGATATTAATACTTTTTTTTTTTGCCTCCCTACCATTAAAGCGTATATGAAAGAAGCGTCCCGTCGCTTCTTCGATAATGCTCCCCATCATAAAAACCCCTTGATAGTTGCCGCGTCCAACTACTTCCCCCATCCAACCTCGCGTTTTAAACACCGTCCGAGACACATCCTTACGGAAGAAGATGATGAAATCACAGTAGCCACTGCTGCAGCCATTGCGAGTAGATCACACTCCACAAGCTCCTCAAGCAACCGACGCCCCCGCCGGCGGGGGCGCGGAGGTCCCTCATTTGCTCCCCACTTTGGGAACTACCGGCACGTGCCGGGTAGATTCAGTCCAATACGTTCTCCCCAGAACAACTCGTAAGCCCAATCGCGCCCCGAGGGCGCGATTGAGCTGGTTGTTTGAACAACCACAAGCTTTTCCGGGTGAGCTCCTGCTCCCCACCATACAGTCAGGTGTAGATTGAAAGCCCCGGGGCTAAAAATCGTAGGGTCCACAACTAAAAAAAAAAAAAAAAAAAAAAAACTTATTTTTTTGTACATATACATATTATACATAGAAACACACAGACTAAACACAAATATCTGAAAATGATTTAACAAAATGTTTGTGTCTTGAGTGGATCGAACCCACGACCCTCGGCGTAGCTGGCAGGAGTACCTACTATCCACTACGCCATCGGCCCAGTCAGTTATGATGAGCAATAAATGATTTAAACTGGAACATGCACTTTTTTTCGTGTGGGACACCAAATCGACAAACGACCCGAACCCTGGTGTCAAAGTTTTTCAACAGCCTACTACAATTAGTAGGCCTCTGACGTGGTTGTATAACCACCGCCGTCTAAGATATCAACTGGGACCGACGGCTTAACGTGCCCTCCGACACACTGAACCATATTTCTTACGGACAATTATTCAGCCTGCAATGTCCTAACCAGGCTGGAAACAAATTCACAAAGTGATAATATCAACTTTGTGAGTGCCCCACCGGGTTTCGAACCCGGAACCTTTGCACCGGCAGCCGCACTGCCACTGCGCCACATCGGCCGTCATATGAAAATACCTGAGGGTATTTCAATGGTATATAACTAGCTCATGATACTTTACAACTTTCCCTAGAATAAAAAAATTATAATATTGGACCTCCTATGCATGTCAGTTGATCGATATTTTACGTGCAGTTCTTAATTTTAGTTTCATTCTTCAACCTATCTTCCAGGGAAAAATTTAAAATCGATATAAATGTTATTCCTATTCTGAGTAAGAAACACGCGGCATTTTCCCAATAGCTTTTCCTTCTTATTAAACCAGTAAAACCGTGCGATGCCGGCTTCGAATAGCATCATCCCATTTCATGGTCACACACTTTTCTACATGGATCTCTAATGTTTGTCAGGCGTGGCGTGTATGTTTTTTACGACCGTTTAAGCTCTGCCTACTTCGCAAGTGATATAGGCGTGGTATAAGTATCGTCAAAAAGAAAATATCTTTACCTACAAGTAGGAAATTTTCTCAACAACTTTTCTCTCATATTAAACCAGTAGTGATAAAACGGCGCTACTTTACGAGCTATTTGGTTATGTAAATGAGTGCATACTGCTAATATTTCCACTAAAGATAATATCATTAGTTGGATAGAGATGGTATCTTTCTAGTGGCACTAGCAGTAATGGAACCTTCATATAAATAAGAGGTCCCCTGTGGTGCGGTACGAAAATACTCTGAAGTGTTTGATAGATAAACTTGTAGCGGAAAATGTAAGGATACAATGTTGTATTGGTATCGTAACAAAATTGTTGCTACTTACGTTTTTTTTACATGATGGGTTTCTTGACTCTAGTCTAGGTCATAGGACAGAGACAGAGTCTAAGATGGAGCGAGCTCACCCAGGAGAAGCCTGTTCACTCTTACTTTGAAGAGATTAGGGTTGTATGCGTTTGGAAATACAGACGCAGGTAGTCACGTACGTCATAATTTAAATTCAGCAATTATCCGTAGGGACTCCTTACATTCTAGTTCATTCTAAGTATGGACAAGGACCATATATAACCCCTTTGTATAGATCAAATCATAGGGTGCCTTTTCGAGTAGGGACTATGCGAATGCGACCACTCGCCAAAAAAAAATGCGTCAAATAGGGGCTATAGTGCTATGCTAATGGATAGGTACCTATCTTTTCAAATTGACAGATCAGTTGTATGACCAAATATAAATGTAAAAATAAAATAATACAGATGACATTACGAGGGACTTTTTATAAGAATATGAAAATTTTTAAAAGCTTAATGTCAGTATTTAAAATAAATTTACTTAGAAGTACTTAAATATTACAATTTAGCCTGAATCAGGATTATTAGGATCTCAGGCAAACAAGGTCATATTAATTGCTAACATAATACGTGTATTTTTATAAATTATATAAAATACCTAAAATATTTACATTATCTAGATGTTTTTTTTTTCTTTTTTAGTTCAGCCGAGAATATATTGGCTCGAGCAAGTAGTGTTTGAAGTATTTGCTAAATAGAATCTGTTTTCTTATTCTTCTTTTTATCACATTACTCGGAGCAATTACTTCTGTATTAGTATAATTTCTTAAGAAAAAAATGTTTGTTTTATTGAAAATATATAAAACTGTAAAGTGTATAGAAACTTTAATAATAAAACAGCTGCTTTGGTTGCACATTAAATAAATAATACAATAATAGATAAACCCATATAAAAGAAGCAGTACAACCAGGCGGCCTTAATGCTAGGTAGCATTCTCTACCAGGCAACCTTAGCGTGAAAAAGAGAGTGCGACAATGGAAGCGGGATAGTGCAAATATTACCTACGAGCACTAAAATACACAAAATATACTACTTAAACAATTTTACACATTAATACATATATAAGTGTGTATGCATAAGCCATTTTATTTTTGGTTATAATATTTTACATAAGATATCTGTAGCCGCTTATAACTTAAACCAAACCTCAAGCACAGATAACAAACACGTAGAATTGTAAAATTACCGACCATCTTTTGTTCTAGTTAGTGATGACAGCTTTATTAGTCAAAACAAATCTCAAAACGACCGTAAAAAATATAATATAGAAATGAATGTGTGAAAAATTATTATGTTTGCATTCCAACCAACGGGTTATGATATATTATGACAGGTTTTAATATAAACATATATTTTGTGAGTGGTGAAAGAAGATGTTGGTCATAGTTTATTTTAGTGGAAAGATAGTTAATTTGTATCATCGAAAAGTAAGCTGGTATCCAAAATTACAAATTATATTAATATCCGTAATCTTTCAAACAGGAAGTGTTGCTGTTTTTGTTTTGATATTTTTACGGTATGTTTAAACGTTTAATGATGGTTTTACAGTTGTTTTACATCAATTTCTTGTTTTGTGGCGTTTTCGCTGTTATTTCGCCAATTGTGATATCACCAGTGTCCAAATAGCGCATAATAAACCTCTCGACGCATTGTGACTTAAATCCTAAAATTGTACTTAACGCACAGTGACCTAAAACTCATAATGACGTATATGAAGTCGTTAGTTATTTGACAGACTATGAGTTTGACGTATTTTTTTTTAACGAATTTTCGCGACTGTTAGCCACTGTTGCCACTCTGGAACCATACCATAAGAAATGTCAACAAAGGAAATGGACTCTCTGCCATGAATCTGAAAGCTGACAAATATGGCGTAGTGTAGTGGCCGTACTGTAGGTATGGGAATCAGCCCATCCTCACAGATATAAAAACAAAAATTTATAATAAAATTCGACCGTTTACATATTTGTATTTAAATGTCATCGTGCTGCTATAACAAAGATAAAAAAATGTGGAGGCTGTTCCATAACATGTTTCATTCTAAGTGACTCAAAACACTAAAACGGGATTATTATTCTCTGTCCAGCCTTGTAGAATACAATAATATAGTAATCTATGATTTCCTCTAAGAACGTAAGAACTCAAGCTTGGTACACAAGGTCTACGTAATCACTTTGATATTTGCTGTCATTATTTACTCATTGGAGAATCACGATCTCCTGATGCCCTTAGACCAAAACAGAACACCCTAAGTAAGTCCATCCTTCATACAGAAACGACCTTTACTGGTGAAATAATAAAGAAGCTTTTCGGAAAGCTGTGTTATGGTATTACGTTGCGGGGCAATGTCGGTGGTATAACTAGCTGTTGATTAGTGTTGTGCAATTGTTGTAAGAAATTATTAATTGATTATTGTAATGTTTTGTTAGTTTGTCGGTTTCAATGACGGTAAGATCAAAAGTTTTGCTACTTAATAATTAATCAAAAAATTAATTATCTGTCTTACCTTTGAATCATTTGCTCTACATCTTCATTAATATTTATTTTACTTGTAACAAAGAGTAGGTAGGTATCTATAGGTATTAAAAACGCACTATTATCTATCATGTAAAACAGAGGCGACTGAGTAACTCAAGGGTTTCATGTGTATTAAAATTTTAGGTGACATGCTGACAACCTGTCACTATGGTGATACACGATTATTTTAAAACGGCCATCAAATATTTTACGGCAGTTAGTGCTTCTCCTACCAAGCAAGGGACAAAGGCGTGATATGTGAATGCATGTATGTAAACGTAAGAAGGTATTTAAATTAAAATAACTAAGATCTATACTAAGGAAGAAAAATATAACTCATTATTAACTAAGACCACTAAATGAAGATAGGCATTGAATTTTTTCCTCAATATCAGCAAATTTTTTCTTAGTAAAATCACATATAGAAAATAGTAAATAACATAAATTTACAAAGGTCGCCTAAGTTGCGTTCACCTTGCCCTAAGAGTTAAGTGCGCCTTCTCGTAGACAAAACAAAATTGTTTTGGTTTTGAACAAAAACACGAAAACCTCACGCGTTTAACTGTTTACCATTGTAAAACGAATGGACGAAAATACCTTACCAACATGAATTAATATTATGTTGTTACCATTATGTTATAGATGAGTTGATGAGTGTTTACCTGTGAACAAATTAATAATAAAATTAGATAGGAAGGCAAATATCTTCAAGTAAACAGGGGAAATAGTGGTTTTTTTTTTTTAAATCCTGGTGTCAGACAAATTAAAATCGACAAGTCGTAATTTTAAGCAATAATTTCGGCGTATTTTGTAAGTGTAAGGGAATAAAATAGAAATTCGCGATTTCCTTTCGTCTGACATACGCATGCGTTATGGATATGTATTAAAATACACAGCAACTAAATAAATAATGCCCGGTTTTATGACCGCAGCCGCGCGTACCGGCCGATCCGGCGCGGCGGCGGGCATACACGTGAGGGCAGACTAACGAGTGTCAAACCCACAAAATCTTTATGTTTTCGCAAAGGACAAAAAAACAAAAACTGTTTTATATAAAAATGTATTACAGTAACTTAAATTACCTTTTTATCTGTCTTATCTACTTATGCTGACCATTTTAGTGTGCTCAAATCGGCACCTCTGGAGTAAGTACTCTGTAATCTACTGACTTTTGTATTCAATGGTTATAAATATTGATCTCTCAGGGCAGTGCACCGGATAGCAAATTTTGAATTGTCCCTTTAACAACAGAAACAAGCAAGTCATCTTTAAACAGTAGAGATAAGAACTGTTCTAATATCACTGTCACACTTACTATGAATATACATACCAACTTTAGAACTTCTGCCTAAAAAAACTATCTAACGCGGACGAAGTCGCGGGTAAAAGCTAGTGACTGGAATAAAATTTATTTACCCTACACGAAGATAAACATGCAAAGATTAGTTTTAAAAATTTTGTAAACAAAGAAATTTGAGACCAACCTATCAAAATATTTTAGAATTCTGAAAATATTTCATAACAATCGAATAGATACGAGTAAAATTTATAACTTCCTTTTTAGAATCGTTTGATAGTAGAAATAGCTGCCAAATTCACGCACGTTTGGAAACATGAGACTCGAACATACTTACACTCATGGCGACAGCTGGCGACATATTTTGACGACATGTTCGCCGACATTCGGAACATTCGAGTGATAACATCGCTGCAATGGACGCAAGGATATCTTGGAAGAGATATTCTGCAATCGAGTTGGAACTGGAGATTGCAATACATATATTAACTATGTGTTTCAATATCGAGAAGGAGAAAAAGGTATAGCCAGTAAGCTGTGAAGATTACAGTAAATTGGGTTGGAACATATCTGTGGATAATTAGTAGCAGAATTGACAACTTTGATTGACTATTACATCCTTGGCGCCTTTTTCACATAACCGAAAAACTTAGCTGAAAGATAGTTAGGTGGAATACAATTCGAGCCTTAGCCTCCAAAATACACTTTTGTTTTCTGGGTATTAAATTTTTTACGTTTTCACAAAATTCTGCAAACATAAAAAGCCGATTTAGCGTTTTTTCCCGGAATCGAAATTCCAATACAACGTTCCTTTTTTCACAACACAAAACTTGTTAAACTTCGAGTGACGTGCGACAGGAACATGTTACGAACCAGCGTGGAACGAATCCTGTCGTGTAGAATGTGTCGGACAATGTCATTCTTTTTTCCCGTCCCACATTCATTCGCAAGTTTCTATACTTACTTACCTACTTACGTTACATAATCTACTTTTAAATTTAGAACGATTGGACAGCGCATCCTAGAAAGCTCAAATACGGTAGCTTCAGTTATCATATTGAATTAACATGGCATCATCGGTTATCATCATCATTTTATTTAACAGGGTTCATCGGGTCGTTGGTCAACTTGATGTCCCATACAAAAAGAAGAAGGAAACAGGCGTGAGACATCCACTGCTGGACGTTGCCTCCACTCCCACGGGCGCTACTTTAGACCGCGATTTTGGTAGTCTGGATTATTTGATCCCTGCACCAGCATAACCTTAGCATAAACTTAGCCTCTACGCAATATGAACACGCAAAACTAACAAACTTTATGTCAATTTGCTTCAAAACTTTGTCATAAATAGAATTTTTAACATATGTAAGTAGAAAGTTTTCACGTATTGAATGCCAAAGTTGTAGGCATTAGAAATGGTAAGTAGGTAAAAGTTGCAGTGGATTGGCGTTGTGAAAATGTGAAAATACTGTCTGAAGTAGAAGACAACTTGTGTACAGACGTAGTTACAAGTTTGTTAGAGCTGTAGTTTAGAGAAGTTTATTCCCGGTTGGAAAATGTAGGATCAAGGAATTCTATTACAAATAGTTTTTGTATAAATACACTCAAAAGATATACAACATTCATGCTCATGTGTAAAACGTGAATATAAAAATTTGGGATGGGGGTAGTATAGCCTTTATAGCCTATAAGCACCACGTTCAGTTAAAAATTGTATTATGACACGATAAAAAAGCGAACCATCGAGAATAAAATTATAATTACGAACATTAAGAAGATAGAATTAGATCGAAAAATTAATATTTAGCCAATAATTTTATGTTTGAAATCATTGAATTTTGTGTATCATGCATCAAACATGAAGTCGACAAAGTTGGAAAGTCAACGACATGCCAAAGATCCTATCATAAATTTACAGAAATACTATTTCGATAGCAATGCAAGATTAAG
Source organism: Tuta absoluta (assembly GCA_027580185.1). Classification (NCBI taxonomy): domain Eukaryota; kingdom Metazoa; phylum Arthropoda; class Insecta; order Lepidoptera; family Gelechiidae; genus Tuta; species Tuta absoluta. Next base: position 1,755,433 of record JAQAHW010000023.1, on the reverse strand, counting down.
ACGCTTAAATGTTTTAAATCGGATAAACAGTCATAAAGTCAGTCATTCGGATGTAATACTGCATCGATTGCTAAAGTTGTTTATAGTAGGCTTAGACTTAGACTATAAACTAACTCAAATGTTGCAGGGATAGATAAAATAACTCGTGTTAGGCCTTCGATAGCACACCTCACGTTTCGACACGGCCACTTAGGTGAGAATTAAAATATTGCAGCTGATTAGTCCCAAAAGCAACCAATAGACAATCAATTATGATTGATGGTAGCAATTGGTGAATTGATATGTTTCAGAGATTCAGATTTGTAATAATTGTGTTTGACAAGGTTATGTGTTGGGTCCAGGCGTTCAATTACTGTTTAAAACTGGCGGCATTTGCTGATTTCATGTTGGAAAAAATTATAACCTTGGAAAGGCTGCGTGTGTGAAGATTTAATTTGGTGCTTACGTCGAAATCAGTCAGAAAAACTGCACAGCATAAAATACTAAAATGAACCACATGCCTACTTACATTTAAAATTCAATAGGTCTGTCTGTAGTCTAGATTTCCGATGCAATAGTTTGCCGTGTGATACTAGCTTAGAATTAACATCTCTCATTTCTTCTACGCGGCTATCACTTCGGTTTCATTTATTAAAATTCTAGGTGACAGGCTGATAACCTGTAACTAGTGATATACAAATTTCCTAAAACAGCCTGCAAATATTTGTCAGACGATAGCGAACGTATTTTACGGCAGTTAACGCTCTGCCGCAAGGGATAGAGGCGTGATATGTATGTACTGGTGAGGCAACTGATCGTCTACAAACACCTCACCACCTTTTAGGACCACCAGTCACCACATAACCGACCAGATCGTAAACTCAGCCTGTCAACAAGCATGAAAGATACATAGAGAAGGATCTAAATGGCTGATTTCCATAACTGAATAGATTTGCACGGAGATACCGCGTGTGGTACAAGGGTTTATAACCGGCTTTACATAATTGGTAATTAATATAGTAGTGTAGGTTTGGACAGGTGTTCAAATCGATTCTGAGAGTAAAGGTGGGTTTGATTTATGGGAATAAATTGATTCAGGCACAGGGAAGCAGGAAGAGAAGCTTGTTTGCTAGATAAGGCTCAACGCTGCCTCGAGTTATCGAGCATATAACTCTTTATTTTATACCCGTCCGAAATAAAAAGGTCTATCGTGCCCAAGCGACTAATTAATTAATATATTTATTGACATATTTGTCTGAATTGTAAGTAAGAGCAACGTTATCTATCATAATTAAACTAAGCTAGTTCACCATTTTATAGGTTCAATGTACATGAAGCTATTTTATTAATAGACTTACCAGAATAATTAGTAAGTAGTTATTGCTGCTTTTATTAGGTTTCATTACAAGCATCCTTTATTGTTTTACTGCTAAAACCTTGTTAGCAGTAAAATTTGCAATTAATACCTTTGAAAAGTGCTACCGATTCCATAACATAATAACTACATGGGTAGAAATTCAATCACAGAATTAGATGAGTTGAGAGCATTTTATGGCACTTATTTCAGTAGGTACATGTTTTACTCTGAACAAAGTTCAGTTAAGTAGTGTCGTATTTCTTTATGTTTTGTGTCGTTTCTGGAATATTGTTGTGTACAGTAAACAGTAGATAAATAAAAAAAAATTGGGTACAGCAAATCTACCTTTTGTGTAAATAATTTAAATGAATATTAATAGGTACTTGTCCATACTTTTTCAAGTTCCCGCTTTTTCTCCTCTTTCATCTCCATTGGATTGGCTGGAAGATATTCCTAATAGAAATAAGCTCGCCCTTGTAACTAATTTTAAAGTTTCACCTATTGTATATTTACATAATATTGTATTACACATTAGTGTACAATATAAAATTCATACCGCAAAGAGCTTCGTCACAAAATTTTGTCATTGATGATTTTCCTCCCAAAATAATAAAAGAACCCAAAAATAATAATATTATTTACAAGGCACCCCCTTTTTTACACGACTGTCCAATCAAAAAAGGAGTGTAATGTTTTTAGAGTTCATGAATGTATGTGCGATTCTTTAAAGGACTGTAACTCGTTGACCACTAAACAGATTCGAATGGGAATTGTATCGGAAGAATCCTTACATTATCCCAAATGTCATAGGCTAGGCTTTACTCTAAAATCAGTCGTGTTTTTTTTTATTTATCATACTTGTTTCACACCTTTTTGGCTTAATTTGTTATTCTTTAAAACGCGGTATATTTGAAAACACGTCGAAGTTAACTTGAGTATATGAATCTAAAATCCTTGTTAATTAAATTGGTTTTAGCTGTGGTTAATAATTAATTGTGATGAACAGATGTGCAAAAAAGCTTAGTTAGGTTCAGTACCTAGTTACCTACCTATTCATTTAACCTTCTTTCCACGTTAGTGTAAAAAACATTATGATCCCTACTTTACACAAAACCGCTTTCTTCCAATATTTGAACCACAATACCTGTATCTGGCTGCCATCGTAAAGCATAAAATACATAAAAGTAAAGAGCGCATAATTTCTTGGCTTTGCATTCGGCTGCGCCTGTCTCTTATAGAACTCATATAGAACCTTCATAGGCTGATTAGGTGATGATATAAAGGCATATTATACTGATATAGTATGTATAGAGTTTTTTGTTGTAAAGTTTATTTAAGTTTATTTATATTGTATTGTATAGTATACTTATTTTATAACATAAAAGTTATGTTGGCTAGCTGTTTACCTAAGATACAGGAATTCAAATTCTTAGTCTAGGAAATGGCTTAACCTCATAATTATTACATATAAGTGTACCTATTTGTAATTAAGTTTATTATAATAAATAATAATCTTATCTTATACAGGGTACACCATAGAGTAACGTCAAAGACAGTTCTTTTTAATTAATATAAAATATCTTAGTCAATAAATAATCTACGAATGGTCGGTGAAGAAGAGAGCCACATTTTCTATGTAAATGTTTTCTATGCCTGATAGCAAAACTTAATCAAGTCTTTAAATGTCACAACTTCATTACACTACGGCCTTTATTCTGCTAAACATTTCCGTAGCCAATAGAAAAGGGATACGAAATCGACAGCTGTCCTTTTCCTTTTGACGAGACGTCAACATTCGAGAATAAAGCATGGACAATACGGGGTGTAAGGGACAGCCCTCCGAATACTGATAGGGTGTGTTTAATTTAGCGTTGCTATGCTGGGGTAAGTTGGGTATTGGTGGCGGTCTATGAATGCGGCGCGGTGCTCGATCGCGCGCGTCGCTCTAGGCGTGTGTTGTCCCTTTCTCACTCGCAGGGCGAGACTGGCGACGTGCGCGCAGACCGCCTGACGGCGCCAACCGGTGGTTTCGGCGCCGCACTAACCAGTCACTCAAAACCGTTCGGACGAGAACGTATTGTGGTTTGTACGGATTTCCCGCCACGCGTTTTGTGATGCCGCGTGTAATGGACGATTCAATTTGAGATCGCGCGTGTTGATGCATCGTATTATTGCGGTTCTCCTGGGTTATACTAGAATACCAGGCTTAGTGATTGTTGGATGTCTCGACGTCTTCCACGTGAGCGTCGCGTTGAATAGGCATCAAGTGGCCATATCGGCTCGCGTTTTGTACGGCCCTAATTCGTGTTGGGTCACGCGTAATGACTAATATCAAAGTGAAATACGAACAGAAGCTGTGAGTGGTTTGAAGTGAATAACGCGCCAAGGCTGTAGTGGAATGCTGGGTGTCGATATCTTTTCCACCCAGCCCTGTAAGTACCCACGGAATTCCTATTTGATCCATTCCCTGAACTTCCTTTCTCCGTTGGGTATTTTATGCATTTGGACCGGCGTTAACTGTAAGTGATAAATCTAGTTGTTTTAGTATAAAACTGTTTATGGTGTGTTCCCTTTAGTCATATTTGTTGTACCATATCATTGTGACTCCTTAGTACGAATTGCGGAATTCGTGGGGTGATATAATTTGGAGGTACTTACTTATAATCTAGTGCTAATACGTGTGACGTAACGCCAGATCGGCAGACGGTATTTACTACCGACTTGAGTTATGTAAGGGTTGGAACACATCATTAGCCAATTTCAATCAACTTAGTTAATTAAGTTAAATAGATTTAGGTTCACGTTTAATTCATAGTATGCGCTGCTATATTGTGCAGCGTATGCTATTTAGCGCTGCGTAACGCAGCCATTGTCTGCCTTCAGTTGAACTCCTGGTATTTTACTAGAAATTTACCTGTGTAAATCGCTTCCACTGCGGGAGTTTAGCTTGGAATTAGACAATTTTTGGTAGCAGAGCGTGGTTCAGAAAACCACTAGATTTAAGATTATTTTAGTATAAGATTTTTAATCTACCTACATAAAACAAAAATATATTTATTGTGATTGTAGTGTGTGCCCTGTGTAGAATATCCTATCGGTAGGATCAGGGCCAATCAATTAGTGAATTGCTTGTTATTATCGTTGTGTTTACCCTGTGCGGATATCCTAACGGTAGGATCAGGGCCGATTGCCGATTATTGTTTTTTATTGTAAGGTTCGGTGTTACTTTGGGTTGGTACCATGGCTCCCACAATTAGACAACTTCAGGCGAAAATTAGAGCGCACCTAATGTGGTTCGCGACTAAGCAGGCGATGGTCGGTCGCGGGGACCGAGAGGACGCACTCATCGCTTGTGCGCAACGGATTGACGAACGGGTCACGGAGGTGTTGGATTGCCTCACTGGATGCGAGGAGTTATTTGATGGGACGCCTGATGAGGAGGTCAAACTTACGGTCCGGGCGAATGTGACCCAGTGCCTGGAGATAGGGCAGGAGATCCAGCAGGCGGCTGCTGTGATCACCAGGCGTAGAGCTGGGGAGCCGGACCCACCCCATGGTCCGCGGGGACCGGGGGTGCAAGTGCCCCTGCCGGCTGTGGCGATTCCGGTCTTCCACGGGGACTACACGGATTGGACCCGATTCCAGGATCTGTTTGACAGTGTGATTCATAACCGCACTGACTTGCAGTCGGCATATAAAATGGCACAATTGATGGCCAAGCTGCAAGGTGAGCCCCATGAGCTGGTAAAGCATCTACCAGTCGATGATGCAAGTTACGAGACGGCTCGCGGTTTGCTGATCGAGAGATACAGCAACAAACGTCTCATGATTGACCAACTCCTGGAACAGTGGCTCACCGTGCCGACCATCACACGAGGGACGGACCTCAGGGCCAAGGTCCTCAACCCTGTCTGCGTTGCAGTGAACGCTCTTGAGAGACAGGGGATGCCGGTGTCAGGCTATGATTATATCCTGGTCCACACGTTGTTGCGCCGCCTGCCGAGCGACATGGCCGCTCGTTTTGAACAGTCACACGGAGGTAAGACATCTGATTACCTCCCGACCTTCGAGGAGCTCAAGTCCTTCCTCGAGGCCGAGTGCAGGCGGGTAGATGCCCAATTTGGAGAGTCGCCTCACGCGGAGTCTGCGGCCGCTCGCCGCCCGGAACGGCCGGGTGCACAGGCGCGAGACGGTAAGAGTAGGCCACCCAGGCGATACAATGTCGCTAATTTGGAATCGAGGTGTGCCTACTGCAGAGAGGCGGGGCATCAGGTGACTGCGTGTGAGGAGTTCGCTGCACAGCGGGTGCAGAAACGTCGTGGTGTGGTGCAGCAACGGCGTTGGTGCTTTAGGTGTATGGGGCCGCATCAGGTGCGAGAGTGCCCATCAAGCACCAACTGCAGGTACTGCCAGGGTGCCCACCATCAGCTCCTATGCATGAACCGCAGCGGAGATTACGGAGGCAGAGCTGACGCGGGTCAGCGGACGGAGTCTGCCCTACCTAGACGGGAGCAACGCTCCCCACCCCCTCCAAGGAGGAGTCCTCTTCCACCAGGGTTTCAGGGACGAGGCCAGGGACATCAGCAGGTGATGCCCCCTTCACCACGCGCGAGACAGTCACCACCTCGGCAGCAGGTGCCGGAACAGGGTAGGTGGTCACAGGTCCAAGGTCAGGGGCACCCATCACAAGTACGTGATGCTACGGGCGGGTGCCAACACCAGGGCCAGTACATGCAGTACTCGGCGGGACTGAACAAAATGGTGAGGTCTCATGACCCACGCATGCCTCTCCCCTTGGCTGAGCACCCGCGGCTACAGGCGCATCCACGGTACGCGCGCCTGCCGCAGGGTTACTATAGGCTGCCAGCCATGGCGTACAGGACCAGAGGTCCCTATCAGCAGGAGTGGGACCCACTCGAAGGTGTACGGAGAGAGGGGACCCCCCCGCAGGACGCGGACACTCCGCGCTTAGATTCCTGCTAGGTAATCGCCGCCTACACGCCAGCTTCGGCCCCCCGGCCAATTACGGTATTGTTGCCTACGGCAATGATTTGGGTATGGGGATACGGTGGCCGCAGCATACAGGTAAGAGCCTTGTTAGATACAGGGGCTCAGGGTTGTATTGTGTCTAGTAAGCTGGTGAGTAGGCTACGCTTAAATATAAGGCCCACAACGGATGGGGCTGTAGGTATTGGAGGTGTAGATGTGCCTGACGTTCGGGGTCAGGTGAACTTCGAGTTCACATTAGGTAATACAGGTACAGGGGTCAGCTATCATGCCTCAGCAGTGGTGCTGGATGAAGTGGTAGGGAAACTTCCTCAGGTTCGGTTACCGTCAACGGTACGAGGGTTAACCACAGGCTTAGAGTTAGCTGATCCTGAATTTGATACTCCTGGTACGGTGGACGTTCTCCTCGGGTCAGACGTCCTCGGGAGATTCTGGTGTGGCAGAAAACGGGTACTTCAGCAAACTGGTTTAGTGGCCGTTGATACCACAGGGGGGTATGTTATTTTTGGCCCAGTTTGGAGACCTCAGGACCTACCAGAGGGCGATACGGTTCTCTATGGTAGTGTGTTGTCGGAGGTGCTGCAGAGGTTTTGGGAGTCTGAGGAGCCACCCACAGCGGATAGACGGGAGCCAGAGGATGACGAGTGCGAGCTGTTCTATCAGTACAACACTGCACGAAGTTCGTCAGGTAGGTTTGTTACCAGGCTGCCATTTCTCCCAAACCGCCCCTCCTTAGGTAGTTCGCGACAGATCGCGGAACGGAGACTACTGGCTATGGAGAGAAAGATGAAGCGAGATGCAGCACTTCGGCAGAAGTATATCGAATTCATGAGGGAGTACCTAGAGTTAGGCCACATGTCGGTGTCCAGCATAGATTGGAGGTGTGTCGAGCATTACTATATACCACACCTGGCTGTTTTGAAGTCACCGGAGGCGAAGATACGGGTAGTGTTTGACGGTTCTGCTCCTACATCGAATGGTGTGTCTGTGAACCAGTGTCTGCACGCGGGTCCCAAGTTGAACCGGGACATTGTGGACATCCTCACAGATTTTCGGTTGCACCAAGTAGCGTTCGTCGCAGACGTCAAAATGATGTTTCGCCAAACAATTATACACCCGGATGACCGTCGGTACCAGCTGATTTTGTGGCGTGAGAGCCCTGACGAGCCGATGGTCACTTATGAGCTTAACACGGTAACGTATGGTCTGAAGCCAAGTCCGTTTTTGGCAGTACGCACGCTGCGAGAGTTGGCCGCACAGGAAAGGGTAAGATTCCCTCGGGCCGCAGCAGTACTGGATCGCGACGTCTACGTGGATGACATCTGCACGGGTGCAGATAGCGTGCAACAAGCACTGCTACTACGAGACGAGCTGATCGCGATCATGGAATCAGGAGGTTATGAGTTGCGGAAATGGCTGTCCAGCTGTCCAGAGCTCCTGGCCGGGTTGCCAGGTGAGTTCCAGCAGGACCCGCACCTTTTCGAGAACCCGGACAATCCAAATACGTTGAGCATCCTAGGGGTGCAATATAGGCCAACGCATGATGTCTTTACGTATCAGATCGAGCCAGACCTTTTGCAGAAGACTTGGACGAAGCGTTCGGTATTATCGACAATCGCCAGAACTTTCGATCCTAACGGGTGGATCGCACCGGTGACGTTCATGGCGAAGTGCTTCTTGCAAAGGTTGTGGGTAGCAAACTTGGGTTGGGACGACCAGCTCTCCGGAGAGCTGTTGAATGATTGGACCAAGTTTGTGACCACCTTACCAGGGATCGTACGCATCGCCATACCTCGCAAGTTGCTCCCATCGGTGGGATGTAAGGCTACCCTACATGGGTTTTGTGATGCCTCGGAGCGAGGGTACGCGGCAGCTGTCTATTTGCGGACAGTCAGTTCAACGGGAACTGTAGACGTGCGTCTAGTTATGGCCAAGAGTAAGGTGGCTCCGGTTAGGACAAGATGGACCATTCCAAAGTTGGAATTGGCGGGAGCAGCGCTTCTCACGCGCTTGCTACATCATGTCGCTAGTAATCTACGCGGTACCATCAATTTGGATGAAACGGTGTACGCATGGACCGACAGTAGGATAGTTCTGTGCTGGTTACAGACGTCGGTACATACTCTTGAGGTTTTCGTGGCAAATCGGGTGTCACAGATTAAAGGATCGGAAACTCCGTTGGTATGGAGACACGTACCGGGAGAACAGAACCCAGCGGACTGCGCCTCACGGGGATGTAGGGCCCCTGATTTAGTAGGTCACTCACTGTGGTGGGGACCTCAGTGGCTGACTGAGTCACCTGAGAGATGGCCATACAATGAGTGCGGGTCGCCGCTTGGGCCACCTGATCGAGGTTTGCGAGTGAACGTAGGGCAGATCGTACCTAAGCCTAGTGCGGCTTTCTTGCTGGAACGATACAGCTCCCTCGACAAACTTCTAGGGGTGACAGGTTGGATCAAACGGTTCGTGAACAACTGTAGAAAACCTCAAGCAGAACGGAACTTGGCACCTGCCCTCTCGCCTGCGGAGCGGAATGCGGCTCTAAGTTTATTGGTTAGGGTCGTCCAGGCGGAACATTTTGAGGAAGAGGCCAGGCTGCTCAGGGATGGCCGTGGAAAGCTGAAGGGAGGTCTTGTGCGCCTCAACCCGTTCGTGGACGGGCATGGAATGCTCCGGGTTGGAGGTAGACTTCGGAACGCTAACCTGCCCTTTTCAGCACGGCATCCGCTGTTACTCCCAAAGAAGGGACCTTTGGTAGAACTTATAGTTAGGGATCGTCACCAGAAAAACTCGCATGCGGGCTGCAATGCACTTTTGGCTATTCTGCAGCGCGAGTTTTGGATCTTGTCTGGACGACGTACGGTACGGAGCATTGTGTTTCGGTGCTTGCCTTGCTATCGGTTGAAGGCAGCCACAATGCAACCTCAGATGGGAGACCTCCCACCGGACCGGGTGACGGAAGCCTGGACGTTTGCGGGTGTGGGAACGGACTTTGCGGGGCCTTTTATGGTAAAGGCATCACGCCTTCGCAACGCGAAGTCAATCAAGGCGTATTTGTGCGTGTTTGTGTGCCTAGCAACCAAGGCCGTCCACTTGGAACTCGTGGCCGACCTCACTACGGAGGCTTTCTTAGCAGCTTTAGATAGATTTGTGTCGCGAAGAGGGCGACCAGCGCTGATCAGGTCGGACTGTGGTACCAACTTTAAAGGCGCTGATCGATGTATGAAAGAAATTATAACGTTTTTATCGGAAAACGAGGAAGCTATCGGCACGAACCTCTCCCGTCAGGGCATTAACTGGGTGTTCGATCCACCAGGATGCCCCCACTGGGGTGGTATATTTGAAGCGGTTGTAAAGTCCGCTAAGACGCATTTGATGCGCGTTATAGGTTTAACGATATTAACCTTTGAGGAGCTAGCGACCGTGTTTTGTAAAATTGAGGCCGTTCTCAATTCACGTCCTTTGTGTCCGCTTAGCTCAGATCCGAATGATCTGGAGGCCCTGACACCAGGGCATTTCTTAATTGGCCGACCACTTAACGCCTTGCCAGAGTACCCCTACACAGAGGTCAGTAGCAATCGTTTGACGCGTTATGAGTTGCTGCAGCAAATGTCTCAGAATTTTTGGAAGCGATGGTCGCTTGAGTATTTGCACATTCTGCAGCAACGCCTTAAGTGGACGGACAGAACTGAACCCCCTCGCATCGGAGATCTCGTTCTGGTTAAGGATGCCAACCTGCCGCCACTGCGATGGCGCAGAGGGCGCATTCTCAACTTGTTCCCAGGTAGTGATGGCACTCCTCGAGTCGCGACAGTTCAGGTAGGGGATTCAGTTCTTAAGCGAGCAATAGCAACGCTATCTCGTCTCCCCAGTAGTGAATAGGCCTAAGGGATTCGGCCTAGGGCGGGTGAATGTTTAATTTAGCGTTGCTATGCTGGGGTAAGTTGGGTATTGGTGGCGGTCTATGAATGCGGCGCGGTGCTCGATCGCGCGCGTCGCTCTGGGCGTGTGTTGTCCCTTTCTCACTCGCAGGGCGAGACTGGCGACGTGCGCGCAGACCGCCTGACGGCGCCAACCGGTGGTTTCGGCGCCGCACTAACCAGTCACTCAAAACCTTTCGGACGAGAACGTATTGTGGTTTGTACGGATTTCCCGCCACGCGTTTTGTGATGCCGCGTGTAATGGACGATTCAATTTGAGATCGCGCGTGTTGATGCATCGTATTATTGCGGTTCTCCTGGGTTATACTAGAATACCAGGCTTAGTGATTGTTGGATGTCTCGACGTCTTCCACGTGAGCGTCGCGTTGAATAGGCATCAAGTGGCCATATCGGCTCGCGTTTTGTACGGCCCTAATTCGTGTTGGGTCACGCGTAATGACTAATATCAAAGTGAAATACGAACAGAAGCTGTGAGTGGTTTGAAGTGAATAACGCGCCAAGGCTGTAGTGGAATGCTGGGTGTCGATATCTTTTCCACCCAGCCCTGTAAGTACCCACGGAATTCCTATTTGATCCATTCCCTGAACTTCCTTTCTCCGTTGGGTATTTTATGCATTTGGACCGGCGTAAACTGTAAGTGATAAATCTAGTTGTTTTAGTATAAAACTGTTTATGGTGTGTTCCCTTTAGTCATATTTGTTGTACCATATCATTGTGACTCCTTAGTACGAATTGCGGAATTCGTGGGGTGATATAATTTGGAGGTACTTACTTATAATCTAGTGCTAATACGTGTGACGTAACGCCAGATCGGCAGACGGTATTTACTACCGACTTGAGTTATGTAAGGGTTGGAACACATCATTAGCCAATTTCAATCAACTTAGTTAATTAAGTTAAATAGATTTAGGTTCACGTTTAATTCATAGTATGCGCTGCTATATTGTGCAGCGTATGCTATTTAGCGCTGCGTAACGCAGCCATTGTCTGCCTTCAGTTGAACTCCTGGTATTTTACTTGAAATTTACCTGTGTAAATCGCTTCCACTGCGGGAGTTTAGCTTGGAATTAGACAGGGTGCATGCAGACCATGAAACTGAACAACTTTCCCTTAGGAACATATGTCAGGTAACTACAAAAGATCTTCGACTTCGCATACAAATATACGATCAGCTGACTGCGTTTACTATAGGAAGTACAAAATATTTTGACGCTACCTCAAACATATTTTATGAAAATTTGTTCAGTTTCATGGTCTGAATGCACCCTTCAGTATTCGGAGGGCTGTCCCTTACACCCTGTATCATTCATTGGCCTCACACGTCTGCGACAGACGATTTAAACAGTGTCTGAGGCAGACACTGCGTTGCCTGGGACACAATTATGGAAAACGCAGGGCTGCCCAGGACCTGCGCCGACCTCTCAGCCTTCCTGGCTGGAACGACTAGTCGATACGTGCGGAGCCAGGTCGGCTGCAGGAGTCTGCCGCGCGGTAGATCTCTGTCACACGCGCCTGACGGAGACCCCGTTCCGGGTTTAATTGTGGAGTTGGCCTCTCCAGGATCGTTGTGCTTGGGTCGGATTTATCTCTCGGTCGCTTCTTACGACCCCCACGGGAAGAGATGAGGTGGTGCTATTCTACTCTGCCTGCACCACACGGCTAAAACCCTGTATAGATATGGGGGAATCCAGTGGAAACGGGTGTAATTTTGGATATGAAGTGTCATGTTGAGCATATTACCAAGTTTTTATTGGTAGATAAGCTCTTCACTACAGTGCTATCTATTCTGTTTCTGAATGTGAAGGATATTATTATTATCATCTTAGCAAGATGACGTGCGAATTGACACCCATGTTTGCAAACAAGTAAATTTTCTTTATGATTGCTTACTGAACCAGTTTAGTTCCATAATTGTTTAGAAGTATGGCGTTCATAATATCCTTGCTTTCAATTAGTGTTCTCGTACCTGATCCTGTCTAAGAAGGTTTAAGAGTGGTATAAGAGTAACAAGTCGTAATGAGGTGCTATAAGCGTGGATTATATCAGTTATTGGTTTTATATGAGACAGCAGCTGTAATGGTTTTGTTGTGAGTGTAAGTATGACGGTGTAAACCTCGCATTACAGCTGAGTATAAGGGTGCATTTCCATTGCTAAACTTCTCCGGGTGAGTTAACTTCTCCGGGTAAGCTTTTTGGGGTGGTATGGGATCTACCTCCTAGCGGTCCACCCCGGGCAACGGCAACACAGGCTTGCCTGTGGACAGGTCCGGCTGAACGATCCCACTAAGCGGTGGAAGGCTCCGTAAGGGGCCGCCTGGCTCGCGACCACCATCCCACCGATGTCTGGCGCCAGGTAGTTTGCTGCGTTCCGTCAGTGTGTGGGAGTGCCAGTGCCTTAACAGGCTTCTTCTGGGTGAGCTCGCTCCATCTTAGACTCTGTCTCTGTCCTATGACCCAGACCAGAGTCAAGAGCAAACCCATCATTAATAAAAAAAAAAAAAAGCTAACTCCTCCGGGTGAGCTATTTTCTCCGGGTGAGCTAACTTCTCCGGGTGAGCCAAGTCCTCCGGGTGAGCTAACTTATCCGGGTGAGTTAATTTCTCCGGGTGAGCTAAGTCCTCCGGGTGAGCTAACTTATCCGGGTGAGTTAATTTCTCCGGGTGAGCTAAGTCCTCCGGGTGAGCTAACTTATCCGGGTGAGTTAATTTCTCCGGGTGAGTTAACTTCTCCGGGTGAGCCAACTTCTCCGGGTGAGCTAGCTTCTCCTGGTGAGCTAACTTCTCCGGGTGAACTAACATCTCCAGGTGAGCTAGCTTCTCCAGGTGTGCTACCTTCTCCGGGTGAGCCAACTTCTCCGGGTGAGCCAACTTCTCCGGGTGAGCTAACTTCTCCGGGTGAGCTAACTTCTCCGGGTGAGCTTACTTCTCCGGGTGAGTTAACTTCTCCGGGTGAGCTAACTTCTCCGGGTGAGTTAACTTCTCCGGGTGAACTAACTTCTCCGGGTGAGCTAACATCTCCGGGTGAGCCAACTTCTCCGGGTGAACTAACTTCTCCGGGTGAGCTAACATCTCCGGGTGAGCTAACTTCTCTGGGTGAGCTAACATCTCCGGGCGAGCTATCTTCTCCGGGTGAGCTTACTTCTCCGGGTGAACTAACATCTCCGGGTGAGCCAACTTCTCCGGGTGAACTAACATCTCCGGGTGAGCTAACTTCTCCGGGTGAGCTAACTTCTCCGGGTGAGTTAACTTCTCCGGGTGAGCTAAGTCCTCCGGGTGAGCTAACTTCTCCGGGTGAGTTGACTTCTCCGGGTGAGCTAACTTCTCCGGGTGAGTTAACTTCTCCGGGTGAGCTAACTTCTCCGGGTGAGTTAACTTCTCCGGGTGAGTTAACTTCTCCGGGTGAGCTAACTTCTCCGGGTGAGTTAACTTCTCCGGGTGAGTTAACTTCTCCGGGTGAGCTAACTTCTCCGGGTGAGCTCCTGCTCCCCACCATACAGTCAGGTGTAAATTTAAATAGCCTCGGCGTTACAATCATAGGGTCCAAAAAAAAAGGTGCATGTATTGACCAATGACTGACGCGTAGCTGAGATTTCTAGGTTTCTGATTAGTCAATTGAAACACCGTTGAGCTTTAATGGAGACACGCCTTTGAAAAGTCGTGGATTTTGAGAGAAAAATGTGTACTATATTATGTACTATGACACAGATGTGTTTAGACTTCATACATTTACACATGTCATGCCTTCATCCGTTGCGTGGTAGGCAGAGCATAAACGGTCGCCACGTCTAAAAATGAGAGTGGTTTAAAAAAATCGCGTGTCACTATTGAGACAGGTTGTCAGCCTGTCGCCTAAAATCGTAATTTCTACACATAAAACCCTCCAGTCAGACTCTAACGAAACCCGCAAGGAATAAATGGGGTAATGCTAGTATAACCTGACATCACACAGCATCTCAAATACCTACTATACAATAATATTATAAACTCGAGAGTTTGTGCGTATATAGTTATGAATATTTGTCACCTTTTCACGCTCAAACGGCTTGACCGATTAGGATGAAATTTGTTACACAGATAGAGTTTAACCTGAAATAACACATCGGCTGTCTTTTACTGCTAAGAAACAACTGATTGTTTGTCAGACGTGGCGTAAATGCCAATTTTTTGCGGCCGTTTATGCTTTGGTTTTATGCTCTGGCTACCCCACAAGGGATAAAGGCGTGATATATGTATGTATGTTTGTAAGAAAGACTATTTTCCACAGGAAAATTTGTGAGCAGCGTTTAAAACCGATGGTGGGGCGGATATCTAGTCATGAAAATATTTTTTATATTGATTACTTCTAGTTACAATACAAGTCATAAAATATAGTGCACTAGGAGTTTGATAAGTTCCTCCATTAAGACTTATTAAACTAATAGGATGTCAAACGTAAGTTAACATGTAATATGAAGCTCGTAAGTAGTGATTACATCAAAGATTACTTTTACTAAGTAATTAATATGTCTTACTATGTAGGTGACAGCTGAGAAGTAGCAAATGAAGGGGTAGGGTCAGATTAGAACGACATTTATGTTTTGAAACCACAGGCTACAAGTCTACAGGTGAAATTCTTAGTACATTGCGTAGCCGGTTCATATTCCTGGTATCATAATGGCTAACCGACTACGCAATAAACAACGATTTTCACCTGTAAAATTGTATACTGTAGTTTGATAATATCGGGCACAGGAGGTAATGGAAAACTCTTTGAGGAAATTAAGCATTATATTGACAGCGGCCCGCCAAGCGGTTTCACCCGCTGCAAACCGTTTTCCCGCGGGAATAAGACCTTTTACCGGCATACATTATTCATAAAAACCTTTCTTTTCTATTTCTCTATGTATTAATGAAAACGACATCAAAATCTTTTGCGTACTTTTAAAGATCTAAGCATACATAGAGAGAGACACGGGAAGGAACTTTATTTTATCACATTTTTTTTTAATTTAGCGTCTGAAGTTCAGTCGCAAGTGGAAGTCATACATACATATATTACGCCTTAAATCACTTACGGGGTAGGCAGAGCGTAAACGGATGTAAAGGACGTGGCGTAAATGTCCGTTTTGCGGGATATAGGCGTGATGTATGTATGTATGTGTTGAGGCGAATGCACACTGACAGTCGCGTCGAATCGTGTCGGGTCGGCGGTTGTCAGACAGCGCAGACTGGCAGAGATCCCGCGATATGCCAGTGAGCGAGGAACGTTAGCAGAAAAATAACTGCGGTATGTTGTATATTCAGTGAATTCTACACTATAACGGACTGGCGGATGCGTCTGTCAAATACCTTGGTCAAATCGAATTCAAAATTACCTGTCGTCTGACAGACGCATAAGTCAAAGATACGTCCTTTAGTTTGTCGTAGCGGGAAAGTAAAATTTGACTACTTGGATAACCTTTGTAGCAGTCATATTTTAGATTTTTCCGGATTTCAGACGCTTAAATCTCGTCTATATTTTGTTTTCGTACCGATATACAGACGCATAGGTAAACGCACCGTAGCCGTATTTGTGTGGGAATAAGATTGGAATTCGCATTTTCCTTTCGTCTCATAGACCATGCATTACGGTGCGTAAAAGATACGCAGCGACGAACGACAAAAGGGAGAAACGCTTAAGTGGCATGTACGGCGAAAACAAAACTTTATTTAAAAAAATATTTTTGGCAAAATGTTTTCTACGTTTTCTTCTAACCGTACTGAATAACCTTAGTTTACGACACACATGTTTGCATGCTCGTCACATGCGCACACTTACCCCAAATCGATTGTTATCGCCCACTTTATTTGCCCAAACGTGGACACATGATTTTAGAAACGAAGGAAACTTGCTTTTAATCAAGTTTTTTTTAAAAGGTATCAAAACACACATGTGAATAATTCATACAAAGGTTCGTATATCACGCCTATATCCCTTGCGGGGTGGGCAGAGCGTGAACGTCCGTAAAAAAATTACATTTACGCCTAACTTGATCTATATTCGGCTTGTTATACCCTTGTTACTCCCTGTAGAATATAGGTTCCTCTTTTTAACCGACTCCGAAACAGGAGGGTATCGGATCGACCCATTAGATATGTAAACATTCTTACAAATTTAAAATATTTTGACATATTAGTCTCCTAAGGTTTCTAAGCAAGTGTGTAAAAGCTTCAGAAGTATATGATTGTTTGTGTTTATTTGTTAGTTATCTACCTCTGTGTACTTGTGTTAATAAAATTATTCGTTCATAATATCGAAAGCAGTCCAGCCTTTCCATGTGCAAATATGTCTTTATCGATTCTGCATTCCTCTCACGCCAATCGACTGGACTAATATACATGAGGTAAAGCAGCGGGCCCAGTTTTTGCCTTGTTGCACACATCGGGAAAGCTCACTGAAACACTTTAATATAGAAAGATTTTTGCACTCACAGTGTAAAGTTTTTCTTTTTATATAGTTAGGAAAGGCTGTTTTCCTACGGGAAAACGGGGAGCAACGGGTGGACCCACTAGACGGATATCTAGTGTATAGCATACAAGGAAACACAACAGCTATCACGTCTGCAATCAGACGGATACAAATTGCCAAGGACATAAAACAAATCTAGGTTTCCCCCTTTTCATCAGCTCGATAAGTATCATTCTAGTATAAAGGAAAGTTGCATAAGCCATGTAATCTTACTATTTGTTCACAGAAACAAAATACAGCCTCCAAAATTCAAGAAATAAAAGGTTTTTAAACTTTTGCAAAACAAAATCAGTTGTTTCAGGAAATTAAACCCTACTGTTGTGGGTCAAAATATCGGACAATACAACCTCATACACGTTAAAAGACAAAAGTTTGAATAACTCAGAAACCTCTCAAAATTTTCTCTTTTGACGTCAATGTATGATCCATCCTAAACGAGTAAATTGATAGCAGTAAAAATCCCGTATTTAATATGTTGAGTCATTATCTAAGTATTCCATACTATTATTTCAGCTCAATAACACACATGCGGTGCGGAAATCTTAGATGCTGCGTCTGCATATACTTGAAGTACTGTGGTAAGATTCGATTGCTAGAACTATAAAGTACTCTTTAGCACTGGTCAATTTCAATTGCGAGTACTTAGGTACTTTATACATACGTTACTACGATCTTATATTTTTTTCTCCCAACATGTTGAAGGGCGGTTTTTCATCGCTTCTGCTCCAATGAACTTTGGATCTTTCGTCACGAAAAAAAACGCTTCTGCTACGTACAATCCGTAAAGAATTAGTCGCTGGGAATAAGTTTCAATATCCTGATAAATACCACGTGTTACTGGCATTAAGATACACTTGTTTGCATAATTTCGCCAACAGTAGCTAAGTCGCGGTAGGCCAGTCGGTAGAGGCTTTGCTACTATTAATAGCAAAAGTCGCAGGTTCAAACCATGCCTGCGGTGCAATATGGCAAGTTCTCCGAAATAATTATATTTTGTTTAACAAACCCTGAGTTTCTTCGTGCCAATCTTGGTTCCAGTCAATTCGTTTCAATTTGTTCTGGCAACGCGCTAGCTGGCAGACTGGCAGCTTCAAGCTGTTGAGTCTGGTTAAATAATTTAAAAGCAGCATTTTTATGCCGCATAAATTCCGCTGAGAATGTGACGGCTTCATGGCGCGGGTTTAGTAACCTGTTTAGACTCGAGAAAAGTGTAGACTGAGCGCTTTTTAGATTATATCGGGTCAAATTTTACTAAAGTACCGTCGTTCCAATAAGTCGTATTTGACAGCTGTCGGATTCGTGATGATGCTTTCACGAGGCAGAGGGTCCATTTTCCTTTGTTGACATATCTTTTTGTGTGGAGATGACAGCTGTCAAATACGACTTATTGGAACGGCGGTACTTAAGTGAATAATACTGAGTACAGGCTGACAGGAATAACTTTCCCCGAGGAACATAGGTCGCAATATGAAAAAAAAAACCTCCCATACAATATTGCCGATCAGCTGATTTAGGTTACTATAGAAGCTCAAAATATTTTTGCCTTCGGGTGAAATTTTATTAGTGACCGATACTGAAAACAGGACAGCAAATATTATAAAACATACATACACACATATTTCATGCCTATATCATCATTCAGAAAAAATGTGTATCACCATAGTGCCAGGTGGTCCGCCTATCGCTTAAAATTGCAATACACAAGTAACTCTCAGTGGCCTCTTACGACACCCGCGGGAAAGAAATGGGGTGATGCTATTCAAAGCCGGCATCACATGTCGTCATTCTCGTGATGTCCACTATTTGGTCATCAAATAAAAGATACTTACACATACATACATACATATATCACGCCTATAATCCCTTGCGGGGTAGGCAGAGCGTAAACGGCCGAAAAAACGGATATTTACGCCACGTCTGACAAATATTTGAGGATTATTCGTTTTTTTTTTTGCCATAGTGACAGGTTGTCAGTCCATCGCCTAAAATAGCAATACACACCCCCGAGTCCCTTAGTCGCCTCTTACAACTCCCACGGGCAAGAAATGGGGTGATGCTATTCTAAGCCGGCATCACACGGCACTTACTAATATATACTTACACACTCCATCTTTAATTTGTTTTACTCTAAAAATGACCAGTTCGAAAACGAGATATTTCGTATGGAAACTAGAGTTTAATTAGCAATCGGCTCTGAACTTTGACCAACGTTTACATACATTTTCTAGTTTAAGTTTACTTGATTGAAAATGTGAGATAACGAGAAACGTCAAGTCGTTTAAATGTTTACTACACTTGAGAAAAAACTAAAAATGGCTCAGTCACTTTCACAGATTATTCTTTATTACATACATACACACACATACACATATCATGCCCACACACATATCGGCCGTTCATGCTCTGCCTACCTTGCAAGGGATTATAGGTTTGACGTGTGTGTGTGATTTTGATAGGAAATTTAATAATATTTTCGGAATTTTGACAGACTGGGCAGACAGCACAAAATAAAGATACAAATGTATCACTCGCACCTATTATTTTAAATTAAGGTGGTCTCCAACTTGACGTCCGTAGCTGCGTATTTTTAACGCACCGTAACGCATCACATGCGTCTGTCAGACGAAAGGAAATTGCGAACTCCGATCATACTCCCATATTAATAATTCTAGGGTGTGTTAACGGCTGCGTCGGAATACGGGATACGTAATTTGACAGACGCATCCATTACATGAACCTTAGGTTTACTTGTCACAAATTGTGTACTGCGCAAGTATTATCGAAGAAAACATGCTTGAAGCATCAAAAAGAGGTGTTCTTATCGTCATTTTCCGTACAAATTACTTCATTACCAATTGCTCTACTATCATCTTGCATTCCGTTATCAGAAGCAGCCTCAGCCCAACACGAATCACTCCCGGTTTGCCCTGTCCCGCTTCGTCACGCTTTATAATGATAACAATTTTTATTATTTAATTTTTATGGTCCAGTTCGTCACAGGCAAAAATATCATAAACACATACATACATCACGCCAATATCCCTTGAGGGGTAGTCAGAACGCAAACGGACATTTACGCCTCGTCTGTCAAACTGTTGAAGGTCATTCAGAAAAATATGTATTACCATAGTGACAGGTTGTCAGCCCATCTCCTAAAATAGCAATACACATGTTATACCCTCGTCATAGTTTTTATTACTGAAAAATACGTTTAAGCCCACACCTACCTCGGTACATCATGTGTATCAGTAATTTCGAACTTTACTATCCAAAACCTATAAAGAAACATAACACTAGTGGGTACATTAGGGCTTAAATGATTTGTCTAATTGTAAATTAGAAACCCAGGTAGATCGTGACGACCTTGTACTATGATGACAAAAAAAATAGCTTTGTGGCATGATGTAGACGTAGAAGTCGTCGATCGAAGAAGAAGAAGAACATCTGTGACGAACCAGGACTATTTTTTTATGTGTGACGAAGCGGGCCTAACTGCTTAACGCTATCATGCAATGATATTCTACCACGCCTTACTATCTGTTCAATAAAGGGTCTGTTCGTTCCAACCGCGGTAGCCACTCAATAAAGATATTGTTTTAATACGCCAGCGTTTGCGGTAGATAATATAAAATGTCAAACTTGCGAGAATTATTCATAGATTTTAGCGCGAGACCCTTGGGGAGATATGTCCTGCCATTTTGTGATACATTGTCGTACAGTTTAGCAAATATAAAGTACCTACAGTTTAAGATCTCAAGAAATTATAATGTAAGGTGTAAGATGATAATGTAAGGTGTAAGATGATAATGTAAGGTGTAAGATGATAATGTAAGGTGTAAGATGATAATGTAAGGTGTAAGATGATAATGTAAGGTGTAAGATGATAATGTAAGGTGTAAAATTTTGCGAGTCCTATCTGCGATCTATTTTTTTTTCGTGTGGGGCACCGAATCGTCCAATGACACGATGAACTTTGTTGTCAGAGTTTTTCAACCGCCTACTACTAGTAGTGGGCCTCTGACATGGCTGTGTAACGACCGCCGTCTAAATAATCATAGACAGCACCCGGGACCGACGGCTTAACGTGCCCTCCGAAGCACGGAACTATTTATTTTCGGACAATCAGGTGGTTCACCTTGCAATGTCCTAACCAGACCGGGAACAAATTCACAAAGAGATAAATATCAACTTTGTGAGTGTCCCACCGAGAATCGAACCCAGAACCTTTGGGTCGCAGGCAGTCGCACTACCACTGCGCCACATCGGCCGTCATTAAATGATGCGATCTATTAAAATGGTTACTCTTTAGTGCCGTGTGATGCCGGCTTAGAATAGCATCACCCCATTTCTTTCCCGTGGCAGTCGTAGAGGCGACTAAGGGACTCGAGGGTGTGTATTGCTATTTCAGGCGATGGGCTATGGCAATACACAATTTTCCGAATGACCCTCAGATATTTGTCAGACGTGGCGTAAACGTACCTAACTATCAGTTTTTTGAGACCGTTTACGCTCTACCCCGCAAGGGATTATGGCCGTGGTATGTGTGTGTGGGTTACTTTTTATCCGACTTTAAAAAACGAAGAAGATTTGGAAACTACTTTTAATGTATGCAAGATTATATTTCCCAGGTGCTCCCATAGTCTTCAGGCTGTGATCTTCAAATGTCATAGGCACAATCACATTTTTTAACATACATAATACAAACATACATATATCACGCCTTTATCCCTTGCGGGGTAGGCAGAATATAAACGGCCGAAAAAACGGACATTTACGCCACGTCTGACAAACGTTAGAGGGTCATTCGGAAAATTGTGTACCGCCATAGTGACAGGTTGTCAGCCCATCGCCTAAAATTGCTATACATACCCTCGAGTCCCTTCGTCGCCTCTTACGACTCCCACGGGAAATAAATGGAGTGATGCTATTCTAAGCCACACGGCAAACTTTTAACCTCTAATATTATTCAGCTAGACGTCTTTTTATATTTTATTACTTTAAATTTACTGGCCCATGCAAAATGTGTTCATAAATACGTTATTCAATAGCAATGCAAACTCTAACTATAATATTTCTGAAGTAGCTTTCGCAACAGCAAGTAGCTTACAAAACGTCCCGCCCATATGTCAGAGCCACAAAGTGTCTTCATTACGCTATCTGGCAATAAAATACAATGTCACACTAGCGGTGCCCGGCCGGCGCCCGCTGCGTAACGACCCAGTGGGTGTGAGACGACCTTTACGACATTTTTATTATTACACCTTATATATTCATCGTTTGAGGAGCTCTGGAGGAAGTTACGAGTATTCTAAGTGAGAGGAGTAATTGGCTGATAAGTGAAATTCCTAGGGTATTTTAGGTTATAAGTACAGGTGGGGTACGTTCAATCGACCATAAATAATTTATCTTTCGTAGCTCTTTTATACTAAAAACTTCTTTCGTCGTCCATAAACATACCGTTCAGCGACGTCAATAGTATAAAAGAGCTACGAAAGATATATTATTTATGGTCAATTGAACGTACCCCAAAGTTGTAAAAAGTCTGCGAAAACTTAACCCAAGCAGTTCTCTCACTTGCAGTTCGTCGCTGCGTTTTTTAACGCACCAAAACTTCTGGCAGACAAGAAGACCTATTCCCATACAAATTTGGCTACGAAGTTGTTTGACAGACGCATCCGTAAACGCAACAACGTAACTTTGTTTGTACGGTCTGTCTGTCCATGGTTTTTTTTCGTGGAGTGTGTACGTGGTTTTTTTTTTGTATACCATGCAACGTACCATACAACTTGCAACAATAAATACCCATAAATGCCCATACGCAGTCACCCCACGTTCCAAAGTTACGGTAAAGCAGTAAATACGGACATTCGGCAATATGCCCAATTTATTACTACAACTATACGGCCGTTTGGTAACGCTTGATGACCTTTATTTATGACAATTAAGTGATAGATCAATTTCTGATGTCAGCAATATTTTTATGAAGAATTTAATAGTGTTATCCTGTGGTGTTTTCTTGACTGTTTCTGTATATCGGTCAAATAAAATATCACTAGCATTTTCAATGGATCTCCTTTAGAAATCAACCAAATTACCTCTATATAATAGACAATTACCAAACGAAATGATATAATAAAAGACGCCGATAGCATTATAAGAAAAAAATATATACACCTACACGTCAAATATTATCAATTCCAACCTTTACATGCCAACTGAATAAACTTCAAACATTCAAAATGGCAATTTTAGTCCGATACGGTTAGTATTATTTGAGGGCATAGCTTAGAAAAATTCTAAAGTCGCTTTTTTGTAAGATTGCGTAACGCCGTAAGGCTATAAAGTACATTTTACATTTGTGAATGGTAGCTTGTTTATTAAATTAAATTTCAAAAACAGTATAATATGAACCAGTATTGTCAACGTGACAATTAAAACAGTTTGCAAACCCAGTTTAAATCGTTTTTAAAATGACACAAAACAATTAATGGGGTTCGGCCAATGGTCCAGAAACTACAAGCTAAAAATAAACAACTTTAATATTTTTGAAACATGAAAAGCTATTTTTTACTTGGTTCAATGAACTAACTACTATCCTACCCATTTTGCTTCTGAAGCCTTCAAAAATATTTTATTCACAACATAATAAGGCAAATTTAGTCGCCAAATTTTATCTCAAATTAATTTTTCATAATTATTCTCCCTGCCCCCACTCATATTTCACTTCATCACCCTAAAAACACTTCATTAAATTAATTTCCCAAAAAAATACGGTATTTTTCCTACACCTCACAAAAGTCTCAATTCAGAGGAAGTTACCGGATGTGACGTCCCAGCCGCCATCATTCATTCCGAAGGGCTTTTGAGAAATTAACGAGATTTCTTTGTAAAATGAGATGTTTTAACAAAACTGTTTTGATATAGTTCGTTATTTATTTTTTGCGTACAATTTTAATGTCATATTTATTTAATTTGATATTATTTGTACATATAATAAAGGTATATAGGTAAGTCGTTTGACGAAGTAGTAAAATAATTTACCTAAAAATAGCATTTAGTCAAAACATTATTCGAGTTAATACCAAAAAGTAAGACGCACATATTTTAGACGTTGTCTTAATTTTGACTCATTGTCAAACGACTCAGATACCTACTGTTTTACTTTCGATGTAAAAACGCCGTTAGTGTAACTTTATTGAAATAACTCTTATTACGAGCTTGTACCTATTTAATACTTTGAAAAAGCTCAGCACAAAAATTTCTGCAATAAACATACATACATACCTACATATATCACGCCTATAATCCCTTACGGGCTAGGCAGAGCGTAAACGGCTGTAAAAAAACAGACATTTACGCCACGTCTGACAAACATTTGAGGGTAATTTGGAATATTATGTATTAGCATAGTGACAGGTTGTCAGCCCATCGCCTAAATATGCAATACACACCCTCGAGTCCCTTAGTCGTTTCTTACGACACCCACGGGAAAGAAATGGGGTGATGCTATTCTAAGCCGGCATCACACGGCAATAAAATATGAAATAAACCATGAAATTGCCTTGTAGTGTTTTGGCTTTTGCCGATAAGCATTACCTAATGGGCCTCTCCCTATTGAAGAGTATTGCCATCCTCACCACGCTTGGCAAGCGAATTGGCGAGCGCAGTGCAAGATATTGCTTTCACAGGGAACGCTTCTGCCCATTTCCTGGATAAATTTGTCCCTCAGTCGCTTTCTACGAAACCCGCGGGAAAGAAATGGGGTGTTGCTATTCTAAGCTGGCATGACACGCGGCGTTTTTTACTAACCGAACAAAAGTATTAAATATCAAAATATAAGTGTTACTGTTATTTTATTCGTTTTATATTTGCATTATGTCCGTGCCCTTATATGCCGATAGCGATTGAGTGACTCAATTTCAATAACTCGCCGGCAAATTTCACACCGAATTATGTTCCCAAAAAAGGCACTTGGGCGCAAACTGCATAATTTGAGTATACTCACTCACACGCACCATACAGTATTAAGTTTTTTTTTTTCAGGTGGGACACTGAGTTGACCCGATGAACCCTGTGTCAGAGTTTATCAACCGCCTACTAATACTAGTAGGCCTCTAACATGGCTGTGTTACGACCACCGCCGTCTAAGTACTAATAGACAGCAACCACGACCGACGACTTAACGCGCCCTCCGAAGCACGGAATCATCTTTCTTACGGACAATCAGGTGGTTCAGCCTGCAATGTCCTAACCAGACTGGAAGCAAATTCACAAAGTGATAATATTAATTATGCGAGTGCTCCTAAACTCCTAATCCGCCTGTCTTATAAAGTCTCACTTTGCGTAGGTCAGCTGGAAGAAAATTCCTAGAAGAAATAAGCTGTCCTGTTGTGTCGTTATTCTTTGTGTGTGTTTCTCTTGTAATGTTTTTGTGTACAATAAACGGTAAATAAATAAAAACTCCTTTCGTAAGACCGGACCGAAAAATTACCGCATTAGCATTCAGCGCGTGTGTCATCAACCTTAAAACAACATGGCTACCTAAATCGGGTGCAGTGTATGCGTTGACCGAAAATTTGCAATTTTTGAACGTTAACGTATATTCGCTCTGTTTTCTGGCGATTTTAAGTAGGTACTGTAATAAACTTAATCGGTTAGTACTTTCCAATAACCTTATTAAGACATAATCGTTTAAATAAATTATCGTAAAGAAATATACTAGGTGTGTCTAATTCCAAGCTAAACTCCCGCAGTGGAAGCGATTTACACAGGTAAATTTCTAGTAAAATACCAGGAGTTCAACTGAAGGCAGACAATGGCCGCGTTACGCAGCGCTAAATAGCATACGCTGCACAATATAGCAGCGCATACTATGAATTAAACGTGAACCTAAATCTATTTAACTTAATTAACTAAGTTGAGTGAAATTGGCAAATGATGTGTTCTGACCTTTACATAACTCAATTCTGTAGTAAATACCGTCTGCCGATCTGGCGTTACGTCACACGTATTAGCACTAGATTATAAGTAAGTACCTCCAAATTATATCACCCCACGAATTCCGCAATTCGTACTAAGGAGTCACAATGATATGGTACAACAAATATGACTAAAGGGAACACACCATTAACACGAATAAACAGTTTTATACTAAACAACCAGGTTTAACACTTACAGTCAACGTGCCGGTCCAAATGCATAAAATACCCAACGGAGAAAGGAAGTTCAGGGAATGGATCAAATGGGAATTCCGTGGGTACTTACAGGGCTGGGTGGAAAAGATATCGACACCCAGCATTCCACTACAGCCTTGGCGCGTTATTCACGTCAAACCACTCACAGCTTCTGTTCGTATTCCACTTTGATATTAGTCATTACGCGTGACCCAACCCGAATTTGGGCCGTACAAACGCGGGCCAAATTGGCCACCTGATGCCTATTCAACGCGACGCTCTCGTGGAAGACGTCGAGACATCCAACAATCACTAAGCCTGGCATTCCAGTACAACCCAGGAGAAACACAATAATACGATGCATCAACACGCGCGATCTCAAATTGAATCGTCCATTACACGCGGCATCACAAAACGCGTGGCGGGAAATCCGCACAATACGCGATACCCTCCCGTCCGAACGGTTTTGAGTGACTGAGTGCGGTGCAGAAAAATCCGCTTGGCGTCTACCAGGCGGCC
The DNA here is from genome assembly GCA_027580185.1 of Tuta absoluta. NCBI lineage: Eukaryota > Metazoa > Arthropoda > Insecta > Lepidoptera > Gelechiidae > Tuta > Tuta absoluta. Next base: position 1,728,971 of record JAQAHW010000023.1, on the reverse strand, counting down.
CGCGCGCACGCCGCCCCCTCGCCCCGCGAGCGAGAAAGGGACAACATATGCCCAGAGCGATGCGTGCGAAATCGCGGCGCATTCATAGACCGTCATTAATACCTAACTTACCCCAGCATAGCAACGCTAAATTAAACATTCACCCGCCCTAGGCCGAATCCCTTAGGCCTATTCACTACTGGGGAGACGAGATAGCGTTGCTATTGCTCGCTTAAGAACTGAATCCCCTACCTGAACTGTCGCGACTCGAGGAGTGCCATCACTACCTGGGAACAAGTTGAGAATGCGCCCTCTGCGCCATCGCAGTGGCGGCAGGTTGGCATCCTTAACCAGAACGAGATCTCCGATGCGAGGGGGTTCAGTTCTGTCCGTCCACTTAAGGCGTTGCTGCAGAATGTGCAAATACTCAAGCGACCATCGCTTCCAAAAATTCTGAGACATTTGCTGCAGCAACTCATAACGCGTCAAACGATTGCTACTGACCTCTGTGTAGGGGTACTCTGGCAAGGCGTTAAGTGGTCGGCCAATTAAGAAATGCCCTGGTGTCAGGGCCTCCAGATCATTCGGATCTGAGCTAAGCGGACACAAAGGACGTGAATTGAGAACGGCCTCAATTTTACAAAACACGGTCGCTAGCTCCTCAAAGGTTAATATCGTTAAACCTATAACGCGCATCAAATGCGTCTTAGCGGACTTTACAACCGCTTCAAATATACCACCCCAGTGGGGGCATCCTGGTGGATCGAACACCCAGTTAATGCCCTGACGGGAGAGGCTCGTGCCGATAGCTTCCTCGTTTTCCGATAAAAACGTTATAATTTCTTTCATACATCGATCAGCGCCCTTAAAGTTGGTACCACAGTCCGACCTGATCAGCGCTGGTCGCCCTCTTCGCGACACAAATCTATCTAAAGCTGCTAAGAAAGCCTCCGTAGTGAGGTCGGCCACGAGTTCCAAGTGGACGGCCTTGGTTGCTAGGCACACAAACACGCACAAATACGCCTTGATTGACTTCGCGTTGCGAAGGCGTGATGCCTTTACCATAAAAGGCCCCGCAAAGTCCGTTCCCACACCCGCAAACGTCCAGGCTTCCGTCACCCGGTCCGGTGGGAGGTCTCCCATCTGAGGTTGCATTGTGGCTGCCTTCAACCGATAGCAAGGCAAGCACCGAAACACAATGCTCCGTACCGTACGTCGTCCAGACAAGATCCAAAACTCGCGCTGCAGAATAGCCAAAAGTGCATTGCAGCCCGCATGCGAGTTTTTCTGGTGACGATCCCTAACTATAAGTTCTACCAAAGGTCCCTTCTTTGGGAGTAACAGCGGATGCCGTGCTGAAAAGGGCAGGTTAGCGTTCCGAAGTCTACCTCCAACCCGGAGCATTCCATGCTCGTCCACGAACGGGTTGAGGCGCACAAGACCTCCCTTCAGCTTTCCACGGCCATCCCTGAGCAGCCTGGCCTCTTCCTCAAAATGTTCCGCCTGGACGACCCTAACCAATAAACTTAGAGCCGCATTCCGCTCCGCAGGCGAGAGGACAGGTGCCAAGTTCCGTTCTGCTTGAGGCTTTCTACAGTTGTTCACGAACCGTTTGATCCAACCTGTCACCCCTAGAAGTTTGTCGAGGGAGCTGTATCGTTCCAGCAAGAAAGCCGCACTAGGCTTAGGTACGATCTGCCCTACGTTCACTCGCAAACCTCGATCAGGTGGCCCAAGCGGCGACCCGCACTCATTGTATGGCCATCTCTCAGGTGACTCAGTCAGCCACTGAGGTCCCCACCACAGTGAGTGACCTACCAAATCAGGGGCCCTACATCCCCGTGAGGCGCAGTCCGCTGGGTTCTGTTCTCCCGGTACGTGTCTCCATACCAACGGAGTTTCCGATCCTTTAATCTGTGACACCCGATTTGCCACGAAAACCTCAAGAGTATGTACCGACGTCTGTAACCAGCACAGAACTATCCTACTGTCGGTCCATGCGTACACCGTTTCATCCAAATTGATGGTACCGCGTAGATTACTAGCGACATGATGTAGCAAGCGCGTGAGAAGCGCTGCTCCCGCCAATTCCAACTTTGGAATGGTCCATCTTGTCCTAACCGGAGCCACCTTACTCTTGGCCATAACTAGACGCACGTCTACAGTTCCCGTTGAACTGACTGTCCGCAAATAGACAGCTGCCGCGTACCCTCGCTCCGAGGCATCACAAAACCCATGTAGGGTAGCCTTACATCCCACCGATGGGAGCAACTTGCGAGGTATGGCGATGCGTACGATCCCTGGTAAGGTGGTCACAAACTTGGTCCAATCATTCAACAGCTCTCCGGAGAGCTGGTCGTCCCAACCCAAGTTTGCTATCCACAACCTTTGCAAGAAGCACTTCGCCATGAACGTCACCGGTGCGATCCACCCGTTAGGATCGAAAGTTCTGGCGATCGTCGATAATACCGAACGCTTCGTCCAAGTCTTCTGCAAAAGGTCTGGCTCGATCTGATACGTAAAGACATCATGCGTTGGCCTATATTGCACCCCTAGGATGCTCAACGTATTTGGATTGTCCGGGTTCTCGAAAAGGTGCGGGTCCTGCTGGAACTCACCTGGCAACCCGGCCAGGAGCTCTGGACAGCTGGACAGCCATTTCCGCAACTCATAACCTCCTGATTCCATGATCGCGATCAGCTCGTCTCGTAGTAGCAGTGCTTGTTGCACGCTATCTGCACCCGTGCAGATGTCATCCACGTAGACGTCGCGATCCAGTACTGCTGCGGCTCGAGGGAATCTTACCCTTTCCTGTGCGGCCAACTCTCGCAGCGTGCGTACTGCCAAAAACGGACTTGGCTTCAGACCATACGTTACCGTGTTAAGCTCATAAGTGACCATCGGCTCGTCAGGGCTCTCACGCCACAAAATCAGCTGGTACCGACGGTCATCCGGGTGTATAATTGTTTGGCGAAACATCATTTTGACGTCTGCGACGAACGCTACTTGGTGCAACCGAAAATCTGTGAGGATGTCCACAATGTCCCGGTTCAACTTGGGACCCGCGTGCAGACACTGGTTCACAGACACACCATTCGATGTAGGAGCAGAACCGTCAAACACTACCCGTATCTTCGCCTCCGGTGACTTCAAAACAGCCAGGTGTGGTATATAGTAATGCTCGACACACCTCCAATCTATGCTGGACACCGACATGTGGCCTAACTCTAGGTACTCCCTCATGAATTCGATATACTTCTGCCGAAGTGCTGCATCTCGCTTCATCTTTCTCTCCATAGCCAGTAGTCTCCGTTCCGCGATCTGTCGCGAACTACCTAAGGAGGGGCGGTTTGGGAGAAATGGCAGCCTGGTAACAAACCTACCTGACGAACTTCGTGCAGTGTTGTACTGATAGAACAGCTCGCACTTGTCATCCTCTGGCTTCCGTCTATCCGCTGTGGGTGGCTCCTCAGACTCCCAAAACCTCTGCAGCACCTCCGACAACACACTACCATAGAGAACCGTATCGCCCTCTGGTAGGTCCTGAGGTCTCCAAACTGGGCCAAAAATAACATACCCCCCTGTGGTATCAACGGCCACTAAACCAGTTTGCTGAAGTACCCGTTTTCTGCCACACCAGAATCTCCCGAGGACGTCTGACCCGAGGAGAACGTCCACCGTACCAGGAGTATCAAAGTCAGGATCAGCTAGCTCTAAGCCTGTGGTTAACCCTCGTACCGTTGACGGTAACCGAACCTGAGGAAGTTTCCCTACCACTTCATCCAGCACCACTGCTGAGGCATGATAGCTGACCCCTGTACCTGTATTACCTAATGTGAACTCGAAGTTCACCTGACCCCGAACGTCAGGCACATCTACACCTCCAATACCTACAGCCCCATCCGTTGTGGGCCTTATATTTAAGCGTAGCCTACTCACCAGCTTACTAGACACAATACAACCCTGAGCCCCTGTATCTAACAAGGCTCTTACCTGTATGCTGCGGCCACCGTATCCCCATACCCAAATCATTGCCGTAGGCAACAATACCGTAATTGGCCGGGGGGCCGAAGCTGGCGTGTAGGCGGCGATTACCTAGCAGGAATCTAAGCGCGGAGTGTCCGCGTCCTGCGGGGGGGTCCCCTCTCTCCGTACACCTTCGAGTGGGTCCCACTCCTGCTGATAGGGACCTCTGGTCCTGTACGCCATGGCTGGCAGCCTATAGTAACCCTGCGGCAGGCGCGCGTACCGTGGATGCGCCTGTAGCCGCGGGTGCTCAGCCAAGGGGAGAGGCATGCGTGGGTCATGAGACCTCACCATTTTGTTCAGTCCCGCCGAGTACTGCATGTACTGGCCCTGGTGTTGGCACCCGCCCGTAGCATCACGTACTTGTGATGGGTGCCCCTGACCTTGGACCTGTGACCACCTACCCTGTTCCGGCACCTGCTGCCGAGGTGGTGACTGTCTCGCGCGTGGTGAAGGGGGCATCACCTGCTGATGTCCCTGGCCTCGTCCCTGAAACCCTGGTGGAAGAGGACTCCTCCTTGGAGGGGGTGGGGAGCGTTGCTCCCGTCTAGGTAGGGCAGACTCCGTCCGCTGACCCGCGTCAGCTCTGCCTCCGTAATCTCCGCTGCGGTTCATGCATAGGAGCTGATGGTGGGCACCCTGGCAGTACCTGCAGTTGGTGCTTGATGGGCACTCTCGCACCTGATGCGGCCCCATACACCTAAAGCACCAACGCCGTTGCTGCACCACACCACGACGTTTCTGCACCCGCTGTGCAGCGAACTCCTCACACGCAGTCACCTGATGCCCCGCCTCTCTGCAGTAGGCACACCTCGATTCCAAATTAGCGACATTGTATCGCCTGGGTGGCCTACTCTTACCGTCTCGCGCCTGTGCACCCGGCCGTTCCGGGCGGCGAGCGGCCGCAGACTCCGCGTGAGGCGACTCTCCAAATTGGGCATCTACCCGCCTGCACTCGGCCTCGAGGAAGGACTTGAGCTCCTCGAAGGTCGGGAGGTAATCAGATGTCTTACCTCCGTGTGACTGTTCAAAACGAGCGGCCATGTCGCTCGGCAGGCGGCGCAACAACGTGTGGACCAGGATATAATCATAGCCTGACACCGGCATCCCCTGTCTCTCAAGAGCGTTCACTGCAACGCAGACAGAGTTGAGGACCTTGGCCCTGAGGTCCGTCCCTCGTGTGATGGTCGGCACGGTGAGCCACTGTTCCAGGAGTTGGTCAATCATGAGACGTTTGTTGCTGTATCTCTCGATCAGCAAACCGCGAGCCGTCTCGTAACTTGCATCATCGACTGGTAGATGCTTTACCAGCTCATGGGGCTCACCTTGCAGCTTGGCCATCAATTGTGCCATTTTATATGCCGGTTGCAAGTCAGTGCGGTTATGAATCACACTGTCAAACAGATCCTGGAATCGGGTCCAATCCGTGTAGTCCCCGTGGAAGACCGGAATCGCCACAGCCGGCAGGGGCACTTGCACCCCCGGTCCCCGCGGACCATGGGGTGGGTCCGGCTCCCCAGCCCTACGCCTGGTGATCACAGCAGCCGCCTGCTGGATCTCCTGCCCTATCTCCAGGCACTGGGTCACATTCGCCCGGACCGTAAGTTTGACCTCCTCATCAGGCGTCCCATCAAATAACTCCTCGCATCCAGTGAGGCAATCCAACACCTCCGCGACCCGTTCGTCAATCCGTTGCGCACAAGCGATGAGTGCGTCCTCTCGGTCCCCGCGACCGACCATCGCCTGCTTAGTCGCGAACCACATTAGGTGCGCTCTAATTTTCGCCTGAAGCTGTCTAATTGTGGGAGCCATGGTACCAACCCAAAGTAACACCGAACCTTACAATAAAAAACAATAATAGACAATCGGCCCTGATCCTACCGTTAGGATATCCGCACAGGGTAAACACAACGATAATAACAAGCAATTCACTAATTGATTGGCCCTGATCCTACCGATAGGATATTCTACACAGGGCACACACTACAATCACAATAAATATATTTTTTTTTTATGTAGGTAGATTAAAAATCTTATACTAAAGTAATCTTAAATCTAGTGGTTTTCTGAACCACGCTCTGCTACTAAAAATTGTCTAATTCCAAGCTAAACTCCCGCAGTGGAAGCGATTTACACAGGTAAATTTCTAGTAAAATACCAGGAGTTCAACTGAAGGCAGACAATGGCCGCGTTACGCAGCGCTAAATAGCATACGCTGCACAATATAGCAGCGCATACTATGAATTAAACGTGAACCTAAATCTATTTAACTTAATTAACTAAGTTGAGTGAAATTGGCAAATGATGTGTTCTGACCTTTACATAACTCAATTCTGTAGTAAATACCGTCTGCCGATCTGGCGTTACGTCACACGTATTAGCACTAGATTATAAGTAAGTACCTCCAAATTATATCACCCCACGAATTCCGCAATTCGTACTAAGGAGTCACAATGATATGGTACAACAAATATGACTAAAGGGAACACACCATTAACACGAATAAACAGTTTTATACTAAACAACCAGGTTTAACACTTACAGTCAACGTGCCGGTCCAAATGCATAAAATACCCAACGGAGAAAGGAAGTTCAGGGAATGGATCAAATGGGAATTCCGTGGGTACTTACAGGGCTGGGTGGAAAAGATATCGACACCCAGCATTCCACTACAGCCTTGGCGCGTTATTCACGTCAAACCACTCACAGCTTCTGTTCGTATTCCACTTTGATATTAGTCATTACGCGTGACCCAACCCGAATTTGGGCCGTACAAACGCGGGCCAAAATGGCCACCTGATGCCTATTCAACGCGACGCTCACGTGGAAGACGTCGAGACATCCAACAATCACTAAGCCTGGCATTCCAGTACAACCCAGGAGAAACACAATAATACGATGCATCAACACGCGCGATCTCAAATTGAATCGTCCATTACACGCGGCATCACAAAACGCGTGGCGGGAAATCCGCACAATACGCGATACCCTCCCGTCCGAACGGTTTTGAGTGACTGAGTGCGGTGCAGAAAAATCCGCTTGGCGTCTACCAGGCGGCCCGCGCGCACGCCGCCCCCTCGCCCCGCGAGCGAGAAAGGGACAACATATGCCCAGAGCGATGCGTGCGAAATCGCGGCGCATTCATAGACCGTCATTAATACCTAACTTACCCCAGCATAGCAACGCTAAATTAAACAGGGTATAACAAGCCGAAAGCAAGTCAAGGTACTCATGAAACTGAACAAATTTCCCGTGGAACATACACACACACATATATCGCACCTATAATCCCTTGCGGGGAAGAGATGGAGTCGTGCTATTCTACTCTGCCGGCACCACACTCCATCTCTTCCCGTGGGGGTCGTAAGAAGCGACTGAGGGATAAATCCGACCCAAGTACAACGGTCCTGGAGAGGCCAACTCCACAATTAAACCCGGAACGGGGTCTCCGTCAGGCGCGTGTGACAGAGATCTACCGCGCGGCAGACTCCTGCAGCCGACCTGGCTCCGCACGTATCGACTAGTCGTTCCTGCGGATCCAGCCAGGAAGGCCGAGAGGGTGGCGCAGGTCCTGAGCAGCCCTGCGTTTTCCATAATTGCGTCCCAGGCAACGCAGTGTCTGTAGAGAGGACACTGAAAAGTCTTGCCTCAGACACTAAAATAATCGTCTGTCACAGACGTGTGAGCCCAATGATGATGATGATGATGAATCCCTTGCGGGGTAGGCAGAGCGTAAACGGCCGCAAATAAAGGACATTTACGCCACGTCTGACAAATATTTTAAGGTTATTCGGAAACTTGTGTATTGCCATAGTGACACGTTGTCAGCCCATCGCCTAAAATTGCAATACACACCCTCGAGTCCCTTAGTCGCCTCTTACGACTCCCACGGGAAAGAAATTGGGTGATGCTTTTCTAAGCCGGCATCACTCGGCATGACGGCATGGAACATTTTTTTTTTTTTTTATTAATGATGGGTTTGCTCTTGACTCTCGTCTAGGTCATAGGACAGAGACAGAGTCTAAGATGGAGCGAGCTCACCCAGAAGAAGCCTGTTTACTCTTACTTTGAATAGATTAGGGTTGTATGCGTTTGGAAACACAGACGCAGGTAGTGAGTTCCACTCTTTAGCAGTGCGCATTATAAATGATGACTGGAAGCGCTTAGTCCGAATTGGTGGAATGGCTACCAGGTACGGATGGTATCCGGCGGTGCGTCTGGATGTCCGATGGTAGAAGGGAGCTGGTGGAACAAGGTCGTGAAGCTCTTGAGCACACTCTCCGAAGTACAATCTATAAAAAACCGACAAGCAGGCAACCTTGCGGCGATGTGCCAGGCTATGTAGCTTGGTGTCCACCAGTTTTATGTCGCCTATGAGCCTCTTGGCCCTGCGTTCCACCGAGTCAAGAGCGGCAAGTTGGTATTTGGCTGAGCCATCCCAAAGGTGACTGCAATACTCCATGCAGGATCGGACTTGTGCTTTGTAAAGAGTTAAAAGCTGTCCAGGCGTAAAGTATCTCTTCACTCTATTCAGGACGCCCAGCTTTTTAGCCGCCGTCTGAGCCTTGTACTCGATGGTCGCGCCGAAGTTTAGATTTGATGTCAACTCCATGCCTAGAAGCTCAAGCCTGTCAGTGACTGGGACAGATGTACCCCGAAAAGTAGGTGTCCAGTCGAAAGGACTCCTTTTTGCAGTGAAAAGACACGCCTGTGTTTTGGTGGCATTGAATGAGACCAGATTGTCGTCGCCCCATTGGGAGACAAGACTTAAGGTCAGATCTGTTCGCTCTACCATGGCCTTTCTTAACTAACGTATTTCATCCCCACTGGCATCTGTCAAGTATCTCTCTGAAACGGTACTATCATCTGCGTATCCAACAATACCATGCCGAAGGAGGTCATTGATGTGCAGCAGGAAAAGAGTTGCAGAGAGAACAGACCCCTGAGGAACTCCGGCATCAATGGCCATAAGGACAGAGGAGCAGCCGTCAACGACTACTCTGATGGACCGTTCACTAAGGAAGTCTGAAATCCAAGTACAAAAATCAGCTGGGATGCCATAAGCAGGAAGCTTGCTGAGCAGACTTGCATGCCAGACCCTGTCAAAGGCCTTCGAGATATCGAGTGAAACGGCAAGTGCTTCGCCGTTTTTCTCGATGGCTTCGCCCCAGCAGTGCGTGACATACACAAGAAGATCACCAGTAGACCGCCCCCGGCGAAAGCCATATTGACGGTCACTGAGAAGATCATTGTCTTCAAGGTAGGTCAGCAACTTACTATTAAGTACCCTCTCCATAACCTTGCATAGGATGGAGGTAATAGCAATTGGACGGTAATGGGCAGGGTCAGCACGGTCGCCCTTTTTGGGGACTGGTTGCACATTAGCAAGCTTCCAGGCCCCCGGCACCGTTCTTTCTTTAAGAGAGAGGCGGAACAAGCGTGTCAGCACAGGAGACAGTTCAGGCGCACATAGTCTTAACACTCTCGCTGGTATGCCATCAGGTCCGCCGGCTTTGTTCACGTCTAGACTGCACAATACTCTTCGAACCTCTTTAATGTGTACTGCGATCTCCGTCATCGTAGAATCGCAACGAGGTACAGTAGGTGGTTGCTTGGAGCCAGCGTCCAGACGTGAGTTGCTTGCAAACAAGGAAGCGAACAAATTTGCTTTCTCACTTGCAGAGTAAGCCAGCGATCCATCAGGTTTCAGCATTGGAGGTAAGGTGGGACGACAGAAATTAGTTTCAACCGCTTTGGACAGGGACCAAAACTTTTTACTACCCGGAGGGTGTGATGCTAGTTTGGCCCCTATTCGTCCGACATGGTCAAAACGTGCCACGTAAAACCCGTTTGCAAGACTTGGTGGCAGAGTTGAAGGTTCTTTTCTTCGCGCGAACCCTACGTGCTCTTAATTTGCAGTCGCGAGCCTTGACCCAAGCTTGGTATGCCGATTCTTTACGCGCCTCAGCTTGGGCGCATTCTGCGTTATACCAAGGCTGGGCTTTGTGACCGAGCGGGATGTCGGAGAATGGAATAAAATATTCCATCCCCTGCCGAATCACGTCTGCAACCGCATCTGCACAACACGAGGGGTCACGCGAAGAGAAGCACACTTGACGCCACGGGTAAGATGCAAAGAAGTGCCGCATCTCTTCCCAATCTGCTGACTCGTATCTCCAAACTCGCCTCGTGCCCCTGGGGCTGTCATCCAGAGGAGAGCAGGTCGATACGGATTTCACCAGACAGTGGTCGGACGTTCCCAGCGGAGCTGAGACCGAAACTGAATGACTGTCTGGATCAGTTGTCAGCAACAAGTCTAAGCAATTGGGTGTATGGCCGTCGATATCCGGTATCCGCGTAGCTACATTCACCAGCTGGGTCAGATCTAGCGATAATGCAAACTTGCGCGCCTCTAGCCCAGCATGGTCAGTTTTCTGGAACGGGAACAACCACTCCTTATGGTGGGCATTAAAGTCCCCCAGAAAAGTTAGCTTCGCTGTCGGGTATCTTTGCTGTGCTACGTCTGTCGTTTCGACTAGGTAATTGAAAAGCGCTGTCGTCTCCTGGTCACCGCTGTGCGATCGGTAGACGCCGACATATAGAGTTTTCTCCACGCCAGAGTCCTCCAGTAGCCAAATGGCAGAAAAACTCGATTTCTCAAAGCAACGGAGACGACGACAACAAATGTCATCGCGGACATACACACAGACCCCAGCTTGCTTCTTGAACTTATGCTCAAGAGAGTAACCCGGGTAGTTGAGGTACGCCACGTCCGACGGTGTTGTTATCTTCGTCTCCGTTAGGAAGAACAGGTGCGGCTTCTCGGTCTCAAGGTGGTGATGGACCGGATCGAGATTGGAGTGCAACCCTCGGATGTTAATGAGGTGCACTTTTTTTGGGAGGAAGTGTAGCCGTTGTATAAACCTATTCTTCTTTTTTACTTTTTTCATGATTTGAGTGTTTGTGGGGAAAAAGTTAGTTAGCCCCATACCAGAACATAATTATGTCGAAAAAAATTGACCTTCCATAGTAAATTAACCAGATGATCTGCAATTTTGTATGGAAGGTCGAATGTCTTTTTTTATGTTTCATGGAGAAAATCTTTGATGCGTATTCAATTTTTCCGTAATTGAACCGTACATAGGTGAAAGCCAAAACGAAAAAGATTTTTTCCTACTTACTTAAGGCAAGTGCAGCCGTCAAAGACCTCGAAGTGGCGCCACTTCACAAAATAAAAGATTTCTCTTTATGCACACTATCTATCAGAAAATCCGTTGCCCAAGTTTTTAGTATTATCCTTAAGTAAAATTTGATACTGCAAACTACCTACCAAACTACCAAAAGTACCTAAAACCGGCCACTTTTGTTATTAATTGCCGTAACTTTAATTACAGCAAAAAAGTTTGCAGATTCTAATTTAACATAAGGAAGGATAATACAAAAAAATTGGACATCGGATATACGGATAAATTATTTGTATAAAGAGAAAACTTGGTTTGTGTGAAGTGGCGTCACTGTCGAGGACGTTGACGGCTACACTCGCCTTAAGCGCCCCGCGCTTCCTAAATTTGTGCTATTCGGTAATTTTCAATATTTTTCATATTCGACCTATGTTCCACGGAGAAAGTTGTTCAGTTTGGTGAGTACCAAGACTTTCTTTCTCTTTGTTACTGCTTGTATATTTAGTTTCTACAAACAAAATGTCAAAAATGTATGCGTACGTATTACGAACTACGAAACTTAAAACGTGTTGTGTGTGTGTTGTTTTTCTCTAATGTAATTGTTCTGTGTTTTATTTTGTGTGCAATAAACAGTTTTATAAATAAATAAATAAATTCAAAGTTTTTCAAAGAACCAATCAGTTCACCCTTTTAGGAAGGTACAACAGACATAGACACGTGTTTTTGAGACGAGCAAAAACGTCTGCTACTGAAGTGCGTCTACCCATAGGTAGTCCACGACCCACGCTCTCCGCCCGTGTGTCCGTACCCTTAGATGAATCTCACACACACCGGATGGTACTGCGATTCGTGACAGCCACCACCATACAAATAAACTGTGACAGCCGCAATTTAATGCGGTGTGGCATGGATCAGATGTTTGTTTTGTATGGGATTTTGTAAAATCGTTTTCGTGTGAAAAATCATCAACAGCCACAACAGTCCACGGCTGGACATAGGTTCCCCCTATTGGGAGTTTTTTGCTGACCACGCTTGGCAGGTGGATTGGCGAGAGCAGTTCAGGCAGGGCCTGAAGTCTGCTAAATATTTTTTCTTTTTATTATTGTATTTCTCTTGTTCCCGTATTATCCCTTTTTCCACCCCAATTAGTTTGGCTGGAAGAGATCTCTTATAGAGATCAGCTCGCCTATGTATTTAATTATAAGTTTGAACATTGTGAATATATGCAAAAAAGAATATATAATAAAATTCGTTTCAGTTGTTTGTTAATGGCCTGTCAGTGTCTCAGTTTCGGTCATTTCGTATTCTGCTAACAGTTTGAAGTATTGAAAATCACAGTAGCATTATAATGATATTGGAGTGTCGCTGGCATTGCAAGGGTAAAAAAAATAAGAGAATCCGGGCTCTGTTGTATTCACATACACTGCGGCTCATTCCATGGAAACTTTAGTCCGGAAAACGTCTGTAAAACACCGGAAGATCAAGCGGCACGTGTGTAAACCACCTCATACCGTGTGTGGAACCGACATTATGCACCGGCACGCTTACGGCACGTCCTCAAGCTATTTACACACCCCTATCACGCCAAAACACACCGTAACTCCATACAACAAGATCACTTTCCCAACAAACACACTCAATCATCCTTATTGACATTTACATGAGCTCCACAATTCTCAAACTTAATCTAATTTCGAGTTTTATGCGTAATGAATAAAGTTGAAATTACAATGTCAAGGTTTGTTAAGGGCCAGTCACAATGTTTGCTCGATCTTTTGTCGGTCGTGATAATCCGTGCGTGCAATGCAAGCGCGCGCTCAGGGCCCTTAAGGCGGTTGGCAGAGGATTAAAATAAATCTCCTTTTTTCCCGGCACTAATAAAAGGCGACGAGTGATCGATGTAAGTTGGCGGTAGAAAGGACGCGACAAAATGATAAAAAATATGCTTTTAGCCACAAGGGAATGATGAAGTTGTTTATTATAAAATGAATTTATCAAGGGTCCCGTCCCGCCGTCAAAGATAATATTAATGTAAACACAAATTTGAACAATAAAGGAGGTAATAAACGCATCAATCATTCTTGCTTCCAATTATACAAACATCGTTCATTAACTCGCGGCAAAAAGGTGATTCCCGTGTAATAAAAGTATCAACTGGACTCATTAGTCATTACTTAGCTACATTTACCATTTACAAGCTAAACGGCTGTCCCTAGAGCGGCGCATCCGTCATCCATCACCGTCATACGCGATCATTTGTACTAGCCGACGTCGCTTCCAGCCATCCCGGTATTGAATCCTGGACTGTTTGAGTAATGACACCCCCCATCCCGTCCCGACGCCGGCCATACTGATTTATTAAATAAATTAACGTCCCAATGATAAACGATCATTTAAAACCCTGCAAATTTCAAACGCGAACTGCGCCTTAACAAACAACTCAGCCGTCTAAACGGCTCAACATTTCTTTTTCAATCTAATCCCGCTTTCAAATTTGGAATAATACGTGTTTTCTGCCAATTTTGACGCGAATACGCCCAATAAATGTCGCTATACAAACTTTTTTCGCGCACCTTCTTTATGTTGGCCATAGACAAAAAAAGTTTACGCGCGATCTGCGGAAAAGAAAATAAATCGACATCCGAATGGAACGCACCCTCGTATGGGGTGCGATATAAAAACAGGGGCAACCCCCAGCAATGAAATGGATACAATAAATAAATTCTATAATTAACTGTATTCATCTATCAAATTATCTGCTGTTTGCATTGTAACCCCGCAAATTTGGAAGCGAAACGACAATAGAGTGATTTCGAGTGAAAAACGCGGGAATTTAGCTAGTTTGACAGTTGGGGGCGGCCATATTGCATTGTCATTTCTACAAAACGGTGCAGCGAGGGTGTAAATAGTCCGGATATTTTCACATCTGTGTGAATCGGGTAAATGTGTACGAATGACCCGATTTCGGCCAAATTAGATTAGCACAATGCAAAGTTTAAACTCTAACATCTGCCAAAATGGTGCCAACTGTTCACAAAGTTCGAACTGTTTAGAAACTAAATAGTTATTCGCTATTCCTCCTACTTCTTTTTGTTTCCATACAAACCACTGGAAATGAATGGGATGATGCTATTCTAAGCCGGCATCACACGGCTAAAATCAGCATAAAATATATTAATATGAATCTTAAAGGGACACCATCAGTTGAGGAAACTAAGGCTGTGCGTTACAAACGTACACTTATCTGGGGCCCCTGGTGTTGTACTAATGATACTTGATGTATGCTTAGTTATCTTATTAGTAGAAGCATTATTTCAACCGTTGACTTGCTAATTACCTCTATGAAGACACAGGCACGGACACCAAACCCACATTACTTTACTGACGTGCGAATGAAGCCAGACTATCTTAGTCGGTGGTATAATTGTGAGAAAACCTAAATAATACCGGACGATGTAAATATTGCCTGAAATATATACATATGTATGTACTAAAGGTTGTCTGGAAGAGATCGCTTTCAGCGATAAGACCGCCTTTGCGCACTTTAGATTAAGATTTTCTGTTTTTTAATTATCCAGTATTTGTGTGTAATAAGAGTTTTTACTTACTTACTTACTATGTATGTATGTAATAACTTTATTGCACCAAATAAATATCACAAAAAAACACAAATAACAGAAAAGGTAAGGCACAAAGGCAGATACATATCACGCCTATAATCCCTTGCGGGGTAGGCAGAGCCCAAACGGCCGCAAAAACGGACATTTACCTATGCCTCGTCTGCACAACATTTGGAAAATGGTGTATCGCCATAGTAACAGGTTGTCAGCCCATCGCCTAAAATTGCAATACACACCCTCGAAACCATTAGTCGCCTTAAACGACTCCCAAGGGAAAGAAATGGGGTGATGCTATTCTAAGCCAGCATCACTTGCCTGAAATACTTCTGCGGAATTATAAACGCGAATACGTGTTCACACACTGCTGTCATGCTCTTCTCGCAGCAATATGAGTGAACGAGATAGCAATACATTCCGCACGCGCTCGTGCTGCCGTTCCTTTGACTCGTGCACGAAAAGCCGACACAAGTGGCAGCAGCATGACGAGTAGCAGCGCGAGTTATCTGTTTACATGCTCGCACTTCCCACTTCCCTTACTATTTCCCTGCCCATATAGGTATAGTGTGAACGTGTTATTAGAAACTAGATTTCCGTCCAGCGATTTGCCCGCTGTCACTCATTTTCCCGTATTAATAGTTGTTTTCCCGCAGTAAAAAGTGGCCTATGTGTTATTCCCGGTTATACTCTACCTGTGTACCAAATTTCATCCAAATCGGTCAAGCCATTTGAGCGTGAAGAGGTAACAAACATACATACATACACACACAAACTCTCAGATTTATAACATTAGTACGGAGTGCGGATTACTTCTACTATTATACGATCTGTGAACAATACGCAATTAATCATGATGCTTTCAAATTTATGTTTACATATCGTCAAGGCAAATAGAGTACCCATACAACTAAAGCTTTTGGGGTCAGGTTACAACAAATATGCAAAGTTCTGACCCCTTTGTCGAGTTTGTACTAAAACTAAAATATTTGACCTCTGCGCCATGACGTATTTCTGAAAAGTTAAGACTAAAGAAAAAATATAGATGAAGCATGTCGTTCCTCAAATCGAAGCTAAAAGAAAAACACATATAAACGCCAATATGTATGGACAGACAGACAGACAAGTGGACGAAATTATACATCTATCGCGTATGTATAATATTATATACTTAATTTGACTACAAAACCCTAAAAAGGGAAACTTATTTGGTTGAGTGATTCCCGTAGATCGAAAGCAGTAGGAGCTATAGACATTAAGACTATTCTCGACTTACAGGGTTATTTTATTTATTTATTATGTTATTCTATTTCCTTCGGAAACCTTACAACCTAAAGCATAAGAATAGATAATAATACTGCGTATAGAAGCGAAACTCCTTTGTCTGGGCCCCAAAAGCCGCGCTTTAAACACCTACTTCCCCCCGCAGCCCGTAACGCCCCGCACTCTCCCGCGCTTTAAGTCGGGGCTGTCACGTGCCAATAATTTTATTCCAGACTAGCGGCCAATCAAGCGGTTGCGATTGCGACCACTGCTAACAGTTTTCCCGTGGGAACAAAATATTTACCCGTTTTAAAGTCTTACCTTACCATTTTATTGTTAATAGGTAGGTAATATATTACAGCCTACTCTTGTACTGGCTCATAAGTATGTATTTAAATACCTTACCTCACCGAACTATCTACCTACTGCGTGGTATTGACGGACGATCTAGGTTATTCTCGCTCGGCACACGGCACAAAGCACACCGCCACCACGCCGCCGCCGCCTCCGTTTGATACCTACCTATTCGCCGCCTCGCCGATTGACCAAAATGCAATAATTTTAAAAGATTTGCGATGAATATTAATTGTTTGTTATACCTATTCAAGGATTTCTTATCAAATGAACTTTTTGTTGCAGTCGAGCGGTGTTAAGTAGGTACCTACTTACCTACGTTAAAAAACATACCTACGATACGAATGCGCTTATTTATCATTATCAGCTAACAATGAATTAGGCACCTAGGTAGTTTAAATTAGAAAATGGAAACTAGGTACCTACGTAAGTAAAAATAGGAGTACACACAACAATTACGTATAATAACGAATGGTAGGTACCTAGGTATTTACTGTAAAATCATAACTTACCTTGGCTCATCTTTAGGCAAATTAAAAAAACTTAGATGCGGAGTCTTCCTCGCATCACTTTTGCAGCCATACACACCACAATAATTCGGCATTGCTAAATTTTTCACAAAAAATGAAAATTCGACCCGCACGACGAACGTTTCCGCGGCGAAGCGCACTCCCGACTGAATTGTTCGCTAAGAGACAGCCAGACGGATTGACCTTGAGCGCGTCTGGAGCGGGAGTGTCATCTCTATGTGATTTCTACTCTATGCCTAAAGTATTATGCTTTAAGCCTTTAGGTAGCTGTTTCTGAGCTGAAGCTATTAGAGCTGAACAACTAAGTACAAGGGTTTTAAAGTCAGTATGTAAACTTTTTTGAGAACTTGCATTATTGCACCGCAGGCAATGTTTGACCTAAACTTTGCTAGGTAATTCTAATGATAATTACAATAACATCTTTTACTATGCCGTGTGATGCCGGCTTAGAATAGCATCACCCCATTTCTTTCCTGTGGGAGTCGTAAGAGGCGACTAAGGGACTTGAGGGTGCGTATTGCAATTTTAGGCGATGGGCTGACAACCTGTCACTATGGCGATACACAATTTTCCGAATGACTCTCAAATATAATTATGTCAGACGTGGCGTAAATGAAAGTTTGTTTTGCGGCCATTTACGCTCTAACTACCCCGCAAGGGATAAAAGGCGTGAAATGTGTGTGTGTGAAAAACATATGAGCTGAAGGTATAGAACTGAACGAACAACAACTAAGTACAAGGTTTTTTTAAAGACAGTATGTAATCTTTTTTTAGAACTTTTTTGTGACTTTCGCTATCACTATAGTAGTTTATACGTAAACTTTGCTGGGTAATTCTAATGATAATTACTTTAACATCTTTTACTATAAGCTATATCCAATCGCATACAACCCTAATCTCTTCAGAGTAAGAGTGAACAGGCTTCTTCTGGGTGAGCTCGCTCCATCTTAGACTCTGTATCTGTCCTATGACCTAGACTAGATTCAAGAGCAAACCCATTCTAAATAAAAAAAAACGAGAAAAAGTCTCTACAATTACATTTGTTTAGCTACTTCTGCCAACATTACTTTAGTCTACGGCCTAAACTATTTCCGACTTAAAGTTGGAATACTGGGTCAATAGTTAGACGTCAGTAGAAGAATAGCCGAGTTATTTCAATGCAGTCGGCTTAGTAGGATAAACTCGAGAAATAGAATTTGCAGCTCGGGAATATATTTTGGATTAGGTCGAACCGGGTTAATATAGTGTTTCTCTCGGACAACCAATATACATACACATATCACGCCTATTATCCCTTGCGGGGTAGGCAGAGCGTAAACGACCGCAAAAACGGACATTTACGCCACGTCTGACATATATTTGAGGGTCATTCAGTAAATTGTGACCAACCAACGTGCCCCTATATCAGATACGAAAGGAAAACATGACATACTAATACAAATAATTTCATTATATACATAGCTACTAAATATTAAATTAGATTCACATTAGCGAGAAAGGATCGCGTAGATATATCATCCGTATTACCATATTTGCATCCCCCTTGATTACCATTCATAATAGAGAGCCTATCAAACTACCCCTTTTAAAGGATCATTTTATTCTGGTTTTTCTCGTAAAGTGTATGAAGGACCAATTCAAGTAGTATCCTGTTGAAGAGCTGGTTATAGGACCTGGCTATGCTAGTGTTTTAATGTGAGCAGTCAGTTTATAGAAGTTGGAAAATAAGTGGAGTCGTTTCGTTTTAGGGTTCCGTACCCAAAGGGTCAAAACAGGGTCTTATAACATGGACTTGACTGTCTGTCTGATTGTCTCTTTTTTCTGTTTCTGTCTGTCTATCATCAGGCTGTATATCATAAACCGTGATACTTAGAAAGTTGGAATTTTCACAGATACAGTATTTCTGTTGCCGCTATTACAACAAATAAAAAAAATCAATCAAATAAAAATTAATTGAACTCCTCTACAAAAAGGTATTTTTTGCTTGATTTCATCTATTATGTTTCGGAGGCTGTATCTGTAATTCATGAACGATAATAGATAGAAAGCTGCAATTTTCAAAGAACATTTATTACTGTATCATGTCTCATTATAAATTGTTCCTGTCCATGTTTTTGTGTACAACAAAATGGTTAAATATAAAATAAATACTCTTGCCGCCATATCAATTAAACCCAAAAAAAAATTATGATCTATAATATACATTTAACGGTGCTCTGCAACAAACGTGATTTTTATGCACAATGGTACGGAAACATTCGTGCGCGAATTTTATATAACACTAGACCGACAATATCGTGCGTAATGAGTCAGTTTCATGCTGTTTTAAACTAACCATGACAAGATACAAAGGAAGTCCAAAAATAGTTAATGGTCATCAAAAGTCGTATATTTATATCAACCGATTCAACAGTCAACCCTTCCTCTCCCAATAATAGTGCTATAACTATGCAGCTATTATACAATTATATAGCCACTATAACACTATAAGGTGCTACAGATAGCCGTAACGAGTTATTTCTGCCGCCCGGCGCGGTTGTGTTACGATTTATAGCAGTTTTGTAACACCGGGTTTTATCTTTTTTTGAGGAACTGTTGATCTGGGGTGGCATTCCTTCACGATTTCATATTATAATGATATAGAATTAAATAAACTCGTTTGATGGTTCGGTTTATTGAAACTTTTGATATTTTGGACTTTTGAGACGATCTCGTCAAAATGTATACTCATCATCGTTTCTGGGCCGAGATTCTCTTTTTTACACGAATGCCCAACCAAAAAAGGAGTGCAATGTTTTTAGAGTTCATGTATGTATGTGTGTATATATGTGCGATTCTTTAAAGGACTGAAACTCGTTAACCACTGAACTGAATCAAATGGGATGGGGTATGTAAAGTTAAAATATTTTATACTAGCTTTTACCCGCGACTTCGTCCGCGTTCGATATTTTTTTAAAGCACAGGTTTTAAAGTAGATATGTATATTCATAGTAAGTATGACAGTGATATTAGAACAGTTCTTATCTCTACTGTTTAAGGATGACTTGCTTGCTTCTGTTGTTAAAGGGACAATTCAAAATTTGCTATCCGGTGCACTGCCCTGAGAAATCAATATTTGTAACCAAATTCATTTAATACAAAAGTCAGTAAATAACAAAAAAATCCTCGGTAAAAAGTTGCCAATATTCTTTCTCAACTTATTCCCATCATACTGAACAACATTTGTTTAGAAACCATGTCTGTATCTCTAATAGTTTAGGTGGGCTCCTGATGGTACACCTGGTGGTCTACATAATGTAATCCAGATCCTCAATGTCCTTGTGAAAAGAAGCGGCCCATCATACTGAACAACTTTTGTTTTAGAAACCATGTCTGTATCTCTAATAGTTTAGGTGGGCTCCTGATGGTACACCTGGTGGTCTACATAATGTAATCCAGATCCTCAATGTCCTTGTGAAAAGAAGCGGCCCATCATACTGAACAACTTTTGTTTTAGAACCATGCCTGTAACTCTAATAGTTTAGCTGGGCTCCTGATGGTACACCTAATGGTCTACATAAGGTACTCCAGATCCTCAATGTCCTTGTGAATAGAAGCGGCCCATCAAACTGAACAACTTTTGTTTTAGAACCATGCCTGTATCTCTAATAGTTTAGCTGGGCTCCTGATGGTACACCTGGTGGTCTACATCTGTACTCCAGACCCTCGAATAGTGATAATAAGTAGCCTATGTCCGTTCTCGGTATGCTAGCAATCTCTGTGCCAAGTTTCATGAAGATTGGTTCAGCGATTTGGTCGTGAAAGCGTAGCAGACAGACAGACAGACAGACAGAGTTACTTTCGCATTTATAATATTAGTGTGGATTCTTTTCTGAATGAATAAACCATTTTAAGAAACTAATTTGGTTTTTTTGTTCATTGGATCATCCGTGAATTTATAATGAATTTCTAAAATATATTGTTTGATGACGTCATTGTTGCGAAACTGCGCACAATCATTGCAGCGAACGTATTCGATTCGTTAAAAATCCAATAAATCCAAATAAATCAGACTTTTTTTTATTTTATTAATGATGGGTTTGCTCTTGACTCTAGTCTAGGTCATAGGACAGAGACAGAGTCTAAGATGGAGCGAGCTCACCCAGAAGAAGCCTCTTAAGGCACTGGCGCTCCCACACACTGACGGAACGCAGCAATCTACTTGGCGCCAGACTTCGGTGGGATGGTGGTCGCGAGCCAGGCGGCTCCTTGCGGAGCCTTCCACCGCTTAGTGGGATCGTTCAGCCGGACTTATCCACAGGCAAGCCTGTGTTGTGCAAGCCTTTTTCATAAATTTGACACTGACGGTGACTGATGTACTAGGATTTATAGTTTCTAATACCAATGGTTATCTTGAAGGAGATCATGAAAGAGATTCGTTTCATTATTGGTCAGTACGACGTCTCACAGGTCAAATGAAAGTTATTTAGTTTTTTTCATAAATAAGAGTAAACTTTAACTTTTTCTTACTAATTATAAGATTGTTTTAATTTAGACTAAAATGTCTCCAAATGGTTTTCTTATTTTATGTCTTCCAGCTATGCTTTACATACCGAATTGTGTCGGAAGAATCCTTACATTATCCAGAGTGTCATTAGCTAGGCTTTATCTCAGAAAGCAGGCGCGTTTTTAATTTATTTTATCTACACTCGTCTCATAATGTTCGAATTATGAATTCGAAAACACATGCATAATGACCTACTTTATGCATTCTGCCTATAAAAACTAGGGTTTACTATAAATTACATAAGCGTAATGACTTATAATGAGAAAACTCTTAATACGATAAAGTTGAGAAATGAAACGAAGTTTTTTTCCAATACTTAAATCGCTATCTTCCGCCGCACCTGACAGCTGTTGTTGTTGTACGGCAATTTTTCGGATGTTGTTCAGTTGTTTTAATAGGTTTTTGTGCTGTTGTTGTTAAGATGTTGTTTAGTTGTTGTTCAGATGTTGATTAGTTGTTGTTCAGATGTTATTCCGATGTTGTTCAGTGTTGTTCAGTTGTTGTTCAGTTGTTGTTCAGTGTTGTTCAGTAGTTGTTCAGTTGTTTAGTTATTTGCTGTTGAGACTCGACATCTAAACAACTGTTAGTAAAGAATCTTCAAAAATTCATATCAAGCCATATTACGTTCTCGTATTGAATTTGACCATGTATCGGGCCTTGCAATCGCCGGTGCGGACGTTTGGAAAAGTGTTCAACTGAGTAAATTTTTTAGAGTGTAGATAAAATAGTGTATGCAACTGCATAATTAGGCGTTAGAATGCTCGTGTCAATCTATTATCACACTCGGCTACGCCTCATGTGATAAACAGACACTCGCATTCTAATGACCCCCATTATGTGACAGTTGCATAAACTACTATTATAATGCTTTTTTACCTTTGCAGTGCCAGCGACACTCCACTTTAATTATAATGCCACTGTGATTTCCTATATCTCAAACTGTTAGCAGAATACGAAATGACCAAAACTGTCACACTGACAGGCCATTGACATACAGCTGAAACGATTTTTAATTAGCAGATTTCGGGCCCCAGCATAGACGCTACCTATTTAGCTCATTCTTACAGAATCTTTACCTCATCTGTCGACATTTTTGAAACCGATGTGTTTACCTGTGAACAAATAATTTAACTGTTAGTCCAGTTTAAAGTCTGTTTTACATCTGGATATAATCCATAATCTACAATCCCTTGCGGGGTAGGCAGAGCGCATACCGCCGCAAAAAACGTACATTAACGCCACGTTCTAACCAACATTTGAGGGTCATTCGGAAAATTTTGTATCGCCATAGTGACAAGTTGTCAGCCCATCGCCTAAAATTGAAATACACACCCTCGCGTCCTTTAGTCGCCTCTTACGACTCCTATACATAAGTATGTAGATAGATAGTCTGTGCGGAAAAAGAACCGGCGTGATATTTGGGAGCGCCTCTGTCAGTATGAGAAATGTTAATGGTAAACTATGAAGAAAATATTAGTTCACTTTTTATCCACGCCTATTCTCTTACAGAATAAGTAGTAGTATTAGTTGTCATTTGCATAAGACATCATTATACGTCATGTTGCAATCAAAACTTGCACGATTTCCGAACGAATAGTACCTTCCAAGTATTCTTACAAAACATGTAAGTTACAGACACAAATGATTAACCGCCTCTTGTCACGATTTCACGATCTGTGTTCATAGAGTCCTTTTCCCATATTCTAACAAAAACAGGCAATCCAAATAAACCCACTTCCAAAACATAAATAAACCATGTCTAAAATATGACAAACAATCAAGAAAATTATGTTTACTTTACGACAGTAAAATGGTTAAACAATGACCAGAAGCCTTGAACCGTGCGTGGAAGGAACTTTCGTTTTTTGGTGCTTTTTGTCTAAGAAGCTTCCGCAGAGTCGGAAATGGAAGGTCAATCTTGAATGGGCACAGGTTATTGTTAGGGCTGTTACCATTCAATATGTGATAAAACATTGTAGAATAGGTACCTAGCTATAACCAACACTAAAATTACCTTCATTTGTCTAAAGTACCACCGTTCCAATAAGTCGTATTTGATAGCTGTCAGATTCGTGATGATCGCAGAGGATCCATTTTCCTTTGTTGACTTTCCAGCTGTCAAATACGAATTCTTGGAACAGCGGCACTTTAGTCATAATTTATCAGTTACTAATTTTAAATCTGTCATTAATATGCCAAAAAATACATCTTCACTTTCAACATCTTGAACGCGTAAAACTTCTGGACAAATAAAATAAATATTGTCCTTGAAAATGTCCATTTCGAAGATCTTTGACATTTCCTGCACGTAATAATTTCGCAATATTTATATAAATTGTTTACCCTACACGTCCATCATTAGATATTGGCTTGGATCTGAATTGTTTATTGTTATATAAGAATTAGCACCGATATTGGAGTGTTGCCAAACGTAAGACTCCATTTACACCTTAGCTCGTAAAAGTGGTATTATTAGCTTATAGTTTACGCACTGAGAATGAAAATAAACTTATACAGTTAGCACCTACACCGCTACACCTACAGTTTCTCTTTCAAATTTGTTTCTGTTGTTTTCAAAACACTTTGTTTTTTCTACAAAGGCCATTGACATCATCGTCGTTCATCATTATCGCTGTTATATTTTTCTTAGAATATTTTCACCCTTTTACAAGTGATCATGGTAATCTTTTCCAAAATATCTCTCGTCGAAACTCATTTCAAATATAACTCAATCTACGCAATACACAATCACAAATTATTTTACCCGAAGTCCCTCAGGGTAGCACACTTGGCCCCCCACTCTTCCCTCTTTACACAAATGATCCCAACTAAATCATCCAAATATTTGACTTTTTCTAAGCCTCAGCCCTACAAACTACCTGTGCCCATAACGAGCACCTCGCGTGTCCGAGCCCAGCACTAAGCATCGCCACAACCAACAAGTGAAAAAGTGGAAAGCCTGTTGTTTGTACATTACCCCGCCCTCGACCCGCCTCTGACATTAATTCGCTTTTATTTACTTGGACTTTATCGGACCGTTTGAACTTGCTCAACAAGCTGATGGTCTGATAAAGTTTATCAATGAAGTTTGACTGCTGTGCCTACTACTACTGTAAAACCACGTAAACTCTACCAAAAATGCATCAGAAAACGAAGTGCTGTGTCTAGCTGTGATTATTTTATAATGAATGATGATGATGGCTGCCATCTAATCTCGAAACAGGTTAGATTATGGGATATCTCAACTTTATAAATTAAATTATACGTGTATATCTACATAGCCCAAAACTAAGCAAAGCTTGTACCTACTATATGGCAACAAGATACCTGATTTTAATACTTATAAACTGTTGTTTTTTTTTTGTTGTAAATAAGTACATATTACACATAGAAAACACCCAGACTAAACAGAAATATGTATTTGCAAATTGACTTGACAAATATTTGTGTCACATAGGGATCGAACCCACGACCCTCGGCGTAGCAGGCAGGTGTACTATCCGTTACGCCATCGAGCCAGTCGTCAGAAACTACCTTAGTAACTATGAACGATAAACTTTTCCGCGTTTCCTTCAATATTATGAGTTCATCGATTTCCTATCATGAAATTCAAAAGCAAACACGAGATATTATAAAATAACTCCAGTATATTACTTTATGACGGAAAGTTTCCTTCATAAAGTAATACCCAGTTCCTTAGTTCCTTACTCAAATAAAGTAATAACCTTACACAAAGCAAATAGCAAAATTATTAAGGGCGTCTTAGTGTGAAAAATGTCGAATCGACCTATTTTTGGTTGAGTTTTAAAGCATCATATATTATTTTATTTGAACCAGAAAAAATATATGTTGTTGTTAATGAAGAGTTCTTGATTATTTAATGGACAAAAACACGATATCTATAACTTTTCTCGATCATAAAAAAATGCAAAGATACGTAAGTTTATGACAATTTTTCAAGTATTACTCGAAGATTATTAACACTAAAAAAAATTAAAATATGCCAAAATGTAGGAAATTACAAGATGTAAATAAAATAATGGATAGATTTTTTAAATTGTTTTTTGTGATTTTTTGAAACCCCATTATTCCCATTATATAACCAAACGACGCGCGCGCTGCGCTTCA
This sequence comes from Tuta absoluta, assembly GCA_027580185.1. Taxonomy (NCBI): domain Eukaryota; kingdom Metazoa; phylum Arthropoda; class Insecta; order Lepidoptera; family Gelechiidae; genus Tuta; species Tuta absoluta. Next base: position 1,703,350 of record JAQAHW010000023.1, on the reverse strand, counting down.
GACGCCCGCCGGGCATCATCGGAGCAGGACCTATGCCAATTTTTCGACCGCGGCGTTCCGCAACCTGCTTTTTTCATCTTGTCGCGTAATATTAATAAGATATGAATTTTCTGACATCAAATGTGTTGGCTAGAAGAGATCTCTTCTTAAGAGATAAGCTCGCCTTTGCTACTAAGTTTTAAATAAGTGTTGTATATTTTTGACTGTAAATATTTCGTGAATGTGTAAATATTTCGTTAATTTATTGTAAATAAACGTGTACATAGTCTGTAAATAAGTAAAAATGGGAAATAAAAATAAATACAAGAGGGTACCTATATGTCAAAAGCGGAAAGACCGGCAAACAATATCGTAAGTATCTGAACATAATTCTAACCAATTTTTGACCTACCGAAGTAACTACCTACTATGAAGTAAGTATGTATAGGTATCAATTTTAGTGAATAGGCAAGTAGACAAAGAATTGTATAGCTGATCTGGGTTACTGAACCAGAAGCAGTTTTAGGTTTAACAACAACAGACAGTAAAATTAAATAGTATTGCAACCACAGTATCTAACATTGTACCTATCATTTGATCTAGTGTCATTTTATTTATTATGTAGTTCATAAGCTGTTGCCATATTAAAAGTAAACATCATAATACATACATAGTAGAAATGAAACCAGTGGTGCAACCACAGTTCAAATCATACGAAGAGAATGTACGATTTTACATAATGTAATTTTATTATTTATTAGTGAGCCATGCTATAAGTAATTATCAAGTACATACACAGTAAAACAAAATCAGTAGTGCAACCACTGAATTTGTTTGTAATGTAATAGTATATTTAATTAGACGGTAAATATTGTACCGATAACCTTGGACTTCTAATCCTTGTAGTGCTTCAATACTAAGAGACAAAGGTATTAGACATGCAAACAAATTACTAGGTACTGAAAAGTAAGTATAATTTAGTGAAACAGAAAAGGTAAGCCTGTTCAAGATTAGTGTACTTTTGATAAAAACGTTCCAGGACTTCAAGCCGTCATGACGATGACCAACTTTCTCTGCAAGTTCTGGAGTCACATACATCTCCAAAACAACATAGTCAAACATATCGCAAACTGCGAGGTTGTCCAATCCTACGTTTATCTGGGAGCGCTGATTTCCAACAACGGCGGTTGCATAGACGAGGTAAAAAGACGAATGGCGATAACTAGATCCACTATGAGCAAGCTTCATAAGGTTTGGAAAATCGCAATATCACGAAAGCCACCAAAACACGACTCGTGAGAGCACTCATATTCCCCGTGTTCCTCTATGCTGCAGAGACGTGGACTTTGCGGGAAATTGAAAAGAAGAAGATAGACGCACTGGAAATGTGGTGCTGGAGGCGAATGCTTAGAATATCACCGATAGAATTCCCCACCAATGACTCCATTCTCAAGGAACTCGGCCTCTCCTCCATCGTGCAAGCTCGCATCCTTACATTCTTTGGACACGTCGCCCGACGCGGGGACATATCTATCGAGCGGCTCGTGGTCCAAGGGAAGGTCGAGTGTGCGCGCCCTCGAGGAAGATCAGACGGACCAAATTAAAGCTGCTACACAAGAAGGTTCCGTGACGGAGTGCACCAGAAAAGCAGTCATCCGTGAGGAATGGCGACGGATTGTAAAGCGTGCCACCAACCCGGATTGACGACCACGTCCGCTCTGTTAAGAGTGTATTGATGAAGAAGAAGACATCTCCACGCCAATCAACTCTCCAGTCTAATGAGTAAGTTACGAAAATTAAATGTTTTATTGTTCAGCTAATAAACAGTTGTTTTTTAATATGACTTTGAAAGCATTAATGATATTTTTCATATTTATATATAGATTTTCACTTACTTATACATACATTTTTACTGTAGTTCTATACAGCAGCCTTACCATGTAGCTATTACCTCCCAAGCAGAAAAGGCAAGACAGAAATACGTAATTTTATAAACAAAAAGTGGAAATGACGATTCTTAATGTTATTTAAATACTGCTCTGTGTGAATATTGATGTTTCAGAGCTTCAAGCATATGTGATGAAAAACCCTTATTGCAAGTTATGGACTCCCATACATTTCCACTTCAATAAACTTCTAAATCTCATAAGTAAGTAACGAAAATTCATTCATTAGCCTATTATAGTCCACTGCTTGACGTAGGCTTCCCCCTCGGTATGCCATAAGGCACGATCTCCCGTTTTCGCCAGTCAGTCGTTACCAGCCGTCTTTTTAAGTCATCGGTCCATCTGGATTCTGGCCGGAGGACGTCTAACGTTACGCTTGCCAAGGAAAGGCCCACTCCCACTTCAGCTTGCTACACTTCCAGAAAATGTCCGTCACTGGTCTTTTTTGCGGATAAGGTAGGTGATGACTGGTAGGACACATTGATCGAACACCATGGTCTTGAGGCATTGTGGCAAAGATGATTCTAGGATATGACGCAGCTTCCCAAATGCCGCCCAGCCCAGCTGCACTCTTCTGGTGCTTTCAACCTCAAAGTTGTCTCTACCCAACTGCAACGTTTGCCCAAAGTACACATACTTCAACAACTTTAAAGGCTACACCTTCGACGGAGACTGGCTTGGGGATGATTTGTTGAGTGAATTTGACTTTTGTTTTGTCCGAGTTCATCCCGAGTCTGTTACTTCTCGAGGCTGCCTTAAGACATGGATAGCATTTTTGCACACACTCTTCACACACACTATGTATAAAATTAGTACGGATAGTAAGGATTATTTGTCATTGTCCTTCGATTTTCATTGTTTCGATGATTATAAGTAACTAATGAAAAATTTCAGATGTACCGACGGTGATGATATTGAGGTGGATATCTCCCGCTAGTAGAAGCGGAAACCAAGGAAGACGAATTTCAAACTGTTACGGGACGCCATATTTTAAATGAATTACAGGACAAAGCTCATCATAATGAGTTATTCAACTGCACATTACATAATACTAACATTATTTAAATTTATATTTAAATAATATTACTATTATTAATTAGTATATAATTCAATAATTAAAAATTAATAATATAAAAACACATCTTCAATGTTTAATTTTATCAATCCTACAATTGTACCAACATATTTTTCCTAAGTAAATTACGTAAACAATAAAATTATTATCTATATCTTGGGGAGTTATTGACCTACTGCCATAGTTTTGTATACTGTAACGCGTGCGCTCGCTGTGGAAGCTGCGCTTGCCACCCGGTCCGCACCGCAGGGTCAAGTGAGTTCACCGCAGACTAGCTCGCGCGATCTTTTCTACGCGACGGGCGGAAGGCCGTAAATGCCTACTTTTCAGCACTAAGCTGCCCTTAAGGCACGAAACTTGTAAAAGTTAGTGCTCGTTCAGCAATGTTCGAGGTTCTCGAATGTTCACGGAACTTGTATTATTTTATCATGTCGGGAACTTTATCTTAGTTTCATGAAGATGGTTCATTAAGTTCATAGCTCAACTTAAGTATATAGGTCCTATTAAACTGTGTGCAAATATTTTTAAATGTGTTCTACTCGTGAAACTGAACAACTTTTCTTAGCAAATTCTTTGCGAAATATGAAACAAAAATTTGGACCTCACATACAAATTGTTCATAAAAATTACGCTTTGTATGGGAGGCCCAATTTTTTTTCATTTTTCAACTTATGTTCCTTAGGGAAAGTTTATCAGCAGCCCGTTTTGGGATTTCGTTATCCGTCACTACCTTTAGTAAAATTTCACGCAAATACGCATATTGTAGAATCCGACCCTAAGCTTTGCATCGCTTAAGGCCGCATCAGTCCCAAAAATTAAGTCCCTTTTCTTTTCGATGCATTAGAGAAAAACAAACGATGACGGCTCAGATCCGGAAGACAACAATTGTTTAGTTATTAAAATTTGTAAACCACTATTACAAAAAGTAAACCCATAGATTCTTTACTCAATATAGAAATTTACTTTACTCATTACTCATTAAAGACATAAAATTAAAAAATTAGTATGAAATCGTTCTAGTTTATAGTCTAAAAAACGGACCGAAAACGCTAAATTAGAGCTTATATATTCTATCGAGTCAATTTCAATAAATCATGTTTCGGGTCCCGTTTATGATATCACCTACAAATTACTAGAGTAGGTGGCATACGACCTATAAACCACAATAAATTTATATTAAATATACATTTATATATATAATTATGTGCATTATCTTCGTATAAATTTCGTGGACTAAAGATATTAAATTGTTTGTAGTTAATATTCCAGATTTCTTGTTTCTTACTTATCTCAGTAGTCGGGTGTTAGTTTTTGAACTGGTTTTTATTTGAATTTTAAGAAATGGAATACACAATTTGGAACACTATCCAACGCGGTTGATTTCTAAGCCCACTTCACCATAAACAGGCGGCTGAGTATAAGATCAGGCTTTCTATTTTTTTATTTTTTTTTTATTTCTTTCTCGTAATCTCTACAACCGTTTGCAAGAAGACACTCGTCAAACACGGAAGTAATAATTCACGTTTTGTTTAAGCAACCGGCTGTAGCACAAAGAAACGAATGCTTTTGAGTCGTATACTTATTGGACCCACAGCCCGTAAGACCCAGTCGGTCTAGCTAGACCAATTTGTGGCATTACTTTTGCAGTCACATATCAGACACAGTTACAAAATTAGGTAAAGTTTGGTTTTGTGTGTTTTAAATCAGTGTCTTAAAAACAAACAAAATTATATAGATATCACACCTATATTCCTTGCGGGGTAGGCAGAGCGTAAAAGGCCGTAAAAAATCACATTAACACCAAGTCTGAGAAATATTCAGAAAATTGTGTATCGCCATAATTTGGAGATTTCAAATGGCCAGCCCTTCGCATAAAATTGCAATATACATGTAAACCTCAAGTCCTTATATAGTTTGTAGGAAATAAATTGGGTGATGCTATTCTAAGCTGTCATTACATACAAACAATTTTGTTTTAACTCGTTGAAATGCGGACTGTACTTAGTACCAAACTTTAGGCTGATTTTGTCAGGTATAATAATGTGACCGGTTTAGTGGGTATCATGCAAAGTTACAAATTGGACCCACTGGGACTAACCAGAAGTGGGTCTACTCAGTGAACGACTCAAAGAAACGAATGCTTTTGTCCTGTCCCGCTCACAATAGGACTAGGACTTTGGAAGACACATTCAATGCATATTAGCTCTTAAAACTAGCTGAACAAAGGGGTTATTTTAATGTGTGTGTAGTAGCTCGGTTATTTGTTGTTTGTTGCGAATACTTTTTTTTATATGTAACAGTGGATGGTTGTCAAGTGGCTACCGCCCACGTTGTCAATTACATACATATGTATATCATGCCAATATACCTTGCATTGGCAATTTTGTATTCCTCTACTATGGGTGGTACATATAAAAAAATTGACGGGGAGGTTTTTCTATTTTTCGACCAATGTTTCAATGGTGAAAATTGTTCAGTTTCATAAGTACTTTGACATCCTTTCGGCTTGTACTCCGTGTATAGGCGGCAAATTATTATTATTAAACCGTTTATTGTACACAATAAAAACACAGAACAAATACATATATGGAACAATTCACAACAGGTCTACTTATTTCTTCTTCTTCTTCTTATCGTATCAATCGACGGCCGATGTGGCGCAGTGGTAGTGCGACTGCCTGCGACGCAAAGGTTCCGGGTTCGATTCTCGGTGGGACACTCACAAAATTGATATTTATCACTTTGTGAATTTGTTCCCGGTCTGGTTAGGACATTGCAAGGTGAACCACCTGATTGTCTGAAAAGAAATGGTTCCGTGCTTCGGAGGGCACGTTAAGCCGTCGGTCTCGGTTGCTGTCTATGATTACTTAGACGGCGGTCGTTATACAACCATGTCAGAGGCCTACTACTAGTAGTAGGCGGTTGAAACACTCTGACACCAGGGTTCATCGGGTCGTTGGACGACTCGGTGTCCCACTCGAAAAGAAAGATCATATCAATGGGATACGCTCAATGCAGATTGTACAAAATCTATAGCAGCGATTGCCAATGCGTGGCAACAGCTATCGCTTTTGAGTTGGCATCTTTAAAGTACTTATTTCTAAAAAGAAATCTCTTCCAGCAGACCTTGCTCAAAGTGTGTTGTTGTCAAAGATTTTGTTTGAAGTTTGTTTAATGCCCTTCGGTGGGTTTTAGAGTTGTTGATTACGTGGGGTCAATCTTGATTTATAATGAGTGCTTTGACGAAGGGTCAAGTCAAAAGGGAGAAGCTTATTAAAATTGCGGGATAAAAAATGGTCTCGCGTACACAATAATACATACACATATCACGCCAATTATCCCTTGCGGCGTAGGCAGAGCGTAAACGGCCGCAAAAAACGGACATTCACCTCTTCCGCTTTGGATCGCACTCGAAGTGGTCGTGTGTTCTGTTGTAACATTTTTAAATCATCATTTTTAATTAATTTTTAAATCCAGTTAACAAAGTCTGTATCACCACAATTCGAATTCTCGGTGGCTCCTTCTCTAACCAAGGAGGTTTCCCATTGAACAACGCGGCCATCTTGAGTTTGGGTCGGACCTTTCGGTCCCACTACCTGGAGCGGTTCGGTGACGTCGTCGTCGGTGTTACGTGTCTGTCAAGATATCCTGTACTTACTTACGTGAGTTACAATACAATGCATACATACAAATTGAAATAAATTGCAACAAGCGAAAAGTCACACTTACCTGGCGAGGATCGAACCTGCGTCGCGCTGTTATTGAGGTGGCGGCGTGAACCGACGCATCTAATAGTGCTGAGCGCTGCCGCGCGAAATAACGAGCTACTTGTTACCTGCCGTACCGCCTCGTAAACATTTGAGCGACGTCATCCATTGCGAATACAGAATGTCCATTCCACTTAAAGGGACTTTGAATCAATCGCAATCATTTCCAGACATGCGTATAGCGGTAGAAGATACTGGAAATATAAATACTAGTCGCCACAAACGTCCGAGACCAGACTTATCACCCAATGAAATAAAATATGATTCTTTTTCACCCAATGATTCAACAAGAAACGATGATAAAAATGATTCAATCTCAACCTTTATGGACAAACAGTCCACCTTAATGACTAAGCTACTGTCTGAAGTACAACAAATTAAAAACCAAAATACTCAAATACAACAATCTAACTCTAATATTGAAGAGTCAATGATATTCATGAATAAACGTTTTGAAGAACTGCAAAAAGAAGTGAATGATCTGAAAAAAGAGCGTTGTGAACAAAGAGCCTACATTGAAAGTTTGGAAACGAAGATAAAAGACATGCAAGTTAAATCTCGTTCCTCGACTATTGAAATCAGAAATGTATCACGCCATGAGAATGAGACACCTGCAGTCCTGGAAAATATCGTCCACAACATCGGAATTACCGTGGGAGTGCCTATTTCGCGAAACCAAATTCGTGACATATATCGCCTGCCAGGAGACTTTAAAAATCCTCGTCCAATTGTTGCCGAGTTCACTACTGTCGAAACTCAACATAAACTTCTAGCAGCTACAGGGGCTTACTCCAAAGGGAAAAACAATTTGGATGACAAACTAAATACCACTAAAATCGGACTTCCTGGGGCTACGCGGCTGATCCATGTCTCTGAACAGCTTCCTTTGGACACCAAAACGCTTCTATTCAAAGCTCAAGAATTTAAACGGCTCTATTCTTACAAGTTTTGTTGGGTCTCAAACGGAAACATCTTTCTACGTCTTAAAGAAGGCTCTAATCACGTGCTTATAAAATCTGAGCAGTGTTTGAAAAATCTATCCAGGGAACAACATCAAGACACAGAGGCAAAAGAAGCCTGACTATTTTATTTTTCCACTTTTGTTTTTATAATTCATAAGCACATTTCTATACATATATATACATCTATTATTTTTTTGATATACACCTTTCTATTACACACGATAGAGTCGAAAAACATTATAAAAAGTACCCTTATTATAAAAAGTACGTTATTATATATTATATTCTCAATAATCTGTCCTAAATACATTTTACATACTAATCCAATTTCATTCGCAAAGAGTTGGACGCGAGTTGAAATTCACTTACTATTATCAATTCATACACATCATCTTAAATTTTGGACCACATTTTGTTTCCTGATAATCTGCAATGGTTGATATACAAGAAACCCTCAATGAAATAGATAGTCTGAACATAGCTAAGACTTTCTCATGCGACTCTAAAGACCTATATAGGCATTGCACGATAAATAAAAGTGATTTTACTATTATATCTCAAAATATCAGAAGCGTCTATAGCAACTTTGATGACTTTACTGCCTCCCTCGTTGACTTAGGGTTTGAAACTGATGTTATTGTATTCACTGAGTGTCGTCTATCACATAATAAAAACATACCTGAACTGAAAAACTACAATTCATATACAACAAAATCACACCTTAACCAAAATGACGGGGTTGTGGTTTACATCAAAGACTCCCTTAGAGCAAAGGTCAAAGAAGTCAAGTTGGTACATGCGTCTTGTCTGCAGCTAGATATCTTAAACAACATTGTTCTTTGTATTTACCGCTCACCATCAAATAAAAATGCAGAAGATTTTATAAATTCATTAAGCTCGCATTTAGACACAATAAAATTCACAAAAAAGTATTGTTATAACTGGTGACATTAATATTAATCTCATACCAAAAGAAACAGAACAATCGTATGAACACAAAAATAGATCATGCTATCTAAACATGCTATCTGTTCACGGCATCCTTCCAGGGCATACTCTCCCGACTAGAGTAGAAAATTGCCTCGATCATATAATGCTTAAAATAAATAAAAATAAACTATCCGCATTGATAGCCGTCCTTCATACATCTGTTACTGATCACTTTACATTGCTACTGTCATTGTCTAAGGTAAAAAAGAATTCTCAAGCTCCTAAAACTAACTCTTCCGTTGACTTTGAAAAGGCTTACCAGTACCTTCTAGAGAAAAATCTGTCTGAGCTGCTTCTTTGTGATGACCCACGTATTATTACAGATCATCTCCTGAAAAAAATTATGGAATCTATAAAACTCAACACCATAGTTACTAAAATCTCTAAAAGTAAACGTATTATAAAGCCTTGGATCACTGCTGGAATCCTTAGATGTATTCATAATCGCAATAAACTTCAAAAGCAGGCTCGAGCTGACCCTGAAAACAAAATTAAAAAAGTGACGTATACTCGCTATAGGAATTATTGCAATAACCTTATTAAAAAAATTAGACGGAAATATGAACGACAGTTAATAATTGATAGCATGAAAAATAACAAGCTGCTTTGGAAAAATATTAAGTCAATAACTTACACAAAAAAATCAAATAAAGTAAATTCTGAACTTATACACATGAAATCAACACCAATAGAATCCGCTAATTTTATAAACAAGTATTTTGCTAACATTGGAATAGACCTGGCTAAAGATATACAATCTACTATTACAACTGATGACCAAAACATTTTCCTGAATGAACTACCAAGTCAATCTCAATCCTTTGTTCTGCTAGACACAGATCCTGGAGAAATAAACACTATCATTATGAACCTTAGAACGGATAGCGCGCCTGGGTGGGACGATGTATCAACTAGATATATCAAATTCATAAGACATGATATAATCCCAATTCTTGTCCATCTGGCTAACCGCTGTTTTCAAACTGGTATCTTTCCTGCTCCTCTCAAACAATCTCTGATTACTCCAGTTTACAAGGGTGGGGATAAGGACGATATAAGTAATTATAGACCAATATCTATCCTACCTGTTCTATCAAAAATAATAGAAAAGCTATTGAATATCAGGCTTATTAATTATCTTACTACATTTAACATACTTTCCTCATCTCAATTTGGTTTTCGACAAGGCGTTTCTACTGAGGATGCAGTAACATCCTTAAGCTCTTTAATTGTAGAACAGGTAGATCAAGGGAAAAAATGCCTAACAGTGTTTATAGATTTAAAGAAAGCTTTCGATACCGTCTCTGTACCGATCCTTGTAAAGAAGCTGGAGAAATGTGGAATAAGAGGAACACAACTGGAAATATTTAGAGATTATCTATCAGGCCGAAAACAGAAAGTAAAGTTAGAACAACTTAACAGTGAAGATGTCAGCGTGTCTTTTGGCGTTCCGCAAGGAAGCGTATTAGGTCCTACATTATTCCTAATATATATCAACGATCTTTGTAATACCAGAATACAAAATGCCAAAATTTACTCGTATGCTGACGATACAGCTATCGTATTTACTGGATCTTGTTGGAATGAAGTAAAGACTAGTACTGAAAACGGTATGTCGTTGATAGCCAGGTGGCTGAAGTATAATTTATTGACGCTTAATACAAGCAAAACAAACTATATCTGCTTCACCATTAGAAATAGTTCTCAACCTAGACAAGATTTTAATATAAAAATTCATACATGTAATAATCCTCAAAATCAATGCAACTGTCCCATAATAGATAAAGTGGCTCAAACCAAATATCTAGGTATTGTCTTAGACCAAAAACTGACTTGGTATCCTCAGATCGAACAGGTTGCGTCACGGATTCGTAAATTTAACTGGATTTTTAAAACATTAAGGCATGTAATGCCTCAAAATGAAAAAAATAATTCATCAAAAAATCTCCTGAATGGGATTTATGTGTCTTTGGTGCAATCGGTGATAGTATATTGTATTCCAATATGGGGTGGCACGTTCAAAACGCGATTTCTAGATGTAGAAAGATCTCAGCGAGCACTCTTAAAGATTATGTATTTCAAAAAACAACGTTTCTCTACTGAACACTTATATCAAATCAGCAAATTACTTTCAATTCGCAAACTTTACATTCTAAATACTGTGTTAAGAAGACATAAAGTTATAAAATTTAATTCGGACAAAGTTCATAACAAAAGGAGGAAAACAAAAGTGATAAATGAACCACTGACAAAAACTGTATTCGCAAAAATTCAGTATCAAAAACGCTCAGCATACCTATATAATAAAATAAATAACCAAATTGATATATATGCAAAATCTTACCATGAGACTAAAAAACTCATAACAATGTGGATAAACCCACTAAGTTATGATGAAACCGAGTCACTCTTTCACATAGTCACCTAAACATACACACACACACTATTATATATATATATATAACTATTACATATATATATATTTATGTATCTGTTTCCATATTATATATTTATACATTTCTTATAATATTATTTCTTATTATTCCCCTCCCCCCCATTTTTGTTTCTAATTTATGTTAGTTCTAAAAGCTATTCTTAATGAGCTTTACTATAATTTTTAGAATAAGCTTTGTTCATATAACAATGCGGAAGAGCGGGGACTCCTGATACAGGCTTTTTATATGCTTAAAAGGAGACTCCAGCATCTATATCTGTACAAATTTACTGAAAATAAACTTTTTGTATTTTGTATTTGTATTTTGTATTCACGCCACGTCTGACATATATATTTGAGTGTTATTCGGAAACTTGTGTATCGTCATAGTGACAGGTTGTCAGCCCATCGCCTAAAATTGTAATATACACCCTCGAATCCCTTAGTCGCCTCTTACGACTACAACGGGAAAGAAATGGGGTGATGCTATTCTAAGCCGGCAGCACAAGGCAATCATAAAAAGGAAATATAATATGAACTTGTGACAAATGTTGGTTGTGTGATGCCAGCTTAGAATAGCATCACCCCATTTCTTCCCCGCGGGTGTCTTAGGCGACTTAGGGATTCTATATGAGCGACAGGTCGAATTGTCACTATTGTGACAACGATTTTTCTATAACGGCCCTCAAATATTTGTCAGACGTGGCGATAGCGAACGAATTTTACAACATTTAACACTCTGCCCACCTCGCAAGGGATAAAGGTGTGATATGTGTTTGTATGTATATAACAAAATTGACATAGTTCAAAATTTCAAGCGGCATGACGAGTAGCAGCGCGAGTAACCTGTTTACATGCCCATTGCCCTTAGATACAATTTCCCTGCCCATATAGGCATAATATGAACGTGCTATAAGAACAAATCCATCGCAAATAATATTAAAAAAATGATCTCACACTGCCAAGTACAATGTTAAATCAACCGAATAATCTGCATATCATGCAGTACTCCCACCTCGTTTGATCATCGGCTCGAAGCTATCCAACTTGACTTCTGACATGCGTTTAAGTTCATTACAGTGAAAGCTCGCCTATAGAATAACCTGCAAATAACCCAGTTTAAATTTAGCGGCACAATGTGCATTCTAAGGTGGATCGCACACGCGCCGGGCGATGTTGCGGTTTGTGTCATTTACCGTAAAACATCGGACAAGTGCGTGTTACTGTTCCATTTTCTATAAAAATGGCAAAAAGATTACGTTTGTTGTATGGGAGCTCCCTTGTTTTTTTTTATTTTTCTTTTATTTGTTGTCACAGCGGCAATAATAATACTTTCAACTGTCTAACTATCACGGTTCATGAGATGACTTACGTACCATTTTAGATAAAGTCGAGCAAAAAACTACGTTGTCGTATGGGAGCCCCCTAATTTTTTATTATTTATAATGTTATGTATTTGTTTTTACAGCAACAGCAGAAATACGGCATCTGCGAAAACGTCAACTCTCTAACTATCACGGTTTATGAAATACAGTTTGGTGACAGACGCACGGACAAACAGTCAGACATTGACATCTCTGATAGGGATGATAGGGTCTCGTATTCACCCTTTGGGTACAAAACCCAAAAAAAAAACCTGAGCCGCAGTTTGATATTGCAACGTGTGCCATGAAATGAGGATTTCCAATACTCCTTTGGTAAAAAATATGATCTAACAAAACACCGCAAAATTCATGCGTCGCGTGTGTTCCCCGCCTTAAATATATCCGCACAATGCGCCTTCTAAGAATATCGGCGGGGTATACATAGTAGCCACCTGTCGGACAACGTTAGCATAGATAGCACCTCATTGAAGGGACAGTGTCATAGTGGTGAATATTGTGATTGTTAGTCTTCTTTTGTCTGGGATACCGAGTCGACGAACGACTCCATGAACCCTGGTGTGAGAGTTTTTTCAACCGGCAACTACTACCAGACACTACCTTTGACATGGTTGTGTAATGACCGCTGCCTAAGTAAATTGAAATTGAAATGAAATTAATTGTAATCAATGTATGATAGTTTTATCACTAACGTCATGATCCATCATTGTAAAAAATAATAATTGTGTCTTCTTTTTTTATAACAAATTTGTATTGTCCTGATATAAAACCTGATGCGCGGGATAAAAAAATCAAATAAAGGCACTGCCTCGGGGCTGGCCACGACGACCAGTGGGAGAACTGCCTAGCCTACATTTTAATTACTTCTTCATATTCTCCTAGATTCTACAATCAGATCCTGACTTAGTATCTTCTGTCCAAACTGGCTTATCCTTTTCTAAACTTTTTAACGGAAAATGACAGTGCTGTTTTTAGCCGTTTTTCGTTGGCAACGTGGAATCAAGACAACTCTCTACTCTTAATAATTATGTACAGGTAAAATGTCTAAGTCTGTTGAACAGAATCGGGTGAAATAGAATAGAATCCTCAATCAAACCAACATTCTTGTTCTTCACCTACATATTTACCTAATTGCGTTTGACATTTAACATAATTTTCCCTGAAAGGTGTGGTAGTAAACTTTGTGTGGGAGTAACACGTTTTAGTCGACCTAGAGTCTGGCATTCCGTACACTACGACCAGTTACCGAGACCTTTTGGGACCAAGCGGCCTGTGATATTCAGGGATGCCCACTTTTTGGTCGGTATCCACCAGAATTGTAGTATTTCTTGGATATTATGTAAATGTTGGACATTAATGTTATATCTCGCAATGACCTTTGGAGTCATGCCAAATTAAAAGACACAAGTATACAGGGTGTAAGGGACGGCGTACCGAAAACTTTGCAGACATGATCAGACCATGAAACCGAACAACTTGGAGCCTATGTTGGGAAATGACTTTTCTTTTAGTTCCCATAGAAAGATAAGTAAAATTTCCGATCCTTGTAGCATTCTGCTACAATTACTACCATTTTTCTAAATATTTCCTGAAATCCATTTTATTTTATCAATTTGTTTGTTTACTTTCTTGATGTTATGTCAACCTCTCAAAGTTGACGGCTATCTATACATCATAGAGCCGCGTAGCTTTCTACTAAAAAGTTATTATACATTGATCTACCTCTTCGTATTTTCTGACCACCTGGTACTTGTATCTAAATTTACTACGCCTGGCACTCTCCCTCTCCCTCTCCCTCCGGAGGAACTGAGGTCCCGAGCCCTCCAGCGTGCCTCGGAGCCATCCTCATAACCACCTCATCATCAAGCTAACATGAGATGCCAACAGATCTCCATGGACAGCGACGACTGGCCACTGACAAGTTCCATGATCTCAAAATGACGGCTGACGAGGTCGACGATCGTCGAAGATTCTAGAACCGAAGAGGATGACGATCGAAATGAAGAGCGCGATCGTCATCGAAGCTTCTGGAAATGAACATGACTATCGAAATGAAGACTGTGACAGTCAGCGTCAGACGAGGGTATAAAAGCCACGTCAAGCAGCTAGGGGATCAGTTTGGTCTGGACTCTAAGTTGTGATCTCGAAGACTCCCAGTATAGTCTCTCACTGAGTAACCACTGTAACAGTCTATTTTAGTCCTAAAAGTCTCCCCTCAAGTGACGGAAGCTTAAAAGTCTCCCCTTAAGCGCCTACGCCTCGTCGGATTGAAGATACAGCTGCTGCGAAGACGCTCCTCGCGCTGGACGCGCCGCCGTTACCTTCTGTGTGAGTGGCCAGGTTATAATTTTGGTTTTCGTATCAGGAGGTGGTTATCTGTTAATTCTTTAATAAAGCCTTATCGTTTACGTTCCCTCTTTTACTCCCTCGGCCCCTCACTTAGCGTGCGGGCGCAAAGCTTGCTAGGGTGCCTACACACAGGACACTCTACCCACACTTACTCACTCACGCCCTCCGGGGTCACAGGCACTCGTGTTCGCGAGACCACTCTACAAATACTTAGCTATAAGTATTCACCTGCGGTTACCTTGGCTCCCTGAGCGCCGGTGCCTCTCGGAGCCTAGATAACACGACATCCTTACACCGAAATAAACTGAAATTTTACTAGTGACCGATACCAAAAAGTTAGGACGGGCTAGTGATAGGTTGAAATACGAAAAATAAATTTAGATCTGCCATACAAATTACTTGTTCGGCTGGTACACATTTTCTTATATTTCGAGTAATATGTTCTTTGGGGAAAGTAGTTCCTAGTCCCCAGTCACTTGTAAAATTTCACCCTTTATTCTTTCCTTTTATGCCTACTTACAGAAAGTTAGTGTGATTGACACACTAACCACCTGAAAGTAGAAAACGAAACATACTCGTAGGAACTACATAAAAGACTACTTTTTCCCCACCCTTTTTGAAGCAGGTAAAAAAGGCTGATATTCTACAATAAAGTCAAACTAACAGTTGTAAAACAAAACTCGCGATAAGATCGCTCTCAGTCTTGTAACAGCTTGGTTCAGTGCCAGAGCGAGACAACTTTTTGTTCCAATTTGCACTGCACTGCAAATTCAAGCAATCCAAAATGCTACCTGTGCCTATGTTATGAAACTACAGGCCACAAGTCTACAGGTGAAATTCTTAGTACATTGCGTAGCCGGTTCATATTCCTGGTATCACAATGGCAAACCGACTACGCAATGAACATCGAATTTCACCTGTAAAATTGTAGCCTGTAGTTTGATAATATCGGGTACTGCTGGGAATTCTGTGCCAACGTTAGGCAAAGCTGGATGGATAAACACACAATTTTGGGGTGAAATCCTGCTCCCCACCAATCAGCCAGGTGTAGACTTTAAAGCCCCGGGGCTAAAATCGAAGAACTTAAAAAAACTATTTGGGTAAGCTTTTGAGGAAAGGCATCTTCAATGCGTCAAAACACACCTGCTATAGTCTGTTAGTTAGGTACTTTTCTTTTTGTAAAACAAACGAAAGCAGGTATTTTATATATCAATTTCTACGTATAGTATTTAGTATGCATTACACTAATATTTAGGTCGAATAACTTATCTGTCAAATTTGACAAGTATCTAACCTACACGTACAGACTATGGTAGCGGAACTTTGTATAATTTGAAAATGCCATCAAAAACACACGCGCCAGAAGATTTTACTGTTCGTAAATCATCCATCCATATTATATCACGCCTATAATCACTTGCGGGGTAGGCAGAGTGTAAACGGCCGCAAAAAGGTAATTTACGCCACGTCTGACAAATATTTGAGGGTCATTCGGAAAGTTGTGTATCGCTATAGTGACAGGTTGTCAGCCCATCGCCTAAAATTGCAATACACACCCTCGAGTCCCTTAGTTGCCTCTTACAACTCCCACGGGAAAGAAATGGGGTGATGCTATTCTAAGCCGGCATCACACGGCATAAATCATGAACTTGTTTTATTCGAAGCAATTTGATCCAATCTTTTTATAGGCTTTATTTTGCTCATGAAATAGCACAGATAATGTCTTTAACAAGTTGATACGGTGTCATAGACGTACAGACCAATATTTACTGTATTGTGAACCAGCGATCGGATGAAACTGATAAGTTTTTATAGCGTTATAAAACTGTTTTATCTATACAATAATTTTATATCTCTATGTAGTGCGGTGATCACTATCGGACAGTTTATGTTGTAGAATCGGGTGAATATTACAAGCTTTGTTTATTAAGTACTTAACTGTTAGAGAATAGCTGGAGAAGATGTAAGGTTCAATGATTGCCGATGTGGCGCAGTGGTAGTGCGAATGCCTGCGACGCAATGGTTACGGGTTCGATTCTCGGTGGGGCACTCATAAAGTTGGTGTATAATCACTTTGTGAATGCGTTCCCAGCCTGGTTAAGACAATGCAAGCTGAACCACCTGATTGTCCAAAATGAAAGATGGTTTCGTGCTTCAGAGAGCACGTTTAGCTATCGGTCCCGGATGCTCTCTATGATTACTTAGACGGCGGTCGTTACACAAATCAGACGAAAAAGAAGATCTTTATAATAATTGTATATCCATATCCACACATTTATTTAAGTACTTTAACTGAGTTCATCGGGTCGTTGGACGACCCGGTGTCCCACACGAAAAGAGAGATAAAACTGGTAAAATATCTGTGCCCGACATTATCAAACTACAGGCTACAATTATACTGGTGAAATTCGATGTTCATTGCGTAATCGGTTAGCCATTACAATACCAGGAATATTAACCAGTTACGCGATGTACTCTTAATTTCACATGTAGACTTGTAGCCTGTAGTTTCATAACATAGGACACTGGAGACGATGTTAGGGGCCTTTACATCATCTGTGTAAGGTTCAGTAGCGGAGTTTCGGAATATAACCACAGAACATATAGGGTGTTAAGGTCAGCCCTTCGAATAATGATAGGGTGTATTCAGACCATGAAACTTTTAAAAAAATCCACAGAAATATATTTAGGGAGCGTCAAAAAGCTTCCCCTAGTCAAGGCAGTTAGCTGATCGTAATTTTGTATGGGAGGTAGTTTTCTCTTTTTCCTGACCTGACATATGTTTTCCTAGGGGAAAGTTGTTCAGTCTCATAGTCTGTATGCACCTTTGGATCATTCGGAGGGCTGTCCCTTACAAGTACTTGGGATTTAAGTTATATCAAAGAATTTCCGCGCGAGTTAATATAATCCACACTTTCTAATTCTGCGTAAATTGAAAAATACATGTTATTTTAAGCGTTCGAAATAAGATTTAAAAAAACATTAATGTATTTTTTTTGTGGAATGCTTCAGAAATAATTTCCAGAAGCCTGGAAAAACATTAGTTAACGGACTTTTAGAAGAAAAACTAAATCTCAATCAAAGTATTCTATACTTATATATTAACTGTATTAAACTTAAAATGTTTTAAATTTAAATTATCAACCAGCGTGTCATTCTATTATCTGTATGACAGCAATAAAATAAATCTAATCAGCCATAATAAAGCAAAGAACATCGGTTTAACACTAAAACGGTGCAGTAAAACAAAATTATCAAGAACTGAGATCGCGAGTGATTCATTCGTATACAACTGCTAGAGGTGTGACATTATTAACAAACTATTTCGGATATTATTGAATTCGAATTGTGACTTAAAAGAAAGAAGCGCGTCCGCAAACAGATATTTAGTATAAGACACAAAATAAGTGTTCCTGCTAATACGTAATTTGTGAAATAAGATTAAGATAAGCGCTTTTGCCAATACGTAATACGTGACTCAAAATAAAGCGCTCGCGCCAAAACGTAATGTACTACACAAAATAAAGAGACGCGCCCCTTAACACGTAAATAATCACAAAAAATATATGACTATGCGTAATATGCGACACATAATAAAGAAGCGCTCGCGCCAAAACGTAATGAACTATACAAAATAAAGGCACGCGCTCATTACGTAATTAATGACACAAAAAATATGCCAATGCGTAATTTCTGACACAAAAATAAAAAAGCGCTCGCGCCAAAACTTAATTTAGTTCCCAAATTATAGACACACCTCCACCACATAATTAATGACAAAAACATTTATTCCAATAAGAACTTTTTGATACAAAATAAAGAAGCGCTATCGTCAATACGTAATTTGTGATATAGCATAAAAGTGACTAAGACTGAACAAAAATTCAACGCGTCCCGGAAAGAACCGTGTCATTTCGAATACCTCCAGCCAGTTTCAGCATTGTCACAGCTCTACTTTGAATTGTCTCTGTAATTACATGTAGCTGTTAGACGAGTTTGTTTCCGAGATTTTGGCCGGAGTCCCTCCGCCTGCGACGAGAGGTCACACATAATTGGTCGTAAAAACTAATGACTTGAAACGGTACATGCAGATTTTGTTACGCAACAAAAAGCTTACAAAATTAGGATATTCTTGAAGCATGCCGGTTCGGACTAAGGGACTCGAGGGTTAGATGTGTATTGCAATTTTAGGCGATGGTCTGACAACCTGTCACTATAGTGATACACAGTTATCTGATTGACCCTCAAACCTTTGTCAGACGCGGTGTTAATATCCTAGTTACGGCCGTTAACGCTCTGCCTACCCCGTAAGGGATATAGACGTGATTTATGTATGTATGTATGTATGCCGGTTTTTGGAGGAGGCCTTCGTCTAGTAGTGGACTGCAATAGGCTTATATATATGTATGTATGCAGGGCCTAAAGTCTGTTAAATGAAAATCATGAAACTGAACAACCTCCCATAAAAACATTTCAGTATAAACGTCAAAAAAAATCAGTTAAATTATTTCGCGTAATCACAACGAATAAGTACGCATAAAAAACATAACCCGTCTTACTTTAAGTAAGTAACAAGATGGTTGACCTTTCCAAGGTCGGATATTAAACTCATTTGATAAGTTATGAACAAGTCAATCATAATTTTTTTCATAATTGCTTTTGGATTGTACTTACCAATCTATTAATATTATATATACGTATCATTAAACATTATAAAAAGTGTTTATAAAAACTGTTAGCTCTCAGAGTCAACCCGCGACCACAATACATGAAACTGTGTTGAAACGTCGGGACACAGGTAAATTACTAATATTTACCTAAATACTATCGCGATAGACCCGGTCTAATACTTAAAATGAGTGAAAGTGATCGCGAGTGCTTAAAAAGTTATATTGTTAGCTCTTAACAGACTCATTACACTTTTAGCTAATTACCTTGCGGGGTACGTAAAGCGTAAACAGCCGTAAAAATAGAGCTTTACAAATAAATATTTATATTGCAAAAAAATATATGTATATTATAGTATAACCTCTTATGACTGGTTGGTCTCGCTAACAAAAGGCAAAAACGTCATCTAAACATGCATGTGCCAGTCTCAAATTCCACCTTCACTTGTAAAGCGTTCGGAAAATTATGTCGCTCCCGTATCGGCTTATACAGCCATGAAAAGTCTTGCCTCAGACACTGATTAAATCGTCTGTCACAGACGTTGTGAGGCCAATGATGATGACAAGCAGTCACGGGAAATACGTTTACATACGCGGGAAAGCAATACGATGATGCTATTCTAAGCCGGCATCACATGGCAACGTTATTTCTTAAACCTGTGTGTAATTCGATATTACTTTTGATTTGAATCTTTATATTTAATCAGATGTAAATCGGCAAATGTCTTTGAAGTATCGCAACAAAAACTTTGTGTCATTTTTGCTGTCTGTTGACGTGCGTCGGGAGGGACAGCAATAACTAGCTTATTATAATTACAAATGTAACTACATTTTTCGCTGTTTTTTGTTGCACATGCGTAGAAACATTTTTTGTTACTAACGATTTCGTAACATTGGCCTTCCAAGGACGAACGGTTGCCCCGAGGCGACAGGTTGTCTAACAGTGATCCGGTCGCGAGCATCGGTAACAAGTTTGCACTGTTATGGGTAAAAACTACACTCAATATCCTACTAAAATTATAAATGCGAAAGTTTGTATGCTTGTTTGTTTGTTACTTCTTCACGCTAAAACTACTGAACCGATTGTTATGAATTTTGGCACACATATAGAAGGTAACATGGATTAACACATAGGATAGTTTTTAACACCACTTATGCGGGTAGCGCCGCGGGTAACAGCTAGTAAAGTATAAGCAGAAAACTATAGATCATAGAGTTAAGTTGAAACAGATAGGTAACTAGCGAGTGGGGTTTACCCTTGGTACATTATTTTTGTTTTTGTTAACTATGTTTATATTTCGTGACTTGAGATTTTGCTACCTGAATTTTAACTATTGTTTTCCTAGATACAACACTTTTTCTTTTTTTCGTGTGGAATAATGAGTTGACGGACTACCCCATGAACACAATGACAGAGTTTTTCAACCGCCTACTCGACTGACTGACTGACATGGTTGTGTAACGACCGCCGTCTAAGTAATCATAGACAGCAGCCGGTACCAACGGCTTAACGTGCCCTCCGAAGCACGGAACCATCCTCCTTTCGGACAATCAGGTGGTTCAGCCTGCAAGAAAACAAATTCACAAAATGATAATATCAACATCACTACTCTAAAAACTATAATGGAAGGAAAGATCAAGGGAAGAAGAGGGAGAGGGCGACCTAGACGAGCGTATATGGACCAAATAAAAGTAAAAATAGGTGTCGTATAAGAAAGTCGTTTGGGGTGGTATGGGATCTACCTCCTAGCGGTCCACCCCGGGCAACGGCATCACAGGCTTGCCTGTGAATAAGTCCGGCTGAACGATCCCACGTGCGCGGTGGAAGGCTCCGTAAGGGGCCGCCTGGCTCGCGACCACCATCCCACCGAAGTCTGGCGCCAAGTAGCTTGCTGCGTTCCGTCAGTGTGTGGGAGTGCCAGTGCCTTAACAGGCTTCTTCTGGGTGAGCTCGCTCCATCTTAGACTCTGTCTCTGTCCTATGACCTAGACTAGAGTCAAGAGCAAAACCATCATTAACAAAAAAAAAGTCAAAGAGAAGGCTCAAAATAGAGCAGATTGGATATTACTCCACTGACAAGAGCGAGGCTCTTAAATTAATGATGACTAGGTATTCTATTCTTTGTCTTTTTTTCTGGACACTGCGATTATAGCCCTGGGGCTTTGAAACTGACTGGTTGGTGGGGAGCTAGGGCTCACCCAAAGACCTTTTTTTATTATTAATGATGGGTTTGCTCTTGACTCTAGTCTAGGTCATAGGACAGAGACAGGGTCTAAGATGGAGCGAGCTCACCCACAAGAAGCCTGTTCACTCTTACTTTGAAGAGATTAGGGTTGGTTGTTTGTGTGGTTGTTCAAACAACCAGCTCAATAGCGCCCTTGGTAGCGACTGGGCTTACTAGTTGTTCTAGGAAGAACGGATCAGATTGAACTGTTCTGTGAGACAGCCAGAAGACACACCCTCATTCATGCCAGGATTATTCTGCTATTGTTATGTAAAATACAAAGAAGACCCGGTGTTATTACTAAAACAATAGATGCCGCCATAAACAGAGTTTAACCTTTTTGAAATACCACGGTTCATTTCTTCTTTAGTTTTTGCATATTTAAAAGTATTATTTTAAACGTAAAGATAACGAAAAATAGTCACTTTGACAGTTTTTATAGTAGGTATGTACCTACCTACTTTTATTGTATCTTGTCTTCAATTTGCGAAAATGACAGAAAAAGAATATACCTAGCTAATTAATAATTAATTCAAGACTGGGCCGATGGCGTAGCGGATAGTACCCCTGCCTGCTACGCCGATGGTCGTGGGTTCGATCCCCACAAGACACAAATGTTTGATTTTCAGATATTGGTGTTTAGTCTGGGTGTGTCTATGTATTCTATGTATATATAAAAAAGACAGTATATTGGAATCAGCTATATAGTTTCCATAGTACAAGCTTTGCTTAGTTTGGGGCTAGATGGCGCTGTGTGAATTTTCCAGAATATTTATTATTATTATTTCCTGCCTCTATCAAACCATATAAAAACTCGTCTCAAGATCAACTATGGACTATTAAATTTAATTTACCTGCTCTGAAAAGCACAATAGATAGACTACCAAATCACGGCCCGACGGGATGGGTCTACCACAGTAACTGGCCCAAACATGTCTATTACAACATCTACAATGGCGATGTGTCTGGATAAATGTCGTCTCAATAAAAAGGTTTTTTGGGGTATGAAATTGATTTCTCGGTATTTGTGGGGAATCCTCACGGTTGCATACAAAATTGGGTCGTAAGATGGTTGTAGACGACATAATGATTATTTACGAGGGTACAATTATTATATTTTGTATGTACCTACGTAACATGAGTAGGTATTGAATTCTATTATTCTCGATCTAAGCTATGAACTTAATATTGTGAGCGAATCCTAGTCAAAGGCATAGAAAATCCCTGATTTTAGGCACACGTCAGTTAACATTATTAATATACATACGTATATCACGCCAATATCTCTTGCGGGGTAAGCGGAACGTAAATGGCCGTGACATTACCATTATTAATTAAGCGTACCATTTTATTGTAATAATAAAACTTTTATCTGTCCTTATAAAATAAATTAAGCGGATTTACGTTAAGTTCATTTGAATTTTACAATTCCTGCGTTTCGAACTTTTAACAGAGCTCGTGGTCACGGATGATTTTATATATCTAAATTATAGTTATTTTTTTCATACTTTTTTGTTTAATGTGATGAGTAGTAGTTGTGCAAACTCAAGAAAATATTGTAACTTTTATATGTTTGGACCGATTTCAAAATTCATCTCCAACAAACATAACATAAGGTATTTTATTATTGAACGAACAAGAATATAATTTTTAAGTCTTCTTTTGAAGATCTTCACACAAAATATATACGGGATTATAATTTAAAAATGGGAAGGTACATAGGCAACTGTTTCTGCGTGAAATGGTTTTATTCCCACGGGATTTCAGGTAGCACTAGTCAAGCCCTTTATATAGGCAACGTACGGAAAAGGCGAAGGACAAAAACCTCCGTCTCATCAATCCGTGAACGGAAGTTGGGATACAACGACGACATCTCGTTTCCGAGATCGGTATCGGCGCGGTATCAATCAGCTGTAACGACTATTGGACGATTGTTGGTCAGATTCAAGAATAGGGCTGTCGAATCCTTGCGACAAAAGGAACGTAGCATCTCATGTAGACGACATGGTTGTTTTTCCAGCGCTTACAAATGACGGATACTTTTTTCTTAATTTTACTAGTTTTCATGTTTTTTGGAGTATTTTGTGATTGAATTTGATAGTGAATTTACCAATAAATGAGTGGACGTTAAACAGTGAATTGAAAATAATCCTTATAACCCTCAATTTCGGATGATGGTTAAGCATCCACGTGTTAGCTTCAGCATCTCCCACAAGAGTCCTACACAGTACAGCCCCTAGTCTTTTAGATAAAGGCCACTGTACTGTGTGAACTGACATCACTCTCCCAAATGTTGGACAAGATAAAATACTTAGTCAACTCGTAGCTCTTATTTTTTTCGAGCAAGCTTAATACATTAAAAGATTCAGAAACACGACTGCTTCTGAGATAAAGCCTAGCCTATGACACTCGAAATAATGTAAGGATTCATCCAATACAATTCCCATTCGAATCTGTTCAGTGGTTAGCGAGTTTTAGTCCTTTGAAAAATCGCACATATAAACATACATACATGAACTCTAAAAACATTACACTCCTTTTTTGGTTGGGCAGTCGTGTAAACTCTTGTGGCAGCCCTACGTAACGACTATAGGGTTCGAACTTGGAACAGATTACTACTGGACTCAACAGGGTTCAAACCGATCAAACGAATCGACTGGTTCAGTTGGACCCTCATCTATCAGGAACGACGGATTGTAAAGGGGTTGGATATAAACCACGGATTGCAAATTTCGATGTTGAGGTTGGGGTTGTACTGACGCGATGAATTGGAACGAATGACTGATGGCGGTGCTAAATATGATTGCAGATTGTTTGGAAAATTGTATTTTATTATTTCACTCAATTATATTTATGACTCATTGAGTTTTTTCTGAATAAGTTGTTGGAGTTTTAGATTGTTTGAGTATGACGTTAAAAGATTTTCAACGCAAGGATGTCATATCATAACTCATACGATTTAAAACTGTACAGGCATATATACATATATAGATGCGAAGGTGGGTTCTAACCACAAAACAATCACACACGACGGCCGATGTGGCGCAGTACGCCCTACGATACGCGCAAAGGTTCCAGGTTCGATTCTCGGTAGGGCACTCACAAAGTTGATATTTATCACTTTGTGAATTTGTTTCTAGTTTTGTTAGAAACACCTGAATGTCAGAAATAAAACATGGTTCCGTGCTTCGGAGGGCACGTTAAGCCGTCGGTCCCGGTTGCTGTCTATGATTACTTAGAATGCGGTCCTTGCACAACCATGTCAGAGGCCAACTACTAGTAGTAAGCGGTTGAAAAATCTCTAACGCCAGGGTTCGTCGGGTCGTTGGACAACACGGTGCCCCTCACAAAAAAGAAAAGGAGGACCACAAAAACCAAAAATTACGGCGCCAGGCATTCTTCATACCTTAATGCGAACGAAACATCACATTTCTGTCACATTTAGACTCAAAAACACAACATTCAGACCCAAAACTAAAATATATGGCCAATAACCATGGTCAGCTATTCCAAACCCGTGTTTGCTAGTTCTTTTCCTAATAATTGGACGAAGATTACCATCTAAACCGTCTCATCCATATTCGTCGCGAGCTAGGCCCGGTTTGTCACACATAAAAACGTGTCCCGAATTCCCAATTTGTCAACTACATATTATTTTCATAAATTATAGTCCCGGTTCGCCACAATTTTCTGAAGGCTTCTGAAAAAAAGTCAGACAAATCACTAAGCAAGTATTTAAGTTGTGTTGAATCGGAACATGAAAATTATTTTTGATTAGATATGCACTAGTCTCAATTCGATGTTACATACATATATACACATATCACACCTATAATCCCTTGTGGGGTAGGCAGAGCGTAAATCGCAGCAAAAACGGACATTTACGCCTCGTCTGACAAATATTTGAGGGTTATTCGGAAAATTGTGTTTCGCCATTAGTGATAGGTTGTCAGCCTATCGCATAAAATTGCAATACATACCCTCGAATTTATAAGTCGCCTCTTAAGACACCCACAGAAAAGAAAAGGGGTGATGCTATTCTACGCCGGCATCACACGGCAATTCCATTTTAACGACTAAAATAGCACTTTCACTTTCTGACAAATAGGCTTAGGCAAGGGTAAAAGATGATCGCTTACGCATTTTACGCGGTACCTGTCAAATTTAGCGGCGATTTAAAATATAGCGTTTAAACATACAAGGTACATAAAGTGACAGAGCTATTTTTAATTAGCCGTTTTAGTCAGTTACGCGGAATCGACTACCGACTAATCGGTGACAGTGACGAAATAGAACTCAGAGTGAGGATTACAAAAATGGTGACAAACCGGCCTCTGAACCATCTCATCCATATTCGGCGCGAAGTTCTCAATCGTTATTAACATTTCCAAGCCCACTCTATCAGATAAAGCGATCGTATTTTTATATATTTGTCTCATACACACTGAATTATCTATACAGCTTTCCATATCACAATGCAAGGCAGAGATAGGCAACCGCAGAATCAATTAATAAGTAAATTTTTATTTGTGTGAATATGACATCAAAGATTATTGCGTGAGTTGTATAAGAGAGCGTGTTTTAGTAGTACAACACTAAATAAATAAAAAAATATTCAGAGCATTATATTTTTTAAGCATTAAAGCTTTGCGATAACTAATTATTTCAGGCAATAGAGAGAGGCCTATGTCCAGGAGTGAAAAGTTGTGGCTGATAATGTAAATATACCTCTGTGGTAAATCCCTTTCTATCAATTATAAACTGTTGTATACTTCTGATACGTAGCCACAAGCCACAAACGAAACCACAATAAGTAGAGCTAACAAAACTCTCGATAATAAGCAAAGCGCCTACGCACCAGAGCTAGGGTCCGTGACACGAAGTAAGTGCCGCGGGTGCAGATATCTAATTGCATCAAAAAAATTAAGATTACATTTATTTAAATTACAATGACCTATTTACTGACTGACTGAGCCGGTGGCGTAGCGGATAGTACCCTTGCCTGATACGCCGAGTGTTGTAGATTCGATCACCACAAGACACAAATATTTGTTAAGTGATTTTCAGATATTTTGTGTTTAGTCTGGGTGTTTCATGTACAAGCTTGGCTTAGTTTGGGGCTAGATGGCGGTGTGTGGATTGTTCAGTATATTTGTTTATTTACAACTACAACTACGCAGTCATTATACCAAGAACTTATAAAAGATTGTACGGCCGTTCTCCCACTTGCCGTCCGTTACTGGTGGAAATCTCTGTCCTATGACCTAGACTAGAGTCAAGAGCAAACCCAAACTTAATAAAAAAAAAATTGTCAGTTCCGATGTTATCCCATAAAATTACGGCTACGGTGCATTACAGATGCTCTTGTCAAGTCGTCAGACAGACGCATGCGTTACGGTGCGACGGACGACACGTGGGAGAACCGCCTCTGGAAGACAGCGCCGCCGCCGCGTCTGCGGGAGTTTCGTGGCGTAGACCCTATGATTTGTAGCCGCGCTTATCATACATTTACACACTAGAAGCACCGGGGATTTATAGAACGGCTTATTTTAATGATCTTTCATAAAAGGTTGTGCATCCCTTATGTAGAGCCATAAAGAGTATTGTAAGAAAATGGAGACTAATTACGTAGTGGCGACGCCTTTTCCATCTGGGCTACCGCGGCTAATCGGTTGTCCGCTAATTTAGCACGTATCGCTTGGCACAGTTCCATCTACAGGGTTAGTTTTGCAACTAATACCCAGCGACTAATCCTGGCCGCGGTAGGAAAATTTTGTTTTCAAGAATTTTATACCTAACACGGGAAGTGTTTTGGTATTCAATAATTACATAGGAATTTTAAAATTGATTATTTTTATTTCAAAAATTCAAACTTGCATTTTGATTGGATTAAAAACTATTAGTTTAATGGGAAGTCCATTTTGTAATTGGAAGACAAGAGTTAAGGTTTCGTGTGTAAAGATTCTAGTTTAAGGCTGACAACCTGTCACTATACTGGCTGATTCACAATTTTTCTGGAACGGCCCTCAATTATTTGTCAGACTTAGCGATATTGATTTACGGTCGTTAATGCTCTGCCTACCCCGCAAGGGATAAAGGCGTGCTATGTGTAAGAATGTATTAAAATATAAAACTAAAATATGGATAAAACGCAGTGAGCCAAAAAGTTTGTGGAATTTTTCGTATTAAAATACGTTACGCTTGGAAAGTAGAATATTATGTAGATAAGTTTTTTTCAGTTTTTCAATTTCAACTTTTACAATAAGCCTAGGTTTATCCTAGAGCTTTTTCAATACATTTTTATGTGCTCGTTACAAACTGCTGTCGTGTGGAATAGCGAGTCAACGAAGAACCGATGAACTCTGGTGTCAGAGTTTTTCAACCACCCACTAAGCTACTAGTGTGCTCCTGACATGATTGTGTAACGACCGCTGTCTAAGTAATCATAGACAGCAACAGGGACCGACGGCTTAACGCGCCCTCCGAAGCACGGAACAATCTTTCTTACGGACAATCAGTTGGTTCAAAATATCTACTTTGTGCGCATTGAACCCTCGAGCACAGGGAATCTGTTTCACTTGAAACCCTCGAGTTCCTTAGTCGCCTCTTACGACACACGAGGGAATGAGATGAGATGATGCTATTCGAAGCCGGCATCACACGTGCTTGGAAACAGATAATACAGTTGATTAATAATAAATACCTATAAACACACACACACACACATATCACGCCTATTATCCCTTGCGGGGTAGGCAGAGCGTAAACAGCCGCATAAAACTGACATTTACGCCACGTCTGACAAATATTTGAGGGTCATTCGGAAAATTGTGTATCGCCATAGTGACAGGTTGTCAGCCCATCGCCTAAAATTGCAATACACACCCTCGAGTCCCTGAGTCGCTTCTTACGGCACCCACGGGAAAGAAATGGGGTAATGCTATTCTTAGCCGGCATCACACGGCAAATATAAATACCTATAAATAAGAAATAATTTAAGAACGTTAATTATTACGTTACATGGAATAGTGGAACATTGAGACTTTATATGACTCGATTCTAACTTGATAAGATAGATAACAGAATAAGCTAAATCTGTTTGTTTATGCATTCATTTGGTAATGATTCACGGCTGCCATTATCTCCGAAAAGGGCTCAACCCGAAGCTTTTATTAGTCGTTAAAATTTAAGCGCTTTACACGATTTCGTGACAGTTTGGCAGGTTTTGCAATCGATGTTTCGTCATTGATTATTGTGAATGAGAAAAATTGGATTTGTTTGGAATAAAGCACTAAATGGGTATAATGCTTGTGAAACTGAACAACTTTCCTCAAGGAACATGAGTAAATTTTAGAAAACTTGCAAAATTTTCGAGTGCGGGCAGGATTTGAACCTGCGACTTTCGCATTACTAGTGGCGACGCCTCTTCCATCTGGGCTACCGCAGCTCATTTCTTGCCCGCCAATTTTGCAAGTGTATTTTAATGCCAGTAACGCTTGGCATGGCTCCATCTACCGGGTTAGTTTTAAAATTTGGTACTCAATTTATCGCTGGTTTTCATCGCTTAGACTACATTCAATCTGTAAAGATAGAATTAGTCGCCGGTTATTAGTTGCAAAAACTAACCCGGTAGATGGAGCCATGCCAAGCGTTACTAGCATTAAAATACACTTGCAAAATTGGCGGGCAAGAAATGAGCTGCGGTAGCCCAGATGGAAGAGGCGTCGCCACTAGTAATGCAAAAGTCGCAGGTTCAAATCCTGCCCGCACTCGAAAATTTTGCAAGTTTTCTAAAATTGTATACCTAACACGGGAAGTGTTTTAAAATTTGGTACTCAACATGAGTCAAAGTACATATTTAAAAAAAATTGGACCTCACATACGAAATTGCCGATCAGCTGATAATTTACTATGGGAGGTCTTTTTTCATATTTCGACCTAAGTTACATGGGGAAAGTTGTTCAGTTTCATGAGTACTTTGACGTCCTTTCGGCTTGTTATACCCTTATTGTAAGTCGGGAAGAAGAAGAAGAAGAACTGCTAAATTACTTGAAGATTTTGCGACTTAGTTGTTAATTTGCAATATGAAATTTTACTACCTATTCTACAATATCAACAGCGCCGTAAGTAACATTTAAAGGACCACCATGTCATCATAAATGCATAAATGAAAATAAGAAATTGAAAAAATGATAGCTACGGCCGGGGATTGAACCCGGGACCTGTGGAGCACCGGCCCACATTCATTAATGAAAATAATAAAGCACATACTTACATAAATCACGTCTATATCCCTTACGGGGTAGGCAGAGCGTTAAAGGCCGTAAAAAAGATATTAAGACCACGTCTGAAAAAAGTTTGAGGGTCAATCAGATAACTGTGTATCACTATAGTGACAGGTTGTTAGACCATCGTCAAAATTTGCAATACACACCCTCAAATCCCTTAGTCGCCTCTTACGACACCCATGGGTAAGAAATGGGGTGATGCTATTCTAAACCGGCATCATAAAGCGCTGTGAGTGCAAAATAAACCATAGGACCCTGAACGCAGTCATACAAATGTTTGTTCACAAATTGAAAATAAATTGTAAAAAAAAAAACTTGGTTCAAGGATGGCATGCGCCTAAGGATGGTCCTTCACTAAACACACAAAAAGGTTAAGGTTACAAGTAGTGAACACAGATAACCCGAATGATAAACTCTGACGATAAGAGAAAGTGAGTAAGTAACCAAATACCAAAATGCCCTCAACATCTAAACAGTTTTTAAACAAGTCATCATTTAGCAAAAATTTAAACCGACTTCACATTGAAGAAATTCTTTTCGTGTAGGACAATTAGATGATGTTTTCCAACCGCCTACTAAGAAATAGCCTGTATATGAAAAACTACAGAACAGTCTCGTAATTCAAACAGTTTCTTTAATAATCATTGAAGTCAATAGCTTTGATAAGTACCTATCCAGATGCAAGGAAGGACAAAAATTACGTTTACATTTCTCAAATGTTGCACAATTGCTCAGAAGCTTTTACAGTCCACTTAACACTAACGGTCACTACAGTCCACTGCTGGACATAGTCCTCACCCTATTTGGGCTTATTGCCCTACTCACCACGCTTTTTTTTTATTACCTAATTGGCAGGCGAATATATCCCTCACTGTTTACGACACCCGACGATAATATTAGGTTGATGCTATTCTAACCGGGCATCACACGGAAACTTACAGTCCACTTTTTAGAATTCTGAGAGTGTGATATCTGATATGCATACCGGTCGAATAGATAATCTCCTTTTTTAAATCAGTTAAAAAGCAAACTTATCTCAAAAGGCAGCCAGTTTATGTAAGTAGCCTCTCTAGCTAGTTATAACTTTTTAAATATTCCTGGCAAAGGCATTGCGCTAGAGGGCCTTGTTACACGATTAAGCGAGTCTTTATCGTGTCAGTCTGAACTTACTCTTAGGGGAATTAACTACCTTTCCTTATTGCTACAGACTGCAGAGGGTAATCTTAAAGTTGGTATTTTCTATAAAGACGAAACAATACTTAGTTGTTGGCAAGTCTTCGGCTATAAAATAGGACATTGAGTTGACGAACAAACCGATAAAACACAGTATCATACATACACACATACACATATCATACGCCTATTATCCCTTGCGAGGTAGGCAGAGCGTAGCCGGCCGCAAAAAACAGCCATTTACGCCACGTCTGACAAATATTTGAGGGTCGTTCGGAAAATTGTGTATCGCCATAGTGACAGGTTGTCAGCCCATCGCCTACAATTGCAATACACACCCTCGAGTCCCTTAGTCGCCTCTTTCCCACGGGAAAGAAATGGGGTGATGCTATTCTAAGCCGGGCATCACACGGCCAAAAAAAAACACAGTATCAGAGTTTTTAAAATAGCCGAACTACTATAGGCAAACCAGATAACTCGCGGGACGCCCGCGGGGCAAGTAGTAGGTGGGGGGTATCGATACACACGTAATTAGTTGTTCCAAAATTCATCTTGAGATATATCCTCCAATGCAAAATAAAATGCCGTGTGATGCCGGCTCAGAATAGCATCACCCCATTTCTTTCCCGTGGGAGTCGTAAGAGGCGACTAAGGGACTAGGGAGTACGACAGATAAAATAATATAACTGGGCCATTGACAAGTTTTCACCTATGGTTCTCAGAAACTATGTAACTATGAGGCTGATAGGTATATGTTATCAGTTAGATTCTCGACCATAACATATATTTTTTTCAGAACGTTATGGCTGTAATTGTATGAATAAAACTGGTTTTAAAATCTTTCTTGCGCTATATCCCCGCCATAACTCTTTGCCTCCTTGAAATAAAAATAGGAACCTTACAAGTATTGCTCTGACCAAGACCACGAATGCTATCACGCACGTTAAGGTTAAATTATATGTTTCCCGTGGGAATTTCTAGATAAACTTAATGAACAGTAACTGTAGGTAACGTGTTTTTCGTTTTCTCCTTTTAATGTTTTCGAAAGTATCCCCACAGGTTTACAATAATAGGTTTTATAAAGGGTAAGGTATGAGCGAAATGATACAACAGACCTTTTGCGAAAGCAGTAAAGATTAGGGCCTAGAGCAAAGAAATGTTAAAGAGGGAACCCTACGAACAACTAGAGAGAAATTATGTAAATTCGTCTCAATAAGCTTTGACGCGCATTTATACACAAGCTATAATCGGCACCTGCTGCTTATAGTTATGTAGTGAAATTTGTGTTACTTGTATATGACAGCAAATATTTTCCACACCAGTGGTAATTATTTTTTTTGAAAACTTGCAAAATTTTCAGGCGCAGGCAAGATTTGAAAATTTAGATTTTGAATTTTAATAGTTTTGAATATTTTTATACCTAATACGAAAAGTGTTTTAAAATTCGGTATTCAACCGTCGTCGTCGGTATTCATACCAATTAAAAATCCTAGACTGAAACTCTAATCTTATGCACGTAACACAAAATCCTATTCCAGCGTCGGGTAATTTTCTGTTAAACATTTTAGGATCATTCAGAAAATTCTGTATCGCTACAGTGACAAGTTATCAGCCCATCACCTAAAATTGAAATACACATGTAGCCCGCAAGTCTCTTAGTCGCCTTTTACGACACGGGAAGAAATGTGGTTATGCTATGCTATGCCGGCATCACACGGCAGTCTGCAAAATATGCCACAACTATTAATTATACAAAGCCTATATTATAACGGGAGCTATTCTCATTTGACAGAATTTCTCCAAGCTGAAATAGCCCCGCTGTACTTTACACAGTAGACACACAAAGCTCTAAAGTGGTTAGTTACTCCTTTAGTCGGCTATTTTTATTTTTTGTATTTAGTAGTTCGCTAAGAGGCGTATGAGTACGCATCAAATTAACGAATGAGAAGAGTTTTTATAGACTTCACATTGACTACCTGCAGTTCCTTCTGAACGTTTCATTTCTCTGACAGATAGGGCGACTGCGGTAGGTAACATTCCCTTATCACTGGAAGATTATTTTTTGCATAACATTACTGTTACGAGCACGGAAGATAGTAAAATTATACTGCCAGTGTGATTGTGTGACCCAGCCTCACACACACACACACACATCACGTCTATTATCCTTTGCGGGGTAGGCAGAGCGTAAATGTCCGCATAAACGGCCATTTACGCTACGCCACGTCTGACAAGTATATGAGGGCCATTCGGAAAATAGTGTTTCGCCAAAGTGACAGGTTGTCAGCCCATCGCCTAAAAATGCAATACACACCCTCGAGTCCCTTAGTCGCCTCTTACGACTCCCAAGGGAAAGAAATGGTGTGACCCAGCTTCAAGGGTGGTAAATACAGCTTTTTGTCCTGGGAATGCCGTGTGTCAGCTTAGAATAGCATCACCCTATTTTTTTGCCGTGGGTGTCATGAGAGGCGACCTTGGGATTCTAGTGTAATATGTGTTTTGCAATTTTAGGCAATGGACGAACAAACTGTCATTATGGTAATAAGTTACTAGTTATTATTCTGTGGTAATACACAATTTTCTGAATGATCTTGAAATGGTTGTCTTTTGCGGCCGTTTACAGTCTGCCTACCCTACAAGGCGTGATTTGTGTGTATGTTTGTCATAGGATTCAGATAACCTGCCTACCCCGCAAGGGATTAAAGGCGTGATAATTATGTCATTTATTTATTATTTAATTTATTAAATTTAAAAAGAATAACAACAATCATCATGCTTTTATCTCTTAGAAGGTTAGGCAGGGCAAAAATGGCAATATACTATTTGTTATCGCCACGTCTATAAATTTATCAGACGGTCATTTGAATTTGTCAATCATCATGGTACTTAGATATAGTCGGTTGTAACATATAAGGTACCAGGGGTTCTCCAAAAGAACTGAATAATTTTTATCCCCAGTTAAAACATAGTAAACGTTTTAACTTATTCTCATAAAAGAAGTAGTTTTTTATAAATACATATTCATGTCAAGAGAAAAATATTGCTTGGTACAAAAATAATTCAATTCTTTTGGAGAACCCCTGGTACCTTATGTGCTACAACCGTATGTACAATACGGTGTAATTACAAAAATGTTACAAGCGCGTTTAAACGCTGTTTAACATAACATAACATAACAAAATTCTTTATTGCACATTAAATAAATAATACAACAGTAGATTAACACAAATAAAAAGAAACAGTACAACCAGGCGGCCTTAATGCTAGGTAGCATTCTCTACCAGGCAACCTTAGGGTGAAAAAGAGAGTGCGACATTGGAAGCGGGATAGTGCAAATATTACCTACGAGCACTAAAATACACAAAATATACTACTTAAACAATTTTACACATTAATACATATATAATAGTGTAAACAAAACAATGAATATACTAATATATATTTAAATAATATTATAATAAACTAATACATATACCTAAACTATGGAAGTCAGGATAATACAATAGAATAAAGAGGAAAAGAAAACAACAGAAGACAGCACGATTATTATTATAAAATAACTAATAAAAGAAAATTATGCATTGATTTCCGATAAATAAAGTTTTTTTATTTGAATTTAATTATTTTTCCATACGATCTGACGTTGTCAAACAGCTTAAACCTTTGATTTTTTTTGTAATTACAAGGATTAAGTTTAAATTAATAACTTATCCCTTTGTTAAAACCGATTAAAACTTAATCTAAAAAAACACAGCTGGAAAATACACTGTTTAAAAAGTAATTTTTCTTTTTAAAAATAAATACCTACTTAGCTTAACGGTGGTAAAAATGTAGGTAAAAGCTTTGTGAGAGAAAAATATTTACCTAGTCTGCGCATTCTACACGCTCGCATCTAAAGTAATTTATTTTTAAAACCTCACATAAAAATACTAAATACTCTAGTCCAAGGCCGGCCAACCCTAGGCCCGCGGGCCAAGAAGTTGCCTGCCAAGGCATGTGGATTGGATTGGCCCACCAGTCGCCGGCCGCCGGTCGGCCTGTTTGGCCTGATTGGACGGTAAAAATGAAAATGAAATTACTTTATTCAATATTGGATAGTATTATCACTTATTGACGTCATGATCCGTCATTGTAAATAAAATAAATTAGTATATCACAATTTTCTTTCTTATTATAATAATTTTGTAATGTCCTAATAGAAAACTCGGGTTAAAAAAATAATCGTGTGTTTTGTCCCTCTCAAGGGAAAAATTCATAGTTACTTCACTTTGACCTAGCACACCACCGTCCAATGGACGAGTCCATACAAAATCAACCACGTCGGGCATCGATGAGACGGGTTTGATGGCTCTTGTTCGATGTCCACCCTTCCCAACACACGAACATAACAATGCTATGAAAGACTCTATGAAAATTAATTAATAGAATGTTACGGAAATGTTTCCGTTTTTTGTAACAGTAGTATTGCCTCTAATAATAAATCAATAATTAAAAAACAAGGCCGCTTTCTGAGATAAAGCATAACCTATGACACTCGGGAAGGATTCTTCCGATACAATTCCCATTCGAATCTGTTCCCACATAACGAGTTACAGCACTTAAAAGAATCGCACATATACAAATATATACATACATAAATGAACTCTAAAAAATATTACACTCCTTTTTGGGCAGTCGTTTAAAAATCGTGACCCAGAGTTTCAGTTAATTTAAATTCGGGCCTGCCTGTAAAATAAGTTGGCCAGCCTTGCCTATGTAAAAGTAAGCACTGAATCTGCAAAAAGCTCCGGAGTTATCGTCTGAAGGCTAAGCGCAGGGTTCCTCAAAGCCAGTTAATAAATGGTGATCGCAAACGGTTTAAGCCTTAAACTTTAAGGAGTATTTCGTAGATAAGAAAGCTATAGGAAAATAAATAAATATCATGGACATTTCACACAACACCATCTAGCCCCAAACTAAGCAAAGCTTGTACTATGGGAACAAGATAGCTGATATAATACATACATAATTTTTTTTGTAAATAGTTACATACAATACATAGAATCACCCAGACTTAACACAAATATATGAAAAGTACTTAACTTACAAATACTTGTGCTGTGTGGGGATCGAACCCACGACCCTCGGCGGAGCAGGCAAGGGTACTATCCACTACGCAGTCAACTACGGAAACTATTACGCGGTTCTCTCACTTATCCGTCGCTGCGTATTTTTGATGCACCGTAATGCATGCGTCAGTCAGACGAAAGGAAATTTCAAATTCCGAACTTATTCCCATACAAGTATGGTGCGGTTAAGTCGTTTGACAAACGCATCCGTACACGCACCATAGCCGTATTTGTATGAGAATAAGATCTGAATTCGCAGTTTCCTTTCGTCTGACAGACGGATGCGTTATGGTGCGTTAAAATAATCAGCGACGGATGACAAGTGGGAGAACCGCCTTAACAATGAGCTTTTCTTAGATAACCTAAACGAATTATTTCACGATTTAGGTCTTCTTTTTCTTTACGTGTGGGACATTAGGTTATCCGATGTTTTTTCAATAAAAAATCAAATTGGCGATACACAATTTTCCGAATGCCCCTTAAATATATGTCAGACGTGGCGTAAATATCCGTTTTTGCGGCTGTTTTCACTCTGCCTACCCCGGAAGGGATAATAGGCGTGATATGTGTATGTATGTATGTATGTAAAATCAAATTTATACCTACTTACAAGAAGTGGAAAGAAAGCTCTCGATGTAGGTACCTATTATCATTTCTAGGTACCTACTAAAATAATAATTTATTATTAACATTACTAAAGTTAAAAAGATAATTAACTATTAACCAGCTATAAAAATATAAGATATAGGCAGTAAATGTTTATCGAAATTACATACATACATACATAAATCACGCCTATATCCCTAACGGGGTAGGCAGAGCGTTAACGGCCGTAAAACGGACATTAACACCACGTCTGACAAAAGCTTGAGGGTCAATCAGATAACTGTGTATGACTTAAGTTCCTTGGTATGACTATAGTGACAGGTTGTCAACCTATCGCCTAAAATTGCAATACACATCCCTCGAGCCCCTTAGTCGGCTCTTACGACACCCACGGGTAAGAAATGGGGTGATGCTATTCTAAGCCGGCATCACACGGCATATCGAAATTACAAATACATTAATTACATTACTCAAGGGTCCACTGCTAGATACGGGCCTCCCCCTATTGGTGGGTATTGCTAGACTCACTCACCACGCTTGGCAATCGGATTGGCGAGCGCAGTACAAGATATCGCTTTCTTTAATGACGACACAATATTTGTAGTAGGAACTTCGGTAAATTTCCCAAAACATTCTCTCGTTTTCAATTATTTTACCTTCATCTGCATCTATACCTACATAAATCACGCCTATATCCCTTATGGGGTAGGCAGAGCGTTAACGGCCGTAAATGGGATATTAATACCACGTCTGATAAAAGTTTGAGGGTCAATCAGATAACTGTGTATCACCATAGTGACAGGTTGTCAGCCCATCGCCTAAAATTGCAATACACATCTAACCCTCCGAGTCCCGTAGTCGCCTCTTACGACACCCATGGGTAAGAAATGGGGTGATGCTATTCTAGGCCGGCATCACACGGTATCATCTATAACATAAAATAAATCATTTCATATATGCGTCGGTATAATTTATGCCTTTTATGAGTTATATGGCCGTTTGTCGCATAATGTAAAAACGCTATTTATCACCTTAATTGATTTACGCGTCACACAAGTATCACTCAATTTACTTTTACGAGGCAATGATAAATTCCAACAATTTATTATCAATTACATTGTCCTATCGGGAGACGTATTTTTGAATAAGTAGGACTTTACATGCACCAGTCTGTGACGAGTGGTCAAAGGCGGTTCTCACACGCACGATTTTATAGTGTTTGTCGGATTCAGTGTTTTGGAGAAGGAAGTACGACATTTCCATATAAAATCCAGATGCCATGGCACACGTCGTTGCAACAAAGTGTTACAGATTGTCATTTGTATAGTGGTTGTCAAGAACCGTTATATCGCCGATGCGTGTACGATTCACTTGTCCGAATCACATCATACTTATCTATTGGTCGTTTTTTTTTGGTTAGGATATTTTTGAAGCAGTAGATTGAGTTATTTTTATGTTCAGCAGTAGAACATGCATGTGAAATCAGAGTTCGAGTGAATCAAAAATACGCCTCCTGATCTTTACGCCTCCGTCGTAAATCCTATAGTGCTCTTATACGGTGCCGGTCGGTATAGTATTTATAACACCATTTTTACTTTATACGGACTTGTAAATATTAATGTTTTTTCGACAAATTATCGAATCTCTTTTTCGATGTGAAAAATTTCTTCCAAATACGCCGTTTACGGCCGTCTGCCTACCCTATATACCCTGGATATAGGCGTGATATATATGTATGTAAGTCTCCTGAATAGTTGAAATGTCAAACTTGCTTCGCTCGTGACACGATACAGCTTACGTAGTATGTAAGTACTAAGCCTCGCCCATTTCTAGCGTGAATCCCATTTATAGTTCGCTTCGCTCGCGGTACGTGCCAGTTGCAGACTGTTTCCACTTGCAGCTAGTGCTAAGGCTCTTTGCCCGTTTGTAGCGTGAAATGTCGAGCTCGCGTCGCTCGTACTCGTGATTCGTGTCAGTAACAAGCTGTTTATACTTGCGGCTTGCGAGATACGTGTCAGTGGTTAGTTGTTTTACAGTCGCGGTGAGTGGTTATAGTGCTCGCTAAATGATATTATTTATACTAAATGATGATTGAAATAAAAGTAATCAAACATATAAGGCCCGATGAAAAATATACGAAAGGGCTCCATTTCAAGTCCATAACTGCAAAAAGATTAAGTAAGAAACCCTAACCCTAACGTACTTTATCAATAAATTATCAATACCTATTTTCTTTGATTTCTTCATTTCTATCCGCCTCATTACTTTCGATACAGTTGTCTCCAATCCCGTGTGATGCCGGCTTAGAATAGCATCACCCCATTTCTTTCCAGTGGGTGTCGTAAGAAGCGACTAAAGGAGTCGTGGGTGTGTATTGCAATTCTAGGCGATGGGCTGACAACCTGTCACTATCGCGATACACAATTTTCCTAATGTTTGTCAAACGTGGCGTAAATGACCCTTTTTACGGCCGTTTATGCTCTGCCTACTCCGCAAGGGAGTAAAGGCGTGAGATATGTATGTATGTATGTCTTCAATTAACCTCGGAATAGTGATTTCAAAGCCAGTATTATTTTACCGCCAGCGTAAAAGTCAATGCCTAGTTTATTGTTCATGTCGCCACGAATTATTGTACTGGTCTAGTTTATTCGTAAAAAGCCGACTTAAAACAGCATTACTCCAGTTCTGCCCGAGGGTGTCGTAAAAGGTGACTAACACACACACACATATATATCACGCCTGTAATCTCTTGCGGGGTAGGCAGAGCGAAAACGACTTAAAAAAAACGGACATTTACGCCTCGTCTGACAAAAAGCGACTAAGGGATGCATATTTACCCAGGAAACGGGCAGCAGTGTTCCCTGTGAATGCATCATTTTGCGCTGGTCAAGCGTGGTGAGTATGGCAATACCTCCCGATAGGGGAAGGTCTACGTCCAGCAGTGGCTGTTAATGTTATGTTATTGTACTGGTCTGTTAATACCCGGCCAGTACTACAAGGTTTTATTTAGCGATTGCAATGAATTTTCATTCTGCAGTTTGGAAAAGCTTGCAAAATCGCATGCACGGGAAAGAAAAATTACAAATACGACTACGGTGTCAAACGACTTGACAGACGTATCCTTTACGCACCGTAGCCGTATTTGAATAGGAATAAGATCTGAATTCGCAATTTCATTTCATCTGACAGACGCAGGCGTTAAAAATACGCAGCGACGGACGACATGTGGGAGAATCGTCTTCGGTGAAAGGTATAATAGCAGAGGCAGATAAAAATGCACATATGTAATCATCAAATATCCTGCCCAATAGTAGTTACACCGATAGGTACTTACTAATAATTTAAGAGTTGTACCTAAAAACGGCTTTCGGTACACAAACTTATAACTAAATTTTTTGCTTGACCTGTATATGTATAATAGAATTTTTACATAACCAAAAATCATAAAAAATGAGTAATATTTTAAGTAAGATGATCATTATAAAATTGGGCACAAGGAAGAAGTGTCATGGAAAAATCTTGACCTCATAGAAAAAAATCACACGATTTCGTTTATCATTCGGTTCCCATTGTTAAATCATCTTTGTAACAACTCATTTATTCCACTTCCGTTACAAAACTAACAACGTAATCTTGTAGAAAAACAAACATTACAAATAATTACTTTACGATAGAGAATAAAGCAATCAACTCGGCTTGGCTATTCGGGACGAACCGCGTAGCCTAAACTTTACTACACGCAATAAACTGTTAGACAAACAAAATCAAGACGTTTCTCAATCTAATTCTGACCGGACAGGTAACATTACAAATAGAAATAAAATAAAATTATAAACAGAACTGTACTGTCTCATTATTAAACAAGTCATAAAAACAGCCATCTTTGTTTTGATGGTCCTTCAAGCCGGATAATTTAGATTTTTCACGGTAAATTTTTGGCAGTGTTGCTATTATTGGCGAATCCAAAAAAATGCTAATTTGTGGCTGTGGCTAATCGTCAGAATAGTTTTTGTTTTGTTGTCATCTGAAGGTGCTCACAGACCGCGTATCCTGCTGCCAATATTCAATATAAGATAGGCTATGAATTCCAGAGCGTTGGTTGCCAACACTCAGTCTGGCAATAGGTGCCTCAATGAAAAACGATGTTAAGTTAACCCAGTTAGTTTATAGATACCGGGAGCTTGAAACCAGTTAAATCTAATTTTACCGCGTACCTACCTTTGCATTCGTTGGCGTCGCGCGCGGTAGCTCGTCCCCAGGGCCGGTCGAAGTGGAACGGCTTGCAGCGCTCGCAGTCCCGCCCGGCGGTGTTGTGCTTGCAGTCACAAGCCAGCTGTTGCACCGCACCAGCAGAACCTTCCCCCTTCATCGGGATGCAGCGAGAAGCATGCCCGTTGCACTTGCAGCGACCGCCGACAGCAAAGTCGGAGACGGCGTAGTGCTGGCTGCCGGGAGACGCTTGCTTCTTCGCATCGATCTCATCACCCTCGTTCACCATGTGCAAGCGGTTGAATACTACGCGGACGTCTGTAGCGGTCACCCAGTCTTGTAGCACAGGGGAGACGTCAAAGTTCGCGGCGCTCGGACGCCCTTCCAAGGTGCTGAACGCCAATCTGGCGCCGCTAGCGTTTTCTCCAGCCAAACGATGGGAGTCCGAACAACGAGCTTCCTGCTCATTGGCAGCAGTCACAGTAGCTTTATTCGGCCGCCCGTAAACCCTCCGACACTGACTCGAGTAGAATTGAAACGGCTGCCATGTCACCCCGTAGTCAGCACTCTTGTAGATGGCCACGGAGTCCGGACGGGCGGCTTTCGGGCAGAATTGCAAGCTGACGTACGTCAACTCGTACTTCTTTCCGAGGGACAGGGTTAAGGAGACGTTGTCGGGCGGGGAGTCGTAGGAAGCGGGAGTAAGAGCGCCGGAACGCCAGCAGGTGACGTCGTGAGGGTTGTTCAGATCGGTGAGATGGGTCGGGGGATGGCGGCGGTCAGATCGGGCAGCATCGCACACGCGGCAAGCGTTTTCCGGTGGTTGTTCGCCTGGGGGGTCGCAGAGGCGTTCAGGGCCCCTGCGTCCGCACACGGAGGAAGCGACGACGGGGGCGCCGAAGGCTGCGTTGACGAAGTCGGGGATGCAGCGGCGGGGGCGGCCGTCCTCGTAGCAGGGGTCCGGGGGGGCGGCGACGGTTAGAGCCGCGGTGGCTAGGAGGGCCACGACGCGGGCGAACATGTTCACTCACTCACAGCACTCGCGTAAAGTTTGGTTGCGCGCTTCGTACGGACGTGCGCGCCGGGGTAGCGTCGCCGGCAGACTGGCGGGCGGACGGTCGCGTAGCCGGAGTTGCCCGATCCTACCTGAAGTAAATAGCTA
The DNA here is from genome assembly GCA_027580185.1 of Tuta absoluta. Taxonomy (NCBI): domain Eukaryota; kingdom Metazoa; phylum Arthropoda; class Insecta; order Lepidoptera; family Gelechiidae; genus Tuta; species Tuta absoluta. The sequence continues at coordinate 1,661,029 of JAQAHW010000023.1, read as the reverse complement.
GAGCTTTCATTCGTTTTGTTTTTCAATGAGCTTACCGAGTTATTACAAAGAACTTAGACGCGCATTTAGACGCTATATAAATTATTTTCCATACGATTTGACGTTGTCAAATGACTTAGACTAGAGAATCTAAACTAGTTTTGTAATAACACCGTATCATTTCAGTTATAAAACATACTTGCTTGTGATTGTGATTGACACTTGTTCATGAGATGTTCATCCAAATTTCAGTTTGATGAAAAATTGCTAAAGAAAGTTCCAAAACAAGATTTATCTTAATGAACAAGGAGGTATTAATCCTAAAAATTGCTATTAGTTTCGTGATTTTGATTTATACTTTTAATAGGTGCTTCTAGACCAGAAGATATAGAAACCAAACTATATGTAAATAGGTAGGTACTGTAAGATATTATTATATAAACTGGATAAGTCAGACCGGATTTGTCAATTTTCCTCTCTCTATTACTTACACTAGCTAGAAAATAAAGAAATATTTTGTAGATATAAAAATAATTAAATTTCATAAAATTGAGAATATTTCTATAATGGAAAATAACTATTACTACAACAGGAAATTAAATTTCAATTTGTTTCATTATTACAAATTACATCAAGCTTAATAAAATTTAATTTTAACAGCTTTATTGTGCTACCAAAGATCCGAACGAACTATGGTAAACGCATGTTTACTTACGGCGGAGCACAGACTTTTAATAACCTACCGTCAGAAATAAAATCCATTGATTCTTTTACTACATTTAAAAGTGAGTTAGCAAAACATATATCTTTAACAAAGTAGGTAGGTAATTAAATTAATGTCCTGCTGTGGAGAGGAAGCTTATTCGATTCACGTTTTAAAAACACGTTCTTGTAATTTTTATTGTGCAGTGCGAATGACTGTTTTATTCTTTTTGTATTTCTGTTCTCATGTAAGTGACTATGTCTTTAATGAGAATAAAACCAAACCAAAAATCCTTAAACCTAAATTACAGTGAACTTCACTGTGATCAAGTAAACTCGGCACATTTCATATGAATCTTGTAAGATGGCAACACTGAGCTTGGCGGCCGCTTCCCCGCGCTCCGAAGCTCTCATCTCAGTCATTAGTGAAAGTTTGTTATTGTATTTTTGTTTGGGGATAGATGGGTTAATTCTGTTACGGTATTAAAATTAGATTACCGTGTTCTACATCCGATTTGAGCGTATCTTTTGTGACTCTACATTTTATACTAAACCAAATTTGAATATTTAATGACAATTTTTTTTTTTTAACTTATGTTTTGGACTATTGACTGACGTATTACTGAGGTCCATTATCATGCGAAAAAGTAAATAAGTAAGTAAAAACACTTTATTGCACGAAATTAACTTGAAAATTCATAGCCAATATGCGCAAAGGCGGCCTTATCGCTACAAGCGATCTCTTGCAGACAAACTCTGGGTGGTGGAGAAAGTATAGAAAAACCGAGCAGTGGAAAGGTCAGGCGTGTAGTTTTTATGTGTACGTTTTCTTTTTTCATACATATTTAAACAAATTCGGATCGAATTTAGAGGTACATTTGCAGGTTTTCAGTGTTTGACTATTCAGCTCTTATTACAGAACTAGCCGTGTGATATCGGCATACAGTAGCATCACCAAAATGCAACCCGTGGGTGTCGTAGAAAGCAAGTGAGGGATAAATTGAAGGGCAGCAGCGTCACCTGTGTAAGCAACATCTTGCACTGCGCTCGCCAATCCGCAACCCTGGTGAATATGACAATACCCCGCAATAGGAGAACCACACGTAAAAAAATAAGACCACTAGCAGCTTACCATGTTATTAAGTATTACAAAAAAAAAACAGTGTCTAAGTCGTTTGATAACGTGAAATAAATTTAACACGCCTATATTGCTTGCGGGGTAGGCAAAAAAACGGACGCCTACTAGTGGGTGAGTATGGCAATACCCCCAATAGGGGCCCATGTCCACCAGTGGGCTGTTGTGACTGTTAATGTTTGTATAGAACTACTTTGGAGATAGAACCCTTAAAAAACTATTACCGTACCTGCTTAACAGTTTGCCCGAGAACATCCGACGAGAAACAAATGTAAACAAATTTAAAAGATTGCTTAAAAGTCATTTAATGTTACAATTCGAGTAATCAATCTCACTAAGTACACTATTATAAATTGTTTGAGACTCATCTGATCCTGCAGACAAACTGTGTAAACAGTTTTGTGGGACTATGTTTAGTATTAAGATAGTGAACTTGTGTTGTAATAAATAAAAATAAAAAAAACAACAAACGGTGTACCTAGAACATCCCGTTGCGCGAGAATGCGAACGACAACGCGCGTAGCAGCCAGACAGACGCTTTGCGGCACGCGCATCGAATGCAAAATGCAAAGTGTTTCACTGGCCAGCCTGTGGCTTGGCTCGTACTACTATTAGCTTATATTACATACATACATTAAGAGTCACAACTGTCAACTGCTGGCCCTATTGGGGTATTGCCATACTCACCACTAGAAGGCAGTTGAAAAACTCTGACAATAGGGTTTATCGGGTCGTTCGGTGGCTTGGTGTACCCACACGAAAAGAATAAGACCATTAGCAGCTTACCATGTTAATAAGTATTACAAATAAAGTCGTTTGACAACGTGTAATACATTTAACACGCCTATATCCGTTGCGGGGTAGGCAAAAAAACGGACACCTACTTGTGGTGAGTATAGCAATACCCTAATATGGGCCCATGTATATCATTGGGCTGTTGTGACTGTCAGTGTGTATAAAACTAAACAACAAACGGCGTAGAACTTCCCTTTGCGCGAGAATGCGAACGACAACGCGCGTAGCAGCCAGACAGACGCTTTGCGGCACGCGCGTCGAATGCAAAATGCAAAGTGTTTCACTGGCCAGCCTGTGGCTTGCTCGAACTACTATGTTTGTCTCTTATAGAGTGTGCTTACTGTGTTATTAAAAATATATATATATATATGTATATCACCCTGTTGTTACAAAAAAGTTAGATGCTATATTTTTTATTCAATTCTACAATGACAAAAAGTCGGCGCGCAGTCGCCAATACTTACTTTGTGGCTGAGACCACGTCAAACTTTTTCTCTAATGACCGTCAGTGTTTTAGTTGTATGACAACGTAAGGCGTGAGCGTGATATATATATTTTACGGCTGTTAACGCTCTGCCTACCCCGCAAGGGATAAAGGCTGATATGTGTATGTGTTAATATAAACACTAGACTTACAATCGAGTTTTTTTTTATATATAGGGTGAAATTTTACTAGTGACCGATAACGAAAACTCAATAATCTGGGTCTCTCATACAAAATTTGCCGATCAGCTGATTTGAGTTAATATGGAAACTCAATTCTTTTTCGTCTAATTTCCTCGTTGTTCCTTGTAGAAAGTTGTTCCTTATCAACAGCCAATCTTAAGATTTAGCTATCGGTCACTAGTAAAATTTCACCCCATACTTATATAGGACTAATCTCTATTAGAGATATATGTAAGTCTATTTAAGTTTTCTATTAACAACGATCCATCTAAAAATTGACATCCCAATTCCTTTTGACAGAGAACATAAGTTATTCTATTCCTTATAATAAAAATATTCCAAAACATCGCTGCGTATTTTTAACGCACCGTAACGTATTCAAAATTGCGAATTCGCATGCATTTGTCAGACGAATGGAAATTGGGAATTCAGGTTAAAGAATCTTTATTTCTTATTAAAGACATACAGTCACTTACATAAGAAAAATGTTAATCATAATAGTGTTGTTGCCGTTCACATAACATACGAATACTTATTTAAACAGTTTTCAAATACTGTGCAAGTTTGGTTTACAAATCTAGATTGGTATTTTTTAATTCTGACGGTAGTTTATCATAAAGCCGTGCTCCCTCAAAAGCAAACATCTTTTTCCGTTGTTCGTCCGAGTTTTGGGTACCACGATAAAACTTTTTGTATGGTAATAAGAATTCTGATCTTATTACCATACAAATACGGCTACTATGCATTTACGGATGCGTCTGTCAAACGATTTGACAGACGCATCAGTTGCGTACCGTATTTCTATGAAATAAGCTCGAAAACCGAAATTTCCTTTTGTCTGACAGACGCATGCGTTACAGTGCGGTAAAAAAACTCAGTGACGGTCAAGTGGAAGAACCTTCTGATACAAAATTAATTAATTATCAGCTAACCTACAAAAGAGAAATAAAAGGAACTGGCTTAACTCTACATTTTAATTATTAATTAACCAGTTGCCCGCATTTACACTCTCCCTTAATATACTAAAAGTAAATTTTAATTTTAATTAAGATTAGGAACCTATTTGACTCTTTGTCCTAATGAATCCCTTTCATTTGTTACAATGTGGGGATTATTTTTATGTTTTATTTTTGCCGTGTGATGTCGGCTTTGAATAGCATCACCCCATTTTATTGCTGCGTGTGTCGTAAGAGGTCATGTGTCGAATTCTGGTGGGGTACTCACAGAGTTGCTATTCATTACTTTGTGAAATTGTTTCCAGTTTGGTAGGACATTGCAGACTGAACCACCTGATTGTAGGAAAAGAAAGATGGTTCCGTGATTACTTAGACGGCGGTCGTTACACTACCATATCAGAGGCCCACCAGTACTAGAAGGTGGTTAAAAACTCTGACGCCAGAGTTCATCGGAGTCCCACTCCAAAGAAATGAATAGATGTTATGCTCATTACGTAAATGCGTACTAATATTATAAATCTGAGAGTTTGTGTGTCGTGTATGTATGTTTGTTACCTCTTCACGCTCAATAAGCTTGACCGATTTGGATGAAATTTTGAACATAGGGAGAGTATAACCCGGAATAACACATAGGCCACTTTTTACTGCGGGAAAACAACTATTACCACGGGAACATTAGTGGCAGCGGGCGAAACCGCTGGGCGGAAATCTAGTATATAATATTATAAATCTGAGAGTTTGTGTGTGTGTATGTATGTATGTTTGTTACCTCTACTCTGTTGATTTGGATGAAATTTGGAACACAGGTAGAGTATAACCTGCCAAATCTAGTAAACCAATATTCAATTCAATTCAATAAACTTTATTGCATATCACAGTAACATCTTAATAGCTAAAACAGTTAGCATGTGACACCCCGGGGGGGTACAGCAATTACAAGTTAGTTAGTAGAGAGTATTAGATACTCTTACCACAATGTATTCATATATAATAATTCTATATACGTAAATTACTTTCTTGAACATACTTTTAGTCTTATTATCTATCATAATAAAAGTTATCTAGAAATCTATATTTCTTAAATTATCATTAAAGAATTCGTTTATATTAGAGTAACATTTGTCTATTAAAAACTTTTTTAATCTGATGATAAATATGTTTAATTTTTCTATATTTTTGAAAGAGTTTGGTATTTTATTGAATTCATGAGTGTGGGCCGGTTGTGTACATTGTAAGTTTTGAAAATGGAATTTCAAGTTGGTTTTGAGTGCGGTTATTGCGTCTATTTGTTAATATTGGTGAGTAAAGGTTTGGGTGCTTTCTAACAAACTTGCAGGCTTCAAGAATATATATAGATGTTAATGTCAGTATACCAAGGTTTTTCAAAATGCGGTCTACATACATACATACATACATATATCACGCCTATAATCCCTTGCGGGGTAGGCAGAGCGTAAACAGCCGCATAAAACGGACATTTACGCCACGTCTGACAAATATTTGAGGGTTATTCGGAAAATTGTGTATCCCTATAGTGACAGGTTGTCAGCCCATCGCCTAAAATTGCAATACACACCCTCAAGTCCCTAAGTCGCCTCTTACGACTCCCACGGGCAAGAAATGGGGTGATGCTATTCTGAGCCGGCAACACACGGCAAAAAATGCGGTCTACATGATTCGATATCTTCAATATTAATGTCTTCACTATTAATAAGGATTCTTATACATTTTTTCTGCAGTGTAAATATTTTGGCGATTTCTGTGCAATTCCCCCAAATAATAATTCCATAATTTAGTCTAGAATGCGCATAGGCGTAATATGCTGAAAGGGATGTTTCTAAATCTGTGGCTTTTTTTAGTTGTCTAAGAGCGTATGTGAACGACGATAATTTAGCTGCTAGTTTATTTACATGGGATTTCCAATTAAGTTTTGCGTCTATATCTATGCTTAAAAGAGAAGCGGAGTTAACAGTTTCTATTTTATTGTTATTGTAATAGTAATTTATTTGTAATGACTGTTTTTGATAAGGTTTGAACTCTATTATTTTTGTTTTTTTCAGGTTTAATTCTAAATTATGATCATCTAACCAAAGTTCGATGTTATTAAGTGTTTCGCTTAATTTACTATTTAATTCAGTTATGTTCTGACAAGGTAAAAGTACAGAAACATCGTCCGCGAATATGACACACTTGTGGTCTTTTTGTTTTGAAAGATTATTAATATATATCAGGAACAGTATGCAACCCAAAACACTTCCTTGAGGGATGGAGCCAGTAATGGATACTTTGTCGGACCTGAATTTTTTTATTTCTCCTGTTGTAAAGTTACTGTTCTGTATTTCAACTATTTGTGACCGATTTTCTAAATATGATTTAAACCAATTGTATACAACTCCTCGTATTCCTATACTATACAATTTATCTAAAAGAATTTTATAATTAACCCTGTCATAAGCTTTGCTCATATCGAGCAGTAAGCCTATAGCATATTTTTTTGTATTTATCATTTCAAGGATATTTTGGGTGAATTTGTATGCAGCTAAGGTTGTGGATCGGTTTTTTCTAAAGCCATTTTGATTGTCATCAAAGATGTCAAACTTTTCACAGAAACTATTAAGTCTATTGGCCATTGCCGTTTCAAAATTTTTTGATGATGTAGGTAAAAGAGCAATCGGACGATAATTGTTTGGATCTGACTTTTTTCCTTTTTTATGAATGGGTTTAACTAAAGATGTTTTTAAATCATCCGGGAATTTCCCTTCTGAAACGTTTAAAAAATCTTTCACGCTCAGAAGAAGCTGCATTATTTTTTAGTATACTAAGCAATTGCCGTGTGATGCCGGATTAGAATAGCATCACCCCAATTCTACCCGTGGGTGTCGTGAAAAACGACTAAGGGATAAATTTCATCCAGGGAATGGGCACTAGCGTTTCCTGTGAGTGTAACATCTTGCCCTGCGCTTGTCAATCCGAAATATATCCTAACAAAACATCATTTTATAATCCCATAACCAGGATATGTCGCACATATTACAATGAACCGGCTGCCAATAGCACTACCTTGGAATGACGTCATAGCACTTTTTGCAAACACTATTTACTTTTTATTTATATTTATTGCTTTTAATCATAATTTACTAATAATATAGACGTATTAAAAACTAAATTAGGAAAGAAAAACACAACTAACTAACCCTCATTATACTTCATACAACTTACTGCCTGTGCAAACATAATTTGGAGTTATGTCTAGCTTTTAAAGTTTACCGTCTATTATACTCAGATTGACCGATTGAAAAATCCGATTGCAAAGCGTGGTGATTATGGCAATAGGGGACGGTCCATGTCCAGCAGTGGACTGTTGTCGCTGTTAATGTATGTTTGTGACCAATGATTCTTCTTTACGAGTACCTAACCGAATCATTAAGAACTGCCCAAAAAAGCCCTTAAGGGCGGGGCACACCGGCTCCGTATCCGTTCCGTATCCAGCTCTCGTCCGTAGTCACGCACGAACTTATGACGTTGTAATGTATGGGACTGTATAAGATACGGCACGCCGGTTGCGTTGCATGTCTGTTCCGTGACGCAACGCAAGCGGTGTGCCGTATCTCGTATAATCCCGTACATTACAACGTCATAAATTCGTGCGTGACTACGGACGAGAGCTGGATACGGAACGGATACGGAGCCGGTGTGCCCCGCCCTTTATTGAAACAACTCTTGATTATTTTTATCATGAGAACCCCCAAATCAAAACAGCTGACCCCAATTAAATTGCGCAAAAAACATAAAAGAAACCCATATTTTCCCCAACGAACGAACTTTTTGAACGACTCATTCATTACACACGTGTGTGTGTGTAATATCACGCCTATTATCCCATGCGGGGTAGGCAGAGCGTAAACGGCCGCAAAAAAGGTCATTTACTCCACGTCTGACATATATTTGAAGGTCTTTCCGAAAATTGTATATCGCGATAGTGACAAGTTGTCAGCCCATCGCCTACAATTGCAATACACACCCTTAATCGCCTCTTACCACACCCACGGGAAAGAAATGGGGCAATACTATTCTAAGCCGGCATCACACGGCACTCTAAGCCGGCATCACACGGCACTCTAAGCCGGCATCACACGGCACTCTAAGCCGGCATCACACGGCACCAACAACAACAACTGAAGTTGAAACAACTCTTAATTATTTTTATCCTAAGTACCCCCAAATCAAATCATCTGACCCCAATCAAATTGCGCACAAAACGTAAAAGAAATCCATATTTTCCCCAACGAACTTTTTTAACGACTCATTCATTACACCTGACTTAAAACTTCCTTTTTACATACATAGGGTGAAATTTTACTTGTGAGCGATACAGAAATGTCTGTATAGGCTGATGATAAGGAACAACTTTCCCCAAGAAACAATAGGTAGAAATATGAAAAACCTGCCATTAACAATAAATATTGTCGCGGTCGGGTGGTACGTTTTGAATTGGGGGCCCAGGACTTTTTTATATTTCGACCTAAGTTTCTCAGGGATAAGTTGTTCTTTATCACCATCTTAAGATAATTTCTTTTTTATAGAGGTATTATACTAGGTTTCACCCGCTGCCACTCATTTTCCCGTGGTAATGGTTGTTTTCCTGCGGTAAAAAGTGGCCTATGTTTTATTCCAGGTTATACTCTACCTGTGTTCCAAATTTCATCCAAATCGGTCAAACCGTTTGAGCGTTAAGGGTAACAAACATACATACATACATACACACACAAACTCTCAGGTTTATAATATTAGCACGGATCTATGTTCCCTGGGAAAGTTGTTCCTTATCACCAGACTCTTAAAATTTTGCTATAGGTCACTAAGTCACTAGATAATTTCACCCAATATTAACTATAATATAACTATACCTACACCGCGAATCCAATTTGACCCGGAAAATATAAATTTTTTTGACAGACGGGAGGAAGGACAGACAATCATAAAGTCATCGAATCATTTATGACAACCCGCGCGGAAAATCTTAGAGGTTATATTAAATACCCGGAAACTTGCAACAGAACTCTACGCAGGTAGAAACTGGCATAAACATTTCACAATTTTGTATTGTTTACAAATGACATCAAATATTTTCCTATTTCAAATTCTAGTACTGAATTATTCGCAATTTACAATAGCAAATCCCTCTAATTTTAGAACGAGTTTCCTCAAATTTTTCAAACAATGGCCAGGATTAATCGGGAAATTTAAAACTCAATCCCAAAAAGTTATTCCTGTAACAGTCACAACAAATTATTGTTTAATTTCCAAACGAACGCAGGTTGAACGTTTTTAGTCAAAAGTCGAAGTGTAATCTGCTAAAGTTTCGTAAACATTTCATATTTAATGTGTACAGTCAAGCTTCCGTGCGGTTAGACAATCAAACTGCCAATATTTAAGGTGGTCCGTTTTACATACAAACGAAAAACTATAATTCACTGGACTTGTACTTGCGATAAAGAGCATTTTTTTATCAAATGTTTATGCGAAATGATGAGGGCCCACGTAAATTTGATGCAAAACTACTTATGGTCAAAACACTTATATTTTTGCAGCAGTAGTTCCATCTTTAGGCGCAAAGTGGCAAATCGCTTTTAACACGGGAATCTTATGGTTTACAATTTACTTTCATTATTTTGCAAAAATGTTAATTCAACACGGGATTTCCTATAAAGTTTTAAGATAAGAATTTTGTCTCCTTTAAAGACATAAGTCCATACAACATATGTATGAAAAACGTCCCACCTTAAGTCTTATGTGTGCCGTGCCGTGCGACATAAGAACGGTCCAAAGTACAAAGTGTCTGACCCAGCCTGATCTTGATTGTATCTTTTTCCCTTTGTATGAGGACTTGGACTTGAAACTCACCTACGTGCAGTTCAGGGAGGGAAGGAACTAAAGGACTCAAGTCTTTAGGAAGGCGGGCGTTCCTATCTGACAGTTCCCGACCTTTAATTCAATTATTCTTTTTAATGGCTTCTGTCAACGTAGTTCAATTCTGCCAAAATCTTCTCATAATGGCGTTTTGAGATTTGAACATTTAAGTCACAAATACGTTTGGGTGCGCACAATATGCGACAAAAAATGTTCAAACGAAAATGTGCATCAAATACCTCGCGTCTGTGGTTGGTGGCAAGGACTGTGTTGTGCCAGACAATCTATCTTTCCTTGTCACACTTAGGCAAATATCATGTTTCTGTCCAGCTCTCAGATCACACTCGTCAATTAATACGTAATATTTGCTGCACATTTTGTGTTTATCTTGTCCCATAACGTGCGCACCCATGCATTTAATCTGTTGACTTACATTTTCTTGAAAATATTTTTTTCAGTTCAGCTCGGCGACATTCACTTGAAGATAGGCTTGAAAATTTTCGATTACATAGTACGAGATATGACAATCTTTGATGTCATTGAATACCAAAACTTTGATGTCATATTTAAACACAAAGAATACTGTACTCCCACGGATTGTATGTAAACACAATACGATTTTCAGCGACTTATTTAGATATCAACTAACCTTTTCTTATCCTATTTGATGGAAAGTGACAGCGCTAATTTAAGGTAAGTTAAGAGAATAGTTATCCCGAATTGAGACCACTATTTGCGTATGTGAGTTTCGCCCTTATTTTAAAGGTACCTGTTACACTAAATAGTATGAAATGAAATCGCTTCCCGTGTCCCTATGTATGTTTAAATCTTTAAAAGTACGCAACGGATTTTGATGCGGTTTTCTTTAGTATAAAGAGTAATTCAAGAGGAAGGTTTTTAAGTATAATTTATGCTGATAAAAGTTCTTTTTCTGCGGGAAATCGGTTATCAGCGGGTGAAATAAAATCACAAATTAAATAACATTTCGCCATTATTTTGCAAGGTAATATGATATGCAATGTATACGCAAATCAGTTCGCATATAAACCACAGTTGCCTCAGGCTTAGTGGTTGTCGGTTGACGTGGAAACCGAAAACAGGGTGAATGTTATTGCGGAAATCATTTTCGCTTTGTGTAAAGTCTCAGTCAATGACCTCCCGTCGTCTGTTGCAAAGTCGGTATAGATATATTAAGTATTACGTTTTTATATTGCTTTGCAAATACTGAATTTTCTACAAATGTTTAACCTGACTTGCCCAATTTGCAAAATTTTCTAAAATGCATACGTAGGTACATACACATATCACATCAAGCCAAAAAGTGTAATTAATAGAAAAAACTTTGAAAAGTTAATCTATTTAGCAAACTTTCTTTAATCGTGTTTTCCTTCGACCAGAATCTTAACATTATCATGAAAAATCATTATGCATAAAAATAAGGTGTTTATCGTATTCACCAACAAAATTGCGTGCATCCCATACCCATATTTCTTACGGCGCGCTCTTAAGGAACTATATTTCATGGCCGTTTACCCTCTGCATACCCCGCTAGGGTTAAGGGAGGGCGTGATCGCATACGTCCGAATGACCGGGGAGCCCGGGGCGAAACTCCCAAATCACCCGGATATAAGGGCGTAATTACATCTTCCGGTATACCGGCCGGCCGGTAATAGGGTTAACATGCAGTCTATCTATACATAAATATATCACGCCTTTATCCCTTGCGGGGTAGGCAGAGCGTAAACGGCCATAAAAAACGAACATTTACGCCACGTCTGACAAAACATTTGAGGGTCATTCAGAAAATTGTGCATCACCATAGTGACAGGTTGTCAGCCCATCGCTAAAATTGTCACTTAGTCACCTTTTACGACACCCATGGGAAAGCAATGGGGTGATGCTATTGTAAGCCGCCATCACAAAGCAAATCTGGCAACGGATTGCGGACGGCAAGTCGGTAACGCAGACTGGCCGATCCTTTCACCACGATCGATGGCGAATTAATACCGCCAAAACCGATCGACACGAAAAAAAAAAAAAAAAAAAAAAAGCAAATCTATCTAAGTATACCCTGAATGTCCTGTAATTTGTATCGGGACTCGAGGGTTACATGTGTATTGCAAAGCATAAATACCTACCTAGTGACTAACCTTAATTTAAGCTAAAAAGGTCTTTCAGTGCGCCCCTATGAGACATGGTAACCAGTAAGCTGGCAGCATGCCGTGTGATGCCGGCTTAGAATAGCATCACGCCATTACTTTCCCGTGGGAGTCGTAAGAGGCGACTAAGGGACTCGAGGGTGTGTATTGCAATTTTAGGCGATGGGCTGACAACCTGTCACTATGGCGATACACAATTTTACGAATGCCCTTTATATGTTTGTCAGATGTGGCGTAAATGGCCGGTTTTTTGTGACGGTTTACGCTCTGCCTACCCCGCAAGGGACAATAGGCGTGATATGTGTATGTATGTATTCGAATCCCCCTTTGGATGGCCAAGATTAGCCGTTAATGTTCTGAGATAGGTTTATATTTTTGAATTACGAACGAGCGTGGGAATATTCACATTTTCATGGAAGTGATGTATCTGTTACGTGTTTATGCTATTAAAAAAGAAACTAAATTTTACTAAGAGCTAAATTTTTTATAAGTAAACTAAAAAAATACTTAATAATACTCTTAAGTTTTTATAAATACATACATACATAATATGACGCCTATAATCCCTTACCTGGTAGGCAGAGCGTAAACGGCTGTAACAAAACAGACATTTACGCCACGTCTGACAAACATTTGAGGGTCATTTGGAATATTGTATATTACGATAGTGACAGGTTGTCAGCCTATCGCCTAAATTTGAAATACACACCCTCGAGTCGCTTAATTTTGGTATGTTGTTATAAATATATACCAAAATATGTCAAATGAAAAATGTGAAAAAAATACCTTAAATTTGTTGTTTGTTCATTTCTCGTCGTGCATCAAAATTTAAAAGACCCCAAACACAAACCTTGACGATCATTATCAAGATGATTATCGATCCTCGCCAGCAATCATGGATTAATTGGTCTACAATCACCAGGATTATTATGGCATGCTAATCGATGGTAGTTTTTGTTGTGGGCGGGGATGGCAATCTGTGGGCTGGGGTTAGGGCTGCCAGCTATCCAACTTTATATATTTATCCGTACTATAGTATTATAATCTGCGAGTTTGTGTGTGTATGTATGTTTGTTACCTCTTCACGCTCAAACGGCTTTGATAGATTTGGATGAAATTTAGAACACAGGTAGAGTATAACCCGGAATAACACATAGGCCACTATTTACCGCAGGAAAACAACTATTACCACGGGAAAAGGAGTGGCAGCGGTTGAAACCGCTGGACGGGAATCTAGTATTAGCATAAGATTGTAATATAATGTAAAAATATCAAAGACTGATTGGATTAACCGTAAAAATGATGGATGATTTGAATTAGATCAAATTTCACAGTCTGACATATAAACGTCAGATAGGTCAACTAATTACCTACCCAAATAGCACCAAAGTGCTGTACGACAGCTGTGCAGTACACGAAGTAGAATTTTGTGACTTCCAACGCTGACAGGAACAATAATTCGGGAAATTTATAAATTAAACCACGTTGTACCAGAGCGTATATGGAGGAAGTTACTTTATTTTTTATAAACATTCATACCAACATGACATGCCTTATTTATCATTCGGATACAATCCTGTGTTCGTATCGAACAGATTGGGGGGGGCAGTTATAGACCCAATTAATTAGAAATAGAACTTAGTTAAAGACAAACCAAAAAATGACTCGGTACAATGCTATAAAAAACCTCTCTATCTTTAAACTTTAAATTAAGTACAGCTTTGCGCTTTTATAATACGTTCAGTAAGACGTGACAAATTGGTTGTATTTAACCTTATAAAGTTATCAAAATAAATCTTGTTTTCTTTTTCAGACATGAGTTCTTATTTAAACTTATTCTTATTCTTAAAGTAATACCTACTTAGTGCTATAGTATACCTAAAATAGGCATTATACAAAACTTAAAATTAATGTCAGCAAAACCTAGCTATCATACATTTATAAGAAACTTAGGACTCTACCATTATGTCTTATAAACAAAAATTATAATAGTCTGTAAATCTACCAAACTAAATTTTACCAACTGGGAATTCATTTAATCAGTTATGGGTAGTGGACACACATTCATAATGCTAGTTTTCACTATTGAACCCTTAGCTGTTTTTACATGTAATGCACGAACCTTGCCATCTTTGCCTGGTAACACACTGACTATTCTGCCGACAGGCCATTTTAATGGTGAGACATTACTATTTCTCAGAATGACCATCATTCCTTCTTCTAAATTTGGTTGCAAATTTGACCATTTAGGTCTGTTTTGCAGAGTAGTCAGATATTGTTTATGCCATTGCTGCCAAAAATGCTGTTGCATTTGAGTGCACTTTTTCCAAAAACTTAACTTTCCTACATTAGTACCTGTTAAATCTAGCTCAGGATAGGACATCATTGAAGAACCAGTGAGGAAGTGCGCCGGTGAAAGGTAAGACATGTCATTATGATCCCTCGACATAGGTGTAAGGGGACGAGAGTTCAATATACCCTCAACTTGCACGAGCACCGTATACAGTTCCTCATAGGTTAATACTGTATCTGAGATTACACGTTTTAGGTGGTATTTTATGCTTTTGACACCAGCCTCCCACAGACCCCCAAAAATGGGAGAATATGAAGGAATAAAATGGAAGTTTATTCGCTCCTCGTTGCAATAATTAATAACAGTATTTTGGTGAACTGTGGAAGTTTGCAAGTCATATAATTCTTTTATTACATTATTTGCTCCTTTATAATAAGCACCATTATCACAATATATTTTTGTAGGCTTATTTCTGCGAAAAATGAAGCGTTTGAGACAATTCAAAAATGTGTTTGTGGTCATATCTGATGCTAATTCTATGTGAATGGCCTTGGTGGAAAAGCATACAAATATAACAACATAAGCTTTAGTGATAACTGGAGATCTTATTCTTGTCTGCTTTACATAAAAAGGACCAGCATAATCAGTGCCAACAACTTCGAAGGCCCGTGTCGTCATGTTAACTCTATCAATTGGCTGAGAACCCATTAATTGAGTCACAGCTTTGGCCTTTAATTTAAAGCATATCAAACATTTGTGTATTACGGCCTTTATTTCTCTATTGGCATTGATTATCCAGTAACGCTCACTTAAAACCGTAAGAACTAATTTCTGCCCTGCATGTTTTGATCTAAGATGTTCTTTCAAAATAATTAACCGCGTTATATTAGATTTTTTAGGTAATATAACTGGGTGACGCTGATTAAAAGACAAATTAGAGTTCTGTAACCTTCCAGAGACTCTCAATAGACCCCTGGCGTCAAGAAATGGAACTAAACCTTTCAAGTTGCCCTTTATATCATTATTTGCCTTTATCGCTTTTATTTCCTCTTTAAAATGTCTTTGTTGATCTAATTTTATAACTGTTTGTAAGGCAGAATCTAGTTCTTTAGGACATAAAAAACCTTGCATTTTAATATTACAATTTTCCTTCTTGGCATTCGAAATAAATCTTTGCACGTAAGCCATTATTCTTGTAATTCTTTCGATATTGGAATGTTTATCAAGTACATTGTACAATTTGTTTTCTTTTTTGTATATATGAAAAACCTTTTGTTCCCTTTTTTGCTCTGGAATGTCAATGACTTTGTTTTTATTTTTTGCATCACAATGAACATAGTCAAAATCCTGTAAAAATAGTGGCCCATGAAACCAAAGTTGCTTCACATTGTTCTCTAGTGCCTTAGGAGTGACTCCCCGAGACAAACAATCTGCAGGATTGTCACCAGTTTGTACATAAAACCAGGGAAAACCCTCAGTCAATTTTTGGATTTGTTTTACTCTGTTAGCAACATAGACAGTCAATTTTTCTGGTAAACTTCCAAGCCACGCGAGAACAATCTGAGAATCAGCATATAAAATAGTTTTTACATTGTATTTAACACATAAAATGTTATACACTTTTTTAGCCAACATAGCGAGCAATAAAGCACTGTTTAGTTCAAGCCTAGGCATTGTTAATTGTTTATTTTTAGGATTGATACGCGATTTGGAGCACAGCAGATTGACCTTGACAGTTTTATTTTTGTCTACAACTCTTAGGTACAAGCAGCAACCATAAGCTAAAATTGAAGCATCACAATATCCCACAAGTTCAATCGACACTGCTGAAGGCGAATTGATATTTCTAGGGACAGAAATGGTTTCCATTTCTACCAAAGTCTTGGCAAAATCAACCCACTGTGAGTGAATAGGTTCTGGCAAATAATCATCCCATTTTAACTCTAACAACCATGCCTTTTGCATCAATACCTTAGCTTGAACCAGGATAGGACCGGAAATACCCAAAGGGTCATAAAATTTACTTATAAAGCTTAACATTTGTCTCTTGGTGTACCGCTTCACATTGTCAGGTTCAGGACACCGCATGGTTAAAGAGTCTGAGGCTACATTATAACCTAACCCTAGGGTTTTCATGTAACTATTGTTTTTATCTAATTCTCTATTGCCGAAATATTGCAACTCTGATGGAATGTCTTGTAAAACTTCCGAATTATTTGAATACCATTTATGTAAAGTAAAACTTGCTTCACTCATAAGTTCAACTAACTCGTTTTTTATAGACAATAACTCTGCCGCACTATTACTGCCGCACTGAATGTCATCTACATAACTAGAATGTTTTAACACAGAGGCTGCCAAAGGATATTTATTTTCAAACACGTTTGCTAGTTCTATCAAACACCTAGTAGCAAGGAAAGCTGAACTTTTTAATCCAAAAGTAACCGTCCTAAGTTGTATGCATTGTACTGGATCATGCACAGAGTTTCGCCACAAAATGTTTTGTAAACAACAATATTTTTCATCAACTAATATTTGCCTGTACATGGCTTTAATGTCACATAATAAAACATATTTATATGTTCTTAGCAATATCAAAACATCAAACAGCTCGCTCTGTACTACATCACCATTTAACAATATGTCGTTTAATGCTAGACCTGATTTTGAGCGCATTCCGGCATCAAAAACTGGTCTTACCGGAGTCTTACTATTGGGATTGAATACAGGGTGGTGAGAGATAAAACAAACCTTGCCAGAATGAAAATCATAATTATCCATACTATAAAACCTAGCATGACCCTGGTCTAAATAGTCTTGAATTGCTTGTTTATATTTTATACCTAAACTTTGGTCTTTTGTTAACCGCTTTTCTAAACTGAAAAATCTTTGTAACGCATAGGAAAAAGTATCCCCTAACTGTATATCTTCTAAGTCAAGCTTGAGGGGTAAGGCCACTGTAAATCTTTTATTTATTAATTTTACTGAATTTTGGAAACATTCCTCAGCAAGTTGATGTTCAGTGGACCCTTCTTTAAATATATTGGGTACTTTTTCACATTCCCAGAAGCTTGAAATAGTTTTATTTAAATTGTATAAGCTAGAATCATCTTGGATAACTGTAGGTACTTCTTGACACAAGGAATTATCTTGTGAGGAAGTAGTTACCTTTTCACCTAGCATAAAATTTGACTGAATTTGGACACCCTGTTTTTCATCCTGTTCATTAGAAGAAACTAAACAAGAGACAGGGTTGTTTGGTAATACATTACATAATTGTTGTTTTTGTTGAAATGTGTTTTTAAATGGAATTGGGTTACCTTGCACATTGACACATAAGTTAGCACATACAATCTTGCCGGCAGATATCGGCAAGTCCCCGCCCACAATGTAACCAAAACATGTGTCCACTAGATACGGCCCAGTCGGCGTGAGGGGCAACTTATTACGCTGCAGCACCTGGAAAAATATATTGCCCCCTAATAATAAGTCTATTTCGCCTGACTGGTTGAAATTCCTATCTGCCAGTATAACATGGGGAGGAATATTAAACCCAGATATGTCAAAGGTCTGCTGTGGTAGATTGCATGTAATGCTGTTTACAATTCCGCATACAGCCTTTGTTTTGAAATCATTTATTGAAGAATACACCAAACACTCTGCTTCCTTGGTTACCTTTCTTAGCCCTGACACCCCTGCGATTGTCTTACTAATATGATGGATTTTACACTCAATTTTATTTATTAATTTTTCAGAAATCAGTGAGGCTTGTGATGTACTGTCCAACAATGCTCTTACTTTGAAAAATTTACCATTTTTATTTCTCATTTTCACTATAGCTGTAGGTAGCAGAACCTCTAAGCTGGCACTGGTGCCTGACATGGATACCACATTTTCTTCCCTAATGGCTTCCCTACAAACTGTCTCATTTTGGCTACCTACCGTGGTTGTAAAAGCATTTTCCTGATTGTGAGGTGAGTGAACATGTAAGCTGGTATTGTGCCTCTTGTGGCATACAGCACATTTAAGGCGAAGCATGCACCGGCCTTTGTGTTCCCCAAGACATAAAATGCATAAGCCTTTCTCCTTCACAAAGCTATCTTTCTCTTTATCTGGACTCATCTTGAATTTGGTACACTCAAAAAGCCTATGTTTTTGAAAACAAAACTTACATGTTTGCTCCGGCTTGGTGACTGCTACATTGTTGACAACTTTGGTAGACTTCATCGGTTTAGAAGATGAAGTTGGTGTAGCTACTTTCTCCTCCTCGGTGCTTTCGATGGCGAGGGCTCTTTTTTCTAGAAATTCAAGGAATTGGGATAGGGTTGGAACATCTTTTATATTTTTCTCAAGGTAAAAACCCCGGTAAGTGTAAGCATCAACCTTTTTTGCCAAAATGTTAATAAGTAGTATGTCCCAGTGCTCGACAGGCTGTTTTAAATTTTTTAAAGCTGCAATATGCAGGTTAATGGTGCTTATGAGTGAACGCAAGTTTTGAGCAGTGCATTTGGTGAATGATGGCATATCTAAAATACTATTGACATGGTAGTTTATGATTTTAGGAATGTTGTCATACCTATTTTCTAGCAAGTCTAAAGCAGCAATATAGTTTTCATCTGTCAAGGTTAGTTCTTTTATTAAATCTAGCGCCTCACCTGTTAGTAAAGATCTCAAGTAATAAAGTTTTTCGCAAGCATTTAAACTTGAGTCTTTGTGTATAACTGCCTTAAACATATTGATAAAAGGATAGTAGTCAACTATCTTACCGCCTGAAAATGATTGCATCTGTATTCTAGGCAAACCTTTAAACTCACCTTTGGGTGTGTTTTGATTTTGACAATTATGAACTAAATTAGCTCTGCATTTGTCTAAAATACCAATAGCCAGGAAATATTTATTTTCATAGTCGGCGTAATTCTCGTCATCATCTTCGTTTAGCACAATAATGGCCTTATTGAGCCTCTCATACTCTTTGAAGGCGTCTGCTAATCGGTGACGTTTCTCGCTGAGCGACTCATAGGACGATGCTTTTAACTCTTCTTCGTCAGCACAGAAGCTGGCGATACGCGTGATGCCACTTTTAATGTAGCCCCTTTCACCTCTCAAAACCTTCAACTTCGCTGCATCGGCCATGTCGATGAAACGCAATGACACACTTATTTATATTTTATGTGTATCACTCTTAATCGAAGAATTCCTTGTAATTTTGTTTTTACTAGGAACGAAATAAGCTTAGCTTCCACAATCTAATCTTCTGGATCAAAATGGCGGCGCTAAAAATAATACGCACATCGCTGACACGCTGCGACTACGCAACACAGTAACACACACACACAAAGACGATGTTGTCACTTCCTGTGAATGTAGCCTTTTGTATGGTCGCGCCAAAAAGTTTCGAGTTCGGATACACTCCCGGACTCTGCTGCAAACCTATGACCTCACGTTTTCGGAGCACTGTCACTTGAATACCCGCGCAGATTTTATGAAACGAACGCACCCTTACTATTGTCGTCTCTTTTTAACTTGCACGAGTGAAGACTGTTCTGATGATCTGACGTTTGCTTGACAGCTGACTGCTCGTTTGCGAATGACGCCACACAGGTTGACCAACTTGCACTTCCTAACGTAAATAATGGCCGTTCACATACCAAATGCCGTCGATGTCGATGCTTATGATTTTTGATCACCGCGATTACACATTTTTTCTTGAATTTCAGCGTAGAGAAGCATACCCATATATTAGATGGATGGAAGTCTTCAGCAAATAAACCTTTGACCTGCTGATTATACTCGTACGACCGCCACACCAATCGCGTCTGCCGTTGTAGAAACGCACGACACCGCGATACGAGTACTGCCACTTTACTTGAAACAAGGAATCCCGCGCTGAATCCGCTTGCTTGAAGGACCAGTTCTTCTGTGCAGTACACGAAGTAGAATTTTGTGACTTCCAACGCTGACAGGAACAATAATTCGGGAAATTTATAAATTAAACCACGTTGTACCAGAGCGTATATGGAGGAAGTTACTTTATTTTTTATAAACATTCATACCAACATGACATGCCTTATTTATCATTCGGATACAATCCTGTGTTCGTATCGAACAACAGCAATTAATCACTATACGGGTGATGCATTAAAGTACCGCCGTTCCAATAAGTCGTATTGAACAGCTGTCATCTCCATACTAAAAGAGATGTCAACAAAAGAAAATGAACCCTCTGCCATAGTATTATCACGAATCTGACAGCTGTTAAATACGACTTATTGATTGCTTGCTATACAACAGCGTAGGCAGCGCATTTGGGCACAAATTATTTAGCATGTAGCTGTTTATGGTGTCCAATAGGAAATTTTATAGTCAATCTCCAAGTGTACATAGATGACACTTTGCTAAACTGAAAAAGTTTATTCCAAATGAAATAGATGAAATGTATTTGAGACTCAAATGTCAAATTGAATTTTACACGTTATGTTACGGCATGTTAATTATGCAATAAACGTTTAATCTATCTAGCTATCTATGTTAGTAGAAATGAATCCGTGTTTTGGGGGCAAATTGACCATATTAACTCTGACAACCCTAGTTAGTATAATATCATCTACATACAGATAAAAGAGGTTCGAGCATAGATAGGTACGTCTATTTTTAATCGGTTGTTGAGGTGTATTAACATTGGCACGTAGGTGTTGACTTGCTCGATAAATCTGTTCATTCATTATAGTTATCTGTAGTGAATAAGATTTGTATGGGAATATCCTTCGTATGTTTCTAATATTGGTACAAAGTCATAGTAAATTTGCCATGTGATGCCGGCTTAGAATAGCATCACCCCATTTTTTTCGCGTGGGTGTCGTAAGTGGCGACTAAGGGACTCGAAGGTTACAAGTGTTTTGCAATTTTAACCGATAGGCTGACAACCTGTAACTATAGCGATGCACAATTTTCTGAATAACTCTCAAAATACGGGAAGTAAATTCTCCTAACTTATCTAAGATTAGTGCAGTCACTTTCCGTTAAATAGGTTTAGAAAAGGATATTTGATATTTAAGTCCTGTCATGTTTAAAAATGTCATTGGGTTCTTCGCAGTTGCTAGTCAATTTAGTCGCCATTGTTTTCATCGTCGCCTTATTTTGACAGTTAACACGTATTTTGCGTCAAATTATAACACAATGACATGACTTCAAATATCTCCTATCCTTTCCTAAACCTATTTGACTAAAAATGACAGCACTAATTTAAGAGAATTTTAATCCCGAATTGAGGCCACTGTCTCTTTTAAACGGCCGTTTACGCTCTGCTTTCCCCGCAAGGGATATAGACGTGTATGTATGCGTTTCTATCCCGCACATCTATCCATCTATTCCAAACAGGTCGTCTGTCCTATGACGTCACGAATTCCTTCCTCGTACCAGCGCAGGCAGCCATATCTTTTTCCCCGCATTCCCGTTTTATTGATATGGCAGGTTTATCGGCAAAAACTGTACATACATACATACATAAATCACGCCTTTATCCCTTACGGGGTAGGCAGAGCGTTAACGGCCGTAAAACGGATATTAACACCACGTCTGACAAAAGTTTGAGGGTCATTTAGATAACTGTGTAACACTATAGTGACAGGTTGTCAGCCCGTAGCCTAAAATTGCAATACACACCCTCGAATCCCTTAGTCGCCTCTTATGACACCCATGGGTAACAAATAGGGTGATGCTATTCTAAGCCGGCATCACACGGCAAGTCAGGATACGTAGACACAAATAATATAAAATAAAAACTGTACGGTTATCTATTGCCCGGTTGGATGTGTCGGGACTACCTAAAGTGCCGCCGTTCCAGTGAGCCGTATTTGACAGCTGTCAGATTCGTGATAATACAATGGCAGAGGGTCCATTTTCCGTTGTTGACATCTCTTTTGGTATGAAGATGACAGATGTCAAATATGACTTATTGGAACGGCGGTACTTTAAGTATTGCGTAACTGTGGTTAAGTACTGAAAATACCGCCGTTCCAATAAGTCGTATTTGATAGCTGTAATATCCATACTAAAAGAGATATCAACAAAGGAAAATGGACCCTCTGCCATTGTATTATCACGAATCTGACAGCTGTCAAATACGACTTATTGGAACGGCGGTACTTTAGTCATTGGCCAACTGGGAGGGGAGAGAAGTCAGGGAAAATCGATTACAGTACGGGCCATCTACTAGTAGTAGGGTAGGCGGTTAAAAAACTCTGACATCAGGGTTCGTCGGGTCGTTGGATGACTCGGTGTCCCACACGAAAATAAGTAGAGAAGGACGGCCATCCCAGTAAGCCATATTTGACAGCTGTGTGCTAAAGGTATGGCGGAGAGTCCATTTTCCTTTGTTGTTATCTCTTTGAGTATTGAACTGATAGCTGTCAAATAGGGTTTTGAAATTGGGATGGCCTTATTTGAGACTGATTGGTTCACGAGACTAACATTTCAGTAAGTAGACACTTTCAATGTCTAGGTAGGTACTTACGTTTAATTTCTAAGCTGACGTGGCTGTTGGTGTTGTAGTTGTTAATCATCACATATCACGCTTATAATACCTTACGGGGTAAGCTAAGCGTGAACTGCGGTAAACGGTCATTTACGCCACGTCTGACAAACATTTGAGGGTCATTTGGAATATTGTGTATCACCATAGTGACAGGTTGTCAGACCATCGCCTAAATTTGCAATACACACCCTCGAGTCCCTTATTCACTTCTTACGACACCCACGGGAAAGAAGTGGGGTGATACTCTTCTAAGCCGGCATCACACGGCAATTGTTAACACGTTGAACGCCACGCAAAAATCATGGTGTTTCCATTCAGGCCACGAGGCTCACATGTGACCCCGACCATGCTGTACCATTCAGGCCACGAGACCCACCGTGTGACCCAGCGGTAGGCTTCTGTTCAAACGCACTTTATAGGCCATAGGGCATAGGTATCAAACTAAATGGTTAAAACAGTGTGCCGCATGGCCCTGTAGAACAGCCCGGTCAGCTTGGTTCTCGTCTATCGAAAAAGACTTAAAAAATATTTGCAAATTTTACCAATCGTTAGGGTCGCTTCAGTGTGCTCACAAACTATAAAAAAAACTACGTGTTTTGGACGTAGTTTTAAGTTGTGTTTATTTTGGATTTTACAATTCCTACGTTTCGAGCTCTTTACAGAGCCCGTGGTCACGGATGACTAAGGTGTTAGACGTCATTATTTAGAATAGAAATTATTTTTGTTTTACCACCATCTATTTCTTAATTGCCTAGCGTAACGGCCGGGTTCGACACAAAATGCTGAAACCGTATCTTGTGTAGTAGGTCTTACAGTATGTTGGATCTGGTTCTTCTGCTGTGTGATCAGCTGAGTCCACGTTGATGAGTTTCCCCATTCAGTATTTCTGTTGAAATTTGGATGTTTTTGAATTTCTATGGCTTCCCGTACTTTCCTAATCTCTTATCTCTCGCTAGGATTGATGCCTTATCGAATCTGACATAATGGGTGGGGTTATCCATGATATGGTCACACACTGCAGACTGTCTGTCACGACGGTTTTTTACATCAGCAATATGTTCTTTTAGACGTGTAGATACATTTCTCTTTGTTTCTCCTATGTAAGAGAGTCCACAGTCACAGTCAAGTTTATAAACACCAGGGTCTTGGAGAGGGATGTTGCATTTGACTGATCTGATGTACTGGCTGATCTTCCTCGGCGGCTTGAAAATGGTTTTGATTGAAGCTCGCTTCAGCATTCTACCGATCTTATCAGTTACTCCCTTCATGTATGGTAAGTATGCTGGTTGTCGTTCGACTGTGGATGGTTTGGCACGGTTTCTGTGACGTTGACGGGGTGGCTTCAGGTTATTTTCATGGAGTACTCGTCTCACATGCTTGTTCTAGGTGTTGGGGGTCACAGATACCGCGTGCTCTCTGAAACAAAGAGGTACCAACGGCAGCTAATTGGCTCGGATGGTGGTGGGAGTTACCATTTAGGTACCTATCTGTGTGGGTTGGCTTTCTATAAACGGAATGACTGATTGTACCATTTGTGTTTTTAATTATAAGAATATCTAAAAATGCTAATTTATTATTTTGCTCTGATTCCATTGTATAAATATTGGGATGAATTGAATTAAAATTATTTAGAAAAGCAGTAACTTGGTCTTGTGGAAGGATGGTGAAGGTGTCGTCTACGTACCTCTTATACATCTTCGGCACAGCTGGAGCTTGCCTTAGGGCTCGATCCTCAAAGTCCTCCATAAAGATGTCAGCCATCAAGAGGGATACTGGAGAGCCCATAGCCACGCCAGCGACTTGTATGTAGAACTCATCATTCCACAATAGGTAACCAGATGTTAGGCACCATTCTAAAAGTTCTGCATATTCTATTGCTATGTTATTTTCCCGAAGTTTTCGTTTAACTATTTCGATACAATCCTTGACTGGAATGGCAGTGAAAAGCGATTGGACGTCAAAACTAACCATTACTTCGTTGCTGTTTACTTGCAAGTTTTTGAGTTCTCCAACAAACTAGGTTACGCTAGGCAATTAAGAAATAGATAGCGGTAGAACAAAAATAATTCCTATTCTAAATAATGACGTCTAACATCTTAGTCACCCGTGACCACGAGCTCTGTAAAGAGTTCGATACGTAGGAGTTGTAAAATCCAAAATAAACACAACTTAAATCCGTTTAAAATTGTTTTATTGTGATGAGTAATAGTTGTTCAAACTCAAGGAAATATTAATATTCTAACAGTCTAAACACAACTGGACGGAACTGGCAGGCCGGCCGGCAAAGCACATCGCATGGCGCGTGGGCATGCGGGGGAGGCGTGCGGGGTGGGTCGCATCTTGACCCCGCGGCCCCCGCGGTAGGATTTTGTGATTTCCCTCCGCTAGGGCCACGGGGGACACTAGTGTGCCATTTGTAAATTTACTCACTTTTTGGTAGAATAACAGCTAAGTATTTAATGCACAATGTGTTTCCAAGTATTTGCAATCGATCTACGCAATAAAACAAAATCGACTAAAATCAAGATAATTAGGATTTTCTGTTGGCCTCAATGCGTGGTCCTTGGTTGGCCCACATGGTGGGCCGCGTGGCGTTCAACGTGTTAATCATACCTTTTAGAAATAGTGACATATTAGTCTCAATTCCATGATACCGACTAAAATCTCCAAATTAAAATACTACTGTCGCTTTCTGTCAAATAGGCTTAGTTAGACATGGATAGAAGATGATCGTTGATCGCCTTTTACATTGTTTATGATTTTACGCGTATCTGTCAAAATTAGGCGGCAATATGGCGTATTAACATACAAGGAAGTCTGCAAAATGGCGCGTTTTTTTTTAATCTTATTTTTAATCTTTTCTAAACTTATTTAACAGAAAGTGACAGGGCTTTTCATAATAAGCCGTTTTAGATAGTAATGTGGAATAGAAACCATTATTTAATTATCAGCGGTAAACCATAGAAAATAAATATCGAAACCTTTTTCAAATTTTGTAAGCTTTCCCTTTCTAGCTATTTTAGACGGTTCTGTGGAATCCAGACAATCCAGGTAATATCTTACTTATTGGAATTTCCTTAAGTGACTTGGTGCACCTGTGACATGATTAGTTTTCGTTTAAAACGTCTCCTCAATCTTGTAGCAGGTGATGTCATATTTTTTAAATAAAAGATCGAAATTTCCGTGTGATGTCGGCTTAGAATAAATAGCATCACACCATTTCTTTCTCGTGGGTGTTGTAAGATGGCGACTAAGGGACTCGAGGGTTACATGTGTATTAGGATTTTACGCGATGGGCTGGCAACTTGTCACTTCAGCTATACCCAAATTTCAGAAAGACCCTCAATTTGTCAGAAGTGGCGTAAATGTTCGTTTTTTACGGCAGTTTACGCTCTGCGTAACCCGCAAGGGATATAGGCGTGATATATGTATGTTACATTCTATAGTATTTGTTGTTTCATCCCTATGTTATTGGTTCGGTATTAATATTCAATCGGTCCCTGCTGAATATGTTTTTAAATCACTTGTGTCTGGCTTCTCGATGGGAATTCAAATACTGCGAAGGGGGGAAGCATTTTGTTTTATTATTGACTTCATAAAAATAGATTCTGAATATTATAACCTTAATTTAGATTCTGAAATAAAGGATGAAAGTCACATTGGCTTCAATTCGGGATAACAATAATATAAACTTACCGTGAATTAACGCTGTCACTTTCCGTCAAATAGGTTTAGAAAATGATATCTAAACAATTTAAAATATCAATGGGTGCTTCGCCATTTCTAGTACCTACTTAAATTAAGTAGTAATTTTTTTAATCGTTGCCTTTTTTTGTCAGATAACGCGCATTTTGTGTCACAGTTTTTGACATGATCGTTTCATATTTACTATTCTTTTCTAAATCTATTGACGGAAAGTGACAGTTTTTTTAGGGCTGGCCTCTGCAATTTTAGCCCCGAGGCAATCTATTTTTATCTCAACTGACTATTTTGTTGGGAGCTGGAGCTCACCCGGAGGAAAGTGACAGTGCTAATTTAAGGTAAATTAAGAGAATTGTCTAAAGATTTCACCTTTATTTAGAAAGCGCGGAAGTATGACATCTTAGAGTTGCTGCGGGATACCGTCGTATTGCATATTGTTGAAGTTCCTAATATACTTTGGCATACCTCGGTTTGCATAAAATTCTATGTCAACTATTTGTTTGGCATAATGTTTATATGTCATACTGCATTAAAAGTCATACTATTATTTTGACCTATTATATTTTAGACTAGTTTGTCGCATATTTGTTATTTTTCATAATGTTATTCTACATAATAGGTTATGGTGCGGCGGGGGTGGCCCTTGGGCCACCCCTAAGCCGCGAACATGTTTTTAAAATAATGCCAACGAGTAAAATGCCTAGTTATTTTTATGCTAATGAATAATATGCCTAGTTATCTCTATGCTTATAGACATTATGACTTGGTAATTTATGCTACAAGAGTTATGCGTGTTGTTTTTATGACTTTGAATAATTATGACTATAATAACATATGCGTAATACAAATATGACTTCAAATTTTATGCAAACCGACCCAAAACCGTTGCTGCACAAGCAAAACGAATGAACTACATATTATGCACGTGGTAGGTAAGATTCGACCATAGTTCAAGAGGACAGGTTACTTACCATTTTGTAAACAAATCAAAACAGGTGTTTTATTATACAACTTTCCATACACTACCGAGTTTTATATATTTTAATGAAACGGACTAATTTTCCATCAATAAATTATACAAATACATAAATAGTTGCTATTTAATGCGGTGTAAAATGATCAAAAGGACAGAAATGAAACAAATTTTATTTAGAAAATACTTTTCCGACTTTAAGCGTTATTGGTGTAGTGTAAAACACTTGTTCGAGCCAATATTACGAGCTAAACTACATTTATACATACATACATACACATATCACGCCTATAATCCCTTGCGGGGTAGGCAGAACGTAATCGATCGCCAAAAACGGATATTTACGCCACGTCTGACAAACATTTTGAGGGTCATTCGGAAAATTGGGTATCGCCATAGTGACTGGTTGTCAGCCCATCGCCTCAAATTGCAATACACACCCTCGAGTCCCTTAGACATCTCTTACGACTCCCATGGGAAAGAAACGGGGTAATGCCATTCTAACGCCATTCGCATCACTCGGCGCCATTACATTTATATTTGGCCGTATTACCGATCTGTCAAATTTCTCAAATGTTTTTACAATACAGTGATGCATTTGTTTTTCAAGTTGGATCTTGTAATAGTGTTCTGGCTTCTCCCTTGTCGGAAGTAGCCAGAATGCTGTACAGGGTTGTATTGATAGGTCTTCGCAGAAGACGAAAGCACCTTCTGCGGGTACCATCAGTATAGTTTATTTCTTTATTCTTTTTTGTTTTGTGATTTATACTATGTGTTTCACAATGTCATATTTTGACAAAACTCCTTAAATAAAGATTTAAAAAAAAAAAAAAAAAAAAAAAAAGATACCTTTCCTTATGAACTAAAGTCCTAGACAAGAAGAGCCCTATCCTCGGTTACTTAGAACTAGTTCAGTATATCTACTCGTAAACTTGAAGTGCCAAGTTACGCGCGCGTCTCTCGGAATGGTCTCGGCGCAGACGCACGCGCATATAAGTAATTGGCGGAGCATAGCTCGCTTTTTGTCACATCTCAGAAACGATAAACATACGTGGGATACCGCAGGGTAGGTTGGAGCGACAGAGTCTTCATTTTTGTGACTTTTTGTCTCGACACAAGTAGCTCTACTTAAGGCGAGTGTTCTCGTGAACGGCCTTGACATTGGCGTCACTTCACTTCTGAAAAAAAAACGGATTTTTTTTGTACAATTATCACCATCAGTATTTAAACTACTACTATTAATACATAGTATAAAATAATGTCGCTTCCTTAGGTGGTGTCCTGTTGTGTGATCTTCAAAACTACGCAAGGGTCTTTGGTTAGGTTTTCTAAATAGATGAAAACGTTCCTCTTGATTAACTCAAGAGGAACGTTTTTAAGTATAAATCATGCCGAAAAAAGTCTTATTCCCGCGGGAAACGGTTTGCAGCGGATAAAACCACTAGGCGGGCTACTAGTTCTGTTCAATAACAATAACATGTTATTTTTCTTCAGCATGGTTTTGCCCACAGTATGTGTCTCCTAATTGTCTCTATTTTACCAAATTCAGTTTTCAGTATCCACAATTTCCATTCGTCCTTGACTTCGTTGGTCCATCTGGCGGGTCATCTGGCGCTGATAAGTTACAAGCACGCTACAAATTCCCCAGATTGCCCCCTATTTTACCGTTACACTACACCCACTCCTTCTATCTTCCTACCTCTAACTACCCACCAGATGTCCTAACCAGACTGAGAACAAATTCACAAAGTGATAAATATCAACTTTATGAGTGTCTCGCCGAGAATCGAACCCGGAACCTTTGCGTCGCAGGCAGTCGCACTACCACTGCGCCACATCGGGCCATATTGATTAGTAAGTCTCTAACTCGCCAACTGGTCTGTACATCACGCATATTCTGCCCATACCGGGGTAAACGTCGATTAGTCGGTCACCGGTTTTTGTGCACATCGCTCTGTCAGATGGCGACTGCCTTTATAAAGTTATAGTTTGTGTTCAAATTTTGTATCGTAAATCGGATTCGGAGTTTGGAGTTATTGAGTCTCAAATTGATAGTTAGACGAATCACATTTGTTGGCAAGAAAAGGTTTGTTAACATACTTAAAAATAGCGACTATTTGAAATTTTTCGAGCATTTTTAATCATGTCACACCTGTGCAAGTTGAAACGTTGACAATAGTAACTTTTCTACTGACAGTTCTCGAGCTTATTTTCTAATATAATACCAGATGGCGTTGTGCTAAGTAGAAATTTTGTCATTTGATTCATAAATACACTTTATCTATTTACACACTACGTTTCTATGGAAATAACCTTTTTCAGTTAGCGCCATCTAAGATTGACTCGAAAATTAACTAAAAAAATTCCTATTGACTCTTAAGTACATTTCATCTATTCACATACGTTTCAATGTAAATAAACATTTTCAGATTTTTAGTTTAGCTTAGCGCCATCTAAGTACATTTGAAGATTGACCAGAAAACTTTCCTTGTAGTAACCGCTATAGGGCTATTTACAAACGTAGACACATGTTTTTATACGTAGGAAAAGGTTCAATAGCAAGAATGCCAACGCAAGCATAGCGACGAAATGACAGCTTACAACCATCTCTGCAACTCCGTGGGGATTCGAATAGGCGTCATTACGCAAATGTCGCGTCGACGGCAATTCTTTTGTTTCAGACGCGTGTACACTCGATATCATGTCAGGATTCACGTGGGATTCACACATTGGAGATAGGTCAGCTTACTGGCATACGACCATCAAGCCCGTCTTACTGCTTCAATTTTGGTTGCCGTAAAAAACGCCTATTTTTTTTTTATTCGAATCAAACAGTCACATAAACAACTTAGTATGGTAATACAAGAATTAAAACACAGACCTATAGTTTCCGACAGAAAATAGTTATTACAATTGAACAAAGGCTAACTATAAATTCTTCTAAAGTAAGTATAAGTACCTAAAAGTACACATTTACAAATGCATTTTTTTTATATAGATCTACGAATTTGAAAATGTACAAAAACAACGTAATGTTTTTAATTTAAAGTTACTTAAGGTTTCTTTAAAAATGTCAACATCTACTAATTTGTTATATAATCTACTATGGGGATTGGAGGAACCCAGAAGAAGAATTAAGAAATCTCTGGCTTGTGCGGGGCCTCGGAGGTCCCTCATTTGTGCACCTCTTTTGGGAAACACTGGCATGACCGGTTAGACTCAGACAGACAGACAGAAACACTTTATTGCTCACACTAATAATTATAACATAAACAAGAACAAAAATAAACAACACAATATAAGCAAAGGCGGCCTTATCGCTTTGAGCGATCTCTTCCAGGCAACCCTGCACACTAAGAGAAAACATTTAAAAAACACACTAAATAGTAGCGGCAACACGTAAAAGACATTAAAACGGACACGGATTTATAATGCATGCAATTCATTTATAATGCGCACTGCTAAAGAGTGGAACTCACTACCTGCGTCTGTGTTTCCAAACGCATACAACCCTAATCTCTTCAAAGTAAGAGTAAACAGGCTTCTTCTGGGTGAGCTCGCTCCATCTTAGACTCTGTCTCTGTCCTATGACCTAGACTAGAGTCAAGAGCAAACCCATCATTAATAAAAAAAAAAACGGATACACTCAGTCTGATCCGTTCTTCGTTGAACAACCTAAATCCAGTCTCGCAATAAAATAAAATAATAAATAAATAAAAATAAAATAAAATAAAATAAAAATAAAATAAAATAAAATAAAATAAAAATAAAATAAAATAAAATAAAAATAAAAATAAAATAAAAATAAAATTTCTTTATTTCAGACTTTTACATCCATAGTTTGAAAATTTAGTTCATAAGTTCTTTTACCTAATAAAAATTAACATTCATAATTTATAATTTGAGACTTTACAGATTTACATAACTAACTAAAAGCTTTAAATAACTAGGTTTAGGTACATAGCTTGCTTTCATTTCAATTTATATTAAGTACATACATGACCAGAGTTTAGTAAATTTATTGAAAAAGAAAAACAGAAATGCCCTAGAAATTACAAATATGGGTTTGTAATGTGCATGTTTTGGTGCACCTTCGACCAGTGCGCTAGAAATGGGCTGTCAAATCTACCAGCTATCATGCACAGAATGCTGTTGGCACTGCCTCGAGTTCTCTGCAGTGCTGCCGCGCATCGTTTGCGGATCATGGCATGAAAATCGTCAACATGAGCGTCCGCAAACATGCCCGACGCACTGCAATATCGCGGCAGCCCCAACAACATCCTAAAAGCGTTATTATATTGGACGCGTAAAGCATTCCACGATTTTTTACAATAATTTGTCCACAAGCTACATGTATATAGTGATGTACAATAAGCCCTGAACAGCGTTACCTTGACCTGAGCAGAACAGTATCTAAATCTTTGAACAATCATATTTGCCCTGACCGCCAACGCTCTGCGTTCTCTATCAATATCCTTATCATCACTCAGATCTTCCGTCACAATATGACCTAAGTATTTAAAGGCTTTTACTCTATTTAACAGAGTACCATTTAAAGTAATATCTGGTACATGTGAGGGACACTTTTTGCCTGCTTTAAATACCATGTATTCACTCTTTGCTGTATTGTATTTAAGACCATGTTTGGCTGCATATTCCTCACATGCACCCAACAACTTCCTAAGTCCACTGACCGAAGGGCTGAGGAGAACAATGTCATCCGCATAACTAATATTGTTTATACATATGTCATCTATGTGACATCCAGCATGCATTCTACTCAGCTCCTCGATCAGATCATTTACATACACATTAAACAGTGTTGGAGATGTCAAGCCACCCTGCCTTACCCCACACTTCAAGCTATACATTTCTGACGAGACACTGCCCCACTTTACACTATTTGTTTGGTTAGAATACCAGTATCTAAAAATCTGAATTAGTTCTTTAGGTAGGTTACATTTTTCAAGCTTATTCCATAGTATGTCATATTGTACTAGATCAAAAGCCTTAGAGAGATCTAAATAACAGGCATAGATAGGTGTTTTTCTGGATGTGTAATATTGTACAGTGTTCTTCAGACTTAATATAGCACTTTCTGTTGAAAGCCCTGCTCTGAAGCCAAACTAGGCATCATTAATTTTCACATATTTACACAGTTCTTTGTTTAAAAGGCTATCAAATACCTTGGCAATTGTTGTTGCTAAGGAGATAGGTCTGTAGTTCGACTTTGCAGATATATCTCCTGATTTGTTTTTTATTATCGGTACAACCAGAGTTTTACTTAGTTCAGCCGGTAGGTATGAGTGCCTGATACAAAATGTGAACAACATTGCCAAGAGACGAGGAAGGTGAGGGCCTGCATACTGAAGGTGCTCAATGCTTAGACCGTCGTGGCCAGGTGACTTGCCTCGCTTCATCCTCTTTATAACTCGAGCTATTTGCTTAGCCGAGAAGCTAATAGTTTCTTCCCCCTCCACGACAGTCTCAGCATTGGGCACCCTCCAAGAGCTGGTTGCCACTGGCGAAACTGTAAAGTGGTCTTTAAAAAGATTGGCTATTTCTACTTGATTTGTCACTCCCTCCACGCTCACAGGAAGACCCTGCCTAGGACCCAATCTGTTTATGCTTTTCCAAAAGCCCCTAAAATCTTTCTTTACATGTAAGGATGTTAAAACTTCCATTCTGATATGTTCCTGATTCTTTTGACACCATTTAAGTTTCGATTTAAATTGCCTACGACTTGAGCACATGTCCACATAGATTGAACCCGATTTTGGCCTACCATATAGGATCCACAGTTGAAACCTAAGCCTGGCCTCCCCATGAGCGTCTCTGACATGCTTGTTCCACCCCATCAGTTGCTTCTTTTTACATTTTCTATGTGGTTTACTGGAGAAGCTGGATGCTAGACCAAGCCCTTTTACAATGTCAGAATATAGGTTATCTATAACACTAAGATGAGCAAGATCCTTACAACTTCTATCACAGCACTTATTTAATTCAAGTGGAAAGTCAAGTAGCTTAAGTAGCTCATTACATTTATTTGTATACATATCGATTTGCTCAGCACTTCTTTCTCCCCATATAATTTGACTATGCTTATTTTTGCTTATATCACACTGAATTTTATTCCTAATAATGTCTAAATTACATTTAATAAAAAGTGGGTCGTGGTCTGACCAACGAACATCATGGTAGACAAAAACACTTAGCACAGACGGTAAAGCAGAGCTAGTGACCACACAATGATCCAACCAGGAGCAGCTTCCATGCGCCTCACTAGTAAAAGTATATTCACCAGAGTCAGCACCTAACCTGTCCACGTCAACACAGCTCCACTCATTTTCCACACAAACCTCAAGAAGTTCATTGTAGAATGGCTCGCCTGGGTGTGCATTAAAGTCTCCCAATATATATGCTGATTCTACACCGCTGGTGTCAATAACTGCCTGAACTGTGCCCAGGGATTCTGTGAAATCTGGAAGATTTTTGGCCAGATCGACTGGCATGTATACGCTGAACACTAGAAATGATTTGCCATTTATCAAAATTTTTATACAACATATACGCGGATTCTTACACTCAATACACCGACACAGCTTGAAAC
The DNA here is from genome assembly GCA_027580185.1 of Tuta absoluta. Taxonomy (NCBI): domain Eukaryota; kingdom Metazoa; phylum Arthropoda; class Insecta; order Lepidoptera; family Gelechiidae; genus Tuta; species Tuta absoluta. The sequence goes on along the minus strand of JAQAHW010000023.1, from coordinate 1,626,616 downwards.
GCACTTTTCCGCCACAGTAGAGCCGTGCCCCCATAAGGGCGTCCTCGCAGCAGACCCGTCTCCACGTCTATAGCTGAGGTCCCCGTGCTGGCGAAGTTATCACTGATGGTCGAGAGATACGCGATGTCATGTGGTAGAATCCACGTTTCCTGAAGAGCAATCAAATCAGCCTTTGAGCACAGTTCACGTATGCCGTCTTAAGTACACTACGCTTAACATTCTTACAGTTAAAACTTACAAGTGTGTAGGTGTTATCCATTATGTTAAGGGTTGTTTACGTGCGCCTCCATCGAGTGTGCGTCTTGGAGCGTTAAAACGCACAAAACGCCGGAATATAATGCCCTCGGGCCACAGTTTTTCGTCAAGTAAAAGGCCCACCTTGAGTTTAGATACAAACATCTTGTAGGCACAGTGATCCTTCCATTTGTTTTTGATGTCAATTTTCTGCAACGTAACATTTTGGTTAGTTTTACTCAAAATGTAGTTAACAATATCACTTTCCTTTGTTTCTTTACTAACGTTAGTTATAAAAATGGGTACCTTGCTGTCGGCCGCTCTGAAATTACCACTCGCAGCCGGTTCTGCTTTCCCCATCTTTCCAGTAAGAGTCGCGCTTCCTCCTGATTTGCGCTGTTTTTTATTTTTGCCGGCTACTTGCCAGTCGTCAAACAAAACGTGGTTAAACGTGGTTAAAATAAAGCCTCGATAGGGTTGGTTGCTCCCCTCCAAGCCGAACGGCGCCAGGGCCAAAATCGTAGTTCCCAACACAAAAAATAATTGTGACTGCCTATGTGTAAAGTACACAAACAATGCTCCACACCACTAACAATAGTATCTTCTCATCATCATTGGCCTCACGCGTCTGTGACAGAAGATTTAATCAGTGTCTGAGGCAAGATTTTTACCCGCGTGACGCGGGTAAAGTGTCCTCTCCACAGACACTGCGTTGCCTGGGACGCAATTATGGAAAAACGCAGGGCTGCCCAGGACCTGCGCCACCCTCTCGGCCTTCCTGGCTGGATCCGCAGGAACGACTAGTCGATACGTGCGGAGCCAGGTCGGCTGCAGGAGTCTGCCGCGCGGTAGATCTCTGTCACACGCGCCTGACGGAGACCCCGTTCCGGGTTTAATTGTGGAGTTGGCCTCTCCAGGACCGTTGTGTTTGGGTCGGATTTATCCCTCGGTCGCTTCTTACGACCGCCACGGGAAGAGATGGGGAGGTGCTATTCTACTCTGCCGGCACCACACGGCTTCACAGTATCTTCTACATACATAACAACCAGAACTTGAACTACTGCTGACTGTACTTCTCATTTAGTATTCATCACCCTTTATGTTCATACCCTACATATTTTGTATCTAGGTATGCTTCTTGGAAAGGGATAGGTTTGGATTGCGGTCTAAAAGCCCTGTAGTTCTTCATAGGTACTTATAAATTTCCCTTTTATCTATGACTGCGTTTATGCGTTTGGGATGAAGAATGTGTGTGTATGTTTGTGCACGACAATGTTACCATTTATCTCCAAAACCACCGGTCCGATTTTAATGCGGTTTTCAAAGATGGGTTTGCATTTGATTAGTGCATGTTCTGAAATGGAAGTGTATCTCTAAAAACTGAATAGGAGACGGTAAGGACTACAATTTTTCAAAATTTTATTTTTACAGCAGTTTTGAGTTTTTGTGATTATTATTTACTAGCTGTTGCCCGTGGCGTCTCCCGCATAAAATAAAAACGATCTTATGCGTTAACTTCTTTTTGGTTCAGTAGTTTTTGCGTGAAGAAGTAACAAACAAACAAACATACAAACTTTCGCATTTCTAATATTAGTAGGATTAACTGCCATGAGATGGTCACTGGTGGTCACAGACCTGCCAACTTTTTAGCAGTACCTTCAAAAAAACCTTGTTAAACGTAACTAGATGGAGCCAAGCCACGCGTTACAGGCATTAAAATACATACCTACATATATCACGCCTATTATCCCTTGCGGGGAAGGCAGAGCGTAAACGGCCGTAAAACGGCCATTCATTCCGCGTCTGACAAATATTTAAGAATCATTCGGAAAATTGTGTATCGCCATAGTGACAGGTTGTCAGCCCATCGCCTAAAATTGCAACACACTCCCTCGAGTCCCTTAGACTTAGTCTTACGACTTCCACGGAAAGAAACGGGGTGATGCTATTCTAAGCCGGCATCACACGTCATAAAAAAACACTTGCAAAATTGGCGCGCAAGGAACGAGCTGCGGTAGCCCAGATGTAAGAGGCGTCGCCACTAGTAATGTGAACGTCGCAGGTTCAAATCCTGCCCGCTCTTGAAAATAGCCAGTATTAAAAAAAAGCGTAGCTACGGCCTTGGCCTTAAAAACTTAAGCCTAAGTCGTTCTACTTAGCACCTACATTCGCAGATAATGCTTGTTAATGAATGAAGTTCAAAATTATTAGCGTTAGCGTTAAATTGGTTAGTTAATCAAAAGCTAAGTAGGCTAAGTAGGTAATGGATACTCTTGGTTGTGGATAATATGCAAAATTAACTTAAAGATATCTTCTATCCTTTTCTTAACCTATTTGACGGAAAGTGACAGCACTAATTTAAGGTAAGTTAAGAGAATTTATATCCTGAATTAAGGGTAATATCGACGGCAAGGGAGTGTCTGTAAAATATGATACAACCCTCGTTAGTGCATTCATTTGTGTCTATGTGTGTGTGTTTGTATTAATCAACACAACCCTATTAACAAAGAACGATTCGGCATACAGTGCTGGTTGGTATTGCGCATTATATATTAACTAGCTTTAACCCGCGACTTTGTCTGCGTTAGATAGTTTTTTTAGGCAGAATAGGTATGTTTATTCACAGTAAGTGTGACAGTCATATAAGAACAGTTCTTATCTCTACTGTTTTGTTTTAGAACCATGCCTGTATCTCTAATAGTTTAGCTGCGCTCCTGGTGGTACACCTGGTGGTCTACATAAGGTACTCCAGAGCCCTAATGTCCTTGTGTAAATTAAGCGGCCCATCATACTGAACAACTTTTGTTTAATAACCATGCATGTATCTCTAATAGTTTAGCTAGGCTCCTGGTGGTACACCTGGTGGTCTACATAAGGTACTCTAGATCCCCAATGTCATTGTGAAAAGAAGCGGCTCATCATACTGAACAACTTTTGTTTTAGAACCATGCCTGTATCTCTAATAGTTTAGCTGGGCTCCTGATGGTACAACTGGTGGTCTACATAAGGTACTCCAGAGCCCCAATGTCCTTGTGAAAAGAAGCGGCCCATCATACTAAACAACTTTTGTTTTGAAACCATGCCTATGTCTCTAATAGTTTAGCTGGGCTCCTGGTGGTACACCTGGTGGTCTACATTAGGTACTCCAGATCCTCAATGTCCTTGTGAAAAGGAGCTGCCCATCATACTGAACAACTTTTGTTTTGGAACCATGCCTGTATCTCTAATAGTTTAGCTGGGCTCCTGGTGGTACACCTGGTGGTCTACATAAGGTACTCTAGATCCCCAATGTCCTTGTGAAAAGAAGCGGCCCATCATACTGTACAACTTTTGTTTTGGAACCATGCCTGTATCTCTAATAGTTTAGATGGGCTCCTGGTGGTACATCTGGTGGTCTACATCTATACTCCAGACCCTCGAATGGTCATAAAAAGTAGCCTATGTCCGTTCTCGGTATGCTAGCAATCTCTGTGCCAAGTTTCATGAAGATCGGTTCAGCGGTTTGGCCGTGAAAGCGTAGCAGACAGACAGACAGACAGACAGAGTTACTTTCGCATTTATAATATTAGTGTGGAAGTGTGGATTACGGACCGGATTATGTGCAACATATAAATCCTGAAATATGCATGGAAAAGGGTTGTAATATGCACGAAAACAGGCAAAATATGCAATATGAAATTAAAAGTTTAAAAACAAAATAACTAAAAAAATATTTTCAAATTTAAGGGAGAATATTTCCGCTGTATAAAAATGAGATAGGGTGTATAGTACACAATTTCTCGAATGACCCTCAAATGTTTGTCAGACGTGGCATAAATGTCCATATTTTGCAGCCGTTTACGCTCTGCCTACCACGCAAGGGATAATAGGCGTGATATATGTATGTTTGTATGTATGTGTATCCAGGGCATGGGCAGCAGCGTTCCCTGTGAATAAATACAATTCTGCCTGCCAAGCGTGGCGAGTATGGCAATACCCCCTCAATAGGGAGAGACTTATATCCAGCAGTGGAATGCTGGCAGAGATTAGATTTGCGTTAAAAATATGCAGCGACTGATGACAAGTAGGCGAACCGAATAAGCTACACCCTTTAGGAAGATACAATACTCGAATAACCAACATAATAGCACGTTCACACAATGCCAATATTGGCACGGACATAGTATGAGAAGTGTGCAGCGCGAATATGTGAACAGGTTACTCGCGCTGCTACTCGTCATGCCGTGGCCACTTCCCATGCTCCCTCGATTGTCGGCTTTTCGTGCGCTAGTCAAAGGAACGGCAGCACGAACACGTGTGGAAGGAATGTAATGCTATCTCACTCACTCGTATTGCTGCGAAAAGAGTATGACGGCAGTGTGTGAACACTCACTCGCGTTGATAGTTCCGCGGAAATATTTCGAGCAATATTCGCGACATGCATGGTGTGAACGTGCTATAAGGGTGTGATATCCTATGGGATATTGTATGAGAATGGGAGTGGCTCATTTGTGTCACGGGGGTTATGGGATCCCTCGTTTTCAGACCCAATTAGGAAAACTGTCGAGTGAATGATGGCTGCGAGGTGGAAAATTGACATATTGCTATTTTAATAATTATAGAGGGTGAAATTTTACTAGTGAACGATAGCGAAAGTATTAATACCTTTATCAGCTATCTAGTTCTTATAGTACACGTTGTGATGTTTGGGGCTAAATAGTGCTGTGTGAATTGCCCTTGTTATTTATAAGTATTATTTATTTACTTAAACAATACCAGCCCAATGTCATTTAAAATGAACTAAAAATGTTGGGTCAAAATATGGCACGGGGAGGTCAAGGTATGTCCATAAAACATAGAAAAAATAATTTAAAAAATCAATCTTTACTAAACCCAGTACAAATACTTACCGAAAGTTTCATGCATAGACATTTTGAACAAAAGAAAACAAAGATAGAAGAAAATATTTGACAGAGTTTGATGAAACTCGTAAGTAAATCTGTGAAGCTTAGTCGCAAACATTCCTGACCTACCCAGCTTCACCCCTATAATTGCGCTCACCAGACATATTAATTTATGCATTACATCCCCCAGGAATTAGTCTCTAACTTCCAGAACTTGCACAAGTGCCGCAAATAGGGAGCGAATCAGGAGATCCTGCAATTCAGGAGTCAAACTTCTTACTAACTTTCAATTGGCGGGATCGTGTTTAGCGTCTACGATACAATCTACGACTATTCAGTGAAAATATTTAGATACGAAAAGTACGCAATTTTAGGTTAAATGAAACGAACAGACGCCTTGAAACTTTACATGGAAGTATAGACTCAGTGTCTCAGCCTTATTTTTAGAAAACTAAATGCAAAGCAGCTGATTTATAATTTAAATACGGGCCAAAAACAATAGCCATATCCTCACACATATCGCTCGCATTCGACGCGTTCCATTTTCAAAATGGTATTTTTATAAGGTTTGTTTTGGGTGCGTATTTGTGTCGGCGGCGAAGTCCACCTGATTCGTTCCACGTTGGCTCGCTGCCAGAGTGTGTCGAAAAAACACCTCGCCGCTAATAGCCAATCATGTTCGCTGCGCGCCTGCCAAACGACAGAATGAGTGGTGTTGATAGGTTAACTCGACTTCAGTTGAACTGTAGTTAAAAAAGATTTGCAGATTTTTATGACTTTATCGAGATAGAGAGAGCTATGGGCCATCAAATAATATGGCTAGCTTTTTTACACATTTCATAAAAATGCTATTAACTTTATATTTCTAACATAAAGTCTGTAGGTACGTCTACTTCTAAGGTACAGGAAGTAATCAACAGCATCTCTATTCATCACTTTATTTATGAGGCACAAACTACGTTTGTTATAGAAACAATCTGCTTAGTAAAACAATACACAGCTATAAATAACATAGTACCGACCCTTGCTAATCCTGCCTTCCCTGTTTACTCACTAACGAAAACAAGAGGTCACTGATATTCAACCTTACACTCACCCTAAAGGTCACCCCTCTACATTATATTACCACCCTTACTGCAGTGGCTGTATAAAATAATTTTCTTTGCATAAGAAATACACGAATTAAAAAATCTAAGTCGCAAACTGGCGCTATAAAAACACCTTCAAGTCATTTCGCGCCTTAAAAATTCAATTTAGGAACTTAATCGTCTGTAAAAATGTTGCCGGCTTAAAAATAAGCTCATTTTACTATAAAAATAGAGTCGGTGTTTAAATCCTTGCGCTTTTCTTTTTAATTTGCATTGTTTAGGGGGATTGCCCTTCAAGGGAGGGATGGTTGAGGCAGTGGTTTCATCGATTAGATAGCTTGAAGGGTTGGGTTGCATTCTTCAGAAGTAAGACACGCATTCTAACAGAACCGTATCGAAATAAATTTACTAGAAAGCAGCCCCTGTGCCTATAGCGTTATCATAGACGATCTTATCACTGAGTTTTTTTTTTATTAATGATGGATTTGCTCTTGACTCTAGAGTCTAGGTCATAGGACAGAGACAGAATCTAAGATGGAGCGAGCTCACCCAGAATAAGCCTGTTTACTCTTACTTTGAAGACTTGACTTGACTTTGACTTTCTAATTCTTAAAGGCTCCCATTTTGCGTACATTTATATACAAATACGCATTCTTAAACGCACCGTAGCCGTAAATGGGTATAAGATCGGAATTCGCAATTTCCTTTCGTCTGACAAATGCATGCGTTACGGTGCGTTTAAATAAGCAGCGACGGACGACAAGTGGGGGAACCCCCTTCCCTGTGCAAAGTGTATTCGTGGACTGAATTGATTTGAATTACGCGACTAAACTATCTCTAATCGAGGGTATTGCCATACTCACCACGCTTGGCAGGCGGATTGGCGAGCGCAGTGCAAGATATTGCATTTACGGGGAATGCCTGTTCTCTGTACGACTATCCCTTAGTCGTTTTTTACGACACCCACAGGTAGAATTGGGGTGATGCAATTCTAAGCCAGCAACACACGGCATACATTTTAGTATTAGGTAAGTGTCAAAGAAAGTTATTTTTCGCTCTTTGTTTCCTATTCGATCCCAATATATATAAGGGGTAAAAAAATTAGCTGAGAATATTTTAAGGGGTGAACCAGTACGTGAAACTGAACAACTTTCCCCAAGGAACATAGGTCGAAATATGAAAAAATAATTTGACCGTCCCATACTTAGTGTGTTACCCGGCCGGGATAATTTGTATGGGAGGGCCAATTTTTTTTTCATATTTCGACCTATGTTCCTTGGGGAAAGTTGTTCAGTTTCACGTATTGGTTCACCCCTTAAAATATTGTAGCGACCTCTGGGAGCTACAGCAAGAAGCTTACTCGAAGTGGTTCACGAGCAAGCAAGACGCAACAGAAGTTCCAACACATCTACAAGATGGCGCCACGTGACAGAACAAAGAGCCTGAAACGCGGTATCGAAGTGTTTCACCGCACAACGCATATATACAACTTTCAATTCTATCCAGGTGGACCAGTCGGTCCCCTGGCCACAACACCCAGCCAGGCGGGTAGCTACCCTTTTCCCGACACCACCTGGAACCCTCCATTCTGCCTATTGGCATCACTTCCTGTCACCCGCCATATTGGTGACCCCTACCTTGGACTTCGCAGCCTTCAACCACGCATCAACCACGACGTCATCAGCACCCACCGCAGTCACAGCACGGCAGCTTCACTGGTCTTACATCATCGTCTCGACTCACCGTAGACGTCCCGACTCACCGTGGACATTGGAACCAGCACTGCATCGCCACGCTAGACTGCATCATCACGCTACATGACGTCATCAACCCCACTTCGCTCGCTGACGGTATCGACCTCCGGTCTTGAGGGGGAGTACTGTAGCGACCACTGGGAGCTACAGCAAGAAGCTTACTCAAAGTGGTTCACGAGCAAGCAAGACGCAACAGAAGTTCCAACACATCTACAAGATGGCGCCACGTGACAGAACAAAGAGCCTGAAACGCGGTATCGAAGTGTTTTACCGCACAACGCATATATACAACTTTCAATTCTATCCAGGTGGACCAGTCGGTCCCCTGGCCACAACACCCGGCCAGGCGGGTAGCTACCCTTTTCCCGACACCACCTGGAACCCTCCATTCTGCCTATTGGCATCACTTCCTGTCACCCGCCATAATATTCTCAGCAATTTTTTTTACACGATGTATTTTCAGGCTGTTCCTACATTTCTACAGTCTTCCTAAATTAAATACCCATTAAAGTTTTAAACAAAGCCTTCTAATAGGTCCATCAACATCAGTCCAATGGAAGCTGATTTATTCACTGCATTTCCAATAAGTCGAGCAATGGCCAATCATTTCCTGTGAACAATAGTACAATAATTAGTTTTCACAGAGAAAAATAAAGTTCAGAGAAAACCCTGGAAGCAAAATACGAAGCCAAGAAAACTAAACATCAAACGCAACTTTATTCACGGAGTAAAAGAAGTTGCTCATAATATTTCATAGGGTGAACTTGAACTATCCTGTAAAACTGTCCAATTCTTCGCAAAGAACATAAGTGATTTTGCACCCATTGTGCTATAAGTATTATTTTTATTAAAGAACATATCGAGGTTTTTTTACCTAACGTTCGAAACGACTCTGTAGGTTTTAATAGTAATAATAAGCCTTAAAAAACGTGTGGCTGGAACGGACCATCTTGAAGGGCAATATCTCTGAAATCCTAGCGGTACGAATATTTTAACTGTTGAAATAAGAAATCGAATTAAAAGTAGTAAATGGTTATGCTTGTGTCCTCGTTTCACACGTTTATTTCACTCTGGCTATCCCGGCTTCTCTCTGCAATAATTCTTTGCTCTGTGCTAACATTAGAGAGAACAATAAGAGGTATTAGTGGGAACGATAAAGTTGTATGTTCGTTCGTTCATTTATAGTGTTATTGTTTTAGTTGAAAGTACTAATTGCACTCCATAATGACTAGTCGAGTCACTACGGAAATCTGGATTATACTGACTGCCTACATCTAATATCAATACAATATGAAAGTCTCTCTAAAATAATGGGTAGACCTTAATTTTATAATAGAAAGGTTAGGTGAATGTTTTTTGACAATCTTCGGACCATACACACTTGCTAAATTTCAATTGCGGTTTTTTATATATATTGAATTATGATGATTAGATTTACATGTCCTATTGTTTGTTTCCGTAAAGAGCATACTTATCGCTCTATTTTTCTTTTGACCAAAGACAACATTTCTTTATGATCGAATTGCCGTGTGGTCCCGGATTAGAGTCGTTAAAAACCGACTTAGGGATAACGATTCAGGGAATTGACAGCAGCGTTCCCTGTGGATGCAACATCTGCGCTTGCCAATCCGTCTGCCAAGAAAGGTGAGAATGGCAATACCCCCCAATAGCGAGAGGCTCATATCCAGCAGTGGACTGTTGTAGTTGTTAATGTAAATGTAATGATCGATCATAGATACGCCCTTAACCGATAACATTTTGACGACAAGGTACTTGACATGTTATCCAACTGCCATTGATTTCGTAGTCTCAAAGACAATGGCTACTTTCACAATCATGTTTAGGTGGCGACCCTGCCATGAATTATGCATTGCTCGTTCCAGACATTGACAGGCAATCATTCTACCATTGCCCTATTGAAGGGAGTGGAGATGGTACTTCCATATTCTTTATTGATAAGTAACTTTTGGTTTTGCCGTGTGATGTCGGCTAAGAATAGCATCACCCCATTTCTTTCCCGTGAATGTCGTACGAGACGACTTTGGGACTCGAAGGTTACACGTGACTGTAACTTTTTTCTGATTGACCCTCAAGTATTTGTCAGACGTCACGTAAATGTTCGTTTTACGGCCGTTTACGCTCTGTTTACCATGCAAGGGATATAGGCGCGATATCTGATGTATATTTACGTAGGTTTTTGGTGATTGATTAGTGGAGTTTTTAGACTTGAGCAAAGTAAGGTTCTCAATTTGTCGGAATCTCTCATTATTAAAAAAAAACTCAGAGAATCATAAATAGGCGGCCTGTGTGTTCCGGGTTCCATTCCCGGTGGGGCACTCACAAAGTATATATTATCACTTTGTGAATTTGTTCCCAGTCTGGTTAGGACATTGATAGATAGATAGATGGAAAACACTTATTCCAAAAACAGTGCAAGCAAACAGTTACAAAACATAAAAAGAAGCAGTAGATTACATAAAAAATAAACATAAGTGAAAGTTTTCAGAGAAAAGGGACCCATAGCAGGCTGAACCACCTGATTGTTCAAAAGAAAGATGGTTGCGGTGCTTGCGGGCACGTTAAGCCGTCAGTCCCGCTTGCTGCCTATGATTACTTAGACGGTGGTCGTTACTCAACCATGTCAGAGGCCTACCAGAGTGCATCGGGTCGTTCGCCAACGAAAAGAAAAGATCATTAAATCTAAAATCTACTATACTTACAAACTGTCGTTTGTCATTTTATTTTCCATCAATTAAAAAACCAGACACATTCTTAAATTTACGAGCTAGACACGACGCTGCAAAAAACTGATTTGCATAGAACATAACCTTAGATAGTAAAGATAATGTTTATAATTATTTAAACGTACCACAACAACCGTTACTCATTTTTACGGCTACTCCATTTTGAATTTGTTTTATTGGCTATAAAGTTTTGTGGAAATGGGTTGTGTTTGCTTCAAATCAATCTATAATAACTACGCGATAAATAAATACCTGTTTTGTATAGCTCTATGAAATAACTGTTAAGGCGGTTGTCTCGCTTGTCGTCCGTCGCTACTGCACCGTAACGCATGCGTCTGTCAGACAAAAGGAACTTGCGAATTCCGATCTTTTTTTCATACTGATATTGAATCGAATTTAATATCGGGGTCGGTCTTTAAGTCTTACATCTCAGAATTACCAGTGACTTAATAGTAGTTTATGCAACTGTCGTATAATGGGGGTCATTAAAATGCGATGCAAGTGTCTGTTTATCACACGAGGCTATGATAGCCTGACACGAGCATTCTAACGCCTAATTATATGCAGTTGCATACACTATTTTATCTACACTCTCCAAAAAAAACTAAGTTTACACTATTCCAAACGTCCGCACCGGCGATTGCAAGGCCCGATACAAGGTCAAATTCAATACGAGAACGTAATATGGCTTGATGTGAATTTTTGAAAATTCTATACTTCAGCAGTTGTTTAGATGTCGAGTCAGCAACTGAACAAGAACTTAACAAAACAACTGAACAACATCTGAACAACAACTGAACAACAACTGAACAACAACTGAACAACAACTGAACAACACCTGAACAACATCTGAACTTCATCGGAACAACATCGAATCGACAACTGAACAACATCTGAACAACAACTGAACAACATCTGAACAACATCGGTAGAACAACTGAACAACATCTGTATAACAACTGAACATCTCAACAACAACTGTACAACAATCTTATAAAACAACTAAACAACAACAGAACAATTCCCGTACAACAACAACTGACAAGTGCGGTGGAAGACGGCGATTAATATTAGCAAAAAAAAACTTCGTTTCATTTCTCAACTTTGTCGAAGCATTCTCATTAAGTCATTACGCTTCTGTAATTTCTATGAAACTGTAATATCTATAGGCAGAATGCATAAAGTAGGTCATTATGCAACAGTTTTCGAATTCATAATTCGAACATTATGAGACGAGTGTAGATAAAACACCTAAATAGCGTTAAAACCAAACTGTTATTTCAGCTTGTTCATGTTATAGATATTGGATAGGATAAACTGTCCTGCCCGAATTGTTCTGTCATGCTACTACTGTATTTGGGTATGTTAGTACAGTCAAGCTCACATCCGGTTAGACTCTCGAACCACCTATGTAACTCTTATGCGCGCGACATACGAGCGGTCCAAAGTCCGAACTGTCTAACCGCACGTTAGCTTGACTGTACCTAATATATTTGTCACTACCCTTGAATAGACGGAAAGGAATTCGCGAGGATTCAAATGTTTAGACCGTGGTCCATAAATACAGCTGCGGGTGTCTTCCAACGGACACGGTGACAAAAAGCGACAAAAAGTGTGCACGCATACATGTCGCTAATCCGCGCTTTCCTGTCGATTTCACGTGTCATTGCGCATCCTATATCACGAGACCTGACAGTTTGAAAACGGAAGACGGTATTTTCAAACGTTCAGAATACATTGATGGCCGTCTGTGGACATGTAAAATGGTTATTTTAAGTGGTTAAGTAATGGATAATGAATTTCGGAAATGCACTTTTATGGAAGTTTCAAATAATAAACTTGAAACGTGATTCAGCGCCAAGGCGACAACATGCGAAAATTCCAGCGATCCGGTACAAAATTAGCAAGAAATTAGCTTTAATTTGATATTATTTGGAGATAATTCTGGTCATTAGCTGGGCGGGCAAAAAACATGACGCCAACTTAGTGATGGGAACTTACAAATTGAATTAAAATTATGAGGTAACCTAAGCAGTTATTTTATTTTATTATTATGTTGGTACTCTTTCGAATCTCGGGCCCACAGGGACCCGGTCCTTTGAGGCATGCGTGGGGCCGAAGCCAACAGCACAGAGGCCTTTTTGCACCAAATAATGTGTTGTGATGTGTACAACAAGCGGATACTCGCTCTGTCTGCACTATAGAAGTACACCCAGAGCCAGCACCCGCCTGATGCAAGGACTATTGCAGGTTAGGGTCGGATTACTAGGACTATGGGGAGGAACTTGCTGGACTGGTTGCTGGGTTATTGATTGAGACAACGGGACGCCTGCCAAATCAAATGTCCCAATCTTGATAATATCGGCAGACGGCGACTCGCCGCCCGCTAGGTGGGCCTCCACTATTGGCGGTACGCGTAGAGCGTGGTGCCGGGACGCAACACTGGCGCGGGCGACTGAAGGGGTGTCGAGAGGTGTACACCGCTTTCTGCGCAGAGGTCCTGGGCAAGGGCCAGAACATACACCAACTCGCGACTTACGCATGTTTCACTTCCACCCCTCGAGTCCGGGCACAGGCTCGAACTCTAGCGGCCCCACTCTGGTCGGCCAACTAAGGCAAGCCACAGGTGAGGGTCCTGGCCTTGGGGTCCACTCCGGCGAGCCGGAGGCGGCCAGTCTACACTCTCGGGGGTACTCGGGTCCGTGGGGTCGCTACTCCCCAACAGCTCGTCACAAGCTGCCCTACGGGTAGCTAAGGGTGTAGAGAGGTGTGCTGCACTTTCAAGTTCTGGGATTTCTCCCGTCAGCATTACTCGTGGCTTTATGCCTTTAACACTTCCACCCTTCGAGTTATAAAACTCTTGCGACTTCACTCTGCCCGGCCGGTTAAGGCAAGACAGAGGCGGGCTCCCCCCTCGGGGGTTACCCAGAAGTACTTCGGGTCCGTGGTGGCGCTACTCACCAACAGCTTGCCAGAGCTGCCCTGCGGTTTTATTATTATTATTATTAGATATTATAAGTATGCCGTGTGATGTCGGCTTTGAATAACATCACCCCATTTCTTTCCCGTGGGAGTCGTAGGAGGCGACGAAGGGACTGGAGGGTGTGTATTTCAATTTTAAGCGATAGGCTGACAACCTGTCACTATGGCGATGCAGTTTTTCAAATGGCCCTCAAATATTTGTCAGACGTGGCGTAAATGTCCGTTTTTTGCGGCTGTTTTCGCTCTGCCTACACCGCAAGGGATTATAGGCGTGATATGTGTATGTGTAGATATTAGAAGATACGTGTGTAAGTTATGGTTTTGATCTAATCATTATTATTTATTATTTCAATTTACACTAGCGGCCCGCCCTGCGGTTGTTGCTAATCGTTTGCCCGTGGGAAATTACCTTTTTCCCGGTATGGACTATACAAATAAATCTCTTGATTCACTCCATCTATTTATAAACCGCATCAAAATCCGTTGTGTGCTTTAGATAGAATTAGCGTTGTTAATAACATAACGAAGAAACGCGAAAATTTACAACGCGAAAAGTTAACTTTATTTGTATGTACCTATTATTGTAGGTAACATGAGTTTTTACCAAAGGAAAATGTGTCAATACCAAGGCCATTAAATGAAGTTTGTATCTTTGGCTCATAATCATTCGTATAGGAACAAACTTGACGGCTGATTTGGCGCAGTGGTAGTGCGACTGACTGCACCGCAAAGGTTCCAGGTTCGATTCTTGGGGCGGCACACAAAAAGTTGCTATTTATCACAATTCCTTGTCTGGTTAAGATATTGCAGCAGGCTGAACCACCTAATTGTCCGAAAAGAAAGATCCGTGCTTCGGAGGGCACGTTAAGCCGTAGCGGTTGAATGTCGTCTCGGTTGATGTCCAAGATAACTTAGACGGAGGTCGTTTCACAACCATGCCAGAGACCTACTACTAGTAGTCGGTTTATAAACTCTGACACCAGGGTTCATCGGGTCACACTAAAAATAATAAGATCGAAACCAACGTCATAGTCTTTTTAGATCACTTTGTGTGATCCGTTATACCGATTTTGTATTACAAAGTTGCTCTTCGTAATCAGCTAGAAGGGTCATCTCATCCCACGTCAAGTATCAAGATGATTCAAGTGCACTTCAGAAACGGAGTGATCATGATTTGACAGTCGCTTCACAATCTTTGATATTTGGTGTGATATGACATGCAAAGTTACGTCATATTTATGTGTTTTAGAAACTTTGATCTTATGCATCAGGATTTTTTCACTTCACTAAATACATACATACATAAATCACGCATATGTTGTTGTTCGTTGTGCTATGTTGAAGTTTTGACATTTGAGCCATAAATACATTTCATTTCATCTCGCTCAGCGCTATCTAAGTACCTACACTTAAAGAGTGGATAGAAAAATCCCCTTCAGTCCAAATACTGAAGTTCAATTTAAGCTTTTATCTCGATCTCATATATACATACATACATATATCACGCCTTTATCCCTTGCGGGGTAGGCAAAGCGTAAACGGCCTCAAAAAACGGACATTTACGCCTCGTCTGACAAAAATTTGAGGGTCATTCAGAAAATGGTGTATCGCCATAGTGACAGGTTGTCAGCCCATCGCCTAAAATTGCAATACACGCCCTCGAGTCCCTTCGTCGCCTTTTACGACACCCACGGGAAAGAAATGGAGTGATGTTATTCTAAGCCGGCATCACACGGCAATCTAGATCTCCTTCAAGATAAATAGATTTCATTTGCTTTAAACTAATACCTACTTAATGGATAAATTAAACTAGCTCAAATAATTATTTACAGAATAAATAACCTCAAACTCAACTATCTAGATATAGAGTGACATTGCCAAAATCACCAAATGTACTACACAATTCAATCTGGCCTCGACAAGTAAAAATGTACAAATGTTGTATTTTATTGTTGTCACGTTGCATTTCAAAAGATATTCCGCGAAATCTGCTCTCCGCAAACGAAAAATAGATTTCCTTCGCAAGATATTGAATATTTCAAATAACGTAAACAGAGTGCCGTATACGACTGAAATGGCGATGCAAAGATTTGGCAATACGCGAGTCTACAAAATAAGTTTCTATTGGTGATGCTTCCCGCCTTCACGTCGCTTGATCTTTCTTCTTTTTCGTGTGGGACACCGAGTCGTCCAACGACCCGATGAACCCTGTTGGCAGAGTTTTTCAACCGCCTACTACTAGTAGTAGGCCTCTGACATGGTTGTGTTACGACCGCCGTCTATGTAATCATAGACAGCAACCGGGACCGACGGCTTAACGTGCCCTCCGAAGCACGGGACCATTTCTTTTCGGACAATCAGGTGGTTCACCCTGCAATGTCCTAACCAGACCGGGAACAAATTCACAAAATGATAAATATAAATTTTGTGAGTGTCCTACCGATAATCGACCCCGGAACCTTTGCGTCGCAGGCAGTCGCACTACCACTGCGCCACATTAGCCGTCCGCTTGATTGAATAAATTCGTCCAGAGAAGGGCCAACAGCATTCCCTATGAATGTAACATCTTGAACTGCGCTCGCCACTCCGCCTGCCAAGAGTGGTGAATATTTTAATACCCCCCAATAGGGGAGGCCATGTCCGGCAGTGTACAAAGATGTACAGCCATACCTGTCTACTGTGTTGTTATGTACGTCGCATCGATACAAGTACCAAGAGATTGAAAATTTGGAAATGTCCGTCGAATCGCCGGTAGCTCAGTTGGCAGAGCAGTGGGACGGTACCCCACGGTCCCGGGTGCAAGCTCCGGCGGGCGCATTTGTGTTAATTTTATGTCATTCACTTACATCTTTTTGCCACGGGTCATGAAATGACGGGTCTCTTTTGTTGAACAATGAGCAAACGGTGGTGGCGTAAAGTTACGTGTTGTGTAATTAACCTGGCCAGCCCCGAGGCAGTGCCTTTATTTTTATTTTTATTTTTTTATCCCACCCGAGCCGGTTTTCTATAAGGACAATACAAAATTGTTATAAAAAATAGAAAATTGCGTTATGCAAATTTCGTTTTTTTATAATGACCGATCATGACGTCAATAAGTGATAATACTATCCTACATTTTATAAAGTTATTTCATTTTCATTTTCATTTTTATTTTCATTTCATTTTCATTTTCAAACATCTAAGCATCCCCAAATGCTCGGAAGGAGACGTGGTCAGAATATCCGGTGCATTTCATTCGTTTACTCAACTCCGCCGCATTACGTAGACAAATCGCTTCTCTAATGCACTGTACCTTCTGTGTTTGTATGGTCTATGTCTAGTTCAGTCTATGTTTAATAAGAAGTTCTTATCTGCCGGAGGATCCCCAAGTAACAATAGACATAGACCATAGTACTATAAATAATAATTAAATAAATATTCTGGAAAATTCGCACAGTGCCATTTAGCCCCAATCGAAGCAAAGCTTGTACGTACATGTTATACATAGAAAACACCCAGACTAAACATCAATATCTGAAAATGGCTTTAAAGATATTTGTGTCTTGTGGGAAATAAAAACAATAAACTTGAAGAAACCATAAGTCTGCCTCTTATACCACTTCTTGAGAAGCGCAGTCCAAGTGTTTAAGCATCCCCAAATGCTCGAAAAGAGACGTGGTCAGAATATCCGGTGCATTTCATTCGTTTACTCAACTCTGCCGTATTACGTAGACAAATCGCTTCTCTAATGCACTGTACCTTCTGTGTTTGTTTAGTCTATGTCTAGTTCAGTCCATGTTTGCTGTGCAGACAGCTTGGCGAGCGCAGTGCAAGTGTCTAAGCATCCCCAAATGCTCGGAAGGAGATGTGGTCATGATATCCGGTGACAAATCGTTTGTCTAATGCACATTATATTTTAACACCGGTAAAGTATGTGCTCTCTCGATATATGGTCATTATTGTGTTGTGGTAGGTAATTTAAATTGAAGATTGTTTTTGAAAGAAAAGGTTGTGGTTGTTAAGAAACAGAAAAAGTTGTGGTAAGAACTTTTTGGGGTAAATTTATCAATATTTTTCCGAACAAATCCTCGTATCCCGCATACTCACGTGCTTCTTATATCTCCAAAAGCTCATGTTTGCTAAAATAACGACTCAATGTCCTCAGAAAGAAATATATCCTCACATAATAAAAATGTATCTGCAACCTCACGTCCGAGGAAAATTGCCCTTACACGGCAAACGTGTTCTTAGAGCAAGGATGTTTTGGAGGGAACACAGAGCAAGCAACATGAGGCCATGTACAACTCGTCACGGATTGAAAGGAAAATTGCCCTTACCTGACAATCGTGTCCTCTACCTTAACACCTTAGAGCAAGGACGATTTAAAGGGAACACAGCAAGCAACGCGAGGCCACGTGTCCACGTAGAACTCCCTTTTGTTTTTACACGGCAAATCGTATCCTCTATCTCTAGTACCTTCGTCCAAAGCAATTGTCGCAAAAAGAAGAATGAAGCCATGATAAACTCTTTACCATTCGATTTTACACGCCGATAATTATCACAACTAAATGCAGAGAAATACAAAAAACTTATTCAATTAAAGACAGGCATTTCAATCTTTCTTAAAGCGTCACGGTTACAGTCGTCCAACATTACGCCTACAAAGACGCCTGGGGGATCCCTACATCCAGAGCGAATGACTCAAGGCTGTTAAAAATGATGATGATGACAGAACATAGCGTATATTTGTAGATTTTACAGTGTTTAAGAACGGGCCAAAAGTCTTATTGCAACAAGATTTCCATAGCTTCATTCTGATTATACGTAGTTTGTAGATTTTATGTTGTTTAAGAACGGGCCAAGTCTTATTGCGACGAGATTTTCAAACCTTCATTCTGATTGTAAGTAGGATTACCTCTGAAACTTATATTGCTCCGAGCGTGATATGTACTTGGAAATATTATTAACTGTGACTCTGTGGGGACTTGGAATGTGCCGCCGAGAGGTCTGCGATGCGGTACCCTTTCATAACAACGTAGTTGTAAAAGGAAAAGAACAATATTGTGTACGTAGGGGGGACGACAGGTACAGTGATACATGCATCTAACTTGGT
Organism: Tuta absoluta; assembly: GCA_027580185.1. NCBI lineage: Eukaryota > Metazoa > Arthropoda > Insecta > Lepidoptera > Gelechiidae > Tuta > Tuta absoluta. The sequence goes on along the minus strand of JAQAHW010000023.1, from coordinate 1,607,839 downwards.
ACAAACAGACTGATAAAGATTAGGTACCTATGCAACCACCAACAGAAACTAGCTACTTAATTTTTAAAAGACAAAAACACAACTGCGGCTCGTGAATTATTATTCGTTTAAATTCCACATACATAAATCACGCCTATATCCCTTACGGGGTAGGCAGAGCGTTAACGGCCGTAAAACGGATATTAACATCATATCTGACAATCGTTTGAGGGTCAATCAGATAACTGTGTATCACTATAGTGACAGGTTGTCAGCCCATCGCCTAAAATTGCAATACACATCCCTCGAGTCCCTTAGTCGCCTCTTACGACACCCATGGGTAAGAAATGGGGTGATGCTATTCTAAGCCGGCACCACACGGTTAAATTAATTAAATTCCACAATTTTGTATTTATGAAATTTTCATATATAGCCATGAGACTTAAGTCTCCGTCTAGCCGATCACAGCCCCGAAAGTCAAATATAAAAAGTCAATAGAGAGAATAGAGAACTTGCGTTTAACTTATTTTTAACTCTTAACTTATCGCTGGATAGATGGCGTTGTACTTGGTACGTTAACATAAGGATAGGAACGTCACATACATTTCTGACTTTTTTAACTTGGATGTATGAGATCGTGAAACGAAACGTAACTAATCATTGTTACATCACTCGCATCACAAAAATATTTACTTTAAACATAGTATAAAAAACAGAGTATTAATTAATAACAGAGCGCGAAGAACGAGGATAGATACGGAAAGTCAATTTTTTTTATGGCTTTTTGGCTTTGGCATCTTGTAACGTAGTCAGTTCAACGCCATCTCCAGAGTTACTATTACTATTTTATGTTAATTTCTCAAAAAAAGGTACCTATTACTCTCAAACAGTAAGCAAATCTAATTACTTAGCTTCCTTCAGCGCATCAAAACACGCTCCAAGTGGGAAGTTTCCCGTTTTCTCCATAATTCGATTGTTCTTTAGCCGACTTCCAGACGGGGCATTAAAATTAAACTCGGTATCAAATGTCGCTGTTAATATAAATCGCTGAGGATTAAAATGAAACAAGTTTTCGCGCCCTAGCGGCTTGCTTTCACAGGGCTGCTAGAAACAAATTTCAAGACGAGTACCAAGAGGTTGAAGATTTAATCGGCTTACGTCGGGTGGGCCGGTAGCTCAGTTGGCAGAGCAGTGGAACGGTACTCCACGGTCCCGGGTTCAAGTCCCGGCGGGCGCTGACATTATTTCAATTTTCTTATTTTCATTTATGAAAGTAATATAGCACTGTGAGTGCAAAATTAAACCATAGTACTAGAAACAAATTGGTCAATTAAGCTTTATTGCCGTACAGCGCCTTCAAGGGGCAACTTAGGTAAGTATTCATGGGTTTTATGTGATTGTATTACAATTTTAGACGATGGGTTAAAATTTACTTATTTATTATTTTGTTTTTTATTGATACAAACAAACATGTATTTTAAAAAGACCTGGAAGCGGTCCATAGAAGAAAATTTAAATCTTTGTTTTAAATTAGCAAACCTCAGAGCAAACAGTATATAGACTTACAATAGAAAATGCCTAAGCTTATTAATAATTATAAGAATTATTATATATTACAAATAAAAGAGTTAATTTAATTGCAATTTAGTAAATTAATGTGACAATTTTGTAAATTTCCCTGTAATACTTCCTCAGATGTGGCGATAACGACTCTTTTCGAGTCGAAAAGAGTTAAGACGCCAGTTGCTCTGCCACCTCTAGACTAATAATAATAATAATAAGGCCAGTTATGCTTTGTTTATCGAAAGTTATGTATTTATAATTGAATAATGGCCATGTACTGACATAATTAATGCTTTCTTTATTATTAATAAAAAAACTTAATTAGAAATAGGTAACACGATACAAAATAAAATGTGCCTAACTTATAGGACGAAAATATTCTGTTTATTTTTTATTTGATCAGGTCCTAACGACAAAGGATGGGGAGAGATACTGCCGTTACCCCTATTTCCTATTTGGTTATTGGCAAATGGCAACCCCGGCAGCCCTGCGGCGACAAGTGCAGTTAATATCGCGCCGAATGCAAAACATTTAATTAAGCCGCGAGCCACCAGCCCCCTTTCGAACTGTTTCCAACCACTGCGCGGGTTGTTCTACTGTGCTACTAATCAATGGTTCCGTTTCTGTCATTCATATCTTGTTGGACATGGATAAGTCAACGAACGATCCTATGAACCGTGGAGTTGGACATTGGACAGCCATGAGCTATCACTTAACTGTTTCCAACCACTGCGCGGGTTGTTCTACTGTGCTACTAATCAATGGTTCCGTTTCTGTCATTCATATCATGTAGAATATCGATGAGTCAACGAACGATCCTATGGACCCTGGAGTTAGACAAGCCACGAGCCACCAAGTCCCTTCTGAACTGTTTCCAAACACTGTGGCAATTGAAGGGTCGCTCTAAGCTACCAATCTATGGCTCTGCCATTCATTCTATTGTATGTGGCACCGAATTGACGAACGATCCGATGAGCCCTGGCAATATTTTTAAACGCCAACCATGCAACTTTTTTTTATGGTAATCAGGTGAATCGGCCGGCAATGTTCTTACCAAACAGGGAGCAATATCACAAAGAGAAAAAAATTACAAATATTTAAAAAAATTACTTACTAATTCAAAAATCTAATCCTGGGCCCGAAGTCTACTAAATGAAAATCGTATAAATCGTTTACCGATGTAGTCTCAATGGCTTGGTTTCAATCGTTTCGTATTCTGTTAAAACTTTGACTGTCAGTAGCAAATCAATGAACTACAATTCATAAGTCATTGTCATTTTTGGTATTCTACTAAATAATGACGAATCAATGGTAGATGAAATTCGTAGTCTACTATTTTTTTGACGTTTCTATCAATGATATCCATGCCGTCTAACCACCACTGAGCAGACACTGCTTTTTTCACAAAGGATTCACAGTGAACTGGGTGTTTGTGTAGTTTTTTTCACGTTTTTGCTGTTATCGGTAAATTATTATATGATGAGATCATTCGTGTCGTATTTGCTCCGATGGAAAGTATTGGTTTTGGCTGATCTACAGTCCGCCAACGCCAGCTCTTGAGGGTCATACAGTGTCGCCGCCTGCGTGAGTTGGCCTGAAAAATAGTAGACTCAATACAAGATGTTTCCGATAGGGGGTTTGTGAAGACGTACCGCCTTGATAAGAGGTCAGTAATCTGTCTTAACCAAAATATAAGAGCCCATATACTCCGACCAAAGAGAGCAGATGGAATCTCTGGTAGGACAAAGTTCATTACATAATATCTGCTTCAAACTGAGGCCTGATCACCACGAAGAAAGATATTTAAATAGAAAGGGTTATCAATCACTCCCACAATGTTTCAATTGTAAGTACTAGTATTTTCCTAGAAAGTCTTAAACGACATTATTATGCTGAAAAGAAGAAGAAGTCTTAAACGATAATTAATTCGACATAAACAGTTGAATATTATTTATTTTAGTTATGTGATGCAGACCTCAACATTTTGTGTGTAGATGCTAGCTCCCCTGGGTCAGCACAAATTTGGCTAGTTGATAATTTATTGGACATTAACATTTGTGAAATTAATAAATAAAAAATATGTAAGTATACAAAATATTTTTTAATAAATAAAATGATCAATGCATGTGTAAATCTTTTCAGGTGCTTGCTAGCTGCACATGCATTGTACTACAGTCCCATAACTGGAGGTAAAATAGTGAATGTCTGTTATATTCAACATAATATAACTAATAAAAGAAGGTTGCCCATCGCTGCATTAACAGCTGCCAAGAGGAACATGAACATCAACTACAGGTAAATAATCTCAACTTTCACTATCGCCTTTCTGTAAAGATTAAGAAATAATTTTGATTTCTTTTTTAGATATCTCACGAGTTACGAGTGACTTCTGATAATCTAATTGATTTGTGGAACTGGCGCATAACTTGGACCTGCAGAGGGGCAGAGCACTCCAAGCCTAGAACCATCAAGAAGATACTGGCCTGGCATCCCGCACAATAGTGGAGCCTTTTACGAATCAGAGAGATCACATACTTACTTACCTAGCTACAAAAAATATAACAGCATTTTCAAATAAATATTTATTTTCAATTTTACTTCTGTTTCATACAAATATTTCATTAAATTAAATGTTATATATCTTCTGGATACATGTTTTCATTCTATTTCTTCTTTTTTTCTTTGCTTCTTCTTCTTCCTTTCTTTTTTTCGTTTTTTGATACACTCTTGGTTATTCTATTTAATATAGATTATACAATTTTTTCCAAATTAATTAGATTCTCCACTTCTTCTAGGAATTGCTGTCTGAAAAATAAATGGCTGGTTAATAATAATGTAGTCTTCGTCAGTCATCACTACTAATTACAAAAGAATTAATTGAATAGATGCTGCCATAAGAATAGGCTCTTGTTTATAGGTGGGAATTTAAAAAATACCTTGCAATTCCTTGGTCTAATATTTCAATCTCAACGTCGTCATCCAAGACATGTATAGGGTCTTCCATTGGTTTCCTGAAGCAGAAGGTTTAGTTATTTTGGTATCAAAATTGAATAGATGAATGAAAATATATAGATGTAAACATTTAGTCAAAAAGATTCATAGATCCTGCCTGAAGCAGAAGGTTTAGTTATTTTGGTATAAACATTTAATAGATGAATGAAAATATATAGATGTAAACATTTAGTCAAAAAGATTCATAGTAGTAAACAAAACTAGGCTTGCGAAACTATTGAAGAAAAATTAATTTATTTCAAAAAAGATAGTTGTGTCGTTACTAACCAACTTCCCCTTCTCTCTCTCTCTCTTTTCGTGTGGGACACTGAGTCGTCCAAAATCCCCTTATAAATCCTCCAATGAAACGGAAAGCACTTTTATTTTATAAATCTTTACACTTTTACAAACAATAACATAGTTTAAACCTGTCAAATTGACAGCCATTTTTTTTTAGGCAAAGCGTTCGCTCCATTCTGCCGGTTTACACTGAGCCAGTAGCAAAAAAGAGTGAATAATTGAATGAACAACATTAGATCTGTAAAATGAGTCTTAACCATAGAGAATGATGACACTATTCCGACGACAAGCGTTTGCAATTCCATTACGAATGTGTTTGAAGTTTAGCAGAATACCAAATTTTGGCAAAATGGCAGTAAAGTCGCCATGGACTGGCGATGGTCGATGTTTTAGAGAAAAATAGTAGACTTGGGGCCCTGATCTATCGATCCTGAGACCGAACTGAAACAATGACAGTTGAGTATGATTTTCTGAGTCTTCACAAAAAATAGGAGTAAGTAGAATAAAATTAACCATTACTTATTATTCTTTTTAACTCGATATTTTATGCATCACAGTGGAATAACCTATAGAACCCCACTTTGCGAACCCTCAGCCAAATTGGACATTCTTCGTCGCGCGGTGGAATGCACCAACTATCCGGTACGCAAAGGGTTAATTTCATTTCGTGAAAAAAAAAACTGCCGCGGAAATGTTTAATCAGTTTGGGCAGGAAGGTGTTTCGTGTTTCAGCAGAATTATCGTAGGGCTAGCTGTAATGTAAGTATGTTTTTATCGTTGCTCGGATAACAAATTCGAAAAAAGTTGGATGCATTATGTATCTAGAAATTACAGTTTCTTCTCAAACTCTGTAACAGAGAAGGTAACGCCTTCCAATAAAAAGGAGAAACGAAGTGTTCTGTGCAAATTCTTATTTAATCTGTGCCAGCCGCCAATATTTATTTAATCTGTGCCGATAATGTACTCAAATTTGCCGCCATTTTTCGCCACACCTGTCATCCGTGCCGTGGTTAGCTATGTTTGTTTTTGTCAAGATTTTGTTATTTTCCTTGTTTATGGTAGGTACTTACCCCATATTTTATTATAAAAATTTAAAGTGACACCTGACATCTTGGACGCGGCGTTGGATCGCCGCCGCTGGTGCGAAAGTTTAGAAAAGTGCACGTAGTTGATTTTACAGAGTTTTATTGTACCGTAGATAAAGTTGTATAAGTAACTGCATATACTTAGACAGTAAGTGAAAAATAAAGTCTCTTCCCGTGTCTGTCCTTCCTATGAATGCTTAAAACTTTCAAAATGGCAATTGATTTTGATGTGATTTTTTTAATAGATAAAATGTATCAAAATAAAAGTTTGTGTGTAATTTATTCTGAGAAAAGGTTATAGTCCCTAAACAGCTGGGCGGGCCGCTAGTGTATGGCACAAGTGTATGGTATTCACTGATCTCTATATCTACAGGGTGTTAAGAAAAGTACTGCGTTCCTTTCAAGGAATGAACCAGCCCATGAAACTGAAAAACTTTCCTCAAGGAACATGAAAAAAAAATGAGGCCTCCCATACAAAATGTAGCAGCCGACCAAGACTGGTTGTATGAGAGGTCTAATTTTTTTTTCATATTTTGACCTAGGTATGTTTCTTGGGGAAAGTTTTTCAGTTTCATGGGCTGGTTCATTCCTTGAAAGGAACGCAGTATTTTTCCTAACACCCTGTATAGTACTTAGTATAATAGAGATCAGTGATGTTATTATATGATTTGACAGAGCGCAGCTGCAACGGTATGGCATATGTCAGTCGTCGTATGACAGCAGTTGAAGTAGAATGCAATTTCATTCAACTCCTTCCGTCGGTAACACCGGACCCGCAAAATACCGCAAAATCGTGCGGCACGTTACTCAGAAAATTGTAGATCTGATTACGAATGCCAAAAAAGTCTCTTGCGTGGCTGTATCGTATTCTGAAACAATACAAGTAAAGTGTGATGCCGGCTTAGAATAGCATCGCCGCGTTTCTTTCCCGTGAGTGTCGTAAAAGGCGACTAAAGGACTCGAGGGTTACATGTGTATTGTCATTTTAATCACTCGTCTGTCGCTTCATCCTATAACAATTTCATTGGTTTTGAATTTTATTGTGGGTAGTTAAGGTTCAAAATTGTTGTCCGGCTCCCGGTACGTGACAGACAAGCGGTACGATAGGCTGTAAAACTATATTGAAACACCATCTTCTGAATGACCCTCAAATGTTTGTCAGACGTGGCGATAATATCAGTTTTTTACGGCTGTTTAGTGTTTACGCTCTGCCTAATCCGCAAGTGATCATAGGCGTGATATAATATTATTTTTTCACAAAGGTAATATTAGATACTAGGCTTACGGATATATGTATGTAGTTTGTTTATAAATCTAGTTCTTCGCCTTTAACCATATAGCGAAGGTAAAATTAATTCGATATTAATAGTTGAAGGTTTATGTTTAATCCTGTGAGGGCGGTGCGAGCGACGGCCGGAAATTGCTTGCTTGTGTTTCCGGCGCTCGTGGCAAGCAGGCTTCATAGCACGCGCGAGCAGATTTGAATTTAGAACACATTTGAAATACTGCACACTAAGCTAAGCTGACTAGCTCTATAACAGACTAAAATAATAGTTTCTAACGCAATGTGATTATATAAGTGAGATAAGTACGTTGCTACTTTACTAGTGCAGGCGGGAGCCAGAAAATCGTTTGCATAATATGAGGACCGCATACTGGCTTTTGATTTGTGTTGATGCAACCCGTGCCTTTAATTTCACAGATGTTTCCAGGTTGTATTATGGGTCAAAAACGGCGGCTGTTTTTTTCTCTAAATCCTTTCGTGTGGGTATCAAATGAAAGAGCTTTACGAAACTATTTTAAAATATATAGCATTAATAAATTTGAGACAGAAAATCCTAATAGTAGATGTTTAATTTAGCGTTGCTATGCTGGGGTAGGTTAGGTATTGGTGACGGTCTGTGAATACGCCGCGATGCTCGCCCGCACGCATCGCTCTGGGCATATGTTGTCCCTTTCTCGCTCGCGGGTGGCGGCGTGCGCGCGGGCCGCCTGTAGGCGCCAGGCGGTGATTTCTGCACCGCAGTCACTCGAAAACCGTTCGGACGTCGAGTATCGTGTTTGTGCGGATTTCCCGCCACGAGTTTTGTGATGCCGCGTGTAATGGACGATTCAATTTGAGATCGCGCGTGTTGATGCATCGTATTATTGCGGTTCTCCTGGGTTATACTAGAATACCAGGCTTAGTGATTGTTGGATGTCTCGACGTCTTCCACGTGAGCGTCGCGTTGAATAGGCATCAAGTGGCCATATCGGCTCGCGTTTTGTACGGCCCTAATTCATGTTGGGTCACGCGTAATGACTAATATCAAAGTGGAATACGAACAGAAGCTGTGAGTGGTTTGACGTGAATAACGCGCCAAGGCTGTAGTGGAATGCTGGGTGTCGATATCTTTTCCACCCAGCCCTGTAAGTACCAACGGAATTCCTATTTGATCCATTCCCTGAACTTCCTTTCTCCGTTGGGTAGTTATGCATTTGCGCCGGCACGTGACTGTAAGTGATAAAACTGTTTATTCGTGTTAATGGTGTGTTCCCTTTAGTCATATTTGTTGTACCATATCATTGTGACTCCTTAGTACGAATTGCGGAATTCGTGGGGTGATATAATTTGGAGGTACTTACTTATAATCTAGTGCTAATACGTGTGACGTAACGCCAGATCGGCAGACGGTATTTACTACCGACTTGAGTTATGTAAGGGTTGGAACACATCATTAGCCAATTTCAATCAACTTAGTTAATTAAGTTAAATAGATTTAGGTTCACGTTTAATTCATAGTATGCGCTGCTATATTGTGCAGCGTATGCTATTTAGCGCTGCGTAACGCAGCCATTGTCTGCCTCCAGTTGAACTCCTGGTATTTTGTTCGAAATTTACCTGTGTAAATCGCTTCCACTGCGCGAGTTTAGCTTGGAATTAGACAGTAGAATATAATGTACAACCCCAACCTATCACACAAAATAAACTGACCAAGTAACTACTTTTAAAAAATCTCGTGGTACGTATCGCTTCTACGCGTCGTTCATTTCGTAGCAAAATGCTACATGTTGCTACGCTGACAATAGACGTGCCTTGTCGAAAGCCGAGAGTGTTCTTATTTTTATTTTCATGTGGGGCTCCGAGTCAACGAAAGACCCGATGAACCCTCGTGTCAGAGTTTTTCAACCGTCTGTTGTGCAACAACTGTTGTCGACCGGGACTGACGGTTTTACGCGCCCTCCGAAGTACGGAACCATCTTTACTACGGACAATCAGGTTGTTCAGCCTGCAATGCCCTAACCAGACTGGAAAAAAATCACAAAGTGATAAATATCAACTTTGTGAGTGCCCCACCGGGAATCGAACCTGGAGCCTTTGCGCCGCAAGCAATCACACTACCACTGCGCCACATCGATCGACAGTGTAAATTTTGATAAACTGCTGCTGCTGAAAGACGGAAATTGCCAAAAGTTGCGAGTATTATGTATGACATACAAAGTAACCGTGTTTAAGGCGAGTGTAGTCGTGAACCGCATCGACAGAAGCGCCACTTCACCAATAATTTTTTTCTCAAACTTCAAACTCATTTTTTTCTCAAAAGCTACCAACTGTAACGGTGGAAGTTACCCATGGAAATGAACTACTTTCCCCAAGGAATATGGTACAAATTGTACCATACAAAAAGTACCAGATGAGCAAATTAGATTGTATCTAGGTCCAATTTTTTGTGCAATATTTCGTACTTAGTTTCTTAGGGAAAGTTAATCAGTTAAATGAGTAATTTCGTTTTGTAAAATATTATTTTCCACACCATAGTAGTATTCAGAGCGAAAAACAGAACACCATCACCACCCTTGGGAAATTACGCGACCGAAACTCACGCAGAATACCAAATCATATGACCTGGGCACCATAACTTCCTTTTCATCTCCAATAATGAAATCAATAAATAAACTCCTGACAGAACCACTTACCCTATCAAGGGAAGGGATGAACTGAAGAGGGATCGGGACGTGGAATTGAAAAGCGTAAAAAAGCAATAAAAATCTTATAAGAAGGTAGGTTACCTATTGTATAAGGGACTCGAGGGTGTGTATTGCAATTTTTGCCGATGGGCTAAGAACCTGTCACCATCGTGGACGTATACTTTGCCGACCCCGCAAGGGATTATAGGCGTGATATGTGGAAGAATTTGTATAATGTGGAAGAATATAAATCTGAGAGCTTGTGTGTGTGTATGTATGTTTGTTACCTCTTCACGCTTAAACGGCTTGACCGATTTGGATAAAATTTAGAACACAGACAGATAGAGTATAACCCGGAATAACACATAGGCTACTTTTACCGCGGGAAAACAACTATTACCACGGGAAAATAAGTGGCAGCGGGTGAAACCGCTAGGCGGACCACTAATATTGAATAATTTTATGAACCGATGATTTTGGTGTAGGTTTCATAGCCTCGGGGTTAAAATCGAAAAGTCAAGTATTACAAAAAATAACTGTAAAAATTTACATACCCTGACTTGGCGAAACATGATGTACATTTTGAATTATTACTGTAATACCTTGACTATCATGTTTGTTGCAAATAAATATAATTTCGACAGCCCATACAAAATTTTCGTTTAGCTGACGGACTTTCAATAGAAACTCAAAACATTGACTCCATAGTAAAAGTTGTTCAGTTTTATGGTCTGATCATGCATGCTAAGTTTTCGGTACACCGTCCCTTACAAACTGTATTTTGATTGAATACCAAATTTTAAAACACTTCCCGTGTTAGGTATACAATTTTTGAAAACTTGCAAAATTTTTCAAGCGCGGGCAGGATTTGTCCACTGGTGATGCGAAAGTCGCAGGTTCAAATCCTGCCCGCGCTTGAAAAAATTTTGCAAGTTTAAAAAAAAACTGTATTTTGATTTCGATTTTGTATCTCGATTGTCTTACAGTATTTATATTTATTTCAAAGTAGTTTAATATGTTATTTTCCATTCCACCCGTGTCTTTTTCTCTCTGTTTACCTTCTGGTTGGCCGGTAGAGAATGCCGCGTGGCATTAGGCCCGCCTTTTGTACCATGTGCAATAAAGTATAAAATAAATAAATAAATATCTCTATTTCCGATTCCGATGGCATATCCTTTACTGGTTAAATTACATTACCAGCTACAACAGTCCACTGCTGGACATGGGCCCCCCCTATAGGGGACGCTTTCCATGCCACTGAACAACTTTTCCCCGAGGAACAAGAAGAATGAAGAGCTGTAAAAAAGGTGATGCCGGCTTAGAATTACCGTGTGATGCCGGCTTAGAATTTGCCGTGTGATGCCGGCTTAGAATAGCATCACCCCATTACTTTCCTGTGGGAGTCGTAAGAGGCGACTAAGGGAAACGAGGGTGTGTATTGCAATTTTAGGCGATGGGCTGACAACCTGTCACTATGGTGATACACAGTTTTCCGAATGACCCTCGAATATTTGTCAGCCATTTACGCTCTGCCTACCCCGCAAGGGTTAACGGGCGTGATATGTGTGTGTGTATATGTATAGACCTTGGGCCGTAGCATTATTATGACTGACAAGTGTTCTTTCCGGGTTAAAAGTTGGCTCAAATTTAGCACAAATGGCAAAATTTACCTTCTTAAAAATACATATTCAAATCAATATAAATCACCAAATCGTGCATTTACCCCCTCATAGACATGAGGGATGAAAGAGGGTAGGGGCATGAAATTGAAAGGCGTAAGGAGGCTGTAAAAGTCCACTCGTATTCAGCCCTAAATAGATCAAATCTAAGGGAATTATGCCGTTCCTTCACCGTTCAACCCCTTAAAACGTAGGGTGACAATCTGATTGAAGTTTTCAGGACAGTTTGGTCTTAACGTAATTTTTACAGTTTTTTCATGACGTCAATAAGTGGTAATGCTATCCTACATTGAATAAAGTTATTTCATTTTCATTTCATTTCATTTTTCATTTAGAAAACTTGCAAAATGTTCACCTGCGTGCAGGATAACCTGCGACTTTCGCCATCACTAGTGGTGATGCCTCTTCCATGTAGGCTACCGCGGCTTATCAATAACCCGTGAATTTTTCAAGTGTAACTTAATGCCAGTAACGCAGCTCGACACAGCTTCATCTACCGGGTTCGTTTTGCAACTAATACCCAGCGACTAATTCATTTACAGATTTAATGTAGTCTAAGTGATGAAAACCCGCGATAAATTGTATGTACCAAACAATAAAACACTTCCCGTGTTTACTATGTCATGTTGTTCTAGAGTTACAGCCAGGTAGACATCGAAAAGCGCAGCGTGGGACGACCAAGTCGACAGATAACTTTTGTCAGGGTTACGAGCAGCCCTTGGTTGCAGTCGATCCACAGTCATGGTCTATGGAAGCGCACAAGGGTGACTTACTTATGCCTAGTTGTGGACTTCACACGGCTTTTGATGATTAGGATATTCATATTAAAACATCTCTGGTTTACGATGTGTATGAGACAGCCCTCCGAATACTAATTCTCCGAATTACCTACTTATTTTTATTTTTAGAACTTTCCATGAGAAAAAATTTCAGGGAACGTCAAAAAATAAATACTTTCCATAGTAGTTGCAATCAGCTGATCGCGATTTTGTAAGGGAGGTCTTTTTTTTTGTCGTATTCTGACATATGTTCCTAGGGAAAAGCTGTTCAGTTTCATGGTATGCATCCTATCAATATTCGGAGGGCTGTCCCTTACACACCGTACAGGGCGTATTAAATAAGCGCCATGTTTTCTAGTTTGGAACAGCAATTTTGCATTTAAATTAATTAGAAACCATAAACGTATACTTTTTACAACTCCGAAAGTAATAAAATAGAAGAAGCTATAGAAAACCAACAACCACCCAGATGCCAGACCAGTTTGTAACGTCTTACACACGGCGTGAGTTGGGTAATTTATAATTTATGTTGACATATTGTTTAATGTTGAGGAATCCAGCTCGTCCCAGGGCTACTGGTTTTGCCGCATTATAAAAGCGATATAAAACTCAAGACATTAATTGGCAGTGCCATGGTAGGTATCCACTTTTTGTACCTATGGGACTTCGAAAACTTCTCCCGTCTGACAACCAACTCCGGCTAAACACCGGCAAGTTATGTGGTGCGTGTAGAAATCGCCTTAAATTGAGCCATAACCATAAGAATAGATAATAACAATTTAGGGTGCCAGGGCTAGCACATTTTGACATATTTTTTTTATTGAATATTTTACTTTGACGAAGCTTGTTGCTGATTATTTATGTTTCATTATATTAACCACTTGTCTGTCACGTACCGGGAGCCGGACAACAATTTTGAACCTTAACTACCCACAATAAAATTCAAAACCAATGAAATTGTTATAGTATGAAGTGACAGACGAGTGACTAAGTTGATGAAACTTGTGGTGGATTTATTTTGTTATTATTATTTTTTCAGACGAAGCGTGTTGCTGATGAGTGTATGTTCTACCATTTTCTTATGGTGAATTAAATAGGTACTGTTAATTTAGGGTGTGTTTAACTTGTGAAAGTTTAAGGCTATTCTTCAAAAATATGAAAGTTCATAAAACCCGTGCACAGGAAGCATGTTTGATTTATCCGCCTTATTTCATGGAGTCCCTACACTTCTTCTATCGGGCTGCTGTCAGTTTCGAGATAACAGGATTTGGCAGTCGGTTCGACGTGCTGGGTTCGAGTCCCGGCCAATCCCCTTTTTATTTCGCCCAGGATTACCAGGACATGATTGCTCAGTGTGATTTATGGGTGCTGGTGGGAGGATGACCTAGTTTAAGTAAATGTTTGCAAAATGCATTGCATTTCAGGGTAGACATATTAGTCTCAATACCAATTACCGACTAAAATCACTAAAATAGCACTGTCACTTTCTGTTAAATAGGCTTCGACAAGGATAGAAGATGATCGCCTCTAAATTGTCTATGCTTCACGTGGTATCTGTCAAAATTGAGCGGTGATTAAAATGGCGGCTAAACATACAAGGAAATCTGCGAAATGGCGTGAAAATAATTGAGTATTTAAAGCATGACATGACTAAAATAGTTCATGACATCTACTGTCCTTTTCTTAACTTATTTAACGTAAAGTGACTATTTTTTATCATTCGTTTTAGCCAGTAGTATTGTCGGATTAGAACAGCATCGGCCCACAGCAAGCCGCGAGTGTCGCCTTCCTCCTCTTCTTCGTGTGGTACACGAACGATCCGATAAACCCTGGTGTCAGAGTTTCTCAACCGCCTACTACTACTAGTACGCCTCTGACAACAAGTACGCCTCTGACAACAACCGCCGTCTAAGTAACATAGACAGCAATAGACCGAAGGCGTGCCCTCTGAAGTACGGATCACTTTCTTACTGATAATAAGGTGGTTCAGCTTGCAATGTCCTAAGCAGACTGGGAACAAATTCACATAATATCAACTTTGTTAGTGCTCCACCAGGAATCGACCTGGTGGAGCCATTGCTCCACAGTCAGACTTCCTACCACTGCGCCACTGTCGTCAAAAGCGACTAAGGAAATCCACTACAGTTTATTGTGTTTTATAAGGTGTAAATAATGAACTGCAAATATTTCAAGGTGTGAACTAGCCCATAAAACTGAACAACTTGCCCCCAGGAACATAAGGTTAAAATAAGAAAAGAAATGACTTGCGATACATAATGCTCTAGCCGACCGGGTCAATTCGTATGGGAGTTCCGAACTAACTTTTCTTTTCATATTTCGACCTATGTTCTAGGTTGAAAATTGTTGTTTCTCAGGCTGGTGTACCCCTTAAAATATTTGTAGTATATATTTTTACATATCCAGTATTTTACAGGGAACGCTGGTGTCTAGTCCCTGCGACACTCAGACTCTTAGCACCACACGGCCACTTTTCTAAGTTCTTGTATCTAAACTAAATCACTGCTAGACCACCAACACTTACTGACCGCTAAGTTACTTGAACTTTGGCTTCCGCTATCCAAGGCTATCCGAGTGTTAAAGCTTTTGCCAGCAGCGGTGCCAGACAGCCGCGTCACAGTATAGGCAAATTTGTAGAAATACTTAGGTATTCGCAATTTCCTGATGATTTTACATGGAGAATTTAAATTGTGTGGGAAAAAGTTGCTTTGTATGAGATTCGAAGTCACCGAGTCAACTTGACACTGGCGAAATCACAGTGCAAACGCCTCAAAACAAGAAAACTAATTGCACACGTTGGATTGCACGTTGGTATCAAAGGAAGTATATATGACAGATGTTGCTCTGCAAGAAGACTATATGGTGAGGAAGGTATTCAGTACCTAAATGACTGTTCCATTCTGCGTCTTGGGCATACCTTTGAAGAATAGGGCCGCTACCGGCCTGGCTAGGTGTTGTAGCCTCTATATAATAGGTTGCCTAACCTATTCCTTTGATTTTTTGACTTTGATAATCTTCGCTCCGAGAGTTTCCGTGGAGATACTCTCCTCGCAGCCTGTTGCAAAAGACCGGTCCTTAGGTTTTTCTGCCACCCTCCGCTGTCTAGCCCTCCGGGTGAGACCCCGTGGCTGATGGCTTTCGTTCTCTGAGTCTGTTGAGTTTTCGTTCTGGGGGTCTAAGTCTTCCAACAGGTCTCTTTGGTTGTCTTCCTTCTTTTAAGGGATTTTAAGGATTGAGAGTGATAAGTATACGCGGTTGACACTTCGATACCGCGCCGCGTTTCAGGTTCTTCGTGCAGATGTATTTCAGTCTTCTACTGCCATTCCGAGGATTTATTCCTTGCTTGTTGCTTTGCCGTGTGATGCCGGCTTAGAATAGCATCACTCCATATCTTTCCCATGGGAGTCGTAAGAGCCGACTAAGGGACTCGAGGGTGTGTATTGCAATTTTAGGTGATAGGCTGACAACCTGTCACTATAGCGATACACAATATTCCGAATAACCCTCAAAAATTTGACAGACGTGGTGTAAATGGCCGTTTTTTGCGGCTGTTTACGCTCTGCCTACCCCGCAAGGGATTATAGGCGTGATATGTGTATGCATGTATGTTGTTGCTTTGCTTGTGAGTAGCTCGACATCGCTACAACCGGTATTCTAATGAATGTAACAAGGTAAGGTTATACCTACTTACTGTGACTCCATCTTGTGGTGAAAAGCGATACAGTCGCTGAGTGCTCTAGACGATGTAATTAATTACTGGATCTCAGCAGTGACTGGGGGATGCAGCGCTGCAGCGGCGATGCGCTGAGTGGTGCGGCTGGCACGGTCATATCCTGTGCTACGTACAGTACAACTTTTAAACGCGCAGTTGTCGCGCTTTTAATACGCGCTACAGCTTTTCTTTCAGTGATGTGATTGGTTATTACCTTGGCAAGATCTGAGGGAAGGTGCTTTTAGGAAAGACGCCCCATTTAAATCATTACCATGAATAGTGTTAATAACCGCGAAAGTTTAAAATCTAGTGGACTTTTAGAAGCCCAAACGAGCTTAGCCTGGCTTAGTATTGGCATCCTACACGACTTCGTACATAAGTACAACATAACATTCGTATTGATACAGGGGCGAAGCACAGGTGCGTCTAATCTGTAATCTCGCTGACCTGAAGAAACCTGCTTCGAATAGTCGCTGGATTGAAGAACCCCGGTCTAAATTATTGAATTGCGATTAAGCAACCGCGCTTCCCTGTCCAGCTTACATGTGTGCCACGACATAGGTATTTTGTAGTCACATGCGCGCAGAACTTTTAGTAGGAATAATCTGCAGAATTTTTTTACAGTGAAGTGAGCCGCAGACGAGATAATGCGGTGACAAAATTTTATCGTGGCACGAATGTTCGCCTAGCTGGTGCGTTTAAAAGCCGCCGTGTGTATAGGCAGTTGTTGTAAATTAGGCGCGAACACTGATAACCTTAGTCGACAATAGCGTCTAGATTGAGAGGAGGAACCATCTATTGTAACTATTAGAGAAAATTAATGGCAGTTCCCTTGCTTTCTCACTCTCTATGTGGGCTATCGAATCAACGAAGAACCCGGCACTTTTACAACCTACGAATAACAACCACGATCATGAACACAGCTACTGGGACGTTAGTATAACGTGCTCTCCAAAGCATAGGATCATCTTGAACGTACATACACACACATACACACATACGCATATCACGCCTATAATCCCTTGCGGGGTAGGCAGAGCGCAAATCAGCCGCAAAAAAACGGACATTTACGCCACGTCTGACAAATATTTGAGAGTCATTTGGATAGTGACAGGTTGTCAGCCCATCGCTTAAAATTGCAATACACACCCTCGAGTCGCCTCTTACGACTCCCAGGGGAAAGAAATGAGGTGAAGCTATTCTAAGCCGGCAACACACGGCAACGTTCATTATCTTGAACGTACTATACAGAAATTCCTATAAAGCAGTTCTTATACTTGACATTCGTCGCTGCATATTTTTAAACGCACCATAACGCATGCGTCTGTCTGACGAAAGGAAATTGCGAGTTCCGATCTTATTCCCATATAAATACGGCTACGGTGCGTTTACGGATGTGTGGATGCGGTTTGTGGATGGATGGATTCTCACCGTAGCCGTATTGTATGGGAATAAGACCGCAATTCGCAATTTCCTTTCGTCTGACAGACGCATGCGTTACGACAAGTGGGCGAACCGCCCTAATCTGCATGGTGATTACCAAACTTTGTAAGAACAATAGTAGTAGGGATAAGCGGGATTTGGACCACTCGTGACCCCCCTATCGAGGCTGTTTGGGGGTGCCTGACAAAAAGCTCGTCACATATGATTCTTGATCCGCGATTTTATATCAAATTTATCCGCGTATGTAATAAAATTAATTCGCGGTTTGATATCAAATTAATTCGCGGTTTGATATCAAATTAAAAATAATTCGCGGTTTGATATCAAATTAATTCGCGGTTTCATATCAAATTAATTCGCGGTTTCATATCAAATTAATTCGCGGTTTCATATCAAATTAATTCGCGGTTTCATATCAAATTAATTCGCGGTTTCATATCAAATTAATTCGCGGTTTGATATCAAATTAATTCGCGGTTTTTGTACAAACTACTTGCTCATTGAATAACTTATCATGCTACATATTTTGATATCGCTATCAATTTCACTTTATACCTACATTTATACCTATCAATTATCAACATAACTTAACCTAACCTAACCTAACACCTCTACACCGATTTACCTGCTGCTACCTTCGTAATGAAATGTTAATCAATACCTATCGCATATCATATTTTGATATTGCTATCAATTTCACTTTATACCTACTTTTATACCTATCAATTATCAACATAACTTAACCTAACCTAACCTAACACCTCAACACCGATTTACCTGCTTCTGCGTAATTAAATGTTAATCAATACCAATCACATATCATATTTTGATATCGCTATCAATTTACTTTATACCTACTTTTATACCTAACACCTTAACGCATGTTTACTCTACTAAGCATGTCGCTACAAGTTACTTCTTTTGAATTGGGAACAATGGCTTAGCCTGCCGCCGGTCTCTTTATCTCTTTGACTATTTCAACAACAAAGCATTTTTAAGTGTTTGCCCTGCCTTTCTTTTGCACGCACCGCCTGTTGTGAATATTTCTAAATTTATTTCTAAGTAAATGCAATTTTGAAATGTTTTTATTATCCTTTGATTGTAAAGCCTTCCTTTCATAAAGCCGTCTTCCGCTTAGGCATACAATGGACACGATTTTAACTTGTCGATACATGCTTACTAGTGTATCAGGCTCGGTGGCGGTTAACAGTATTACAAAAAAATGCCACCGCGGGCGGTGGTCTTGCTATATAAGCGGAACTTACGCGTCAGTCTTCACAAGTTGTTTCGAGTTGTGACGTATAGTATTAAAAAATTTATCTAGTGTTTGTGAACGCCGATTATAGTATAAAAATAAACCTAGTGTTCGTGTTCGGAGTGAAGACTTCTACCAAACGCCATGTCCCGGTCTACAGCTAGCTGCATAGGAAAAATGGAGGTAAGAATAGTTTTATTTTATTTCTCTTATTTGTTTTATACTGTTTCAAATTTATCTAACATGCGTAGTACTTATATGTAAGGTAAATATTGAGGGCTACGTCCATCAGAGGACTGCTACTGGCTGTTGTGATGTGTGTGACGTGACATACTTATTTACAGTTGTTCAGGAGAAATATTGTTGTAATTATGTGATGATGTTGTCTAAATAATATAGATATAATATTTTCTTCAGTTTGCGCAACTATTACTCATAATTAAAAGTCTTTATAAAATTCCAAATAAACAAAGCTTTAAATCCATATTTTTTTATTAATTTTATTATAATATAGATATGTCAGCGTAAGTCATTAACCTGAGTTTTATTAAAGTAAATTTTATTTCAGCATTGTTCTCGTTACCATCAATAACATATATCCGTGTTTTGTTTTAGGGATCGACAATTAACGTTGATGACTTACCAAACACATTCAAGAATTACTACTTTGCCGCATCAAGCGATGATGAAACTGAGAATGCATTTACTATTGTCGAATCCGATCAAAAATCACCAAAGCGAGCAGGCAGCGATAATGGCATCGATCAATTTTTCGACACACCGAAAATCAAAAAACAAAAGAAAGTGCAATCTTCCACAGTTGGGATGGCGCGAAACGGTGGTGTATCTTATATATCATCAAACACTAATGACGCAGCAAACGCAACCCATCTGGTTAAAGTGGAAGTCTACGATCTCAAGAAATTAGCCAAAGTGTCGTCAAACAACCACTGGAAGCATGCAGATGTTCGTGCCAAATACTACACAAAGGTCACGGACAATGTTTACGATCGCAGCAAGGAATTAATATACGACATCACGAAAAACGTTTCGCAATCACAAGATTGTAAAAAATACTTTTTTGATAACTAATTTCATAATTCTCAAGCAGCTAAAATAGAAAAAACAGTAATCACCAACACGCTTAACAATAGAGCAAATCCCTTTCTACCTGAGGCATATTTTCGGCGTTCACGAACACAGGATTTTAATACTTTATTACGCATGACAATGGGTTCACAATGCTCCTTAAACCAAGGATGGAAATGACAAAAGAGTCGAATTCACTACTTAAGCGAGTGATTTCAAGCTTCGCAAAACAGTCAGTATCAGACTTGTGCTTGTGTAGTACACATTTATAACCAAAAATGTCTTTTCTTACTAAGAAAATCATCTCAACGATATCAAAAGATGTCATTCTCGCCGAATACGCAAGATACATCAGGTTTTGGTATATAAATAATCAATTACCCGAAGCATTAATTGAAGACAGTGATATCAAAATGTTTTACACCCCGTGCGAAGGACATTCTAAAAAGTTCAGTGAAGTGTCAGAAGATACGATTGATGGAGTATTTCGCATGAAGGCGTATTGTGGAGAGTGTCATATGTCATACTCGAAACCTGTAGAGACATGTAGTGACACCATACATCCACTCAAAATAGATTGGAGCTACGAGGAAGAGAAAGAACTTGAAGAAATAATGAATAGCGCCCAATCGGATGACTATGTTTTACCATCATCGACATATTCACCTACCTTGCAATAATTTTTCTGTTTTTTTTTTTCGTATTTTAGTTAGGCTTCTTAGTTTGTATTATTCTTAGTTTGTATTATTCTCAATAAATTTAATTGAATTATTATTATATGTCTCTTGTTTTCTTTCTCTTTTTTCTAAAACACTACATGTTACTTCTCACTTAATGCTAATAAAATAAAAGACCTGTTTATAAGCATATACCATTTATTTCATAAAACACACATTGACATAGCCGTTTCTTAAAGCTAGATACAATTTAGTCTTATTAGCTAAATTATAATGGTAACATTCAACTCAAAATACTACTTGAACGAGGCTTTAAAGATTTCGTTTAATAAAAAATCATTGTCAAATGAATCCTTAGTAAACATGTTATTAAAATCTTTAAGACTTAGGCCTCTGTATTTTAAATACAAATACACTAAACAATATTCACCACATAAAGATGAAAAAATGCTTTGAATAGCTTTATGGTTGTATTCCCATCTGTGTGAATTTCTTTTTAAATAATTTAAATGATAACCTTCAGGTTTACGACCATAGCTGTCGAAATATTCACCAACACCATTTGAATGAATAACAATTGCTACCCAGTGCGAACCCGGTTTTGTATCAGGATCTAAATTACTTATCAAATACACCGGTGAAGTCATAAAAATAGGTAGACGATTAGCGGGGAACACATTATCAGCCAAAGAATGATGAATCATTCGCAAGTATTTTTTTATGGCCAAAGTATTCATATTAAAGTCTAATTTACACAAAAATAAAAATGCATCTGAGAGATATTGACAGTCTATCCTCTTATATACTACTTAACTACTAAAGTCTACACTAACATTTCTGTTCTTATCTATTTCAATTAAATTATCAAACTCAGCATACACAATACAATTAATTGTTTCAGTTAAGGCGTTTTCAAACCTTACTTCTAATCTGACACTTCCATGTTTAATCAAGTTCCAATGTGATGAAGAATTAGCACATAAATCGGGTGTTAAGTCAAAAGCCATCAAACAATAACCTTTTGCATATCTATCCTTATTTATGCCATTTCCTTCATTTAAAAAATGAATACCAGTTCCAGAAAAAAGTGTATGATACATAACAGTATGCAACCCACTACTGAATTGTGGTTGTAATGCTTTAGAAGGAATTTGGATTCCGTCAATATACAAACTAAACGTATTTAAACCATAGTTGTCGAAATCATACGGATTTTTGCTAAAACTACCATTAAAAGCTGTATTATTCACAAATCCTATAATACAGCGTTTAGGTATTTGACCTAGAAAAACATTATCTAGCGTTTTGCCTTGAATACCAGACGGAATGGTTAAAACTTTTACTTCAGCCCGTGTGATCGGATATTTAGCAGTTGTAGTAGCTAATACTTTTTGATGAGCGAGAAGTACACTTGGATTTATTCGAGCTTTACGCAACATTAACGTAGCATCAGTGATAGCTACTTTGACTTTGATATCATTTGTTGGTGCCATCAAGTTAAATGATTCCCTGGAACGTATTAGTTTGATACACATGTCAACACCATTAATTAAAAACTTTTCTTGATTAAAAATATCCCCGTGTAAGTGCCCTATCATTTCTACCTCTTTGCTATCTTTAGTATATTTCAGCCTAGATGAGTATCCTTTATTATTTTCATCAGTGTTATTCATTTTTCCTGCAGTGTCTTCATACCACATGGCACATGTAAGATGGGACTCTTTTGCTGCAGGCGCATAATTCAATAATGTTTCAATGTATGCACGATATCCATATGTGTTATTTGGTGGAGATATGAGCTTTTGATTTAGATATACATCTAACTGACTGAACATTGAATGAAGCCAGTTATTTACTGGTGCTACTGGCGTTTTTTCAGTTTCAATATTAGACAAATCCTGATTTAATATTTTAGCCTTCACATGAAGCAATGTATGTGATAAGTCAATATAATCATCTCCGGAACCAGGGATTTGAAATTCTATAGGTCCATCGTCGCTAAGAGATGAGATGGGTTTGTAATAAATCCATTGACCACTTTCTATACTTGTTTGTGTCGATGGTAAAGCAAATAAATCTAATTCTGATTTTGCACATTCACATGAATGATTATGTAAAAATGACATCGTTTATATTATTTTTAAGAGAAAATATCATTAACGGATGAACTTTTACTTTTCCTCCCCTTTTTCACTGTTCTTCCTTTCAAATTCTCTGAGTGAATGAGAGCTTTAAGGTTTCGTTTTCTATTTTTATACCCCGAGCCACTCATAGCTCTCACAATTTTATCATCAGCTTTTCTTTTGAGATTAGAAGTGGCTTCTTTAAAACGGTTTGTTAGAGATTCTTCTAAAGGCTTGGCACTCACTATATCTGATAAAAGCCCTACCCCCGCACTCAAAGCTTCTTTTCCAACAACTTTGGCTCCATTCGACAAAAGTGGTAGAACAGATCTAAACAAACCACCTAAAAAGCTTCCTATACCATGACCACGTTGATGTGATACTCCTTTATAAATTACCCCGATTCCAGTTCCTGCTTGATGAGAATAGTAATGTTGATATGGGCATAATGAATTATTTTGTTTTATGTACATACTGTTTTATCTTTTCATAAAATGTAGTTTAACACAGCTCGTTCCAAATTGGAATGGTACTTTATCTCCTGTGTTCGATCTTATATCTATTTCAATTGTATCAAACTCTCTACGCATGACTGGTACATAATGCGGTGGTGAAAAAATATGCATTTTGTTTGATCCGTATACATATTTCACAGGATCTAATGATGTTATTCTCAATAAAGGGCACATGACATCTCCAACCATCTGAGGTTCCACAATATTACAATATATGTATAGTTGTGATGGTAATCCAAGGTATAAATTAGCTGGAAACTTTCCAGTTGTTTGTGTTGCAACGTTTGTATTAGGATCAAAACCAAGTTGAAGGCTTAAAACAGGCGAAAACTTCAAAGATATCAGATTATTCACATCGCCTGTGAGTGAGACCAATTTCGTTAATTTGTCATGTCTTAATTTGAAGCTTTCTCTTGAATTTAGTGCAGTTATAACATCGTTAATGTTTTCATAGCTGGAAGTAGGTATGTGACTTTTGTATGTTACTGTACTAAGTTCTGGTTGGTCGGGTACTTTCATGCGTTTTGTTATATACATTATATTATTATTATCCTGAACAGTAAACATAGTGCATGGATACTGAAATTCAACTAATCCTACTGACCATTCCCCATCCAACTTTATTGATTTTGGTAGTTTTGTGGAGAAGTTAGTGGTTTTGTTACTTGGAAAATATGTAAACGAGCTATTACTAGGTAAAGTTAAGTAAAAATTTTCGGTCCTCATGACTTCTCTAAATAAGATGCTAAAATCCAACTATTAAATTTATCAGGATAACCTTTCCACTTCACTAATAGTTCTTTTCTGCGACCTGAATAGCGGGTGCGCAATATTTTATCTATTTTGTATGTAGCGGTGGGGTCATATGTCACTTTCTGTAGTTCTTTTTCATAAAAAGTTCCAATTACATTTTCATTCTGCAAATCTTTTATTGTGTATACAACCCATGGTGATCTGTCTATAATCGAAGTTATTAAAAATATTTCATCACTCCAATTTGTTTCATAACCTTTTTGAAAAATGTGTTTGTACTTAGTAATTCTAACATGATCACCAACTTTAAACTTGGGTTTGCTTTTAATGTAAGTTTCTTTATTATTTTTTCGTTCATACAAATTGCGCCAAACTGTCATAATATTATTAAAATTAACATCGCAAGGACGCATTTTAATACTTCTATGAAAGCTGTTATTATATGAATTAAGTAAATCCTGCAAAATATCTATATATCGATACGTATTATTATGAGTAAAATATCTCCACATTTTCATTTTAAGTGTACGCTGGAATCTTTCAACTATGCTTGCTTTAATATCAGGATTATTGGTGGTGTAATAGTTTATACCGTTACTTTGGAGAAAAGATTGAACATCTTTTGCTATAAATTCAGTACCTTTATCTGATTGTAAATGTCTCGGTGTAGCTTTAGCTTCTAAAAATATCTCCCTAAAATTTTCTTTTATAGTTGCCGAATCTTTCTTTTTAATAGGTCTAGCAAAAGCATACTTACTAAAAACATCAATTACACATAAAATGTATTTAAAACCGTCATTATATTCGCTGTAAGTCCGCATATCGCTTAAATCAGCTTGCCAAAGTTCATTAAAATTTGATAAAATGTACTTATTTCTAGGGAAGCGACGACGCACTGGTTTATGTAGGGTGTATGTTTCTTGAGATTCCAGCCATTTCTTTGTTTCTTCTTTAGTCATTTTATTTTTCATAGCTGCTGTCAATTTACTGAGACTGCTGTAACCGGCTGGGTTAGATACATCGTAATAAATATTATGAATTTCTAGTAAGGGGTCCATTTCTCCCAATTAATTTTTTTGGCTGGTTTTACTTTTGATCCGCTGCTAGTTAATTTTGGCGTGCTAAAATAATCAGGAGTACTGTTTTCTGCCTCTTTTGAAACGTCTTTTGTTGTTCTAGCATTAGCTGGGCTCTGAGATAAAACTCTTATGTATGTGACTCTTTTTGGATTGCCAATAAAGCTTAAGGGGACTGATAGATCTTTGAGCACATGAGCAAAATCTTCCCAACCATATGGTGAACTGTTTTTTAGAGGTCTCAAGATGTCACTCAAAAGGTCAACGATATTACTTTTACGCACTTCTCTATTGCGGACGAACACAGTGCCTTTTTCATTCCAGGATATTTTATCTTTATTTTTCAAAAGTATATCTATTAACAATTCACCTCTTAATTTGTATGTCTTTGGAATAAAAGCAAGTAACTCTGATTTTGTATAACCATTATAGGTTGTCTCAGTAGACGTCTCTTCGTTATCTGGAGCTTTCTCTGACTTTACTGTTTCTTTTATTTCATTTTCTTTTTCATCAAAAGGTAGTATAGGTATCTGTAACGGTTTTCGATCTTCTCCAATGAAATGAAGATATCTCTGCAATGTTTGCAAATAAAGTGGCCACTTTTCCCTGTCATCTATTTTAGTGTTTATTACTTTATGCATTTCTTCATCTAAACGTGATAAATTTTTAGTACTTGCATTATCGGATTTCAGTCTTTCTATGACTTCAGGCTCAATAAGTATCATTTTCTTTGCGCTTTCCATATTTATTTTATTAATGAACCTAACAATGTGCTAAGAACAGACCCTAGAATAATAGGTAAAAAAGCCCCACCTCTTTGCACGAAAATTTGTTTCCTTTCTTTACTTTTTCCTTTCAAAACAATTTTCCTCAATAAATCTTTATGTTTTTTTAATTTACGTCTCGATTTATCATCTAAGGGTACTTTTCCTCTTAAAACATTGAAAATACATTCAGTTATACAGTTGATTTCATCATCTCCACAATTTTTTAACAATGCTTCTCTATGTTTTGGTTTCAATGTTAATATTGCTCTTAATAAATCTTTATGAGGCGTTATTCTTTTAATCATTTTTTTAACGTTAGGACGTTACGATCTGATATTCGATTTTGTTCAATGCATTTACAAACTAAACAGCATCAGATGAAACGAAACAGTTAAATTTACATATATTAAACACAGATTCGTTGTTTTCTTTTATATGAATTTTTTCTTTAAAAACGTTTATTATACACTCACAAATTTGTTTTATTTCATCATCATTACAGCATTCTAACAAGGCTTCACGATATTGTTCTTTTATGATACTTAAAGCTTTTAAAAAGTTGTTTTTTTTAGATGTTTCTACTTCAGACATTATTTGTAACTGACATAAATTATTTGCTGAGCATCGTATTTATACCCCTTTTTAGGGACATAAATTGTACACTGCTCATCGAATGGAAAAATTTTACTTTTAAATCGACATATTTCATTAGTGTTTTGCTTAAGATCAATGAATAGATATCCATGAGCTTTTGTCGTTGCATCCTTGTAAGCTTCTTCAACGAATTTAGCATTTTCTGGATAAACCTGACGAGCTAAATGTCGTATTTGTGTTCTGTCTCGAGGGTTTTTAAAATAAGTTATATAACTCGAATTTAGAGAAATATCTCTTTGACCTTTTCCTTGATGAAATATGTTTTGAGTTATGTAAAATACACTGAGATTTCTATGATGGCTTCCCTTTGTAAAAATATCAACGATACGACCATCTGACTCTCTCATAAGATCATCGATTATAAGTAGTCTAGGACATTTTCCATCAAACATACTTAAATCAGGGATACCTTGATTGTAATTAACATCACTCAAATTGTACAAGGGTTGCATTTCATCATAGCACCATATGATTTCGGAAAATTCTTGACTGCATATTACTTTACAGTGCTTTAAAAAATTTGTAACAAAATTTGATTTTCCACACCCGCTAGGACCTGCTACGATTGCAGTAAAAGGGTGAATAAAATGAATCATTGCGACGTGCAAGTTTGAGCTGGTAGTATAAACGAATGAAAGGAAACACTGATATTTGTCATTATATACAAATTAATATATTCAGATTATAATATGTACAATAAAAACAGCATGCATTTAAAAATCATAATCACTATAAACCTAACAAATACATATTATTTTTAAAACACGTTCTTATGTTTAAATATCCGCAGAACTGAAGTTACTAAAATGAAGTGATTGAACATATTATAAAAAGTAAAATTCATAATATTGACAATAAAAATACAGTTTCATTTTATGACAATCTTACTTAAATACACACATAAGTAGAAAAATTATTAAAATTATGCTATCTTAAAAACGATATGATTCCAATAATACTTTTATGTAAATATACAGGTAGATGTAAAACAACCTTACACCTTATAGTATCCTGAATCTTACAACTATTATTTTAATTATTTCTTATGCTATAATGCCCCCATGCTAAGGTGTCAGTGGAGTTTGGTAAAATGTATCTCTTACTATCACTATCAGACAGACTTACTTTATTCAGTTTTTGTGTAAAAACCACATGTTTAATCGATCTAAATCTATACATTGAAGCAAGCTGTACATTTTTGTTAAGCAAACAAGATTTGTAATCCTCGATTTTCATTTTCTTCGTAACATTTTTGTTGACACCCTTAGCTTTTGCAATTACTGTATCTTCCACCTGAATTGCATACATTTTTGATCGCAGACCGACAAATTCTTTAAAAATTCGACCGTTATTTTCATCTTTAAAATACCCAATCTTTTTTTTATTTACATTAGGATAATTGAATATATTGTTTATGGGATAATCTGAAGTGTCAAAGTATTTTTCCAAATCAGGTCTTATATCATCATAATAATCATCAGTAAATATCTGATAAATGAAACTATCAGTATCAGTATACAACAATTTTGCATTGTCATTGAATTTTTTTTTAATATAATTATAATGAAAATCGTACATCAAGGTTTTTGAAATGTCTAAAATGCAAAATCCTAAGTAGATAGGTTTATCGTAAAATAGTTTAGTCTTATTTAATTGAACAGCTACTAAATTTTCGGAAAATACAGATAAACTGTGAAAATTCGGACGAGCTATTAAACTTTGTGCCCCCTCAACTTTACCATGATTTTCCCAATGCGTTCGTAGTTTTACATTTACACGTTTTTCTATATTCTCCATAGTTTTGCCGAAGACAGCATTATTCATGAGCTTATAAAAATCTTTTTCGAAATCTGTCTTTGCTTTTGTTCTTAACTGTGTGTTTAGCTCAATATATTTTCGCATCCAACAACTTTGCTTAAATTCCAAAACTCGATGAATTTTTACCAGTTTCATGCCTTTTTCTAAACACTGCATTAGGTTTCTATAATGAATAATGTACTTTCTTTTATTGTTTAGGTTTGGTACTAGCTTAGGTTGTGTACTTCCTCCAGTGCATATATTTTCCGGACAAAATGGTAGATCAGAATGCAAGTCATGCAAATTATCTGGATAATCAAGATCTACTTCTAGGATATACCCTATATCTGATGTGGGGGAGACTTGAAAATTTACAGTCGGTTCAACCCATTTAAAACCACCGTATGGGAGATACTGCGACTGCGCCCAACCATACATATTATTCGCATCCAAGTAAGCTAAAAAAGATTTGCGATCCTTTGCATTGTAATCACATAAATATTTATTATTAGCTTTCGCATGTCGGTTGCTACATACGGACACTCCACCTCTTATACCTGATTTAATAAACGCTATCATATCAAAATCTACCAACAAATCTAATTCAATTTTTGTGCACTTCAACATAGCATCCCAGCTTAGACCAGGTGCAGTATAATAATGTGCTGGGTCTAATCCATATGTTTTTAAACATACATCTCTGAAATTTTCAAAGATGTCAGCCAATAGTAAAACATCAGTTTTTAAATAAAGGTTCGAATAATCTCTCATATTCTGACATTGAAAATGCTGCCAGACATCTTGTGCATGTTTATAGTCTTCATCAGAAACATGCGATCCTGTTAAAGAGCTATAAAAATCCGATTGGTTTGGTAAAAATGTAACATTTAGTGATTCATGTGATTGAATAAATTCATAGGGAAAAATACCTTTTCTGATCAGACGGTTAAAATCGTCAACTTTAGACACTTGTTTTTTTAACTCTCTAAGTTGATCAACTTGGAGATTTTTGGACAGGTTGTCTAAACTACTTGACAAAAATCTGAAAGAATCTAAAAATCTTAATTGCACATTATGTCCATTAATATTTATGTTTTTTGAGAATGATATATATTTTTCTTTATTTTGAGGAATAATTTCTATTTCCCCTTCCTTTAGATGCAAAGAATGTACAAGAAAATGAGCATCATAGTTACTCAGATTGTGCAGAAAAACCGGAACAAAAAATGGAACTCTAAATTTAGATTTGCAGACTGGATGTGCTACCCCTCTAAAGAAACCCGTATGCCAGTCAAAATCTAAAGCTGATTCTGACTCGAGGTCTTTTAAACAAATATGGCATGTTTTGGTTTGAACAACATCAGCCTCTTGCCAATCTTTTAGAGGAACCGGCGGTTTCTGCATACAATTTTTTTTATGAATTTCCCTAACATCTTTACACAGATTATCCATAAAACTTTGAGTGCAATCAGTCCCTGTATATGTTTTATAAGTTGATAAATTATCGTCAAATGAGCATTTAATGTAATAACCATAACTATAAATTTCATGTTCATGTACATTAATTGTATGTGACTTATTTGGATCCGCATCACAGCTAGAAATAGGCTTGAGAAGTGTTTCTGTGTCAGCATAAACTACAAAAGGCACCCTCATCTGTTTATGATAATTGTTAAACCGTATTTTATCCGTACGTTCATTATTACCAAACCAATCTTTTTTAGTTTTTGATGGGCTGGGCAATTCTGTAAAAACATGACTACAGTCGAACTTTTGGTGGCTATCCAACCTCGCTTTTGTGGTGAAATGCAATAAGCACTCATCACATAAAAAAACAGCCTGATTTTTCCTCGATAGCTGCTTACTTACTAATCGCGATAAGTTTTTAATAAAACAATAATGCCCATTACTGCCATTAGAAATATACAGCAAATTAACGTGTTTTTCACGTTTATTTTTAGACCAATAAAGTGGTCCCACTACTGAATTCTTTCTAGATATCTCGTCATATTCTAACCCAAAAACATTAATGCTAATATTGTTGTTTTCCTCAACCTTGACAATGTCCTTTAACTTAACTGGAAAAGGAACATTATCAAAATTCAGTTTGTTTTGATGTCTAGAATAAGATGAAACCCTATCTTTATGGTAGTTTACAGGATATAAAGCAGAGAGTAATGCCCACTTCAAACATTCATGATCATTATTTTTCACGTTTATTAAAGCTCTTTTGTTTTGGATATCTTTTGGCAATTTTACATACGTTGACCCTTGAAGAGGGTTAAACTTATTAACGTTCATTTCCAAATGACGAACAGATTTAAATGACCACCCGCTGTCTTTTTTTTCGAATTCACTCATTTTTGTGGAAATAGTTTCACATAATGTTTTGAAGTATGCATCCAACTCATCACCCATACAAATGTTAAAATTTGATGTTTGAAAATCGAATATATTATGCAAATTTTTTGTCTCTTGCACAAACTCAGCATGGATTATGAAATTTATTTTGATTATTGTGAGCTGTTTTAGATTCTCATTTATCAAAGTGGAAATCGTACCTTTAACTGAGTTGAAGAATTCAACAGGTGTTTGTAGAGTTTCGTCGTTATTCGGTGAAGTAATTTTGTAAGTTATTATTCTACAACCAAATGCAGTATTTATCACACTTACATTATTATCCCTACTTAAATTTAAAACCTTACTTTTATGCGCAGAGCTCCGAATATGATTAGAAAAATATCTACGGCTTACCAGTATTTGACAAGCATCGCACTTAATCATATCATTACTTGATGCAATGAGATCATTAGTAGATGATGAAGGTCCAGGGACAGCTTCCGCGTAGGAGTCACCATCATGTGATAATTTTCTTTTCAGGCCTCTCCCAGTTTGCAGCACATTCCTAAATAAAAAAATAGAATAAAATACAACCATAAATTTTAATATTAAATCATGAATAAATAAAACAGGAATGTTAATTTATCAAAATATCCATAACATAATATTTTGTTTGTAAACTTACGTTTGCTGATGCTTCATGTCGAAAGAGTTTTTAATAATTGCGCCATCATTTTGATTTTCGATCTCCTTTTCTCCCCCAGTTTGTATCGCATTTCTGAATAATAGCAAAGAAAATGTTAGAACAATTATATATAATATGTTATCAAACAGAATTACACATAAAAATTTGTAAGAAATAGTTTGATGATAAACTTACATTAGCTGATGTTCTATCTTAGATGCAATAGCACATAAAGCACCATCATTTTCGGATGAAAAACTATTTACTGTTAAGTTGAGCATGTCAGCATTATTCTGTTCTAATATTTCACATTGTTCCAACACTTCACTGTTGAAGAAATCACTAAACGGAAAGTCTTGTTCACTATTTTTGAAGAAATGACTAACAACACGTTCTTCTCCCATTTTTTATGGAAATAATCGAAATATTTTCGAAACTCTTTTTTCAACTGATTGGCGAGCATAAGTTATCCGAGCTCCAGTCTTGAGCTGACTGTTTTGCGAAGCTTGGTATGGTTGGTTTAAGTAGTGAATTCGGGTTTATTGATGTACACGTTTTTAGTTAACGAGCATTATGAACCCATTGTAGCGGTGCATCATATAGTAGAGTTTGCGAAAATATGGTTCAGGTAGAAAGGGGAGTTGCTCTGTTGTTGAGTGGCGGGCGTGGTAGTTTTTTGTTTTATTTTAGCTGCTTGAGAATTATGAAATTAGTTATCAAAAAAGTATTTTTTACAATCTTGTGATTGCGAAACGTTTTTCGTGATGTCGTATATTAATTCCTTGCTGCGATCGTAAACATTGTCCGTGACCTTTGTGTAGTATTTGGCACGAACATCTGCATGCTTCCAGTGGTTGTTTGACGACACTTTGGCTAATTTCTTGAGATCGTAGACTTCCACTTTAACCAGATGGGTTGCGTTTGCTGCGTCATTAGTGTTTGATGATATATAAGATACACCACCGTTTCGCGCCATCCCAACTGTGGAAGATTGCACTTTCTTTTGTTTTTTGATTTTCGGTGTGTCGAAAAATTGATCGATGCCATTATCGCTGCCTGCTCGCTTTGGTGATTTTTGATCGGATTCGACAATAGTAAATGCATTCTCAGTTTCATCATCGCTTGATGCGGCAAAGTAGTAATTCTTGAATGTGTTTGGTAAGTCATCAACGTTAATTGTCGATCCCTAAAACAAAACACGGATATATGTTATTGATGGTAACGAGAACAATGCTGAAATAAAATTTACTTTAATAAAACTCAGGTTAATGACTTACGCTGACATATCTATATTATAATAAAATTAATAAAAAAATATGGATTTAAAGCTTTGTTTATTTGGAATTTTATAAAGACTTTTAATTATGAGTAATAGTTGCGCAAACTGAAGAAAATATTATATCTATATTATTTAGACAACATCATCACATAATTACAACAATATTTCTCCTGAACAACTGTAAATAAGTATGTCACGTCACACACATCACAACAGCCAGTAGCAGTCCTCTGATGGACGTAGCCCTCAATATTTACCTTACATATAAGTACTACGCATGTTAGATAAATTTGAAACAGTATAAAACAAATAAGAGAAATAAAATAAAACTATTCTTACCTCCATTTTTCCTATGCAGCTAGCTGTAGACCGGGACATGGCGTTTGGTAGAAGTCTTCACTCCGAACACGAACACTAGGTTTATTTTTATACTATAATCGGCGTTCACAAACACTAGATAAATTTTTTAATACTATACGTCACAACTCGAAACAACTTGTGAAGACTGACGCGTAAGTTCCGCTTATATAGCAAGACCACCGCCCGCGGTGGCATTTTTTTGTAATACTGTTAACCGCCACCGAGCCTGATACACTAGTAAGCATGTATCGACAAGTTAAAATCGTGTCCATTGTATGCCTAAGCGGAAGACGGCTTTATGAAAGGAAGGCTTTACAATCAAAGGATAATAAAAACATTTCAAAATTGCATTTACTTAGAAATAAATTTAGAAATATTCACAACAGGCGGTGCGTGCAAAAGAAAGGCAGGGCAAACACTTAAAAATGCTTTGTTGTTGAAATAGTCAAAGAGATAAAGAGACCGGCGGCAGGCTAAGCCATTGTTCCCAATTCAAAAGAAGTAACTTGTAGCGACATGCTTAGTAGAGTAAACATGCGTTAAGGTGTTAGGTATAAAAGTAGGTATAAAGTAAATTGATAGCGATATCAAAATATGATATGTGATTGGTATTGATTAACATTTAATTACGCAGAAGCAGGTAAATCGGTGTTGAGGTGTTAGGTTAGGTTAGGTTAAGTTATGTTGATAATTGATAGGTATAAAAGTAGGTATAAAGTGAAATTGATAGCAATATCAAAATATGATATGCGATAGGTATTGATTAACATTTCATTACGAAGGTAGCAGCAGGTAAATCGGTGTAGAGGTGTTAGGTTAGGTTAGGTTAAGTTATGTTGATAATTGATAGGTATAAATGTAGGTATAAAGTGAAATTGATAGCGATATCAAAATATGTAGCATGATAAGTTATTCAATGAGCAAGTAGTTTGTACAAAAACCGCGAATTAATTTGATATCAAACCGCGAATTAATTTGATATGAAACCGCGAATTAATTTGATATGAAACCGCGAATTAATTTGATATGAAACCGCGAATTAATTTGATATGAAACCGCGAATTAATTTGATATGAAACCGCGAATTAATTTGATATCAAACCGCGAATTATTTTTAATTTGATATCAAACCGCGAAT
Organism: Tuta absoluta; assembly: GCA_027580185.1. Classification (NCBI taxonomy): domain Eukaryota; kingdom Metazoa; phylum Arthropoda; class Insecta; order Lepidoptera; family Gelechiidae; genus Tuta; species Tuta absoluta. Next base: position 1,573,834 of record JAQAHW010000023.1, on the reverse strand, counting down.
TAATTTGATATCAAACCGCGAATTAATTTTATTACATACGCGGATAAATTTGATATAAAATCGCGGATCAAGAATCATATGTGACGAGCTTTTTGTCAGGCACCCCCAAACAGCCTCGATAGGGGGGTCACGAGTGGTCCAAATCCCGCTTATCCCTACTACTAACAATTACTGCGCGAAGTAATAAATTGACCTCCCTCTGCATCTTTTTTTTTGGTATGTGGTACACCGAGTCGTCCGACGACCCGATGAAAAATAGTGTCACGGTATTTCAATCGCCTACTTCAGTCTATCTTAGTAGTAGGCCTTTGAAATGGTTGTGTGACGACCTCCGTCTAAGTAATCATAGACGGCTTGACGTACCCTCCGAAGCACGGAACCTTTTTTATTTCGAACAATCAGGTGGTTCAGCCTGCACTGACCTAACCAGACTAGGAACAAATTCACAATGTGATAAATATCAACTTTGTGAGTGTTCCGCCGGGAATCAAACCCGGAACATATGCGTCGCAGTCAGTCGCACTACCACTGCGCCACATTTGCCGTCGCCATACAATATTGTAAACAAACTTAATCTCTTTATTACACGACTGCCCAACCAAAAAAGGAGTGTAATGTTTTTAGAGTTCATGAACGTATGTATCCTATCCTACTAATCCTACTAATATTATAAATGCGAAAGTTAGTATGTTTGTTTGATACTTCTTCACGCAAAAACTACTGCAACGATTGTAATGAAATTTGGCACGCATACAGAAGGTAACATGGATTAACACATAGGATAGTTTTTATCACCACTTATGCGGGCAACGCCGCGGGTAACAGCTAGTTAGTTAATTACTGAACAGATTCGAATGAGAATTGTATCGGAAGAATCCTTACATTATCCCGAGTGTCATAGGCTAGGCTTTATCTCAGAAAGAAGTCGTGTGTTTAATTTTTTTAATTTATTATGCTTGTTCATCGCCTTACTTCTTCCCACGTCAGTATTCGAACCCACTACCCACTGGCATGCGATTAGTCGTCGTTTCACAGTTTCACACGTAAGCAATAAATAAACCAGTGATCCGTCGTTTAGAATGTAGGATGATGTCGTAAAACAAAATGGTATTCCGAATACGGAATTCCTATTGCTGTGAGAGTACGTCGTAAAATAAGAATTTGGTGGAACGGAAAATTTATCTTCTTTACGGGTAAGCTTTTGGCCAAAATCTTAAAGTGTTGCACCTGAGGCTTACATACATACATACATACAGATATCACGCCTATAATCCCTTACGGCTTAGGCAGAGCGTAAACGGCCGCATAGAACGGACATTTACGCCACGTCTGACAAACATTTGAGGGTTATCCCGAAAATTGTGTATCGCCATAGTGACAGGTTGTCAGCCCATCGCCTAAAATTGCAATACACACCCTCGAGTCCCTTAGACGCTTTTTACGAATCCCACGGGCAAGAAATTGGGTGATGCTATTCTAAGCCGGCTTCACACAGCACGGTTTTATGGTCTGTATGCTCTCTTTCAGTATTCGGAGGGCTGTCCCTTACACCCAGTATTACATAGGTATGGGCCACAAATTTAGAAACGAGGTATGGGCAGTAGCGTTCCCTGTGAATGAAACATCCTGCACTGCGCTTGCTGATCCACCTGCCACGCGTGGTATGACTTTCTATCTTTTAAGTGTGGGACACCGAGTCATCCAACGACTTGATGAACCCTGGTGTCAGAGTTTTTCAACCGCCTATTATAAAGGCCTCTGACATGGTTGTGTAACGACCACCGTCTAAGTAATCATAGACAGCAACCGGGACCTCAGCACGGAACCATCTTTATTTTTTAGACAATCAGGTGGTTTAGCCTGCAATGTCCTAACCAGACAGGCAACACATTCATAAAGTCTTATTCTTCTGCTTCTTTTCATACATACACACATACACATATCACGCCTATTATCCCTTGCGGGGTAGGCAGAGCGTAAACAGCCGCAAAAAAGGCCATTTACACCACGTCTGACAAATGTTTGAGGGTTATTCGGAAAATTGTGTATCACTATAGTGACAGGTTGTCAGCCCATCGCCTAAAATTGCAATACACACCCTCGAGTCTCTTAGTCGCCTCTTACGACACCCGACTTCTTTTCATGATGTGATAAATATCTAATTTGTGAGTGCCCCACCGAGAATCGAACCCGGAACCTTTGCGTCGCAGGCAGAAGCACTACATTCGCCGTGGTATAGCTATCCTCTTCAATAGGGGGAGACCCATGTCCAGCAGTGGACTGTTGTGGCTGTTTATGTTCATGAACTGCTAGTATCAAATCGTTTTCGATCACACTATAAAGGATTGCTACATTCCTGTTAGCAGTTTTAGGCGAACTGTGCTACGATTTTCTTACTCTCAATATCAATATATCTTGAATACAACACTTCTCGTTTTGGGTATATAATTGTAGAAAACTTGCATAATTTTCTTCCGCAGCCACGATATCCGATATCTATCTATGATTTTAGGGTAAAAGCTGACTACAAATGATGAAATATTGGAATGAGGCAGAATCCGAACATGCAATCTTCGTTATCCAGTACAGTATTAAATTGCCAATAGGTTCTTAGTCGGACGATCAACGTCCTTCTCAGGAAATAAGATATAGGTAGGTATTTCACTTCTTCGCAATCACGGAATTCCTGCAATAACTTCCAAATAATCTCTTTAAAAAGTATCCTCTTTGTATCCAATAAATACTACGGACAGATTTAAGAGCAGCTTCGAATCTTGGATCAAGAAAAAAGGATCTAGACGGAGCTCCGCTAACAAACAAATGAAGCCATAAATCTCAGATTCTTATGTACTGCATGTAGATAACAGCTGAGCACTTTACTTTTAAAATACTTCAACGTGTTGGGTATTAAATTTTTGAGGACTTGCAAAATTGTACCGCAAGCAGAATACGAACCTGCGACTTTCGCTTTTACTAGTAGCGACATATGTACATACATCAGCCTGTTGCAGTCCACTGCTGTACGCCATAGGGCACGATCTCTCGTTTTCGCCATCTATTCGCTACCAGCCGCCTTTTTTAAGTCATCGGTCCATCTGGCCGGAGGTCTTCCAAGGTTGTAGCAATGCGACCTCCGGGCATCGCACTATTTTGTCAACACTGTCCACCACCAACTTCTATCTCATCTTTCACATTTGAATTTTGAATCGCTGTCGTTCCAAGACGCCATTTTCCAGCAGATCAGGCAGACTAAAGTAAAACCCGGGCTGGACGGGACTTCCAGGGTGTTTTTAAGTTATAACCGTATGCAAGCCCTCGTGCAGTAGTTTGTGAAGTGTTCACCAAAGCTTTCCGGATCACTGATTTGAACCCTTAGAGGTAAGTCACTTGCCTTGGCCTTATTTAGATCCAGACCTTTGTTAAAATAGTCCGTAAACCTTATAAATATCATTCCTAATCATTGTACATTTTCTAGGGTTCTTCCCCCCCACATTAAATCCATTGACCAAACCAAACAAGAGTTTCATTACCTACCCTGACGATTGTCGCGGCGATGTGACAAGGTTACGCCTGCCGAGGCGTGGCCTCCACTCGAGATTCCGCTTACTCCATCTTACCCACTGCCACTTCAGTTTGCTACACTTCCAGACTATGTCCGTTATTTTGGTCGTTTTGGTCGCTTTACTAGCGTCACCTCTAGATAATAGTTTTCATATTCCTACCACAGCAGAAGAAAACTAAGTAGCTGCGCTTTACGGATACGTGTTTATCTTAGTCTTTTCGAATGATAACATAAGAAATATTATGTTAAATTAGGTTTTAAATATAGCTCCTCCTCGGGTGAATTAATTGAAAATAAATTTAAAACAGTAAAATTAAGTATTAGGTGCTCGAGGTAAGCTCACTCTTAATATCGATTCTTCTGTAGAAGAAAAGACGCATGAATATTTTTGTAACTGTCATGGAACAGACTAATGTCTTTTTCTTGCTCGCAGTAGAGCTCTGTCTTCCTTATTTTAGGTCTGTTTTCAAAGCTCAAGTAAACTGTTGGAGGATGTTGGTAGAAACATAATCTACCATAAATACTTGGCTTCGTGTCCTCAGTGATTAATACGGGGCCGGCGAAGGTTATTTTATGAGATTCTGGCAACGCCATTAAGAGATTTTTATATGAAGATAATGTTTATAGGTCTGTTAGTAAATTAAACTTTCAGAACAATAGCATTAATTAATAGAGTAAGCTTTCTGGTTCCCGATGGAGCGTGGTAAAAAAAATATTACATGATCTAGGTTTATGCGACTTACTTGTTAATGATTTGGTAGAAAGTTAGCCCTCTACGTAAACAAGTAAGTCGCGTAAACCTCCTTAAGGCGAGTGTAGCCGTCAACGATCTTGACAGTGGCGCCACTTCGCAGAAAAAGTTTTCTCTTTCTACAAATAATCTAATAGAATATCCTTTGCCCAAGTTTTTAGTATTATCCATAAGTAAAATTAGAAATACCGTATGATGCTGGCTTAGAATAGCATCACCCCATTTCTTACCCATGGGTGTCGTAAGAGTCGACTAAGGGACTTGAGGGTTAGATGTGTATTGGAATTTTAGGCGATGGGCTGACAACCTGTCACTATAGTGATACACAGTTATCTGATTGACCCTCAAACTTTTGTCAGAAGTGGGGTTAATATCCGTTTTACGGCCGTTAATGCTCTGCCTACCCCGTAAGGGATATAGGCGTGATTTATGTATGTATGTATGTATGTAAAATTAGAACCTGCAAACTCAATGAAATTTTCGCTGCAATTGGAGTTATGGAAAAAAGTACCCCACTTTTGGTTGTGGGGTACTTTTGTTGTATTCTTGTGTTGTATTTTTTGTATGTTTTCTGTTAAGAGTCCTACTTCGCCGGAAGGAACGAAATTCAAATGAAATTCGGAAGTCATGTCAAAGAGTACATTATAGAGGTGTCACCATTTCATATAATGTTAGTCTAACTGGTACTGATACAATACTTGACGACCAATGGTAGTGCGACTGCCTGCGGCGCAAAGGTTCCGGGTTCGATTCTCGGTGGACTACTCACAAAGTTGATATTATAACTTGAAAGGAATATTAACCTACATTATATTATAAGGACCATATTTTGAAATAAGCTGAACCATTCGCCAAGACTTAGCTGAACGCATAGTATCCATATTAATTATGAACTCTATAAACTGTACTGTCTGTTTGTTTGTTATTCTTACACTTTCAGTACATGAAAAGAATTCACCTAAAAATAAGGACTTAATCAGTTCACAAAACACTTATCTTCATAACATCTCAAATCATATTTACAACTTTTTAGTTTAACGTTATTACAGAAGAAGCAAAGTCATTAAACTAAATAAAGCCAACTTATTAGTTCAGGTTTAAAAATGCAAGTGGCCAGTATCATGTTACGCACTTTGCGCGAACATATTTTTGTTTCGTTTTTGTCCATCCTGTTATTGTACATTTTTTTGCGAACTTCGACATTAAGAAACTTTTTTTGGATATTTCTTTGTCATTTTCGTCATTGCGTGCACCTTAAGCGCAACTAATACTGTTAAATTTAAATTTCAATTTTAAACGTTTATTGCATAAATCAGTATACATATATGTAAGTTCAAAATATAAATAGCAAAAACCAATTAGCGACGGCCATTATATATTCGAGTATGATATTATGATATGATAATATATAGCGGTCGCATTCTCGCACCGTTCATTAGGTTTTGAACAATATTTGTTGACCATCAGACATACACAGAGCCGCAAGCCTTAAAATTTTCAAACCTTCGAACACCTTTAACAATCTTTTTCCATTAATCACCGACACCAATTGAATTGCTTCATAGTTAAAAATAATCATACATTTTTGTGATATCTATTAAAGTAACTAAGAAAATTTTAAAATCGAAGGTGCTTCTAATTGTTTTTTTGACTAAGGTTTTTAATCCATTCCTATCTGGATAATCCTGTAATTTTTGGTCTTGAAATTGGTATTTTTAGAAAAGGGATTTATAGCCCTATACAATGTTTGGTATATTTCGGTGTTACCAACGAACCAGGGTGACCACAACCTTTAATATAATGATACTCTCGACCTTCCCGAAATTTTAACATTAGTATTGGCATTTTGTTCTGTGACACTCTAGCACTTTCCAGCTAGGTATAAGTCTAGAACCTTCCAACCCAGTGTTACCCTAGCATGAACATCTTGACCCAGTGCCACTCTAGAACCCTTCTACCCCATAACACTAAAAACCTTCCGATCCCACTCTTGAACTGAAATCTGACAAAAATCTTTTACAACATAAATAATACTTTTGTATACTAGGTACGCAAGTTGCAAGAGATATGGGCGTGATATGTGTATGTATGTATGTACGTAAGTACATGTACATAATTATTATCCTTGCTTTCTTATAATTTATCCTAAAACTGTGGTTGGTGGTGACCGTATGCGCAGCGCTCCATATTTACAATTAAAAATTTCCGCCGCGGTTAAAAAACTGCTTTTGTGCCGCCGTGCCGCCGTCTAGTGTTGCATATAAATCGAACCTTACTACTTCATACTAATCTGCACTAACAACCACGTCATCCTATTATTTGTACGTAAAAAAAATTTTAATACCTACGTCTAATCGGTTCATATTTTGCGTTTCGTTCGATGTATCAATCAACGTAGTATTGACATTGGCAAAATTATCCATAGCGGATAGAATGCCGTTGTTGTAGATAGTTGATATATTTTACGGCAAAATTCTAGCTACAATAATTTTTCACGGTCAAAATATCGAACAAATGTAGTGTGTGTCGCGTCTGCATCATATTCCGTTTATCTATGATCAATTCCACGTCAGTTTTGACAGCAGAGGAAACACATCAAAACAAAAACCTTTTATTCCCAAGGAAATCAGCCGGAAACAGTGTTTTGCTAAATTTCATAATAACTAAGACGTTTTGTCAAAAAATAACCGCCCGGGCGGGTTCATCGTGAAATTGCCATTAATAATCATACTAAGATCAATACAGTTCGATTAGCACTGGCGGAGGAAATCTCTTACGCCACGCTTCATCACTGAAAAATAGAGGTAACTTCAAATTTGAATTTCACCGTAATTAAATATAAAATGAGATTTTGCGCTGCCCTGGCGTATTCCTCATATCTTGAAGATTAAAAAACAAAATTTTGTTGACAGTGATGTGCCTTAGATTATGCATAAAATGCATTCTCGTAGCTCGTTTTCACCTCACTTCATGGAAGTAGGCCCGTTAACAAGTAAGTTATTTTGACAAAATGAATAAATTAATAGATATCCCTCTATTTAGGTAAGTAACTATACAGGGCATAAGGGACGGGGTGTACCGAAAACTTTGCAGGCATGATCAGGCTATGAAACTGAACAACTTTTAGTATGGAGCATTGTTGGGAAACAAATATAAAATATCAGTCAGCTGATCGGGAATTTCGTATGGGAATGGCGATCTTTTTTCTCGTTTACCAACATTATCCTCCATCGAAAAAGTTGTTCAGTTAACATGGTCTGATCATGCCTGCAAAGTTTTCGGTACACCGTCCCTTACACCACGTATTCGTTCATACATACATACATACAATAATCACGCCTATATCCCTTACGAGGTAGGAAGAGCGTTAACGGTCGTAAATCAGATATGAACACCACGTCTGACAAAAGTTTGAGGGTCAATCAGATAACTGTGTATCACCATAGTGACAGGTTGTCAGCCCATCGCCTAAAATTGCAACCCTCGAGTCCCTTATTCGCTCTTACGACACCCACGAGTAATAAATGAGGATGATGCTATTCTAAGCCGGCATCACACGGCACACGTATACATTTATTCTATTTCAATTTACAATTCTCAGTACTGCTGGCAATTGATCCTAGCTTCTACGAATCGGGGATCTATTTATTACAAAGTTAAGCTATCACCAACAATCTCCGTGGAAGATTTATGATCGGATCATCCATAACCGCTACACCACATATTGTAGCGGTAAGTATGTACCTAAAGCTCAATATCAATATTTTTTACAATAAAAGCGATGTAACCTCGTTGTAATTTAATTCTTCCTCTTCTTTGCGTGTCGTGGCTAATTATATTTTATTTCCCTAATGTGTTGCCACACGAATGTCATTTGAAGTAGCTAGCCATAGGACTTCTGAATTCAATTTTATAGTGTTACTAGATTTCTTCCCAGCGGTCTCACCCGCTGCCACTCATTTCCCCGTGATAATAGTTGTTTTCCCGCGGTAAAAAGTGGCATTTGTATTATTCCGTGTTATACTTAACCTGTGTTCCAAATTTCATCCAAATCGGTCAAGCCGTTTGAGCGTGAAGAGGTAACACACACACAAACTCTCAGATTTATAATGTTAGTACGGATTTAATTAAAATGGCCTCAATCTAAAGAATAATATAAGAAAATTCGTTAGCACTGATTCAACAGTGTAACATCAAAGAATACCCAGTAGTATTACAGCGTCCAATAGCATTGAATCATCCACGTAGATATCAAGATATTTCCAACACATTATCAGAGATTATCATAACCCATATTTAAACTGTACCTGAATGGTGGAGCAATTTAGCGTTGCTATACTACAAACAATGTCGTCCAGGTATGGTACATTATGTCATCAGATGAGGATAGATGAGGTGTAGAGAGAGCTAAATCGATTGCGTGCCCATCGTTAATAGCGAAACTTTATAGGGTAAATATGAAACTTAAAAACTAATTTAACGCTATGATATACTAAGATAGCTGTAATGTTGGTAACTGAAAGATGTACCGTGAACTATGCGCTTCTGCTTCTGTCGTGTGAGACACTAAGTCAACGAATGTTTCGATTCAGCGGCAGCGGCTGCTCCTGCCGCTGCCGCGAATATTGCCTTAAATATTACCGCGGAAGTATCAAAGCGAGTGAGTGTTCGCACACAATGCGTGGTGCTGGTCTTTTAACTCGCGCACGTAAAATCCACACTCGCGAAAGCACGGGAAGTGGCAGCGGCTTGACGAGTAGAAGCACGAGTGACTTGTTAACACGCTCGTGCAGCACGCTGCCCACTGCTCATTGCAATATCCCTGCCTATAAAGATGCATTGTGTGAACGTGACATAAAACAAACACTCGCGGGAGTATGGGCAGTGGCAGCGGCATGACGAGTAGCAGCGCGAGTATCCTGTTTGCATGCTCGCGCTGCCTACTTCCCTTACTATTTCCCTGCCCTTAGCGCGAGTGCTGAACGTTGTCTTAGAATATCTGCGTACTTATATATATTTTTTTATTTATTTTTATTATTACAATGTATAGTGAACGGGTAAAACCTAAAAATACTGAACAAGGAACATAATATAAACAATTTAAGAAAACATAATACTCAATTCTATCAGAAATTTATACAAAACATATAAAACATACTTAATGAAAACCATAATGAGGTCATTATTAACTTATGTGTGGCACAGAACTACACTATTTAACAATAAGATTCTACGGTCTTCCAAACCAGAGTTCTTTGGTCCACTGATCTTAAAGACTGACCCGATGGCGTAGCGGTTAGTACCCCTGCCTGCTTCGCCGAGAGGGTTCGATCCCCACAAGACCCAAGTATTTGCTAAGTCAATTTCCGATATGTATGTAAAGACTCTGTGTTTTTTATATAGGTAGGTATAATACGTATCTATAAAAAAGTATATTAGCAAAGCTTTGCTTAGTTTGGGGCTAGATGGTGCTGTGTCAAATATCAAGAACATTCTTTCTTCAGATTTTCATCTTTTGTTTTGGACATTCTCCAATCAAGCAACTAAACCACTAGACCGTTGCCAAACCGGCCATTATCACATAATCTGTGGTCGTCCGGAAGAAGCGGCGTGACGGATGCGTTTGCAACGCTGCGGGCACGCTGCGATGACGCTGCGATCTTTTTATCTTTTCGTGTGGGACACCGAGTCGTCCAATGACCCGATGAACCCTGGTGCCAGAGTTTTTCAACCACCTACTACCACTAGTAGGCCTCTGAAATGGTTGTGTTACGACAGCCGTCTAAGTAATCATAGACAGCAACCAGGACCGACGGCTTAACGTGACCTCCGAAGCACGGGTCCATTTATTTTCGGACAATCAGTTGGTTCACCCTGCAATGTCCTAACCAGACCGGGAATAAATTCACAAAGTGTTAAATATCAACTTTTGTGAGTGTCCCATCGAGAATCGAACCCGGAACCTTTGCGTAGCAGGCAGTCGCACTACCATTGCGCCACATCGGCCGTCACTGCGATGACGCTGCGTGTACGCTGCGATGACGCTGCGTATTCGCCCAGACCACCAGCGCGGTGCTTTTCTTTGTACTCTCATTTTGATTGCTTCTTTGTATTGAGGTGATATTAATTTCTTTTGCGTTTCATAGAACAGTAGGTGCATCATTCGTGGTACGGTACTTTCATGCCTTAGCGGTTTTTAATAATGCAATGTCATTTGAAAATACATACATACATATATCACGCCTATATCCCTTACGGGATAGGCAGAGCGTAAACGGCCGATAAAACGGGTCATTTACGCCACGTCTGACAAACATTTGAGGGCGTAACACTATAGTGACAGGTTGTCAGCCCATCGCATAAAATTGCAAAACACATGTAATCCTCGAGTCCCTTAGTCGCCTCATACGACACCCACGGGAAAGAAATGGGGTGATGCTACTCTAAGCCAGCATCACACGGCATACTCTAAGCCGGCATCACACGGCATACCAAAATGACACGGTCACAGCATTTGAAAATGGTGCATTCAAACACTAGTACTATAGACTTAGTTAAATACTCACGCGTCTTTAGGTCTGCTGGAAGACATTTCTTTACAAATAAGCAGTACCTGTTGTACCATGTTTCCGTATGATCTGTGTTTTGTATTTTCTTCTGTATAATAAATTGTTAAATAAATAAATAACGTTGACGCTCTGTCTACTCCGCAGGAGATAGAAGCGTGTGTTTGTGTTTCGCAATACCCATCATTAGTTTAGAAAAGATTTTCCGCTTATTAAAGTTGGTTTACTCCTTAAAATTAAATTACATTACATATATACATTCCCTAATACCCTGTTAAGCAAAGATGGGGGGAGATAGAAAGTAACACTCACGGATAATCACGTGATGCCGGCTTAGAATAGCATCACCCATTTCTCTCTCGTGGGTGTCGTAAGAAGCGTCTAAGGGACTCGAGGGTGTGTATTGCAAATTTAGGCAATCAATGGGCTGACAACCTGTTACTATGGCGATACACAATTTTACGAATGACCCTCAAACAAACGTTAGACGTGGCGTAAATTGCCGTTTTTTACGGCCGTTTATGCTCTGACTACCCCGCAAGCGATTACAGGCGTGATATATGTACGTATAATCTTGAGATATGTAAGGCATATCGCTAGCCGACACCGCCAAGACGAGGGATGACGACAAGTGGATTAATGGCAGCTGAGATCCAATTTGGTAATTATAAACTTGGAGATGGGTTTGGCAATGATTAAATTATGGGATTATCCGAAAAGCAAAAAGTCAACCTAGGTATTAATTTGAGAGATAATTTTTTACTGGATTTGGCGGATTTATTAGTAATGCCAATAGGCAGAACAACAAGTGAAATTATACGTACATTCTTAGGTGGCACTAACGAAGCTACATAAAATCAAATATAATAAAGTAAAACAGCTTATTTTCTCAGTTTCCTCTCACGGAAAACTGCAAACAAGCTGTTGAGTAGAGCTAATAAAAACCTCTCAATACGACCCTGTATTGTCGAGAGTGAACTGCGGTAAGAATACCCCTTATAAGAGTAAATCTTAAACACGGGGTGTGAAAAAGTTTAATATTATAATAATAATATCCTGGACCATAGGCGATGGGCTGTCAACCTGTCACTATAGTGATACACAGTTATCTGATTGACCCTCAAACTTTTGTCAGACGTGGTGTAAATATCCGTTTTACGGCCGTTAACGCTCTGCCTACCCCGTAAGGGATATAGGCGTTATGTATGTATATCCTAGATAATTCACAGAGCGCCATCTAGCCCCAAACTAAGCAAAGCTTGTACTATAGGAACTACATAGCTGATATGAATACTTACAAACTTTTTTGAAAATAAATACATATTATACATAGAAAACACCCAGACTAAACACAAATATCTGAAAATAGCTTAACAAATATTTGTGTCATGAGGGGATCGAACCCACGACCCTTGGCGTAGCAGGCAGGGTTACTATCCGCTACGCCATCGGTACAGTAATAATAATTATTTTCACGCATGAACCTTTGTTTGATAAGAATTCATGTATTTTTACACCCTGTATAGTTTTAGACGGTGAACTAAGGAGAACATCCCCTATAAGTTGATATTGTAACGGCTCTCTGCCCTCTGTTGCGAATCCAATTTTTAATAAACTCACGAGACTGGAGGAATGTGGCGACAATGATTTGAGGGAAATTGGAGATAAATTCAAACTTTTGGCCGTGTGATGCCGGATTAAAATAGCATCACCCCGTTTCTTGCCCGTGGGTGTCGTAAGAAGCGACTAAGGGACTCGAGGGTGTGTATTGCAATTTTAGGCGATGGGCTGACAACCTGTCACTATAGTGATACACAGTTATCTGATTGACCCTCAAACTTCTGTCAGACGTGGCGTAAATGACTGTTTTAACGGCCGTTTATCCTCTGCCTACCCCGCAAGGGATTCGAGGCGTGATATAATGTATGTATGTAATTCAAACTTGCAGCGCGCGCCCTCTGTGATTTGTGCTTGCATCTTTTGGGTAAAGAAATAACAAAATACCCTCTTAGTGTGGTACATGGAGCAAAAAGGCGTCATACTTATAAACTGGTAAACTCTACATAATAACATCACGCCTATATCCCTTGCGGGGTAGGCAGAGTGACAAATATTTGACGGTCATTCAATCAATTGTGAATCGCCATAGTGACAGGTTGTCAGCTCATCGCTTAAAATGGCAAAGCACATGTAACCCTTGAGTCACTTTGTCGGGACTCAAGGGTTACATGTGACACCCACTTACGACACCCACGGGAAAGAAATAGGGTGATCCTATTCTGAATGACATCACTCGGCAAAATGTAAGTATCGTAAATTTGTAACTATAAATCTTTAATAGCGCATTTGCTTTGTGTCGCGTAAAAGTCCTTATATAATATTCGTTCTTTTTTATCTTGAATACAATTTAGTGCTTTAATAATGTGAGTCACCTTGACTAATTCCAAGCTAAACTCCCGCAGTGGAAGCGATTTACACAGGTAAATTTCTAGTAAAATACCAGGAGTTCAACTGAAGGCAGACAATGGCCGCGTTACGCAGCGCTAAATAGCATACGCTGCACAATATAGCAGCGCATACTATGAATTAAACGTGAACCTAAATCTATTTAACTTAATTAACTAAGTTGAGTGAAATTGGCAAATGATGTGTTCTGACCTTTACATAACTCAATTCTGTAGTAAATACCGTCTGCCGATCTGGCGTTACGTCACACGTATAGCACTAGATTATAAGTAAGTACCTCCAAATTATATCACCCCACGAATTCCGCAATTCGTACTAAGGAGTCACAATGATATGGTACAACAAATATGACTAAAGGGAACACACCATTAACACAAAGAAACAGTTTTATACTAAAACAACTAGGTTTCACACTTACAGTCACGTCGCCGGCGCAAATGCATAAAATACCCAACGGAGAAAGGAAGTACAGGGAATGGATCAAATAGGGATTCCGTTGGTACTTACAGGGCTGGGTGGAAAAGATATCGACACCCAGCATTCCACTACAGCCTTGGCGCGTTATTCACTTCAAACCACTCACAGCTTCTGTTCGTATTCCACTTTGATATTAGTCATTACGCGTGACCCAACACGAACTAGGGCCGTACAAAACGCGAGCCGATATGGCCACTTGATGCCTATTCAACGCGACGCTCACGTGGAAGACGTCGAGACATCCAACAATCACTAAGCCTGGTATTCTAGTATAACCCAGGAGAACCGCAATAATACGATGCATCAACACGCGCGATCTCAAATTGAATCGTCCATTACACGCGGCATCACTAAACGCGTGGCGGGAAATCCGTACAAAACACAATACGTTCTCGTCCGAACGGTTTTGAGTGACTGGTAGTGCGGTGCAGAAATCACCGCTTGGCGCCTACCAGGCGGCCCGCGCGCACGCCGCCACCCTCGCCCCGCGAGCGAGAAAGGGACAACATATGCCCAGAGCGATGCGTGCGGGCGAGCATCGCGGCGTATTCATAGACCGTCATTAATACCTAACTTACCCCAGCATAGCAACGCTAAATTAAACACACCTACATGAATCTTTATTTAATCTGTAAGTGTTTATTTCGACTATGGTTTTGGCCGACTAGCCGACTGCCGACTAATCAGCTCAGAATCATTACTACAATGGCATTTCGGAGAAGAAAATCGCGTTTGTGCACATCTTTAGAGCCTTGTCTACCAATTCAACAGTTGTGGTGTTGTTAAAGAATTTGTGAATTAAATTATTAGGTATATTAAAATTCAATTTAGTTATTACAACCGACTAGTCGGCTTTTCAGGCATTTTAGGTCAATCAATCAATGTATTTATTTATTTGTGGTACACAGGTTATACATAAAGGTCTTAAATATAAAAAGCTCGCCGTGACCCGCCATTTGGCATACAAATTTTATACAATATTAAATTTATACAATAAACTTTAAGGTGCATCGCTAATTGGCACCCTCACTTACTTACTTCGTTCCAAGTCTCACAAAACTTCTCCTAGTAAATTCTGAACGCCTGGTCACCCTACGTGCCCTCAGGGCCCTTACAAAGAAGAGATATTGTTTACATTACTAGCGGATTATTCGCGTCTCTCCCTGTGTTATTCTTCAATATTCCTTATACGTTATATTATAGTTACATTTCTAGGGAAGATATATATTAACTATTCTTAGAAACTTATACGGGATGTACCATGTAGCTTAAACTTGCAGGCAAGATCAGACCATGAAACTGAACAACTTACAATGAAGCCCATGTTAGGAAACAATAATTTTTTTCGAATTTCTAAACAAACTAAAAAAATGACACCCTTGTTAAACGAGCTACTTTTTAAAACAATATTTTGTATGTACACTATTTAGGCTGGTGCCAAAATAGAAACTTTTAGATAGTTCCTCAATTAAGTATGTATCTTTCAAATTTTAAAAAAGATACAGAGAACTTTTATACATTTAGACACTGATTTTAGACATCCAAGTCTCGTATTTTATTATTAATCCAGGACACATCTCATTTTGTGAGATAGTTTGTTAGAAAGAAGGTTCCGTGTTTCATTGAACACGTTAAGCTGTCAGTCCCGGTCGCTATATAAAGGCTATAATGACTACCAGACTGATAGATACTCTATGCATCTACTTACCTAAGTAGAAAACGATTTAAAGTTCTGCCTTCAAGGTCCATCGCAGATTAATGGTCCATCGGGTCATTCGCCGACTCAGTGACCCACATGAAATCAAGAAAGTTGATCACAGAAAGAGCTTTACAGAAAACTTGCGGCCCGCCCAGCTGTTTTACCCGCTGTTTCCCGTTCTTCTGTAGAAAACTTTTCCCGCAGTAAAAGGTACTAAAGGTAACCTTTCTCTTGCATCACTCTGTGTGTTAAAAAAACCGCATCAAAATCCGACGCGTAGTTTCTAAGGTCTAAGCATACACAGGGACACGGGAAGCGACTTTATTATACTCTGTAGTGACAATTATTCAACGTGATTAGACTGATTATCTTTGTTGTTTTTGGAAGGAATTATTTCCAACACGCTGGTGAGTCGAGCCTCATTTTAAGGGTTGCCAGCTCTGGACTTCAAATTGCCCCCTATTACTGAGTTCGTGCACTTCCTAACAGTAGGGCTGCTTGTGTAGACAATGGAAGTTGTCTACACTAATTTTATAGGTAAAGAGGAAAGATTCGATTGTTTGTTTGAATTGAATAGGCTCTGAAACTACTATTTGGATTTAAAAAATCTTTTACCATTAGAATTCAGTATCCCTGATGAACATAGGCTATATTAAAATGTTTTATTCCCGCGGGAAAATGGTTAGCAGCGGGTGAAACCACTGGCCAAGCTGCTGGCGATGAGATGAAGCTAAAACCAGTTTTTATCTACAGTCAGTAAACATTAATGAAAAATGAAAATACGTTCTTCTATAAGATAAAACTATTAATAAGATGAACGTTTAATAGAAAGTAAAATGTAACATTTATTCGAACGACGTGTGAAGGTGTGATTGAAAGACCACCTTGAACAAAAATAATCTGCATTTTCAGTTCTAAAACGCCTGTCATTAAAATGAAGCAATAATTTACGCAATTTTGCTATTAAAATATTCAGGCGCTGTCGATACTAAACTCTTACTTTTTGAACTCAATTCCGGAGGTTATCTAATTCCCTTCACAAACTTAAACAAAAAATGACAAACAACCTAAATAAGGCCTTCCGATGCATCTCCACCAGACATCGTGCCCAACATACTGTCAGCATTCCCCCTTTGGATAGCTAAGCTAATCCGTTGGGCAAGGAAGCTACCAGCACGCCATTCCCTTATTCTAGTTTGTACAACCCTAGAATAAGCCGAATTTACATAGATCCGCGTAATCTGACCCTGGTTATCTCCATTTTAGCAACGAACCGGCTTAATTGTTATTATTATGGGGCGTCTGCCATTTTTAATTGCCCCTTGATTACGGGTCTCAAGTTGGAGAGTGAATACTATGAAAATAAAGATATCTGAACTCATTCGACTCCTTGTTTCAGAGGGCATGTTAACGTGAGCTGTTTTGTAATATAGCTGGAATATAAACCTCTAGGGTCCATAGGTAGACGACCAGGACCCTGATTAAATGTCAATTGTCATTATAATGTACCTGTGGTTTTCTATACTTCAAACTGTTAGCAGAATACGAAATTACGAAAACTGAAACGATTTTCATTTAGCAGACTTTGGGCCCTGGTAAACAAACCCTACAGACAACTGTTCCCTGGTAGAAGTCCATAAAGTAGACGTCCAGATTCATGTTAAGAGCACCTTATACCTCAAATGCCGTTTTTCAAAACGATATCACTCAGTAGAAATAAGTCGAAAAAAATAGAATAAATAATATGTTGCAGTTGAGGATTTAACAGAGTAAAATTCGATTTTAATTACACAATCGGATGAAATTCGCTCGATAGAAAAAAATGCCCTTTAGATAAATCAATTATCTAGTAAAAATCGATGAGTTGAATGTTGTAGAACTACTTTATGAATTATGATGTCTAAATACCTTCAAAAAGGCGAGGGGCGCGGCTCCAAATTATAACACGAGCAAAGATAAATTCCACCATATATTTCAACAGTCCACTGCTGGGCATGGGTTCTCCCCACATTGGAGAGGTTTTGAAGCACCACCCTTGGCAAGCGGGTAAGAGAGCGCACTGCTGAGTGTTGTACCTATTCACTTTCTGGATGAATTTACCACTGTCGGTTTCCACAACACCCACGGGTAGAAATGGGGTAACGTGTCGCTATTTTATTATCGGCACTATTAACATTACATAAACAGCCAGAACAGTCCACTGCTGGACTTGGGCCTCCCCCTACTGGACGGTAGCCATTCTCACCACGCTTGGCAAACGGATTGGCGAGCGCAGGGCAAGATAATGCTTACACAAGGTACACTGCTGCCTATTTCGTGGATGAATTTGTCCCTCAGTCGCGTTTACCGTCACCCGCGGGAAAGAAATGAGGTGAAGCTATTCTAAGCCGGCACCATACAGGTATCATAATATCTATAGTTTTCATGCCAAGCTTGGCTAGACGATCAAAACTGGTAGGTAGTGAGATTGATAGGAATAAATTGACAGACAGGACAGGGCTCCTTTATTTAGGTAGATACTTGCAGGAGGAAAAAAATAAGCCCAATTTTTTATACCCTGTTGTGAGTCGTAGGATAAAAATAAACTCTACTTTTGTAAAAAGGATTAAGTAATGTACTTTATCTTTAAATAGAAGATGAAAATATTAAGGTCCTCCCGGACCTAAGTCGGCGACTGTATCCAGCCATTGGAATCTCCGAACAAAGCTGTGGACCGTATACCTGTCCCAGTCCCACGATTATATTCTGAGTTACGATTAGCTACATCAAGACGAGGCTGTATGGTTTTAAGACCTTTGCCTGTCCAATGGATAAATAGAATACAAAAGAATTTTATCTATGCCTGTCAAATTCAAACTGTCATTTTTTTCACGGCCAACTTCTAACGATTTCTATTTCTTTAATTACGATTTATCCTTAATATTATTGTAAACATTGACCATTTTATAACCATTTATTTTATTTTGACCTGTGCTATGGGCAAAGACGAAGAAAAGTGAACTGGGCGAATACGAGGTGACGGCATTCGATAAAAATTTGTATTGCTGTTTTTACGATCAAGAATTTATTGAAACTGTTTAGAACATCGTTTAGAACGCAGTTTCGCTGCAATATTTGTGGTATGTAATATAAGTAATGATATGACTTCAACGTTCATACTTATTCGCTATAGCAAATGTAAGCAGCTTCCCTTGATGTTGATATCACAATATTTTTTTGCTTATGTGTGTCTAAGTGTCTAGTTTTTTTGGTGCGTTCATTATGGTAGTGACCAGTTTAAAACAATCCAATGCTTTCTACTTTCAGAATACACCAAAGATAAGAGCTACTTAGATGTTGTGATCTTAGTAGACTGGTGATCTGTTGAGTTTCATACAAATTAAGATCCACACATTTGATTCTTCGTCGGCATCCAAACTGGTGAATCAAATGCATGGTGAGTTATACTTTTTCTCTTTCCGCACGAATAACCGCAGCATCAGCGTATTTAAACTGCCTACTAGGCCGACGAGGCAGTGTAGCGATCAGCATTTAAGTAGAATCATCTTAAACATCATCCCGGCCTGGCTTGATATGCTCTCCAAAGCAATGTACAATTGAAATTGAGAACAGCTACACCGAGCGATAAGTTGGCTAAGTATCAGTAGACGCTAGACTACTGCATCACAGAAGGTGTGCGTCAATATAGCATGATGTCCCACATTCTTCACCACCTTGCCTATAATAAATGAACTCACGACTTCCCTACACTAATTATATACAATAGAACAATTGCAGTGTAACACTATATTAATGTTTCAGAATAGTGCAATTCTATGGGCAGTATCAGCGCTAAACTTATACAGAAAAAAAATAAGAATCGTATCCGCGCCTATTTTGCCTACCTGATAAGGTAGAAGGTAATGTCGCAGGTTTAGACCAAAACCTAGTTTTGTTATCTTTTATATAAGTCAAAATAAACTTAATTTTAGTTCAAACATTAGCATGGAGAAAAATTAAGTGTACCATACAAGCTTGGTGGGCTGGGTGGCGTTTTCGTTATTCAGCTCTGAAAACACATAATTATAAACCTGATATAAACAATCTAGATTTGCACGTCTATTTTATCAAAAAATTGGTTGGTCATGATCAGCAAAGTAAATAGAAACTCAAATTTCTTTGACACACTCAATTATTATTATGTGGATCTTTATTTATCTTATCCTGTTGTAGTTAAATTGCATACATCCATTGCGAAGGACAGAAGGCTCGTACTTTGAGATTTATCTATCGTATCGTTTTTAATAAAGTTTTCCTATGCTTTATTTTCAGGCTCCCAGAGTGATACGAATAAGAAACCGGCGTATGGCGGCTTGAGGTGACAGTCGTTTACTTCGTGTTTAGTTTGCTGTAATAAAATTATTCGTTTTTAGTTTGCTATAATAAAATTATTTTAAATTATGTAACATTCATTTTATTTAAATTACCTGTATAATAAAAATACCTGTGAAAAATACTACCTATTACTGTGACTACTACACATCACTATTAAATACTAGGAGGTAACAACCTAACGTAGCGAGTAGTCCATGGTACATCACAGTAAAATTTCACAATCCATGGTCAATTCACGTAGTGGTATATTGTAAGTCTATGGTCAATTCAGTAAGGACTTTATGTACTAAGGCTTGTTTCTTATCTGTCCTTTAGGACATATATATAAGAGATCTGTGACTGTATCCGACATTTAGATACATCCGAACTTGTCGTCGGTTGTCGTCGGATGTCGTCGGTTGTATACGGTTGTCGTCGGATGTCGTCGGTTGTTGTCGGTTGTCGTCGGTTCTTGAAAAACACGTGTTGCCAGCACAAAAACAAGAAAGGGAAAAAATCATTTTGACTACATACATAAATCACGCCTATATCCCTTACGGGGTAGGCAGAGCGTTAACGGCCGTTCAACGGATATTAACACCACGTCTGACAAAAATTTGAGGGTCAATCTGATAACTGTGTATCACTGTAGTGACAGGTTGTCAGCCCGTCGCCTAAAATTGCAATACACACCCTCGAGTCCCTTAGTCGCCTCTTACGACACCCATGGGTAAGAAATGGGGTGATGCTATTCTAAGCCGGCATCACGCGGCATTTTGACTATTCGACACAAAATACCATTAAAATAACTTCTAAACACATACTCCACAATCTTCACTATCGACTCAAAAATACAAAAAAATATTTCTTAAACGTATCAACTTTTTCAGTAAAGCTTATATTTTTTACTTTCTTCGACAATAATACACAATGAGCATTTACTCATTTATGATTTTAATGTTGACTTTATAAATAAATCATTTAAATCGTGTTTAAAACCAATTCTTTGTGCTGCTATCTTTGATAAAATTTTGTAAACAATCCTTTATAAATATATATAGTATCAGACATATTAAATTGTGCTGATAACACTACGTTTGACGGTACGTTGATGACGTATACATAGTGATGTGTATTATAAGAAAAGATAAAATATAACAGATACTATAACACTGGCCACCAAGATAAATTTATCAATTTGAAATCTTAAATTTAAAGACCGACTCATACTGGATGCGTGTGCAACAGTGTACGTTACAGTAGATGAAGTATCTACTATGTTGTACTGAAAGTGTGATAAATGTATTTGCACATGTATTTATATATATTTATCTCTTTATCAATGTGAAATCCTTCCGTAACCAAACATTTAGCCCCTCTGACGTCCCGCACAATTTTGTGGTTATAATTCTGGTCCAAAATTACTGATGACAATAGTTAAATGCAACCGCACTACACACCGCATCGCTGTGCCGTAAGCATATGTCATATATGACACATCACGCATCACATCAGCTTAATAGCAGTCCACTGCTGAACGTAAGTGCCATACGGATATGCCATAAGGCACGATATCCCGTTTCCGCCATCAAGTCGGAAGTCTTTAAGTCTTCAGTATATTTGCTTGGAGAACGTCCCACCGCTACGCTTGCTGAGGCATGGGATCCACCCAAAAACCGGCTTACTCTACCATACATCGGCATCGACAGATGTGACCAGACCACTGCCGCACTAGCAAATCAAACATGTTTGCCATATTAACTGTCCAATACCGCAACATCGTGTGGTACGCGTGAAGCCAATCGTGTCATCTTTCCCATGCCCTTAAAACCACTGTTTACATACTTAACATATTTTTTTGCAACATTTCATTCAATCGAAGATTTTATTTCGCGAAATGTTAAAGTCTGCAAGTTTGCATTGTTGCAAATTATATTCTCTATCATTTACATATCAAATGTTTAACTTAAACTTGATAAAGAGTATAGGTCAGGAAAAAGTAATTTATTTCTATCGACTGATAACGCCTCGGCGTATATTGTGTGAGGGCGAGTGTGTGACTGATAATTGTTAACATAAATGTTATTGCGCAATCCTGATGCTGTGCTGTATGTTATTTTTTTGCTGCAACGTATAATCGCACGCACGCGTTTTGCTCGTACAATTGGTCTGCTTCAGTCTTTAAACAAACTTACTGACTGATGGATACAAAAACTTCTATTATCGTCAGGATATTTTAGCGAATAAAAGAGTTTCTTGGAATCACAATGCTTTATATTCGATAATATTTTTCAATATAATTTCTCAATTTTACAAAAAAGTGAAAAGACGCCGATGTCACATCAAACTCCAAATTCGAATGTAATGTCATTTTTGACACTTCTCTATGCTCTCCTCGCCTCCTCTCCTCCATAGACACAAATGTCTATGCTCACCTCGCCTCCGCACCTCACCACACCTCACCTCTTTGTATTACATCGCTCCACACCACTTCGCTTTACACTGCTCATCTCGCCAGCTTAGCTCCTCTCCTCACCAGCCGTTACAGTCGCCCATCCTGAAACCAATTGCACCGCAATTGGCGCAAGAAAAATCGTTAACTTTACAGCAGCTATATAAGATCATCCCCAAATACGACTTCCTCATCCATCACTTTGATCCACTACATTCTACATCACTATCACCACAGTGTGGCTAACAGGACGCTTTAAGTATAAGCCAATAAGAGAGAAACAACTGCTTGTATTTACAGATTACACTTATCTTTGCTAGCTTAGGTTAGGATTCAACTTATTGGGATTCAACTTATTGGGAATCCAATGTTCAAAAAATTCAACTAAATGGGAATTCAACTTTATGGTCCGGAAGGTGATACCCTATCTCCTTGCCAACTGTACTATGATGCTACCCTATCTCCTTTGCAGATTGTATTTACTAAAGTAGCAAATTTTGTTAAAGATGTTACTTATCTCAACTGTATCAACACTATTACTCTACCCTATCTCATCTCTATCGCTTGTCGTCTGCACCTCTTTCTGCCCACACCGCAGTAATTAAAAATACCCACTCACCTCGGAAACACATTGCTCAGCTTGTGTGATCATGTCGCCCTCGATCCGGTGTATGGCATCCTCTCCCATGTTACACACCTTCAAGTATCCTGCTCCATCGTGAGTAATAGAACTGGCCATAGCATAGTGAGTACAGCCATTGCTGTGCTGTCTATGTCTTGCACACACGTCTCCTTGCGGCGTATATGCTACAACCACATTTAATAAGCTGTTGCCTACGGCACCTTGTCTTCAGCTACCTGTACTCCATAACCAGAAACTTAATCACAGGCATCAACATCTAATCTAGGCATCAAAATGTCTCAAAGGTGTCATTTTCAAATTTTCGTCAACCCTTTCTGCTTCTTGGAAGTTGAAAACATGATCGGATTGATAATGATCAAAAGCTGACAAAAATCTTTCATATACTTTGTCTGGCGTCGAATATTAAAATGCTTGAGCATTAGCTTGCAATATTATACAAGATACCGCTGCCTGTTCACTTAGCTGACATCAATAACACACAGCCAACTTCTCGGTAGTCTTTGGTCATACTTTCACTGGTCAATTTCTTACGTTGCATCATCTCTTCCAAAATGACATGTTTACCACTCCTGCCATGTATATCCATAAGCTTTAAGTCTATTGAACCATATGCGGCCTGGCCTTGCAGCTTCGATTGCAAGTAACGGGATTTCATTTCATCACTCCATTTGTAAATTGCTCCTTGTTGTTCAATTTTCTTAATCCAACTCTGAACAATCATATTCTGGTATTTCCTGATTTCTTCTTTTACATACCGTCCAGGTTTCTTGTCTGAACCCTCCTGCAGAGTTCCCTTCATAGTGGACTTGGAATTATCCCGCTTCTGACTATTATCGTCAGGATATTTTAGCGAATAAAAGAGTTTCTTGGAATCACAATGCTTTATATTCGATAATATTTTTCAATATAATTTCTCAATTTTACAAAAAAGTGAAAAGACGCCGATGTCACATCAAACTCCAAATTCGAATGTAATGTCATTTTTGACACTTCTCTATGCTCTCCTCGCCTCCTCTCCTCCATAGACACAAATGTCTATGCTCACCTCGCCTCCGCACCTCACCACACCTCACCTCTTTGTATTACATCGCTCCACACCACTTCGCTTTACACTGCTCATCTCGCCAGCTTAGCTCCTCTCCTCACCAGCCGTTACACTTCATAGAAATCTTCATGGAAATAGTTCCATCATGGATCATTGTCTAGTTCTCTATGGGATTATAGTTGTACTTTTTAACAAAAAACTAAACCACCTTCAAGAATAAAATCACCAATAAACGAAAATCATAAAATACTGAAAATGAATTTTCATGGGATATCTATCCCAATGTTTTTTCTAGTTACCTAATAACTTTATTATTTATTTATTCATTATATTAACTATTTAACTACATTATATTATCCACACTAATATTATAAATGCGAAAGTAACTCTGTCTGTCTGTCTGTCTGCTACGCTTTCACGGCCAAACCGCTGAACCGATCTTCATGAAACTTGGCACAGAGATTGCTAGCATACCGAGAACGGACATGGGCTACTTTTTATTACCACTTCAGGGTCTGGAGAATAGATGTAGACCACCAGGTTTACCACCAGGAGCCCAGCTAAACTATTAGAGATACAGGCATGGTTCCAAAACAAAAGTTGTTCAGTATGATGGGCCACTTCTTTTCACAAGGACATTGAGGAGCTGGAGTTCCTTATGTAGACCACGAGGTGTTCCATCAGGAGCCCACGTAAACTATTAGAGATACAGAAATGGTTCCAAAACAAAAGTTTTTCAGTATGATGGGCCGCTTTATTTACACAAGGACATTGGGGATCTGGAGTATCTTATGTAGACCACCAGGTCTATCAGCAGGAGCCCACCTAAACTATTGGAGATACAGAAATGGTTCCAGAACAAAAGATGTTCAGTTTGATAGGAATAAGTTGAAAAAGGACATTGCCTTCTTTACCGAGGACAGAAAAACAAAAAATGTGGTATAGAAGTATAAAAATGTATAACAGTAACTTAAGTTACCTTCTTATCTGTTTTATCTACTTATGCTGACCATTTTAGTGTGCTCAAATCGGCACCTTTTGGAGTAAGTACTCTGTTATCTACTGACTTTTGTATTCAATGGTAATAAATATTGATCTCTCAGTCCGGATAGCAAATTTTGAATTATCCCCTTAACAACAGAAGCATCATCTTTAAACAGTAGAGATAAGAACTGTTCTAATATCACTGTCACACTTACTATGAATACACATACCTACTTTAGAACTTCAGCCTAAAAAAAACTATCTAACGCGGACGAAGTCGCGGGTAAAAGCTTGTCAAAAATAAAATTGGCCTAGAATGATGCACCTCTGAGGAGGGTTCAGGAGGGCAAGCGAAGACTTCATATTAACTTATTTAAATATAAACAAGCCTAATTTTTAAAACTTGATTCATTGAAATGGACTCAGTAGCCAAGCTGAACGTTATGGCCTTTATTCGGGATAACAATTTTCTTTACTTGCCTTATATTAGCGCTGTCACTTTTTGTCAAATATTTAGGTTTAGGAACGGATTGGAGATATGTAAGTCTTGTCATGAAATGCGCGTAATCTGTCAAAATGAGGCGACGATAAAACAATGGTGGCTAAATTTACTAGAAATGGCGTATAAGCCATTGAAGTTTTTAAACATGATAGGACTTGGATATCTCATATCCTTCTCTATACCTATTTGACAGAAAGAGGCAGCGCTAATATAAGGTAAGTAAGGAGAATACCTACACTCAGCATTAGGTGGCAACGGGTTAAAAGAGAAGAAGAAGATGAATAGAATTGTTATTCTGATTTGAGACTTACCCACATTACAACAAAAGATATAATCTACCTCTATAATTGATTAGATTAGATTGAGAAAACATTGGATCACGAACGTTACCTCCCCTTTTTAACGCTTTTGACAAAAAATTACGTCTTTTCTCGTAGAAGGAAGAAAACCAAAGAAAATCTTATTTATGTACTCCTACTTCTTTCGCAGTACATTCTCTATGGTATTTCAAGGCAAGAGAAGATTTCAGAGAGAACCCTAGAAGCAAGTAAAATGAAGCCATGAAATATTCATTGCAATCAAAGGCATGCGTTAAAATAAAACAAAAACAAATGCTTAAAAACACAAAATACTACTTATTTAATCAAGCTTAAGAGAGCATGTTTAATCTTTACACAGAATATACGCACCATATTTTTAAAAGGTATAGGTATTTTTGGTAGTTAACACGTTATGACACTATGAATTTCGTCTGACTGGATTTTTTTTTCTAGCCAAAACAGCAAATGATAGTGTGATAAACCCCGCTTGTGCCACTCCACACATGACATGTAACATAATGTTGCTTATTTACATGTTTAATGTAACTGGTGGTTTTGATAATTATTACACTCATGATTAAATACAACTATTACTCAGGCACGAATAATGTTGCGTAGTTTGTACCGGCGCGACGTTGCTATTGCACATTTTAAGATGAAAAAGTAGTTATTGTGGCATAACTGTAATAGATAGACACATAGTATTGCGGCTTTTTTTAGATATTGATGTCTTTTATAAAACTGTAGTACATCATTTTGCTCTATTGTCAATAATTTCCACAGCGTACGCGATATAAGATTTTTTTTTGTACTTTTTTCACGCGTTGGGTTACAATATCCAAATTTTCACGCAGATCCCTATTTTTTCTCGTACCAAATAATAAAGAATTCTAATGGTATTTTTTTTTATTGGTTTAGTAGTTTCGAAGCCTATTCAATTCATACAAACAAACAACCAAATCTTTCCTCTTTATAATATTAGTGTAGACAAGCCAGGTCTAATTGCGGTGAGATGAGTTTTTCATAGCTTCAAGTATAATATTGGTAGGTTTCACTTTTACTTGCTCTGAGTCTGAGATGATATTGAGGGTCCCGGCTAGGTATGTCAACTTTTAATACGTCGACGCAGTAGCCGTACCAATTTTACGCTGCCATTTTTTATAGGAAAACGCCAAAAATTTGACATTAAAAACTCCTTGAACCATCAGATTTATTTGACAGTCCTTAGCGTTATGTAGTACCCTGTTTTACGGCACATACACTTACAACTGTGACATTAAAAACGTCGTAAGCATAATGTCATTATGCCGTTTTTCACGTTTCTGTATTGTACCACAATGTACCATTCCTTGCAAGACATCACTCTTTGATGCGCTTTTTTTTTTCAATTATTTACTTCACAAGTTTACAGCAATTTTTAAGTGGTGCTAGGGCTCATCAGGTCGATCGTTGACTCGGTGTCCCACACGAAGAAGTTCCCCACTTACAAACAAATCACTACGCTTGTTTACTACCTACTACTGCTGATGCATCCTAGAACACCAACTAGGTTTCAGGCAAATAGTCACACCCAGGAGATATTATGAACAAGCACAGCTGAAATCCAAGTCAAAGATCTCTGGTATAAGATCTGCTGATTCGGATAATCCAAAATAAATGATAAATATGGGCAGGGTACCTATAGTTTTCGCGGCTGTATTCTGTAGAAACTGTTAAATGACCTGATTCTGACCAAGTGAACCAGTCCTGACCTACGAAACCGAGACGTGGAACCTGTCAGCAAAACTGATACACAAGCTACATGTCACTCAGAGCTATTAATAGGTCTATGCATGGGATCTCACTAATAGAAGTCCAGACTAAGATTATCTGCCAGAAGACTTAAAAAAAAACTGGAAGTATTGGAAGCTAAAGAGGCAGTGGGCTGGTCACATCTGTTGCAGAACCAGTAGACGGTGGTGGAAGCCACGCCTCGGCATGTGTTGTGTTCAACGCCTGATGATGATGAGGGTTGCTGGTAGCGAACATCTGGCAAATCCTAACGGCATATACTGGGGGGAAGGCCTATGTCCAACTGCTTTAGGCTGCTGTGTTGTGACCAAGTGAAGTGACTTGTTATAATTTGGAGAAATAAGCCTGATGTTGGGCCCAATGGCCTAATAAAAATTTTTTTCTACCAGTTTACATGCACTACTAGATTATGCAACATAAGAATGTAATTATGCCCTAAAACACAATAGAAAGTTGGTAGCATACAGGAATTACATCTAGGTACTTTATCTAGCTTGACTTGTAAAAATTTTGAGTAAGTGCTTTTTATAATTTTCATAGAATAGCTTATTAATTTATTGAGCCTTTTAAGTGACCCAGTCCCAATTAGCTTAACCTCTTATTATCTTATCACTAATATTTCCTTTAAAATTAATGTCTTCTAGCCCTTGGAGAAAGAGGGGCCCATCTATTCTCTACTACCTTGCGGAATGTCTGAGCTACTACTAGCCAAGTTACTACCAAGATCGAAATACCTAGGTCAAGATGGAATAACATTATCTAGCTTGTAATTACTATTGATTCTAGGAAATATATCTGACAAGATGTAATATTTAAGTACTTCTAAATAATGACATCAGGCTTTTAAATAAATTATTGTTATTCTTATATAGGGTGAAATATTACCAGTGACCTATAGCAAAATCTCAAATGGGCTGGTGAAAAGTAACAACTTTCCCCAAAAACCATAGGTACCAGGTTGAAATATGACCAAAACATTTTGAGTTTCCTAATAACTCAAATCAGCTGATTGGCAATTTTGAATGTTTCTAGGGCTAAATTGTTTCTTATCACCAGGCAGCCCGTCTTTGAGTTTTTTGCTATCAGTCACTAGTAAAAAGAAGTGAGATGAAAGGAAGAAAAAACCTGTTGCTTTAATCCCAAATAAATTGGGATAAGAGCAGGCAGATGATGATGATAATAATCTCTTAAATTTACAATAAAACAATTTTAAACGGATTTAAGTTGTGTTTATTTTGGATTTTACAATTCCTATGTTTTGAGCTCTTAACAGAGCCTAGCCTAGGATTGCTGCCTTATAGAATCTGACATAATGGGTGGGGTTATCCATGATATGTTCACACACTGCAGACTGTCTGTCACAATGGTTTTTTACATCAGCAATATGTTCTTTTAGACGTGTAGATACATTTCTCTTTGTTTCTCCTATGTATGAGAGTCCCAAGTCACAGTCAAGTTTATAAACACCAGGGTCTTGGAGAGGGATGTTGCATTTGACTGATCTGATGTACTGGCTGATCTTCCTCGGCGGCTTGAAAATGGTCTTGAATGGTCTTCAGAAATCTATCAATCTTATCAGTTACTCCCTTCAAGTACGGTAAGTATGCTGGTTGTCGTTCGACTGTGGCTGGTTTGGCACGGTTTCTGTGACGTTGACAGGGTGGCTTTAGGTTATTTTCATAGAGTACTCATCTCACATGCTTGAGCTCATCGTCTAGGTGTTGGGGGTCACTGAAACAAAGAGGTACCAACGGCAGCTAATTGGCTTGGATGATGGTGGGAGTTACCATTTAGGTACCTATCTGTTTGGGTTGGCTTTCTATAAACAAAATGACTGATTGTACCATTTGTGTTTTTAATTATAAGAATATCTAAAAATGCCGTGTGATGCCGGCTTAGAATAGCATCACCCCATTTCTTTCCCGTGGGAGTCGTAAGAGGCGACGATGGGACTCGTGGGTGTGTATTGCGTTTTTAGGCGATGGGCTGACAACCGGTCACTATGGCGATACACAATTTTCCGAATGACCCTCAAATGTTTGTCAGATGTGGCGTAAATGTCCGTTTTATGCGGTCGTTAACACTCTGCCTACCCCGCAAGGGATAAAGGCGTGATGTATGTATGTATGTATATCTAAAAATGCTAATTGATTATTTTGCTCTGATTCCATTGTAAATTAATATTGAGATGATTCCATTGTAAATTTAATATTGAGATGAATTGAATTTAAATGATTTAGAAAAGAAGTAACTTGGTCTTGTGGAAGGATGGTGAAGGTGTCATCTACATACCTCTTATACATCTTCGGCACAGCCGGAAAGTGCCTTAGGGCTCGATCCTCAAAGTCCTCCATAAAGATGTCAGCCATCAAGGGGGAAACTGGAGAGCCCATAGCCACGCCGTTGACTTGTATGTAGAACTCATCATTCCACAATAGGTAACCAGATGTTAGGCACCATTCTAAAAGTTCTGCATATTCTATTGCTATGTTATTATCTATTTCAATACAATCCTTGACTGGAATTGCAGTGAAAAGCGATTGGACGTCAAAACTAACCATTACTTCATTGCTGTTTACTTGCAAGTTTTTGAGATCTCGGACAAACTGATATGAGTCCTTCACATGTGCACTTGTTTGGCCCCGAAGCTGAGATAGTACATTAGCTAGGTGCTTGGCCAGTTTGTAAGTTGGTGTGTCAATCTGGCTCACTATAGGACGAAGTGGAACATTTTTGTGGATTTTAGGTAGACCATATATTTTTGGTGGTTTGCATAGGTTGGTAATAATGATTTTACATCTAATTCTAGCGTGTCTTTATGTTTAGTTATTAATTCGGTTGTTTTTTTTAAATATAATTGCTGGGATCTCTATTCACTTTTTTATAGGTGTTTTCAACCGACAATAATAAAGACATTTTGAGGTTATAATCAGACGTGTCCTTCACGACAGTGGCGTTTCCTTTGTCTGCACGGAGGACGGTCAGATCTTCATTTTTGCGTAAGTTCTTCAACGCATCAAGTTGTTGCCTGGTAAGATTCTTCTTTGGTAAGTTGCTTCGCCTCAGAACACCGGAAATGTCCTGGCGAATCGCTTCAGAACCCTCCTTGGGTAGTTTATTTTTAAAGATACCTTCCTCAACGTTGCAGATTACTTCTTCCACTGGTATACGTGCTGGAGTTGGAGAAAAATTCAAGCCTTTCTATATTACTTTGATTGTTGTGGTGCACAGATCTCATAAATATATGTCCTAAATTGTGGTGTGGTTTGTTTTGTTTGACAGATTTATTACTGCGCCTGAGTGTGACGAATTTCCGAACGAACGAATCAGACGTTTCGTTTGTGCTACCGGCACCAATTTTTGCGTTTCGTTTTGAGATTATTTTATCACAGATACACACCAGCACCAGATACAGATAGGTACCGTAAAATCATACAACTATGGTCCTGTCATACAACTTTGGTCCTATTTATGAAGACTATTTTTGGTATTTGTTTTTAAGTATTAAGTAGAAGAAAGAAGATTTTGTTAAATTTGATCTCATGTTTAGCTTTCATCTAATAAAAAATACGTTTTTTTTTACGTTTTCTTTTTTTTGCTATACATGTTGTCAAAACCCCTAACCTCACACAATATGATCCCAATTATAGTCCTTTATTAAGTTATCAGACGTTTTTGAGGGGAAATTGAACTTGGACCATATTGGAAAGCACGTAAGACAACAATGGTCCAAATTTAAAAAAAAATAAACAACTTGAAATGTTTTTTACAGATACTACCCTATAAATTCTAAAGAAATATGATCAAGGTATACCTCGGATCGAAATGTATTACGATAGCAGCGTATTTCCATTTTATACAAGATCGCAAAGTTGAAAATGTAGAATTCTGGACCATAGTTGTATGATTTTACTCGGTACCTAAATGGTAACTCCCATCATCATCCGAGCCAATTAGCTGCCGTTGGTACCTCTTTGTTTCAGAGAGCACGCGGTATCTGTGACCCCCAACACCTAGACGATGAGCTCAAGCATGTGAGACGAGTACTCTATGAAAATAACCTAAAGACACCCCGTCAACGTCACTGAAACCGTGCCAAACCATCCACAGTCGAACGACAACCAGCATACTAACCATACTTGAAGGGAGTAACTGATAAGATCGGTAGAATTCTGAAGCGAGCTTCAATCAAGACCATTTTCAAGCCGCCGAGGAAGATCAGCCAGTACATCAGATCAGTCAAATGCAACATCCCTCTCCAAGACCCTGGTGTTTATAAACTTGACTGTGACTGTGGACTTTCAAACATAGGAGAAGCAAAGAGAAATGTATCTACACGTCTAAAAGAACATATTGCTGATGTAAAAAACCGTCGTAACAGACAGTCTGCAGTGTGTGAACATATCATGGATAACCCCACCCATTATGTCAGATTCGATAAGGCAGCAATCCTAGCGAGAGAGAAGAGATTCATTCCTAGGAAAGTACGGGAAGCCATAGAAATTCAAAAACATCCGAATTTCAACAGAGATACTGGATGGGGAATCTCATCAACTTGGACTCCGCTGATTACACAGCAGAAGAACCAGATCCAACATACTGTAAGTCCTACTACACAAGATACGGTTTCAGCATTTTGTGTGGAACCCCGACCTTACGCCAGGCAATTAAGAAATAGATGGCGGTAGAACAAAAATAATTTCTATTCTAAATAATGACGTGTAACACCTTAAGGCCTGTTTTCACTTTGATTAGTGCGAGTGCAGGTGATTAGTAAAGTGAGGTGTCAAGTGCAGGTGTCAAGTGCAAGTAGTGTCCAATTGTTGTTAAGTGGCTCTGTTTAGTAGATTCAGTTGTTGTGTAGCCGTCGATCAGCAAGTATGGACAAACATCAAGAAGTGCGTTTGCAACTGGAAGAAGTTCTGAAAGAAGTATGAATTCCAGTATGATCATAGCTTCACTTATTTTATAAAGAGCCGCATCTCGGGCTTCCTTATTTTTATAGCTCGAGTCTTTACAATTAAAAAGACATTCGTGCTTTACGTACTCCTGTACAAATTTATATGTAAGATCTTTAGGCCACTTATTTTTTTCCACCATTTTTGCTCAACACGTGTATCCGTCCGACGCTACAGGAAGGCGCGCTCGCTGGAAGTGAGGAGAGGGGGTAGGGAGGGGCGCGCGGGACGTAGCTACTCGCAGTTCACTCGCAAAAAAATAGAACACGCTTCTAATCACTTTACTACGCAACGTACTAAACACTTGCACTAATCAGTTGCTGTCCATACGTGTTTTCTACTAATCACTTAACACCTGCACTAATCACCTGCACTAAACACTAATCAAAGTGAAACCAGGCCTTAAAACGATGTCGTGATATAACATCACCTGGTATGTGTACGAATATCACCTAAAACGGACATACGGGGAAGTGCCAGCATTCTACGCCAGGCAAGTAAGAAATTACTTTGTTCGTTAATTCAAAGCCACCGCGTGAGTAGAGCTAGTAGAACAGACCAGCTAATCGAGGCAATATCGGATGATATTAAACTAATAATAACAGAATCAGACTGGCCGATTGTAATAGAATTTACTAATAAACGTGCAAATCATACTTATAATTATTGTAAAGAATAACAAAAATTCGATAAAATAATCTCAAAACGAAACGCAAAAATCGGTGCCGGTAGCACAAACGAAACGTCTGATTCGTTCGTTCGGAAATTCGTCACACTCACGCGCAGTAATAAATCTGTCAAACAAAACAAACCACACCACAACAATCAAAGTAATATAGAAAGGCTTGAATTTTGCACCAACTCCAGCACGTATACCAGTGGAAGAAGTAATCTGCAACGTTGAGGAATGTATCTTTAAAAATAGCGTTGAAGAACTTACGCAAAAATGAAGATCTGACCGTCCTCCGTGCAGACAAAGGAAACGCCACTGTCGTGATGGACACGTCTGATTATAACCTCAAAATGTCTTTGTTATTGTCGGTTGAAAACACCTATAAAAAAGTGAATAGAGATCCCACCAATTAAATTAAAAAAAAACAACCGAATTAATAACTAAACATAAAGACACGCTAGAATTAGATGTAAAATCATTATTACCAACCTGTGCAAAACCACCAAAAATATATGGTCTACCTAAAATCCACAAAACTGATGTTCCACTTCGTCCTATAGTGAGCTAGATTGACACACCAACTTACAAACTGGCCAAGCACCTAGCTAATGTACTATCTCAGCTTCGGGGCCAAACAAGTGCACATGTGAAGGACTCATATCAGTTTGTCCGAGATCTCAAAAACTTGCAAGTAAACAGCAATGAAGTAATGGTTAGTTTTGACGTCCAATTGCTTTTCACTGCAATTCCAGTCAAGGATTGTATTGAAATAGTAAAACGAAAACTCCGGGAAAATAATATAGCAATAGAATATGCAGAACTTTTAGAATGGTGCCTAACATCTGGTTACCTATTGTGGAATGATGAGTTCTACATACAAGTTGACGGCGTGGCTATGGGCTCTCCAGTATCCTCCTTGATGGCTGACATCTTTATGGAGGACTTTGAGGATCGAGCCCTATGGCACTTTCCGGCTGTGCCGAAGATGTATAAGAGGTACGTAGACGACACCTTCACCATCCTTCCACAAGACCAAGTTACTGCTTTTCTAAATCATTTAAATTCAATTAATCTCAATATTAAATTTACAATGGAATCAGAGCAAAATAATCAATTAGCATTTTAGATATTCTTATAATTAAAAACACAAAAGGTACAATTAGTCATTCCGTTTATAGAAAGCCAACCCACACAGATAGGTACCTAAATGGTAACTCCCACCATCATCCAAGCCAATTAGCTGCCGTTGGTACCTCTTTGTTTCAGAGAGCATGCGGTATCTGTGTCCCCAACACCTAGACAATGAGCTAAAGCATGAGACGAGTACTCCACCGCCGACCACCCCGTCAATGTCACAGAAACCGTGCCAAACCATCCACAGTCGAACGACAACCAGCATACTTACCATACTTGAAGGGAGTAACTGATATGATTGATAGATTTCTGAAGACCATTCAAGACCATTTTCAAGCCGCCGAGGAAGATCAGCCAGTACATCAGATCAGTTAAATGCAACATCCCTCTCCAAGACCCTGGTGTTTATAAACTTGACTGTGACTGTGGACTCTCATACATAGGAGAAACAAAGAGAAATGTATCTACACATCTAAAAGAACATATTGCTGATGTAAAAAACCGTCATAACAGACAGTCTGCAGTGCGTGAACATATCATGGATAACCCCACCCATTATGTCTGTGAGCCTGAAATGTAGGAATTGTAAAATCCAAAATAAACACAACTTAAATCCGTTTAACATTGTTTTGTTGTGATGAGTAATAGTTGTGCAAACTCAAGAAAATATTATCTCTTAAATTGTTCTGCATTTCTGCAGGGCTACAAGAATATTCAAGGAGGTGATGCACTAGTGAACCCAGTGTCACAAAAGGTTAAAGAGTTACAATGTGTGGAGCTGATTACTTATTTGGGAGCACCATAGGCATACTAGCTGATGAAGAAGTTTGTTGAGTAAAGTATTATTGCAGCCACTATAGATCTGCAAAGGTCGCAGTGGCTGTTGGTCTTTCAGGACCAACCCCTACTTCTTAAATAATAAATAAAAGTATTATTGAATTTAATGACTGTTGTCGTAATAGAATTAAATTAATTATCAGTTAAGAATTCTAGTATTATAAGTGTCCTCTCATGTTGCAATACCCTATAGAAAGGGTATCATTTGTTGTATCTATAAATTGTCATACTTTTTACACCTGTATGTACTACTACCATGTGATATTATGCAATAAATACTATATGAATATGAATATATGAGTTGTTCATGTTATTGTAGGTTCCTAGGTTTAAAATTATATTGTATTTTAGAACAAATAAAACTAAAATATTATTTAAGTATAAAATGATGTTTTAATGACTTCAAAGCAGGAACAAACTTTTAGGATCATATGGCATGGGCTTCTGTGTCTTTTTGTGTAGAACCTAGTATAATGGGCTGTAGTTTTTTTATTGTTTACTGGTAGTAGTTACCCTGACGTGGGTGTAGGGGAACATGGGGCAGAGTGGACCGTGGGGCACAGTGGTTAAACCGTTATACCTCTACATATCAGCACACACACGCTAGTGCGTTCGTGAGTATAGCGTGCTTACACACCCGGTGCGTCCAAACCAGTCGCCATCTCAGTTTCGGAGCGGGGGGGGCCGCGCGCCAACTCATCAGTGGACAATTAAGCGTCAAAGTGAATATTTACGTGTTTTTGAAAAATGCTTGACGATTAAATGAGCTAAGATTTTGCGAGTTTTGATAGTAAGCCATAGAATATAGTAAATGTAGATTGTTTTTTTTCAAACTAGTTCAGTTATTTAGTTATAAAAAAGAAATCTAGTGTTTTTTAAAGTCCATTGGGGCCTTTGGGGTACAGTGGTTAATTTGAGAATGGGGCACAATGGATAGCTATACACTATGCCCCATTAGGGATGGATGGCACTGTGAGTGAAAGCCGTCAATTTTAAGGTAATGGACAGCAACCAGGACCGAGGGCTTAACGTTCCGAAACACGGAACCATCTAATTTATAGATTTGCAGTGCAGGTAGTTGCACTACCACTGCGGCACATCAGTCGTCAATGAGTTGCTAGTAGCTGTACACGTATCAGTGGAAGCCGTCACTATGTCGATGCCGTTCAACAATATGTATTTTGTAAGAGGTTAAGCCGTCAAATGGTGGTCCTATGTTGCCTAAAATATGGATAATATTATTAAAAAGTAATTTTCTGATCCAAGGAGAGGCTAATTTATCATTTTGTTTGTATAAAGCCGCTTAAGATGGACAACACTGTTAGCTACCTGCCAGCAGCAACCGCAAGCATTTTTCAGTGAAAGCCGTCAACGAGTTGACTGCTGAAGGCGACAAGCACACCGACGTCAATCGTCCACCGTGAGCTAAGTAAAAACGGCTATCGTGGAAGCTGCCATAATCACAGTATCTTCCATCTGTTGGAACATGGGGCAGAGTGGACCGTGGGGCACAGTGGTTAAACCGTTATACCTCTACATATCAGCACACACACGCTAGTGCGTTCGTGAGTATAGCGTGCTTACACACCCGGTGCGTCCAAACCAGTCGCCATCTCAGTTTCGGAGCGGGGGGGGCCGCGCGCCAACTCATCAGTGGACAATTAAGCGTCAAAGTGAATATTTACGTGTTTTTGAAAAATGCTTGACGATTAAATGAGCTAAGATTTTGCGAGTTTTGATAGTAAGCCATAGAATATAGTAAATGTAGATTGTTTTTTTTCAAACTAGTTCAGTTATTTAGTTATAAAAAAAAATCTAGTGTTTTTTAAAGTCCATTGGGGCCTTTGGGGTACAGTGGTTAATTTGAGAATGGGGCACAATGGATAGCTATACACTATGCCCCATTAGGGATGGATGGCACTGTGAGTGAAAGCCGTCAATTTTAAGGTAATGGACAGCAACCAGGACCGAGGGCTTAACGTTCCGAAACACGGAACCATCTAATTTATAGATTTGCAGTGCAGGTAGTTGCACTACCACTGCGGCACATCAGCCGTCAACATAGGCCTCCTCTAAAAAACGAAAAGACACTTCTTACTTCGTTATGACGAATTATTGAACATTTTGTATTTATTTATTTTATTCTAATGCAACCACGCTATTAAGAGGTGTTGCCTGTCTCATTTGCTAGATTGTTACTTTGGATCAGAAGTCACGTCAAGCCTTCACTCCTTGTTGCGGTCAATGGCTAGATATATTATCTAATCTAATACAACAATTGGAGTCATAGACACGAAGAAGAATAACCATTTGTTGATTCCGATCATCTGCAGTACAGCTGTGAGAAGATAGGCATGAATTTCGGTGAGGTTCAGGGTCCCCTTGATAGGATAGACCTGCCAAAACATTCCATAAATCCAACAGTCCGTTTGCAATTTCGCCTGGGATAGATGAGGCTGAGCTCATATATTATTTTTTTTCGCTCCCAAATATACAAAGCACAAATTAACTACATGTAGACTACAGAATGGGTAGGGGAACAATAGCTTTTTACTTAGTGATATAACTTCGGTTTTTTACGCTTAATTGATTTTTGTTTTTGATCAAACTCTAGGATGTTTATCTGAGAATCAATTTAAATGAGCAAATTCTACTTTTTAGGTTTAGGCTAAGATATAATCGTAATTTTTTTTCAAGTGGGAAATTATCCAATGTGCCCCATGCTTAGGGCACAGTTGATACTGGTACTGGGGCAATGTGGATCCTATTAGGCACACTGGATAATGACTATTTATAAACTAATTAAATAAGTTATTCTTATTATCAATCATACCTTTTACTTTTATTAATTTCATTAAACTTGGTAACATAGTACCAACTTTTAACTTAATAATCGCAGCCTTAGCCTCTTATTAAAGACATAAAAAAGCTACCAACAGATGGAAGATACTGTGATTATGGCAGCTTCCACGATAGCCGTTTTTACTTAGCTCACGGTGGACGATTGACGTCGGTGTGCTTGTCGCCTTCAGCAGTCAACTCGTTGACGGCTTTCACTGAAAAATGCTTGCGGTTGCTGCTGGCAGGTAGCTAACAGTGTTGTCCATCTTAAGCGGCTTTATACAAACAAAATGATAAATTAGCCTCTCCTTGGATCAGAAAATTACTTTTTAATAATATTATCCATATTTTAGGCAACATAGGACCACCATTTGACGGCTTAACCTCTTACAAAATACATATTGTTGAACGGCATCGACATAGTGACGGCTTCCACTGATACGTGTACAGCTACTAGCAACTCATTGACGACTGATGTGCCGCAGTGGTAGTGCAACTACCTGCACTGCAAATCCATAAATTAGATGATTCCGTGTTTCGGAACGTTAAGCCCTCGGTCCTGGTTGCTGTCCATTACCTTAAAATTGACGGCTTTCACTCACAGTGCCATCCATCCCTAATGGGGCATAGTGTATAGCTATCCATTGTGCCCCATTCCCAAATTAACCACTGTGCCCCAAAGGCCCCAATGGACTTTAAAAAACACTAGATTTTTTTTTATAACTAAATAACTGAACTAGTTTGAAAAAAAACAATCTACATTTACTATATTCTATGGCTTACTATCAAAACTCGCAAAATCTTAGCTCATTTAATCGTCAAGCATTTTTCAAAAACACGTAAAAATTCAGTTTGACGGCTTTTTGTCCACCGGTGAGTTAGCGCGGCCCCCCGCTCTGAACTGAGATGGCGACTAGTTTAGATGCACCGGGTGTGTAAGCACGCCATACTCACGAACGCACTAGCGTGTGTGTGCTGATATGTAGAGGTATAACGGTTTTACCACTGTGCCCCACGGTCCACTGTGCCCCATGTTCCCCTATATTCTTTAAGTCAAGCATGGTAGAATGCAGGTGTCACACTTTCCTTTTCCATGCTATGGTCATATCACTAAAGGACTAATCTTTTCCAAGCATCACCCCTCTATCTAGTTCTTTTTCCATTCAACCCGTTGTGAATATAGAGTAGGTATATCTGTCCAAAACAAACATACTCCTTCACATAGGTACCTACCTAACTGAGAACAAACTAAATCATTTGCGAAACGTAGATAGTTTAGCTTTTTACCATTACTAGCAGAGGGGAGGACCTGACACTGCCGTTGCCATCGCCTGGCAAAATATTATCTAATCTAATACAACAATTGGAGTCATAGACACGAAGAAGAATAACCATTTGTTGATTCCGATCATCTGCAGTACAGCTGTGAGAAGATAGGCATGAATTTCGGTGAGGTTCAGGGTCCCCTTGATAGGATAGTCCTGCCAAAACATTCCATAAATCCCACAGTCCGTTTGCAATTTCGCCTGGGATAGATGAGGCTGAGCTGAGCTCATATATTCTTCTTTTTCGCTCCCAAATATGCAAAGCACAAATTAACTATATGTAGACTAAAGTACTGTTCATTGCCTTGTAAACAAATATTTAGTTCAAAGAATATACTATAACGATTTAGTTTCTAAAAAAGCACATTATAATACATAAAATACGTTTTGAAGTTGACAAGTCTTGTGACAGTCCTTTCCGTTGTAGACGTCATAGGATTTAGTGTGGGCAGGAACGACGGGGTAGGCTGCAATGGCCCAAGCTAAAACAGTTGCACCCGATATTTGTTCGAGTCGCCATAGACCAGTCTGTTTTTCATGTCACCGTTGTAACTAACCACGTTTTGTCATAAGAAACCTATACGGTAAAAACGGAAACGAAATTTACGTTCCATTCCATGGCGGAGGCCCGATATTGACCTGTAAGTTGACATAACTCTCTGGATCACTGATATTGACTTTTAGGCTGTCAAAGTAGGCTGACTGCGTGCTGACTTTTGGAACCATAAATGCACGACATTGATTATGCACAATACGATTACGCCCGACAATGTTTGGTACAAAATGACTATGTACGACTAGCAATGTGCCGT
Source organism: Tuta absoluta (assembly GCA_027580185.1). NCBI lineage: Eukaryota > Metazoa > Arthropoda > Insecta > Lepidoptera > Gelechiidae > Tuta > Tuta absoluta. The sequence continues at coordinate 1,533,643 of JAQAHW010000023.1, read as the reverse complement.
TCCCGGTAACAATGGGAATATTCCCCGGAAACCCGGGTACCCTTGCCTGCTACGCCAAGGGTCGTGGGTTCGATCTCCACAAGACACAAATAGGTATTTGTTAAGTCAATTTTCAAGTATGTGTGTTTGGTCTGGGTGTTTTCTATGTATAATACGTATTTATTTACAAAAAAGTACTGAAATCAGCTATCTAGTTCTCATAGTACAAGCTTTGTTTAGTTTGGGGCTAGATGGCGCTGTGAATTGTTCTGGATATTAAAAAAATTACGAATGTTACTTTTTTTTATTACATACATACATAAATCACGCCTATATCCCTTACGGGGTAGGCAGAGCGTTAACGGCCGTAAAACGGATATTAACACCACCTCTGAGAAAAGCTTGAGGGTCAATCAGATAACTGTGCATCACAATAGTGACAGGTTGTCAGCCCATCGCCTAAAATTGAAAATTAAAAATTAAATTTAATAAAATTAATTTTTTTTTTTATTAATTAACAATATTTAATAAATATCCTGGACAATTCATTTTGAGTGTTTTTTGAAGCAACTTATGTATAAATAATAAGTAAGTAAACATTACATAATCGTATATTAGACAGAATGTGACAAAATACGATTAATTTAGGAATTTTAAAGTTAAATAGTGTAGTGAGAGATTAGGAATTACCAATGCGAATTGCTTTAGTTCGTAAACATTCCCTTGGGAATATTCCTAGTAAATTACTAAAGTAGGAACGGCACATATTGCTTTGTACGATACAGTCATTGGATCGTGTTCAGTAACTGGCCCGGACAATTAATGTACCGGGGTATAATTGGAATTTAAATAAAATTAGGTCGACGAGTAAATGAACTCATAAACTATAGTGTTGGCTATAATCGACTTCTTGATTAATTATTGGAATATTTATTTATTTATTTATTTATTATGTTTAAAAATTACAAAAATGAGGTCATAACAGGTTGGAACCCAAATCGACGTCACTTATAATTAAATATGACATATAAGGCCGCGGAGGGGGGGTGAAACGAAGCCCCCCGCATTAAAATTTTCTGACACAAATCCGACCCAGTAGGTTAGGTCTGGTACGAGTTGTGACCCACTGGAGCGAACGAAGTGAGCGAGTCGTAAAAAATAAAATATAAAATATATAAGAAAAAAACAATTATCGATTAAGCCTGCGTCGAGCGTAGGCCGACCGTCCAGTGGCGCCCTCCCATGTTTTTCAACACTGGATGGTCGGATTTCGCACGGCGCCGCCTTAAGTTATACGAGAATGTAAAACTATCGATTAGGTTACATCACTACTAGCAGATTTTCAAAATGGTCACGTGATGTCTTTGATATCGTGTCGTGCATGCGCGGGGTGTAAATTGTTACTACAAGGGTGTTTTGGGCGAAACTGTTTTGATTTCATTGCCATTGTCGTGCATGCTTAGGTTGTGCATAGCTCTGACGTTCATGATTATGCTGTGCAAAACACTGTCATACATTATAGGGACTCTGTTTATGTTTACAATTTTACTATTTATTGTTTAATTAACATTAATTTCAATCCAATATTTTATTTAGTTTTGGAATAATTTGTGTCATCACGAGTAATATTATGCAGGTGTTTTATGTAGCCGTGTTTGTGTTATATTTAACCTATCTGTAATAACAAAACTATACTGTGACAATGACTTACCTACCTACTTGTTTTATTTATTTTATTGAATAAATTATTCTATCTATCAGTAACGGCTATGTAACTCAACCGTTATACAAGTAAAATACATATTTGTTATAAGTACTTTATTTAGAAAGAGATACATACATGCATAATAATCATATTTTCATCGGGTATTTCGTTGACTTAGTACATTTTGTACCTATAGCATACACAGACAAAGCATATTTTGTATTTAACGGCTATGTAACTCAACCGTTATACAAGTAAAATACATATTTGTTATAAGTACTTTATTTAGAAAGAGATACATGCATAATAATCAGATAATTTTGGGAGGAGTGATGATGAGGCCAGTAGGCCGAGTGACGACAGTGAGGAAAAGGGTAGCTACCCGCCTGGTCGGGAGTTGTGACCAGGGGAACGACTGTTCCAACCGGACATGTTTGGAAGTTGTATATACAAGCTGTTACAAAATAACGCAAAAATAATAATATTATTTATTTTCATTAGTCGATGAAATAATAACAGCACTAGTCTAGGTCAGTACTACGCTTCCATTCCAACGAATTTCGATTTGGCATACATTTCTGTTTATCTTCAGTTCATTAAAATGATTACACCCCATGAAATAAATAGCAATGTATATCGTATCTTGCCGCGCCGCGTTGGCAACTTCAGTTGACCTTTAAACTGTCAAAGTAGTGCTGCGATGCAACGATAATTTTTTCGAGTAATTTGATATAAAAATATGATTTTCGTAATTTTCAAAATCGACACTACGGCTTAAATTTTTTGACAGTAGACTCCTTACAAGGGTCCCTTTTACACCCTCTCGGCTTTACTTGTTATTCTGTAACACGCGGTATAGCGATCGGCGGAATAACTTCGATACCGCGTTTCAGGACTTGACATATTCATTGGGTATTTCGTTGACTTGTACATTTTGTACCTATTACGTAGACAGGAAGAATTTAGACGACAAAAAGGGTATAAGGTGTTAATTTCATGTCGTCAAATTGTCGTCAGCTCCTGGTTTTAGATTGGGTTTTACTGTTATATTGGTCCACCGACATAAGCATCGCTCTTATTGAAGAACAAGATCGACATTCATTTGGAAAGATGGTCGCAGTTCTCCCTGCAGGACCGTCCACAAGTTCCAAAACCAGATAGAAGCTTGATAAGCTGTCCGTTGTTTATTATCCTCCGAACTTCGAAATCTTGCTGAGATTCTGCTACGCAAAAGATCCAATATCATCCAGTTCTGAAGATACCGAGTATTCAAGTAAACCGAGATGATCAGAAATTGAAAAACTAACCTTTATATTTATTTATAGCACCGAAACACCGTATTTAAGTATTACTATCAGAATGATGAATAATATCCATAAAAATACACAAATTATTATGAATTCATAAACAAATTTGACACAATAGGTAACTATGCGGTGTAAATCCAAATTATGAGAGTTTTAGAGTTCCGTAGTCAACTTCTTGCAGGCTGCAAAAAACGCTCATAATTTACCTAATCGCTATGCTGGTCTAGTCCAGTGGCGCATACAGCTTCTGATAATGGGGGGTCACACACAACACATACCCTAGCAAGACTACCGTCGGGTGAAAAAAAAAAATTCATCACAAGAAAAGCGACTAGACATATGACATTAAAAAAGACAAGGGATGCACACTGCACCACATTACCACTACACGTATTGCGAGCGAATCTAGCTCTACATTTACGTTTTTAAAGTTGCTTGCGAAGCAATCTTGAAAATTTAAAAGCCAAGAGAGTACCGCCTTACAGCAACAATAAACATATTGCGAGCAAAGCGAGCTCGACATTTGACGTTAAAAAAGCAAAGCGAGTACCTACCCCACGCTCCACGAATATAACATATAATATAGAGCGAAGCAAGCTCTAAATTTCATATTAGAAAGGCAACAGAGGAGCCTGTTGTCTTTTTACTTTGCGCCACAGCAACACTAAACTTAACATGTCCCACCCCCTATGAAAAAATATCCTCAAAATTTTTGGAAGGACATAAGGACATATTTTCGTTCTTAGAAAAGTAAAAAAAGTTTTTCAGTTTCACGTCCAGGAAACGCTCTGAAAGTTTGCATTCATTTCTAAGACACACTGTATACAGGGTGGCCTGTTAAGTGACGTCCAAAGACGAAATTCAAATGCCTTATACTGATGGGTAACCAAATCACTAACATGTATGTCCCGCAATTTATTGTAGTTTCCGAGTTATTCAACATTTCTGGCAGGATTCCTTCCTTCTGTTCTTTAGTTCCAAAAAAGGGGTATTTGAGTTGTTGTTTTTGTAGCATTTTTATTTATCGCGAACAAAAAAAAAAGGCCTGCCTGTCATGTTTTTCTCATACAACTTATAACTTATAAAAAGACAACAGGCTCCTCTGTTGCCTTTCTTATATGAAATTTAGAGCTTGCTTCGCTCTATATTATATGTTATATTCTTCAAAAGTTGAATAACTTGGAAATTACCAAAAGACTCAGAACATACATGGGGGTGATATAAATAGCCCTCAGTATAACGCATATAAATGTTGTCTTTGGTTTTACTCTACCTACTTAAGTTTTACGCATGCGACACAGGCCAGCAAAGCCAAAAATTTGTATTATAAAGGATATCCTAAAATATGGTTACAGTAGCTGCAAATGTAGAATCATCTCGAGGCTTTCACGGTTTTTCATCACTTTTTTATATTTTTTATAATAAGATTCGACGTATTTGATTACAAAAACCCTAGATTTAGGTGTGACCGACACGCTCTTAGCAGGGTTTTATGCCACGTAAGAACAAGTATTGAAGTTTAACAGGTATCCCATCCCTTTTTAATCAAATAAAATTAATCGAATAGCTGTGACGTCATATGTATAGAAATGTAGAGAAAAGTCGGAGAATGTAGAAAAATGTCGGCAGCCGACATGCCGGCATCGCTCCCACACTTCTTCTTAGCGTGTCGATGGCAGACACTACACCGTCGCGGCCCAGAACTCCACACTGGATGTATGGAACAGTCGCCGACTGTAGGGAACAGTCGCCGACTTAGGTTCGGGAGCACCTTTACTTAGAATGGCATCACACTATGTTTTTTCTACCGTAGGTGTCATAAAAAGGATCTTATAGTTGGTTGAATCCAGCGAATGGGCAGCAGCTTTTCCTGTAAAGTCAAGATCTTGTGTGATGCTGTCAAATTATGTTTCAATAAATAAATAAAAAATAAATAAATGATCTTGCACTGCGGTACGTATCTGCCTGCCACGCATGGCGAGCATTATAAAATCTAATAAAGTCTAATTGGAAAGTGGTAGTAGGTGGTTGAAAAACTCTGACACTAGCGTTCATCGGGTCGTTGGACGACTCGGTGTCCCACTCGAAAAGAGAGAGAGAGTCTAATTAAGCATAGACAGCAACCGGGACCGACGGCTTAACGTGCCCTCTTGAAGCACGGTATTTCTTTACGAAGTTACGAACAATCAGGTGGTTCAGCCTGCAATGTCCTAACCAGGATGGGAACAAATTCACAAAGTGGTAAATATCAACTTTGTGAGTGCCCTACCGAGAATCGAACCCGAAACCTTTGCGTTGCAGGCAGTCGCACTACGACTGCGCCATAATATGGGTCCGACCTCCCATACAAAATCACGATCCGCTGACTGCATTTACTATGGGAAGTCTAAATTTTTTTGTCGTTTGCTGAATAGTAGTTTATGCAACTGTGGTATAATGGGGGTCATTAGAATGCGAGTGTCTGTTTATCACACGAGGCGTAGCCGAGTGTGATAATAGTTTGACACGAGCATTCTAATGCCTAATTATAACAGTTGCATACACTATTTTATCTTCACTCTTAAAAAAATTAGTTCAACACTTTTCCAAACGTCCGCACCAGCGATTGCAAGGCTCGATACAAGGTAAAATTCAATACGAGAACGTAATATGGCTTAATATGTTTTTTAAAAATTCTGTACTTTAGCAGTTGTTCAGACGTGGAGTCTTAACAATTACTTAACTAAACTACTGAGCAACATCTAAAAGCAACTGAACAACAACTGAACAACATCTGAACAACAACTGAACAACATCTGAACAACAACTGAACAACATCTAAACAACATCGAAACAGCAACCGGACAACATATGGAAAAAAAAACTGAACAACATCTGAGCAACAACTGAACAACATCGGAATAATAACTGAACAACATCTAAACAACTTCTCAACATCTGAACAACATCGGTACAACATCCGAAAAATTACCGTACAACAACAACTGTCAGGTGCGGCGGAAGATGGCGATTTGAGTATAGGCAAAAAAAAACTTCGTTTCATTTCTCAACTTTATCGTAGTAAGAGTTTTCTCATTAAGTCATTACGCTTCTGTAATTTATATTAAACCGTAGTATATATAGGCAGAATGCATAAAGTAGGTCATTATGCAACTGTTTTCGAATTCATAATTCGAACATTATGAGACGAGTGTAGATAAATATATTTTTATATACACTCGTCTCATAATGTTCGAATTATGAATTCGAAAACAGATGCATAATGACCTACTTTATGCATTCTGCCTATAAAAACTAGGGTTTACTATAAATTACAGAAGCGTAATGACTTAATGACAAAACTCTTAATACGATAAAGTTGAGAAATGAAACGAAGTTTTTTTTTTCCAATACTCAAATCGCTATTTTCCGCCGCACCTGACAGTTGTTGTTGTACGGTAATTTTTCGGATGTTGTTCAGTTGTTTTAATAGGTTTTTGTTCTGTTGTTGTTCAGATGTTGATTAGTTGTGGTTCAGATGTTATTCCGATGTTGTTCAGTTGTTGTTCAGTTGTTGTACAGATGTTGTTCAGATGTTGTTCAGTTGTTGTACAGATGTTGTTCAGTTGTTGTTCAGTTGTTGTTCAGATGTTGTTCAGTTGTTGTTCAGTTGTTGTTCAGATGTTGTTCAGTTGTTTAGTTAAGTTATTGTTAAGATTCACATCTAAACAACTGCTAAAGTATAGATTTTTAAAAATTCATATCAAGCCATATTACGTTCTCGTATTGAATTTGTCCTTGTATCGGGCCTTGCAATGGCCGGTGCGTACGTTTAGAAAAGTGTTTCTGAGTTTTTTTGGAGAGTGTAGATAAAATAGTGTATGCAACTGCTATAATTAGGCATTAGAATGCTCGTGTCAAACTATTATCACACTCGGCTGCGCCTCGTGTGATAAACAGACACTCGCATTCTAATGACCCCCATTATACGACAGTTGCATAAACTACTATTATGGAAAGATGTTCAGTTACATGGTCTGAATGCACCCTATCAGTATTCGGAGGGCTGTCCCTTTCACCCTATATTTATTATTCAATTTTAAGAGATTTATAATGAATGACCATATCTTCAGTAAATAAAATATCTATATCACTTTACAGACAAAATGTTTTTATCACGGAAGCCGGCGAGTTAGTTCTCGTTCACAAATCGCAATACGAGTACAAAGAGCGATACTATCTTGCACACCAATTATGCCCACAGAGTACAACTGGATGACATCCAACTTTGAGGAGCTACAAATATGAAATACCCCTATTTTGGATTGGGCATTTTCCTATAATACTTACTAATATTATAATTCTGAGAGTATATTGTGTGTGTGTATGTATGTTTGTTACCTCTTCAGGCTCAAACGGCTTGACCAATTTGGATTAAATTTGGAAAACAGGTAGAGTATAACCCGGAATAACACATAGGCCACGTTTTACCGCGGGAAAACAACTATTACCACGGGAAAAGGAGTCTAGTAATCTAGTAATCAATTAAATTTTAATATTTAACACTAAATAAAGGATCTATTTACGTATGAAATAAATACTATAGGTACGGATAGCTCGGACAATCGGTAGGATACCTATATTATGTAAGTAAGTATATTATATCTACTTCGTATGTATGTAGTATAAAGAAACTCCTAGATGTTTAACGCCATCTGTCGGCGTAAAAAAGCGCAACTTTTTTACCTGTAAAAAATTGTGAAAATTGCGAGTGTCGTGTCTAGCAATGGACTTAGGGTGGGTTTACGTGACTGTTGTTGATACCGCCTGTGAAGATACAATGCCTTGCACTGTGCTCGCCAACCCATCTTTGGAAATCACTAAACAGTAACAGGGTAGACCAGTACTTCTAGAATGGGAAATTTTCTAGGGATTCTCGAGTGTCATGTAGAGGGCGCTGAGATTAGTTGAAATAACGTTTCATTACACAAAAACTGTACCACTATATAAATTATTCTTTATTTTATGTTTATTGAATTGTTCTAAATTTATTATTGGTAATTTGTTTACTTACACGAATTACACTCAATATAATAGCAAGGCGATGAGTTTATTTTGAAGTAAATCAAAATAATATAATTAATTTGTAACGAACACAGCGTGAAACGGAACCTGTGACAAAACTATGGCTGCCGCGAGCCCAGCATAGAAACGTCAAAATTTCAGTTCAGGGGGGCGCGTTCGATGGACCACGGATAATATATCTTTCGTCGCTCTTACATACTTTGACAGTTCGTAAAACCGCGTTTTGGAGCGCGTGGTAGAAAAAATTTCTCCTGACTGGCGTGCTAAAACGCGGTTTTATGACCTGTCATCGGAGAAAATACCGACTAGGAGAAACAGCATGAACGCGACCTAGCACAGCGCCCTCTGGTTTGACATTCAGAACTATCAACAGAACTGTCAACAGAAAAACTCCCGCCGAGGCTTATCCACAACATTTTCTTGTTCCATGTATCTAGTTGAGAAGGTAATTTGGCAGCGGAAGCAAATAGGTCAGCTCTCTAACTACGAGCGTGGAGTGGCGCCAGGAGACAGGAGCCAGGATTTGCAGGATGTTACGCAAGGCTCTGACGCTACCAGCTACCATCCAGCGGTTTCACCCGAAATAACAAACATTCAACTCCTATTTTTACCAGCAATATGGTCACTCAGCAAAATTCTGCAAGGAATTCGTTTGGTGTGTAAAACCTGTGGTAAAACGAACTACATAATTGAAACCATTTTGGAGAACATTTGCTATTAATGGCCGAAAATTGGGGTTCTCTTTGGTTTTTTTTTTTCTAGATGAACGCAACATAAAGATGCAATTCTATTCAATCAAAAATGTTACTTGTATATCAATCTAACTGGGTAAAAATTGTCTTTACCGATTCAATTACTAGTTCTCAATCATTTGACTGATATTAACATTTTAGGTCTTAGGCCGTACGCTCGCTTACGCGGTTTCACGCGCGGGCCAGCCCGCGCGTGAGGCCGCGCGCGGTCTCGCGGTATCCGCGCGGCGGTCTAACATCGCCGCCATTATTACCCGTCCAAATTTAGAAGGCGCATAGTGCCTAGCTAGTTGTAATATGACAAGTGTCGTCGTGTTCGTACGGGTTATATTATGTCGCGGGTTGCTGAAGCCGCGGCGCGGGTGACCGCAGGCCGCGTCACGGGGCGCCAATCTTGTGTTTTGTCAAATCTGGCCCGCGCGGGACGTCCCGCGCGTGAAACCGCGTGAGCGAGCGTACGGCCTTAAACGAAAAATATTACTTACGACACTTTTATTGCATGTTGCACCTTCTCGCTTCACATTTTTCTTTGAACGACATTGTCGTACGTTGTACGCAACGCACCCGATATTGTTTTGTTTACATACAATTTTGAAAAACATCATTTCAATCAAACATTTTTTTTGTATCTTAATAAACACTCAGGAAACGACTCAATAAAAACTACAATTTATTTTTTTACTTTTTATTTAAATTAAATAAGTAAAGGAGTAATTATTTTACATAGTTGTATCATTTTGTATTAATGTACATTAAGCTGAAAAAGTACAAGGAAACAAAACACACTCACTCACACATTTGCACAATATTTAATATTTGCACACTCACTTGGCTAAAGTTTAGTATTGACATTAATATGGCCACAAAACCAATAAACATAAGTGTAAACAAAAATACTTAATATTTAGAAAAACATTCAACTAACATGATACGATAACGAGAGCCTTATAAAATCTTAAAAACATAGAAATCGTATTGTTACATAATAATAATTATAGGCACTAATTTATCAGCTACATTATTTTAATTGTCATTTAAATTCATTTTGGTATTTACCAATACTGAGATTAATAATGTCACATTGAAGAATGAAATAGTGTTAGGTACAAAATGTCATAGACGCAAAATGACAAGCGAACCTATTTCTGTTGTTTTACTAGTGACCGATAGCGAAAACTCAAGACGGGCTGGTGATAAGGAACAACATTCCCTAAGTAACATAGAACGAAATTAGACTAAAAAATACTCCATACAAAGTACTTGGTTACTTCTTGGCTATCACATTTTCGCCGTGTGGTGCCGGTTTAGAATAGCATCACCCCAAATGTACCCGTGGGTGTCGTAAAATGCGACTAAGGAAAGAATCCGAGGAACGGGCAGCAGCGTTCACTGTAAAAACAACACTTTACACTGCGCTCGCTAATCCGTGTTTCCCTATCGTGTCGCCAAGCGTGGAGAGTATGGGAAATACCTCCCATTATAGGGGAAAGCCCATGTCCAGCAGTGGACTGTTGTAGTAGTAGTAGTATCACATTTTAATAAGGGGATTCCAATTTTGTTTTTTCATATTTCAACCTACATTCCTTGGGGAAAGTTGTTCAATTTCGTGAGCTGGTTCACCCCTTGAAATATTTTAAGCGATTCCAATCCGTTTGTAACATAAGTTGTTCGTTATCATGAGCCATATTACGCAATTTTCTTTCGATCAAGTTCCGAAAATACACATTGTATTCTATTAAACCCACAATATCAGAAGCCGTGTGATGCCGGCTTAGAATAGCATTAACCCATTTCTTCCCGTGGGAATCGTAAGAGGTGACTATGGGACTCAAGGGTAACATATGAATTTTTAGGCGATGGGTTGACAACCTGTCACTATGGTCATATACAATCTTCTGAATGACCCTCAAATGTTAGTCAGACGTGGCGTAAATGTCTGTTTCTTACGGCAGTTTAGGATATAAGCGTGATATATGTATGTATATCAGAAAACTGTGGAAACCCTGTTTCGTCTAGTCGACCTTTTAGTCGTAGGAAGAGTTTCGTCTAACACATTGGCTTCCTGTAGCGGAGTTTTAGATTTACGCGTAGTTTTTTTACTGGTACTTTTCACCTCAGCATTGTCGGTAGATTTCTTATTTCTACCGGAAGATCTGATGGGAGTTTTGACTTCATCGTCTACTTTCTTGTTTCTCGTAGATTTTCTCGTTTCTTGAGGAACAGTTTCTTCTACGTTGGAAGAGTTTAGTATGCTTTTCCTTTGGTTTCTCGTTTTGGGTCTGACTTCGGTTGTTTGGGAGTTTTCCTTATCTTGGATTTGCACTAGATTTTTGCTAGTTGTGTGTAAAGGTGTGTCGTCTAACGCGGTGTCGTACACGTCGCTGTTTTTGTTCCGTACGCCGGATGCGGGCGAGGACTCTGTGTCGGACGCGTCGAACAGTACGACTTTGACGGATTTTTTCCCGGATTTTTGTAAGTCTGCGGCGGATTTGAGAATGCTGCGTCCCGGGGTCGCGAGCGGCATGTGCTGCGTTTGAGGAGTTTGCTGGAAAATATTTGGATTTGGTCATCAAAAGCTCATAAATAGTCGCTATATTTTTTATAGGCCGTGTGATGCCGACTTAGAATAGCATCACCCGTAGTAAGAGGCGACTAAGGGACTCGAGGGTGAGTATTGCAATTTTAGGCGATGGGCTGACAACCTGTCACTATGGTAATACAATTTTCTGACTCTCAAATGTTTGTCAGACGTGGCGTAAAAAGTTAGTTTTATACGGCCGAATACGCTCTGCCTACTCCGCAAGGGATATAGGCGTGATATATGTACGATAAACTTTGTGTCTATCGTGTGCTTACCGCTCTGTATGGTTTTGTTCTTATCACGTATTCAACAGATGTTTAACTTATTTGTGGTGTAAGGCCGTATAAAATCGCTTTTTTACACGACTGCCCAGCCAAAAAAGGAGTGTAATGTTTTTAGAGTTCATGTATGTATATATGTGCGATTCTTTAAATGACTGAAACTAGTTAACCACTGAACAGATTCAAATGGTGATTGTATCGGAAGAATCCTTACATTATCCCGAGTGTCATAGGCTAGGCTTAATCTCAGAAAGCAGTCGTGTTTACAATTTTTTAAATTTATTATGCTGGTTAGTATTTAGTAATAATATTTAGAGCACACAAAAATAACATCGACAAAATAAAATTAAACAAAGACAAATCACAGTACAATAAGGCGGCCTTAATGCTAAAGCAGCATTCTTTTCCAGGCAACCTTTGGGTGATATGGAAAGTGCAAACATATAGCGGGATAGTGCAAACACCTACATATACTACTTATACTGTAATACACTCTAATACATACATAGACAATATAATAAACTTGATAGATACCTGTATAATATTGATAAACTAATAAATAATAAAATAAAATAAAATAAAATAGTGTGCAATAAATAAATAGTATTTATTTTATCTACACTTGTCTCATAATGTTCGAATTATGAATTCGAAAACAGTTGCATATAGACCACTTTATGCATTCTGCCTATAAAAACTAGGATTTACTATAAATTACAGAAGCGTAATGACTTAATGAGAAAACTCTTACTACGATAAAGTTGAGAAATGAAACGAAGTTTTTTTTTGCCAATACTCAAATCGCCATCTTCCGCCGCACCTGACAGTTGTTCTGTACGGTTATTTTTCGGATGTTGTTAAGTTGTTTTAGTAGGTTTTTGTTCTGTTGTTGTTGAGATGTTGTTCAGTTGTTGTTCAGTTGTTGTTCAGATGTTGTTTAGTTGTTGTACTGATGTTGTTCAGCTGTTGTTCAGTTGTTGTTCAGATGTTGTTTATTTGTTGTACCGATGTTGTTCAGTTGTTGTACAAATGCTGATCAGTTGTTGTTACGATGTTAATCCGATTTTGTTTCGATGTTGTTCAGTTGTTGTTTAGATGTTTAGTTAAGTTATTGTTAAGACTCCGCATCTAAACAACCGCTAAAGTATATAATTTTCAAAAAATCATATCAAGCCATATTACGTTCTCGTATTGAATTTGACCTTGTATCGGGCCTTGCAATGGCCGGTGCATACGTTTAGAAAAGTGTTTTATTTTGGAGAGTTTAGATAAAATAGTGTATGCAACTGCTATAATAAGGCATTAGAATGCTCGTGTCAAACTATTATCACACGAGGCGTAGCCGAGAAACGGACACTCGCATTCTAATGACCCCCATTATATGACAGTTGCATAAACTACTATATTGCACACTTTGTTACATTATATACATTCAGTAGGTCGGTAGTTAAATAATAAAGGTAATGAGATTTAAACATGGACCCGGAGAGGGCATAACATTATAAAAGTAGAGCCTAATAAAATTTTAAATATTGATAATTTTACTTAAATTCGTTAATAAAAAAAATATAGAAAAATATGATATAAATTAATTGGATTGAATATTAAGATTAAGTAGGAAATGTAATAAGATTAATTTACAAATTGGTTATTTTTTTCGCTCAGATATTCTTGTAATGAATAGTAACACATTTTGACTAGATGTTTCCTTAATTCTAACTTTAACTTACGTATATTTTCTTGTAGCTTAATTTTTATTGGTAGGTTGTTGTAGATTTTAGCTACCATATCTGATGGACCGACCGCATGCAATCATTTTCATTGTTGAAAATGGCTAGTCTGGTTTGGGGTCTCAGATTACTTGAGTACTGTGGGAAAAGATTTGGGTGTTTTCGTACTAACATGCAAGCTTCCAGAATATACAGAGATGGCAGAGAAAAAATTTGAAATTTTATAAAGTATTGCTTACAACTCGTCATTTTGTTTACGTTTGCTATTATGCGAACGCATTTCTTTTTGCAAAGTAAATAAATCGGTAAAGTTTTTGCTATTTCCCCACAGTACTATTCCATATTGGAGCCAGTAATGAGCATAATATGCATAATAAGCTATGAGAGCAGTATTAATATCTGTGCATTTTTAAGCTCATACAACGCATACGTAAAACTAGTTAACTTAGACGATACTTTCGCTATGAGCTCTTTCCAATTCACACTTGCATCAATGCTTATGCCTAGTAGCGAGTATGCCTCTGTGGTTTCTACTTTGGTATTTTCGAACGTATAATCAATTTTAAGGGGTCTTTTTTGGTGGGGTCTAACATTATGTTGGTCTTTGAGTAATTATTTTTTAAGTTGTGATGTGTTAAAAGTATGTTTGTAAGTACTCACGGGCAGCGGCGCGACGCCCTCGCACTCGGCGTGCTTGGCGAGCATGGAGGCGCGCAGCATCGCGAACGGGGTCGAGCTCTGCAGGGAACGGGTAATAATAGTTATTTGTACAACAAGAGAGCAAAGGTCATTTTTGCTTCGAGTGCTAATTTTGAATCCCGAGGTAGCGAAGGATACTAAATCGAATCGAACTTGTATCCTGAGCTCAGTGAGGGATTCAACAGCACGAGATGCAAATGAATAGTGGTACACACAACTTTTCACCTCCACCAGTGAGAAAATTTTGCCAATGTCTACTTTGGGAAATTGGCTGTACAGCTCGAATGCCTCAGACAAAATAAAAATTCCTGTCAAATTATTTTTTCAAGATTTGTTTAGAAATATTACATAATAATGTACTAATATTCAGAAATATTTAATTAACAACTTTTCGCCACTGGATTTACGCCGCAAAACTGTTATTTTCAAGCTGGAGAGGTGAAATAGTAGATTTTACAACAAGTGCACAAAACGGACCATTTTCATCCGAGACTTTTAAGGCTCGGGCTGATAATAATGTCGAGGTAAAAATGGTTTTGTGGACGAGTTATAAACTCTGCTTTTCACTTTGATTGCGAGGAAATAGAACAATAGTATATTATATAAGTAAAAACAAGAGCTGTTTCCCGCCGCTTTATTTTTTTTAAATCTTACGACATTGGCATTAGGCTTGGGCTGCAGAACTATACAGCCTACTATTTAAGCCGACATAGTGCTATTTCAATTTTTTCATACATATAAAATGAAATAGCACTATGTCGGGCCGATATCGGCGTTCGGGGCAGACGCCCTTTGGCTGTGTATGGCTCATTTTCTTTGCCTTCATTTATGAGTAGATACGTTCTTGCACTTGTGCATAAAATGCGATTTTGTGCAGCCTATATCCTGCACCAATAAGCTCTTTCAGAGCATGAGAAGTGAAAATAAATATACCTAATTATGCCGTGTGATGCCGGCTATGTCGTGTGCTGCCGGCTTAGAATAACATCACCCCATTTCTTTCCCGTGGGAGTCGTAAGAGGCGACTAAGGGACTCGAGGGTGTGTAATGCAATTTTAAGCGATGGGCTGATAACCTGTCACTATGGCGATACACAATATTCCGAATAAGAGGCTGCCTACCCCACAATATAGGCGTAATATGTGTATATATTTTTGTGTGGGACACCGAGTCGTCCAACGACCCGATGAACCCTGGTGGCAGAGTTTATAAACCGACTACTAGTAGTAGGCCTCTGACATGGTTGTGTTACGACCGCTGTTTAAGTTATCATAGACTGATTTGTTCAGACTTTTCAATGACAAACGCAACCTTTTCTTTTTTAAGTGTAACTATAAATTGTTCAGTTATAAATATTTAAGTAAGCATCGAGCAGTTTCGTGTATTTCTCAAAAAAAAATATGATGACGTATGTAAAATCAAATAACACAATATCATTATCATCATCATATCATTCTAAACAATTCCAAAAGAGCTGCTTCATAAAAATCCCACTTCTGATAACATTCGTCACATTTTTTTTTTATACTGTATGTGCAACACTATAAAATAAATCTAAATCACACTAACTTACCTTAGAATTGGAAGCCTTTTTCGCTTCACTGGACAATACCGCTTTCAGCAACGTAGGTTTGGACCTCGGAGTGCACGGTGAATGCATGGCCGGGGATCGAACTGGTGACCTAGAATAGAATCAATACATAGTATAAAATGAAGTAGTTTTTCACGTTTCTAAGTCTGTCACGGACACCGCTAACTCGTTCACATGCAACGGATTTTAATGCGGTATTTATAGATTCGAGTGATTCAAGAGGAAGGTTTACGCAAAGTTTAAGGGATGGTGTACAGAAAACTTTGTATGATCAGAACATGAAACTGATCACTTTTTTTACAGAGGTTATGTTAGTAACCAAGTATTTTTTACCTCTCATATAAATTTCCCGATTAGCTGGCTGACTTTCTATGGAAACTTGGTTTTTATTTCGTTTCCCAACTTTGTTTCCATAGTAAATAAAACCTGTTCATGGTCTGATCATGCTTGCAAAGTTTTCGGTACACTGTCACTTACACCGCTTATGTATAATAATTATAAAAAAGCACTGTACAATAAGGAGGCCTTACTGCTTAAGTAGCATGCTCTTCCAGGTAACTTTTGATATGTGAAGTGGAAAGTGCGAACATATAAGCGGAATAGTGCAATATATTGTATACTATATATTGGGAAAACGTCTTTTTCCTTTTTATTATATTTTAGCTGGAGCAATATAACAGTTTTTTTTTCTTTATGTGCTAGAACCGAGGGATACCATCGTTTTGCATATTGTTGAAGTTCCTAATATACTTTGGCATACCTCGGTTTGCATTTTTTTTGTCATACTATTTGTTTGGCATAATATTTATGTGTCATACTGCATTGAAAGTCATACTTTTATTTTGACCTATTTTATAATTTGAAACACTTTTAAAGTAATAGGTTATGGTGCGGCGGCAGGTATGGCTAAGCCGCGAACATGCTTTTCTAAGAGTATGTAGTCGACATTATGACTTGGTAATTTATGCTTCAAGGGTTATGCGTGTTGTTTTTATGACTTTGAATAATTATGACTGTATAAAATATGCGTAATACAAATATGACTTAAAATTTTATGCAAACCGACCCCAAACATAGAACCGACTGTCAAACTTAGAAAATAGAATGTTAAGTTTTATACAGGGTGTAAGGGACGGTGTACCGAAAACTTTGCAGGCACGATCAGACCATGAAACTGAACAACTTTTACTATGGAGCCTATGTAGGGAATATGTATTTTTTTTTCGAGTTTCTATAGAAAGTCAGTCAGCTGATCGGGAATTTTGTATGGGAGGTCAAAAAAAAATCTCGTTTACCAACATAGCTTCCATAGAAAAAGTTGTTCAGTTTCATGGTCTGATCATGCCTGCAAAGTTTTCGGTACACCGTCCCTTACACCCTGTATACAACATGTAAAGTACCTGACGCTGAAAAACCCTGCGTCGAAGGTTTTCTCATTGTCAGTGGAGGGCGCGGCGATGTTGACGGCGGGGGAGGCAGGTGGTTGCGTTTGTTTGGCTTTGCGAGCCGCTGGAAGACAATGTTAAACTCCATTTCGACCTTATAAGCCTTATAAACTATAGTACAAATGAGAGCGTTAAGAAGTATGATTGACGTAAAATTGAGTGACAGGATAAAGAATAGCGTGATAAGGGAACGTTGTGGTATAAAAGAAGACGTAGTGACTGGTGTAGAAAAAGGTATGCTTAGATGGTTTGGGCATGTAGAGAGGATGAATGAAAGAAGATTTACAAAACAGGTGTATTTGGCAAGTGTGGATGGGAACGTCGGAAGGGGAAGACCTCGACGAACGTACCTCGATCAAATCGGGGACGTGCTAAAGAAAGGTCAGGTCAAGAGTACCCTAAACCGACGAGCATGCATGAAGAGATTGATGAATGTGGAGGAGGCGAAAGAAGTATGCCAGGATCGTAGTAAGTGGAAGGAAGTAGTCTCTGCCTACCCCTCCGGGAAAGAGGCGTGATTTATGTATGTATGTATGTAAACTATAGTTAGACGCGCGTTGAACTTGTTTCTGAAGCCTTATTGTTGTATAAAGATATTTTTTAAACACGCTTTCAACGCGCATCTACCTTTGATGTTATTAACTGCGTCTGTAATCTAGCAGTCTGAGCGCTGGCCTTAATTTCGAAGGTCCCTTGTTCGATGCTCAGGGGGAAACAGACAAATTGCTATTTGTCAATATATCACTTTGTTAAGAACTACCATTTTAGTAAGGACATTGCAGGCTAAACTACCTGATTGTCCGCAAGATGGTTCCGTGCTTCGAAGTTCACGAGAAGCTATGGTCTGGGTTACTGAATATGATTACTTAAGTTAGACGGCGGAAGTCTGTTATACTGGGCCGACATCAGCGGTTTACAAAAAATTTCTTTTTTAATGAAACTACAATTACATTTATTATTATATGTTGGAAATAGAAATTCAATAAAGTATTTGATTTTGAATTAGAATGTGATGCAGAGAAACATGTGAGCCGCGCTCGGAGGATCGGGTCAGACTGACTGGGCTTGGGAACTAGGTTCTAAAAGATTGCAAACTCTGCTGTTTTACAACATACATATTTCATAGCAGGTCGTTACACAACCATATAATACTTATGCACCTGCTGCTGCCGCTACCGCGAACATAACTCATAACATAACTGTTTAAGACAGACAACTGTAGTACTTTACCTGAAGAACTGAACGGGCTGTTGCCTACTGATTTTGCGAATATACTTTTCGTCTTTCGTACTTCGGTATATTTTATCAATTCAGCGTAAAAACTGAACTACACTATTGCCTCAATAAAAAACACACTAACCAGCAATCATCTCCCTGATCCGGCTGGCTCCTCCTGTTGGCTTGGCGAGTTGTTTGGCAGGTTTCTTGGCGAGTGGCTTCTTCTTGGGCACGGGTTTGTCTTCCACCCAGTTCCGTTGGCGGAGTTCCTCGAGAGCTTTGAAGCGGAGGTCTACATTCTCCACCTGGAAAATAACTCTACGATTGTACCGCTTATACACACACACAAACACACACACATATTACGCCAATATGCGTTTGGAAACACAGACACAGGTAGTGAGTTCCACTCTTGATTTTTTGATAGTTTGATTTAAATGGGGAAATAAATGTTAATAATTTTGTATGGGAGGGCCCATACAAAATTATTAACCAACCCATTCAATTTGTATGGCAGGACCTTTTTTGTATATTTTGGCCTATGTTATAAGTATCAGCTATCTAGTTCCCATAGTGCAAGCTTAACTTAGTTTGATGCTAGATGGCGCTGTGTGTATTGTCCATTTATTGACATACCTGCATGAATACCATGTCCCAGAAGCCGTGCAGGTCCGCGGGCGTCACCAGCGCGGTCCCGGGTTCGGGTCTCGCGCAGCGCTCCACCAACGAAGCAAACTGCTGCAGTTTCTGAGACATCAGCAGCCGACATTGCCCCACCGCTGAGAGGACTGCTTCCTAGGGAATAAGATTAACCGCTAATGTGTAGAAAGAATGAGAGACAATCGGGAAGTCAAAAGATATATGACCCAAAAATAAATCATATGTGTACTAAGTTTTAAAACTTGCGATAATTTGTGTACTAAGTTTACAACCCGCGATAACGTGTGTACTAAGTTTTAAAACCCGCGATAATTTGTGTACTAATTTGAAAACCCGCGATAAAATGTGTACTAAATTTTAAAACCCTTGATAATTTGTGTACTATATTTTAAAACCATTGATAATTTGTGTACTAAATTTTAAAACCTGCGATAACGCGTGTACCAAGTTTTAAAACCCGCGATAACTTGTGTAATAAGGTTTAAACCCGCGATAATATTACATGTGTACTAAGTTTTAAAACCCGCGATAATTTGTGTACTAAGTTTTAAAACGCGGGATAATTTGTGTACTAAATTTAAAACACTTCAACATGTTGGTTGAATTTTTGAGAACTTGCAAAACGCAGTAGATCACTCGGTTTATGCGTCGGTGGTACTGATACTCAAAGTCGCAGGTTCAATTCTGCCTACGCTGCGGTGCAATTTTGAATGTTCTTAAATAAATCATTGGCGAATTCATCAACATAGATAAAAAATACAAGGTATTAAAAATACAAAGGGTAAGGTGTAAAAAAATTCGCTGAGAATATTTTAAGTGGTGAACCAGTACGTGAAACTGAACAACTTTCCCCAAGGAACATAGGTCGAAATATGAAAAAATAATTTGTCCCTCCCATACTTAGTGTGTTACCCGGCCGGGATAATTTGTATGGGAGGGCCAATTTTTTTTTCATATTTCGACCTATGTTCCTTGGAGAAAGTTGTTCAGTTTCACGTACTGGTTCACCCCTTAAAATATTCTCAGCGATTTTTTTTACACCATGTAGATCATAGTCCCCGACATTATTCATAGTCCCCGACATTATTCATAGTCCCCGACATTATTCATAGTCCCCGACATTATACATAGTCCCCGACATTATTCATAGTACCCGACATTATTAATCTTTCCCGACATTATTAATCTTTTCCGACATTATTAATCTTTTCCGACATTATTCATAGTTCCCGACACTATTAATCTTCCCCGACATTATTGATCTTTCCCGACATTAATCATAGTCCCCGACATTATACATAGTCCCAAACATTATACATATTCCCCGACATTATTATTCTTTCCCGACATTATTACTCTTCCCCGACAATATTCATAGTCCCCGACATTATTCATAGTCCCCGACATTATTCATAATCCCGACATTATTAATCTTCCCCGACATTATTGATCTTTCCCGACATTATTCATAGTCCCCGACATTATACATAGTCCCCGACATTATTCTCAGTCCCCGACATTATTAATCTATCCCGACATTATTCATAGTCCCCAACAATATTCATAGTCCCCGACAATATACATAGTCCCCGACATTATACATAGTCCCCGACATTATACATAGTCCCCGACATTATACATAGTCCCCGACATTATACATAGTCCCCGACATTATACATAGTCCCCGACATTATACATAGTCCCCGACATTATTCATAGTCCCCGACATTATCCTCAGTCCCCGACATTATTCATAGTCCCCGACACTATTAATCTTCCCCGACATTATTGATCTTTCCCGACATTATTCATAGTCCCCGACATTATTAATCTTCCCCGACATTATTGATCTATCCCGACATGATTCATAGTCCCCGACATTATTAATCTTCCCCGACATTCATAGTCCCCGACGTTATTCATAGTCCCCGCCATAATTAATCTTCCCCGACATTATTCATAGTAGAGTGACATTATACTAGTGACTGATAGCATAATCTCAGGACATGATAAGGAACAACTTTCCCTGAGGAACTTATGTTGAAATATTACAAAAATATTTTGAGTTTCCTTTCCATAGTAACATAAATCATCTGATCAGCCATTTTGTATTCGAGGTCCAAATTTCTTTCTCTTAATTAGACCTATGTTCCTTGAGGAAAGTTGCTCCATATCACTTACCAGTCTTTGAGTTTTTGCTATCGGTCACTAGTAAAATTGTACCCTATATAAGATCGCCTCATTCTCTCATACTACAATACCTGCACGGGCTCGGGAAGCACGGTCTGTTCGGATATCTTGTCCCAGGTGTCACACATCTCTGACATTCGCTTGATTTCGGATGACAGCTGCTTGCGGAAGTGCGTCACGCTGTCGATGTCACTCACGTCGTCGTCCAGAAGACCTGCAATGTTAAAATCCCTATACAGTATATTATAGACCACATGGGGCCGGCTTGGAATAGCATCACACCATTTCTACCTGTTGGTGTCGTAAAAGGCGACTAAGGGATGAATCCGGGAAATGGGCAGCAGCGTTCTTGCACTGCGCTCGCCAATCTGGTTTCCAAGCACTTTCGGGTCTGTGGTCAATATGGCAATAACCTTTAATAATGGGGGGAGTCGTATGTCTAGCAGTAGACTGTTCTGAGTGTTATTTTATGTATGTAGATAAAAAAGCTTATTTACTCAACTACATACATTAACATATACATATGTCACGCTTATATTCCTTGCGAAGTAGGCAGAGCAAAAACAGCCGTTAAAAACAAACATTTATGCCACATTTGACCAACATTTGAGGGTCATTCAGAAAATGTGTATAGTCATAGTGAAAGCTTGTCAGCCTATTGCCTAAAACTGCAATAAATATATAACCCTCGACTCCCTTAGCCGCCTCTTACGACACCTACGGGAAAGAAATGGGGTGATGCTATTGTAAGTCAACATCACACCGCAAATTTACTCTTAATATTCATAACTACCTTCATCCATCTTCCACTTCATCTCCTTCCTAGCATTATCCTTTCCCCGTGACATTGTCACACACGGGCTGATCTTAGCCGACTCCATCTGTTCCGGAGTCAACGACAGCTCAATGGGTGATCGCGGAGACCGAAGCTTCTCTTCTGAACTCGACTCACTCTTGGGGATTTTGTTCTTTGGTGTAGTCGCTAACGACTTTCTAGTCATTATTACTGGGGATTTTTCGACGTCCGAGGCAGAACTGGAAGAATTAGTCTTAGGAGATTTGTGTTTAGGTGTCAGCGGTACGGATTTTCTAGTTGTTTTAACTATTGGAGATTTTTCTTCAATGATTTCAACATCGGATGCTGAGCTTATTCTGTCAGAGTTTGATGTGGCGGGACTAAAGTTCTTGGGTAGAGATTTCCTAGGTAGAGGCTTCAAGACTACCGTTGGTTCATCTATAGAAGATGGCACGTCACTACTCTTATCTGAGCTTGTTTGGTCCCTTATAGAGTAGGTAAACTTCCTTAGAGAACGTCTTCTAAATTGATCAGTACTGGAATTACTGGAATCAGTACTAGATTTTTCATCTGAAGTTGATTGCATTATAAGTACTTTTGGTGTCATATGCTTGGGTCCATTGAAGGACTTTCTTGAAGGGTTTTGTATTTGACTGATGGCAGCGTCAAGGTCGCTTGAAGAACTGCTTTGTAAAGGTTTCTTAGCTTGCTTTTTAGGTGATGGTTTAATAATCTTGCCTCGAGTGTTTTTAGTGCGAGATTGTGCTGCGTTGGTCATACTGGGCTTAATTTCTGTTGCATTCTGTCTGGTTAAAACCGGTCTGTTTCTTACTTGTTTGCCAGTAGTTACAGCATTTGGAATGACAGGTTCAAAAGTTATTGTACTAGGTTTATTTCTAGTTCGTGACGGTGGCGCCAGTGTTGGTAGCTTCACCAGGTTTTTTATTTCTGGAGGTTTGAATGTAGCATTTCGCGGTGCAAATGATTGGGTGCTTCTGCTTTTAGCAGTAGATTTTACCGGGCTAGGCTTTGGCTTAGGTTTTAGAGTGGCAGTTCGTGTTTGTGAGCGAGTGACTCTGCCTGATGTGCTAGGTTTGGGTGGCGGAGGTGGTTCAAACTTCATGGTGTGTTTTGCTACACCTGTAATAAATGGTTTCTTTTTATTTGCAGCTTGTTCCTTCTTTTTCTGCTCTTTTTCAGCTTTCCATTTCTCCAGCTGTTGTCTTCTGTGTTCCATCTTCATCTTGGCCTCCGACACGGGGGCTGGGCCTGGGCTGTCGCATACTGGCAGGTTCCTTACACTGTCAAATGTAGTCAGTCGAGTACTCTTTCTATTCTTGATGTTTGTTTCCAGCCTTTTTTGGATCTAAAATCAAAACAGCTCTTTATTTACTTCAGAAATTATACATATATTAGCAACATATAACCATAAAATCTTGTACAGGCTATTATGTTGATAGCAGATAGAAAACAGGATGGAGAAAAAAATACAATAGTATTGTATTATAATTTGTTGCTAAACTATACATACATACATATATCACGCCTATAATCCCTTACGGGTTAGGCAGAGCGTAAACGGCTGTACTGTGGATAAACTATTTTCTTGACACTGCCAATGCACACAGAAATTAAAAACAAAATGAGATAAATAAAATAAAACAATAACTGCTGAAACTCTGACTTTGGGACTTAGCTAAGGTTGATAATGAGATATAGTAAGTATGCATGCCAATGGGCTACTTTGCAAACTAAGTAAAAAAAGTGCAAACCCACTCCAAGTTTAGTCACAAAAGAACATCTTCACAGCCTGCTGTTGCTGATTAGAAACACTGTTAATCAGGTTAATCATCGACTATATATCCGACGCAACAAGAAAGAGGTGTCTGTAAGTTGAACTGCCTATAATTGTCTATAAAATATAATGTTTATTACCCCTCCTGCAACACTGGTAAATTGCAGAGGCTTGCTTTTATGTTTCTTCTCATTGTTTTTCAACAATGCTCCAAAGTCGAAGCTCTTATCTGTAAGAAAATTGAGAAAATAACGACTAAAAACATGTCAAGTTATAAGGCATAATTATCGTAGATACTCGCGTGACGGCAAGTTAATGCTTTCTACATATATAATAAAAAAATATTTACATTTATTATTTAATTATTACTTACCCATGGCAATCTGAAAAACACAAACAAATAATTAGCAGAACACAAATTTTTGAAATAAATAACCGTAAACGGACGCCATGAAACCATAGACTAAACTATTCTTTTTTGTTTGTTTGACAACCGGAAATAGCCAGATGTCCTTATTCTGATGAATCAAGGCTGTCACAGACCGGAGTGGGAGGTGTGCATGAGCGTGTAATGATGTGGAGTTCAAATCGTATCAGCTGGCCTTGGACGCCTTACCTAGAAGTTGTTGTAAGCAAAAACTGATCCATGTAAACAGATGTGAAGCCACCATAAAAAAATATTTTCGTAAATATTATTTGTTTAAAGCCGAGTCATGTCGAAAACATAACCAAAACAGTAAAATGCGGCGCGGCGGCAGACATTTCTGTATTCCGCAACCGATGGAACGGAAAAACATGCCTAAGAGACTTGGCTTAAAAAACAGCGCTACTTAATGTGCTCCAGAGGCCATTTAAAAAAAAGAATAGAATAGAATAGAATGTGCTTTGTGATGCTTCGTTTTACAATCTCATACCCTTGTTTACGGTAACGTACCAAGTACAGCGCAATCTATCCAGCAACTAGGGAAGAATTAAAAATAAATTAAAAGAAAACTCCCCACTCCACTGTTATGCAAGCCTGTGCTGTACATTCTTATGTCGGCCATTTTTTATGCTGTACAAAACACTGTCGTACAGTAAAGAACCTCCGCAGAGTACCTTGTGTTGCTAGTCTATAGGCAGGTCTATAGTTAATCTGTGCTTTGTTGTCATGGAGACAATCGTGTTGTTGTAAGTGATCTGTGGTTTTTGTTTATGTCAGTCTTCTTGGTTTTCTTCTTCATTTTCCATTTGTGATCTGCGGATTTTCCTAAACTTCTTATAGACTGCTCTTTTTTTAGCGGCAAACCAGTAGTTACCAGTAGTTGTTACACAAAGTACTTTGGTTATTTTATTTTGATTGTGTTCATTAGCACACTTCACAACACAGCACACCACACATGCGTTTTGCCCATAGATTTTGCCAAATGTTTTGAGTTGAGTTGCTGCTCTTCTGGACAATTCAAATCGACCACAAAGTGCTAGTCTACATATAGTTAATTTGTGCACAAAGTCATCGAGAAAATAGTAAAAAGACGGAGACAGTACGTAGTTATTCCACTTGTTGTGAATTATTGTAAGATATGACTCTAATGTAAACAAAAATAATTGTTTTTGCGCCTGTTACTTTTTACAGTGTCATCAGACAGGTACTGCTGTGTTCCTGGTTGCAAGGAAAGTGGAAGTGAGTTCGGTACAAGCAGTTCAAGCAAATAAATTTATCTATTTATCTAGAATTAACTTATCAGGAAATTTAGTACAAAGAGTTATTTTATGCGCATATCTTTGAGGCCTACAGCAGCTTAGAGAATGTTTGGAAAAGGTGATTTATTTATTTTTTGAGATTTGGCTTCCATCGCCTTCAGACGATGATTCTGCCAGAGTCAAGGTCAATGAAAACAAAAGTTAAGAAATAAAAATACATCAGATACGACAATTCCTTTTCCTAAAGTAAAAGGAAATGAAGGTGTGCACCACAGAGCACCAAAATGTCATATGCTGTCACCGTATGCACACTATTAGACAAACTGTTCCTGTAATGCAACTTCTAATGAGATCTATTCTTCACCATGACCTTTCCGGACAGACATTACTGGTGATCACCAACATTCTTGCCCTTTTACAGTTTCAATAAATCATTTCTAACTTTATAATTTAAAAACATGAAAGATTCAATAAATTATAAATTTTACTTTAGCGACTTTAGGGTGACCAGTCAATGAAAGTGAGCATTTCCCCAAGGACTATAAAACAAATTATATATAATTTCATTTTAAGACTGGGTCTCCCATGAAATAATTGCAGTTATTAATTTCCTTTCCTTTAAAGGGATTAACTAGCCAGTGAGACTGAACAACTTTCCCCAAGCAACATAGTTTGAAATATAAAAGAAAAATTTAGATCTCCCTTTTTGTAAATATGCTAGCCCACTTGAGTCATTTTGTATGGCAGGTCCAATTTTTCATACCTGTGTTTCTTTGGAAAAGTTGTTCAGTTCCACAAGCAAAGGAATGCAGTATAGTATAGCAATGATTTCATAGTTTTATTTTTATTTTCAGACATGCATAAAGTCCTTCATGGGTTCCCTAATCCGGTAAAGGATACGGAGCGTTTCAACACTTGGATGTATGCAATTGGTGGTGATATTTTAGGCTTCAGTAATGCCTTTGTACATAAGCTTCGCCGTGTGTGTCACTCGCACTTTGAAGAAAAATACTTCAATAGATATGACAGAATCAATAAAACAGCCATTCCAACACTTAATTTGCCGGGTAAGGGTTGCAGTTCAGCTTTCAGGGTGCTATAATAATTAGAAATTGTCCATGGGGCGCAGTGGTAGTGCGACTACCTGTGACGCATAAGTTCTGGGTTTGTTGACGGTGGTGGTTAATATTTAAGAGTATAATATTTTGTTATTTTACAAACAGTCTTAAAAAGTACAGTATTTAACCATAAAAAAACAAATTAGTCCTTCTATTTAAAAAAATATATATTTAAGATATATTCATGGTATTATATTAAGAAAAACTGTAGGTACTAGGTATTTTAGAAAATTAACTTTATTTGAAAAATATTTTTTATTTTACTCATTACCTATTTTATTTTACTCTTAAAAAAAAGTTATTGCATATCCAAAAAAAAATAACATTATTAAATTTTTTAAAACTTGCAAAATTTTCAAGCGCGGGGAGTATTTGAACCTGCGACTTTCGCATTACTAGCGGCGACGCCTCTTCCATCTGGGCTACCGCAGCTCGTTCCTTGCCCGCCAATTTTGCAAGTGCATTTTAATGCCAGTAACGCGTGGCACGGCTTCATCTACCGGGTTAGTTTTGCAACTTATACCCGGCGACTAATTCTATCTTTACAGATTGAATGTAGTCTAAGCGATGAAAACCCGCGATAAATTGAATACCAAATTTAAAAAACACTGTTAGGTAGACGTGTTAGGTATTAAAGTTGTATACCTAACATGGGTTGTGTATTTAAATTTAGTATTCAATCATTACACAATTCATTTTTTTTTTCAAATTTTAAAATAAAATCTAAATTATCTTTTTGTATAGGGCCCCGAAGTCTATACACCAACTGCGCTTACCAGCCTCGAAAAGTATACTCTGAGCCAGGTTAGTTTCGTCCTATTGTATGTGATAACTAGTGATAAGATATTTTTTATCTTAGTCGCCCAACGGCCCAACGGCTAAAACTAGTAAAATGTATACCTACTTCTTCATACTTACAGAACAACCAAAGAGTACTGAAAAGTATGAAGATGCTAGTTTATGGGAACAAAATACCGCTGCTGCTGCTAAAACAATAGAATATGACGACATTGGTAAGTATTTATTAAAACTGCTTTTCTTACATACGTTTTGGACATCCTTACTTCCTGGTCAAGTTGAAATATAATCCGTATTTGTCAAAATTATTAAATTTTACCTTTCATGAGGTTACGCGAGCTAGCCCCATATTAGTCTAGTCATTATCTTCATATTTTTTTAAATAATCACTATATAGTTTTTTATAGTATAAAATAAAGTCGCTTCCCGTTTGGTGTCTCCTTATATCTTTAGAATTACCCAACGGATTTTGATGCGGCTTTTTTTATTAGATAGAGTAACTTGAGAGGAAGGTTTATAAGAATAATTTATTTTGGGAAATTGTCACATTCCCATGGTAAAACGGGTAGCCCAACTGGTAGTAAACTTTTGACCCCCTTTTGACACCTTTAAGGATAAAAATTTCAAAAATGCTGAAACACGTATTGAATTATTTTAAATTATGAGTCTAATCAGAAATTTTGAAACAGATCACATTTAAGATAAAAATCTTTCATACAAACTTTGAACCCCCTTTTCACCCATTTAAAGGTTAAAATTTCAAAAATGCTGAAACACGTGTTTAATTATTTTAAGTTATTAGTCTAATCACAAATTTTGAAACAGATCACATTCATTTAAAAAAACAAACTTTCATACAAACTTTTAAATCCCTTTTGACCCTATTAAGGGTTAAAATTTCAAATATGTTGAAACACATGTTTAATTATTTGAAGTTATAAGTCTAATCACTAATTTTGAAACGGATCACACTTAAGACAACGAAATTTCATACAAACTCCTAACCCCCTTTTCACCCCTTGGGGGATTAAAAAAAAGAGTGATTCAAGAGGAAGGTTTGTATGTATGCTTTATGTCGGGAGAAGGTCTGTTTCCCGTGGGAAATCGGTTAGCAGCGGGTGAAACCGCTGGGCGGGCCGCTAGTGTCTTATAAATTGATGAACGCCGCCGGCTGCACTCACGAGAAATCATGACCTATTGCCTGAGCCGAGCGTGTAAGCGAGAACGCGGAACAAACGATAGAGAGGCACGATCGGCCTAACCGTTCGGCTTGTGATATGCATGCGGTATTATTTACAGAGCCACGTCAGATTTTTTATCTGATCTTACCTTTATTTAGTAGCAAAAACAATTCTTTTGCAGCCCGAATCCTGAATTTAGCATCGAAGCATATTGCAAGCTAAATAAATGTAAGGTTGAATAAATCAAATTAGTCAATGTTTTCAGATGAATCCCAAGTATCTCCTGAAGATGTGGAAAAGGAGATCATGTTCTCGTGGCAGAAGCCGGTGGAAGTGATCGACGACACTGATGACCAGCCAGGTAATAAAAAAAATACACAGTCGGTCATAAATAAACTTTATTGATGTAGAGAAATGTGTCCCGATTGCCCTGGTGAAATATACCCTAATTAATTATCAGTCAGGTGTAGATTTAAAAGCCCCGGAGCTAAAATCGAAGAGTCCAGTCTTAAAAAAATTGCCCTGATTGATCTTGTGATAGATGACCTGATTGAACTTGTGATAGATGACCTGATTGAACTTGTGATAGATTACCTGATTAATCTTGTGATTGATGACATTTATAGTCTTTTCATTACAATAACTTGAACATTTTAAAATTTAGTCACTAAGTGACTCTTGTGACCTTATTCTTACTATGCAAATCGTGAACTTCATAATGTAACGGTTGACTGGACTATCACGTCACAGGTTTCTTGGTGATAAAATTATTTAAAAATAAGATACTAAATATTTAAAAAATTTAACTACACAATGAAACTGAACATCTTTTGCAGTTTTAAATCTAGAATGTTTTTGAAACTGAACATTTATTGCAGTTTTAAATCTAGATATTTTTAAGTAATACAGATGGTTAATAAATAAAAATCTAAAAGAAATAGAACTAGCCAACGAAAGGGTTAACGTGATGAAAAGCACAATTTCGATTTGACTACGACATTTATGTAATCTAAATTATCTAATAATTGTTATTTAATGCATCGATAAATATGTAAGTACAGCGGAGGTGTTCCACCTGTATAGTTAAAATTCATAATCTATGAAAATTCTATACTAATAGCGGGAAGCTAAAAGTTATAATTTCAAATACAATATTTCTTTGATATTTGTTAGTGAATTTGTTTCCTTACTTATTGTACCGGACGCCACTTTCCTTATTTTGCTCAATTGTGCTATATTTGGCGTCCTTGAATTTTTTTGGTGACTATTAACCGCGTAGTTTTGGTGACTGAATGAATGCATAAAAATCAATAGACTACTCGACTGAGTGACGCGTAAGCTGTATTATGAAGAGTCGTCGCCTGGACCTTGATGATTTAGCGTGATATCCACTCTGCGTCCTTATGGACCACTACTGGTGCGAATCTGCGAGTCATCGGTCTCATGATCGTCTTACGACTAGCGTCCTCTACTTCTTATACCCGAGCGGGGCAATCGCTAAACTTTATGAAGTTTAGTTCAGTTTTTACGCTAATTTCACTTGTACAACTCACCCCTAAAAAATGTTTACTGAATTCAATAGCACCTTATATTTTTATTTCAGAACCAGTTCCGTCTTTAAACCAAGAAGTTGATTCGTATTCGCAAGAACATGACCAAGAAATGTTTCCGAAAGACAATGGTAATACTTTGACATATTTTCAATAGTTTTCTAGCCTAATAACCCTTTTTTACATGACTGCCCAGCCAAAAAAGGACTGTAATGTTTTTGGAGTTCATTAATTATATGTATATAAGTATGTGCGATTCTTTAAAGAAGGTACTGCAACTCGTTAACTACTAAACAGATTCAAATGGGAATTGTGTCGTAAGAATCCTTACATTATCTTTATCTCAAAAAGCAGTCGTGTTTTTTTATACCTATTACTTGTTATCACAGTAATGGCATAACTGGACAGCCTTAAAAACTAAACAACTTTTCTTAAAGAATATAGCCTAGTCTGAAATCCTTAATAAAAAGTAGACTTATTCTCGATTCAGGCCTTGCCGCTTCTAATCACGGGCTACCTGCCTTTGGCGAAATTATTCAAGTGTCTTTTAATGCAAATTGCCCTAAAAGTCGAGGATTCGAATCCTGTCTGCAGCCATTTTCGATGTTTTCTTGATTTTGTATTTTATTGTTTTTAGATGAGGCGTGGGCAAGGAAGGAGGAAGGAGAGGTCACAATGCACTTTTATAAGTGCAACATTTGTAGTAAAGATATATCCGGGTAAGTGTAGAAATAAAAATTTCCGATATTACAGGGGTATAAAGTGGCTTATTTTAGCTTCGGGTAAATATTGAGGTCTGTGCTTGGTTAGTATAAGATAGATGTGTAAAGTTGAACAGGTTTTTAACCGAGCATGGCTGATCAAAAGAATTTTCTACGAAAGCAGTTATGTCTTGTATTTGTATTGTAACACTATTCCTCCATGGTCATACTAGCAGTGTAGTGAAGTGCTGTGTTGTTGACAAACTCAATAGGGTTTAACGACGCGAAATAAGTATACCTGTATTTGCTGTAAGTATTGTTATAAAATAAATAAATAATAATAATAACTACCATTTCCACAAATGGGGGCCTCCGGAGTCACTGTCTTGCGATTGTGGAGCGTCTGACCCATTCATTTCATTCATTCATTCATTTATTAATTTCATAACAATTATACATTGTGTCGAAATATAAAGTAACAAATAGCACAACACACAAAAAACAATTAATTCAATTAGCATCATATTAACCACTAGCATTTGTAACATACAATTAAAAGCATAGCAATGTCGACAATTAAGAAATAATAATATTTGCAACAGGTATTCCTAATTTAATTTAGATCTATAATTTCAAAAATAAAAATGTCAACAATCAAAAATAAATATATAAAAAAAATTAGTACATATTAAATTAATAAAGTCAATTCAAATAATATTATTACAATGTCAGTGTTAATACTTAATTAATTATGGTCAGACAAGAATTCATTAATAGAATAATAACATTTTTCTAGCAAGAACTTCTTTAGTTTATTCTTAAAAGTCAATGGTCTATCCAACAAGACTTTAAAACTTATTGGCAATTTATTAAATAAATTGACTGCTTGATACCGCGGACTATGTTTAACAACACCGAGATGTGGTTTGATTCTATTAGGTAAATCCTTTCTCCTGCTTTCTAGTCTTGTAATATTGTCTACCTCTGTTATTATTTCTGTATGGTGTTTTGAGAGATCACTGAGCAACACTAGGATATACAGACAAGGAGCCGTTAAAATCTCTAACTTAATGAAGAATTCTTTGCATGAATCAATTTGTGGAATTCTAACAATAGTCCGTATGGCCCTTTTTGTAGAATAAAAGCACTCTCAATGTTATAGCTGTAACTAAAACCCCATAACTTAATGCTGTATCTAAGTCTTGATTCGATCAGCGCATGATAAACTATTTTAAGTTCCTTAAGCCCTATCAGATCTCTTAAGCTTCTCAAGGCATAGCACGCAGAACTAATTGAATTATTTAATGCAACCAGTTCCTGTTTCCAGTTTAAAAAGGAATCCAAATATATACCCAAGAACACAACAGAATCTACATTCGTAATAAGCTCTTCCTCAACCCTAACCGCTATTTTGTCTTTGTTGCGTGCCGTGGTCTTGAATAACAGGACATTCGTTTTGCCCGCGTTAAGCTTAAGACAATTTATAGAAAACCACCTCCGGAATAAGTCCAATAAGTTATGTAAAATTGCATTTAAAGATTCAATATTATTAGCTGACACAATCGCGTTAGTGTCATCAGCAAACATTACTAAAGAAACTCCTGGTGCAGCAGTAAAGATATATTTGAAAATGTCATTCATGAAAAGTATAAACAGAATAGGTCCCAAAACTGAACCCTGAGGGACACCTGTATTCATTCTCATTAATCTAGATTTTATTGGTTTTTCCTCATTTCCAACCATGGTATTAATTTCAACAAACTGATAT
Source organism: Tuta absoluta (assembly GCA_027580185.1). NCBI lineage: Eukaryota > Metazoa > Arthropoda > Insecta > Lepidoptera > Gelechiidae > Tuta > Tuta absoluta. Next base: position 1,501,051 of record JAQAHW010000023.1, on the reverse strand, counting down.
CTGTTGGTAAGGTATGATTTAAACAGTTGCCACTCTTTTCCTCTTATCCCGTAGTGTTCTAACTTTGCCAAGAGAATATTATGATCCACCAAGTCAAAGGCCGAGCTTAAATCTAAGAAAAGTCCAGCTACCTTAAGTTTTTCATTAATTTTGACTACTATGTCATCAATTAAAGTGTCAATGGCTTCTCTAGTTCCAACACCTACCCTATAGCCAAACTGTCTGTTATTTAAAATATTATATTTATTTAAGTGATTTATGAGCCTATTTTTAATTAGTTTTTCAAGTAGTTTTGATAGAGCTGGCAGCATAGATATTGGCCTGTAATTATTGCAATCTACTCTGGAGCCTTTCTTGTGAATAGGTATAATCTTTGCCAGCTTTAGCTGATCTGGGAACAACCCCTGCTCAAAGCAATTATTACAAAAGTTTGTCAATGTTACTGCTAAAATATCTATATTATTCTTAACAACAGTTATAGGTATTTCGTCATAACCACAAGAAAGTTTCGGTTTCATTTGATTAACCAATTTTTTCAATTCGGCTGGAGTTACTTTATTAAAATTAATATTATCTGTTACCCTATCGACACATTGAGTTAAAATATTCAACGCCTGTATGCCTGATGTCCCCTGATTTGCGTTATTTTTATCAAATTTATTCGCAAAACAGTTTACTACGTCCTCTGAATTTCCTGTCAAAATGTTATTAATTTTAAGTTTAATATTTTCTTTTTTTGATACGGATTTCTTGTTTCGATGTCTGTTAACAACTTTCCAAATTGCCTTAGAGCAGTTCTTTGCCTTTCCAACTTCTTTTTTTACAGATATCTGCCTAGCAGCTATGAGTATTTTACGGTATAATTTTATGTAATTCGACCTGTAAACTTTTAATGAGTTTTCTCCACTCTGTTTATCGATTGTATTGAGAAATCGTTTCATTTTGCTAGACACACGAACGCCATTCGTAATGTAACGAAGTTTTTGCTTTTTTCTCAAATTAATTTTAATTTTTCTTTTTTTAAAAGTATTTCTAAATATAGTATTAAATTTACTTAAAAAACTACTTACGTTAGTTTTTTCTAAACAGCCACTCTGTAAACTTTTTCTGAATTCTGAGTTGCTCCGATCGTTAAAAACTCTCTGTTCTGTCCAGATGAAAGACTCGTTTTTATTATTATTTGAGGCATGAAAGTTCATACCTAACTTACAGAAAATGCCCGAGTGCCCATCTGACAGTCCATTGTCATCGATATCAATATTAATGATCGATTCATCTGGTAAATTGGTGAGAAAATTATCTAAGCACGATTCAGCGGCTCCTCTTACAAAGGTAACTGAAGCATGCAGCGGCCTGAATTTATAACAATTTAGAAGTAACATAAACTCGGACCTTTCCTTTGTATCAAGCAGCAGGTCAACATTAAAGTCTCCCGCAATAAGACAGTTCCTGCTAAAAAAGTGATCCAGTAGCTTTTCGAGTTGCTGCATAAACAATTCAAAATTATTTTTTACTGGATTCCTGTAGATGCAAAAAATATTTATGTTGAAGACAGTGTCTTTGACTCCACAAATTTCAAAAGCCTCCTGTTTGTACAACTGGTCGCATATGTGTAATGACTCACAACTAATACCACAATCACCTAATATTAGAGAACCACCTCTTATCTTTTTTGTACGGGTATTATGAGATAGTATTTGATAATTTTGCACGTTAAAGGACAATATAGATTCCTTCGTTAAAAAATGTTCACTGATACAAACAAATCTAGGCATGTGATCCATTTCATTAAGATACAATTAAAATTCAGTTCTCTTACTTGTTATTCCACAAACATTTTGGTGTAAGACAAGAAACGTCTCTACTGGCTCTCGTAGTGGAGTGGTGTGAGAATCAGAACTCAAGGTATGTATGTTATTGCATCCTATCTCTTTGTCTAGTTCATTTTGTGGCCTACACTGGCCAACGAAAAAACTCTACATTTAAGTCCTTTATGCCATCCACCAAATATGAAAGATCACTAAAAATCACGCGCATTCCCTTGTTATTAAGCTTCCCTGTATTTATATTGAACATGTTATGATTATAAGTAAGATTTAGGTTTGAGTCTAGTAGATAACAATGCTCATTATTTTTTACATCGAAATAGAGCATATTATTGAACATTTCTACTCTCCAGTTAAATATATTTTTATCCCTGCCAATTTTGTACGTAGGAACACAGACAATAATGTTTGTATGTTTGATGTTGCCTAAAATTTCTCTAATATACAAACAAATGTCATTTAGTTTATAAGTACTTAAAAAGTCTTCTTCCCCTATCATCAATATGCAGAAATCTTCAAAGGTGTATTTATCTAACTTTTTTTCAAGTTCCTTCAACATCTGAGTAATGCCAGCGCCAGGATAAATAAAATGGCATAAACTATATTTTTTCGGTAGAGTTTGATATGCAATATTTGATATTTTGTTAGTGTTATTTGAACTCACAATACATATCTTCGCCCTTTTCTCATTATTTATTTCCTTTGAAGTATCATGTAAGTTTGAATGCAAACTATCATTTCTCTTCCCTTCTGTGGGTAGAGTAGTTTCTTTCAAAGATAATTTTGAATTATCAAGTAATTCAGGTGTAGGGCTAAGCCGACTCTCCTCCATCACAGTCTCTTCATACAAAGTCGTGGGCATTTTTCTATTACCTCTTTTTCTTTGTCGCTTTTTTTTATTCGATGTAGTAGATTCCGAACAAAATTGTCTTAATGTATCGAATTTTCGCTTATAAATTGATATATTTTCTTTCAATTTGTAGTTTTCTGACAAGAGAGACTCTATTTCTTGCTCCGCCGATTCTAGGTGACGTGCCAATTCTACTACTTTCTCCCTCAAGAGGTCTAACTCATTATTTTTTAAAATATTGTTCAATTCGGGACAACTCCTTCTAAGACTCGATTGTCCTAGTGTTTCTGGCAAGCTCGACTGGTGCTGCAGGTCAGACTCATCATCTTCCTCGCCGTCAGACTCCAAGTTGTCAGCCAATGAATCAAAGGAGTTTTTAGTCTCTACATTTACTACTATATTATTATTTCTTATGCGATGCGTAACATGCTCTGAGTCGATAGCTGACAATTGCAAGGAATGAAATGAATCACTTGTTTGTGAATTTTCCCCAGTTATTGAAGTCGATTGCATTTCTGTGGAGTCTATACTGGTGCCAGATTTAATTATTACCGCAATATCGCCAATTACATTTTTTTCCAATAATGAACTTGTAATATCTTTATTTCTGCGCATTTCATCACTTCCTTTTGTATTTACTGGGGTGCTAGACTTTTTGTTGCATATTATGCATTTCCAGATTGTTCTCTTTGGGATTTCCATGAGGTTGTACCTTTTGTAAGACACTCCAGAGCATTTATCATTATCAATACATAAATATTTTTTACACATTGAACATTGTATGTATTCGTTTTTCTTGCATATAGTTGAACAGTTTGAGCACGTTTTTTTCAAAGGTGCCATCTTGTCGATACCGCAGGAACTAGAACTGATCTACAGTTAAATGGTTCTCGTAGATCAAGCAAGTCTGCTTCTTATCAGTTTAGCTACTGCACGCTAGGTGGCGCTAGTAGTAGTTCAGTTGCGTATCTCACCGCGGTGTATGTGGTGTGGCATTTACGTCACTTACATCATTACGGCTGTAGATCTGATTGGTCAGCTGATTTTGTTTACATTACCAAAGTTCAAACTTACAACTTACAACGGCAACTCGAGACAAAGGATTTTATATTACGCCGTTTTAACACTTTATTCGTCTAACGAACACAATTTCTTCTGTATCACTACATTCAATAAGGTACTATATGAAGAGTTTTCACTTTAGAGTATGTTTTTTATTTAAACAACACAAATTAGTCACTCAACAAACCACTATCATTGTTCGTGGGTTTTTTCGTAAAGTCTTGGTCCGCTTTATTCACAAACGATTTTACACGTGAATCATAACACCTTTTCGTTATTTCCGAAGTCAAAGTTAATAAAAGTATACTATTGTGATTTTTGATAAATAATTAGTACGGAACCGATGTTTACGCGTGGAGGTGGCGCCCTCTCTCTGACCAAACCCATATCGTGAACGATTGCACACTTCACCGCCAACCAGGCATGGTGTCATGTCCAAGCTGCACAGCCGAGGCAGCCGAAGCTACCGAAGCGTGGCTTAACAATCTCAGCAAATGCCATTGATTAGATAGATGATAACCTTGTGTCCATGTCAAAATGTGCACCAATAATGTGTCCCATCGGGATTATGTCTCAATGGGACTAAACCGATGCAGGTTACTAGTCCCATAACATTACATAATATTTGCGCCTGTCCTTTGTATTTTCTGTGCAATAATGTTTAATAGATAAATATTAACAGCCGCAACAGTCCCCTCTATTGGAAGATTTTACCGTACTCACCACTCTTGGCAGGTGGATTGGCGAGTGCTTCACAGGAAACGCTGCTGCCCATTCCCTGGATGATTATCCCTTAGTCGCTTTTTACTACACAGGTAGAATTTGGGTGATGCTAGTGTAAGCTGGCACCACACATCTACATCCACACGTCCTTTCCTACTAATATTATAAATGCGAAAGTTTGTATCTTTGTTTGTTTGCTACTTCTTCACGCAAAAACTACTGAATCGATTGTAATGAAATTTGGCACACATAAAGAAGGTAACATGGATTAACACATAGGATAGTTTTTATCACCACTTATGCGGGTAACAGCTAGTAAATTATAAAATGTATTATTTGTTTACGTTAAGGTCACGCTACGTGTGCGTGCAGTGTGTGGACTTCGACCTGTGTGCATTGTGCGAGGCGGCACACACACACGACCAGCATTACGTGCTGAGAGTGCCGCAGCCCAAACCGCATGTAAGTTCTTCCGATACGTACTTCTTCTTTGCGTGTTGAAGACGAAACTAAATTTCCTTTGTCCAGTATGTCGCCACATTAACAGCGTTTGGAGTGGCTGCCAACAGATTTTCAAGCGTGCAGGTGTCGGGACACGCTGGGCATTCTAACATATGGGACATGCTCTGTTGGACGTGGGACAGCACCACACTGGCACTGCTCAGAATCGCTGTAGCCCCACCGACATAGAATTTCCTTGCAACGACCAACCTGTGTTCGAAGTCGGTTCAGAGATTTCCAAACCGTCGCTGCCTGGAGGGAGGAATTCTTGTGTCGTAACATACGGGGGTTCGAGCGTTGCGGCACCTTTCCATAGGCATGTTCTGACCTGCATGGGATCGGATACGTACTGAAACATAATAAACAGTGTGTTAGGGACGGTGTACCGAAAACTTTGCAGGCATGATTAGACTATGAAACTAAACAACGTTTAATATGGGGACTTTGATGAGAAACGAATATAAAATATCAGTCAGCTGATCGCGAATTTGGTATGGGAATGTCGATCTTTTTCTCCTTTACCATCATATCCTCCATAGTAAAAGTTGTACAGTTTCATGGTCTGATCATGCCTGCTAAGTTTTCGGTACACCGCCGTCCCTTACATCCCGTATAGGGTGAAATTTTACCAGTGACCGATACCGAAAACTAAGGACGTGTTGGTGATAATGCACTACTTTCCCCAAGGAACATAGGTTGAAATATGAAATGGACCTCCCATACCTACAGAGTGTACTAGCGGGCCTTCAAGTTTTCTAAAAAAGTTAAACTTAACACGGGAAGCGTTTTAGGAAGTATCATCGCGAGTGAGTGTTCACATACTGCCGTTATACTCTTCTCGCACCAATATGAGTGAGCGAGATAGCAATGCATTCCACTTGCGTTTGTGCTGTCGTTCTTTTGACTCGCGCACGAAAAGCCGACAATCGTTGGAGCACGGGAAGTGGCAGCGGCATGACGAGTAGAAGCGCGAGTATACTGTTCACATATTCGCGTTGCCCACTTCCCTTACTATTTCCCTGCCCATATTGGCATCGTGTGAACGTGCTATTAGATAGCCTTGCACCAATGTTTGGCTACGGCGCGGCGATAGCTTTAGGGTTCGCCTATTTTAGGTCCTGAAGTGTGCTAGGTTTTGGACAGCCGTTATTTGGACGGCTCCACAATCGCACTTATCATCGGCTGAATATTATTATTATATTTTTTTTTTTTTTTTTTTTTATTAATGATGGGTTTGCTCTTGACTCTAGTCTAGGTCATAGGACAGAGACAGAGTCTAAGATGGAGCGAGCTCACCCAGAAGAAGCCTGTTCACTCTTACTTTGAAGAGATTAGGGTTGTATGCTTTTGGAAACACAGACGCAGGAAGTGAGTTCCACTCTTTAGCAGTGCGCATTATAAATGATGACTGGAAGCGCTTAGTCCGAATTGGTGGAATGGCTACCAGGTACGGATGGTATTCGGCGGTGCGTCTGGATATCTGATGGTAGACGGGAGCTGGAACAAGGTCGTGAAGCTCTTGAGCAGACTCTCCGAAGTACAATCTATAAAATACCGACAAGCAGGCAACCTTGCGGCGATGTGCCAGGCTATGTAGCTTGGTGTCCACCAGTTTTATGTCGCCTATGAGCCTCCTGGCCCTGCGTTCCACCGAGTCAAGAGCGGCAAGTTGGTATTTGGCTGAGCCATCCCAAAGGTGACTGCAATACTCCATGCAGGATCGGACTTGTGCTTTGTAAAGAGTTAAAAGCTGTCCAGGCGTAAAGTATCGCTTCACTCTATTCAGGACGCCCAGCTTTTTAGCCGCCGTCTGAGCCTTGTACTCGATGGTCGCGCCGAAGTTTAGATTTGATGTCAACTCCATGCCTAGAAGCTCAAGCCTGTCAGTGACTGGGACAGATGTACCCCGAAAAGTAGGTGTCCAGTCGAAAGGACTCCTTTTTGCAGTGAAAAGACACGCCTGTGTTTTGGTGGCATTGAATGAGACCAGATTGTCGTCGCCCCATTGGGAGACAAGACTTAAGGTCAGATCTGTTCGCTCTACCATGGCCTTTCTTAACGAACGTATTTCATCCCCACTGGTCCCTGCACCTGTCAAGTATCTCTCTGAAACGGTACTATCATCTGCGTATCCAACAATACCATGCCGAAGGAGGTCATTGATGTGCAGCAGGAAAAGAGTTGCAGAGAGAACAGACCCCTGAGGAACTCCGGCATCAATGGCCATTAGGTCAGAGGAGCAGCCGTCAACGACTACTCTGATGGACCGTTCACTAAGGAAGTCTGAAATCCAAGTACAAAAATCAGCTGGGATGCCATAAGCAGGAAGCTTGCTGAGCAGACTTGCATGCCAGACCCTGTCAAAGGCCTTCGAGATATCGAGTGAAACGGCAAGTGCTTCGCCGTTTTTCTCGATGGCTTCGCCCCAGCAGTGCGTGACATACACAAGAAGATCACCAGTAGACCGCCCCCGGCGAAAGCCATATTGACGGTCACTGAGAAGATCATTGTCTTCAAGGTAGGTCAGCAACTTACTGTTAAGTACCCTCTCCATGACCTTGCATAGGATGGAGGTAATGGCAATTGGACGGTAATGAGCAGGGTCGGCACGGTCGCCCTTTTTGGGAACTGGTTGCACATTAGCAAGCTTCCAGGCCCCCGGCACCGTTCTTTCTTTAAGAGAGAGGCGGAACAAGCGTGTCAGCACAGGAGACAGTTCAGGCGCACATAGTCTTAATACTCTCGCTGGTATGCCATCAGGTCCGCTGGCCTTGTTCACGTCTAGACTGCACAATACTCTTCGAACCTCTTTAATGTGTACTGCGATCTCCGACATCGAAGAATCGCAACGAGGTACAGTAGGTGGTTGTTTGGAGCCAGCGTCCAGACGTGAGTTGCTTGCAAACAAGGAAGCAAACAAATTTGCTTTCTCACTTGCAGAGTGAGCCAGCGATCCATCAGGTTTCAGCATTGGAGGTAAGGTTGGACGACAGAAATTAGTTTCAACCGCTTTGGACAGGGACCAAAACTTTTTACTACCCGGAGGGTGTGATGCTAGTTTGGCCCCTATTCGTCCGACATGGTCAAAACGTGCCTTACGTAATACCCGTTTGCAGGACTTATTGGCAGAGTTGAAGGTTCTTTTCTTCGCGCGAACCCTACGTGCTCTTAATTTGCAGTCGCGAGCCTTGACCCAAGCTTGGTATGCCGATTCTTTACGCGCCTCAGCTTGGGCGCATTCTGCGTTAAACCAAGGCTGGGCTTTGTGACCGAGCGGGATGTCGGAGAATGGAATAAAATATTCCATCCCCTGCCGAATCACGTCCGCAACCGCATCTGCACAACACGAGGGGTCACGCGAGGAGAAGCACACTTGACGCCACGGGTAAGATGCAAAGAAGTGCCGCATCTCTTCCCAATCTGCTGACTCGTATCTCCAAACTCGCCTCGTGCCCCTGGGGCTGTCATCGAGAGGAGAGCAGGTCGATACGGATTTCACCAGACAGTGGTCGGACGTTCCCAGCGGAGCTGAGACCGAAACTGAATGACTGTCTGGATCAGTTGTCAGCAGCAAGTCCAAGCAATTGGGTGTATGGCCGTCGATATCCGGTATCCGCGTAGCTACATTCACCAGCTGGGTCAGATCTAGCGATAATGCAAACTTTCGCGCCTCTAGCCCAGCATGGTCAGTTTTCTGGAACGGGAACAACCACTCCTTATGGTGGGCATTAAAGTCCCCCAGAAAAGTTAGCTTCACTGTCGGGTATCTTTGCTGTGCTACGTCTGTCGTTTCAACGAGGTAATTGAAAAGCGCTGTCGTCTCTTGGTCACCGCTGTGCGATCGGTAGACGCCGACATATAGAGTTTTCTCCACGCCAGAGTCCTCCAGTAGCCAAATGGCAGAAAAACCCGATTTCTCAAAGCAACGGAGACGACGACAACAAATGTCATCGCGGACATACACACAGACCCCAGCTTGCTTCTTGAACTTATGCTCAAGAGAGTAACCCGGGTAGTTGAGGTACGCCACGTCCGACGGTGTTGTTATCTTCGTCTCCGTTAGGAAGAACAGGTGCGGCTTCTCGGTCTCAAGGTGGTGATGGACCGGATCAAGATTGGAGTGCAACCCTCGGATGTTAGTGAGGTGCACTTTTTTTGGGAGGAAGTGCAGCCGTTGTATAAACCTATTCTTCTTTTTTACTTTTTTCATAATTTGAGAGTTTGTGGGGGAAAAGTTGTATTGTCGAGGCGCATTTCAGTTAACCACTGGAACACTAGAGCTTAACCGACCTATGGGAAACTCATTTGGAGACTGCGGGGACGCCCGAACCCCCCCGAATATGGCCACCGGGTCCTCCCATCCAGTCGCCAGCTGGCACGGTGGAGCATATCGGGATTTTTCGCGAGTTGGCGGGGCAGCCTTTGGCACGTGGCTGGCGTGCTACTTGGGCCCCCTACTGACTGCGGTCGGCCAACGGCTGGCACCGTGCTTCGGATCCCGCTACCCTCCAGAATGAGTTACCCGGTACAGTATCGCCCAGAGTCCAAGACCGATTCTGAATAGCGCAACTGACATCCTCCAATTCCCCCAAAGGCACTGGCACTCCCACACACTGACGGAACGCAGCAAGCTACTTGGCGCCAGACTTCGATATTTGATCATTTGTTGTTGTAGAGTGAGGTAATGGCGGTGTTACGCATCATCCGACACGCGCTGGTGATGGACGCCATTGTCGACGTCTCCGCGCATACACAGCCGTGAGTATACAGGGTGTTAGGGACAGCCCTCCGAATACTGATAGGGTGCATGCAGACCATGAAACTGAACAACTTTCTCCTAGAAACATATGTCAGGAAACGATAAAAATAATCGAACTCCCCACACAAAATCACGATCAGCTGCATTTACTATGGGGAGTCAACTTTTGTATACATTCCCTGAAATATTTTCTTATGGAAAGTTGTTCAGTTTCATGGTCGAAATATACTCTATCAGTATTCGATGGGCTGTCCCTTACACCTTATATTATTCTTAAATCACTACATAGTATAACATTAAGTCGCTTCCCGTTTAAATAACTGTACAGGAGTACTGGAGTACCTACTTTTATTTATTTCTAAAAGCAGGCATTTGAATGTTACATTTTCCCGGCATACATACACACATATATCACGCCTATATCCCTTGCGGGGTAGGCAGAGCGTAAACGGCCGTAGAAACTGACATTTGCGCCATGTGTGTCCAACAATTTAGATTCAATCAGTAAATTGTGTATCAGGTATCGTATCACCATAGTTATATAGGTTTTCAGCCCATCGCTTAAAATTGCAAAACACATGTAACCCTCGAGTCCCTTAGTCGCTTCTTACGACACCCACGGGAAAGGAGTGGGGTGATGCTATTCTAAGCTGATATCACACTGTATCGTTTCATATGTTTATAATTGTGGCGGCGCGCATGCGTTCCATATTCAAGTCCTGAAACGCCGTATAGAAGTTATTCCGCCGAACGCTATATATACAACTTCCAAACATGTCCGGATGGAACAGTCATTCCCCTGATCACAACTCCCGACCAGGCGAGTAGATACCCTTTTCCTCACTGTCGTCACTCGGCCTACTAGCCTCATCATCACTTCACTCCTCCTAAATAATCATGCGATTAGCGGATAGTAACCCTGCCTTTCTGATAGTACGCGGAGGCTCGTTCGTGGCTTTTATCCACACTAGACACAAATATTTGTAAAGTTACCTGGGTGTTTTCTGTGTATAATATGTATTTATTTACAAAAAAAAGTACATGTGTAATAATATCAGCTATTTAGTACCCATTGTACAAGCTATGCTTAGTTTGAAGCTAGATGGCGCTGTGTGAAATGTCCAGGATATTTATTATTATGCCGTGTAATGCCGGCTTAGAATAGCATCACCTTATTTCTTTCCCGTGGGAGTCGTAAGAGGCGACTAAGGGACTCGAGGGTGTGTATTGCAATTTTAGGCGATGGGCTGACAACTTGTCTCTATGGCGATGCACAGTTTTCCGAATGACCCTCAAATATTTGTCAGACGTGGCGAAAATGTCCGTTTTTTGCGGCCGTTTACGCTCTGCCTAGCCCACATGTATGCGTATCATTTATTTATATCCATTTGTTGTGTTTCCAGTGACGTCGAGGTTGTGAAAGTAGAACTTGAGGATCTGATCGAGCAACAGAATCTTGAGATGGAACAGTCTGATGTAGAATTTAACATTAATAAATATCAGATTAAAACAGATACGAACGGTTGTAATCGAAGTATTCGCGAAAAAGATCTGATTGAGTCTAAATTAGTTCAATATAAAAAGCACAGCAATAATGAAATGGATACTAATAATTCCGAGAATGTACCTGAAAGCTTAGATCCATTAGTTGAATCTAACTCCAATACTTTTCAATCGAAGCCATGCGAAAATGTTATAAATATTGAGCAAAATAGTCCGAAATCTGAGACAAATTCGAAATTACAGCGAGATGTTGATCAAGAAAAAGTAATATCGACGGAAGAAAATAGAAAAAAAAGAAAAAATATTCTATCTGAGAATCTTGATGAATATTATTGTCTCAAAAAGCGAAAAACTGTCAGCCAATCTTTACATACTCATCTGAAACCAAGATTGAATATGTCATCCAGAAGTTTCGAACAAAAATATCCATCATCAAATAAATCATCAACACAGAATATTTCGACTCAGAAAAAAGGTATGTATAAGATTTCTGTTCTTTTATCTATACAGGGTGTCAGCAAAAGTACTGCGTTCCTTTGAAAGGATTACCCAGCACGTAATCTGAACAAGTTGCCCCAAGGAACATGGGTCGGAATGGAATATACAGGGTGTAAGGGACGGTGTACCGAAAACTTTGCAGGCATGATCAGACTATGAAACTGAACAACTTTGACTATGGAGCCTATGTTTGGAAACAATTTTTTTTTCGATTTTCCATAGAAAGTCAGTCAGCTGATCGGGCATTTTGTATGGGAGGTCGAAAAAAAATTCTCGTTTACCAACATAGATTCCATAGAAAAAATTGTTCAGTTTCATGGTCTGATCATGCCTGCAAAGTTTTCGGTACACCGTCCCTTACACCCCGTATAGGGTGATATTTTTCTAGTGACCGATAGCGAAAACTCAGAATGGGCTGGTGATAAGGAACTACTTTCACCAAGGATCATAGGTTGAAGTACGAAAAAAAACTTGGCCCGCCAAATAAAAATTCCTGTAAACAATTTCAGTTATAGTATGGGAGGTAATATTTATATTTATGCTTTGTTTTATGTTCATTAGGAAAGTTGTTCCTTATCTCCAGCTCCTTAACCATAAATTTCAGTATCGGTCAAGCAGTTATTTTTTACATTTCATTTGATATAGAGGTAAATGATACTAAAATCTCATCCATCAACATTTGCTATTTTTTTGTAATTTAAAAAAGCTTGCAATATTTCTTACCGCGTGTAGGATTTGAAAATGCGACTTTCGCATCACTAGAGGCGACGCCTCTTTCATTTGGACTACTGCTGTTCATCTATTGTCTGCGAATTTTGCAAGTGTATCTTGAGGCCAATAACGCGTGGCACGGCTGCATCTACCGTGTAAGTGTTGCATGCAACTAATACCCATCGACTAATTCATTCTTTACAAATTGAATGTAGCTTATGCGATGAAAACCCAACCCGCAAAGATGAGCCGCGGTAGCCCAGGTGGAAAAGGCGTCGCCACTAGTGATTGCGAAAGTCGCAGGTTCAAATCCTGCCCGCGGTAAAAAATTGCAAGTCATTAATATTGTTTTTTAGATTGGGCTCTCAAATTGAATACCTATTATTAAACAAACAAGTATCACTCATTTTGTGGGTTTACGCGACTTACTTGTTTATATGTGGTAGAGAGTTTATCCCTCTACGTTTCGGCTGGTTACGGCAGCCTTCTTCACGGAGGTCGACAGATCACATACGACGCCTGACCGTCAGCTGTGATTGCCGAACACGTGTTCGGCAAAGTCGCGTAAACTCACATAATGAATTGAATACCTAACACGGGAAGTGTTTCAAAATTTTGGTATTCAGCATTTGTTCTATGTTTCAGCGCCTGTTGTGGTTTCGCAGTGCCGAAACCTGAAGGAAATAAGCACTACTCGAGTAAAGCGGCGCATCAAGTGACACGATGACACGCTTAGAACAGATTTCTAATCATCCCTGAGTCCTGAGTAGGACTTCTTTTTACCATGTGAAAATGCCTTATTCTCACTGGAAAACGGTAAGCAGTGGTTGTAACCTAATCTAATTGATTAAGTAGGTACTCCAGGCGCGCTTCTATTATTGTTTGTTTAATATCTTTAATATCTTGGACATTTCACACAGCGCCATCTAGCCCCAAACTAAGCAAAGCTTGTACTATGGGAACTAGATAGCTGATACTATTACTTATATACTTTTTTTTTGTAAATAAATACATATTATAAATAGAAACACCCAGACTAAACAATATCTGATAATGACTTAACAAATATTTGTGTCTTGTGGGGATCGAACCCACGACCCTCGGCGAAGCAGGCAGGGGTACTATCCGCTACGCCATCGGCTCAGTCAACTTGTGATTGTGTTTGACTTGTTTGTTTAAGTTTAATACATAATGATGTGATAATAAATTAATTTAATCTTATCTGTATTCTTAAAAAATAATTTTATTCTTCATTGTTTGTGTAAATATTGCGAAAATATATTATTTATTAAGAAAAAACTGTGCATTTTGTTATTTAGATCGACAATATCCATACCCAGATGACCCCAGAATCAAGATTATTTATTTACCGGATTAAATCCGTACTAATATTAAATATTATACATCTGAGAGTTTGTGTGTGTATGTATGTTTGTTACCTCTTCACGCTCAAACGGCTTGACTTATTTGGATAAAATTCGGAACATAGGTAGGGTATAACCTGGAATAACACATAGGCTACTTTTTACCGCAGGAAAAAAACTATTACCAAGGGAAAATGAGTGGCATTGGGTGAAACCGCTGGGCGGAAATCTAGTTTAAGGTCTAGTCAGCGGAGCCAATTCTCGCGAGATTATAAAGAGTTGTGCGCAACTAATTATATGAGTGAATTAAGTAAATTAGTATGATACGTAGTATGATTCTTTGCAAAAACGTTATTGCAAAGTCGAGCCGCTGACTATAATCTGGCCCAACAATTAAGGTTCGGCTAGCATCAAGGTGACATTAAAAGTGGAGCTCGAATAGTGTGTGGCGTAGGTATGTAGTGAACTTAATGCTACGTCCTATTGCTATGCCCTTTATACGTCTGTGGTTCACACCATGCTCCTGCCACTGCCGCGAATATTGCTCGACATACTTCCGCGGAAGTATCAGGGTCATTCTACCATACAACGAAATTTGTGTTCGCGTCTTGTGATTCGAAAATTATCGCTTGTAGGTTGGTTTATTTTTGTTTATATTTTAAAATGCCACATATACTGCAGAACAGTGGACGACAATATTCGATAATGTTATAATTTCGCAGATTTTTCCTGTCAACAGTACGTGATAGGGGAATTGTGCTCAAGATGACATACTCTGATAAGACGACACACCATTAGTTTTGGTTTAAATATTCGCACTAGAGCGGGGCCCATGACGTTTTCGGGAGTGCCTGTAGGTGGCGCTGCTACCCCAATTTAGTAATGGCGGATTTGGAACAAGCGTGGGTAATTATCGCATATTTTCGCAATTTTGTGAAGGAAAAAGTTTTGCATGCACTTTAGTTTGGTGAAGAAAACATAAATAAGGTGAGGATCTTTGGTTTGGAGTATTTTGCAATGTGAAATAACATTAAAAAAGGGCACAATTAACGCTAAAAGCGCTTTCAATCCTAAAAGTTTTCGTCACAACAAGTAAAGTTTGACTTGCGGGGTTACTGGGTAAGACGACATACAAGGCGTGGGTCTAAGATGGCATACTACTGCTGCAATGGATTATTTAGCCGCTCTAAGCCAAAAACACTGGGTAAAGTGTCAGCTGTGTTCCAGCTGGTGCCATACGCTATACGCTGACGTACCGGCTAAAAAAAGCTGTTTACTTGCGAATTATGTGAATTAAAAAATATTTTATTGGGTCATAGACGACATACCGTAAAAGTCTAAGATGACATACTATGTCATTTTATCCTTATAATATGTCGTCTTACACACATCGACCTATGTGTGATTTTTGTTTAATTTCTCATTTTATGTTAAGCTAATTGTTTAAAAATTAGAAGAATATGGTTAATTTTGAAACGTTTAATAATACCAATAAATAGCTGATCTCATATGTCTTCATTTATTTCCACAATCTGTTCTCAAACAAAAAGTATGTCATCTTAAGCACAATTCCCCTATGTCACGTTCTGTCGACTGTTCGCGTGAGGCCGACTAAGGTTTAGCAGTAATTATAAAATAAACACATTTAATAATGACACCACAGACCCTCTGTACTGAACCTCTACATTCTGAACTTACAATCCCTAGAAAATCAAAAAATTTAGGCCTAAACAAAAGAAATAACAAGTGATTCTACAAGCGTTATAGAAATCTTGTCACATCAGTCGACAATAGAAAATTTCACTGCCATATTTAGATTTTTATTTATTTCCTTCATTTAGTAGGATTAAATGGCAGCACTTTAATCACTTGTTATGGCAAACGCGAAGAATTTCGATCAAATTGTTATTTGTAGCTCAAAATTTATATGAAAACTAGTTCTACAGCCGTGTCAAAGTTCATGAGTCACTTCTAAAATTGATATACAAAGGGTAAGTTACAATTCAAAAATATTTGCATGGCTGGGCCATGTTGTAAACGATGATATTTGTTCTAAAACTGATTAAATTTAACATAACGTCAATATTACATTGTCTTAGTGCCGCTATTCTAAAATTCCTCACATCTGTCGACGTCACGTCTGTCGACAGTCTGGTCGACAGAAGTGACATTATACGACAGAAGTGATTTCTAGAATACTAAAACGGGTTAATTTTATATACAGGCCGTTTCTACGAAGTGTGAATGCCTTTAACAAAGATTATTCTTTATAATAACTGAAAATTACATGAAAAATAACATGGTTTGTGGTATTTGCAAGTGTCCATGCTTACTCTGTTCTGTATACAACAAGGTGTCGAGATATTATTGTCTGAAAATTTTACCAGCTGAAATATTTTTGAGTAAATAAACACGTGAAACTGCACAACTTCTCGGATGAATTAAGGTCGAGATGTAACATACTATTTGTACCTTCCATACTGTTTCTTCTTGTATAGAAGATCCTTTCTGGTATTAATTTATGTTCATCCAGGGAAGTAAGTAGGTTTTGATTTTGTCCTTAAATGTAAAAAAGAAGTAAACAGAAGGAAAAAAAGCGTAAAGGGAGAAACTTTCGGCACAGCAGAAAGAATGGGTTAAAAAAAGAAGAAAGAGTCAGGATTGATTAAAAGTATTTATGAACATCTTCCAAGCTCCAATTAATAAAACACGAGGAGTTGTGAAAACTTGCTGAAAAATAAAGCATCTGGAAGAAACAGAAAACCGAATGCTAAATGATACACCTCCATCGTCGCTAGCAGCAACTTCTAGAGCTTTAAAATCTGATTTAGTTCATCATAGTATCACCATCTAAAGTAGAAGATAATTTTTGATTATTGTCGACAAAAGTGATGTCAAACCTGTCGACATTTCTTGATTATTTTTTTAACTATAATTTAGAAGGCTATGACTGTTTAATTTGCAAGCATAGTGTCTTATGTAGTTTTATAAGTTTTTAGAAGTATTTATTGTTTATGTTTGAATTTAGATTTATTAAATTTTGTAATATTCATCACATCTGTCGCATTTGTGTCACGTCTGTCGACGTTCAGAAAGTAAAAAATCATTTTTTCTAAGTCAATTTTGAATATTGATCTCTCATACTATTTTTCCTAAGTTCTTATGACACCAACATATAATTTAAAATAAAACAAATTAATTGTGTCTGTTTTAATCTAGGGTCCACAGCTTATTTCAAGATTCTGCCTTCACAAACCTTTTGTACCTTTGATGAGATTGCTTATTTTGGTAGTGAGAACATTTGTACCGCAAAGATTTTAGAAATATCGCCATTTTACAGTGTCACAGGGTCCAAATGATTTTATAACCTCAAAATTGAAAAAGCTTCATTATCTCTGCAAAGGATTGATCTACAAACAAAATGATCGCATGGATGCCGTTACAAATCGCAAATCTTTATTTGTACCGCTTTTTTACACCTTGTGAATACCAGATAGAGGAATAAAAGGCGATTAACGCTCATATGGCATTTGGTTGTTGGGCTTTCGTATATCTCCGTAAATATAGCGGTACAAATGTTCTGAAAGAAATCCCAGTAACAATACAAGCGGTACATTACATAGCCACAACCAAAAAAGCCGTATCTGCTCTAATTTACGAGAAAACAACACTGTAAAATTTGCAAGAAAATGATATGTACATGACCAAAGCTCGGCCACGGCACAGTATAATTAATAGTACTAGCATACAGAGTTTTATGTTTTAGTAGCAAAGAATAGGCGCTTATGTTTAATATTTCTTTGACATTATCCGTTTAAGACCTTATCCTATCAGTTCACGCTGAAAACAAAACAAATTCTATAAGAACAAAAAATCATGTTTTCAACTTACTTAATATTTTGGTGACCGTCATTTATTTACAAAAAATTTGTTATTTCGTTTATACTATTTGAAATAGGAAAGTAAAAATTGAGCATAGACATCCACCTTACAGCATAAGTACTTACATTATGATTCCTATTTATTCCTAATCCGCGCGCAATAAGTTTCGAGTAATTGGGATCGATGAACTTGAACTGGCCGGGCAATGGCGGCAGCCGGCCAGCCATTTTTTTACAAGCCCGCAAATCAAATTCAAACCCGCTCATATAAACACATACAAGGTCATGGTCATTTCATATTGCCGCACATTGTATTCGGGCGTATTTCTTGGACGTTGTCTGTCACGTAATGGAATTCCTCAATTTTGAACATGTTTATTTTCCCAAAATGTGTGTCTAAATTAATTATTTTTTAAATATAGTACTTGAAAAGTATAATTATTTCTATAAATATTAATTAGATTTCGCATAAAATGAAATGAAAAATGTAGTCAGTCAATTATCAGTTCCATTACGTTACGAAATTGAGGTGTTATTAAAGTTAAACTACTCAGTTAATTGCAAAATCAGTATGTATGTTGGATAACTAAGGACAATAGTAATAAAAACAAATATCACATTCCTGATATTTTCTTCACATAAATGGCACAGAATCATAAATATGACATTACGTTACGTTTGTGTACAAAACACCTTATAACAATATCAGTTATACTGTTTTAAACGACATATAGTGAAATATTTCTATAAAAATATATACTACGTTCTATAGTCTTTTTATTAGTCTTTACGTTGCAAAGATTATAGTAATACTTATTTAATTATTAATTTTTAAAATCACAACCACAATGAGACACGTCACGAATGGAAAGTGATGTGACGTAAAGGAAATAAGGCACTGGTCACATTACAAAAAATGGGACAATTTTAGAAGCTAAATATTTCGTATTTATGTAATATTTAAAGGAACATAATAACCAATTAAAAAACCACAAAAAATCTAGTATTCTTTAAGAATACCTATAAAGAAAATTCGAATCGTACCAGATCTCGAAAATACATTAAAAGAAATCCCAATTTTATTCTTCGTGAACCCAGCCTAAGAATTCCATACGTTACAACTTTTGGTTCCCTTGTACATCACGTCATGTATGGAAGTAACGTAATTTGATCCATCGGCAATAAAATGCAAATATTGAGTAAATTAATGCAAATTATTACAATTAACTAGTACTACCAATCAAAAGAAGACATACGGAAACAGATAACATAACAGACTCAATAAGAAACAGGGATCTTCCCTTTGAAAACAACCGTTTGTAGTGGAACAAAAATTTGGACCACGATGCGCACCATCACTTCAAACCATGTTTTTGACAAGAATGTTGTGAAAACTAGAATATAGCGGCCGCGCATAGTGTGAAATTGTTGCCATTTATCAAAATAAAGTAATGCATGGTAGAATTTCACATCTTAACTGGGAAAAAATACTCCGTTACGGGTAGTGGAATTTCCACCTAACGTAATTCTAAGGACAACAAAACTTTTAATTTATTTAATTATTTTTATATGAAATCGTATTTTAAATGATAAATATTTTGAAACTAGGATATATAGCCTATAAGCAAAACAAATACCACTTATGGAAAAGGTGTCTGTAACGTAAAAAATACACAACAAATGCGTTACGGTAGGCATAGGACACGCGAAATTTTGATGATTTTTAACATATTTACCTATTTTTTTCAAAGATTTAATATTAAGCCCAACTTTATTTTATTTTTAATGGGTAGTATATTTACTAATTTCAATGTTCAATAATAGAGAAATACGTAATGAAGCAACAGTTCGTTAGAAAATATGTCTGAAGTCAGGGGACACGCCAATTTTTAGCGGACAACGTCCGAGAAATAAGCCCATTCCCGATTCGCGAACGCACCACGAACAAATTAAGGTAAAATGGCGGCAACCCTGACATGTCTTATCTGACACACACAAGCATTTTATCGTTAGCGTTCATCTACGCGAGCTTAGACTGTGTGCGTAGCAACGCGTTTGTTTCATACATTTGAGCGCCAGTGTCCGAGGTGTCGCCACGGTGTTCACTTTTAGACTTTTAGCAGCTTTAATATGCGGATTTGGATTCTGATTCCGATTTGCACTTTATACCGACCGAAATATATTTCATTTTCTTCAAACAAGTAACTAATACATAGATGGACCGTCAAAGAAATAAAGTTTGTGTGGTGAAGGCGAAAATTGAAATTCAGTCGCGTCAGTTACAAACCATAAACGTTTTACACACATATTGCCTTCGGTAATCGTTCCTGTAGTTTCGGAGATTAGCCCGGTGAAACAGACAAACAGACAGACAAAAATATTGAAAAATATAAATTATGAAATTTGTTCTAATCATAATTTCACATCATCTACGATTAGTTTTTCGTTAATTTGTTCAATACACGGGTTTTATTCTTTTATTATATGTATAGATTGGTCCTCTTATTTTTTTTAATTATGGTCACCCTACGAATTGACCATAATGACAAGTTGCCGAAGGTAATATGAGTGGCTTGTTGCGAGATTGTGTCCCTTAGTTTAGGTTTGGCTAAGAATGTGGTAAGAAATTGGCTCTCACAATTGTCTTACGTGGCCGCGGAAGATTTGTTAACAGAAGTAATATAACACTCAAACACACATTCACACATACACACACACAAATATGTATATATATATGTATGTACACTATATACACACACATATAGACACACACTCATTATAACACGTTAACACGCTTTCATAATTTAAATTTTGTCATCTTTCTTTGTTATTTTATTGCATGTTCCTAAGAATAAACACACAATATAATTGTAACATCTCTTATGTTATGTAAGGTTCGCTAATCAAAATGTTAAAATGGAAATTGATATTACTCGGATTCCCGCGGTACAGGATTTTCCTAGTGCGGGATCCAAAGGTTAATTTGTAATAGGCTTAAGATTACTGTTAAATAAAAGAACTTTGAACTTTGAACTTTGTTAAACGCTTCTCGTAATGTAAATAGACGAATAATACTATATTTGGCCTGCGCCATACAAACTTTATTCCTTTGACGGTCAACCAATTTATTTGGTACTTGCTTGAAGAAAATGAAATATATTTCGGTCAGTATGAAGCGCAAATCGAAGTCCAGAATCCGAAATCCGCATTAATCCGCTGCTAAAAGTCTAAAAGTAGAACACCGTGGCCGAGATTTGGTAATGTACATATCATTATCTTGCAAATTTTACAGTGTTGTTTTCTCGTAAATTAGAGCAGATACGGCTTTTTTGGTTGTAGCTATGTAATGTACCGCTTGTATTGTTACTGGGATTTCTTTCAGAACATTTGTACCGCTATATTTACGGAGATATACGAAAGCCCAACAACCAAATGCCATATGAGCGTTAATCGCCTTTTATTCCTCTATCTGGTATTTACAAGGTGTAAAAAAGCGGTACAAATAAAGATTTGCGATTTGTAACGGCATCCATGCGATCATTTTGTTTGTAGATCAATCCTTTGCAGAGATATTGAAGCTTTTCCAATTTTGAGGTTATAAAATCATTTGGACCCTGTGACACTGTAAAATGGCGATATTTCTAAAATCTTTGCGGTACAAATGTTCTCACTACCAAAATAAGCAATCTCATCAAAGGTACAAAAGGTTTGTGAAGGCAGAATCTTGAAATAAGCTGTGGACCCTAGAAAAAAATAGACACATTAAAGTTAATTTTGAAATTTATTATTTTTTATTTGCAACTCCGTAGAACCACCCATCAACGCGAGCGAGTGTACCCACACGGAGCCCACACTTGCCCACACTGCTCTTCCACTCTTCGCGCAGCAATACGAGTGAGCTAGATAGCAATACATTTGACTCGTGCTCGTGCTGCAAGAAAAATCGCTAATGGTGGGAGCACGGGAAGTAGCAGCGGCATTACGAGTAGCAGTAGCAGTGCGTGTAACCTGCTTACATGCTCGCGCTGCCCACTTACTTACCTTGCTTTCGAGAGCATGAACGCGGCTGAAAGTGTATGCCGGCCTTTATCGGGATTCATGAAACGAATTTCCTATTCGGCAAGAACTGGCAACATTGATCGTCATTTCCGGTTGTCAGCTGTGTTCTCCATCGCTTTCCAAACCTATTTCGATTTTCTCAAAGAAAGAAAACGTCAGGCCATTCAACATGGGCTTGAAATACGCGATCAAAAGCTAGTTTTAGCTGAAATATTGCTCTAATTGTAGTGTTATCGTTACTATAGTTTCATTTTACATGTACGTTGTGTAACTTATAATTTAGTTGAAAATGGATACGTTTATCGTAGGATACCTCTATGGCGTTTGTTGATCATTAGATTATTGTGTTCGGTCGATAGTTTTCTTTATATTTTGATGTCTGCTTTTCGTTCGTGATCGTAGTTTTGTTCCCGTTTAAGTGTTTACGAAAATGGTAAAGGAGAAGCCAAACTCTATCAGGATTTACGACGACGAGGGGTTTCGACGCCGCGCGGCGTGTATTTGCGTGCGTTCGGATGCCGAAACGGAGGTTAGCGGGTTATTTACACTGTTTACTTGTTTATTGCAACAATACTTGTTTATTGTACTATCATATTTGAGCTGTGGTTAGCTCCGTAGGCCGCCTGGCTTGCGATCATACCTATCGGAGTACAGCATCAAACATCATATTATTGCCTTTCATCGTGTGTGAATGCCACTGCCTATTTAGATATCAGAGTAAAGCTGGCTGTATCGTCGACACTATCTGAACCTAATATGACACGAATTAGAGCAAATCCAATGCTAAAAACTGTCATACTTCTGTTTATGAATAGTGCTTATCTATCAGGTGCTCCTGGTAACATCTTCACGGAGGCCGGACAACTGGGTGGTTCCGGGCGGGGGAGTGGAACCGGAGGAGGAGCCATCAGTGACTGCAATGAGGGAGGTGCTGGAAGAGGCCGGAGTCATCGGCAAGCTGGGCAGATGCCTCGGAGTGTTTGAGGTACTGATCACTTACTAGACCTATTTTAGTTCCCCTCTTGTAGCCATGCTTTTGCCATAGCTTTTGCAGTACAAATAGCTGTATGCATACATACTTGTAGATGCAGTATTTTGTAGACATTTTTTGCCCTTCAATGAAGTGTTTAAACTATATTAACCACTTCGCTCAGGTCGAATTTTGCAACAATAGATTTGTATTGTTCTTCAAGCACACATGTGTGCTTTTACGAGCGGGGTAGTTAAACATTAACTTTATGGTAGCAAAAAGGGAACAAGGAAAAACAATGTCCTGTAATCAAAAGGTCCCCAGCAGATAGGCTTAAAACTGTTAACACTTCAAGTGGGTTCTATTGTGCAATAGACCTCTATTGATGCAAGACAGACATGAGAAAACTAAACTAATGCCATCCAAATAGCTCCTTACTAAAAGAGATGAAAACTTTCACTAGCACAAATCTGATGGCCATACCATAGTTTATTTCAAAATCTGTTGCTCGCTGAATGAAACCAGGTTATAATTTTAAACAAATGTAGGTCAAGATGATGCTCAAAATAATTAGGTGATAATCACCTTTAATTACCTAAATTTACAGTTAAAATCTTCAACCCAATTTATCATGCATAAGGTCATTAACCTAATAAAGGTCAATACACTACATTCAGAACATTATTTGATCAGACAAGCAATTTATAATTTAAAACATGCTTAGTGACAATCAGGAAATAAGATAACCTTGAGAGACTTACTTTGTTATTAATTCTGTACAAATCAAGGAAAAATATATGTATTTGCCTTATTTATTAAATGTAATCTGTATCCAAAAAATTTAGAAGCAGTATATTTCCAGAAACATTTTGCCTTTTTCCTTTGCCGAGTGGGCAGTGCGTTAACCTCTGTAAGAAATAGGGTCACTATTGCCACGTCTGAGGAAATATTTGAGGACCGTGGCAGATGATTTGTGTATAGCTTGGGTTGGTATGAGATCTACCTTCTAGCGGTCCACCCCGGGCATCGGCAACACAGGCTTGCCTGTGGATAAGTCCGGCTGAACAATCCCACTAAGCAGTGGAAGGCTCCGTAAGGGGCCGCCTGGCTCGCGACCACCATCCCACCGAAGTTTGGCGCCAAGTAGCTTGCAGCGTTCCGTCAGTGTGTGGGAGTGCCAGTGCCTTAACAGGCTTCTTCTGGGTGAGCTCGGTCCATCTTGGACTCTGTCTCTGTCCTATGACCTAGACTAGAGTCAAGAGCAAACCCATCATTAATAAAAAAAAAAGACTATAGTGACAAGTTGTCAGCCTGTTGCCTAAAATTGTATATACATGAAGCCCTCCAGGCCTAGTAACATGCCTACATAATATTACTCTGTAAGCAAATCTCACTTGGCTTCAGTCTAAAGGTTATGTAAACAAGCAATATGTAGACATAGGTATTAATTAGCTAGGAAATTGTTAGTGTAGAAACTCATTAGTGCCTCAGAGTAGGGAGTTTTTCAGAGCGAGAAAAATTAACAAACAATTAAATCATGAAAAACTTGTTAGTGACTCTAAGCGAGGGAATGTTTCAGAGGGAAAAAATTTACAAATAAAATTAAATTGTGAAAAACTTTTTGGCAAATAAGTTACAATGCAAGCCTTAACAACATGAATAAAAAACAAAAAATACTACTTTAGTAGATAACAGAATAAACACAGCTGTTTTTAAACTTTGTTGCATATTTTCCTCTGTCTGAGCTCAAAATTTGAAAATGTTTTTATCATTTTCTTAATTATTGTCTAACAAATGAATATACATACAGGCATGAGCTTTGGAGTTGTGCAGTCCTTTACAAAGTATTCATAAATAAAGTTCACAGTGTTGTGTGTTATTGTGACATAACAAGCTAACAGCAACAACAATCCACTGCTGGAAACACACCCCCTAATCAATATCACAGGTAGAATTGGGGTGAAGCTATTATTAGGAGGCATCACATGGTATACAGTGGTTTTGTGAACACAGTTGTATCTGAGGTTTCTCGTCTTTAGCTTCATTCTAGTAGTTAAATAAATTCCCTTTGAAATATTTCCTTACTCAGTCAGTACATTCACAATTGTTTCAGACCAAGGTCTACTTTTTGCTTCGCTTTCATTGTTTTGCTTAAAAAAGGCTTCTAGCTAACCCTGATAATATCTTTCAATTAAAGTTATTGTATAAATTGTTGTTAAGGATGGAAAAAAAAAAAAAAAATACCTGATTTTACTAGTTATGTAGAAATTTAATTTTAAAATATATGGGGTATAAGACCATGAACCTCTCGTCCTGTTGTCCCCGTAAGCCGTGTCCCCGTGAACGGGGACAGCGGTACTTTAATAAAAAAATTGAAAATTAGTCCCGTTGTCCCCGTTAGCCGTGTCTCCGTGAACGGGGACAGCGGTACTTTAATAAAAAATTAAAAATTTGTCCCACTGTCCCCGTTAGCCGTGTCCCCTTGCACGGGGACAGCGGTACTTTAATAAAAAAAAAAAATTAGTCCCGCTGTCCCCGTTAGCCGTGTCCCCTTGAATGGGGATAGCGGTACTTTATTAAAAAATTAAAATGAGTCCCTTTATCCCCAATGCCATAATGACTTTCAAAAATTATACTATTAACGTGTTATTTTAGTAATAGCTGTGGGTATAAATGTATACCCTCCTTACATCAAATATGTTTTATTAACAATTTTGCATCAATTACCAGGTAGGTATAGTTAATGCAAAATTTTACAAATTTTTGGCCGATTTCCATAATACTAATAAATATTTTTAAATATTTTTTCCTTAACTTCCGGTCCGCTTTTGCGACCGATTCAAGAATATAGATTCTTAGATTTGCTTAAAATAAGAATTCCTTAAAGCTTTACGATACGTGAAATGTAGTTTTTCAAGTCAAATTGTTTAAGAAATAAAGAATTTAATCCATAAAGAATCAAAATGGCACTAAAATTAAGGATTTAAACAACAATTTCAGTTGAACAGAATAACATTTTTGTTTACCCCGTTGTAGAAAAATAGTCCCAAAGTGAACCTATTTTTCGCCATATTTTGCAAATTCTCTTGGAAACGGCTTATTTAATCTAGTTCATTCTAGCCGACAAAAAAAGGTCTTAAAAAATCAACATTTTGAGTTGAGAGTTTTATTTTATCGCGCATTATACGCGTGAAAAGTATACTTTTCTTCTAAAAGTCGGGCGCAAGCGCTTCCCCCCCACCCTCTGTAATCACACATGCGTGATGATAATGACACGTGAAATCTTGACGTCCCATTGTCCCCTTGGTGGTACCTGCGTAATGGGGACAACGGTACAGAAAAATATTGACATCCCGTTGTCCCCTTGGCGGTATCTGCGTAATGGGGACAACGGTACAGAAATATAATAACGTCCCGTTGTCCCCGTAAAGGGGACATGGCCAACGGGGACAACAGTACTAAACGACCATGAAACTACACAACTTTCCCTTAGGAACATATGTCAGGAAACAACAACCTGTGGCACACCTGTGCCTGATATTATCAAACTACAGGCTACAATTTTACAGGTGAAATTCGATCTTCATTGCGAAGTCGGTATTATAATACCAGGAATATGATCCGGCTACGAATTTCACCTGTAGACTTGTAGCCTGTAGTTTCATAACATAGGCACCTGGATGATATTGTAGTACAATAATGTTTAAAGACTATCTGGATAGGGGTGGGCATTCTATGTTTTCCTACAACATTCAAAAGTTAGCTTTAATAAATTTGTTATTTGAGTTAGCTATCATTATCATCATCACACGGCGCAGAACAGGGAGGAATGGAAGAAGCTCTCCAGGGCCCTGTGTACCATCGGGGTACCATAGGACAACAACAACAAACAACAATCATTAATATTGTTTTAATATTAAAACTCCTCACTTCCCGTGCCTCAACTATTATTAGCGCGTGACATTCCCAACCAACCAGCCTGGAAACCACATCGCCATGCGTAAATCCAGGGCTTCGGTTTGCAGAATCGCGAGCACAAACACCGGACAGAGGTGTACGTGATGACCGTGACGCAGGAACTGGCCGAGTGGGAGGACGCGAGGCTGATGGGCAGGAAGCGGCAGTGGTTCAGCATCGATGACGCGCTGGCTCAGCTGGCGTTGCACAAGCCGATACAGCGCCATTACATCCAGCAGGTTGGTGGAATGTAGCTCGTTAATAAATCTGTACAACACTAGCACACCTCGGACACTGGCGCTCAAATGTATGAATCAAATGCGTTGCTACGCACACAGTCTAAGCTCGAGTAGGTGAACGCGGACCATGCTTGTGTGTGTGAGACAACGTGTCAGGGTTGCCGCCATTTTGCGTTCGCGAATCGGGAATGCAATGTGCGGCAGTATGAAATGACCTTCGTCGTCGCGTCCTTGCTAGCCGGTGTCTGAGCGTCCTCCGAGCGCGGGTGGGCGGCGCTTGTAGGGGGAGGCAGGGAGCGACCTTACTGTACGCTAGTACTATTAATTATACTGTGACACTAGGGATTGTATTATATGCAAGTTATAAAGCCTAGTTATGGATGCAAATATGCATTTAAAATGCTTGAAATGTTGAAGATTTTGGTGAAAATGTGCTATTTGTGATGAAAATCGTTTAATTGTAATTGCATGTAATCCAGTCTGGCAGTGTGACTTCCTCCACTATTAAGAAGTGTTTGCCATACCATGCTCGAAAAATATGAGATAATGTGTGAATAATATGCATTATAACAAGATTTTGGTGATAATATGCTTTTTGCAATAAAAACGGTTTTAATATGTTATTGCATATAATCCAGTTTGACGACCTCCCCTATTGAGAAGTGTTTGCCATACTTACCCCGTTGGGTAGTCGGGTAGGCGACCGCAGTGCAAGATGCCACCCATTCCCAGGAGTTATCCCTTAGCCGCCATTTACGATGCTCGGGTAACAATGAGGTGTTGCTATTCTAAACTGGTATCACACGGCGAGGTCTATTACAGCCTTATATTTTAACTAGAATTTAACACTCTCTAAAAGTTAGAAAAAGCGCCGACCAGCGCATCGAGTCAATACTGCTCTCATTTTATCATCTCAAGTATTTTGATGCATAAACCCTGCAAGAATCGAATTTAAGGATAAACTGCTTCTATACTGATTCTGTGTTATAAAGTTATAACTTCATACAAATTTCGTATACTATCTTTAATTGTTTGTAGATAATATTCCACATTTCTTGTTTCTTACTTTTTAGAGTGTGATATCTCAGTAGTTTGGTGTTAGTGTTAGTTTTTGAATATTTCTAGTATTTTCATACATAAACCCTGCGAGAATCGAATCTAAGGCTAAACTGCTTCTATACATACACATATCACGCCTATAATCCCATGCGGGGTAAGCAGAGCGTAAACGGTCGCAAAAAACGGACATTTACGCCACGTCTGACAAATATTTGAGGGTCATTCGGAACATTGTGTATCACTGTAGTGACAGGTTGTCAGCCCATCGCCTAAAATTGGAAAACACACCCTCGAGTCCCTCAGTCGCCTCTTACGACTCCCACGGAAAAGAAATGGGGTGATGCTTTTCTAAGCCGGCGTCACACGGCATTTATACTGTAAAATAATTTACTGCTTCTATACTGTAAAATAATGTTATTTTTTTTTCTGTAATTCCAGCTGCGTCGCTCCAAGCAGAATAAGCCGGAAGACGTCGGCAGCTAAGCACCGCGACCGCGAATACATACATTTATTTATAGTTAAGTGACCGGCGAACCGCATGCGACGACGCAGAGTGAGTATGTACGTCTGTCTGCCTGTCTACTAGCATAGCGATCGATTTCACCAACCAATCATCTGTAACAGGCGTTTTTCAAACAATGCGTTGATCCGCAAGATGGCGTTGTTAGCAGTCATTGACTAAGTAGGAGTAACTGTCGAAATTTTACAGCTAATCCGATAGTCTATGGTAATGTACAATGCGTTCTTTCGGAATTGCTAATTTGAAAAGTTTATAATAATAAAAAGTAAAAAAATAATAATCAATATTTTACCTTTTCGGCATTTAGATTAATTTTGTAATTTATTTTAGTTCAATTTTGGCCGACTATAGGAAAAATTATATATCATCATAGTAGAAACGATTACTACTTTAAATGTCTGGATTAATTTTCTTTTATGTACTAAAAATGAAATAAGTAGGTTAGAAATTAAACAAACCAAATGTAATCTGACTATCAATTTCTATGCTAGTAAATAGATGTAGCTTAGCATATGTAAGCAGGATTGGCGGTTTCGAGGGCTGGTTGCATCTATAGGTAGGCGAGTGTTTGTGGGCTGTCTAGTCCAAATGTCCTCGAGACATTCGAATAATGTATCGCATAACTGGGTCATTTGTTGACTCAGTGTCCCAAAATGACAAGAAGAATCAATGTTACTTAGCGCAGTACGCCAAAATATGACCCATTTTATGAAATGCCTGACAGCAAAAATGTGTTTTTGCTACGCGCTAGTCCTTCAAACTTATTCCACATTTTAAACATAAAGAAGAACTTAATCTAATCATAGAAGTGAAGCCTTTTACCACTATGCATTTCCGTAACCAACTCTTTCGTTTTGAAGAATCCGGGGAATAAGAAAATAGACTCCGTGTTTATAATGTGAAACTTAAATAGACTGCTAGTCTTTTCATCGCGTTATGGGCATTTACAAAAATGGGTCATATTTTGAAGAATACCGTATTTAAGAATGTTTCCACACTTTTTAAACGACATGCTTAAAAATTATGCCCACCTCGACAACAATTGAAGCATTGTTAATATACATTGAATTGACATGTATTTAAAGGATGCCTTTGTCGGCAACACTTTTGACATGAGCATTTGAATCGATTCGAATTCTGATTGAAGGCATATATAGGCAATTTAAATGTGTGGCAACTTTCTTCTTTGCTCTTCATTCAAAACAGTTTTTAATGGATTGCTGGTCAAACCGACTAAGGATATAATTGAGTGATGGGTCTGTCTGACGCATCTGATGTAGCTATAGGCATTTAGCTATTTAATGTCGCTAAGTCTTTTAAGAGCTTAGCTTATAATTAGACGAAAGAATGAGATGAAATAAAATTATTGTTGAGATTTTCTTTTTGTATTTATCATGAACTAGCAACACTGAATGAAATTAATCTTTTGGGACAAAATGACACATCGCAAAGTATCGCATTCCGAAATATCCGTTTATGTAAATTGATATTTTGAATTGTGATACTAAATGTTGTTTGTGTGTTGTCATTTCAATGTTATTGGTAGGTTTGAATTCTAAAAATGTCTATAACAAGTTATTTTTCT
Source organism: Tuta absoluta (assembly GCA_027580185.1). NCBI lineage: Eukaryota > Metazoa > Arthropoda > Insecta > Lepidoptera > Gelechiidae > Tuta > Tuta absoluta. The sequence goes on along the minus strand of JAQAHW010000023.1, from coordinate 1,470,984 downwards.
CAACAGCATTTGAGTTAAATAATTAATGTAAAAGAAAACGAGAGATTGTAAATATGTATCTATTTAACGCTATTTGTACGCGAATTTTAAGAGCGCTATAATAATAAGCTACAATAATGTAACATTTGTGCTTTAGCACTGTTCGATTTGTCATCTGTCTTTTTTAATTTAAAACTGAGACTATCAGTCAGAGCACCACTTGAGTTTTTAGGGTTTTGTACAGAGAACTAGACTGTCAAAAAGCACAGCCTGGCGGGCTTGACAGGTCAGTCATCTTAACTCAATATGAAAACGATACAAAGCTAGGAATTCAATTGGCCTTGCTGGCAGCTTAGTGCGCTGTGAGTAACATGCTTGCTTTAGTTTTATCGGGTTAGAGATCTTAATTATTAAACTGGGGACAGAAAATTATTATCTCAGTCACAATGGGAAAGAAACTTTGCAGATGGCAGCAGGCATCCATACCTGGTTGCCATTCCACCAATTCGGACTAAGCGCTTCCAGTCATCATTTATAATGCGCACTGCTAAAGAGTGGAACTCACTACCTGCGTCTGTGTTTCCAAACGCATACAACCCTAATCTCTTCAAAGTAAGAGTGAACAGGCTTCTTCTGGGTGAGCTCGCTCCATCTTAGACTCTGTCTCTGTCCTATGACCTAGACTAGAGTCAAGAGCAAACCCATCATTAATAAAATTTAAAAAAGGCGCGATTGACACATTTTTGACCAATCACAGAAAAAAAGGCACAGTCAAGAGTAGCGCCATTAGCTGCCCAGTTCATATTTAGCATTTGTGTATCCACTTTTTTTGTTAAGTTATGGTATAGTAAGATGACAATCGACAGTGTTTCAGTGCAAGCCGACTGCAACCGGCCCTCGCAACCCGCAGACGAACTGTCAGACTGGCTTATATCTTATATCCATTATATACCTACAACGGTGACAACACGCTACACGTAACCCGTAAACATCTCCTTTTTTTCTATTTTTACGTATATTTTTATACTACGATGGAATAAATGTTAATTTTATTTTGTTAGCATTAAAACGAAAAGACATACACGTTCTATTTTTTATTTCAATTAATTTAAATTAACGTGGTTTTTAAGATACCTGGATGAGTTTTTAAATAATAAATTTTATATTGCTCTTCTTGGCAAGTGTTTGTTTCATAGAAGAGACCCACAAAATAAACAAAACAAACTTTATTTAAAAATCCTTACAATATCTAAGAGAAGATAATAAAATTATGTTAGTAGTAAATCTTAAAGCATAATTGCCCATAAAACTAAACCATATATCGCTCCGCTTACATGTACTTTTTTATATGGAAGTGCAACTTTTTTATTCATACCTTGACTTTGGCTTGAAAAAGTTTTTTCATTTCATGATAGCTTACAACCTTGATAAAATTCTGTGTAAGATAAAATTCTCATTTAGCTAGTTGAGGTTTTTTCTTACACACACGGCCAACTGGATTATGAAAATTTTACCATGCTGTACCCGGTTTATACAAATTTTACCGCATATGGTAAAACTGGTATAAGCCAGTTGATGAGATGATACAGATTATACCGTGGCAATTGCAGATTTTACCGTAGATAATACAAATTTTACCGTGGCTATAACCGATTTTACCATAGCTAATACCAATTTTACCATGCCTTAATCACATACATAAATACACATATCACGCCTATAATCCCTTGCGGGGTAGGCAAAGCGTACTCGGCCGCAAAAAACGGACATTTACGCCACGTTTGACAAATATTTGAGGGTTATTCGGAAAATTGTGTATCGCCATAGAGACAGGTTATCAGCCCATCGCCTTCAAATGCAATACACACTTTCAAGTCCCTTAGTCCCTCTTACGACTCCCACGGGAATGAAATGGGGTGATGCTATTCTTAGCCGGCATCACACGGCACTCATTCACAACCGAGTGATATTAGCTAGAAACACCCACACACTTAGCACATTATTAGGGTAAGCGTACACCTCGACGGCCACGCCGAACTCCACATTAGGGTCGACGGACAAATGCGCGCCGGTGGATTTCACTGTGGTTAAAACGGATTTTGTGTTTACGTATGATGTGTTGAGAGGGAAACCGAATACCTGGAAAAAACATAACGAACACAATCAGAAAAGTGGAAAAAATAACAATTAACAGACTATTTCTCATCGGGAAAAGTCCTGTCATAAATACCAAAATGTGACGTGCGTTGACAAATGACATAATTTTAAGCTTATACAAACTGTAAGGGACGACGGTGTACCGAAATGTTGCAGCGTGATTAGATTGATTAGACCATGAAACTGAGCAACTTTTTCTATGGAGGATATGTTGGTAAATGAGAAAAATATCGGCCTCCCAGACAAAATTCCCGATCAGCTAACTGATTTTCTATATAAACTCGACAAAAAAATCGTTTCCCAACATAGGCTCAATAGTAAAAGTTGTTCGGGTTCATAGTCTGATCAGGCCTGCTAAGATTACGGTACACCGTCCCTCTTCTTCTTTTCGAGTGGGACACCCAGTCGTCCGAACCCTGGTGTCAGAGTTTTTCAACCATCCCTTACATCCTGTATTTATTTAGATTTATTTTTTGCCATTCTGAAAGTATTCACTGGTGAGGCCAAAAATGGCAATGGGTTTTTTGCTATTTCTAGTCAATTTAGTCACCATTATTTTCATCGTTGCCTTATTTTCACAGATAGAACGTAGGTATTTTGCGGCAAATTATAAGACATGACATGACTTAAATATCTCCTATCCTTTTTTTGACCTATTTGACGGAAAGTGACAGCACTAATTTAAGGTAAGTTACGAGAATTTAAAATCCCGAATTGAGTGCATTGTGTATCTACTTGGAAGTAAAAGTTTCGCAGTTTGAATGCACTTTGAGTATTTTGGATCCCATATTGCTGTCCTTGTCATGTCAAGCAACTAAGTACCGTACCTTGTAAGTGACCATCAGTTGCTTCAGCCGTTGGCTCGGCCGTGGTTTCTGTTCGCTAGGGTTGAAACTCCAGTACTCCCAGTGAGGCAACATCTCTTTTAGCAGACTGCTGCAATATCTGCAAATAGAATCTTTCGGATCCCATATTGCTGTCCTTGTCATGTCAAGTAACTAAGTACCGTACCTTGTAAGTGACCATCAGTTGTTTCAGCCGTTGGCTCGGCCGTGGTTTCTGTTCGCTAGGGTTGAAACTCCAGTACTCCCAGTGAGGCAACATCTCTTTTAGCAGACTGCTGCAATATCTGCAAATAGAATCTTTCGGATCCCATATTGCTGTCCTTGTCATGTCAAGTAACTAAGTACCGTACCTTGTAAGTGACCATCAGTTGTTTCAGCCGTTGGCTCGGCCGTGGTTTCTGTTCGCTAGGGTTGAAACTCCAGTACTCCCAGTGAGGCAACATCTCTTTTAGCAGACTGCTGCAATATCTGCAAATAGAATCTTTCGGATCCCATATTGCTGTCCTTGTCATGTCAAGTAACTAAGTACCGTACCTTGTAAGTGACCATCAGTTGTTTCAGCCGTTGGCTCGGCCGTGGTTTCTGTTCGCTAGGGTTGAAACTCCAGTACTCCCAGTGAGGCAACATCTCTTTTAGCAGACTGCTGCAATATCTGCAAATATAATCTTATCAAGAAAACCGGATGTATATTTAGTTGGTTATAATACCTTGGAGCTCTTCACTCGATAAAAAGAGAACTCGATAGTTTCTCGTAATTTATTAGATATTTTTATATTATTTAGAGATACACAGAACTATCTAGTCTAGATCTAATTTTTGGGCTATGCATTTCTATGAAGAATCAATTGGTTTGGTTTAGGATTCAAGATTAGTGTCTTCTTGAAATTAATTAATTCCAATACACAGAAACTGTTCCAAATGATTTTCATAGAAACATGTTTGGAGAAACACAGAACGATCTAGGAACTATCCTAATCGTATTTCCTTGATGTGGATCTAATTTTTGAGTTATGCATAGAAATGCATAACAGATTTTACTATTGGTTTGGTTTAGGGTTTAAGATTAGCGTCTTTTTGAAAATAAAAAAATCTTATACACAGAACTGACCTGTTCCAAATGGTCTTCATATGCGACCTCCACTTCTGCACCTTCTCTTTAATCTTCATCTCCAAACTCATTCTCAACCTCTCCGTATCGGCAGCATTGGAGTACAGGCCAGGGTCTGATAGCACTGGCTGTTTCATTACGAATATTGACTTGTCGAACACCTTCAAAAGTGAAGAAATATTAGGGTTAGGTATACCAAAAATAAATAATAACACTACATACATCTACATCAGCCTATTGCAGTCCACTGCAGCTGGACGTAGGCCTCCCCCAGGGTACGCCATAGGGCACGATCTCCCGTTTCCGCCATCCAGTCGCTACCAGCCGCCTTTCTTAAGTCATCGGTCCATCTGGCCGGAGCTCGTCCAACACTACGCTTGCCGAGGCGTGGCCTCCACTCGAGAACCCGTTTACTCCACCGTCCGTCGGTTCTACGACAGATGTGCCTGGGCTAGGCACTGCCACTTCAGTTTGCTACATTTCCAGATTATGTCCGTTACTTTGGTCCTTTTGCGGATAGTCTCATTCCGGATTTTATTCATTATCGAGGTACCGAGCATAGACCTTTCCATAGCTCTCTGAGTGACATGTAACCGGTGGGCCAGTTTAACTGTCAGGTTCCACGTCTCGGCTCCATAGGTCATGACTGGCAGGACGCACTGATCGAACGCCTTGGTCTTGAGGCATTGTGGCGGGTGATTCCAAAATATGACGCAGCTTCCCAAATGCTGCCCAGCCCAGCTGCACTCCTCTGGTGATTTCAGCCTCAAAGTTATTTCTACCCAGCTGCAAAGTTAGTTGATAATAACACTACCGTCTAGAAACAAAACTTTGTCTGGGCCGAAAAGCCGCGCTTTAAATACCTACTTCCCCCGCTCGTTGCTCGCTAAGCGCCAGCCAGACGGTGGCCTTGGGCGCGTCTGGGGCGGGAGTGTCGTCTCTAGGTGTGCGTACTCTGTGGTTATACTTTTTTTCTCTGTCAACGACTTTGGGCGTGTTTAAGCTTGATCTGTCAGCCCGCTAGTCTTTTTCTATAGCTTCTTAGACGGGTTAAATCCTTTTCTATTGTACAGAATTTAAATTTTCAGATGCGAGAGTAACTGGTGTGGGGCCTTACCACAAAAAAGACATGCGTTGAACGCGTGTCTTACGTTTTATTGTACGGAGTTTTTGTAGCAAAATAGCGTTCTGGCCGACAAAAAAGGATAAAGCTACAAAAAAGTCATTTTGATAAAGCTACAAAAAAGTCAAAACGAACACTCTGTGTTAACTTGTATGGAAATATAACTTACAGGTTGCCAATCTGACGATCTTGCAAAATCGAAACTTGTGCTTTCGCAATCTAATGAAGCTTGGACGTTTACCCAAATCTGAAAAAGTAATAATAAACTGTAAGAAAGACAAGTATTGAAACTCTAAAAAGCTTCGAAATTCCTACTTGACACTCATATAAATCTTACTTGGCACTCATTTCAACCTTATATGGCACTAATTCCAATATTACTTAGCACTACTTTTAATCTTACTTGGCACTCACTCTAATTTTAGCCTTACTGAGTAATTTGGCACTACTTCAACCTTAGTTGGCTCCAAATACTTGGCATTAATTTTAAGCTTTAACCAGTAATTTGTATAAATACTCACATTTTCATTATCAAACACAAACTCGACATTCTTCAAAGGGCAAGAGACGTCTCTCAATTCAGACTTGTCCCCGCTCACGGCATCGTGCACGTACCAAATACAGCCCTCGCTGCGACTCAACAACGACCTACTTCGGATTGGGTCGTTTAGCAACATTGGTCGTCTGGCAGTCATGTCGTATTTGGTTAGGACGTAGCTTGATCTGCCGCGGGGGAGACCTAGAAGATACATACATACATATATCACGCCTTTAATCCCTTGCTACCCCGTAAACGGCCGCAAAAAACGGATATTTACGCCACGTCTGACAAATATTTGAGGGTCATTCGAAATATTGTGTATTGCCATAGTGACAGGTTGTCAGTCCATCGCCTTAAATAGCAATACACACCTTCTGGTCCCTTAGTCGCCTCTTACGACTCCCACGGGCAAGAAATGGGGTGATGCTATTCTAAGCCGGCATGACACGGCAAAAATAGAAGATATTTTTTTAAATTTGGGTACGTTGCCATCAAAGCGATCTATTTTAAGTTCTTGTTTTAGGATTGCACAGCTTCGCTCATCTGTGGTGGAAGCGTAAAATTTTAGCAAAAATACATTAATTTTGTTGCAAGCTGTATTGAGTCTGTGTCCTTTGCTACTGCGATGCCTTTCGCAACAGACGACCCAGTCAGTCAGACCATCATTTTTCCTACGAGTGTAAAAGGTAGTTCCGACTGTCGTCAGTCAAACAAAAAGACTTCTGTGCAGGTACGATTATTCCATTTGCTTCTACTGATAGCGAAAGTCGTAGGTTCGAATTATGCTTGCAGATATTTTTCCATTATTTACCTAAGCCAATGGCCACCCAGCAACGAACACCGATGTAGAGAAAATAGCTCGCTAGTAGGATTGTGTGGTCTAAGGGTGAGCCGTGAACCACTTTCAGCAGCTCCTGAAATGTGTTGATACAAAAGTAAGATAATGTTTTTACCCGTGAACGACCTCGACAGTGGCGCCACATTACAAAAAAAGAACTCTTTGTACAAACAATCTATCAGAATGTCCGTTGCCCAAGTTTTTAGTATTATTCATAAGTAAAATTAGAACCTGCAAACTTATTTAAATTTTCGCTGTAATTTAAATATGTAATACCAAAAGTGGCCGTTTTTTTCCATAATTTTAATTGCAGTGAATATTTCTAATTTTGCTTAAAGATAATTCTTAAAACTTGAGTAACGGATATTCTGATAGATTGTTTGATCAAATTTTGATTAAAGATAATACTAAAAACTTGAGTAACGTATATTCTGACAGATTGTTTGTTTAAAGATAACCTTTTTTTGTGAAGTGGCGCCACTGTCGAGGTCGTTGACGGCTACACTCGCCTTATATTGGAAAGTTCGCATTATGAAAAGAAAAACAGGAGTTTGCGCCGATATTTCTTATTTTTGTGTTTGGATTGCTATCGCCAGTATAATCCTTTGTTATTGCGATTGATAGCATCCCACTAATGTTATTAATGCGAAAATTTGTTTGTTACTTCTACACAGAAAAATTACCAAACCAATTGTAATTAAATTTGGCACACATATAGAAGGTAACATGGATTAACACATAGGATAGTTTTTATTTTCGGGCAACGCCGCGGGTAACAGCTAGTTTCAACATAAAAAAAATAAATTTTACGCGTCACTTACCGATCCCATCAAAGTGACCGTGTAACTTTCAGCCACATCATACACCGGAATCAAAGCCACGTATCTTGCAATAGCCGTCATCACCTTTTCCAACTGATTGTCACCATTTTTCCAACTTATCGTACTATACAACGACTCTCTTTCTTCCCCGCTTTGATAAGAAACTCCCGATTCTCGTCTCTTAGAACTACTTTTTGACGAAGAACTTTTAGATACGGAACTTTTCGATAAAGCCGATTCTGAACGCGATTTCGGATTCTTTGGAAAACACTCTGGATCCGGTAAAGGTATTGGTTGTAAGAACTGTGTTACGCATTTATTTCGGCCAGAACTATCGATAAAAGTCAAAGAAATGCTTCTTGTAGGAAAGTCGTTGATGTATTGGGTAACAAAAGCATTCAAATGGTTTATCAAATAATCGTCTTCCGAAGGTATAGGTTGATTATAACCGTGTAAACCGCCTAAATGCGAAAGACTGGTGGTTATTTGCAAAGAAACGAAAGATACGTCTTTCTTCATGAGTTGTGTTACAGCCGGTATTACGGATTGGTCGTTTTTGTTTTGGGTTTTATTTTCGTAGCCGAATAGCATTGGTGGTACGGTGAGTCTGAATGTTCCCCGGTACTGAAAAAGACAGTTACAAGTTAACAGAGAATGTTCTGGTTCTATGGATGTCACATAAGTTTTGTTGACTGTAATTGCGATTTTCTTACTTACCGTTCCCAAACTAAGCACGGTATGCAACGGTATCTGCAGTCCTCCCAACCATCTGTAACATAATTATGTAAGTAAGTACGTTAGTATAAAATTTATATTTAAATTAATGGCATTAAGATACGCTTGCGGAATTCGCGGGCAAGGGATGGGGCCGCGTTAGCCCAGATGGAAGCGACGGCGAGGCTAGAAAGGTCACCAGGGCGTCTACTTTTCTAGCCTTTGATTGCCGCTGTTATAGTATTAATTACTTATCACCTGTTGCAGTATCTGTAATGAACCGAGCGCCCGCTTTCTGAGTCCGAGCCGTCAGGTAAGGTAGTTTTGTGCTCGTCGAATACGTTGATTTGTATCAACGATAGAGGATTCGGCCTGCGGGTAAAAGAAGTATAAAAAATAATTTGATAAATTGGTTTATACTTTGTCGTAAATTTTCTAACTTGTTTGGCACTAATTTTATTCCATCTTGGCACAAATCCACTCCAACCCTCTTTTCAAAATTGGCACAAATTTTGAGGGTCTGACTCCAGGACTATTTCAACCTGACTTGACACTGATTTCAACCTTACTTGACACTGATTTCAACCTTACTTGGCACTGATTTCAGCCTTACTTAGCAGTAATTTTAAAGGTTTGATTCTAGGACGAATGGCAGCCGATGACGACGATACTTACCTGGCACTAATATAAACCTTACTTGGCACTTATTTTAACCATACCTAGCAGTAATTTTAAGGGTTTGGCTCCAGGTCGAATGACAGACGACAGCGACGACACTTCCTTGACACTAATTTCAGCCTTACTTGGCAGGAATTCCAGGATGTATGGCAACCAATGGCGACTACACTTAATTGGCACTAATTCCGACCTTACTTGGGACTCCTTTAAATCTTACTTAGCCTGGCATCAATTTCAATCTTACTTGGCACTTATTGTATCCTTACTTGGCAGTAATTTTAAGGGTTTGACTCCAGGACGGATGGCAGCCGATGGCAACGACACTCTGAGCGGAAACACCGTTGTAACTAACGCGCACCAAGGGACGAAGGGAACGTAGTTTGAATCCTTAGAGACGGAAGGTAAATATTGTAGAAGGGCATGTAGAAAAGTAATTAATGTAGTAAGAGAGGGGTAAAATTAAACAAAAAATTTGACTAGTGTTGAATGCATGTTCAATATAAAATCACATTTAAAAAATACGTTAAATACGCATTCAACACTTGCCCAAGTATTTTGTCTAATTGATATGTAGCTGTACCGAATACATACATACATATATCACGCCTATTATCCCTTGCGGGGTAGGCAGAGCGTAAACGGACGCAAAAACGGACATTTACGCCACGTCTGACAAATATTTGAGGGACATTCTGAAAATTGTTTATCGCCATAGTGACAGGTTGTCAGCCCATCGCCTAAAATTGCAATATATACCTTCGAGTCCCTAAGTCGCCTCTTACGACTCCCACGGGTAAAAAATGGGATGATGCTATTCTAAGCCGGCATCACACGGCAATTAATGTAGTAAGTTAGTAATAGAAATAAACAAGCGTTGAATGCATGTTTAATATAAAATTACATTTTAAAAAACGTTAAATACGCATTCAACAATTGCCCAAGTTTTTTTTCTAATTCATTTGTAGCTGTACTGAATTAGTAAGCGAATAAGCCTTATTCAAATTGATTGATCTTTCGCCCTATCGTAGCACTGAGTACCTACTGATGGATGAAAGATAAACAATAATCGAACTAATGTATCTTAAAAAAAGACATCAGAATGCAGTCCAAAAATTTTTAGAAGCCCATAGATCATCCACGTAGGTAAAAGCTACAGATAAATTAAATAGTACCGTAGTTTAGACAAAGTATTTCTAATTCTTACCAGCTATCTGGTCCTCATCAATTTCGTCAATCAAAGCATTCCGATCTGGCAAGTTGAATGCCCTCAAAACTGTTATCCTGATCTCCTGCTCCCGACCTAAAGCTTCCACCAATATTTGCTGCTTGGCACTGTTCGATATGTTTGCCAGGGTTAGGTTGGATTGCTTTGAAAAGAGATTTCTGAAAAGAAAGATATTAGGAAATATAACCTCCTGCCATGTAACCTTTCTTAGTTCCTCAAGTCATCTATGCAAAAAATATATTTCATATTTCGATAGACGCATCATCGAAATAGACGTTTTAGTAGGTACTCGTACGTCTTCAAGTTTTAGCAGCTGTCAATAGTAAAATTTCGTAAAGAGATACAAGCAATGTAAAATTTATATGAGTAGTCTCTGTTGACTTGTAAACATACCTCAAGCTCAAATCCTGGAAATCTCTGACCACATCTTTGTGTGTCTTTCTTAGGAGGTGCTCATTCAAATTCTTCAACATATTCTTGTTAAGTTTCTGCAAATACTTAGCACCTACGAACCTCTGTAGCTCTATTGGGTCCATGTCATTATACTTATCGTGAAAATATTGTACATCGATGTCTGTTTCATTACTTTTCTGAAGGCAGTTCAAATGTTCCGTTGATATTTGACTGGCGTGTATTGGCACCCTTTTATTTTCTACATCAGTCATCCCTCCATTGTTTCTTAAATGGAGAAGTTTTAGTCTTGTGAATTCTGGGCTGTTTGCATCAATAGGAAAAGTATCTTCGGTAGCTGTGTCCATTTTTGACAGTCTTCTAAGCGAGGTTAGTACTTCTTGTTCATTTCTTACATCTTTGTTATAAACTTTACTTATTATGTCTGCTAGAGTGTCTGTTGTAGGTTTATCAATACCCTGAATTAATCTTTTGATTTGTCTTCCAATTTCCATTGAAGCTTTCATTGCTTCAGCTTGATTTTGATTTGTCTTTTCATTCCATCCCATTTTGATTTTAACGTCACAAGCTGAGTAAAGGTTTCCTTTGAAAATATTACTGCTTTTAAGTCTTACTTTATTTTGAGATGCTATCTCTTTGATGTTATGGCCACTTCCAACATGTGTAGCAGTTGGTTCTATTAGAAGATGGTAAGTAAATGTTTGAGTAACAAATTCAGCATTATTATTATTTTTTCTGATGTCTGCTAAGTCAATTCGTAAGGCAGAGACTTCTTTATCATTTTCCAAGAGAATGATTCCTAAAGTGGAATTCTTAGGTAATATTTGAACGGATAATGCGTCTGTAAATTCAATATCAGGTGTTTTACTATTTTTGCTAATGAAATGTTCAGATTCGCAGACACGAACATCGTCGACGTAAATTTCAAAATTGATATATTTGCTCTTTTCAGTTCCAGATGACTCTGACAAAATATTTGTATCGTGTTTTAGATCGATATTGATTTGATCCTTCATGACAATGCTATTGACAATTTCTTCAACCTCTTCTTTCAAGACTTCTTCATCAATTTGCAACTTTGGTTTAGAAATCCTTCTTTTTGCAGAATCATCTAGATTTTGAATATATTTCACTTCTTTGTATTCGATATATTTGTTTACATACTCATACTCCATTTTATCGAGCATATCATGATATTCTTTGTTAAATACCTCATTCCATTCTTTTTCATATTCTTCTTCATCTAGTAATCTATGGGTTACTATCAAAATATCATCAGTATCAGTATTTTCAGTTTTTTCTCTTATCATTTCAATATCCGACCACAGAGACCATATTTTATGAATAAGTTCTCTTTGTAACTGTAATGTTTTTATGTACTTTTCCTTTAGATCCAATAGCGTTTTCGTATATTTTCTTATAGTTTGATCAAATCTGATATCGTCCTTTTTATTTGGACTTATTTTTATGAATTCCTGTTTCAAATTATCTCTTGTTTCCCTGTTTACTTTTATTTCTCTTACAATATCTGTAAGTGATGACTTGAGTTTACTGTATTCATGAAAATATTCATTCAATTTGATGCTTAGAAGTTTTTCTAAACTAAAGTGATGATGGTGTTTGAACTTGATATCTTTTATTTCAATATCAATAAACTTGGCTTCCTGCTGTTCCTGAGTATAGTTTTCAGTTAGTAAATCGTTAAAAATACCTGGTTTTACATATTCTACTGGAATGGCCGATAATTCAACACTGATGTTTTCTAGCACTCTGGGAAATGTTGGTTTTAAGTCGAGTGAAATTTTATCCCCATTTCGTCTGAAAACATCAATAGTCATGATAAAACCTGATACTTAATATAGTAATAGAATATTGGCCCAGGTATTTAGTAGATAAACATAAATAGTGCACTTATGGAAACAAAGCTCCTATGTCTTTGCATCAGGAAAGTTTTTGACTTATTTATAACTAGCTGGTGCCCGCGACTTCGTTCGCGGAGCGTAGTTCTGCTCAATGCTCCAGTAGTTTCGGAAATTAACTTTAAAATGTGTATTAATCGTATTTCCCTTAGGAATGAGCTATTTGCCCGTAGTAAAGTGGCTAAGATGTTGACCAGGCTTAGTAGCTACACATCAAAAAAAGTTTCATCAAAATCCTTCCCGTACTTTCGGAGATAAGCCGTAACAGACAGACAAACAGACAAAACACAATTTTCCGAATGACCCTCAAATATTTGTCAGACGTGGCGTAAATGTTCGTTTTTGCGGCCGTTTACGCTCTGCCTACCCCGCAAGGGATTATGGCGTGATATGTGTATGTATGTATGTAAACAGACAAAAAAATTAAAAAGTGTTGGAATGTGATCCAATACTATTTTAACATCGCTCCCCAATTAGTTTTTCGTAATTATATTCAATGAACAGACACGCGGTTTTTACTGTTTTAATTATATGTACCTATAGATAGACTATTAGCCAAGGGTTTAATGAGGTCTGAATTAATTTACTAATCATCTTACCCACTGTACATATTCTTACCCTTGTTCATAGTCGACAGGTCTTCTATCAAATATGCTTCGGACCCTGGGCGTCATTTCCAAGTAACTACTGCGCTGTTCTGCAGTACATTCTAATCGTGATATTACGTTCTCTTCAATAGGAACTGCTATAGACGCCAGTTCAGAAGTAATAATATCCATGAGATTGGAAGCCTTTTCCTTCCTTTTGATTTTCTTCTTCTTCGTACTACCGTTCTTCTCAGCCTTTGTATTATTCTGAGAAAAGAAATCGTATTCGTTCAATGATTTCAGCGAGTGGGTATCACCGATGGTATGTTCGGCAACATCGTTGAGATTTATCTCATGGTACTCTTCAATATCGCTGTCTTTTACGCCGTTGTTGGTGTGGAACGATTGTAGTTCTATGTTTTCAGTCATTTTAACAAGATATTTATCACATTTTTACTGGAAATATTTCCAAAAATCAACTTTTTCTTTGCAAGAGGTATTTTCGGATGTTCCGCCAAATGTAACCATGGCAATAAAGCTGCGTTCCATATTAAAAATTTTGTCAAGACAAGTTTGAAGTGTCATTGAAAGTGAAACTGAGATAGCGCAATACAAATCTTATACTGTTGTCTTTCTTTTACTGACATCCTGTGCATTTTTTGCCACAATATAAGTGCATTCGGCTGCGTTCATAAGTAGCGGCTGTCATGATCTGTCAAAACAATAATTTGCGATTGTGACGAAGATCGCGATTTTTATCATTTTTATGTAAAAATCAAGTTAATTATGGCTAAGTTTAGTCTCAAAGGTAGTTCAGAATATTACCTAAATCTCTCCGAACAACCGAAACGATTTGAAGCTGATAGCCCGGTAACAAATGTGTTTTTCGATGATACGAATGGAGAGGTAAGTTTTTAGTTGTTTTATTCTGAAATCTTCAGCATATTTGCTGTACTTTTTTGGCTTATTCTTCCATAATCAATCATATATTTGTGCATTAATGTAAAACACGAATATGAAATCAGCAGAATAAACTAAATAATGTATTTTTACGAAGGTTTTCACGGTACGATCAGGAGGTGTAACTGGTATTACAGTGACTGGCATGGACGAAAACCAGTCAACATCGTTCAGAATGGATGACCGGGGACCAATAATATCAATAAAATTCTCTCCCGACCATAAAATACTGGCCATACAAAGAAACCAAGACAATCAAAATGCCTGCGTAGAGTTTGTAAACTTCAAAGATATGGCTCCCACTGATGTAGAATACACTCAGTCATGTAAATGGAAGAACGCGAAGATACTAGGCTTTGTTTGGCCCAAAGTTAATGAAATAGCTTTCATTACCGATCATGGAATTGAGTTGCTACAAGTTATTCCGGAGAAGAAACAGTTGAAAAGTCTGAAGAACACTTCTTTCAGGTGAGATGTAAATGATTCAAGAGAAGGCTCTTGTATATGTTTTCTAGGATATACTCCAGCTGTTTTTTGAGTCTATTTGTGATGTGTGCATTCTATATAGTTCATTATAATTATCTCTATAGCACTGTGAGTGCAAAATAAAATATAGTACATGATCTTCATTTTCCACACCACACTACCAATATTTCAATATTTTCATGATACATTTATACTCACCTCCTTTCCACTACTGAAATTCACAAAACAATCACATATTATGAAATATGCTATGAAAGCCAATTCAGTAATACTTCTTTTATACTTATTTCAATGATTTAAGGCGAGTGTAGCCATCAACGACCTCAACGTTGGTGCCACAAAAATAAGTTTTCTCTTTATACAAACAATCTATTAGAATATCCATTGCCCAAGTTTATTAGCCTTCAGTAAAGTTAGAACCTTCAAACTCAATGAAATATTCACTGTAGTTAAAGTTATGGCAATGAAGAATGTTACCTAATTTTGATTGTTAGCACTCCATATTCTCTGTCAAAAATAAAAAATACTAGTGAAAGAATTACTTCGATACGTCAATTAGTTTCCGATTTAGAAGTAAAACAAGGTGCAACCGCACGACGCGGCTGCCGGTGACGCTGTGACGTCATCGTACAACACGCTCGGTCTGGCTCATTCAGTCCGCATGCGGTCGCGTGCCCGTGCCGTCGAAATTTTAGTTAAATAATTTTGAAAATGTCCAATCCAAATACTAGGAAATCATGCGTTGTGCCTAAATGTAAAAATACAACTATCAATTCACCGAAAAAGTTGTTTTTTATAGTTCCAAAGGTCGTTAAAATGCGAAAAAAATCCTTTTCATTGCATTCTAAACTGCAATGATAAGGTGTGGTACGTACGCGGTGTTCTGGCATGATTCAACATTTAACCGTTATCTTATCTCTCTCTTTTCGTGTGGGACACCGAGTCGTCCAACGACCCGATGAACCCTGGTGTCAGAGTTTTTAAACCGCCTACTAACCGTTATGTATCACCTACTTACTCTCTTAACTTGAACATAACCAATAGCTTCATCGCCATAGCTGTATAAATAACTGGCCTTATTTTGTGAGAAAAATAAATACAAATAAATTTAAAAGGTTTGGTAAATCTGTTCAAACATATACATACATACATACACATATCACGCCTATAATCCCTAGCGGGGAAGGCAGAGCGTAAACAGCCGCAAAAAAACTGCCATTTACACCACGTCTGACAAATGTTTGAGGGTTATTTGGGATATTGTGTATCGTTATAGTGACAGGTTGTCAGCCCATCGCCTAAAGCATATACATTTGAAATAAAAAGTAAATGTACTAAAATGGCCCTACGTATTTTGTTAGTAAAAGAAAAAAACAAGTAGAAAAGGTTTAGTACTTACATCTGTCACGTTTAACCCAGTACATCTACATCCTAGGTACTTATCCCACTTCCTACTATTCCATTCTAACATATAAAGTATTAAGAATAAGTAGAAGCAAGGAAAGTTTTCTTACCCTTGCATTTTTGCTCCTCGCATTTCGGCGGCAACATCATTATTTGTTGATATATAGGTAATGTGCAACCATTAACGCATCTGACCAGACCAAAGCCTTTGACGACGACGAAAAGGCTGAATGCCTAGCTGACAGTTTCGCAGCCCAATGCACCCCCAGCACACTCCCTTACGACCTGACCTTCGTCTCAACGGTCGACTCCGAAGTCGAACGTCTCATCTCACTACCTCCATCGGGCCCTCCACTTAGAGTCATCACTGAGATGGAAGTGCGCAACGCCCTTAAGGCACTCAAGCCCAGAAAGGCTCCAGGACCGGACGGCATCACCAACCGTGTCCTGAAGATTCTCCCCGATCACCTGATTAATCGCCTCACCCTGATATTGAATGCCGCCATGGCTAGTTGCACCTTTCCAGCTTGCTAGAAGGAAGCAATAGTCATAGGCATTCACAAACCGGGTAAACCGGCGAGTGAGCCCACTTCCTACCGCCCGATCAGCCTACTGAACCCTCTCGCCAAACTTTACGAAGGCATGATCTATGCCCGACTTCGAGACCACGCGGAGACCAACAATCTCATACCTGACGAGCAATTTGGCTTTCGACAACAGCACTCTTGTACCCAACAAGTGCACCGCATTGTCGAACACATCGCTCTTAAGCTAAATGTCTCGTACAAACCGACCCCGACAGGAGCAGTATTTCTCGACGTGGCGAAAGCCTTCGACAAGGTCTGGCACAACGGGCTGGTATACAAGCTGCACCAAGGGCGCGATTGAGCTGGTTGTTTGAACAACCACAAACTTTTCCGGGTGAGCTCCTGCTCCCCACCATACAGTCAGGTGTAGATTAAAAGCCCCGGGGCTAAAATCATAGGGTCCACAACTAAAAAAAAAAAAAATTTACTTTTCTATGCCGTGTGATGCCGGCTTAGAATAGCATCTCCCCATTTCATTCCCGTGGGAGTCGTAAGAGGCGACTGAGGGACTCGAGGGTGTGTATTGCAATTTTAGGCGATGGGCTGACAACCTGTCACTATGGCGATACACAATTTTCCGAACAACCCTCAATTATTTGTCAGACATGGCATAAATGTCCGTTTCTTGCGGCCGTTTACGCTATGCCTACCCCGCAAGGGATTATAGGCGTGATATGTGTGTGTGTATGTGTAATATTTACTATTAACGTAATACCTACACGGATGCAAACACAAACAAAATACTGTACAAGCTATTACGCCTACTATAACCGCTGCTGGTGACTTGAGACCTACTAAGCGGAGCGCGGCGCGCGTTGTGATATGACGTCACAAGCGGTCACGTGGCTGTTTGCGGGACTCGATATTTTTTGAAACTTTGAATGCCTATAAAATCAAAACTACTAGGTATTTTTGACTACAACAAAAACTAGTGTATTTGTATACATACAGGCTTTACCGATACAAAATTTCAAGCGATTTGGAATACCTAGTAACATTCTTCATTAATACCCAAAGTGGCCATTTTTTTGGTATTAATTGCCATAAATGTAATTATAGTGAATATTGCATTGAGTTTGCAGGTTCTAATTTTACTTAAGGATAATACTAAAAACTTCGGCAACGGATATTCTGATAGATTGTTTGTATAAAGAGATAACTTTTTTTGTGTGAAGTGCCGCTACTGTCAAGGTGGTTGATGGTTACACTCGCCTTAAATTGTTTGAACCTAGTCTTTCTGTTTTATCTTTCAGTGGGGCATGGTACTCTTGGTGTGCCCCGAGCAATATTGTATTACTGGCGGGGAACAATGGGGCTCTGCTGCAGCCATTCTCCCTCAACAACTCTTCAGTCACCAAACTACAGAAATTGGAGTGTGAGTTTTTTTGTAAAAGATCATCCAATTTTTCCATTTTAGTATTTACAAGTATGTGATATCAAAGTATGCTTGGACAAAGTAGTTTTGATTGTCTATCTCTCTATGATAGCATTATCATGTAATGTTAATCTAGGTAAACCTGTTATTAGCTTATTTTCTATAAGTGTGCTTTACATAATTATGTCAAAATAGCTGTCTGTTTTCTCAATGAATAATAAAAAATATAATTAAAATATAAGTTGAATGCGGTGCTACTCCTATTCGATTGGATGGTCGTAGCATGGAAGTAGCATCTAAAACGGCTGTCAAATCTATTTTGTTCAAGTATACTTTATTTTTACCCCGGTTTAACATGCATATTTTCACTTCATCCCGAAAAAAATAAAAAGTTCTTATGTTCCAGCTCTAAAAAGTAGCCTGTAGTATCACTATCACTACATAGTATAAAATCAAGTCGCTTCCCGTTTGGTGTCTCCTTCTTCTTGTAGAATTACCCAACGGATTTTGATGCAGTTTTTTTTATTAGATAGAGTAACTTGAGAGGAAGGTTTATGAGAATAATTTATTCCGGAAAATTGACACATTCCCATGGGAAACCGGGTAGTCTAACTGGTAGTAAACTATTGACCCCCTTTTGACACCTTTAAGGATTAAAATTTCAAAAATGCTGAAACACGTGTTTTATTATTTTAAGTTCTGAGTCTAATTAGAAATTTTGAAACAGATAACATTTAAGATGAAAAACTTTCATACAAACTTTTAACCCCTTTTTCACCCATTTAAGGGTTAAAATTTCAAAAATGCGTGTTTAATTATTTTAAGTTATTAGTCTTATCCCAAATTTTGAAACAGATCACATTCATTTAAAAAAACGAACTTTCATACAAACTTTTAACCCCCTTTTGACCCTATTAATTGCTATAATTTCAAAAATACTGAAACACGTGTTTAATTTTTTTAAGTAATTAGTCTAATCACAAATTTTGAAACAGATCACATTCATTTAAAAAAACAAACTTTCATACAAACTTTTAACCCCCTTTTGACCCTATTAATTGCTATAATTTCAAATATGCTGAAAGTGCTGAAACACGTGTTTAATTATTTTAAGTCATATCATAAGTCTAATCACTAATTTTGAAACGGATCACACTTAAGACAACGAACTTTCATACAAAGATTTGACCCCCTTTTCATCCCTTGGGGGATTGAAAAAACGGAATTTCATCTATAATAGTTGCTTTATTACATAAAAAACTTCATGTCCAAGTTTTATCTCTGTAGGTGATGACTTAAAATAATAAAACACGTGTTTCAGCATTTTTGAAATTTTAATCCTTAAAGGTGTCAAAAGGGGGTCAATAGTTTACTACCAGTTAGACTACCCGGTTTCCCATGGGAATGTGTCAATTTTCCGGAATAAATTATTCTCATAAACCTTCCTCTCAAGTTACTCTATCTAATAAAAAAAACTGCATCAAAATCCGTTGGGTAATTCTAAAGACATAAGGAGACACCAAACGGGAAGCAACTTTATTTTATACTATGTAGTTTGATGTAGTGATACAATTTTAGCGTCCACCTCCGTCAATGCATCTTGCCAATATAAACTCAACTCTTTAAATTACCTCTTATCTGGGCTTCATACAAAATTGTATCTACATTCTAGCCAGCAATGCGTTAGTGAAGCGAGACGGATTATCACTAGTATAGTATTATAGTATATATAGTATAGTAAAGTCGCTTCCCAAGTCTGTCCCTGTCTGTTTGTTTGTTTGTATGCTTAAATCTTCAAAACCACTAAACGGATCTTGATGTAGTTTTTTTAAAAGATAGAGTGATTCAAGAGGAAGGTTTTTATGTTTTATTTATGTCGGGAGAAGGTCTGTTTCCCGTGAGAAATCAGTTAACAGCGGGTGAAACCGCTGGGCGGGTCGCTAGTCTTCTTATAAAGGATTATAGCAGTAAATTCATTGCTTCAACTGCCACTTTCTCTCTTTTCGTATGTAACTACAAGACAACAAATAAACCCTGTTCTTCTTTCTTCTTCTCCATTTCCTACCCGTTGGTATCGTAAGAGGCGACTAAGGGACATGTGTATTGCAAGTTTAAGCAATGGGTTAACAACCTGTCATTATGGTAATATACAATTTACTGAATGTCCCTCAGGTGTTTGTCATACTTGGTAAATATCCGTTCATCACTGTTAAATGAAAATGAAATAACTTTATTCAATGTAGGATAGTATTATCACTTATTGACGTCATGATCCGTTATTGTAAAAAAAAAAATTGTCTTGTGCCCTGTTGCATACTTTGATGTAGAGCATAGTTTTGTACCCTATTCATGTAACATGTTAAAGTGTAACAATTATTATCTTTACCTTTACAATGGACCTTGTCACAATTTTTGAATAAATGTGTTTTCTTTCTTTCTTTCATTTCTCTTTTTCAGTGGATTCAGCTAAACCAGTAGCTGAGCGGGATGTGTTTATCCTACGACTGTGTGAGGCGGCCTGGTGCGCTGTATTTAGACACGGCACATCGGCTGCAGTGTCCTCCCCAGGGCCTACTGAGGTAATTCTGTAAATTATATTTTAGGATATTATATTTTGCCATGTGATGCCGGCTTAGAATAGCATCACCCCATTTCTTTCTCGCGGGAGACGTAAGAGGCGACTCAGGTACTCGAGGTTATGTATTGCAATTTTAGGCGATGGGCTGACAACCTGTCACTACCCGTCTAAAATTGCAATACACTTCCTCGAGTCCCTTAGTCGCTTCTTACGACTCCCAAGGGAAAGAAATAGGGTGATGCTATTCTAAGCCGGCATCACACGGCAAAGAACTTAACACTTTGTAACTTTTTCCTACAGGTGTGGTTGATGCCAATATCCGGTGCTTCCAATACTCAGTACACGCATGTACTGAAGACCGGGCTGGTGGGCAGGTTCGCTGTCAACGTTGTTGATGATTTAGTCGTCGTTCATCATCAGGTATAGTCATCATTGGCCTCACACGTCCGTGACAGACGATTTAAACAGTGTCTGAGGCAGACACTGCGTTGCCTGGGACGCAATTATGGAAAACGCAGGGCTGCCCAGGACCTGCGCCACCCTCTCGGCCTTCCTGGCTGGATCCGCAGGAACGACTAGTCGATACGTGCGGAGCCAGGTCGGCTGCAGGAGTTTTCAGAAATTTTGCAAGTTTTCAAAATAACAGGTGTTCTCAATTTGCAATCATTGTAGGATCTTTTTACTTCTATATTTTTTATAGTTTCTATTTCTTAGTACTTATTTTTTCCTAGATTTCCGCCCAGCAGTTTCACCCGCTGCCACTCATTTTCTCGTGGTAATAGTTGTTTTCCCGCGGTAAAAAATTTGCCTGTGTTATTCCAGGTTATACTCTACCTGTGTTCCAAATTTCATCCAAATCGGTCGAGCCGTTTGGGCGTGAAGAGGTAACAAACATACATACACACAAACTCTCAGATTTATAATATTATGTCTGTATGTTTGTTACCTCTTCACGCTCAAACGGCTTGACCGATTTGGATTAAATTTAGAACACAGGTAGAGTATAACCTGGAACAACACACAGGCCTTTTTTTATCACAGGAAAACAACATTACCACGGGAAAATGAGTGGCAGCGGGTGCAACCGCTGGACGGAAATCTAGTAAATAAATAAATTGTTCATCAACATGACTTATAATAATGTCTGTCTTAAAATATTCATACATAATAATACATTTTAGAATGACCAAGTCTTGACATTTCACTTCTTTGACATTTTGCTCCTATTATGTTTTGCTCGCTGATAAATCCATTTTGTCAACTTCGTCCCATTGATTTTCTTTTAATTCCAGTCAAGTCAAACATCCTTATTGTTCGACATAATGGAGGATTCCAAACCTGAGAACAACACAGTCGTACACATTCCCATTGTGCCGGGCGGCTGCATGAAGCCGGCATTCGTTGAGGACCAGTTCGCTCCAATGTGTATCCTTTTCATAAGAACTTATCATCATCATTAGAGATCGAATACCAAACTTCAAAACACTTCCCGTGTTAAGTATACAATATTGCAAATTTTTTCAAGTGCGGGCAGTATTTGAACCTGCACCTTTGCTAATGACGCGTTACGATGACGATTAACTCATTACATTTGCGAAATTCGCGGGCAAGGGACGAGCTGCGGTAGCCCAGATGGAAGAGGCGGCGCCACTAGTAATGGCGAATGTAGCAGGTTCAAATCCTGCCCGCGCTTAAAAATTTTGCAAGTTTGAAAAAAAAATAGATCATATGTTTATCCTTTATTTATGTAATATTGAAAAGTAAATATCTGTTTCTATTAATATGTTATGGTACAAACAAATGAACAAGAGGTTTCCTGAGCCATGTCATATGGTTTATATTTGTAGATCCTGGATATCCTGAAACTATAAGCTTCCAGAACAAAGAAGTGCATACAAGGTTCATTTTACTTTGAAGAATCATACCTTTTAAAAGGTATCTGGGTCTCTATCTGTAAAAAGCTCCTAGAGACCTGGGCGTAACGAGGATCTTTTTGCATTTAATATTGATCCTAATCTTTTCTTAACTGCCAACAAATCAGATTCGGTAAACTGGGTAGTATTTCAGCCAGATTTCATAGTGGACGCGCGGCTCGGCTGCCTTTGGAGGGTACAACTCAACCTGTCCGGACTTGCGCATTCGGTGAGTCATTTCAATTATGTAGTAGGTTTGAAACATTACTTTCTTATATTAGTCAAATAAAAAAGTACAACGTCAAGTATAAAAAAGATACAAATATAAAAAGTAAAAAAAATTCAAACCTTCCCTTAAGCTAATCAAAAAGCCCCGCCTCTAGTCGATCCAGCCAGGCGCAAAGGTACCCATAACGCTCGCCTCTATCTCTTAGCCTACTGCACAACTCAGCTATGAACCAAAAGATTAGTTTCTAATGCGAAACATTTAGTTTCTTAAATAAAAACATTTGTTTCTTTTAAGGCGTTACTCTTACGCATATTTTCCCTAACAAAAATATTGCTTTCCATCGTCAGAAATGTCTATGCAACGGCTACGCCGCAATGTATATCGATGACTTGTTTTTTTTATTTTTAAATTGTAACTTGTAATACTCTATACATAATGTAAATATTGTGCAACTACACCATAAGTGGTAATTTGTTGAATAAATTGAATTGAAGAAATAGCCGTAACAAACTCGGCCTTATGTAATCATTATGACAGATTTTCATACGAGAACAATTTATTGTTTCTTATAGGTTTTGTGTCCTTCAATACTGGTTCCCAACGATTTCAGATACCAAAAGACGAGATCTCCAAAATAGTGGCAGTGTTGCTAAGGAGAACCGATGGGAAGGCCACCATCTACTCGCTTCTCGGGCAACTGGTCGGAGAGGCGAACAGATATCTCGTCGAAGTGTCCAAAGTGTTCGACGAAATCAACTCTGTTTATCGGTAAGTTGAAAGAAGTATTCCCATTTTTGGTGCTTCAGATACATGTTTTTATCCCGCCCGAGCCGGTTTTCTATTAGGACAATACAAAATTGTTATAAAAAGAAGAAAATTCCGTTATGCAAATTTCTTTTTTTTACAATGACCGATCATGACGTCAATAAGTGATAATGCTATCCTACATTGAATAAAGTTATTTCATTTTCATTTTCACATGTTTCCGATACAAGATTTGGCGCCATTTTGTCTTAGAACTTTTTTCAACGCCTTTATTCAATTCAATTCCTTTATACATAAAATACATTGTATACGTCAATTCTCACTTTTATTTCATAACATATTTCATTCCAATTTCATTTAAGGTGAGTGTAGCCGTCAACGACCTCGACGGTGGCGCCACTTCACAAAAAAAATTCTTTTTCTACAAACAATCTATCAGTATGTCCTTATGGTAATTAATTCTGATAGATTGTTTGCATAAAGAGAAAACTTTTTTTGTGAAGTGGCGCCATCGTCGAGGTCGTTGACGGCTACACTCGCCTTAAAAGTGAAATGACCTGATTGCTTCGCTCCAAGTATGTATGGTCACACCTCGGACACTGGCGCTCAAATGTATGAATCAAACGCGTTGCTACGCACACAGTCTAAGCTCGCGTAGGTGAACGCGGACCATGCTTGTGTGTGTGAGACAACATGTCAGGGTTGCCGCCATTTTGCGTTCGCGAATCGGGAATGCAATGTGCGGCAGTATGAAATGACCTTCGTCGTCGCGTCCTTTGCTAGCCGGCGTCTGAGCGTCCTCCGAGCGCGGGTGGGCGGCGCTTGTAGGGGGAGGCAGGGAGTGACCATACTGTACGCTAGTACTATTAATTATACTGTGGTATGGTGTAGGTGTGTGATGTAATGGTGATATATATATGTATGTATAATTTCACACTTTATTATATTGTTGCTATAAGAGCTTTATCGTACCAAATCTAAATACGACTAGATAAAAATTGATTTGTTCTATACAGTAAATGGGCCGACCAAGAAGTGGCAAGAAACACGGCTGGTCAGGCAGTCGACAGTAAGCCTGTGCATTACCGTGTTTTGATCTCACAACCGGACATGTGCGGACACGTGTTCGTGCACCGCTCCGATGACGAGTGTGCACTTCAGGTACGATACATGATTTTCATACCACCTATTCGAAAAGCTAAGTTTTATTCGCAGATAAGGGCGACGGAAGTAAGTATTTTAGTTTAGACTCTAGTGTAGGGTATAAAAGCGTTTTGAATTTGGAACATGAATAACTTCAGCCAATCAAACGCAAATAATAGGCATCGCTACCAAGAGGTGGCAAAAAACACGGCTGGTCAGGCCGTGGACAGTAAGCCTGTGCATTACCGTGTTTTGATCTCGCAACCGGACATGTGCGGACACGTGTTCGTGCACCGCTCCGATGACGAGTGTGCACTTCAGGTACGGTACATGATTTACATCCCACGTATTCAAAAAGCTAAGTTTTATTCGCAGATATGCCGAAAGTAAGTATTTTAGTTTTAGAGTCTAGTCAAGGGTTAAGTATTTTGAATTTGGAACATGAATAACTTCAGCCAATCAAACGCAAAATATAGAGGAGTCCCTACCATGGCGGTTATTGCAACCGGACGTGTGTTTGTGCACTATTCCGATGACGAATGTGCACTTCAGGTACGGTACATGATTTTCATTTCTATTCGTAAAGCTTAGTTTTATTCGCAGATGAGTGCGCCTAAAGAAAGTATTTTAGTTTAGACTCTAGTGTAGGGTATAAAAGTATTTTGAATTTGGAACATGAATAGCTTCAGCCAATCAAACGCAAATAATAGGCATCGCTACCAAGAGGTGGCAAGGAACACGGCTGGTCAGGCCGTGGACAGTAAGCCTGTGCATTACCGTGTTTTGATCTCGCAACCGGACATGTGCGGACACGTGTTCGTGCACCGCTCCGATGACGAGTGTGCACTTCAGGTACGATACATGGTTTACATCCCACGTATTCAAAAAGCTAAGTTTTTATTCGCAGATGAGTGCGCCTGGAGTAAGTATTTTAGTTTTAGAGTCTAGTCCATGGACGTATTATTTAAACAGGACTGATAACTTCAAAAACAGTTATTTACGAATAGTAACTTTATTATTACTGGAATATGGTCTATTTTACATTAATTCTTTCCCAGACGCTAATCCGAGCCGAGAGAGATAGCACGTAGAGAGGCTGTGCTGTGTGTCTCGTTCTTTCATATTGCCAGTGTAGAAAATTACTGGAGATTAAATTTTGCCTAATATCTTTGACAATTATATAATTATAATTTTAAGTAATATAATAAAACAACTTGCGTCAGTAATATCAAAAACTTGTTGGAAATCATAAAATTATACACTGATAAATTATGATTATGTAAAAACTATTAATCAAATAATTTTCTTATGGTATCCCTTTAAGATTGAATTTTGGCGGTAAGTAAGTTTAAACTTTTGTGACAGCTTTAAAAAAATTACATTCCTAATTTATTACTTAAAATCGAGTATTTGACGAAATTTCTCACTCAAAATGGTGAAAAATGTTGTGTTCGAGGTTGTCCACGTGAATCGTATGTATGTAAATTTCCCTATCTATAAACTCATTGTAATACAAAATATTGGTGCCCTATTAGAAAGAGACGAAAGGCCTCGGTGTGTGCGGTCTCGCTCGGCTCGTTTTTTCTGCAACAGTTATCAGTCCTGTTTAAATAATACATCCATGGTCTAGTCAAGGGTTAAGTATTTTGAATTTGGAACATTAATAACTTCGAACAAAATATAGAGGCGTGGCGGTTATCGCAACCGGACACGTGTTCGTGCACCATTCCGATGACGGATGCGCACTTCAGGTACGATAGATGATTTTCATCCCACCCATTCAAAAAACTAAGTTTTAATCGCAGATATGTGCGCCTGAAGTAAATATTTTAGTTTAGAGTCTAGTCAAGGGTATAAAAGTATTTTGAATTTGGAACATGAATAAATTCGAACAAAATATAGAGGCGTGGCGGTTATCGCAACCGGACGTGTGTTTGTGCACCATTCCGATGACGGATGCGCACTTCAGGTACGATAGATGATTTTCATACCACCCATTCAAAAAACTAAGTTTTATTCGCAGATATGTGCGCCTGAAGTAAGTATTTTAGTTTAGACTCTAGTGTAGGGTATAAAAGCGTTTTGAATTTGGAACATGAATAACTGCAGCCAATCAAACGCAAAATATAGAGGCGTCCCTACCACGGCGGTTATCGCAACCGGACGTGTGTTTGTGCACCGTTCCGATGACGAATGTGCACTTCAGGTACGATACTTAGTACGAGTGAGCGGGATAGCAATACATTCCACACGCGTTCGTGCTGCCGTTTCTTCGACGCACGAAAAGCCGACACTCGCGGAAGTACGGGAAGTGGCAGCGGCATGACGAGTAGCAGCGCGAGTAACCGTTCACATGCTCGCGCTGCCCACTTCCCTTACTATTTCCCTGATGCCATATTGGCATCGTGTGAACGTGCTATTACAAAAGGAAATAAATAACTGTCTGAAATAGTTTTCAGAACGCACCGCCGCCATTGTCATGAATAGTTCTGATAAAATGAGATGTTCGGAATTCAAATCACTTTTCCCAATCGAATGGATAAAAACGACTTTTGCCCTCTGGATTTACGCGGCAAAACTGTTCTTTTCAAGCTGGAGAGGTTAGAACATGGTTTTCTTTGAATACCAAATTTTTAAAACACTTCCCGTGTTAAGTATACAATTTTTGAAAACTTGCAAAATTTTCAAGCGCTGGCAGGATTTGAACCTGCGATTGTCACATTACTAGTGGCGAGGCCTCTTCCATCTAGGCTACCGCAGCTCGTTCCTTGCCCGCCAATTTTGCAAGTGTATTTTAATGCTAACTCGAAAATGAGAACTGCAGAGTTCAAATGTTTTTACATTATAATGATGCATTTGTTTTTCAAGTTGGATCTTGTAATAGTGTTCTGGCTTCTCCCTTGTCGGAAGTAGCCAGAATGCTGTACAGGGTTGTATTGATAGGTCCCTTCTGCGGGTACCATCAGTATAGTTTATTTCTTCATTCTTTTTTGTTTTGTGATTTATACTATGTGTTGCGCAATGGAGTGGCATTGTCATATTTTGACAAAACTCCTTAAATAAAGATTTAAAAAAAAAATCTTAGTAACGCGTGGCACGGCTCATGTATTTCTTTGTTTCAGGTGGTGACGGCGTACATAGCGTCTCTCTCCCGACACAACATGGTGGTACAACACCCGGTGGCGGAGTTGGCTGTGAGAACGTTAGTGACGCGCGGCGCCATTGGCAGACTCAAGTCGTTAGGTACGTTAATACAAACACACATACACACATCACGCCTATATCCCTTGCGGGGTAGGCAGAGTGCAAACGGCCGAAAAACGGACATTTACGCCGCGTCTGACAAATATTTGAGGGTCAATTGGAAAATTGTGCATCGCCATAATGATAGGTTTTCATCGCCTAAAATTGCAATACACACCCTAGAGTCCTAGAGTCCGTTAGTCGCCTCTTATGACTCCCAAGGGTAAGAAATGGGGTGATGCTATTCTAAGCCGGCATCAGACGGCAGCTTAGAATAAATACAAACTTAGAATAATACGTAAATACAAACACACTTGTTGTAAACATAGGCATATTTATTCCCAACCAGAATTCCCAGTCGTCCCATCGCTTGTACATACTGATACACATTTAAAGTAGATACCGCCGTTCCAATAAGTAGTATTTGACAGCTGTCGGATTCGTGATAATACTATGGCAGAGGGTCCATTTTCTCTTGTTGATATCTCTTTTAGTATGGAAATGACAGGTGTCAAAATATAGATAATGGACATCTTTCCCCAAGGATCATAGATCGAGTTTTGAAAAAAGAAATGACCTTCATACAATATTCACTCGCCGACCAAGTCTTTTATGGCAGGTGCAATAATATTTCATACTAAATTTCCGCCTAGCGATTTTACCCGCTGCCACTCATTTTTCCGTGGTAATAGTTCTTTTCCCGCGGTAAAAAGTGGCCTATGTGTTATTCCAGGTTATACACTACCTGTGTTCCAAATTTCATCCAAATCGGTCAAGCCGTTTGAGCGTGAAGAGGTAACAAACATACACACACACACAAAGTTTTTGAGTTTTTGTTATCGGTTAATAGTAAAATTTCACCCTTATAGCCGCGTATTTATTCAGTAGAAACATTACAAAAGTTCCCCAACAAATATCTCCAATATGTTTAACGACATATATGTAGGTATTTGTTAATAAATTCGCGCCTTTGTCTATATTATACAACAGTTCTGCAACAAAATGGCATGAAAAAACGTGGCGTGCAAAAGCAACACACGTCAAATCGTTGATATGTTGGTAGACAACTGTTTCTGAATAACTACCTTATTTGCACGCACGTGTATACCAAAGTTTGTATATTGACCTCGATTCGGGAAATAAATCCTTTTCAGCACTAACAACCCCAACAGTCCACTGCTGGACATGGGCCTCCCCTTTTCGGGACGTATTGCCATACCAACCACGCTTGGCAAGCGAATTGGCGAGGGCATTGCAAGATTTTGCTTTCGCAGGGAAAGCTGCTGCCTATTATCTGAATAAATTAATCCCTGTGATGAATGATGCTATTCTAAGCCGTCATCGTCGGTATTCTCTTAACTTACCTTAAATATAAGGTTAAGAAAAGGATAGGACATATCTAATAGTCCTGTCATTTTTAAAATGTCAATGGTTTCCTCGTAATTTATAGTTAATTTAGTCGCCATAGTTATCATCGTCACCTTATTTTAACAAATAACGCGTGTTTTGCTTCAAATTATAGTACCTACATTACATGGCTTAGATTTGACATCTCCTATCCTTTCCTAACCTAAGTATTTGACGGAAAGTGACAGCGCAAATTTAAGGTGAATATGGCCTCAATTCGGAAACAAATTCTCTTATCTTACCTGAAGTTAGTTCTGTCACTTTCCGTCAAACAGGTTTAGAAAGGGATAGGAGATATTTTAGTCGTGTCAAGTCTTAACGATCAAAACATGGCGACTAAATTGACTGGAAAAGACGAAAAAACCATTGACGCTTGTTTTTTAAATGACAGAACTTAGATATCTCTCCTTTTCTGAATCTATTTGACGGAAAGTGACAGAGCACTAATTTAAGGCAAGTAAGGAGAATTTACGTAAGTAATTTGGAAGGATGAACTACGTGCACACGCCCCTTTTTGGATGCAGAAGGCCCAAAACAGGGAAGAATGGAAGAAAGGGAGGGAGGCCTTTGCCCTGCAGTGGGACACTACAGGCTAGAATTAGAAGGAGAATTTATATTCCGAATTGAGGGCTATATATCTTAAATTGAGGCCAATGTGATTTTGTTTAGAAATGTATTCTATGTGCTGCCAGCTGTAATGCTGTGTGATGCCAGCTTAGAATAGCATAACCCCATTTCTTGCCCGTGGGAGTCGTAAGAGGCGATTAAGGGACTCGAGGGTGTGTATTGCAATTTTAGGCGATGGGCTGACAACCTGTCACTATGGCGATACACAATTTTCTGATTGACCCTCAATCTTTTGTCAGATGTGGTGTTAATATCCGTTTTACGGCCGTTAACGCTCTGCCTACCCCGCAAGGGATTACAGGCGTGATATGTGTATGTATGTATGTATGGGAATGTAACTGATTATTTAATTTAATTTTGATTTGAATTTAATTTAATTACGGTTATATTTTAATTTATTTTTATTTTTAATTTGATTTTATTGCAATTTTAATTTAATTTTACGAAGTTATTTAATTGTAATTTAATGTAGCGTCTGACTCATCTTTGCATACCAAAGTGTATATTGGTTGAATATGTGATACTAAATAATATTTACCTACCATCATTGTGAACCATATTTACTGCAAATAAAATTCATTTATCATTTATAATTTTATGTATTCTATGTGCAAAAAGCTCTGACTATTAGCCGTATACTGTTCCCAGTGCGTCGCGGTTGCCTAGGCGACGCGCGTCCGCTCGCTTGTCAGCTGTTGTCGCTCGGTCACATGCAGCCGGGCGCCGCGCAACTCGCGCTTGACATGATGTGGCGTCTGAAGGCTTACGAGGTAACTGACTGAGTCACCTGTATACCATATCACCGCTCGGTCACATGCAGCCGGGCGCCGCGCAACTCGCGCTTGACATGATGTGGCGTCTGAAGGCTTACGAGGTAACTGACTGAGTCACCTGTATACCATATCACCGCTCGGTCACATGCAGCCGGGCGCCGCGCAACTCGCGCTTGACATGATGTGGCGTCTGAAGGCTTACGAGGTAACTGACTGAGTCACCTGTATACCATATCACCGCTCGGTCACATGCAGCCGGGCGCTCGACATGATGTGGCGTCTCAAGGCTTACGAGGTAACTGACTGAGTCACCTGTATACCATATCACCGCTCGGTCACATGCAGCCGGGCGCCGCGCAACTCGCGCTTGACATGATGTGGCGTCTGAAGGCTTACGAGGTAACTGACTGAGTCACCTGTATACCATATCACCGCTCGGTCACATGCAGCCGGGCGCTCGACATGATGTGGCGTCTCAAGGCTTACGAGGTAACTGACTGAGTCACCTGTATACCATATCACCGCTCGGTCACATGCAGCCGGGCGCCGCGCAACTCGCGCTTGACATGATGTGGCGTCTGAAGGCTTACGAGGTAACTGACTGAGTCACCTGTATACCATATCACCGCTCGGTCACATGCAGCCGGGCGCTCGACATGATGTGGCGTCTCAAGGCTTACGAGGTAACTGACTGAGTCACCTGTATACCATATCACCGCTCGGGCACATGCAGCCGGGCGCCGCGCAGCTCGCACTCGACATGATGTGGCGTCTCAAGGCTTACGAGGTAACTGACTGAGTCACCTGTATACCATATCACCGCTCGGTCACATGCAGCCGGGCGCCGCGCAACTCGCGCTTGACATGATGTGGCGTCTGAAGGCTTACGAGGTAACTGACTGAGTCACCTGTATACCATATCACCGCTCGGGCACATGCAGCCGGGCGCCGCGCAACTCGCGCTTGACATGATGTGGCGTCTGAAGGCTTACGAGGTAACTGACTGAGTCACCTGTATACCATATCACCGCTCGGTCACATGCAGCCGGGCGCCGCGCAACTCGCGCTTGACATGATGTGGCGTCTGAAGGCTTACGAGGTAACTGACTGAGTCACCTGTATACCATATCACCGCTCGGGCACATGCAGCCGGGCGCCGCGCAACTCGCGCTTGACATGATGTGGCGTCTGAAGGCTTACGAGGTAACTGACTGAGTCACCTGTATACCATATCACCGCTCGGTCACATGCAGCCGGGCGCCGCGCAACTCGCGCTTGACATGATGTGGCGTCTGAAGGCTTACGAGGTAACTGACTGAGTCACCTGTATACCATATCACCGCTCGGTCACATGCAGCCGGGCGCCGCGCAACTCGCGCTTGACATGATGTGGCGTCTGAAGGCTTACGAGGTAACTGACTGAGTCACCTGTATACCATATCACCGCTCGGTCACATGCAGCCGGGCGCCGCGCAACTCGCGCTTGACATGATGTGGCGTCTGAAGGCTTACGAGGTAACTGACTGAGTCACCTGTATACCATATCACCGCTCGGTCACATGCAGCCGGGCGCCGCGCAACTCGCGCTTGACATGATGTGGCGTCTGAAGGCTTACGAGGTAACTGACTGAGTCACCTGTATACCATATCACCGCTCGGTCACATGCAGCCGGGCGCCGCGCAACTCGCGCTTGACATGATGTGGCGTCTGAAGGCTTACGAGGTAACTGACTGAGTCACCTGTATACCATATCACCGCTCGGTCACATGCAGCCGGGCGCCGCGCAACTCGCGCTTGACATGATGTGGCGTCTGAAGGCTTACGAGGTAACTGACTGAGTCACCTGTATACCATATCACCGCTCGGTCACATGCAGCCGGGCGCCGCGCAACTCGCGCTTGACATGATGTGGCGTCTGAAGGCTTACGAGGTAACTGACTGAGTCACCTGTATACCATATCACCGCTCGGGCACATGCAGCCGGGCGCCGCGCAGCTCGCGCTCGACATGATGTGGCGTCTCAAGGCTTACGAGGTAACTGACTGAGTCCCCTGTATACCATATCACCGCTCGGGCACATGCAGCCGGGCGCTCGACATGATGTGGCGTCACAAGGCTTACGAGGTAACTGACTGAGTCCCCTGTATACCATATCACCGCTCGGGCACATGCAGCCGGGCGCCGCGCAACTCGCGCTTGACATGATGTGGCGTCTGAAGGCTTACGAGGTAACTGACTGAGTCACCTGTATACCATATCACCGCTCGGTCACATGCAGCCGGGCGCCGCGCAACTCGCGCTTGACATGATGTGGCGTCTGAAGGCTTACGAGGTAACTGACTGAGTCCCCTGTATACCATATCACCGCTCGGGCACATGCAGCCGGGCGCCGCGCAGCTCGCGCTCGACATGATGTGGCGTCTCAAGGCTTACGAGGTAACTGACTGAGTCCCCTGTATACCATATCACCGCTCGGGCACATGCAGCCGGGCGCTCGACATGATGTGGCGTCACAAGGCTTACGAGGTAACTGACTGAGTCCCCTGTATACCATATCACCGCTCGGGCACATGCAGCCGGGCGCCGCGCAACTCGCGCTTGACATGATGTGGCGTCTGAAGGCTTACGAGGTAACTGACTGAGTCACCTGTATACCATATCACCGCTCGGTCACATGCAGCCGGGCGCCGCGCAACTCGCGCTTGACATGATGTGGCGTCTGAAGGCTTACGAGGTAACTGACTGAGTCACCTGTATACCATATCACCGCTCGGTCACATGCAGCCGGGCGCCGCGCAACTCGCGCTTGACATGATGTGGCGTCTGAAGGCTTACGAGGTAACTGACTGAGTCACCTGTATACCATATCACCGCTCGGTCACATGCAGCCGGGCGCCGCGCAACTCGCGCTTGACATGATGTGGCGTCTGAAGGCTTACGAGGTAACTGACTGAGTCACCTGTATACCATATCACCGCTCGGGCACATGCAGCCGGGCGCCGCGCAACTCGCGCTTGACATGATGTGGCGTCTGAAGGCTTACGAGGTAACTGACTGAGTCACCTGTATACCATATCACCGCTCGGTCACATGCAGCCGGGCGCCGCGCAACTCGCGCTTGACATGATGTGGCGTCTGAAGGCTTACGAGGTAACTGACTGAGTCACCTGTATACCATATCACCGCTCGGTCACATGCAGCCGGGCGCCGCGCAACTCGCGCTTGACATGATGTGGCGTCTGAAGGCTTACGAGGTAACTGACTGAGTCACCTGTATACCATATCACCGCTCGGTCACATGCAGCCGGGCGCCGCGCAACTCGCGCTTGACATGATGTGGCGTCTGAAGGCTTACGAGGTAACTGACTGAGTCACCTGTATACCATATCACCGCTCGGTCACATGCAGCCGGGCGCCGCGCAACTCGCGCTTGACATGATGTGGCGTCTGAAGGCTTACGAGGTAACTGACTGAGTCACCTGTATACCATATCACCGCTCGGTCACATGCAGCCGGGCGCCGCGCAACTCGCGCTTGACATGATGTGGCGTCTGAAGGCTTACGAGGTAACTGACTGAGTCACCTGTATACCATATCACCGCTCGGTCACATGCAGCCGGGCGCCGCGCAACTCGCGCTTGACATGATGTGGCGTCTGAAGGCTTACGAGGTAACTGACTGAGTCACCTGTATACCATATCACCGCTCGGGCACATGCAGCCGGGCGCCGCGCAACTCGCGCTTGACATGATGTGGCGTCTGAAGGCTTACGAGGTAACTGACTGAGTCACCTGTATACCATATCACCGCTCGGTCACATGCAGCCGGGCGCCGCGCAACTCGCGCTTGACATGATGTGGCGTCTGAAGGCTTACGAGGTAACTGACTGAGTCCCCTGTATACCATATCACCGCTCGGGCACATGCAGCCGGGCGCCGCGCAACTCGCGCTTGACATGATGTGGCGTCTCAAGGCTTACGAGGTAACTGACTGAGTCACCTGTATACCATATCACCGCTCGGGCACATGCAGCCGGGCGCCGCGCAACTCGCGCTTGACATGATGTGGCGTCTCAAGGCTTACGAGGTAACTGACTGAGTCACCTGTATACCATATCACCGCTCGGGCACATGCAGCCGGGCGCCGCGCAACTCGCGCTTGACATGATGTGGCGTCTCAAGGCTTACGAGGTAACTGACTGAGTCACCTGTATACCATATCACCGCTCGGTCACATGCAGCCGGGCGCCGCGCAACTCGCGCTTGACATGATGTGGCGTCTCAAGGCTTACGAGGTAACTGACTGAGTCACCTGTATACCATATCACCGCTCGGGCACATGCAGCCGGGCGCCGCGCAACTCGCGCTTGACATGATGTGGCGTCTCAAGGCTTACGAGGTAACTGACTGAGTCACCTGTATACCATATCACCGCTCGGTCACATGCAGCCGGGCGCCGCGCAACTCGCGCTTGACATGATGTGGCGTCTGAAGGCTTACGAGGTAACTGACTGAGTCACCTGTATACCATATCACCGCTCGGGCACATGCAGCCGGGCGCCGCGCAACTCGCGCTTGACATGATGTGGCGTCTGAAGGCTTACGAGGTAACTGACTGAGTCACCTGTATACCATATCACCGCTCGGGCACATGCAGCCGGGCGCCGCGCAGCTCGCACTCGACATGATGTGGCGTCTCAAGGCTTACGAGGTAACTGACTGAGTCACCTGTATACCATATCACCGCTCGGTCACATGCAGCCGGGCGCCGCGCAACTCGCGCTTGACATGATGTGGCGTCTCAAGGCTTACGAGGTAACTCACATTTACATACATACATACATAAATCACGCCTATATCCCTTTCGGGGTAGGCAGAGCGTTAACGGCCGTAAAACGGATATTAACACCACGTCTGACAAAAGCTTGAGGGTCAATCAGATAACTGTGTATCACTATAGTGACAGGTTGTCAGCCCATCGCCTAAAATTGCAATACACATCCCTCGAGTCCCTCAGTCGCCTCTTACGACACCCACGGGTAAGAAATGGGGTGGTGCTATTCTAAGCCGGCATCACACGGCAAACACATTTGAGTCATTGAAAAAAGAAAAAGAAGGATGGCATTATTTTGAACGCTTAATTTTTTTATTCGCTTGCTTCGCTTGTATTATCTGTAGTGTTATCATTATAACTCGAAATGACGAGCTTGCTTCGCTCGCAATATCTGTAGTGTTATTAATTATTATCATAACTTGAAATGACAAGCTTGCTTCACTTGCAATATCTGTAGTGTTATTAATTATTATCATAACTTGAAATGACAAGCTTGCTTCACTTGCAATATCTGTAGTGTTATTAATTATTATCATAACTTGAAATGACAAGCTTGCTTCACTTGCAATATCTGTAGTGTTATTAATTATTATCATAACTTGAAATGACAAGCTTGTTTCACTCGAAATATCTGTAGTGTTATTAATTATTATCATAACTTGAAATGGCGAGCTTGTTTCGCTTGCAATATCTGTAGTGTTATTTGAAACTTGAACCGTGGTGCCGTGTGATGCCGGCTTAGAATAACATCACCCATTTCTTGCCCGTGGGAGTCGTAAGAGGCGACTAAGGGACTCGAGGGTGTGTATTGCAATTTTAGGCGATAGGCTGACAACCTGTCACTATGGCGATACACAATTATTCAAATGATCCTCAAATTACTGTCAGACGTGGCGTAAATATCCGTTTTTTGCGGCCGTTTGCGCTCTGCCTACCCCGCAAGGGATTATAGGCGTGATATATGTATGTATGTATAACTATAAACGACGAGCTTGCTTCGCTTACTATACGTTTAATAAAAACATTGTCAGTACGTTTTATTAGTGCAACACCATGCAATACCCCTGTTATATATTCAAACGTAAAACAACATTATGACTTAAACTAAGTGACGCGTATTTTGAACTCAGTTGACACAGCTTATGATTGAACTTCGTCGATCTATTCCTTTACGACATTAACCTGTGCATTTTCACAGGAAATAGTGGAGGTTCTGCTGAGCTGGAACGAGCCGATATCCGCCATTGGTGCGGCCAAGCAAGCCGGGGCCCACATATGGCACAGCTTGCCCGCTAGGTAAGTAATTCATTTCATTCACATTTAAGAGCTTGGCTCTTGTCGATGGAGTAATTGCACTACTATCTCCGCTCCCGTTTCCACTTCCTTCCCCCTGATCCCCGCCCTAGGCGCGACTGCATCACTAAGGTGCTGGAGTGTCCAAGAGCGAATACTAGATTTCTTTTTAACTCTTTTTCCGTTAAAGCTGCACAGCTCTGGAATGATATTCCTAAGACTGTACAGGAAAGCCCATCTATTTCCGTATTTAAAAAGCGAGTAAAAGAGCACTTCATTTCTCAACAACCTTGAAATATTTATGTATTTTTATAGTATTTATGTAAATTTGTTTATTTATTCATGTAAGTTTATATATATTATTTGTATGCATGTTAAAATATTTTACAGAGTTATATATTCATTTATTTTGTTAAATTTATTTCGTATTGCCTATTTGCCCCAAAATTTTTAAATTCTCTCACAAGACATGGGTTAGCTGGAAGAGATCTCTTCTTTAGAGATAAACTCGCCTTTGCGACAAAAATTGTATTTTTTTTCTGTGTATTTTTTTTTGTGCAATAAAGAATATTATTATTATTAATTGCCATTTTTTTCTATCTTCTGCCAGCGACTTGACCTCTTGATATGACACGGCATTAATCTTCCCCCTTACCTGAGTGAAGAATGTGCGTCTAGGTCTTCCTCTTCCTCTCTTTCCTTCGACCTTTCCTTCAATGATTTTCTTAATAAAGTTGTCGTGCCGTAACAAGTGACCAACCATCTTCCCTTTACGGTTTTCAATGGTCTTTAGTATACTTACAGTATACATGATTACACCAATTTATTAATTTAATGCGTCTTTTCTGTGCGCTTTTCCTGTTGTGCAATAGAGTCTAGGTACAGGGAGTAAAAAAAATGCAATATTTAAGTAGTGAAACAGCCCAAATTGATTTGGCTAGTAACATACTTTTTCTTCTTCTTAAATTTAAGAGCTCAGCTCTTGTCGGTGGAGTAATCGCCATTCTTGTCGTCTTTCCGCCAGTGATTTGACCTCCTGATACGACACGACATTAACCTTTTCTTTTATTTGGTCAAAGTAATTTCGTCTTGGTCGACCCCGACCTCTTCTGCCTTCTACTTTTCCTTCCACGATGTTCTTCAAGAAATGATCGTGTCGTATCAGGTGCCCCATCATCTTCCCTCTTCTATCATCTATGGTTCTCAACAAACTCCTCTGTTCCTTAACTATATTTAGAACGGCTTCATTCGTCTTTTTTTCGGTCCAGCTAATTTTTTCCATCCTCCGCCAACACCACATTTCGAATGCTTCGAGCCTCTCTCTGTCCCTCTGAGTCATTGTCCACGTCTCGCTTCCATAAAGTGCTATACTCCAGATGTAGGGTCAGGGCGGCAACAGTGACTCGGATTTTTTCGGAGAGTAAAATTTTATAGATAACGTTAAAGTAGCAAACTGAAATTTATACCTTATATGCATTGATTATTTGCCTTTCTCCTCGCATTGTCACTTGTTTGATTTACACTGCAGTAAAGTTTTCAGGCATGGTTTTAAAAAAAATGGGAATTGAGCCACTCTGTACCGGTACCAGACTACTATGACTCAACCCTGTAGTACACAATGACTCTAACATTTTTTTGCAGTACACACTGGCTCAACAATGACATGAGCCAGTGTGTACCAGTACTAGTCTTATTTCATTTCAGTTGTACACACTGGCTCGTTAATAAAACATTATAATAAAACAACAATTTTCTAATCAAATAATATTTATTATCACAACTTATGCCTTTGGTACATTAATCACATGTTCATGTACCAAATCATTTATTTAACTTTTATGTTGAAAAAAAAGGTCCTGATTGTTTTTGTTCTCAAAGTAGGAGTAGATGACGGTAGATTGACAGCACATAATCACGACACACAGTATTTCGACAGATTTCGACAAACGCTATCTCGACAGCACGCTAATTTGACATCCTCAGTGTGGTTCCGTCCAGTGTCGCTTTTGCGACGCGGCATTCTAAAATAAAATAAAAACAAATATTTAGTAAATGTTTGGCTATTACAAACAATTCGTGAAATCTATCGTATTAATAATACTAATAACACTTTTTAAGAATTCAAGCTTCCACATAATCTGTTAGAATTGAAAACTTTTGTATTGGAATGAGTTTAAAGATACCCTCTGAACATATGGTCATGGTCATACCTATATTTTTTATTCTAGCGATCTTGAAACATGACAGTAAAACAAAGAATAAGTAAGCATTTTTAGGTTACAAATGTGTTAAAAAAGATTTGTTTCCCGTTTTGATATCCTACGCATAGTATGTAATTAACATAGTATATACTTCGTATGACTATATTTTTCTTAATTAATTAACCATCTAAAGTAAACACTGACTCACAAAAGTACACACTGACTCGCGAGTCATTGTGTACTTCCTAAAATTGAGTCAGTGAGGCTTCGTCGCCATTTTGAATTCAATAGGTGACACATCTTACAATTCTTCCCGTACGGCCAGCAAATCTATCGCATTGCCTAGCATATTAACACCACTATCCAACAAAACAATAACAATTGTACGAATCTTTATTTATCAATGAATAAAACGAAGTGTAACTTACCTCGTAATTTTGTTTTGAGGGCACAAAAACTATCACACACTTTTTTCACTACTGAACGGCGCCGGAGCAGGCGGGTGACTGGTTTATGCGCGTTCGGCTGTCGCGAACTACCAATGAGTGAGGGATACAGGTAGATACTTTTGTCCATTCGGGAGATACAGCCGTGAGTCAGAGTACCCGCCTGAGTCACTGTTTCCTACCCTACCCTACGCTTTGATTAATCGCTTTCTAACTTTCTTTGAAATTTTGGCTGTTAGTAAATTTTTCTTCTTGTTGAAGGCTTGCTTAGCCATAGCGATCCTTGATATAATGTCTGCAGTACACCTGGAGTCATGGGTGATAAGACTTCCCAAATATCTAAAACTATTAACCATACTTTTTATGGGATGTAAATTTTTTTTTTCAGGCCGCTAGTTTTAAATAAATAAAATGTTAAATTTGATTTGCGGCTAATATTTTTACATGTTATGTTTGATTTAGGAAACTACTCGCCGCGGCCAAAGTTCACGCGGAAAAGGGGAACGACCCCGGCGCCTTCGCGGCGACCTACCGCGCGCTCCGAGAGAGGAACGACAAGCTGAGGGGGTCGCCGGTATTCACCAAGAGTAAGCTGTTTTAATGACAATGTGTCAAGTCTTTAAAGTAATATCATGAATTCATGAAACAATCCTTGTCATAGAACCTATATAGAACATATCATGGATAACCCCACCCATTATGTCAGATTCGATAAGGCTGCAATCCTAGCGAGAGAGAAGAGATTCATTCCTAGGAAAGTACGGGAAGCCATAGAAATTCAAAAACATCCGAATTTCAACAGAGATACTGGATGGGGAATCTCATCAACTTGGACTCCGCTGATTACACAGCGGAAGAACCAGATCCAACATACTGTAAGACCTACTTACTACACAAGATACGGTTTCAGCATTTTGTGTGGAACCCGGACGTTACGCTAGGCAATTAAGAAATAGATGGCGGTAGAACAAAAATAATTTCAATTCTAAATAATGACGTCTAACACCTTAGTCATCCGTGACCACGGGCTCTGTAAAGAGCTCGAAACGTAGGAATTGTAAAATCCAAAATAAACACAACTTAAATCCGTTTAAAATTGTCTTATTGTGATGAGTAATAGTTGTGCAAACTCAAGAAAATATTAAACCTATATAGAGTCCGCGCCACCAAAGAAGTCCCGCGGACGAGGTCGTTGTACGTCAAGAGCGGCCATCTTGAAACACGAAAAAGAACTCTATTGCAAGGTAATAAGAAACGTCAAAAAAGTTATTTTATTCGCCGCGGGACTTCTTTGATGGCGCAGACTCTTGGGTGTAATTTTACTAGTGGACTGATAGTGAAATATCTGGGTATAAGGAACAACTTATCTCAAGGAACATAGGTTGAAATATGACAAAAATACTTTGAGTGTTGATAGGAACTCAAATTTTGTAAGGACAGTCCAATTTTTTTCTTCATATTTCGACCGGTTCCTTGGGGATAGTTGTTCCATATCACCAGCCAGTCTTAATTTTTCGCTTTAGATGTATACAGCGTGTTAGGAAAAGTACTGCGTTCCTTTTAAGGAATGAACCAGCCCATGAAACTGAAAAACTTCCCCAAGAAACATAGGTCGAAATATGAAAATAGTAGTTTATGCAACTGTCGTATAATGAGGGTCATTAGAATGCGAGTGCCTGTTTATCACACGAGGCGCAGCCGAGTGTGATAATAGTTTGACACGAGCATTCTAATGCCTAATTATAGCAGTTGCATACACTATTTTATCTACACTCTCCAAAAAAACTCAGAAACACTTTTCTAAACGTACGCACCGGCCATTGCAAGGCCCGATACAAGGACAAATTCAATACGAGAACGTAATATGGCTTGATATGAATTTTTGAAAAATCTATACTTTAGCAGTTGTTAACTGAACAACATCTGAACAACAACTGAACAACATCTGAACAACATCGAAACAACATCTGTACAACATCTGAACAACATATGTACAACAACTGAACAACATCGGAATAACATCTGAACAACAACAGAACAAAAACCTATTAAAACAACTGAACAACATCCGAAAAATTACCGTACAACAACAACTGTCAGGTGCGGCGGAAGA
This sequence comes from Tuta absoluta, assembly GCA_027580185.1. Taxonomy (NCBI): domain Eukaryota; kingdom Metazoa; phylum Arthropoda; class Insecta; order Lepidoptera; family Gelechiidae; genus Tuta; species Tuta absoluta. Next base: position 1,429,661 of record JAQAHW010000023.1, on the reverse strand, counting down.
TAGCGATTTGAGTATTGGAAAAAAAAACTTCGTTTCATTTCTCAACTTTATCGTATTAAGAGTTTTCTCATTAAGTCATTACGCTTCTTTAATTTATAGTAAACCCTAGTTTTTATAGGCAGAATGCATAAAGTAGGTCATTATGCATCTGTTTTCGAATTCATAATTCGAACATTATGAGACGAGTGTATATAAAATAAATTAGACCTCCCATACAACCAGTCTTGGTCGGCTGCTACATTTTGTAAGGAAGGTCCAATTTTTTTTTTCATATTTTAACCAATGTTTCTTGGGTAAAATTTTTCAGTTTTATGGGCTGGTTCATTCCTTGAAAGGAACGCAGTATTTTTCGTAACATCCTGTATGAGAACTTATAGGTAATAATTTAAAAGCAGACTTTTTTAGAATACCTACTAAGGTTTTAATGAAGTATATTTTTAAAGTAATAATGTTTTGTTTCAGATGAACAATGCGACGTGTACGTAGAGTATTACAAACAAATCACTTCCGAATAAGAATACAATGTTGTTGACGTATTGTGTTACGTACGTGTAGGTGCATGTTGTGTGTGCATGTGAATTGATATGTTTATTCATGTTTACTGTAAAGGCCGGCGCACAAGTAGCGCAATCTGACAGGAAAAGTTTTCAGAAGCATATTGGTAATGCAGTGAACTGTAATTTGTTATCAAGTCCAATTTTTTATAATTATAAATGAAAATAATAAAAAAAAAATTGATGATTTCTAGGTGTCGGTCGAGGGGCCGGTAGCTCTGTTAGTAAAGCAATGGGAAGGTACTCCACAGTCTCATTTTGAATTCAAAATGGATATTGGTCCGGCTTGTGATTTGCGCAAACAGCGCAATTTACTTACTTATGCTATTTAAATGGTGAGTGTACCCGTGAACGACCTCGACAGTGGCGCCACTTCACAAAAAAATAGTTTTCTCTTTATACAAACAATGTATCAGAATGTCTAATGCCCAAGTTTTTAGTATTATTCTTAAGTAAAATTAGAACCTACAAACTCAATGAAATATTCTCTGTGATAAAAGTTATGGCAATTAATATCAAAAGTGGCTGTTATGGCAATTAATATCAAAAGTGGCTGTTTTTAGGCTCTTTTTCCATAACTTTAATAGCAGCGAATATTTCATTGAGTTTGGGGCATTGGACATTCTGATACATTGTTTGTATAAAGAGATTTTTTTTTTTTGTGAAGTGGCACCACTGTCAAGGTCGTTGACGGCTACACTCGCCTTAATGTAGATTTTATTTCAATTAATATAGTTCATTTTAATTTTTTTTTCTGAATGCTGCTAAGTGTTCGCCGACCCTAAATATGATCTGTGATCTTTATCTATCTTAAAAGTTTTTTTGTCTATGTATTATCATTATTCCATAATAATTCAAGAATAGCTTGATTTGGTTATATTGAATTTCCAAATGTATATTAGTAGTTTTTATAAATGAATAAATTAATTATATTGAATGTTAAAAGCAAGTTTTATTTAAAGTTTAGTTTTAATAAAACAAGTTAATTGACATACTAATTTTAAAGGGCTTTTATATATTTTAACACACCATTTAGCAGGTATTCAATTTGTTTTTTTTTACTTTTTATTGTTATTTTTGATAAATTTAAACTCCTTCAAAATAAATTTATAAAAGCTTTTAATACAGTGTTTCAAACAGAAAACATGTAAATATTATCATAAGTTTGTTATCATTTACAAAAATAATTATTTAACAAACTTTTAACATGTGCTTAAAAATAACACTTTTCTCCTTACATTTTATTGTTAAATATGACCTGATTACAAGTGTACTACAGCACGAATAGATTTGCCGGCATGCATTAGATGGAACGCTTCATTGATCTCGTGCAACTGGACATCATGGGTGACGAACTCATCCAACATCAGCTTCTTGTCCAAGTATTCATCAACCAGCTTCGGCACACTTTCACGGCTCTTGTAGCCTCCGAAAGCAGTCCCTTTCCAAGTTCTACCAGTCACCAGTTGGAATGGACGAGTGCTAATTTCTTCACCAGCTGCTGCTACACCAATGATCACAGATACCCCCCAGCCTTTGTGACAGGCCTCCAAAGCCGCTCTCATAGTGTTAACATTACCAATGCACTCGAAAGTATAATCTAAACCTCCATCAGTTAAGTCAACTAGAACTTGCTGGATTGGTTTTTCATGGTCCTTAGGGTTGACAAACTCGGTGACTCCAAATTTCTTGGCTACTTCGAATTTGTCAGGGTTGATGTCAACTCCGATGATACGTTTTGCGCCAGCAGCTCGGCAACCGAGAGCTACTGCAAGACCAACAGCTCCGAGACCGAAGATTGCACAGTTTGAGTCTTTCTCTACTTTGGCTGTGTTTAGAGCGGCACCGTAGCCTGTAGGTACGCCGCACCCGAGCAGACACACTTTGTCTAACGGCGCCGCATCCGCGACTTTACACAGAGAAATTTCCAGAACAACTGTGTATTCACTAAACGTGGAGCAGCCCATGAAGTGGAACAATTCTTGTCCTTTGCAGCGGAAGCGGCGCGTGCCGTCGGGCATCACGCCTTGCCCTTGCGTCATACGCACCTTCTGGCATAAGTTAGTTTTAGGGTTGAGGCAGAATTTGCAAGATTTGCATTGCGGAACGTACAACGGAATGACATGGTCGCCAGGTTTCACGGTGGTAACGCCTTCGCCGACGCTTTCGACGATACCGCCGCCTTCGTGACCGAGAATTACAGGGAAAACGCCCTCAGGATCCTTCCCGGAAAGAGTGTAGGCATCCGTGTGGCAAACACCGGTCGCCTCGACTTTGATACGGACTTCGCCCGCTTTGGGTGGGTCGACTTCGATCTCCTCGATAGTGAGCGGCTTCCCGGCCTCCCACGCCACAGCCGCCAGACACTTGATCACTTGACCGGCAGTAGACATGTGTATCGTAAATGCAGAAAATCCTTGACACTGAAACTGAAACCTCTGACGAAATGCGCCGTGGACGACAACAGACCGGTTGTGATGTAATAAAATTGAAATGGAAACTATGGAAAGAATAGAAGCAACAAATTAATTAACCTTGAGTGAATTACTTTACCAAATCACTATTACGTATCCATCGAAATATTTTCAAAATTCCACTGATTGTGTCTTACAGGAAAACGGCAATGTATTTGTAAACAGTGGTACATGGCATGGCATATGAGGGGTCCCGGCTAGGTATGTCAACTTTTAATACGTCGACGCAGTAGCCGTACCAATTTTACGCTGCCACTTTTTATAGGAAAACGCCAAAAATTTGACATTAAAAACTCCTTGAACCATCAGATTTATTTGACAGTCCTTAGCGTTATGTAGTACCCTGTTTTACGGCACATACACTTACAACTGTGACATTAAAAACGTCGTAAGCATAATGTCATTATGCCGTTTTTCACGTTTCTGTATTGTACCACAATGTACCATTCCTTGCAAGACATCACTCTTTGATGCGCTTTTTTTTTTCAATTATTTACTTCACAAGTTTACAGCAATTTTTAAGTGGTGCTAGGGCTCATCAGGTCGATCGTTGACTCGGTGTCCCACACGAAGAAGTTCCCCACTTACAAACAAATCACTACGCTTGTTTACTACCTACTACTGCTGATGCATCCTAGAACACCAACTAGGTTTCAGGCAAATAGTCACACCCAGGAGATATTATGAACAAGCACAGCTGAAATCCAAGTCAAAGATCTCTGGTATAAGATCTGCTGATTCGGATAATCCAAAATAAATGATAAATATGGGCAGAGTACCTATAGTTTTCGCGGCTGTATTCTGTAGAAACTGTTAAATGACCTGATTCTGACCAAGTGAACCACTCCTGACCTACGAAACCGAGACGTGGAACCTGTCAGCAAAACTGATACACAAGCTACATGTCACTCAGAGCTATTAATAGGTCTATGCATGGGATCTCACTAATAGAAGTCCAGACTAAGATTATCTGCCAGAAGACTAAAAAAAAACTGGAAGTATTGGAAGCTAAAGAGGCAGTGGGCTGGTCACATCTGTTGCAGAACCAGTAGACGGTGGTGGAAGCCACGCCTCGGCAAGTGTTGTGTTCAACGCCTGATGATGATGAGGGTTGCTGGTAGCGAACATCTGGCAAATCCTAACGGCATATACTGGGGGGAAGGCCTATGTCCAACTGCTTTAGGCTGCTGTGTTGTGACCAAGTGAAGTGACTTGTTATAATTTGGAGAAATAAGCCTGATGTTGGGCCCATTGGCCTAATAAAAATTTTTTTCTACCAGTTTACATGCACTACTAGATTATGCAACATAAGAATGTAATTATGCCCTAAAACACAATAGAAAGTTGGTAGCATACAGGAATTACATCTAGGTACTTTATCTAGCTTGACTTGTAAAAATTTTGAGTAAGTGCTTTTTATAATTTTCATAGAATAGCTTATTAATTTATTGAGCCTTTTAAGTGACCCAGTCCCAATTAGCTTAACCTCTTATTATCTTATCACTAATATTTCCTTTAAAATTAATGTCTTCTAGCCCTTGGAGAAAGAGGGGCCCATCTATTCTCTACTACCTTGCGGAATGTCTGAGCTACTACTAGCCAAGTTACTACCAAGATCGAAATACCTAGGTCAAGATGGAATAACATTATCTAGCTTGTAATTACTATTGATTCTAGGAAATATATCTGACAAGATGTAATATTTAAGTACTTCTAAATAATGACATTAGGCTTTTAAATAAATTATTGTTATTCTTATATAGGGTGAAATATTACCAGTGACCTATAGCAAAATCTCAAATGGGCTGGTGAAAAGTAACAACTTTCCCCAAAAACCATAGGTACCAGGTTGAAATATGACCAAAACATTTTGAGTTTCCTAATAACTCAAATCAGCTGATTGGCAATTTTGAATGTTTCTAGGGCTAAATTGTTTCTTATCACCAGGCAGCCCGTCTTTGAGTTTTTTGCTATCAGTCACTAGTAAAAAGAAGTGAGATGAAAGGAAGAAAAAACCTGTTGCTTTAATCCCAAATAAATTGGGATAAGAACAGGCAGATGATGATGATAATAATCTCTTAAATTTACAATAAAACAATTTTAAACGGATTTAAGTTGTGTTTATTTTGGATTTTACAATTCCTATGTTTTGAGCTCTTAACAGAGCCTAGCCTAGGATTGCTGCCTTATAGAATCTGACATAATGGGTGGGGTTATCCATGATATGTTCACACACTGCAGACTGTCTGTCACAATGGTTTTTTACATCAGCAATATGTTCTTTTAGACGTGTAGATACATTTCTCTTTGTTTCTCCTATGTATGAGAGTCCCAAGTCACAGTCAAGTTTATAAACACCAGGGTCTTGGAGAGGGATGTTGCATTTGACTGATCTGATGTACTGGCTGATCTTCCTCGGCGGCTTGAAAATGGTCTTGAATGGTCTTCAGAAATCTATCAATCTTATCAGTTACTCCCTTCAAGTATGGTAAGTATGCTGGTTGTCGTTCGACTGTGGCTGGTTTGGCACGGTTTCTGTGACGTTGACAGGGTGGCTTTAGGTTATTTTCATAGAGTACTCATCTCACATGCTTGAGCTCATCGTCTAGGTGTTGGGGGTCACTGAAACAAAGAGGTACCAACGGCAGCTAATTGGCTTGGATGATGGTGGGAGTTACCATTTAGGTACCTATCTGTTTGGGTTGGCTTTCTATAAACAAAATGACTGATTGTACCATTTGTGTTTTTAATTATAAGAATATCTAAAAATGCCGTGTGATGCCGGCTTCGAATAGCATGACCCCATTTCTTTCCCGTGGGAGTCGTAAGAGGCGACGATGGGACTCGAGGGTGTGTATTGCGTTTTTAGGCGATGGGCTGACAACCGGTCACTATGGCGATACACAATTTTCCAAATGACCCTCAAATGTTTGTCAGATGTGGCGTAAATGTCCGTTTTATGCAGTCGTTAACGCTCTGCCTACCCCGCAAGGGATAAAGGCGTGATGTATGTATGTATATCTAAAAATGCTAATTGATTATTTTGCTCTGATTCCATTGTAAATTAATATTGAGATGATTCCATTGTAAATTTAATATTGCGATGAATTGAATTTAAATGATTTAGAAAAGAAGTAACTTGGTCTTGTGGAAGGATGGTGAAGGTGTCATCTACATACCTCTTATACATCTTCGGCACAGCCGGAAAGTGCCTTAGGGCTCGATCCTCAAAGTCCTCCATAAAGATGTCAGCCATCAAGGGGGAAACTGGAGAGCCCATAGCCACGCCGTCGACTTGTATGTAGAACTCATCATTCCACAATAGGTAACCAGATGTTAGGCACCATTCTAAAAGTTCTGCATATTCTATTGCTATGTTATTATCTATTTCAATACAATCCTTGACTGGAATTGCAGTGAAAAGCGATTGGACGTCAAAACTAACCATTACTTCATTGCTGTTTACTTGCAAGTTTTTGAGATCTCGGACAAACTGATATGAGTCCTTTACATGTGCACTTGTTTGGCCCCGAAGCTGAGATAGTACATTAGCTAGGTGCTTGGCCAGTTTGTAAGTTGGTGTGTCAATCTAGCGCACTATAGGACGAAGTGGAACATCAGTTTTGTGGATTTTAGGTAGACCATATATTTTTGGTGGTTTTGCATAGGTTGGTAATAATGATTTTACATCTAATTCTAGCGTGTCTTTATGTTTAGTTATTAATTCGGTTGTTTTTTTTAAATATAATTGCTGGGATCTCTATTCACTTTTTTATAGGTGTTTTCAACCGACAATAATAAAGACATTTTGAGGTTATAATCAGACGACGTGACGTGTCTGCACGGAGGACGGTCAGATCTTCATTTTTGCGTAAGTTCTTCAACGCATCAAGTTGTTGCCTGGTAAGATTCTTCTTTGGTAAGTTGCTTCGCCTCAGAACACCGGAAATGTCCTGGCGAATCGCTTCAGAACCCTCCTTGGGTAGTTTATTTTTAAAGATACCTTCCTCAACGTTGCAGATTACTTCTTCCACTGGTATACGTGCTGGAGTTGGAGAAAAATTCAAGCCTTTCTATATTACTTTGATTGTTGTGGTGCACAGATCTCATAAATATATGTCCTAAATTGTGGTGTGGTTTGTTTTGTTTGACAGATTTATTACTGCGCGTGAGTGTGACGAATTTCCGAACGAACGAATCAGACGTTTCGTTTGTGCTACCGGCACCAATTTTTGCGTTTCGTTTTGAGATTATTTGATCACAGATACACACCAGATACAGATAGGTACCGTAAAATCATACAACTATGGTCCTGTCATACAACTTTGGTCCTATTTATGAAGACTATTTTTGGTATTTGTTTTTAAGTATTAAGTAGAAGAAAGAAGATTTTGTTAAATTTGATCTCATGTTTAGCTTTCATCTAATAAAAAATACGTTTTTTTTTTACGTTTTCTTTTTTTTGCTATACATGTTGTCAAAACCCCTAACCTCACACAATATGATCCCAATTATAGTCCTTTATTAAGTTATCATACGTTTTTGAGGGGAAATTGAACTTGGACCATATTTGAAAGCACGTAAGACAACAATGGTCCAAATTTAAAAAAAATAAACGACTTGAAATGTTTTTTACAGATACTACCCTATAAATTCTAAAGAAATATGATCAAGGTATACCTCGGATCGAAATGTATCACGATAGCAGCGTATTTCCATTTTATACAAGATCGCAAAGTTGAAAATGTAGAATTCTGGACCATAGTTGTATGATTTTACTCGGTACCTAAATGGTAACTCCCATCATCATCCGAGCCAATTAGCTGCCGTTGGTACCTCTTTGTTTCAGAGAGCACGCGGTATCTGTGACCCCCAACACCTAGACGATGAGCTCAAGCATGTGAGACGAGTACTCTATGAAAATAACCTAAAGACACCCCGTCAACGTCACTGAAACCGTGCCAAACCATCCACAGTCGAACGACAACCAGCATACTAACCATACTTGAAGGGAGTAACTGATAAGATCGGTAGAATTCTGAAGCGAGCTTCAATCAAGACCATTTTCAAGCCGCCGAGGAAGATCAGCCAGTACATCAGATCAGTCAAATGCAACATCCCTCTCCAAGACCCTGGTGTTTATAAACTTGACTGTGACTGTGGACTTTCAAACATAGGAGAAACAAAGAGAAATGTATCTACACGTCTAAAAGAACATATTGCTGATGTAAAAAACCGTCGTAACAGACAGTCTGCAGTGTGTGAACATATCATGGATAACCCCACCCATTATGTCAGATTCGATAAGGCAGCAATCCTAGCGAGAGAGAAGAGATTCATTCCTAGGAAAGTACGGGAAGCCATAGAAATTCAAAAACATCCGAATTTCAACAGAGATACTGGATGGGGAATCTCATCAACTTGGACTCCGCTGATTACACAGCAGAAGAACCAGATCCAACATACTGTAAGACCTACTACACAAGATACGGTTTCAGCATTTTGTGTGGAACCCCGACCTTACGCCAGGCAATTAAGAAATAGATGGCGGTAGAACAAAAATAATTTCTATTCTAAATAATGACGTGTAACACCTTAAGGCCTGTTTTCACTTTGATTAGTGCGAGTGCAGGTGATTAGTAAAGTGAGGTGTCAAGTGCAGGTGTCAAGTGCAAGTAGTGTCCAATTGTCCCAGTTGACAGAAGCCATATTTATATAAAATTGAATTGAATTGAAAGTAGTGTCCAATTGTTGTTAAGTGGCTCTGTTTAGTAGATTCAGTTGTTGTGTAGCCGTCGATCAGCAAGTATGGACAAACATCAAGAAGTGCATGAAAATAAGAAATTGAAAAAATGTCAGCGCCCGCCGGGACTTGAACCCGGGACCGTGGAGTACCGTTCCACTGCTCTGCCAACTGAGCTACCGGCGCCCCGACGTAAGCTGACGAAATCTTCAACCTCTTGGTACTCGTCTCGAAGCGACGACAAGCGACATCTAGTATAAGTTATTTGAAACTAATACTATGGTCAGTCCACTTATGAGTGAAATTCGAACCATGCGATGTAGCTTTGCTTAATTAAATGTACTATGGTTTTATTTTGCACTCACAGTGCTATATTACTTTCATAAATGAAAATAAGAAATTGAAAAAATGTCAGCGCCCAATTGAATTTTTTTTCAATTTCTTATTTTAATTTCACTCTTAAGTGGACTGACCATAGTATTAGTTTCAAATAACTTATACTAGATATCGCTTGTCGTCGCTTCGAGACGAGTACCAAGAGGTTGAAGATTTCGTCAGCTTACGTCGGGGCGCCGGTAGCTCAGTTGGCAGAGCAGTGGAACGGTACTCCACGGTCCCGGGTTCAAGTCCCGGCGGGCGCTGACATTTTTTCAATTTCTTATTTTCATTTATGAAAGTAATATAGCACTGTGAGTGCAAAATAAAACCATAGTACATCAAGAAGTGCGTTTGCAATCGGAAGAAGTTCTGAAAGAAGTATGAATTCCAGTATGATCATAGCTTCACTTATTTTATAAAGAGCCGCATCTCGGGCTTCCTTATTTTTATAGCTCGAGTCTTTACAATTAAAAAGACATTCGTGCTTTACGTACTCCTGTACAAATTTATATGTAAGATCTTTAGGCCACTTATTTTTTTCCACCATTTTTGCTCAACACGTGTATCCGTCCGACGCTACAGGAAGGATGTCCATGTCGCTGGCTCCCCAAAGTATATATTTTTCAAAGCTGAGAGGCTCAAACGTTTGTGACGAATGGATGGACTCTTATTTTAAGACTGGTTTTCAATGTGACGCTACCTAGACTGAGATCTCAGGTCAAAAAATTTGGGGAGCCAGCGACATGCTTTTAGGTTAGAATTTCGGAGAAATCATCAGATTACTTGTAAACGGCGCAATATGCCAAAACGATGGCTATGCCAAAGAAATGTGACGGAATATGTGACAGCTACAAGCACATTCAATAGCTATGTGACTCAACTGGAGCTGAGAAATAAGCTATGGAATGTTTCCAACTCATGTCGCTGGCTCCCCAAAAAACCGGCATCCGAAATCTCTGCAAGTATCACCTAAAACTACTAACCAAAGAGGAATTCTCGATCGTAATGTAGTAAATACTCGTTCTTCAAACAATCTCCTCTAGAATCAGCTTCGTTTTTGAGAAAACACAACATTTGTTTTTGTATGAATATAAGGGTGTCTACATCGTTCAACCCTTTTTGGGACAGTTTCAGAAACTCATGGTTTCATGATTTCCGTACAGATTATACTAAATATTACCTTGAACAACGTCCGCGAAGGGCTCTTAGTGTTTATATTGTGCTGGTACTATTAGCAGCACATCAACTTAACTATTTAAGGTACTTAGATTTTGACGGTATTTCATACAACTACTAAGTATAATCAGCAATTAAAATACAACATATGAAAAAAAAACAATATTTACCACGGTTTATTATTTATAACATTTATAGTACAAAATCATTGTAGTATGCCAATATGCTTGTATACACGATGACACGATCTCATTGTTGACGTTCGGGAGAAATCGTCACCGGCGCGGCCGGCGACTTATCGGGAACACATCGAAAGTCCTTTTCATTTGCGTCGAAAAGAGATCTTCATGGATAGGTCCGAATGTACCTATATTTATGAATTTACATTATGATGCGACCGGTTTCATTGCACCATCGTCAGGTGTAATCAGTTTTAATTTACCTATATCATATCATCATCTCAATCAACTAGGCTGTCGCGACGTTTGTCACGATTTATCAAATACTTATAGCAACACCGCCCACACACAAACTGTCAAGTATATTCTCGATAGCTCTGAACATAGGCCATATACATAAAGTGATCTGTAGCTCTGAAACGTGAGAGATAACCTCTGCCTTTGTATTTATAAGTTGGAAAAGTATATAAATGATATATTTGTGGTGATAAGTGGACAGAGATATACCCTAGAGAAACAGCTCCATGAATTCAAGTAAGTGTTAAACATGAAAGGGCTTAGAATGTTAACTAGGACACGAAGATGTCGAGAGAAGAGACTAGTGTCATTGTTGGAATTGATAAAAGTAGAAAGCTCGGGTAGGCTAGACTTCTGCCCGTCTGAGAGGCTTCTGGTACGTTGATGTTCATAATACACCAAATATGGCTTTGGGGGGAGATTATGTCCTGACTCAGTTTGGGAGTCAATATCAAGTACAGAGGCCCCTGGTAGGCGAGGTATTTGTCTAGCTTGTTAGCATTTAATAGTAATCGATCATGTATGAATAGAGTCTGTGGCCACGTAGACACATGGGGCTTCTTTCCACCCGAGGAAGAGCACTGTGAAGGTGACGCAAAGTACCTTATAGGATAATAGATGTGATGATATGATTGTCACATGAAGAAGTGTGTTGAACTGTCAATGTTTATAAAGAGTAATTGGAATTAAGTATTGATGAGATTGGAAATAAGTAAAGTTAACTGAAATTGAGTTGTGACATTGCAAATGATGAAACAGTTCTAAGCCCTTTCCCCTATTGACGGAGGCGTTTGCTTGAGGCAGCGTCTCCTTGTAATTTATCTTTTACAGATGGATCCTTTAACCGTCATGCTTTGGATATCTACATAATACCTAATAATGATGACATTGAACCTGTTGAACAAGAGATATGTCAAGAAATAACTATGGTGAGCTTGCTTTCAATTCGTCACGACATAGGCATTTGTTGAGAGTGAATGTACAGTCGGTTGTAGCACATAAGGTAACAGGGGTACTCCAAAAGAACTGTATTATTTTTATCCCCAGTCAATACATAATCAAAATTTAAACTTATTTTCATAAAAGACGTAATTTTCTACTAAAACATATTCATGTTTTTTTCTTGACATGAATATGTTTTAGTAGAAAATTTCTTCTTTTATGAGAATAAGTTTAAATTTAGATTATGTACCTATTAACTGGGGATAAAAATAATTCAGTTCTTTTGGAGTATCCCTGTTACCTTATGTGCTACAACCGACTGTACCCTCATACATGTTGTAAAGACTGTGAAAATGTAACAACGTTACAGTTTTGTGAGAATAAACGATATTTATTTATTAATTATAGGAATCAATTCAATCGGAGCACTTTCTTAACATTATTTAAGGTCATTTATAGTAAAATGGATATTAACAAACGCTCTGCCTACCCTGTAAGGGATATAGACGTGATTTATGTGCGTGTTTATAGTAAAATCTGTAGTGAAATCAAAAGCCACAAGTTCCTGAAACTGTCCCAAAAAGGGTTGAACGATGTAGTCACCCTTATATTCATACAAAAACAAATGTTGTGTTTTCTCTAAAACGAAGCTGATTCTAGAGGAGATTGTTTGAAGAACGAGTATTTACTTCATTACGATCGAGAATTCCTCTTTGGTTAGTAGTTTTAGGTGATACTTGCAGAGATTTTGGATGCCGGTTTTTTGGGGAGCCAGCGACATGGGTTGGAAACATTCCATAGCTTATTTCTCAGCTCCAGTTGAGTCACATAGCTATTGAATGTGCTTGTAGCTGTCACATATTCCGTCACATTTCTTTGGCATAGCCATCGTTTTGGCACATTGCGCCGTTTACAAGTAATGTGATGATTTCTCCGAAATCCTAACCTAAAAGCATGTCGCTGGCTCCCCAAATTTTTTGACCTGAGATCTCAGTCTAGGTAGCGTCACATTGAAAACCAGTCTTAAAATAAGAGTCCATCCATTCGTCACAAACGTTTGAGCCTCTCAGCTTTGAAAAATATGTACTTTGGGGAGCCAGCGACATGGACATCAGGAAGGCGCGCTCGCTGGAAGTGAGGAGAGGGGGTAGGGAGGGGCGCGCGGGACGTAGCTACTCGCAGTTCACTCGCAAAAAAATAGAACACGCTTCTAATCACTTTACTACGCAACGTACTAAACACTTGCACTAATCAGTTGCTGTCCATACGTGTTTTCTACTAATCACTTAACACCTGCACTAATCACCTGCACTAAACACTAATCAAAGTGAAACCAGGCCTTAAAACGATGTCGTGATTACTCGTGATATAACATCACCTGGTATGTGTACGAATATCACCTAAAACGGACATACGGGGAAGTGCCAGCATTCTACGCCAGGCAAGTAAGAAATTAGGGTGGGTGTACCAGTCCCAAACCAGGCACCAGTAGTTGACCACTTGCGTGTTCAATTGAATATTTTAAGAAAACGCGGGCATATTTGAACAAAATACTTCTTTTGTTATGTTGCCTAGACTGTTATCAACCCCACGGAATATTTTTTTGTGAGAGGGAACGAAAGATATCGTTTTTTTGCTTATTTTAAGAGATTAGTGTCTCGTTCATTTGCCTTCCAGCAGCCATTACAGTTACAAGTGCGAATGGACATGGTAAGTAAAATATTTGAATTTCACTTGTTATTTAATAATTATTGTCACCAAATGATATTATTTTTGAAGTTTGGTGTTAACTTAAGTCCTTTAAGTGATTATATTTACTAAATAATGTTAATAAAAGGTAATTTTAAATGTGGTTAACTACTGGAACACGCTTTGTACTGGGTCCCTATTGTTGACCAAGTGGTTTACTACTGGTGATCTATGGTATTTACTTTTTTTTCCTTTTTTTTCATAGTGATGCTCTTTATAACAAATTCAGAGCATTAAACTGTCATTTTAATCGTTTAAAAACTTTGTGTTCCAGTAATTGAGCACGCTGGTTTTCTATTGGTACACAGTACAAAGAGGTGTTCCCAAGAATGACCAGTTGAAGTTGAAACTTTACCGTTAATGAGAGTCATTTTTCTAATTATGTTTGATCTGTATTCTAGCTTTGGTTTTACTATTAAATATCTAGTTTTTATTAAAAACTTTTGAAACTGTGTTTTATTCATATAAATAGAATGGTCAACTATTGGTCCAAAAGTGGTCCTTTATTGGAGCGCGCCGGTCAAACTTAGGGGCATTCCCGTTTTTAGTATTGTTCATAAAATAAATAAAAAACTAATAAATATGTGTTGAAGAATTATATCAATAATCCTTTATTATTAACTAATAAACATCTTTATAAATGTTTTTCTGCGTTAAATATACTAAATACTTGTCCAGAGAGTTTCAAAGTCAAAAAGTTCCCTTAAATGGTTTGGGACTGGTACACCCACCCTACTTTGTTCGTTAATTCAAAGCCACCGCGTGAGTAGAGCTAGTAGAACAGACCAGCTAATCGAGGCAATATCGGATGATATTAAACTAATAATAACAGAATCAGACTGGCCGATTGTAATAGAATTTACTAATAAACGTGCAAATCATACTTATAATTATTGTAAAGAATAACAAAAATTCGATAAAATAATCTCAAAACGAAACGCAAAAATCGGTGCCGGTAGCACAAACGAAACGTCTGATTCGTTCGTTCGGAAATTCGTCACACTCACGCGCAGTAATAAATCTGTCAAACAAAACAAACCACACCACAACAATCAAAGTAATATAGAAAGGCTTGAATTTTGCACCAACTCCAGCACGTATACCAGTGGAAGAAGTAATCTGCAACGTTGAGGAATGTATCTTTAAAAATAAACTACCCAAGGAGGGTTCTGAAGCGATTCGCTAGGACATTTCCGGTGTTCTGAGGCGAAGCAACTTACCAAAGAAGAATCTTACCAGACAACAACTTGATGCGTTGAAGAACTTACGCAAAAATGAAGATCTGACCGTCCTCCGTGCAGACAAAGGAAACGCCACTGTCGTGATGGACACGTCTGATCATAACCTCAAAATGTCTTTGTTATTGTCGGTTGAAAACACCTATAAAAAAGTGAATAGAGATCCCACCAATTAAATAAATAAAAAAAACAACCGAATTAATAACTAAACATAAAGACACGCTAGAATTAGATGTAAAATCATTATTACCAACCTGTGCAAAACCACCAAAAATATATGGTCTACCTAAAATCCACAAAACTGATGTTCCACTTCGTCCTATAGTGAGCTAGATTGACACACCAACTTACAAACTGGCCAAGCACCTAGCTAATGTACTATCTCAGCTTCGGGGCCAAACAAGTGCACATGTAAAGGACTCATATCAGTTTGTCCAAGATCTCAAAAACTTGCAAGTAAACAGCAATGAAGTAATGGTTAGTTTTGACGTCCAATTGCTTTTCACTGCAATTCCAGTCAAGGATTGTATTGAAATAGTAAAACGAAAACTCCGGGAAAATAACAGCAATAGAATATGCAGAACTTATAGAATGGTGCCTAACATCTGGTTACCTATTGTGGAATGATGAGTTCTACATACAAGTTGACGGCGTGGCTATGGGCTCTCCAGTATCCTCCTTGATGGCTGACATCTTTATGGAGGACTTTGAGGATCGAGCCCTAAGGCACTTTCCGGCTGTGCCGAAGATGTATAAGAGGTACGTAGACGACACCTTCACCATCCTTCCACAAGACCAAGTTACTGCTTTTCTAAATCATTTAAATTCAATTAATCTCAATATTAAATTTACAATGGAATCAGAGCAAAATAATCAATTAGCATTTTAGATATTCTTATAATTAAAAACACAAAAGGTACAATTAGTCATTCCGTTTATAGAAAGCCAACCCACACAGATAGGTACCTAAATGGTAACTCCCACCATCATCCAAGCCAATTAGCTGCCGTTGGTACCTCTTTGTTTCAGAGAGCATGCGGTATCTGTGTCCCCAACACCTAGACAATGAGCTAAAGCATGAGACGAGTACTCCACCGCTGACCACCCCGTCAATGTCACAGAAACCGTGCCAAACCATCCACAGTCGAACGACAACCAGCATACTTACCATACTTGAAGGGAGTAACTGATATGATTGATAGATTTCTGAAGACCATTCAAGACCATTTTCAAGCCGCCGAGGAAGATCAGCCAGTACATCAGATCAGTTAAATGCAACATCCCTCTCCAAGACCCTGGTGTTTATAAACTTGACTGTGACTGTGGACTCTCATACATAGGAGAAACAAAGAGAAATGTATCTACACATCTAAAAGAACATATTGCTGATGTAAAAAACCGTCATAACAGACAGTCTGCAGTGCGTGAACATATCATGGATAACCCCACCCATTATGTCTGTGAGCCTGAAATGTAGGAATTGTAAAATCCAAAATAAACACAACTTAAATCCGTTTAACATTCTTTTGTTGTGATGAGTAATAGTTGTGCAAACTCAAGAAAATATTATCTCTTAAATTGTTCTGCATTTCAGCAGGGCTACAAGAATATTCAAGGAGGTGATGCACTAGTGAACCCAGTGTCACAAAAGGTTAAAGAGTTCCAATGTGTGGAGCTGATTACTTATTTGGGAGCACCATAGGCATACTAGCTGAGGAAGAAGTTTGTTGAGTAAAGTATTATTGCAGCCACAATAGATCTGCAAAGGTCGCAGTGGCTGTTGGACCAACCCCTACTTCTTAAATAATAAATAAAAGTATTATTGAATTTAATGAATGTTGTCGTAATAGAATTAAATTAATTATCAGTTAAGAATTCTAGTATTATAAGTGTCCTCTCATGTTGCAATACCCTATAGAAAGGGTATCATTTGTTGTATCTATAAATTGTCATACTTTTTACACCTGTATGTACTACTACCATGTGATATTATGCAATAAATACTATATGAATATGAATATATGAGTTGTTCATGTAATTGTAGGTTCCTAGGTTTTAAAATTATATTGTATTTTAGAACAAATAAAACTAAAATATTATTTAAGTATAAAATGATGTTTTAATGACTTCAAAGCAGGAACAAACTTTTAGGATCATATGGCATGGGCTTCTGTGTCTTTTTGTGTAGAACCTAGTATAATGGGCTGTAGTTTTTTTATTGTTTACTGGTAGTAGTTACCCTGACGTGGGTGTAGGGGAACATGGGGCAGAGTGGACCGTGGGGCACAGTGGTTAAACCGTTATACCTCTACATATCAGCACACACACGCTAGTGCGTTCGTGAGTATAGCGTGCTTACACACCCGGTGCGTCCAAACCAGTCGCCATCTCAGTTTCGGAGCGGGGGGGGCCGCGCGCCAACTCATCAGTGGACAATTAAGCGTCAAAGTGAATATTTACGTGTTTTTGAAAAATGCTTGACGATTAAATGAGCTAAGATTTTGCGAGTTTTGATAGTAAGCCATAGAATATAGTAAATGTAGATTGTTTTTTTTCAAACTAGTTCAGTTATTTAGTTATAAAAAAAAAATCTAGTGTTTTTTAAAGTCCATTGGGGCCTTTGGGGTACAGTGGTTAATTTGAGAATGGGGCACAATGGATAGCTATACACTATGCCCCATTAGGGATGGATGGCACTGTGAGTGAAAGCCGTCAATTTTAAGGTAATGGACAGCAACCAGGACCGAGGGCTTAACGTTCCGAAACACGGAACCATCTAATTTATAGATTTGCAGTGCAGGTAGTTGCACTACCACTGCGGCACATCAGCCGTCAACATAGGCCTCCTCTAAAAAACGAAAAGACACTTCTTACTTCGTTATGACGAATTATTGAACATTTTGTATTTATTTATTTTATTCTAATGCAACCACGCTATTAAGAGGTGTTGCCTGTCTCATTTGCTAGATTGTTACTTTGGATCAGAAGTCACGTCAAGCCTTCACTCCTTGTTGCGGTCAATGGGTAGATATATTATCTAATCTAATACAACAATTGGAGTCATAGACACGAAGAAGAATAACCATTTGTTGATTCCGATCATCTGCAGTACAGCTGTGAGAAGATAGGCATGAATTTCGGTGAGGTTCAGGGTCCCCTTGATAGGATAGACCTGCCAAAACATTCCATAAATCCCACAGTCCGTTTGCAATTTCGCCTGGGATAGATGAGGCTGAGCTCATATATTATTTTTTTTCGCTCCCAAATATACAAAGCACAAATTAACTACATGTAGACTACAGAATGGGTAGGGGAACAATAGCTTTTTACTTAGTGATATAACTTCGGTTTTTTACGCTTAATTGATTTTTGTTTTTGATCAAACTCTAGGATGTTTATCTGAGAATCAATTTAAATGAGCAAATTCTACTTTTTAGGTTTAGGCTAAGATATAATCGTAATTTTTTTTCAAGTGGGAAATTATCCAATGTGCCCCATGCTTAGGGCACAGTGGATACTGGTACTGGGGCAATGTGGATCCTATTAGGCACACTGGATAATGACTATTTATAAACTAATTAAATAAGTTATTCTTATTATCAATCATACCTTTTACTTTTATTAATTTCATTAAACTTGGTAACATAGTACCAACTTTTAACTTAATAATCGCAGCCTTAGCCTCTTATTAAAGACATAAAAAAGCTACCAACAGATGGAAGATACTGTGATTATGGCAGCTTCCACGATAGCCGTTTTTACTTAGCTCACGGTGGACGATTGACGTCGGTGTGCTTGTCGCCTTCAGCAGTCAACTCGTTGACGGCTTTCACTGAAAAATGCTGGCGGTTGCTGCTGGCAGGTAGCTAACAGTGTTGTCCATCTTTAGCGGCTTTATACAAACAAAATGATAAATTAGCCTCTCCTTGGATCAGAAAATTACTTTTTAATAATATTATAAACACCATTTGACGGCTTAACCTCTTACAAAATACATATTGTTGAACGGCATCGACATAGTGACGGCTTCCACTGATACGTGTACAGCTACTAGCAACTCATTGACGACTGATGTGCCGCAGTGGTAGTGCAACTACCTGCACTGCAAATCCATAAATTAGATGGTTCCGTGTTTCGGAACGTTAAGCCCTCGGTCCTGGTTGCTGTCCATTACCTTAAAATTGACGGCTTTCACTCACAGTGCCATCCATCCCTAATGGGGCATAGTGTATAGCTATCCATTGTGCCCCATTCCCAAATTAACCACTGTGCCCCAAAGGCCCCAATGGACTTTAAAAAACACTAGATTTTTTTTTTATAACTAAATAACTGAACTAGTTTGAAAAAAAACAATCTACATTTACTATATTCTATGGCTTACTATCAAAACTCGCAAAATCTTAGCTCATTTAATCGTCAAGCATTTTTCAAAAACACGTAAAAATTCAGTTTGACGGCTTTTTGTCCACCGGTGAGTTGGCGCGCGGCCCCCCGCTCCGAACTGAGATGGCGACTAGTTTAGATGCACCGGGTGTGTAAGCACGCCATACTCACGAACGCACTAGCGTGTGTGTGCTGATATGTAGAGGTATAACGGTTTAACCACTGTGCCCCACGGTCCACTGTGCCCCATGTTCCCCTATATTCTTTAAGTCAAGCATGGTAGAATGCAGGTGTCACACTTTCCTTTTCCATGCTATGGTCATATCAATAAAGGACTAATCTTTTCCAAGCATCACCCCTCTATCTAGTTCTTTTTCCATTCAACCCGTTGTGAATATAGAGTAGGTATATCTGTCCAAAACAAACATACTCCTTCACAT
Source organism: Tuta absoluta (assembly GCA_027580185.1). Lineage (NCBI taxonomy): Eukaryota > Metazoa > Arthropoda > Insecta > Lepidoptera > Gelechiidae > Tuta > Tuta absoluta. The sequence continues at coordinate 1,410,108 of JAQAHW010000023.1, read as the reverse complement.
AGGTACCTACCTAACTGAGAACAAACTAAATCATTTGCGAAACGTAGATAGTTTAGCTTTTTACCATTACTAGCAGCGGGGAGGACCTGACACTGCCGTTGCCATCGCCTGGCAAAATATTATCTAATCTAATACAACAATTGGAGTCATAGACACGAAGAAGAATAACCATTTGTTGATTCCGATCATCTGCAGTACAGCTGTGAGAAGATAGGCATGAATTTCGGTGAGGTTCAGGGTCCCCTTGATAGGATAGTCCTGCCAAAACATTCCATAAATCCCACAGTCCGTTTGCAATTTCGCCTGGGATAGATGAGGCTGAGCTGAGCTCATATATTCTTCTTTTTCGCTCCCAAATATGCAAAGCACAAATTAACTATATGTAGACTAAAGTACTGTTCATTGCCTTGTAAACAAATATTTAGTTCAAAGAATATACTATAACGATTTAGTTTCTAAAAAAGCACAATATAATACATAAAATACGTTTTGAAGTTGACAAGTCTTGTGACAGTCCTTTCCGTTGTAGACGTCATAGGATTTAGTGTGGGCAGGAACGACGGGGTAGGCTGCAATGGCCCAAGCTAAAACAGTTGCACCCGATATTTGTTCGAGTCGCCATAGACCAGTCTGTTTTTCATGTCACCGTTGTAACTAACCACGTTTTGTCATAAGAAACCTATACGGTAAAAACGGAAACGAAATTTACGTTCCATTCCATGGCGGAGGCCCCATATGAGCATGTAACGAACCATAGAGGAGCTACAAACATCTGATGATGACAGATATAGGGGTATCAAAAATCGATTGATTTTATAAACCCCATATTCATTTCTGAATCGATATCAGAAAATCGAGCTTTCGCGCTTATTATGAACGGAGTTGGACGTGAATGAAAAAAGCGAAATAAAAAATATACTTTCCATCTATCTAGCTTTTCTTTCTTACTTACAGAGGCTAGTTTTATTCAAATAAAGCTCAACATCATTTCCCGTGTTTTGCGTAGAGGTTATGATTTCACGTTTGCTTTCTAAAATAGTTAGAAGTGAGTTCCTTTGTGACCAGTAAGACAATGGCTAAACTGCATAACTATCACGTATTGTGTCCATTAATTGACCAAAAGAGTTTTCTTGGCGTTTCACAAGATAAGAAAGAAGAAGACGTAATTGTAACTTTGGGGCGAAACGTAGTAAATAAATACCGAGTAAGTATCTTTTTCTATTCTGATTTGATAATTTAAGACGAACTGGTCTACATATTCGTTAAAACATAACTACAAACATTATTATGAGTGAAAATCTTTGGCCTATAATTCGTTTTAGAGGTTATGTTTATCATTAACACGTACTTTTGTTTCTTAGCTTTCAGATCAAAAACAAATCGGCGGCTGGACATCCAGAGACCACATAACTTCCACAGTTGTATATGACGAAGATCAGGACAATTACGTGGGCGTTTTCAATAATAACAGCATCAAAATATGGAAGGAAGATGCTGAAAATCTCGATAAAGTCAAGAAGTTCAAGGTGCATTAAAAATACCATTACCTACTTAGTACATGAGTGCCAATATAACTGACTCTAACTTTAAATTAACATTTAAACTGACAAGAAAGAAAGATGTCGTAAATAGTACATACTATTTTATTTATTGTTATTTGTAAATTAGCCTACCTGATCCTACTGTTTATTTTATTTCACAGTTTCCTATCAACATTCTCAAACTCATACCCAGAAAGAACAAACCAGCTTTGATAATATTTGCAAACGGTAACTGTGCAGCATTACCTTATGCCATTGACAACAGAAAAACTTATGAAAGCAAATCATTCATTAAAGATTCAGATACGATCATCAGCACAGCTTGTTACACTGATAACGGAACTGACAACATATGCTACATTATAAAGAGCAGTAAAGATTATTACGAGATTGTAAATTGTCCAATAAGGGAAGAGCTGGGGGATTTAGAACGATCAAAGTTGAACAAAATAAAAATTTCAAGACCTGAAGATGTTTACGTCGTTGGAGACTTAATTTGTACCGAAGACAAGATACCCATTGTTTATATTCTTTGTAAGTAAAACATAGTCTATGTATTTCCATTTCCTTTTGAAATTATGTAAGTTACAGCAATCAAGTATTTTTCTATTCTTACAGGGAGTGACTCAAAAATGACATTGTATGACTTGTTAAAGAAAACATGGAGGACAATAGCAACTGTGCCTTGGATTTCTACATTTTCACATGTGTCTATGGCTTGGATGGGCAAACAGCACATTGTTCTTATAGGAAGCAATACGGAACAGGATGGTGCTATCATGGTTGCTTACAATGTAAGCATCGGTGTTGGGTCTTGCAAGTACCCGATGAAAATATACTCCGAAGGAGCTAAACTGTACTGCTTTAACAACAGAATTATTATTGAAGCTCCCAATCACATTGGCATGTTACCGTATGTATTGGAAACTAAAAGGAACCTGTCTACCGTACTAGGATCCCATGACATTGTTCAAGAAGAAAGCACTGAAATAGCTAATTGGGATTCGGCTATAAAACCACAATTAAATGTATCAAAAGAAATTAAAGATTTAATAAAAAGTGGAGTTACAGAGAGAACAATTTGCTCTCAAGTTATATCTCCATTGCTAGAAAGAAATGATGCCAGGAAAGTTAAAACGGCCCTGAAAGAATTTAGAGATGTCCCTGAATCAATTTTAGTTCAGCTTCTGGACTATTCAATCAAGTTGATTAATAAAAGTAATGTGGATATCACAAACCATGAAGAATTCATTCAATTTTGTTCAAAAAAAGAAGAAGCACAGAATGAAAGTTTGAAACTACTGAATGACATTTTTGGTATAACTTTTAGTGATGCTCTGTTGATACCGTATTTAAGAAATAGCTTGCAACTGGAAGATACACTGTTTTTGATGATTTATATTTCATATCTGCTAACAGATTCTGAAGTACCAATTGATGGAGACTATGAAAGTAAATTGTTAGACTGGTGTATATTGCTCATGGATGCCTTCTACCAACAATACATAATGACTAAAGATGTCAGAGTAACTTATGCTTTGCAGAACACATTAAATGTTATTGTTAATCTTATAAAACAGATGAGTAAAATTGATGCCACCATGTTGAAACTGAACAAATTCATGAATGGAAACATCACTTCTAGTAAGGATACTTCTGATTATACTATTGAAATGATGTTAATATAAGATTTTATAAACCTCCTTTGATTTTCTTACCCTCCAAATTTATAAAAGAAATAAATAAAATAAGTAATTGATCAGTCAATAGTCTTTTTAATAGCAGCTCTGGCAAATTGAACAACCATGGGTTTTTCTTTTAACAAATATCCATTTGTTTCATTCAAAGCATTTTCAGCTAAACTAACTGAAGGGAACGTAACAAAAGCCTGTCCCTTCATTCTTCCTTCCTGCATCACTCTCACATCAAAACCATTTTGTTCCTCCTCAGAAAGTTTCTCAATGTACCGTCTGTAAATTCTTTTCAAGTCCTGTTCATTGACTGTTTTATTTAGATTTTTGATGTACAGTCTCATTGAGGGTTGACCTGGATGATAGTTCTTAAAAACTGGCAAAACTTTCATGTCACTATAGGATATTCTGTTACGTAATAGCTCTTTTTTGGTGATTGTGGGTTGTTCGGGTTCAAGAGTTTCCAGAGGTTCATCAGGTTGCACCTCTCTCTCAAACTTCCCAAGCTCTCCAACTACTTCTGGTTCGTCTGATGGTTTCTGTTGCAAAGCATCCTGATGGACAACCACAGAAATCTTTTTCTCTTGTATAGGTGTTACCATGTCAAATACTTCTTCCTGGTTAATTGCAACTTTCTTTACTTTTGGCAATGTAGCTGTTGATAATACTGCTGCTGGTCTTTTCACTGGAACAGCTAGTTTTCTTTTTCTTTTAAATGTTGGTGCCACCTTTGTTTTATGTTCCGTTTCGTCACTAGATATTTCAGATTCTTCACTCTCCGGTGGAGGAGGTGGTATAGGTACCTGATCTAAGAAATACTGACTAAAAGTCTCTTTGAAGAACTTTATTGCTACTTCATTTTCACTGAAAGGTGTTTCATAAGACATCTTATTCATCAAATGCAAAGCCTGAGTATAGAATGGTTTGTGTGTAAAGAGAGCATGTATTATGTTGATAACAATATTTGGTGAGATATCTGGATATATATATTTAATGTGAACTGGAGGTGGTTGATAGAAGTCCACAGAAGGATTCCAAGCATTCAGGGATTTAAGAAACTCTTGTATATGCTTTGTGGTGGCTGAACTTTGCTTAGCATCATGTTTCTCACTTAGTGGCTCTTTTTCTAGAGAATATTCGACAACCAACCTTCTCTGAGCTATTTCGAGTTGATGAAGGCGAAAGAGAGACGCCTTAGCTTTGTCTACATTGGAAAATGAAGCAAAAACATAGTTACGTTTCTTAGTAGATTCCCAAACCCTTTCAGCTCCAAAATGCTTGAGTAACTGCTCCTTTTCTTGAAATGAAAGTGCCACAGGTAGGTGACGTATCATCAACACTTTAGACATTTTAAATTAGAGCATCTGTTTCCACTATTTATTTCAAATTTTTAGAAAGAAAATAATACAAAGCTCGATCGAAATATCTCTATTTAGTAATGTCATGTAGCAGCTGTTTTATGTCAAAAATATATCGATGCCACTGAATCGATTTCAAAAAGCACCGTATTGGGCCGCACTAGTTTTGTCAAAATGGGGCATGCTCGTTTCATCAATATATTTTTTTCGTGATTGTAGGCTCAATCAATTTAATAGAGAAAGATAAATTAAATAGCGCTTCCTCTTTTACCGCTTGCCCTTAGTGCCCTTACTGCAATAATCGAATGGATATAGCGCAACTTTCACAACAAGAAAATTTTTGATTACCGGTGAATTTCTGAAAATAGTTTAAATATCGTGATAGACAGAAGAAAACACACATGAGTTTAATTTTTAGTATTTCCAAGAACTTACCATGGCTGAAGAAACAATTAGAAAATGTGTAAAGGTCGTAGTTCTGGGCGATATTGGAAGAAGCCCACGTATGCAGTATCATGCTTTATCACTTGCTAACAATGGCCTTACTGTTAATATTATTGGATATCTAGAGAGTGCCCCTTTAACAGAAATCATGGAAAACCCTAACATTTCAATTTCTAAGCTAAAACCCCTCGGTTTCGATAAGGGTCCTAAGTTGCTACAGTATGCACTGAAAGCTTTTTGGCAGGCTATAAGTTTGCTTCTAACATTGTTCATAACTGGAAATTGTGATTACTTGCTCTGCCAGAATCCTCCTGCCATACCTACCCTTCCAATATGTCGGCTATACTGTTTAGTTACGAGGACAAAGTTCATTATAGACTGGCACAACTATGCTTTCTCCATAATGGCCCTCAGTTTACCGCCTCAACATTTGTTGTTGAAATTTTCCAAATATATTGAAAAGTTCTTTGGCCAGTCATCAAATCACAATATGTGTGTTACCTATGCTATGAAGGTGGATTTGTTAATCAATTGGAATATTGTGTAAGTCTTATTACTTAAATCCCAATATAAAGGGTGAAATTTTACTAGTGATTGATACCAAAACCTCAGTTTTAACTGGTAATAAGGCACAACTTTCCCCAAGGAACGTAGTCCAAATTAGGTCCTCCCATACAAAATTGCCAATCTGCTGATGAAAGCTCAAAATATTTTTGGCCTTATTTCGACCAATGTTCCTTATCACTCATTCTCTGTTTTTAGTATGGTTCACTAGTAAAATTTCACCCTTTATATGAAAAAAAAACTAATGTCCTAATAAAGGTAATTTTGGATGAGTTTGTAATAATGTTCCAGTGCTAAAGTTCTGTATGATCGACCTCCAAAAATCTTCCACCCAATAACACTCCAAGAAAAACATGATTGGTATCTGAAGATGAGTCAGCAGTACCAAGATTTTGGGTGCTCCAGGCAGGAACACCAATCCGAGAGGTTGAAGACAGCTTTTACTCAAATGGTGGATGGCCAGTTGGAGGCCAGGGAAGATAGACCTGGCCTTCTTTTTAGCAGCACTAGCTGGACACCTGATGAAGACTTTGGTATTCTTATGGAAGCTTTACAAGGTACAGCACAAGGCAGCTCGTCCATTTAAAGAATCAATATACAGGGTTATTTTTTATTCACCCCAGAAATTTTAGAAAATAACAAAAATAAGAAAATAGAAAAAATCATACCTACTCGAACAAAATGTATGGAACGGCTGGTTTTTTTTTCCGCGTTTTCGCAGGTGACGCCATAATAAAAGTTGGTCAGAAGCATGAGTAGAATCGCCCTGTAAAATTTCCCGGGTGAATAAAAAATAACCCTGTATAATGGTTCTCCATACAGTCAATAGGGTTCTAACTCAACTATACTTTGTCATTTCAGTATACGAAACATCATTCAACCTATCTAAAAACTTACCCAAGCTGATCTGTGTGATCACTGGAAAAGGCCCTATGAAGCAACATTACATCAGCCTAATTGCTACTAAGCATTGGCAACATGTGAAAGTAATCACCCCATGGCTAGAAGCATGTGACTACCCTACAATGGTAGCTAGTGCAGATTTAGGAGTGTGTTTGCATACAAGTTCCTCAGGGCTAGACTTACCAATGAAAGTTGTTGATATGTTTGGGGCAGGTCTGCCTGTTTGTGCTTATGATTTCCAATGGTATGTACCATAACTTATTTTATTCTTAAGGCTCAATGCTCTGCTAAGCGGGTGGCATGCAATACAAGGACAGTGCTGCGTGACGCGGGTCGTCCAACCTGCGCTGCTCTTGCTATTTTGCCAAATCTAGCCCATGCATGCGTCTCCTCACAGTGTTAGCGCTAATTGTTGTACACAAGATTGCATTATTGAATTGTAAATTATTTTATCATATATCTTTACAATGTTACAGCCTTGGAGAGTTAGTACAGAATGGCATAAATGGTTACACATTTAAAACTTCTGACGAACTAGGCAAGCAGATAGTGGGCTGGTTTGAGGGATTCCCAAATAATGAGAATCAGAACCGAATAGCAGAGAAGATGAGAAGTAAGTTGGCCAAGTTCCAAGAGTGTCGATGGGAAGACAACTGGAACCTTCGGGTGAAAGAGTTCTTCAATTGATGATGATAGTTTGTGCATTAGAATGTGATAAAAAAATTTGTTTTATGTAATTTTAAATGTTGTAAATAGTTAGACTTAAGTTCCAAATCAGTGACTGAAAATTTTTTTTTTTGTAATGTTCATTTGTTTGTTATATCTAAACTGAAAAGGCGAGATTTTGTGTTGTTCATAAAATCACTAATCGAATTGAATTACTTCCTATAAATAATGTTATGTATATCTATTTTGTCATGAAGTGGGACCAATGTTACTTTATATAATGTATTTAAAATAATAATACCAATTTGTAACAGTTTTTAGTTTTTATTAAGCAAAATATCTTCCATACTTTACTTTTTAATCTTACTAACTACACCTTACACTAAAAGTCTTTCAATTTCTTGATGAATGCTTTGGATCTGAGGCTTCAACTGTGAGCCTTCGTTAATAGTGATCGAGCAAGCGATAATCGGGCGAGAAACACCGCAAGCCCTTCCTAACGCTTGCTTTGATCTCACAAACACGTAAGGCACATTCTTGTCTTCACAGAGAATAGGAATGTGTAGTACGATTTCCAGAGGTTCAGCGTCGGCGGCCATCACGACGAACTCTGAGAGGCCTCGGTTGAGCGTCTTGGTAGCCTCGTTGGCTCCCTTGCGCAGCTGCTTGTAGTTAGTCGCTTGCTGCACTAAGTTGAGGATCTTGGCGGTCAGCGCCGCGTCCGCAAGGGGGTACGCTTTAGGGTTCACTGCTGCTTCTGTTTCACCCTGAAAATGTAAACAAGTGGTATATAAAAGTGACAGACCACACGTGCAACATAACCTATAAAAACGCGGTGAAGTTACAGAAAATAATAACCTAATGAAAGGGAAATTGAGCCAACGGAACAACTAATATTATTGCAAAATTTGCCATCATAATTTTCAACTAAACACACCATAAATCTCTTGAAAATAGACTTACCATGTCGATTTCAAGCACGTTCGATAAAGTTGTTATAAATTGATTTCACCCTCTCGGCGATCACTCGCTTCACTGAGGCAAATAGAGACAATAAAAAGGTTTTTAAACAAACGATATTATTGTAATAAACGATAGTATTACTCGTGTAATTTTGGTTAGATTACAGTGAACACAACAACGCTTTCGCACCACGCGTAATTTTTTGACTAATGCACAGATCACTCATCAACTCATGAATGTATATGTTTATTTTTTATCGTGTTTGTTCTGGATAGGCGAAGGTCAGTGGCCATACTGCTTTGTCTTTAGTTAGCACTCTTCGTTTGTATACTCTGTGAGATGCCGGCTTACCAACCACAGGACCAAGCATAGACCACTCGGCCTCACTCGGCATACATAGTCAGGTGTAGTAGATATGAAAGCCCCGGGTCTAAAATTGAAGAGCCAGCCGAGCCAGCCCTAAAAAATATACTTAGAATGGCATCAGTGTTGCCAGATTGGGCGATTTGTCGCCAATTGGGCTACTCGAGAGCCTCGAGCGGCGACAAGAAAACCCCAATTGGCGACCTGTCGCCGATTGGGCTATCTCTAAATTATGTTGGGCGACCAGTGGGTGACCTCCTAGCAGGCACGTCAAACCTCATCCCGGGCTTCCACACTGGAGCTGAGGTGGCTAGCATCATTAACAAGAGCCTTCAGGATATGATTTAGTTCTATTGTGTGGTCCTTGCCGTTGTGGGTGGAATGAAAGCTATTGGATCCAGATAAGGCTGCTATCCTGCACAGGCTGAAATTGCATACAGCTGTCCACATCCACCACTCATCCTCGAAGTTCTGCCTCTGGGCCTCCTTGCGGGGAAGATGAGGCAGACACCCAGTTGGATCTGACCATCATTAGGGAGTAAATCTCCTGCCAGGTGGACTGAGAACCATGTAAGGGTTGCATTCAACCGTTGGATGCAATCGGCCTAAAATCAATATCTATGGACGCAACTAGGAAGGCCTATGTCCAGCAATGGACGTCTTAATGTTAATGATCTGCTGATGCTGGTGACATACATTACTTTGAACGCCAAAACGTGTCATTGAAAAACAGATTCAGGCGATATGGCGACAAATCGCCCAACAAAAAATTATTTGGGCGATTTGGGCTACTTCAGATTTTAAATCGGGCGACTACGCGTCGCTGGCATCTGGCAACCCTGAATGGCATCACTATTTCATTCCTGCGAGTGTCGTAAGAGGCGACTGACGGACTCGAGGATTTCATGTGTATTATAATTTCAGGCGACAGGATGACAACCCTGTAAGGCCGGCTTAGAATAGCATCACCCAATTTCTTTCCCGTGGGTATCGTTAGAGGCGAATAAGGGAGTTGAGCCGTGGAGTTGAGGGTTTCTTAAGTATTACAATATTAGGCGACAGGCTGACATTTGTCATAGTAGTGATACATGATTTTTTTGAGACGGCCCGGCCCTCAAATATTTGTCAGACGTGGCAATAGCGACTCTATTTAGATGACCGTTAAAGCTCTGATTACCCCGTTAGGGATAAAGGCGTGTCAACCTGTCACTATAGAGATACACGATTTTTTTTCAGAACGGCTCACATATATCATACGTGACAAACTGACGATAGTGTCTGTATTTTACGGCCGTTAACGCTCTGCCTACCCCGCAAGGATTATTCCTTCCTTTATAGGTGAAGTATCTGTACAGTCTGGGCGGAAAGAGAATAGGCGTGGCCAAAAAGGGAAATAAATACATGCATACATCATAAATGATACATACGGGCATTTTTCAAAAAAGATGTACACGTGACGCATCGGAACAGTTACCGGAATATGTTATATTTTAAATAAAAATTTGCTTAATTCCAATGAATTATAATATTTCCTATGTAATGTTAAAAAATCATATAAAAATATAAAGAAATATTGCCAATAAACACGTTTTTATGTTAGGGTACACACAATTTCGATCCGGTTCGTCACAATAGAAAATATTTATTTCAAAAGAAACTACGACAAATAGGTAAGTTTGGCTTTATTTTTTATTAAAATCACTTCTATATTTATAAAAACAAAGCGTAAAATTGTATTTTATAGCTATAACTATCGCATAGCGCACTAATTTCTATCGAGATCGTCACAGTAGGAACTTTAGACCTCAAAAAACTAACATAAAATAATACGTTCTCTTGTTGTTTGAGGCACAGAGATTTTAACAAAATAATGTATACTTTTTGACACACAAAAAATATGGAAATTAAATCAAAGAAATCAAGAATCTCTCCATAAATAAAGATTTTATAAACCAAAAAATATGGGACAGTGACTAACCGGAATACGAAGTGACTAACTGGAAAAAGTAAGGCAAGGTACACATCAACTTACATTATTACAGCTTATTACAATAATTTATAAGTCTTTATGCAGTCTTTGACAAAAATAATGAGAGATCAGTAACTAATTATACATAACGAAATTTAATTATATATTTCGCTGAACTTGAAATTTTTCGGGATCTGTCCTCTTCAATCTCTCGCGATATTTTTTAGCTCTTTCCGCAGCCGTCAGCGCCATGATCACTGGAACATTTTACATAAAAACAATTAACAATCAGTCACAATCAGTGACAATTAGTATCAGTCACAATAAGTATAAATCACAATCAGTATCAGTCACAATTAGCATCAGTCACAATCAGTCAATCAATCACAAATGCCTCCGTGGTCTATTGGTTAGAGCATTGGTCACGCTTCTTCTTCTTCTTTTCGTGTGGGACACCGAGTCGTCCAACGACCCGGTGAACCCTGGTGTCAGAGTTTTTCAACCGCCTACTACCACTAGTAGGCCTCTGACATGGTTGTGTTACGACCGCCGCCTAAGTAATCATAGATAGCAGCCGGGACCGACGGCTTAACGTGCCCTCCGAAGCACGGAACCATTTCTTTTCGGACAATCAGTTGGTTCAACCTGCAATGTCCTGACCAGACCGGGAACAAATTCACAAAGTGATAAATATCAACTTTGAGAGTGTCCCGCCGAGAATCGAACCCGGAACCTTTGCGTCGCAGGCAGTCGCACTACCACTGCGCCACATTGGTCACGCGATCCGAAGGTACCAGGTTCGATACACAAAGTTGATATTTATCATTTTGTGAGATGTTTCCCGGTTTGGTTAGGACATTAAAGGCTGAATCTGTTAGAGAAATGATTCCGTGCTTCGGAGGGCACGCAAAGCCGTCGGTCCCGGTTGCTGTCTATTATAACTTAGAGGGCGATCGTTATGCAACCATGTCAGAGGCCTAGTTGCAAAACTGGGCGGTTGTAAAACTCTGACACTAGGGTTCATCGGGTCGTTGACTCCGTGTCCTACTCGATAACAAGAAGACAAAGACGGGCTGGGACTAGTAGGCTCGTGGGCTGGTTCACCCCTTAAAGTATTTCAGACAAATTTTTTGACATCCCGTATAGAATATATATAGAAGAAGCACATGGTTAAAGTAGATCTTTAGGCAACTGTTTTCAAATTTGTTATCTGAAAATTATGACTTGCAGTGTTTTATAAAATAATATGATATCGGCTACCTATGTAACCTAAGCTTAACAATTCCAGTGCGTCACGAAAAAGTTCCGACTGTACATCACGTGACGATTCGGATGTGACAAATTCATACCAACAACAGTTTAAAATATAAAATGTACCTTTTCTGATCAATTGATGGCTTTTGCAATGCCATTTCACATAAGTTTATAAAATTCCTAATAACTTTTAAGCACTTATTAATGCGGCAAATTGCTACTTACCCCATAAAATCCTGTGTCTATCTGGAACTAGATTTTTGAACCACCGTGACGCGACCTGTTGCGTTGGGCGATATTTTTTGACACTGACCTCTTGTTAACAAAATGGCGTAATCCAAAGACAATAATGATGTTGCCAATCACAAAAACTGACTATTCACTGGTAGGATTTTAGTCTAAAGTGGATAAACGTTACCGTGTCAATAACCGGAATTCCGGTATCTACATTTTCTTGGGACAATAAAAATGTAGGTTTTTAAGTGATTTTTAATTCTATTGCGATAGTATTAGAGTTTTGAATTCGTTTTATTACTCCACCATTAATATACAGACCCTAAAACAGTATGCCGATCAGTATTACCAAGTCGAAATATTAAGGTTTAAAGTTGCCAATATGAAGGTGGGACACGACATTTTTGCCTCCTTCCGATGTAATTTTTTAAAGTTTTTTCATAAATAATGATAAATAAGTAATATTTTATATTAAAATCTTAATTTATTTTATATTTCTTAACAAAAAAAGACCAAATTTCAAGTGGCAGATCCATACTAAACTAAAAAAGTCAATCTGAACATATGGGACACGCCAAATTTGCTATGTACATCTTTTTTGAAAAACGCCCATACATACATAAATCACGCCTATATCCCTCACGGGGTAGGCAGAGCGTTAACGTCCGTTCAACGGATATTAACACCACGTCTGACAAAAGCTTGAGGGTCAATCAGATAACTGTGTATCACTATAGTGACAGGTTGTCAGCCCATCGCCTTAAATTGCAATACACATCCCTCGAGTCCCTTAGTCGGCTCTTACGACACCCCATGGGTAAGAAATGGGGTAATGCTATTCTAAGCCGGCATCACACGGTACGTCACATAAATGATATACCAATGAAAAGCTAACAGAAAGACATTGCTATGGCAGAGGGTCTATTTTCCTTTGTAGTCTTGATATCTCCTTTATTACGGAAATTACAGCTGTCAAATATGGATTATTTTGATGGCCTTACTTTAGTAGCAGGTAACAGGCTTCTGAGATGGCAACTAAATAGAAACAGCAACCGGTACTGGCATCGGAACCATATTTTTACAGACAATCAAACTGATTTAACAAGGCGCAATAAGAGCACCAATGAATATCCCATATACAGACAACGCGCTATCAGGCCTGTGTCACTCCGCGTGTAGGTATTGAAAACATACCTCCAGGCGCCGGCCACTGCGAAAGGGCTAATCTAAGCGGGCTGCCGCAAGCAAAAGAAGTCACACGCGTGCGCTATTTGTTCAACTTTCTCGACAATATTTTGCAAGATGGACAGACAAAATCATACATACATATATCACGCCTATAATCCCTTGCGGGGTAGGCAGAGCGTAAACGACCGCTAAAAACGGACATTTACGCCACGTCTGACAAACATTTTAGGGTCATTCAGAAAATTGTGAATCGCCATAGTGACAGGTTGTCAGCCCATCGCCTAAAATTGTTCGTCGTCGCCTTTTACGACACCCACGGGAAAAAAATTAGTATACCTACATTATAATATTATTATTATTAGTATACATTTTATTATTATTATGTTGGTATTCTTTTCGGAACTCGGGCCCACAGGGACCCGGTCCTTTGAGGCATGTGTGGGGCCAAAGCCAACAGCACAGAGGCCTTTTTTATACCAATTAATGTGTTGTGATGTGTACATCAAGCGGATACTTGCTCTGTCTGCACTATAGAAGTACTCGTACACCCAGAGCCAGCACCCGCCTGATGCAAGGACTATTGCAGGTTTATTACTTCATTGAATTAAATCTTCGGCAATAATCGTACTTATAGCATATACAATTATGCTGCTAGGTCTTAGACTACATGAACGTACTCGTCGCTGCCTGCTGCGTGCCCGCCAAAAGTAGGAGTAAACGCTCGTGTTGTGCGCTAGATGGCGTAAGTAGTTTCTCGAAGTAAGCAACCCTAGACCGCGGCTCATATTCCCTCAAAAAAATATTTGACAGGTATGCAAATGAACAAGTGTTTGACTGGAACGCGAGCTAAATTAAATCATATTGTCTATCAGATTGAGTACATATTTCTTTGAAAACCATTGCGAAGTAAAGCTTCTGTAACGCTAGTTACTAGTTATTATTCTGTGGCGCTATTTAGCAGTGCGCCCCGCCATAAAGATTTTTCCGCAGACTACTCTTGGACTACTCTAGTGCTTCGAAGAGTACGTTGTTGAACCCTCAGTTCAGGGTGTCGTTCCATTTTAATTACGAGGAGTTAAGGCGAGTGTAGTCGTGAACGGACTCGACAGTGGCACCACTTCACAAAAATATTATTTTCTTGTTATACAAACAATCTATCAGAATGTCCGTTGCTCAAGTTTTTAGTATTATCCTTAGGTAAAATTATAACCTGCAAACTCAATTAAATATTCTCTGTAATTCAAGTTATGCCACTTCATTAAGCCACTGTCGAGGCCGTTTGCGACTACACTGGCCTTAAGCTGAATTTACAGCAGTCCGATTAAATGGCTGAAAATCTCAAGCGGAATTTGCTTAATTTTATATACTACAATAGAAGCAACAAATAGATCGGGGGCCTCTCTCTCGAATGAATAGTGACAATGTCACCAAGCCCCCAGTTATATCCAGAGATGCAATAACTATTGGCTAACATTATGAAATAAAAACTATAATTCATAGGCATTAAAGTATAATGGTTTTATAATTGAGATAAACTTAAAACAAATACTTCTTTAGCTTTTTATTTTTACCAACCCACTGATAAGCTGTGAGACATACTACACTAGTTTGGTTTCCTGAAATGATCTTGATTTCTCTCTCTGAAATTCTGCTGGTTGTTTTGATTCTGGTTTGATAGGAATGCCAAATGTCCTTTCGGGCATTTATTTGCATAGTGTCCTTTTGTACCACATTTAAAGCAAGTAACATCTTCAAGAGGTTTATGCATAATTCGTGGCATTCGCGGTCCTGGGTTGTTCATATCATTATTATTATTCTGTTGATTTTCTGATGCTGCTGCTGGTTTCACATAGCCGAGAGCTCTATATCTGGCCTCTTCTTGTTTTTGGGCTGCTTCTCGTTGCTGAAGATTAAAACAAAAATATTATAATAACATGAAACTATTGTACTTATGGGAAAAGACTTGTGGGATAAATGCTGAATCGGGCTTACCTCCGGTGGCATCTTATGACAAGTTGTAGATTTGTGTCCAACTTCACTGCAGTAGTGACAAACAGGCAAACGTTTGGCGTCTTTAGTTTGTTCTGGTGGTGCAGGCAGCTCAAACCGTGGGTGCATGAACTTGCAGTTAGGACCATCCGGGCAGAAACCACTCAAATAGTTCATGCAGAATACCCTCCTAACGTGACGATGGCGGCAATGGGGGCCATGTCTGCAAAAGCCTCTGTCATA
Source organism: Tuta absoluta (assembly GCA_027580185.1). Taxonomy (NCBI): domain Eukaryota; kingdom Metazoa; phylum Arthropoda; class Insecta; order Lepidoptera; family Gelechiidae; genus Tuta; species Tuta absoluta. The sequence continues at coordinate 1,394,738 of JAQAHW010000023.1, read as the reverse complement.
CCTGAAAAAAGGAGTTTTTTTAATGAATTTTGAAGTGTATTTCCATAATTATTATTATATTATGCATTAATGTAAAGAGTTGATGTGGACAACCCCAATAATTGTACAATCTGCATTGGGCTTATCACATTGATACAATAAGAAGAAGATCCCTCAAAAAATGGTGGTGCAATAGAAAAGAGGAGAAATGCCTTTGCCCTGTAGAGGACCAAACAAACTCTTATATAAATAAATAATTTACATCTTCTTCTTCTTTTCGTGTGAGACACAGAGTCGTCCAACAACCCGATGAATCCTGGTGTCGGAGTTTTTCAACTGCCTACTACTAGTATTAGGCCTCTGACATGGTTGTGTGGATTTGATGTTCATTGCATAGTTGGTTAGCCATTATGATACCAGGAATATTAACCGGCTATCTAGTGTACTCAGAATTTCACCTGAAGACTTGTAGCCTGTAGTTTCATAACATAGGGCACTGGAAAGTTTTTTATAACCATATTGACAATGCCCTGAATTCCAGATATAAATTCGCTTAATTCTTCTTAAATTTGTGCTGTCATATTTAAAAATTTCAGAAACGGGTTATCATGCCCTATGGCGTACCCTGGGGTAGGCCTACGTCCAGCTGCTATAGGCTGATGTAAGTATGTAATTTTTAGCCCCAGGGGTATGAAATCTACACCTGACTGTATGGTGTGGAGTAGGGGCTCACTCGGATAAGTTTTGTGGTTGTTCAAATAACTGGCTTACGAGTTGTTCTGGGAAGAATGGATTGTTCCCAAAATGGGGAACAAATGAGGGACCTCCGCGCTCCCGCCGGCGGGGGCGTCGGTTGCTTGAGGAGCTTGTGTAGTGTGATTTACCTACAATGGCTACAGCAGCGACTACTGTGAATTTTACTTGTGTGACAGTTTACCTGCCTGCTATGAGCTGTCAGGTTGAATTTCCAAATGTAAATACTAGTTCTCAGCACTAGGTGTTCTAGTATTTATGGTCATGAATGTTCTGCTTACTCAGCAAAGAAAAAGGTGTTATGTGTGGCTTTTTCTCTTGCGGAGTAGACAGAGCATTAATGATTGTTATCACCAGATTTGTCAAATATTTGGTGTCCATTTAAGAATTACTTTAGTGACAAGTTGTCTTGTCTCATGTTGCCTAAAAATCCTAAAATTGTATTACACATGAAGCACTTAGTTGCCTCTTACGACAACCATGGGAAAGAAATGAAGTAAAACTATGCTAGCAACACACAGCAGTGCCTGTATACAGGGAATTTTATTTCATTCCTACAGAAAAAAAGGAAATAGATAAAAATACACAGCCAATTATAAGTGCAGTATATGAAAACCTCTTTCGTTTCTATTCATCGGTTAGAACTACATACCATGGGCAGTCTTTTATCTTGCTCTCTGGATCAATGTGTAAGAACGGACATTCCTTATTGTGACATGCATTGAATCTCGCATAGAAATAACACTCGGGCATTTTAGACATGTCATATTCGTGTAAGAATTCACATTGGTCTCCTTTCTTGCAAAGTCCTCGCAGCCAATGCTTGCACACCACGGTGCGGTCGCCGCGGACGTGCCTATAGGGACACTGGGGGCCATTAGCGCAGCCACCGGGCTGTGTGAAAAATTCGCAAACCGCTGCCGTAGATTCTGAAAATATACAACAATAAAGGCTCCGAGAGAGGTTACATTATGGACAAAGCCGGAATTTCGAGAATAATTGGTAAGATAATCCAACTAGTTATATTTTTAGTGAAAGTAACGTGGAAATGCAGCAATTTATGCGGGATTATGAACTTACTGTCCATTCCTGGGAACGGTAGCGGTAAAGCACCGAATTGCTCTTCGAGAGCATAGTCTATGTCGAATTTAAGGTTTTCTACATTTGCTACAATAACTTCCATCTTAGAATAGTACACTTAGCTTAATTATAATAATTTTAGCGTAATTTTATAAAATTACAATCTGACATGAACACAAATCACATCACGACATGACATGAAGCATAAAATCAGTGCTGCCATCCTGTGCCATCCATATCGGTCTACTTATTATAGTTTATCTATGGCCTCGGTTTCGAATTTTGCCGGCAGCGGAGCGGCGGCACCGGCGGCGGCGCGGCAGCGGGACGGCAACGCTCACTCGTTCTCGAAACCAGCGGGCAGATCGCGCGGCACTATAGCGGCGTAGTGTTGTGTTCGTGGTTGTGTTATTCAGTGTCGGCGGCGTAGTGTCGATTGTTGTTTTTATTTGTAAGGCAACATTCCTGAACAACGACGACAACACCTTTTTGATTTTTATTCCTAACGCTCCATTAATTGTGGGCAAAAGAAGGAGTGGATCCCTACTATAGGGCAAGAAAACGAAATTGTTTATCACTCTTCTATTTTTATGGTTCACACACATCTATGCTGTTCTATATGGGTGTCCTCTTAATTATGCGCAAAATGTGTTTCTCTTGCACGTCCAAGGACATTTTGACACATCACAATGAAAGTACAACACTACGGGCGCGCAGCGCGGGCGGTCACCGCTTGACTGGAGCGCACCGCTACTTTCGAAAATCGGTCCATTTGAATACATACAAAACATCCTGCCGCTGTCGCGCCGCTGCCGCTGCCGCTCCGCTGCCCGCAAAATTCGAGACCCCGAGGCCTAATGGCACGCTCCTGCTCCTGCCGCTGTCGCGAATATTGCTCGAAAGTATCAACGCGAGTGAGTGTTCACACACTGCCGTGAGCAGGAGCTGCTGCTGCCACTCCTTCGACTCGCGCACTAAAAAACTAAAAGCACGGAAGTGGCATGGCAGCGGTATGACGAGTAGCAGCGCAAATAACCTGTTCACACACTCGCGCTGCTCACTTGCCTTACTATTTCCCTGCCCACATTAACATTGTTTGACCATGATATAATATTGATTAATCGTTCAAGGACGGTTTTAAATAAATTTTTTTTAAACTGACTATTTATTAATAAAATACCTGTCTTACTGGAAAGTATTTATAATATATTATCTATATTTAATTTAAATAATACTCGTATTTAGTTTGTATATTTTTCTCTTATCTGATCTTATAATAATTTTATTAACTTCTTGACTCGGTTTTCAAAATACGCGTCTTAATTTCCTGTGTTTTGTCTGGTAATACGCCAACCGCGTTCAGCGAAAAAAAGCGCTAAAAAATGAGTAGATTCGGAAACTTGGAAAGTACAATATTACTTTTTTAATGCCGTTTGGCTTGGAAATCTAGTAACATAGTCAGTTTAATTCAACGTTATCTGCAGAGTTTTTGCGAATCAAAATTCCCTTTTAGCCCGCTTTACACTAGCCCGCATGTATGGTAATATGATAAACCATTTCTGGACTTAAATACAGTTAGCAACATACCAACCCGTCGGTGGAGCGATCGTGAAATATAAGGAAATACGTGAAATATCAGTTTACATTACATTCTTCTGGTTCCTCTAGCGTGCATCATGAAAGGCACGCAGGGCAGTTCAATAGATTATCAGAAACGACATTTTCTTGACCAACGAGTTAAGTCTATACTGCCCAAAAAGGACGCTTAGTCCATCGCCAACAGCTACAAAGACCGCTTCTTTTGGGACAGTCTGGCAACTCGGCATAAAAAGATGTCACTTACTGAAATATAGTGGACCGAGTGCACGACACTATATTGACCGACACCATATTGTACGACTTTCGACAATGTGCACTGCAGTAATTCAAAATTGACAAAACTAAGTCACCTCATAGTGATCATCATATTGCGCTAGTTTTGGCTTTATTGACTGTAGGTACTTATCACCCAGATGAAGAAGGGACACAAATCTGATACAACCAATCTGTCGACCGTGCACGGTTCGGCATACATCGTTGGTTAGGTACACTGTTGTGTTGGTTAGGTATTATTAAGTTTATAGTTTGTAATAACCAGCAATGTACGACTGACTGCTTTAGATTTGTGAGTCTCTGGAGCAAACGAACTAAGCTAGCTAAACTAACTAACTACATCAATATAATCCAATATTCATCGGGTCGTTCATCAACTTAGCGTACACACTACAGAAGAAAACGATCTTTCCGCCCAGCGGTTTCACGATTGGCTGTTTACTACATACAAAAAATCATGACAGACAAACAAACATACTTTCCCATCCATTCATACCTAAATTGAAACTGTAAATAGGCAGTAGTCCCGATTCTACATTTTAATCATTTTGAATTTCTACACTAAAATCACTAAAATAAAATCCCTAAACTTAGAGGTTTTAAGTGTGGCTATTCCTCAAAAGCCATGTTTTTGGGAAGTTTTTGACAGGAATATAATTTGATTTTGACAATGCTATTTTCAGGTTTTTGTTACTCGGAGATCGTCCGGAAGATAAACACTTCTTATTCTAGATACTTATTACACATACACACATATATCACACCTATAAAACGTTGTTGCTACGCCACGTTTGAAAATCATTTGAGTTGAGGGTCATTCGGAAAATTGTGTATCGCGGCGATACACAATTTTCATCGCCATAGAGACATGTTGTCAGTCCATCGCCTAAAATAGGAGTACACACCCCGAGTCCCTTCTTACGACACCCACGGAAATGAAATGGGGTGATGCTATTCTAAGCTGGCATCACACTAATACCACAGTATAATTAATAGTACTAGCGCTAATACATACAAACATATACCGGGTGGCCCGAATAGTGACGTCCAAAGCAAAGGCAAAACTTGAATGCCTTATACTGAGGGGTATCCGAATTACCCCCATGTATGTTCCGCGATTTTTTTGTAACTTCCGAGTTATTCAACAGTTGTATGAGGAAAATTTTACTGGAAGGCTATTTTTCTTTTTTTCCATGCTTCAAATTACAAATCATAAAGATTATGCCATAGAAATAACCGCTCGAAAAGCCCTTAAACGGAAATTAAGAAAGGAAGGAAAAAAGCCGGTGAGTCGAAATTTCGCCATACAACTTTAAAAGTTGAACAACTCGGAAACTACAAAAAATCGCGGAACATACATGGGGGTGATTCGGATACCCCTTAGTATAAGGCATTCAGATTTTGTCTTTGGACATGACTATACGGGCCACCCTGTATAATCACGCCTATATCCCTTATGAGGTAGGCAGAGCGTTAACGGCCGTAAAACGGATATTAACACCACATTTGACATCACATCACACTAATAAATACTAAATAATATACAAACTAGCTTTAACCCGCGACTTCGTCTGCATTATTTATAACAACGTGCGCGTTTGCAGATAAGATCTATGAATGGCAGCGGTTGCATAAGTAAAAGAGACTCCAGAAATTATATGTCTATGTAAAGGGGAAGCGGCCTATCATGCTGATATTTTTTGCTATGGACCAAATCTCGTATGTTTAGTTGTAAAAAAAGGTGCCTGACATAAAAAGCAAAGCAATTCACACAACGAATCCTCGTCTGATGATTTTCTTCGGCGTTATGCGCTATGTTTCTTATGATTTACTTTGTTTACCGTGGGATTGATAGATTTTCCTGCGGTAGAAAGTAGCCTATGTTCTTTTTTAGGGTCCTGTCTATGCTTATGCCAAATTATATCAATATCAGTTCAGTGGTTTAAACAGACAGACATAGTTACTTTCGAATTTATAATATTATGGATTAAATGAAAATTTGGCATCTCCCACTTCTGAATTTCTTTGCTTAGAAGATTGCACTTTGATTAGCTTACCTAGCAAATATTACATACATACAAAAATCACGCCTCTTTCCCGGAGGGGTTGGCAGAGACTACTTCATTCCACTTACTACGATCCTGGCATACTTCTTTCGCCTCCTCTCCACATTCATCATGCAAATATTAAATTTCTAATTTATATGCAATTGTCGAAAATGACACATAACGTCATTTTTGCTTTACAGACACACTTATTGCACTCGTACAAAAAATAAGCGACTTAAGAATTTTTACAAGTTTTGCCCTCAAATCATGCCAGCCGCCGTACGTACAGACTATTATTTGAGGCCATAACTTACAAAAATCTTTATTCGCTCATGTTTTATACGATTGCGATCTGTAAAGCACACATTACATTTTGTGTCATTTGTTACGCTAATGTAAATTTTGGTTTCAATGTATGGCAGCTCATTTTTTAAATAAATTTCAAGTGTCTTTAATTAAATAAATATAATAAAATATACCAGTAGTCTATGTTACAGTTTACACATCGTAAAAACCCAGTCGTTTTTACGCACTGTAAGCGAAGAGATGTGTTAACATAAATACCGAATACGACACTAAATAATAATTTGGGTTCAGCCAATGGTACAGAAAGGTCCAGGTAGTTGCAAGCGATAAGGCCGCCTTTGCTTACATTCAGTTTTAAAAATGGTGGATTTTAAAAGAAAAATATAACTTTGAAATGTATTTTTCACGAACTGACAGGATACATCGGTATCTAAATAAAAACTACAAAATACTTAGTAAAAAATTAATTTAATATCACAACGTATTCTACTTACAATAAATCAGTCACTTACAAAATAAGCTTAAGTGTTTCTCAATGATCAGATTATCTGAAGTATTCTATGGAATGAGCCAGTGGATTGTCAACTTGTCTGGTCAGTAGGTCAGACTACTACTCTCGATACGAAGTTGCGTCAAATGTACCGGGAAGAATAATAAATCCAAAAATGACAAATCAAAATATAATTTATTGATGTATGTGTGAGGTGAGGCGGCGCCGCTTTCTCTCGAGTGTGGTGTTTATATCCTCCGGTCGCAGGCGCTCCACTAACACGTGCGCTGAAACAATATTATATTATTTATTACTTTACATTGCAGTCGATTCAATATAGTAGTTTATGCAACTGTCGTGTAATGAGGGTCATTAGAATGCGAGATCCTGTTTGACTCAAGCATTCTTATGCCTAATTATAGCAGTTGCATACACTATTTTATAATAATAAAATAACTCACTTATACACTTTTTCAAACGTCCGCACCGGCGATTGCAAGGCCCGATACAAGGTCAAATTCAAAACGAGAACGTAATATGGCTATATAAGAATTTTCGAAAATTCTATACTAACAGTTGTTTAGATGTCGAGTCTGAACAACAAATAACTAAACAACTGAACAACAACTGAAAAACACTGAACTACATCTGAATAACATCTGAAGAACATCGGAATAACAACTGAACAACTGCTCAACATCTTGACTACAATAGAACAAAACCCTATTAAAACAACTGAACAACATCCGAAGAATTAACGTACAACAACAACTGTCAGGTGCGGCGGAAGATGGCGATTTGAGTATTGGCAAAAAAAATCTCGTTTCATTTCTCAACTTTATCGTAGTAAGAGTTTTCTCATTAAGTCATTACGCGTCTATAATTTCTATTAAACCGTAGTTTATATAGGCAGAATGCATAAAGACCTGAAATTACAGTTTCTTCTCAAACGCTGAAGCGTAATGTGTAATAAGAAGGCTCTCCTTTCAATAAGATTGAGAAATGAAACGAAGTTTTTAATGCCAATACTCAAATCGCCATCTATATTAGTGTAGAAGTGTATATTGCACTCCAAAAATCTATAACAAAAATAGCACTGACAAAACCGTCATAAATAAATATTTCATAGAAAATCCAAGTCTTTCCTTAGCGTTAAGGTGCTAGTAAATGCAACACATAAATTCATGTTGCAAGTGCACAATCGGTAAATCCAGTTGCAAAATGTCAGATTGACAGAATGTCGGAACGGCAAGGCATCAGAATGGCAATACGTCACGAGTGAGTTAATGTCAAAGTGGAGCGATGTAAGAGTGGCAAAATGTCAGATGTCAGCCTGGCAATATGGCAGGAGTGGGAATATATCAAAGTAGACATATGTCAGGAGTAGGATAATGTCAAAGTGAGATAACAGAATGTCAAGTGTTAGAGTGGAAAAATTACAGAATAGCAAAATGCCAATGTGAAAAAACGACAACCTTGTAAATAAATCAATATCGTACCTTCTTTTGTCGCCATCTTTATCTCTGTTTGTGTTTTTGAGGGTCGAAATTTCTTGTCAAATGCGCCGGATACAGACAACTTTGGTTTCCGAGTGTTTGTGGTTGCAGTGCTTTTTTTAGGCTTCAGGTCGAGATATTCATCGAGATACTCTTCCTCCAAAAACAATTCGGATGAATAATTTTTATGCTTTTCAGTCGACTGCGGCATAACTTCAATAATTTTCTTGAGTGGTGTCGTGTTTTGATAACAAATTGGTGGTATATTCCTTGGCTTTGCGGTTAATGCTGGTAATATTTTATTATACGGCAACACTTTTCGCTTTTTAATGTTTTGTTTCGATGTCAATGGAGGTAAAGAGGTTGTATTCGTTTCAGGAGCCGATGTTAATATTTCTTGATCAATAGTTTCACTAGTGTGGTCATTGTCCATAACAATCTCAAACAGATTCGAATCTGTTGGTTGAAGTGATAAACTAAAGCTATATTTACTTTTAGCTGTATTTGGTTTGGATGTATCTTCTAATGGATCTAAAGTTTCGGCTACATTTGTATTAATTTCAGGATTATTATAATCCATTTCATAATCATCTTCAATACTCGTGTTTAGTTCAGAATCGTTCTGATTAATCCGATATCTAGTAGACTCTTTTGTTGGTTCTAAAACATGAGGAACCATTTCAGAACTATTTACTTCCTCGGCAATTTTTTTGTTAAATTCTGTACTGATTTGATAGTCATTATCAATATCACAATAATCTATTTCCGGATGTTCTTGTGCAAATGGATCTTCAGGTTCTTCTTTCACATCCACGACGTCACTGGAAACAACATGAGGTTTAAAAATAATAGTTATTTGTACAACAAGAGAGCAAAGTTTATTTTTGCTACGATTGCAATTTTGAATCCCGGGATAGCGAAGAATCAAAAGTATTATCCTGAGCTCAGTGAGGGATTCAGTAGCACGAGTTAACCTTTCACCTCTACCAGTGAGAAAAATCTGCCATTGTCAAGTTTGGGAAAATACCGAAGCGACTAGTGACTTTGTTGCCGGCGATTTACCGGAGGACCATTTAACTCTCGTAGAAGGAAACAGAGGTTTGACGGTTGCGCGACAAAAAAGTCTTACGAGGGTGTACAAATGAATAAGATAAACAAAATACTATAACAGGCATAATAAAAAAAACACGACTGCTTTCTGAGATAAAGTCTAGCCTATGACACTCGGGATAATGTAAGGATTCTTCCAATACAATTACCGTTCGAATCTGTTCAGTGAGTCCTTTAAAAGTACATGAACTCTAAAAACATTACAATCTTTTTTTGGTTGGGCACTCGTGTAAAAATAACTAAATAGCGCTATCCGGATGCTCCCTCGCTCAGCCGACTAAGTCAATTTGTATGGCAGGTAAAAAAAAAACATATTTCAGCTCTTATGTTTCTTGGGGACAGTTATTCCTTATGACCACTCGTCTTGAGTTGTCGCAATCAGTCCCAAGTAAAGTATCCCCCTATAGATATGACACAACACTCACGGTGCTATATTCGCGGAGACGTCGACAATGGCGTCCATCACCAGGGCGCGCCGGATGGTGCGTAACACCGCCATTACCTCGCTCTATAACAAAAACATTTTTATTTTGTAAAACTTTATTGCACACACGTACAAATGGCAGGCCGAATGCTCTCTGAAGTGGTACTCACTACCTGCGTCTGTGTTTCCAAACGCATACAACCCTAATCTCTTCAAAGTAAGAGTGAACAGGGTTCTTCTGAGTGAGCTCGCTCCATCTTAGACTCTGTCTCTGTCCTATGACCTAGACTAGAGTCAAGAACAAACCCATCTTTAATATATTAGGTCCTTACATATGAAAATGTCGTTTTGTCGTACTGGCCACTTTGATCACAAATTTCTCCTATTTGGTTAGGAATTCGAAATTCAAATTTATACAGCTATTTCCACATGTAGTTGTGTTTCGTAAACCGTCATTCATTTGTTTTTTTACTTATCTTTTTTCTGTTTGCATCGCTCAATTTACAAAATGGAAAATTTGAAATATCGCGTTATTTACGAGTACGAGTTCCACCGTGGCACCAGTGCTGCGGAAACGGCTCGAAGGGTTAATGATGTGTATGGCGGTTGTGTCGCAAAAGAAAACACAGTGCGTTTTTGGTTCCAACGTTTTCGTTCTGGAAATTTCGACCTGCAAAACAAGCCCCGTGGACGGCCGGAGACCCAAGTTGATAATGAAGAATTGAAGGCTATTGTGGAAGCGGATCCATCGCAAACCACGTCCGAATTAGCTGCAGGCTTCGGTGTTAGTGATAAAACTGTTTTAATCCACTTGAAGCAAATTGGAAAGATTAAAAAACTTGAAAGGTGGGTTCCTCACGAATTGAGTGAAGCAAACCGGCAAACGCACGTCAACTGCTGCGTTACATTACTTGACCGGCACAATAACGAAGGGATTTTAAATCGAATCATTACCTGTGATGAAAAGTGGATTCTCTACGATAATCGGAAGCGTTCATCGCAATGGCTGGACCCTGGCAAGCCAGCCAAAGCCTGCTCCAAGCGAAAATTGACCAATAAAAAGTTACTTGTAAGCGTTTGGTGGACTAGCGCCGGTGTCGTTCATTACAGTTTTCTCAAATCTGGCCAGACGATTACGGCAGATGTCTACTGTCAGCAATTGCAAACCATGATGGAAAAGCTAGCTGCTAAACAACCGAGGTTGGTCAATTGCTCTACGCCACTGTTGCTTCACGACAACGCTAGACCACACACTGCACAACAGACGGCTAGCAAATTAGAAGAGCTTCAATTGGAATGTCTAAGGCATCCACCGTACTCCCCGGACCTTGCTCCAACAGATTACCATTTTTTTCGAAATTTGGATAATTTCTTGCAAGGGAAAAAATTCAACTCAGATGGGGCAGTCCAAATCGCCTTCAAAGATTTTATTGATTCCCGTCCGAATGGTTTTTTTAGTAAAGGGATCAATGAACTACCTATGAGATGGCAAAAGTGCATAGATTACAATGGCTCATACTTTGATTAAATAAATATACTATATTAAAAAAAATCGACCTTTTGTTCCTCCCATACAAAACGCCAATTTCATATGTAAGGACCTAATAATATAAATAGAATGCCTCGCAGCAATCTCTACCCAACCAAAGGGTTAACAGAGAGCTCAAAGCGGGTGCACTCAAATATGAAACAAGATTAAATGAGAAGTTACAACATAGTAATTATATAATTTTCCAGGATTATTGTTTAGTCAGTTTCGCAAACTTAGCAGGGTAATTCTGCTGAAGAATGTGAACAACTGTGGGGCCACCTGTGGAATCGCGTAAGAAATCAGTTGGTCCAAAGAAAACAATATCTACTCAACTCAATCAAAATGTACGGGACAATTGACTTTTGAATCGACTCCAGACGAAATCTGCCGTCTCCAACTTACTACACACAAAGCCGTATAAAGTAAGGTAATTTTAGCGTCTTTGAAGTCTTGGCAGTTTCTCGGCACGTATTCGAGCGAATGCGACCGCATATGATCGTAGAAAGTGAGTTTACAATCAAATATAACATAACAAATAAAATTTGTTTTGGACACACACGATCTATGTCATTCTGCAAAAGTTTACTGTCTTGTGATTGAGTGACGACGCGAATTAATTTGAGGTCATCAGCATACAAAAGGCACTCAAAATGTTGCACGGTATTTTTTTTTAGGTCGGTTATCATCAGGATAAATAACAAAGGACCCAAGATCGAACCTTGACTAACCCCAGACCTGCTGTGGTATGTCTGGGATACGAATGAACCATACTTAACAAATTTCTTACGATCTTTTAGATAATTTGCAAAAATAATGTAGAGCGGGACTAAATCAGATGGCACATAATTTGTTTAGCAGGATGCCATTATCTACTCGGTCGAAGGCTTGCTTAAAGACACAATAGATGACTACCCGTGGACCTTTAAAAGTGACAAGAAACAGTGTCAGTAAGCGTAAGACTAGTGTTTACAGCACGTCCATTTGATATCAACAGCATATCTTACAATGCGTGAATTCATTGGTAGTATAACTTTTTAAGCACTCGCGATCACTTTCACTCATTTTAAGTATTAGACCGGGTCTACCGCGATAGTATTTAGGTAAATATTAGTAATTTACTTGTGTCCCGACGTTTCAATACAGTATCATGTATTGTGTCATTGGTAGTAATCCTTCATTTTCTCGTGTATAATTAATACTTACATTAGGTCTGGGCTGCGGCACTCTCAGCACGTAATGTTGGTCGTGTTTCCTCTCCGCCTCGCACACCGCACACAGGTCGAAGTCCACACACTGCACGCACACGTAGCGAAACCTGAATATTACAAATTTATAATTAACTTGCCGTGTGATGCCGGCTTAGAATAGCAATACCCCATTTCTTAACCATGGGAGTCGTAAGAGGCGACTAAGGGAGTCGAGGGTGTGTATTGCAATTTTAGGCAAAGGGCTGACAACCTGTCACTATAGCGAGACACAATTTTACCAAATGACCCTCAAATAATTGTTTGACGTGGTGTAAATGTCAGTTTTTTGCGGCCGTTTACGCTCTGTCTACCCCGCAAGGGATAATAGGCGTGATATATGTATGTATGTTTGTATAATTAACTTTTCTCTTTCCATCCTATTCTACTCTGGGCCTCCAAGTGCCAGTCTTAGCTAAAGGCATCTAGTTGTTTTTGCCCACAGATTGTCTGGCATACGTGAAACGTGAACGACCCAATCCCATCTAAACTTGGTAAACAAGCTGTCGGACGATGTAATCTAAGTAAGATGATATAAGAAGAAGATAATAAACTAGCTTTCCGCCCAGCGGTTTCACCCGTTGCCACTCATTTTCCCGTGGTAATAGTTGTTTTCCCGCGGTCTTGTGGCGTATGTGTTATTCCAGTTTATACTCTACTTGTGTTCCAAATTTCATTCAAATCGGTCAAGCCGTTTGAACGTGAACATACACACACACACACACACAAACTCTCAGATTTATAATATTATTGGTACGGATTAGCGGCTCGCCCAGCTGCTAACCGTTTACCCGCGGGATTAGACCTTTTTCCAGCCTAAATTATCCATAAAAACCTTCTCCGTGAATCAGTCCATCTACTATATAAAACCGCATCAAAATCCGTTGCGTACTTTTATAGATCTAAGCATATAGGGACACGGGAAGCGAACGTATTTTATACTACTTATCTAGTGAAGTGAAGTGACCCTATAATCTCCACCTAGTTTGAAGATTACAGACATACAGTGATCACCTATATCCCTTCCGGGGTAGGCAGAGCGTAAACGGTCGTAAAAACTAACATTTACGTCACGTCTGACAAACATTTGTGGGTCATTCAGAAAATTTGGTATCGCCATAGTGGCAGGTTTACAGCCTGTCGTTTAAAATTGTAATACACATGAAATTATCGAGTCCCTTAGTCACCTCATACACACACACACGCACACACAACATATTATCTCTTTATAATTACATTTTAAAATAGAGTTTATATGCTGGTTAAGCTTAAGTTTTAATTAAATAAGTTCTTTTCATTTACGTGATATCAATATACAACTCACTTTTCAAACGTCCGCACCGGCGGCGATTGCAAGTCTCGAAACAAGGTCAAATTCAATTCGAGAACGTTATAAAATATGGCTTGATATGAATTTTTGGAAATTCTATAATCTAGCAGTTGTTCAGATGTCGAGTCTGAACAACAATTTAACGAAACAACTGAACAACAAAGGAATAACATTGGTACAACAACCATATAACATCTGAACAACATCTGAACAACATCTGAACAACAGCTAAACAACATCTCAACAACAACTGAACAATGACCGTACAACAACAACTGTCAGGTGCGGCAGAAGATGGCGATTTGAGTATTGGCAAAAAAATACTTTATTTCATATCTCAACTTTATTGAAGTAAAAGCCTTCTCATTAAGACATTACGCGTCTATAATTTCTATTAAACCGTAATTTCTATAGGCAGAATGCATAAAGCAGGTCTTTATAGGTACAACCTGTTTTCGAATTCATAATTCGAACATAATGAGACGAGTGTAGATAAGATTTTAAATTTAGAGTAGGAGCACTTCTGGGCAGGTTTTTTTTCCTGTTCAGGAGGTCCGGTTAAATATACGCATGTAAACTACACGCTTTAAAAATCTTGAATTCAATTTAAAACAAATATCGTTTTCAGATGGTGGTGGCGTAAAGTTACATGCCGTGTGATTAACCTGGCCAGCCCCGTGGCAGTTACAATGACGGTTCATGACGTCAATAAGTGATATGATAATACTATCCAACATTGAATAAATAAATTCAATAAAAATCAATATATATAAAAACTAGGTGTTTATCGTATTCACAACGAAATTCCATGCATCCAAAAATACCCATATTTCTCACGGCGCACCTTCAACATGTTTGGGACAGAAAAATAATCATAATCAACAAAATGAACTTATAAATTCAAATTACCTACTTAGAAATTTTAATAAGTTCTACTCGATGGTCTGGTTAGTTTAGTTAATAACTTACCCAGATATATCAGCGCCGCAAATGTTGCACTGGTAGCCGTGGTGTCCCGCCCCGCTCTCCCCCTCCCCGATACACCCCTTCTTGTCGCCCCATGACCAATCTACAACCAATACATACCGGGTGTAAGGGACTGTGCGAATTGTATAATAGTACTGTTACTTTATTTGTCCATTGGTATTATGTCAGTTCAGTCAAATATTATGTCGTATCGAGAAGCAGGACCAAAGAGTTTGGTGATAAATTATTTTAAAGAGGTGTTAAATTATTTTTTGTCATACATAAGTCTAATCACTAATTTTGAAACGGATCACACTTATGAAAACGAACATTCATACAAACTTTTAACCTCCTTTTCATCCCTTGGGGGATGAAAAAACAACGGAATTTTTTCTATAATAGTTGATTTATTACATAAAAAACTTCGTGTCCAAGTTTTATCTCCCTAGCTTCAGTAGTTTAGCATTAATACTATCACGAAAACTGAGAAAAAAATTATATTTTAGTTCCATAATACAAACATAGATGTCGCTGTTAGTTTTTCAAACGCACTATCGTTATGTTGTTTCCAGAAACTATCAGAGTAGTAATTGGTGGCGAGGTGCGGTACGTCCAAGAGTGCATTTTTCGAGGGGTGCATTTTGCTAAAGGTACAGTCGATTGTAGCACATAAGGTACCAGGGGTATTCCAAAAGAACTGAATTATTTTTATTAATACATAATATAAATTCAAACATTTTCTCATTAAAATGGAATATCCTACTAAACATTTATTCATATTGTGACGAAAAAATATTGCTGGGAAAAAAACAATTCAGTTCTTTTAGAGTACCCCTGGTACCTTATGTGCTATAAGCGACTGTACATTTTGCGAAAGGTGCATTTTGCGAAGAGTGCATTTCGCGAAGGGTGCATTTTGCGAAGGGTGCATTTTGCGCAGGGTACATTTTGCGAATAGTACGTTTTGCGCACAGAGTATGTTTTGAAAATGGTACATTATGCGCCGAAAGGTGTACAGATAACTTTGCGGGCACGATCGGGCCATGAACCTGAATAACTTTGTATATGCATCCAATGTTGGAAAACGAGAAAAAAAACGAGCTTCCATTTATTTATTTTTTATTCATTTAATTTTATGCACAGAAACGCCAAAGGCATTATCTCTCAGTCTACCTTAGTCTAATAATGCCAGCTGACTGACTTTTGTATGGGAAGTAGTTTTATTTGTCGTTTTTCATTTTTTATTTTATTTGGTAAATACAACAGGTAACAATATGTATTTGCTATAAGTTGTTTAGTTTCATGGTCTGATCATGCCTGCAAAGTTTTCGGTTCGCCGTCCCTTACACACCGTAAAAGCTGTAAAAAAATTGCTAAAAATGTTTCATGGGATAAAACAACATAATAAACTAAAAGACACATACGGTACCTTTGTCTTTCGGAAACATTTCTTCGTCTTGTTCCTGCGAATACGAATCCACTTCTAGGTTTATAGACGGAACTGGCTCTGAAAAAAATTACATAAATATAAGATGGATTCCCGAAATTTTCTCATCTTTCGAATGAATAATACATCCTTAACTACTCCGCTCGTAACAGCACACATGTGTGCTTGAAGTACAATACAAATCTACACATACATACACATATCACGCCTAAAATCCCTTGCGGGGTAGGCAGAGCGTAAACAGCCGCAAAAAACGGCCATTTACACCACGTCTGACAAATGTTTGAGGGTTATTCGGAATATTGTGTATCGCTATAGTGACAGGTTGTCAGCCTATCGCCTAAATTTGCAACACACACCCTCGAGTCCCTTAGTCGCCTCTTACGACTCCCACGGGAAAGATAAGGGGTGATGCTATTCTAAGCCGGCATCACACGGCATCTATTGCAATCTATTGTTGCAAAATTCGACCTGAGCGAAGTGGTTAATATAAATTTAGATATGTTTTTAGGTATTCTGCCGTGTGATGCTGGCTTTAGAATAACATCACCTCATTTCTTTCCCTTGGGAGTCGTAAGAGGCGACTAAGGGACTCGAGGGCGTGTACAACCTGTCACTATGGCGAAACACAATTTTCCGAATGACCCTCAAATATTTGTCAGACGTGGCGTAAATGTACGTTTTTTGCGGCTTTTTTGCGCTCTGCCTACCCCGCAAGGGATTATAGGAGTGATATGTGTATGAATGTATGTATGTAGGTATGTTTTTCGCTTGAAGACATCATTCAGGGCATATATTACCGGATAATTATGTCATCTAAATAGGTAAATAATTAATTAAGTACCAGGTGGAACTAGCGCTTCGGTCTCGTCGATCACTTCAACCGGTTTCATCCAGGAAAATGTTGTCTCGTCCACATCTTCTGGGGACTCTTGTGACTCTTCTGAAAACAACACATTACATTGGGTACCAAATTTTATAACACTACCCGAGTTAGGTATATAATTTTTGAAAACTTGCACAAGTTTCAAGCGCGGGCAGGATTTCAACCTGCGACTTTTGTCATTACAAGTGGCGACGCCTCTTCCATCTGGGCTACCGCGGCTCGTCCAATGCCCGCGAATTGTGCTATTGTATCTTAATGCCAATAACGCGTGACACTTGAAAATTTTGCAAGTATTCAAAAATTGTATACCCGACACGGGAAGTGTTTTAAAATTATCGCGGGTTTTCATCGCTTAGACTACATTCAATCTGTAAAGAATTAATAAGTCCTTGGTATTACTTGCAAAACTAAGCCGGTAGATGGAGCCGTGCCATTATTTGCATCAAGATACACTTGCAAAATTGGCGGGCATTGGACGAGCCGCGGTAGCCCAGATGGAAGAGGTATCGCCAATAGTAATAGCGAAAGTCACAGGTTCAAATCCTACCTGCGCTTCAAAATTTTGCAAGTTTTCAAACATAACATTGTATGGTATTTGTCGAACACAGTTTCAACATACAAATTTATGAAACAAGATTATAACTTCATGGTATAGAGTAGCCCCGTGTGATGCCGGCTTAGAATAGCATCACCCCATTTCTTGCCCGTGGGTGTCGTAAGAAGCGACTAAGGGACTCGAGGGTGTGTATTGCAATTTTAGGCGATGGGCTGACAACCTGTCACTATAGTGATACACAGTTATCTGATTGACCCTCGAACTTTTGTCAGACGTGGCGTAAATTACCGTTTTTCACGGCCATTTATGCTCTGCCTACCCCGAAAGGGACTATAGGCGTGATATATGTATGTATGTATGTATAGAGTATCACTATTTACTACAGATTTCGAATACTGGTCATTTATGCGGGTTCCGGGTAGAGGCCACGCATCGGCAAGCGTAGCGTTGGACGCCCTCCGGCCAAATAAACCGATGACTTGTCGAGGGCGGTTGGTAGCGAATGGATGGCGGAAACGGTAGATCGTAGCCTATGGCGTACCCTGGGGGAAGCATACGTCCAGCAGTGGACTGTTTAAGCTGATGTGAGTTGTAAACTTACCGATGTCGTCACAATCAATCGTCTCGGCGGTATCGAGCTCCAATAAACCAGCATCTTCATCCACTTCAGTACTTTGCGGTTCTGTTAGAATTCAGAAATAAGGTTTACAAGAAAGTTTATCTACACTCGACTAATAATGTTCGAATTATGAATTCGAAAACAGTTGCATAAAGTCCTACTTTATTCATTCTGCCTATAGAAATTGCAGTTTAATAGAAATTACAGACGCGTAATGCCTTAATAAGAAGGGTCTTACTTCGATAAAGTTAAGAAATGAAACGAAGTTTTTTTTGCCAATACTCAAATTGCCATGTTCCGCCGCATCTGTCAGGTTGTTGTTCAGATGTTGTTGTTCCGATGTTGTTCAGTTGTTGTTTAGATGTTGTTGTTCCGATGTTGTTCAGTTGTTGTTTAGATGTTGTTTAGTTAAGTGCGGACGTTTGGAAAAGTGTTAAACCGAGTTTTTTTTTGGAGTTTTGATAAAATAGTGTAGGTATGCAACTGCTATAATTAGGCATTAGAACGCTCGTGTCAAACTATTATCAGACACTCGCATTCTAATGACCCCAATTATATGACAGTTGCATTAACTACTATTATGTAACAAATAGGGTCCGTAAATTTTTATCCGCTCTTTGGAGTATTGCTCAGTTGGGTAGTTAAAAAAGGCACTAACCTATTATGTCGTCATTTTCTATAGGTGCGGCTGTACCCTGTTTTGATAAACCGCCATCTTTATCCTCTTTAGTACTTTTCTGCGATCCTGTTGCAATGCAGAAATAGGAATATTATATATCGGGACCGAAGTCAGAACAATCTAACTTTTAATATTTGATAAGAGCCAAGCTCTTAAATGGAGAGTAAATATATTATTTCACTAATAACTTTTTGGTTTGGTCATTAATTTTTATATTAAGGCGAGTGTACCCGTGAACGACCTCGACAGTGGCGCCACTACACAAAAAATATACAAATAATCGATCAGAATGTCCGTTACCCAAGTTTATAGTACTATCCTTAAGTAAAATTAGAACCTGCTAACTCAATTAAATATTCGCTGTAATTATAGTTATGGGAATTAATGCCAATAGTCGCCGTTTTTAGGCACTTTTTTCCATAACTTTAATTGCAATATTTCATCGAGTTCGCAGGTTCTAATTTTACTTAAGAATAATACTAAAAACTTGAGCAACGGATATTCTGATAGATAGTTTGTATAACGAGAAAACTTTTTTTGTTAAGTGGCGCCACTGTCGAGGGCGTCATATATTGTTTGTATACCAAGAAAACTTTTCTTTTGTTAAGTGGCGCCACTGTCGAGGTCGTTGACGGCTACACTCGCCTTAAACCGAAAGACCTATAAATGTACTTTACCTACTTATTGGGCCAGTCGGTACACTCCTCTCCTCTCTACGGTAGAATGCATTTAACGACCCAATCTGACAGTGATGGGTGGTTTTATGACACCACCACATTGAGGGTTATTTTTTAGTCAGTACGCAAACTTTGTAGGATGATTCTAAATCTACTCACGACTATGAACACCTTGTACTACGAGGCCACAAGTGGAAAAGACAAATTAATACTTACATACCATTAAGTAGTTTTTTCCTTTTTCCCAGGTGGATCCATAGTAAAAGCTGTTCATTCATGACTAGAATCACCCTACATAGTTTACGTACTGACTATACTCTGTCCAAGTTGGTATTTATAAGAATGTTAACAAACTGGATAAAGAGGGACAGCATTATGCCCTACGACAGAGAGATATTTTGAACATTCTATTACATTTTTATCTTACAAATCTACATCTTAGAAATACCTAATTGGACAGAGTATAAAAAAAACAGTATATCCTTAATAATGGCAATTTTATTAGGGATTCTCGAGTGTAATATAGAAGACGCTGAGCTTGATTGAAATAACGTTCCTTTACAAGAAAATCTGTACCACTCTATAATTATTTTTTATCCTGTGTTTATTAAATCGTTCTAAATATCTTATTGTATTTTTTTTTTATAACGTAATTTACACTCAATATAATAGCAAGACGACAAGTTTATTTTGTAGCATATCAAACTAACAGAATAAATTAATTATGAACACAACATGAAATGGAATCTGTGACAAGAATAATGGCTGCCGCCATTCATATTTAAATTTCAGTTATTCAGTTTAGCACAGTGCCCTCTGGTTTCAAATACAGAACTATCAACAGAACACTCATCTAAATGAGAGCTGGGTCAGACTTGAGTAAATGACAAACACATAATTAAATAGGGATAAGAAACTCACAAAGCAAGCGTAGCGTTGGACGACCTCCGGCCAGATGGACCGATGACTTTAAAAAGGCGGCTGGTAGCGACTGGATGGCGAAAACGAGAGATCGTGCCCTATGGCGTACCCTGGGGAGGGCCTATGTCCAGCAGTGGACTGCAATAAACTGATGTATGTATGTAAGAAACTCACTAGGCTTGTAAAGGTACGCTGGGATTTTACGTTTCGGCTTGATCTCATCGCCATTTAATTCTTCAGGAGTATTTGTAGCAGTATTGTTATCTTCAGCGGATTGCGGTTCCTCTTGACCTAAAACAAAAGATGTGTCCTTCATTATACTCTTTAAACTACTACTATACTTAGCCAAATACCTCTATATACACACATACCCTTGCGGGGCAGGCAGAGCGATAACGGCCGTAAAGTACTGTATGACTGTATCTGACAAATATTTGAGGGCCATCTCAGAATCGTGTAACACTTGCGAGAAATTGTCAGCTTCTCGCCTTAAATTGTAAGACACATGAAACTTTATGGTCTTCTAGTCGTCCCGTACGACACCCAAAGAAATAGGTTAATGCTATTCTAAGCCGGCATCACACGGCCGCCAAATATTATTTAAAAGAATGTTATAACCAAAAATAAATATACCAAAAATAAAAAATACATTCTTACATAAAGAGGACAACATTATGCCCTGCAACATTAAATAATAGCTGTCTTTCCCTCAGCCATTGAAACACTGTTTACATTCTTTTAAATATCTACTCGGACAAAGTATATTTACTTGTTATATCATATCATAATAGCTAATAAGCTATGTACCTACAACGAAGCTACCTGTAACTCTGTAACCTGTAGTTTTACGATAGCAGACACAGATCGCAGCACCAATAAAAAATTCAAATCCGTCATACTCGAGCGGGTTTCGAAACCACGACTTTCAGAGAAAATGTTTTACCCCCTAATTGGTAGATGGCGCGCTTTAATGACTATAGAGCTCGTTACACATGTCATTACGTTCTATAATATTATGCATGGAATAAATTACAGAAGGAAATGCTTGTAAGTATTTTTGCAAATTAAATAATAAACATATATTTTTTAAGAAAATACTCCATCCTATACTCTTTATGACTTTAAAGAAATAAACGAGAAGTGTCGAGAAACTAACGCCACTTAACGAAACGACTCGACGAAAGGCTCGCTATTACAAGCTGTTTTAAAAACTTTTACCCAAACGTACATACCTAACTCCAATTACAGCGAAGGATTCATTCAGATTACAGGTTTTTTTTTTTGCAATTAATGAAAACACAGTGCATTCTGCTGTCTTGTTCGCATGAGGAATAAGATATTTTTTCTACACAAATATTTTCGAAATAAAAATACAAATGCCAGGTACTAAAAAGTTTATTAACATAGCATTATGAACGGCACAGCACAACAAATTAAATAATTCTCATGACAAATACACTTTTATACATTTACTAAATAATGTGTTAACACGTTAACTGCTGAAAATCTGTGCGAGCGTACAACTCTGAACAATCAAAGTTTTTCTATTGATAATGACAACCCAGAGGGCGTAGTGCTAAATTGAAAATTTGACCTTATACCAGTATCAGCATAGTTCAGCTATAGTTTTGTTCGTCACAGGTTCCGTTCCTCGTTGTGTTTTTAACTAATTAATTAATGTTAGTTTGACTTATTACGAAAGATACGTTTCGTCTTGCTATAATATTGAGTGTCATTAATTTTAGTAATTAAAAAATCAATAAGAAATTTAAAACGATTCAATAAACACAAAATAAACAATAATTTGTAAAGTGGTACAGATTAAATGTAAATGTATTCGTGTAAAGAAACTTTATTTCAAATAAGCTAAGGGCTTCGAGAATTCCTAGTGTCATGTTAGCCTGGAGGGCGGGCTTTGTAAGAAAACTGAATATGTAGCAGCTAACGTGTCAATATAGAACGACTTACCAAGATTCAAAGTAGGTATAGCATTTCGAGTCAAGTTGCGGCTGTGTTGGCAACGGTATTTATCTTCAAAATGTCTGTAGCACAACCGAACGGAATTTAAAATATATTTATCGCCCCTTTCCTGCGTTTCTAATGCTAGAACTCTTTTCCACTTCAAAAATCTTTCTGTGTGGGGATAGTCCCATCTTGGGAAGCTGTGTAGTGTATCTGAAATAATATTATAGCAGAAAATAGTAGCTTATAAGATTATTAAAATGTGATGATGTTAATAGAAATTCCGCTGGGTCACCAGTACATTAAGTTACCCATTTTGAGAGCGGCATATTATTATCATGGTTTTCCATGTACTAAATAGTATAACCAAACGAGTAGGTCGAGCTGCTTACAATACGTGAAGTCAAATGTAATAAAATACGTATTTAATAGCATGCACAATTCGATCAACAATATCACACAATCTTCAAATAAATTGATATAAGTAGTTAAACTCACCATCGACCGTACAGCCAAAGTAACATTTTAATGAAGATTTTTTAGGCATTCTCCGATTATTTATTCACACCAGGTCTAATTTCTATATTCCAAACAAGTCCTTGTAACACTGCCAGATTATAAAGGTTTATTAAACACTTGAGCAAAATACTCAAAATGAAACATCAGCAATAATAAAAAAAGCAAGGCGACGTCATTTTTTTTTATATACCTATCCAATATGGCAACCAATCTTCCAATTCCAAACAAATATAAAATTTTGTTTATTACGGTATTGTGAAAAAAAATGTGTCCGTACATATTTCGTTCTGTTTTATATGTATTGTGACTGAAATTGGTTTCCCGGTTTAAATTTTGAATATATTTTTGTATTTTAAATATAAATAAAAGGCATAAATAACAGACAGGGACAGACGCGGAAAGCGACTTTACTTTATACAATGTAATGAATGATTACTCTACAAGAAGGTTGCTTTAACTGTGATGTCTGTCTTTAGTTAAAAGATGGCGCCACATATAAAAAGTATTTTCTATTCCATGATACGCCGGAAGTGGTTTTGAAATCCGCTCGTGTACAAGTTTAGGTTTTTACATTATCTTAACAAAGTTACAAACATATTATTTCGTTTACTACGGTATATTATGCACTCACAGTTCTATATTATTTTCATGAATGAAAATAAGAAATTGATAAAATGTTAGCGCCGGCCGGAACTTGAACCCGGGACTGTGAGTACCGTCTCACTGCTTCTATTTTTCAATTCCTTATTTTCATAATTTATTTGTATATAATATTTGATGATGTTGGTTTACGCGACTAACTTGTTTCAGAACACTGAGTGTTCGGCAATCACAGCTGACTGGCGGGCGTAGGTATGTGATCTGTCGACCTCCGTGAAGAAGGTAGCCTTCTTAAGTAGAAAGAAATGTAGAGGGATAAACTCTCTACCAAAAAAAACAAGTAAGTCGCGTAAATCTACATCATGAGTGATACTAAACTTGTTCGTTTAATAATATAATAATATTTGAATTAATGCACTTACCAATTTCCAAATATATTGCTTTCCTTTGTATGTACGTGTGGTCTAATAAAACTGTAAAAGAAAATAATGTAAGTTAGCCGTAGTCACTGATGAAACGTGAAATTGAGTATATTCTCATATCTAATCGTGGCCTGGGTATTGTAAAAGGCGACTAAGATATTTTTTTCTTTTATTTATATTTACATGAATACAGTCAAGGGCAAGGGCGGCTGTGTTACCTGCTATACCACACCTTGCCCTATTTAAGGCGAGTGTAGCTCTCAACGATCTCGACAGTGGCGCCACTTCACCATAAAAATATTTTCTCTTTATACAAACAATCTATCAGAATGTCCGATGCCCAAGTTTTTAGTATTATCATGAAGTAAAATAAGAACCTTCAAGCTCAATGAAATATTCGCTGCAATTAAAGTTATTCCTTAAAACGGCCAATTTTGGTACTAATTGCCATAACTTTATTACAGCGAATATTTTATTGAGTTTGAAGGTTCTAATTTTACTTAAAAATTTTACTTCAGCAGATGAAACTAAACAACTTGCCCCAAACAAAGAAAGATAACAAAAAAAAATATAGAGTGTGTTAGGCCACCAAGGTATTTGAATAGAAGAGCCATATTTTTGGAGAAAGTTGTTAAGTTTTATGGGCTGGATCACACCTTGAAATATTTTTTACACCCCTTACATATGACAAGATGGTTGAATTGTATGTTCTAACTTTAATTAGTGTCGTGTGATGCCGGCTTAGAATAGCATCACCACGTTTCTTACCCATGGGTATCGTAAGAGGCGATTAAGGGAACTGAGGGTTGGTTACATGTGTGTTGTAATTTAGGCGATGGGCTGACAACCTGTCACTATGGTGATACGTAATTATCTAATTGACCCTCAAATGTTTGTCAGACGTGGCGTAAATGATCCGTTTTTACGGCTGTTTAAACTCTGCCTACTCCGCACGGGATATAGGCGTGATGTATGTATGTATGTATGTAACTTTAATTACCTACCTGATTGTTGTGATTGGGTTTGTGATGAACCATCATTAGAAGTAACTTTCACCAAGGCTGAAACAAAAGAAAATTAATGTTTTTTTTTATTGATACATACAAAAAATCCGGGTCGTTCTATACAAATCCCTTAAGTTATTTGTTATTTGGGCATTTTTATATAAGTTGTAATTTTCTTATTTCGAAAAAGTTGTTCAATTTCACGTCTTCTCTGCCAAACACTCTGTATATCTAATATTTTCTTGAGTTTGCACAACTATTACTCATCACAATAAAACAATTTTAAACGGATTTAAGTTGTGTTTATTTTGGATTTTACAATTCCTTACAATACTGTAAGACCTAACTACACAAGATACGGTTTCAGCATTTTGTGTGGAACCCGGACGTTATGCTAGGCAATTAAGAAATAGATGGCGGTAGAACAAAAATAATTTCAATTCTAAATAATGACGTCTAACACCTTAGACATCCGTGACCACGGGCTCTGTAAAGAGCTCGAAACGTAGGAATTGTAAAATCCAAAATAAACACAACTTAAATCCGTTTAAAATTGTTTTATTGTGACTCTGTATATCTGAGATATAGACGTCACTGGTGAAAAAACGAAACAGCTCCATCTTCATAATTTATCAAAAACAAACCTCTGTTAATTAGTTTAACGTTTGGTACAACAAATGAAAACAACCAAGTAAATATAAATAAATAAATCTTATTTTTCAATGTTTTAATTTTACATACATACAAGTACTGTCCAGCTCAGCTTGGAATGTTTTTTTTTTTTTACTTATTAATATCATGCTTAAAGCTTTTAGGCCATAGAATGCTCGTGTCAATTTAAACAGACACTCGCATCCTTATGACCCCTATTATATGACAGTTGCATAAACTATTTTATTATAAATACCATTCTAATGCTAAGCTTTGAGTCTTCTCCTTTTTCGTGTGGGACACCGAGTCATCCAACGACCCGATGAACCTGCTTTGAGTGATAACCAGTGTTGGCCTTGACTGTACTTAAATAAACTGAACTATAGAGTGTGTTAGGAAAAGTACTGCGTTCCTTTCAAGGAATGAACCAGCCCAAGAAACAAAGGTCGAAAGATGAAAAAAAACATTTGACCTCCCATACAAAATGTAGCAGCCGACCAAGACTGGTTGTATGGGAGGTAATTTTTTTTATATTTCGACCTATGTTTCTTGGGGAAAGTTTTTCATTTTCATGGGCTGATTGGTTCATTCCTTGAAAGGAACGCAGTACTTTTCCTAACACCCTCTATAGTTCAGTTTATTTAAGTACAGTCAAGGTCAACACTGGTTATCACCCAAAGCAGGGCCATCAGGTTATTGAATGACTCGATGTCCCACACGAAAAAGTACTTTTCCTAACACCCTATATATAAGGTACTATTAAGTTCAGTGCAAATATTTTCTGGGTGAGTTTTACTTGTGAAACTGAACACTTTTTCCAAAGAATTTTTTTTCATAGGTCGAAATATGGAAAAATAATGGACCTCTCAAATAAAAATGTTCAAAAATTGTGTCACTTCAATTAGTTTATATTTCGGACCCATGTTTATTGAGAAAAGTTGTTCAGTTTTACTTGTAGAAATCACCCTTATAATATTTACATTGAATTCAATAGTACCTTTTACATATATATTTTAAACTATATTTTCATATATATAAAAATAAATATATCTTCAATGTGAGCTGTGATACAATGAAAGTGGTATAAGTAGTAACTGTACCGAAAACTGATTTTCGCTATGAAACGCCTCAGAAACTGTGCCGAGGTTACCACTCTTAACCTGGTTTACAAATCTTTGTGCGAATCAATTATTACCTACTGCATCTCTGTATGGGGTGGAGTGGGTATAACCTCATTGCTTCCTCTGGAACGTGCTCAGCGTTCAGTGCTGAAAGTGATGCTTCGGCTTCCCTTTAGACATCCTACTGCTGACTTGTAAGAGGAGGCTCGGGTTCTCAGTGTGCGACAATTGTACATCTTGAAAGCTTTTACTTCAACACACCGCGAAGTACTGAACTCACCCGAATATCCGAACTTACTCACGAAGAGGACTTTTAAAATAAAAAGAACGACGCAGGTACGCACTAGCTTTGGTAAAAGATTTAAAAAATTATTTCCGCACATTTACAACCAAATAGTCAAGTCATGCAACGTGAAAAATCTTTCAACAATTAGTGCAAAACGTGTTGTCGTCAGGTTTCTCCAGAGCCAAACTTATGAGGTTACAGAACTAATTATACAAGTATGCATATAGTTATGTATTATAACACGCACACAACACACACACACACCACACACCACACACACACACACACACACGCGGAAATTCATACATAAATTATTTTGTATTGTTTCAATTAATTTTATTACTGTAAAATTTTAGTAGGATGGCTAACTTATTTATACCTTTTTCAGTCACTCAAGAAATTACGCAGAAATTTAGTAATCGTAATTTAAATCTCACGTGACAGGTTTATTCCTAGTGTGAGATTTACAGGAAAATATATTTAAAAAGGCAGAATAATTGTAAATTGTGTAAATGGTTAGCATTATCAAAAGTGAATTATATGCACCCATTCTGTTGTTTTCTTTGATAATAAACATTTTGTATTTGTACAGTAAAGTACCGCCGTTCCATTAAGTCGTATTTGACAGCTGTCAGATTGGTTATAATACTATGGCAGAGGGTCCATTTTCCTTTGTTCACATCTCTTTTAGTATGGAGATGACAGCTGTCAAATACGACTTATTGGAACTGCAGTACTTTAGTAAAAAAATATAGTATATGTACCTACAGATCAAAATCTTTTTTCAATCCGGAAATCTATGCAGGATAATGTTATCTACTCATGTATCAACCCAAGGACCTCCGAATTCTGCAACCAATGCTCAGACCACTGATCCATGGAGGCATTCACACTAAACACACATAAACAAGAGGAAATCACACTACTAACAAGTAAGTATGTATTTAAGAGTTGTATACCAAATTTTAAAACACTTCCGGTGTTAAGTATACAATTTTTGAAAACTTGCAAAATCTTCACGCACGCGCTTTAAAATTTAGCAAATTTTCAGAAATTAAGAGTTGTGTTACAGTCATAAATGAAATATCTTTCGAGACATTCACAGTATCCATTGCAAAGAAATAAACAATAATCCTGATAATCTTGCCATTCAATAAAGACACCTCGGCCAGATCAGATGATTTTCATCCGTACTATTATTATAATTTGAGAAGAATACCTGATCAGATCCCGCTGACCTTTTCATTTGAAATAAGCTCCCAGTTGGGCCGATCTGAGGAAGGCCACGACTTGTTTGGGGGCAAGCTTGCTTTGGCCTCTTTCGGGACAACAAGTGACCTCCCATAGTGAAAATGAAAATAAAATGAAATAACTTTATTCAACGTAGGATAGTATTATCACTTATTGAGGTCATGATTGATCATAGTATATGCAATTTTCTTTTTTTTATAACAATTTTGTATTGTCCTAATAGAAAACCGGCTCGCGCGGGATAAAAAAAAATAAAAATAAATATAAAGGCACTGCCTGGGCTGGCCAGGTTAATCACACGGCATGTAACTTTACGCCACCACCATTAGTAAACGACATTTTGTTTCAAATTTTTGTCAAGATTTCCAAAGTGTGTTATTTGCATGCGTATAATTAACCAGACCCCCTGAACAGGAAATACCCCCCCCCAAAAAACCTACCCAGAAGTGCTCCTACTCTAAATTAACAATCCGACTCTTAGTTTGCTCAAGTGCATCAGATTCAGAGCACATAAAGCAATGATTCATCATCCAAATCAGTACTTTCTGACTGCAAAGTTAGCTGAGAGCTGCAATTTTTATATTCCTATTTCAAAAACTGTTATTTACCTAAATAAACAATAAGGCAATATCAATTATCTGGAATATGGACAATAGCTGCAAACTTTATATATATATTTATAGAGGCAAACTAATATGGACTATTCTTTTATTGTTTGACATAGTCCACTCCAGGTATTCCCATAGTTAGTAGGTCAGAATCTGATGATAGGATCCTGTGAAAATCTCCTTTGAAAATAGTATGAGACCAAAATATTTTTTATTATCAATATTATTTAGTACATACTTCCGCTGCCGGGTAACTGTTTCCATCCAGGTGTTCGTCCAGGCACAACTAAAATAAAAACAACAATGCTATTTGTATGGTTTGTGATACTTTCTCAATATGGATACAAGAACAATTTATTGTTGCAATGTTTTGCCGGCTTAGAATAGCATCACCCCATGAGCAACATCAAGACCACTAAAGGATAAATCCCAGTGCATGGCTTGTCAATTTTCCTGCCAAGTGAGGTGAGCGGATAACGAGTATACTCTGACCAAGGTAAGTATAGCAAATACCCTCCGATTGGGGAAGGCCCATGTCCATCAATTTTTGTGGCTTGTGATACAAAAATAAAAATTATCGTTCCTTTTCACTCACAGCAATCTATTTTTCCATGATATATAGCTTTCGAATGGTAAAGGAAGTTTATATTTTACTGGAAAAAAGCATACTCTGACAGAAAAAAAAATAACTTACTAAGTTTAATCGGTTGTGCTGGCTTGCCTGAAGATATTTCACTGGCCGTAAATAATGTGGGAATGGAAATAGCACTTCTAGATCTCCAACCGTATTCAAAATATTTGTCTTCGAAATGTAAAGGACATATATATTTACTGCATCGCCCGTGTATATCTGTTTTGATCTCTAAATCTGGATATCTGAGAGATATGATTCTGATCCACTCATTCCCTAGTTTTGGATTCCCAGGAAATCGGAAAAATTTGAACGAAAGGGAGTCAGACGCACAGTCTGGTATGCAACAATAGCGCACGGTGGGACGGGAGGCCATTTACTGGCAAGTGGCAGCAACAGAGTACAAAGACGGCAGCCAGAACTTGAAAAATGACTTTAAATCACACTACAACGAGTAATAAACACGCATTTTCATTGAATTCAATAAAATCACTGACCTCGCTGGACTGCTTCAGGGGCCTGACAGCTGTATGTCAGGTTATTCGCACTGGCGCTTCAATCGGGTAGTTAAAGCGCCATGTTGGTTTAAGAAAAAAATATTGTCAAAGTCATTATGATCTGTTATTTTGACTTTTCGCCATGACGACGCGCTGGCCGTAGTGGATTGCGTGTTATTTTGTTATTTAAACTTGATAAATTTCTTGTGTTATTTTACATAAACCATTGCTTGAGTTGATTTATCCCCAAATTATTTATTGCCCGAGTTGAGGACCATACGACCCCCATTATATGGATGTGAAAACGAGTGGGTAAAACGGCATTTGGATAAGACGCAATTTGACCAAGGGGACAAAAGGAGCTGAGTCCGAGATCGAACTTACTAAACTTCTAACTACAAATGGTAAGCTGTATCCTTTTTAAGCTTTTAAGTGATGAAGCTCATTAAATTATACCCTCGCTATTATATGTAGGTATTCTAATTATTCAGTTGGATATCCTTGCTTGCTTGCTTGGTGTGTAGGTAGGTACTTAAGGGATCTGATCACAACGTAAATGTAAACAAAATAACAGTCGGCAGACGGTTTCATTTCGGTAGTATTTAATTATAAATTTTCAATGTTGAATGATTATTTTCTTTTCAGATTGGATTGCTTTGATTTAACATCATTATTTAAAGATCAAATCTGATGATGATGATGATTCAGATTTCACCCTGTTTGTTGGTAATGCAGGTATGTAATTCAATAATATTTATCTGTGATCTATTATTGGTTTAACTACTTTCTACCTTCTCAACGATTTTCAGCAGTTCCAATTATGAAGGATACTACGATTATTTTATTCATTATGAACTGCATATCTAACTTCTTAGTTAACTTCTCAGCAAATGTCTTATATCAATTTAAGTTTGAATGCTTATTTAAAATATCAAATTGAAATAACGACTTCGCTTAGGGATAGTGTACCATTTTCTAACTTCTCCTCACCCAAAAAAGGTAAAATCAGTTGCCTCCCAGTCGCTGTCTCCTACTTAAGATATATGTTATTCATTGTTAATTAAAATTATCAAATTTCAGATAATCGAGTGCAATTTCTACTCCATCTCACTCAGCAAAGGTATAGTCTTAAGTAAATAACCCTTTGTCTAAATAAACTGTCTATTCATAATAAAAAAAAACTGGAGTTTTATTTACCAATATCCTAAAATATCAAAAAACTATCATTAAAGTACCCATAGAGTAGAATATTGCAGATTTATCGATAACAACCGTACAGCACTAATTATCGATAGCGATAAATCTTTCGAGGGCAGCACTATCAATACATACAGCTATAACCTTCTTGGCTATATAAATCTGCATGGATAATATGCGACGCTAGCGCTATACGTGCGAAAGAGGTAATAGGGCTCATGTGGCTGTCTTATCTGTAGCTAGTCTACATATAGTTAATTTGTGGACTGCTTATAGGCCGGGTAACAGGTAACAGTGGCCATATTTGAGTTTGACATTTGGCCCATTATACGGTGAAGTAGTGATGGAGTAGTGAGTAAAAAACGTCGATTAAAATGTCCATATGCTACCCATGCTTTAAAATATGTAGTTATGATCCATTTCCAAAATTAATTAAACAAAATTAAAAAAACACAACGCAATTTAAAGGTCATTAATGATGTTGAGATATGAGCGTTTTTGAGAAACTAATACGAAAAATGACGTTCTACGCTGCCATAGACTTTTCCGGATTGTTTGTCAATCCGACTTAGTCTATGGCGGCGTACAGCGCCATCTCTCAAAATCGGTTTTTCAAAAGTATCCAATGCGAAAATTACCGACTATTAAAATTACCATAAAAATTGCCATTACAATTACCGAATTTTGCATTGTGGGTTAACTTTAGTTGCGTGATGAATTTAGAAATATATGATTGCTATTTCATTTTGCAATATTTACTACAGCGCCCTTTAGTGAGTTTCTATAGTAATCATCATCATTGGCCTCACACGTCTGTGACAGACGATTTAATCAGTGTCTGAGACACTGCGTTGCCTGGGACGCAATTATGGAAAACGCAGGGCTGCCCAGGACCTGCGCCACCCTCTCGGCCTTCCTGGCTGGATCCGCAGGAACGACTAGTCGATACGTGCGGAGCCAGGTCGGCTGCAGGAGTCTGCCGCGCGGTAGATCTCTGACACACGCGCCTGACGGAGACCCCGTTCCGGGTTTAATTGTGGAGTTGGCCTCTCCAGGACCGTTGTGCTTGGGTCGGATTTATCCCTCGGTCGCTTCTTACGACCCCCACGGGAAGAGATGGGGTGGTGCTATTCTACTCTGCCGGCACCACACGGCTCCTATAGTAATACCAGTCTTAAAAACATGCATTTATCAAATCCAAATCCATCACTGAAAACTGCATTCAATTCAATTTCTTGTTTTTATGGCGTTTTCATTATGATTTCGCCAGTGTCAAGTTTCGATGACGACTTTGACCGTATACACGGGATCACAAAAGAACGACGACAACCAAACGACAACACCTTTTTTTTTTTTTTAATTAACTGCAACGCTCGATTCCGCTGACATGAGTTGGATCTACCTACAACAAAGGACAAACACACCACAATACACAACATGAAACATAAAATCAGTAGGTTAGTTGAAAGATCAAGACAATTTTTTATTATAACCTAATATTATTAATATTAATATAATTACAAAGAGTTTGAATAAACGGAGTATTAGCAAGAGAGAGCAAAGATTTAAAGTTAGTAGGACGAGCGATATCAGGTGGCAAAACATCATACAGAGAAGCAGAAAAACGTGGGCAGCTGAAGAAAATGTGATCTGGAGTACCCTCATCAAGTCCACATTCACAAATCGAAGAATCTTTTATGCGAATTTTCGCAAGGTGAACCGGAGTACATGAATGACCAAGTCGCAATCTACAGATGGTAGACGTTACACGTTTGTTAGCTTTACGATATTTGAAAAACCACGGAACGAGAGATATAGAGCCCTGGATATCAGCATAATGTTTACCTTTCAGGGAGCTGGATTTTCTCCACTGTTCTTCCCATATGCAAAACATACGTTTCTTAGCTAAAGGAATTAAATCTGAAGAGTACACGATATTAGTCTCAACACCTGAAATTGTAGCATCTTTAGCACAAGTATCTGCAACCTCATTACCATGGATGCCACTGTGGCCGGGTATCCAAGCCAAAATGACTCTAATATTGCTGACTTGGCACTTATATAAAATGCTTTTAATTTTTAAGATAAATGGAAATTTAGACTTAGAAGTTAGTTGATTTGCAAGAATAGCTTGCAAACAGCTTTTTGAATCGGAAAAGATGATAGACTTATCGAGTTTATGAGACTCAATGTATTGAAGAGCTTCCAAGATTGCTAGAGATTCACCAGTGAAAACAGAGGCAAAAGACGGGCATCTCAAGTTGAGAATAATCCTGTATTTGGGGATCCAAACAGCGGCGCCAACGCAACCCTGATCAGAAATCTTGGATGCGTCTGTGTATATGGTCAGCCACTCACTCCAATTTTTACCAATAACACGGTTAAGCTGGGAATTAGCTGATGGAGAATCTTTTTCAATACCTAAGTCCAGTAAAACATTGGGTCTATATATAATAGCATCAAAAGAAGTGTCAAAAAGAGGGTTAAGTTTGCATTGAAATACAGGACAAGGAAGACTGATATATTTTACAAAACTGTTGAAGAGACATGGATATTCTTTATGTTTCCAGTATTTATCAGTAGAAATTAAATTTGAAAGAGAATGTAGTTTAGGGAGAAGAGGGTGGTCTGAAAGTTGAATTAATTTATAAAAGAATCTGTCTGAAAGATATTGCCGTCTAAGATATAAAGGAGGTTCTGTGCATTCTACCTGAAGGGCATTAATGGGAGAGGACCTCATTGCTCCGCAAACAATTCGTAAACACTTTGATTGAATTTTGTCAAGAACAGCCAAAGATGTCTTATTACATGGTTCCAACAAGAAAGAACCATAGTCTAGATGACTACGCACCAGAGCATTATATAATAATTTTTGGGTATAGGGATGAGATCCCCCACCAGACTCCAGATAAAGAGCGTAAAACATTAATACTTTTTTCACACTTTTTACTCACATAGTCAATATGATGAACTCCAGACAGTTTGGAATCTAGGATTACTCCTAAAAATTTTGATGAATCTTTCACAGGAACCTCTTGACCGTTTAGGGAAATAGAAACAGTGGGGATTAATCTGCTGCGAGAAAATACAGTCACAGAGCTCTTATTGATAGAGAGAAAGACCATGATCTTGAAGCCATTCCCCAAGATAGTACAAAGCTGAATTTAATTTAGAAGAAGCATCATCAATATCTTTTGCGGAAACATACACGACAAGGTCATCCGCATACTGCAAAATGTCACAAAAACTGTTCACTGAAAGATCAAGGTCGGAGGTGTAAATACTGTACAATAGAGGACTGAGAACTGAACCTTGTGGTATTCCCTTCCAGACAGATCTAGGTGGAAAGAGCTGGTTCTGGTACTTAATTTGAACAGATCTTACAGAGAACAGGTTTGAGACAAAATTTACAATCTTTACTGGAACACTCAGCTGAAGCAATTTTTGCCTGAGTACAGACAGAATAACATTATCGTATGCAGATGTAATATCAAGAAAAAGGCCTACTAGAAATTCTCGTTTAGATAAAGCTAAACGTATATCAGTCACAAATAAGCTAAGACTATCCATGGTACTAAAACCCTTGCGGAACCCAAATTGGCTTTTAGCTAATATGCCCTTACTTTCCATAAACCATTCCAGTCGATTCTTAACAAGATGCTCCAAAATTTTTGCCATAGTGCAAGATAACGCGATAGGGCGGTAACTAGAAGGATCTGAACAGGGTTTACCTGGTTTGAGTATAGGGATGATAATCTGAGTTTTCCATTCTTCAGGGGGAATTCCTGATACGAAGATATAATTGAGAATTTGTAAAAATGTATCTTTTGCCGTAGAAGATAGGTTAACCAGGAATGCATATGGGATTCCATCAACCCCTGGAGAAGTATTTTTGAGTTCAGATAAAACTAAAGATAACTCCTCCTGAGAGAATGGTGCATCGAATTTGTCATGAGACGCGTCATTAGAAGAAAAGATTAATGATTCATTAAAGGTCGGAGCTGAAGGGGGGGCCAGCTTGTTAGCAAACCTGTGTAACCAATTAGATGGATCATTGGAAGATATATTTGCATCACCAGAAACTGCACCACGAAATCTTCTAACATTACTCCACACTAATGATGGAGGAGAGTGAGGAGAAAGGGATTCACAAAAGTGATTCCAACCACATTTCTTTTTCTCCGATAATGTTCTCACTGTATTGGCAGAAACTCTTTGGAACTCGATCCAGTTCTCATTTGACATATGAGCTGAGTAGACATGTTCAGCATTTTTCCTTTGCTTACAGACATCTGTGCAGTCAGAATCCCACCAGGGTAGGGATCGAATTTTATCAGATGCCGAATTCTTGAGAGGAATAGTTTTGTGTGCTGAAAGTAGGAGAGCATCTCTAAAGAGAACATATACAGAAAGAACATTCTCATGGGAAATAACGGGAAATTGAGATAACTCAGAATTTAGAGTAATTTTAAATTGAGACCAATCAGCTTTAGACAGGTTAAATTTTGCCATAGGACTAGGGATATTCTGGAGGTAAGGAGTTCTAGAATCGTGCTGTGAAACTACAATGGGAAAATGATCGCTTCCATGAGAATTAGAGAGAATGAACCAGGTAAGAAGAGAAGACACAGCAGGAGAGCAAAGAGTTATATCTACAGCACTTTTTGGGTCATGAGATGGGGGGACTCTACGAGTAGGAGACCCATCGT
Organism: Tuta absoluta; assembly: GCA_027580185.1. Taxonomy (NCBI): domain Eukaryota; kingdom Metazoa; phylum Arthropoda; class Insecta; order Lepidoptera; family Gelechiidae; genus Tuta; species Tuta absoluta. Next base: position 1,358,866 of record JAQAHW010000023.1, on the reverse strand, counting down.
TAATAATGCAGAGATTTAGTTCATCACAGATATCAAGAAAAGGGGAAGAGAGAGAATCACAGTAGTAAGAGCCCCACGAGGAATGGTGAATGTTGAAATCTCCCATAATAATAAGCGGGGGTGGGAGAGTAGAAATGATAGAACTAAAATTTGTAAGAATTGAGCTTGATGGGTTAGGAACATATATAGATACAAAAGATATATTAAATACTCTCACAGCAACTATATTAAATGTATCACTGTGAGAAGGCAAATTTATTTGATTAAAAATAACAGATCTGGAGACTAAAATAGCAGCTCCAGCGCGACCATCACTTCTGTCATCCCGGAGACAGGAATAACCAGGGACCCTAAATGGAGCCCCAGGCTTAAGCCACATCTCCTGGACGGCGAGAAGGGATGGTTTATATTGGTTAATTAGGAATAATAATTCATTCTTTTTATGTCTCACGCTGCGACAGTTCCACTGAAGGAATACTGGCATTGTAAGTGACGTTTATTAGCTCAGACAGTTTGTCGCGAATGTTGTTCGGTATATCTTTCTGACTCGTTTTAGATAAAAACTTTATACAAGTTGATAATAAAAGTGCAATGAAATTGGAATCGACGTCAGGGGAATCGGAAGATAAAGCACAACCATTAGAAGTAGATGATATTGGAGTATTAATTAATGCCATATGCGCCAACTTATTGTAACCACCAGGAGACGCAGGGGAGGGGGAACGACGTTCAGTATACACTGTTTTTTTGTATGATGATGAAGTTTGCGGTTGAGAAAGAGGATGGTCAGGTTGGAATTGAGGTTGGTTTCTATTAAGAGCGGGAGAATTTCGAGATGCGTCAGCAAAAGATTTACGAACCTGAGGAAAACGGGCTGATGCTTCAATATAGGAGATATTCTCCTGGGACATTACCAATTTAATGTTCTTCTGGCGGAAATGTTCCGGGCAATTAGGGTCAGTAGCTTTATGGCTACCACTGCAAAAAAGGCAAGTTGGGATGTTTTTGGAGCAAGAAATACCAGGGTGACTCCCTGCACAGACAAAACAACGATCTGACGACCTGCACTTTGCAGCTATATGGCCAAACCTACAGCACTTGTTGCATTGAATTGTGGGCAAAACATAAGTCTGAACAGGTAAAGATGTGTAAAAACAGTAAACCTGTGGAGGAAGTTTTTGACCTAGGAAAGTGAGTACAACAGTTTGAGTTGGTATCCAAGTAGGTGCATTATTTTCGCCAATAGATTTTCGATTCAGCCTACGGGCTCTTATAACCTTGCCAAACCCAGATGGTACTTCTATCGCATGAACAAGCTCCTCCAAAGTCCACTCAACAGGCACATCCCTGATTATACCCATTCGTGTCGTATTAAATGACGGAATACTGGCTTCATATTTGGCTGGGGCTAGAGATGGGTGCTGCAGAAAAGCATTCGCATCTGATGCGGTCTTAAACTCTACTGAAATTCTGTTGCGACCAACTCGCTTTATACCATCCTTCACAATGTTTTGTATTTTATTGTGGTATAGAAAATGACCAAATTTGATAGGACGCAGAGTTGTGCCAGTATCCATCGATTGTTCAGATATTACTTTGCTGATGTGAACAATGAAAGGAGCAACGTCATGATCGCCATATACTCTTTTGTCATTCTCATATTCAGGTAGTGTGAATGTGGATTGGATCGAGGGGGCAACGATGTTGTTAACCGATTTTTTGGGTGGGGGATGATAAACATTCTGTTCGTCTACATTACGCCTCTTAGAAGCTGGATCTCTAGCAAGACGCTGCTGTTCATCTACTTCCATCTCGACAACATTAAGTAAACTTTGGAATGGATTACCAGCATTGTTATCATAACCTCCCCCGGGGTCATCGGGGGGGTCCCCCCCGTTCATGTTTACTCAGTAAATAAACAAATATATATAATAATCACTTACTATATGACAAACACAATACCAAAACAACCACAAAAACACAAATCAACAGAAATATATCACTAGGATTGATCAAAACACCCGAATTCGAAAATAACCGAAAACCACGTGTGCTTATGCTCAACCCGGAAGTCAAAGTGAAAAACTGCATTAAAATCGGACAAGTGCCTTTGAAGTTAAATGGTCAAGCACACATTCTCTCAATCCAAATATAACTATACTTACCGTCTCCATCTTGTCATAAGTAATAAATGTAAATAATACTCATTATCTTAATTCCTCAAAAGAAGAAAACAAATCAAATAATATCTATCAAAATTATATTGATTTTAAAAAGTCTAAAATAAAAGATTATTTTTCTACTCACCGGCACTGCTACAAAACATTGTTGGTATGCTAGCCTTTTTCAAAAGTCTTTTGTTATAATATTGAATAAAACAGTCATCAGAGAAGTGTTTTGAGCAGATACAACTATATTTACTCGGACGCCAATTAGGCTTGTTAATGTTTTTCAACCATAATTCCAGTGTTGTTGGATCAGTTGGAAACCTGAAAGTAATTGTTTTTTTTTACGTAAATGTATTCAATACAAAAATTGTCGTCAGTGAATTGTGAATTCCGTTTCTACAGAAAATATAATGTTAGGAAAAACATCGACAAGTTTTATCGACAACAAACATTCACAGCACTATCAAAAGTTTTATTGCCTACCCAACTTCGTAAAAAGTAGTTTAAATAAGAGAAATATGATTGTATCGTGTACAATATGACTGGCGATAGGTCTTTGAGTACCTATAATATAAATTCAAGTTATTATTTGTTGATTATTAGACATAAATTTACTTACTGGTGAAATGTTACCCCACTGCCCTTTTTATACGGAGTTTTGCATAACAGGCACTGTTTCATAGTCTCCCTTTATAACTTTCAACAATTTTGTATATTTTCGCGACACTAAAGATTAGCACAACCGCGGAAAATCTCAAAAATCCTATTAAAACCACATAAACAATCCGAGCTGTGCAACCGCCATTAAAGTTTTTGACTAAATTTATGTCAGATTTAGTTCCTTATACGGTGAGCAGATGGCGTATTAGTGTTGTCCAATAATCGATGGTGTATCGATTAATAATCGATACCTGTTTTTTTAATAAAATAATCTAAATATCGATTACCTAATCGATATTATCGATCCTATCGATATAATCGAAACGATCGATATCAATATCTCAGACAATATTATCGATTATTATTGATTAATCGATTATAATCGACAAATAAACCAAATATTATCGATTAATCGATACTTAAATTATTGCCCTTGGTACAATAGTATCGATTTAATCAATTATATTGCAATAATCGATACAATTTGTATATCGTTTTCGATATAATCGTTGCTTAGTCTGTATCCTTTTAGTCTAGTGAAGGTAGTCAAACATTACAATGGGAGTTTTTCTGTTGATAATTCTGAATGTCAAACCAGAGGGCACTGTGCTAAACTGAAAATTTGACGTTTAATATGGCTGGCGGCAGCCATAGTTTTGTCTCAGGTTCCGTTTCACGTTGTGTTCGTTACTTATTTATTTCTTTTAGTTTGATTTGCTACAAAATAAACTTGTTGTCTTGCTATTATATTGAAAGTCATTCATGTAAACAAACAAAAAATCTATATATATTTAGAACCATTACATAAATACAAAAAAAAGAATATTTTGTAAAGTGGTACAGATTTTCATTTAAAGGAACGTTATTTCAATTAAGCTGAGCGCCCTCTACATGACATTCGAGAATCTCTAGAAAATTTCCCATTGAAAAAGCAAAGCAAGAGTTCACTGAGTCCGAGTTCGTTGTTAACTGACGTGCAACAATTATATTGTACCTGATAGGTCGATACTCTCGATAGTCCCGATATAATCGGTTATATCGATAGTATCGCTTTAATGTCCCACATCGATACATTGATACCATCGATTATTTTATGTTATTATTCGATTATAGTCGATAAATCTATTATAATCGAATAAATTGTGCTAGATATTGATATCGATGTTTTCGATGGTATCGATAGGATCGATAGTATCGATAGCTAATCGATAGCAAGAATTATTTTTGGTCAAGGTTATCGATTAATTGATAATCGATTATTGGGCAACACTATGGCGTATCAAACAGAGGCGTTGAAGAACTGTCAGTCTGATAGACATTGGACCACAGAGTACTTTTAATATTGGTTTGGTTGGTATAGAGATATCAGTTTATGGTTTCGCCACTAGCGCCATCTAGTGTTTAGATTTAGAACCAAAAACTTGATTATTATTGCTCTCTTCGGAATACTTGACTTTTTACTAAAATTATTATTAACACTACAATGTGAGATATAAGAAATAAATAACAATAATGCCATTTATACTCGTTTCTAGGCCACATTGTAGTGTTAATAGACATCTAATTCCCTCAACTAAAAAAGAAAACAACGATATAGGTATTTCTCTATTTATTTTGGTTTCCATTAATATAAATAACTAATATTAAAATAAAGTACATGCAAATGCACCGCATACAAGCAAATTATAGATTTACAAAAAAATTACTCTTACAATTTGTAATAAAAATCAAGATTAGTGTGGGTGGGACAAACATTAACCAATTACAAAAGGTTCTTCTGTAGATCTTCTCATACATTATCATTGAATAAATGCAAATAAATTTAAAAATTAATAGAAAAAGTGACTACGATATTAATTATATTGTTTAAAAAATGTGTCTTATAAGAATAAATTCTTTTTTTTTCTTTATTCGTTTTTTGAAGTATACCACACACATTTTTTGAACATTATCATTAATATCATAGTCACTTCTAATGCCATTTAATAATTGTTTGAATCCTTGCTCCAGCTAAACAAAAATAAATTAATTGTTACGTCTTCAAGTTTATTAATTGTATCTTCCTTATGTTTTTTACATTTTATAAACTTATAGTCCATGACCACAGATAGAAGCGTTCTTATGTAGGATTTAATATTACTTATTTCACTTTTTTCTAATAACATGTTTAACAATATCCTGAATATTGGAGAAACAATTTTGCAGATCAGTGCCCCGGGTATGTCAATAAAGTCTTATTTTCAAAATATTCTCTTAATTGTAATATTGATTCATCTTTATTATTATTATATAATGAAGTTTTACAATGAGGACAATTTTTGAAAATTTTAATTTTTACTTTTCTTAAGACATACCCGGCCACATACTCCAACTGTGCTTTTACTTTTATATTCTTTTGTTTTTAAATCTATAAAATCAACACTAACATCTTCCAAGACAATTTCATTGATTTGAGTTGACGTCCTTCATTTGTTAAAAAAAAATTCTTTTTAATGATCCAAATACTTTACAATCATCTTCTTCACAGTTTGATCCCGGTGAATGTTTATTACTTAAATTATTAACAAGTAATGAAGCATAGGCTGCTTCGAAACCCGCGATGGTGAGGTGATGTATTCCGAATGCCATGGCTTCGAATGCAGCCAAAGAAGTTTTCCAGGGGATCCTGATTGAAGTGCCTCATATAGAAAGACATCAACTTGAACTTTTCTCATCTGGGTCATGAGCTCTATATTCTCTATAGTCATAAGCCAATTTTTGATTGAGGGAACTACAGTTTCAGTTTTACCTTTTATAAATTTCATTGATTTTAAGACTAATTTTGCATTTGCCCACACACTTTTATGTAATGAAATTGGCGTAACCGGTCCCAGAAGAGCTTTTCCAGTTTTCTTTTTTGCCTTTATGAAGCTTCCATTAAAAGAATCAAATAGTTTGTCAAAAAATAGCAAAACATCTGCAGTCCTGTAATCCTTTAGCTGTAAAGAGAAAAAAAGCATGAGAAAGAATGCACATACAATAACTAAAATAAACATGTAGCAATTTGCCATTATCAGATGGATTTTAGGTTGTGGTTCCTACTGTAAAAAAATTTAAAATTCTTTGTCTAAAATAATTACAAAAAACAAAAAAAATTAATTGTTTGACATGAATAGGCTCCAAAACTACTTCACCCATTTAAAAAAAACTTGAGACATAATGCTACAATAAGGATGATACACCACTCAAACAAATTTTTTAAGTACTTACTTGCTAGGAAGCCCATCATTGATCCAACTCTTTCACTGAATACTTGGGATGCGCATTTCACTTTCATTTTTGTTATTTTCTCGGGGATAACATGGCACTCAGTAAGTTTAGGCATTAGCCTTATGCCCTGGTAGGCAGGATAATGTTCGTATAATTTTATTATATGTTCCCATTTGGCGACTTTCTCCTCTCCATCGATAATACATTTTAAATCTTTATTTAACATATTATTTCTAATTCCTTTTAATAAATGTGGTGGATTATATAATGGAATAACTTCCTCTCCATCTATTTCAAAAATGGACTGCCTCAATTCTTGACCGCAGCTCAAGTATTTTGCCCTTGTTTCATTAAGTATTTGATGGCACTCACATTTGTGGCCCCCTGGTCGCAGACTGTGGCTATTACATCCTGAATGAATCCACTTGAATGAATATTTTAAATTACTGATTTTATTTGTGAAACTAATTCTTGTTCAATTAATTTTGACAAAAAACACTTGTACTCGTTTCACAGTTTTGTCACAAAACATTATTCAAGAAAGAACATCACATCCACTAAATTATAATTATTTACATACTTATTTGTTGTATCTGTGTGATAAATCATTTATTTTTATTTAATTAATTTTGACAAAAAACACTTCTCGTTTCACAGTTTTATTGCGGGGTAACGACCGGTTTCGCTCACATGAGCATTTTCAAGGATTTTACAAAACACAAAACATTATTCAAGAAACAACATCACATCCACTAAATTATAATTATTTACATACTAGCAGCCCGCCCAGCGGTTTCACCCGCCGCTAACAATTTCTCCGCGGGAATAAGACAGTTTAATATAGCCTATGTTCATCAGGGATAATGTAAGATTCTAAAAATCTTTACTTCAATTTGAAACAAATATCGTTTTCAGATGGTGGTGGCGTAAAGTTACTTGCCGTGTGATTAACCTGGCCAGCCTCATGGCAGTGCCTTAATTTTTATTTTTTTTATCCCGCCCGAGCCGGTTTTCTATTAGGTCATACCAAAATTGTACTAAAAAAAAGAAAATTGTGTGATACAAATTCCTTTTTTTAGAATGACGGTTTATGACGTCAATAAGTGATAATTTTATCCTACATTGAATAAAGAATTTCAATTTCAATAAACGGTAAAAGAATTTTTTAAATCGGTCCAGTAGTTTCGGAGCCTATTCGATGCAAACAAACAAACAAACAAACAATCAAATCTTTCCTCTTTATAATATTAGTGTAGATTAAATGTAGATGCCGGCTTAGCCGTGTGATGCCGGCTTAGAATAGCATCACCCCATTTCTTTCCCGTGGGAGTCGTAAGAGGCGACGATGGGACTCGAGGGTGTGTATTGCATTTTTAGGCGATGGGCTGACAACCTGTCACTATGGCGATACACAATTTTCCGAATGACCCTCAAATAGTTGTCAGACGTGGCGTAAATGCCCATCTTTTTGCGGCCGTTTACGCTCTGCCTACCCCGCAAGGGATAAAGGCGTGATATATGTATGTATTTTAAATGTAATCATTACACTGGTACGAATAATGTGGCGTAGTTTGTACATTTTTAAATAAAAAAGTAGTTATTGTGGCATAACTGTAATAGTTAGACATATGGTATCGCGGACATTATTATATGTATTGATGTCCTCTATAAAACTGTATTACATCACTTTGCTCTATTGTCAATAATTTCCACAGCGTACGCGATATAAGATATTTTTTTGGTACATTTTTCACACGTTGGTTTACATTATCGAAATTTTCACGCGGATCCCTATTTTTTTCTCGTATAAAATATAGCCTATGTTCATCAGGAATAATGTAGGATTCTAATGGTAAAAGAATTTTTAAAATCGGGCCAGTAGTTTCGGAGCCTATTCGATGCAAACAAACAAACAAACAATCAAATCTTTCCTCTTTATAATATTAGTGTAGAGTAGTTTGTACATTTTTAAATGAAAAAGTAGTTATTGTGGCATAACTGTAATAGTTAGACATATGGTATCGCGGACATTATTATATGTATTGATGTCCTCTATAAAACTGTAGTACATCACTTTGCTCTATTGTCAATAATTTCCACAGCGTACGCGGTATAAGATATTTTTTTGGTACATTTTTCACACGTTGGTTTAAATTATCGAAATTTTCACGCGGATCCCTATTTTTTTCTCGTATAAAATATAGCCTATGTTCATCAGGAATAATGTAGGGTTCTAATGGTAAAAGAATTTTTAAAATCGGGCCAGTAGTTTCGGAGCCTATTCGATGCAAACAAACAAACAAACAATCAAATCTTTCCTCTTTATAATATTAGTGTAGAGTAGTTTGTACATTTTTAAATGAAAAAGTAGTTATTGTGGCATAACTGTAATAGTTAGACATATGGTATCGCGGACATTATTATATGTATTGATGTCCTCTATAAAACTGTAGTACATTACTTTGCTCTATTGTCAATAATTTCCACAGCGTACGCGATATAAGATATTTTTTTGGTACATTTTTCACACGTTGGTTTACATTATCGAAATTTTCACGCGGATCCCTATTTTTTTCTCGTATAAAATATAGCCTATGTTCATCAGGAATAATGTAGGATTCTAATGGTAAAAGAATTTTTAAAATCGGGCCAGTAGTTTCGGAGCCTATTCGATGCAAACAAACAAACAAACAATCAAATCTTTCCTCTTTATAATATCAGTGTAGACTTATTTGTTGTATCTGTGTGATAAATCATTTACATGGAGTTATAATTAAACATGGAGTTTCACCAAGCGCCAACAATCGCAAGTATTAACTATACTAATTCTTGTGTTGGTGTTGTTTTACTGCAGAAGGAATAAGCCACAGGCTGCTTGTAATTACGTTGCATACCGCTAATCATAAAGACGAGAGCATGGTCAGCAATGTTTTTTTTTCGGAAATCAAATGTCAAAAAATACTGGGTCAATTGACTGTTGGTTGAATAAGTGAAAGTTAGAGCCTGTGCGGTAAGTAAACTGTCGTAGGCAAAAAGTTAACTAACATTTTTTACATAGAAATCTCTTTGATAAATATCATGTGTGCCCCCGTGCCCCCCAATCCACTCAAGTTATCTTTCGGCACAAATTCAAATCGCAAGTTATAATTTATTTATTTTAAGAGTCTATAATCTGCAAAAATTAATAATAACCCTTATTTCAAATAAATTCTTACCAGGCACATGCAATGTAGGCACTGCTTTCGCACTCAATCGCTTGCTTCTTGTATGATATTTTGTCTCAAAATGATTATGGCAAACTCTTCGAATTTTAAAGATAACATCATTGTCCAGTGATGTTATTTCACCTCCAATAGCATGCTTCCATGTGTTGAATCTATTCAAATCATTAAGAGGGTTTGGAAACACATGAAGTATGGTGTTTTCTGCAACTGTAAAGATAAAGATAAACAAATGTTTATTTTGGCGTTTTACATAACTAATACAAAAAATCACTTAAAAAAGGTTGCAACTCAGCATATGCTGAGTACTTAGTACGTACAGCGCTAGTCTTTCGAGGCACCAAAGTATTTATTTGGGCTGCAGCACCAGTCGAGACAATGTTTTAAGTATTCCATTATACATTTTAAAAATCTTTCCACAAAATCCTAAGTTTACTGGCTAGATTGATCTGCAAAGATACTAAGTACTTATGATAAGCAGTTACTTACGTGTCTTTTCGCAGTTGGGAACGCAGCACTTTTTGATAGACATTGTCACCAAAATCTAAATCAGCAGCAGAGTCGAAATCCAGGGTAAAACACATGCGTGAGTCCAATCGTTAAAGCGAGTTTGTCGGTGTCCTGAAGTTTTGCCAAGTGAATCGGAGGGAGAAAGGTGGTCGGAGTCCTGATGAGAGCTGGGTCGTCGTAAAAATCGAAATCGAATAAAAAACACATCCATCGGCGCAAGCGGAACACAATAGATTGACAGATGACAATAGAAAATTGGAAACCGAAATATCAATTTCTTGGTTAATTTGGTTAAATTTTTTCAAATAATATTTTTTTACCAGAGAATTGCATATTTTATTAAAATACCATTTGATAAAGATAATCGTCTTGTATTAATTGCTTTTTTGTTAAATGTAATTATTTTTGTCAGATATCTGCGTGAATGGAAACGTAATACAATAAACAATAAACGGTGCTGCCATTATACAAAAATAAGTGCTTACATCGGGGAGAACTAGCTCTGGTATACCAGATAATAAAAATAAAAAAAATACCGCCATCTCTCGGTTTGAACCAAACTATTTTTTGTATAACCCGACGAAATTAAAATTACTATGAACTCATGCATTTTGTAGTGTTTTGTTTTATACCGAATAAAGCATTTGACCCTTAGTAGGTAGGTACTGAGTTAAAACGCCATGCCCTACACAACAGTGCAAGCAGTGTTGCCAACAAGCAGGGTTGGCAATGTTTAAAACATTCGTTTAAAACATATGTTTAAAACAGTGTTTAAAACACCTTAAAAAAAACACGTTTGTTTAAAACAGATTAAAACATGTTTTGTTTTAAACACGTTTAAAACATAAAAAAAACAGACCCGTTTTAATGGTATTTTTAACCACAAGTGTTATAAAAATTAAAGATTTTTAGCAACCTCGGTATGTCAACCCATAAAATTAGAGCGCGGGGATTCACCTAACGCGCGGGGTGGGCACTGACCTGTATAACTGCGCGGGTATTCCCCAAACCAACACGCGGGAGTTTCCCTTTGGAATGGTTTTGTTCGGCAGTAGTTCAGTTGTCACTTTGTCAGCATTTCGTCGTAAGCTCTTGAGTCGTGTGAATACGTAAATATAAAAAGTCGGAATTTTGAAGAAAAAATTTCGTCAAAACAAGAGTTTAATATTTATTTTATGTTATGTGAGCTTAGCTTGGTATGGTACTTACCTATGTTATGTTTTGTTGTTGAGTATGATCATGTTTTAAATCGAAGTTTAGTTTAAATTTCAAAGTTATTGTTTAAAACTGTTTAAAACATGTTTAAAACAGTTTTAAACAATTACTTTGAAATTTAAATTAAACTTTGATTTAAAACATGTTTTTTTTATATTTGAAATAAAACATAATGTTTTGATCTTTTAAAAAAAACATGTTTTTTTTCCAACCCTGCCAACAAGGCTTATACTAAATGTACTGTTAAAAAATGCCAAAGAAACAAATATTAATCATCATTAAAAAAAACGTACAGATTAACTGTATTAAATAGAATTATTCAAAGTTTTGGAATAAAATATCGATATTTCCTTCATCTTCATGAACTGCAGCTGTAGATGTAGAAAACTGAGAGTCGGAATCATAAGTCTCTTTGGTACCAATACAGCGCAGTACATCGTCTGGAACTGTATACGAATAACAGCATTTTCCTGCTCTCTTCAAGCCAAATCTTACATATAAAATGGCATTCAAGATTTTCACTGCCAAACGATTACAAAGTTTTCTTTTCACCAAGTTCATTTGACTGAAATCTCGTTCATTCTCCGCGTGTGAAACTGTGAATGCGGTAATGAATGCTGAGATACTGCAAACTGAGATAAATCTGCAAAGAGTTTTTGCCAGGTTGTTCGTTTCATGTTAAAAATATGCTACATGCTAAACGACAAAATAATAAGCTAAACAAGAAGAAAATCTGTCAAAATTTGGCAACACTGAGTGCACGCACTTAACAATCTTGTACGCAATATTGTACGCCATGATAACGCACGAAATTGAGGTGCCGTAGTTTAGTTTCGGAGTTAATTGGTTACATACAAACAACTGTTTCCACTTTTTTATACAGTTAATAACTAACCATCAAATCAAATCAATTTATTTATTCGTCTACAATATTATGTTCTAAATAACATAATATAAAAATAAAACATCATATCGATCTGTCAGAATCTGTCTAAATTAAAATTCTAATAGAATATTAATTTCAATATTAAATAAGTCAATCAGCAAAAATAACAAATTATTATTTACTCTAGGTATTTATATTCAATGTCAAAAAAATAGTAAATAAGCTATTCAATTGTAAATCACTGCAGGTTACCTCAAAATTTGCAATAGATAATTATTTTGAATGTTGTGATGTAGAGATTATAGGGCTAGATTTCATCATAGTTAATATCTACAGAATACCCAAAAACGTTTAAGCACATGTTGGTGTTTTCTTGCACACATAACATAAATTATTACACTCACTGACCTTATGATTCAGAAGGAAAAAAAAATTGACTGTGGTGACTGGAATATCAAATTGTTGAAAGAAAGTGATGCTAAAAACCATCTCATAAGAGTTCTCAAAACATACGGTAAACCCCATATTTTAACACTAATACGAGAAAACTCTAGTATTGAGTAAATAGCAAGCAATATCAGTGGCCTATGCTATCATTGAACAACTACAATTCTACAGGCGAAAAAGTGGCAACATCGCGCCTAAATTAATATTTAAATAGCAACACTGATGAAAATTACAACTACAGGCGTTTTTTGAAGCTACAGGTCTACAATTTTACAAGTCACAGCTACAGGCACCTGTAGATTTCCATCGACAAACCATAGGGTAGATTTTGCTTTTAAAAACACAATCGAGCAAGTTTTTACAGGTGTTCATCAAAAGACTTGTAAACTACAACTGTAAAAACTTACAACTTGTGAATAATTTTACAGGTCGTCTGACCTAGGTAATTATTTTACAAGTGCAAGATTTCTGCATAAAAATCTATTCAATATGTTCAAAAGTACTCAAAATGCGTTCCTTGCCAAATTATTTTGCTCGAGGCGTTAAATAAAGCAAAACTTTATCGTCAATTGTGGATTATTATTATTAATTCACAACCATACTATTTTAACGTACTCTATCAATAATATGATTTTAATTAGAAATATTTTTGATTTCATTTTTGTAATTTCCTTTTTATTAAAATAATAATTTTCAGTGTAATGTCTTATATATTTAGCAAAGTGTTTACATACTTTCACGTTATTTAATCTGTGCTATAACATTGACGTTGAATTTGAGTGAATGATATGAATGAATCGATAGTGTTGTACATAGACTTGTAAAATTTACCTGTAGTCGAGATTTTGGAGCGGTACTGACAATGGTAGCTTTACAAGTGTCTTCATAAAACGCCTGTAACCTGTAAATTGTAACTACAAGTGCGCTACAGGCAGATTTTCGCCTGTAAATGTGGACTTGTACCTGTACGATGATAATACATGGCACAGGTCGGCTCAATCAGAGGTTTTGAATCTGAGTCTATCTGATCATGTGACGGCTCAAATTATGCCCATAGCGGTCAAGAAGCAGTTTGCATTTTCTTTCTGGTTTGAACAAAAAAGAGATTACAGTCGTGATAATTCAAATAAGTACCAGGAGTGTGTTTCGGCTTTATAATTTTCTGACGTCATGGCCGCGGAAAACACCGGTACTGCATTTGAATATTTTTACGATTTAATGATTATTTCATGATTTGTGTTTTCCAGAGATTAAGGTTTATGGTTAATGAGGGGCCTCTGGGCCTCAAGATTCAATTAATCCAAATTTAAATACAATTCAAATCAGAGAGAATACATTATTTTTGAGACCAGTGACTGACGTGCCGTGTGATGCCGGCATAGAATAGCATCACCCCATTTCTATCCTGTGGGAGTCGTAAGAGGCGACTAAGGGACTCGAGGGTGTGAATTGCAATTTTGGGCGATGGGCTGACAACCTGTCACTATGGCGATACACAATTTTCCGAATAACCCTCAAATATTTGTCAGACGTGGCGTAAATGGTTGTTTTTTGCGGCCGTTTGCGCTCTGCCTACCCCGCAAGGGATTATAGGCGTGATATGTGTGTGTGTGTGTGTGTGTGTGTGTATGTATGTGTGACTGACATTGAAGTTTACAACATTATAATGTCTCTGAAAAATTGTAAAGCGTGTGGGTACGAGAACATAACCTCAAAAATACTTAAAATTTGCGCCTTAAATCTATGTTGCCCTCTTGTTCATAGAGGTATAATCAATTTATCATTTGTAGAGGGCACCTTTCCAGATAAAATCAAACTAAAAATAGTCAATAACAGGCCAATCACATTAGTGCCCATCTTGTCCAAAGTGTTTGAAAAAGCTCTACAAGTAAGGCTTAATGACTTTTTGACAAAATACGGGATCCTACAGCCAGAACAATACGGCTTTAGAAAAGGTAGCTCAACGACTCTGTCTATAGGCTAGGTAGACTCTGGAGTGGATTGAAGCTTTTTTATCTAATAGGAATAAAACTGACCAAAATTATAAAGGTTTTACATAGAGTCGCATATATGTCATATTTTACAATTAATAATACCGGAGTATTGCAGGGAAGTGAACTTTGTCTACTATTATTTCTAGTGTACGTCAATGACCTTCCACGAGCAACAAAATAAAAATGTTGACAATTTGCAGACGACACAACAATAATAGTAAAGTGTAATAGCAAACAGCAGGTTCTGAAGGTTGAAGCAAATTTAAATAATTTTTGACTGATATAGTTTTTTGGATGGAAAGAAATCATCTTCAAATAAATGTAAATAAAACGAAATTTATGCAGTTTATGTCTTATAATGTTAGTCTATTGCCAATAGATATTAATTATAAAAGCCAAAAAGTAGGTAAAGTAAGTAACAGAAAATTTTACATACATACATCACGCCTATAATCCCTTGCGGGGTAGGCAGAGCGTAAACGGCTATAAAAACGGACATTCATGCCACGTCTGACAATAATTTGAGGGTCATTTGAAATATTGTGTATCACCACAGTGACAGGTTGTCAGCCCATCGCCTAAATTTGCAATACACACCCTCAAGTCCCTTAGTCGCTTCTTACGACACCCACGGGAAAGAAATGGGGTGATGCTTTTCTTAGCCGGCATCACACGGCTTTAAAAAAATGCAAAATTTTAGGCATAAATTATTGACATCATTTGAGTTGGAAGAATCATATAGAGGCTTTTTTTGAAAACTTAAAAAATTTCGCCTAAGGGCGCGATCGGGCTGGTTGTTTGAACATCCACAAAAACTTATCCGGGTGAGGTCCTGCTCCCCACCAAACAGTCAGGTGTAGATTTAATGGCCCCGGGGCCGGGGTACGGAACTACTAGTTGTGCGATAGCATAGACCATGTTGACAGATGTACATTATATAATAGACAAACTTGGAAAACTGTCAAAATTTTACAACTATATGAAGTCCGTGGTTGCTACAAAAACGCCATTGCATTGCACACACCCTGCCCTGACTCCCGATTTAGTATACATTGCTGGATATAACTCAGTTTCAGAGTTTATTGTTGCCAATATATTATCCAGAATTGTATGCCGGCAGGGTAAAGTAGTATAAACCCACTTTGGTAACCAAACCACTTCCTACTTCCTACTATTGCATTAAGTAAATCTGCGCCTATCATAATAGAAAATAATATTATTGAATTACATACCTGTTTTACTAACAAACTGGGTGGAATCTGAATCTTCATCATCAGATTGATTCTTAAAATAGTTGTGATCACTCAAAGTATTCCGATCTGAAACAAAAATAAAATTAAAACATGGTAAACTGTATACAAAACATTGTAACAAGCAAGGGTGTCTACGTGAAGGCGAGTCTTCTGCGGCTGTTTTTTTGTATGAAGTTCTATGCAACCTCGCACATCTAGCCAGCCGTACGCGCCGAGCTTGACGGATTCCCTAGCCAATGATGATGGGGAGTTTGAAAGGATCGGGAGCTTGAAGAGCTGGTAGCCGAGCCAAACATCATAGGCGAAATTAAATCAACACGTGTCCGCTGGCTCGGAAACCTAGAACGGATGGGAGAGGATCGCGCTGTGAAGAGAGCATATGTGGGGAAACCGAATGGCAAACGCCCGGTCGGACGACCTAGATATCGCTGGGCCGACGAAGCAGAAAAAGGCCTTCTGCAGCTCCAGCAACCTGACTGGCGAACGACAGCTCAAGACCGAGACAGCTGGCGATTTCTGGTGTCGGAGGCCAAGATCCTCTTTGGGTCACTGAGCCACCGCAGTAAGTAAGTATTCAATTTATCGCGGGTTTTCATTGCTTAGACTACATTCAATCTGTAAAGATAGAATTGGTCGCCGGGTATTAGTTGCAAAACTAACCCGGTAGATGGAACCGTGCCACGCGCTACTGGCATTAAATACACTTGTAAAATTGGCGGGCAAGCAACGAGCTGCCGTAGCCCAGATTCAAGTCGCAGGTTCAAATCCTGCCCGCGCTTGAAAATGTTGCAAGTTATCAAAAAATGTTTGCCTAACACGGGAGGTGTTTTAAAATTTGGCATTCAACCCCAGGTGAAGTAAGGTCAGGGACCGTTAGTTCTTTATTACTTGGTGCGCTTTTTTAGTTAGTTTGTTGTAATCTGCCTAAGGATATAAAACCACTGACCGGAAATAGCTTTAAGACAAAAGTCACTAATTAGCTGTAACACAATTGTTTCTGAAGTGTAAATGAATTTGTCTTGTCTTGTCTAGCCCACATCATCCCACTGCCGCAAATGATTTAATTAATTATAAAATTTATCTTCGATATTAGTAATTATTTAATGATTAAGTTGATTTGACATTAAAAAATTATGTACATTAATTATTATAAACCTAAATATTTGCACGCTAGCATGCGAGCACATAATGTGCTTACTATTAATAAGATCTTTTGTAACTATGTTCTTACAAATAAACCTTTTTGTTTCTTAATGTAAATATATATTTTTAATTGTTCCTCGATTTGAATTTTTGTTTTTGATTGCCGGGCTCCCCGTCCCCGTGCTTTGTGGGTTACTCCCTCCATCTACTAAAAATGCTATTTGCGTGCAGACAGATAAAAAAAATACCAGACACGAAAAACAGACCGGACAAAAAAGGATACTTTCAGTTTTTATTGTCAAAACTGTGTAGGTAACAATTTTCCTACCCAGTTTTTCTCGTCACGTCGCGTCGTTGTATCGTAGCCCACCGCGTTTTGTTCAATAAAACGTTTATACCAAAAGAGGTGACACGAAAAACGGTGCATGCAATGGCGGCGGACCTACCCTTATCAAAAAGACAAAAATATTAAAGTACTCTGTCTGTGGTATTCAGATATATAGCTCGGTAGCGCTTGGCGGAGGTTTTATTTAATTTCATGAGTTCCACTGCTTCAAAAAGGGTACAGCTTACCGTTTGTAGAGAGCGGTTCACCAAGTTCGATTTCGGCTGCAGAAAACAGCGAAGGATATGAATATCGTAATCTTTTTCCCTCCTGGTCGAACTGCGCCTTATCAAAATGCCGTTTACACACTTTCTTGTTTATCAGTTGGTCTTTTGAGAGTATAATTAAAGAAGGGTTTGTTGGCACAATGAAAGATAGCCACAATTTCCGTAAATAATCGTTTTTGGGGAAACAATATAGTACTTGGTTTTCACGAGTTGAACTGCAATCACCAACACAACACTTTGACACCATGTTGTTGTATTGTAGAGCTGGGCCCTGTACTATAACCGTGATAGGTGACAGGTGACAGGTGACAGGCGACAATTTACAAGTTTACAATTTTCTGTCCTATAAAAATCACAGGTGACAAATTTGTCATGGTGGAAAATTTACAAAATTGTCGAATTGTCACGACAATTTTACATATTTCTGTCCTATAAACATTTTCTCGCGACAGGTGACAATTTGTCGGGAAAAACTTGTAGAATTTGCTTTATAGGACAACAGATTGTAATTACAAATCTACAAAATTGTAGATATGTCATGACAATCCGACACAGGTTATAGGGCAATGTCAAGAATCGAAACAGTACAAACCCGTGCTTTGAATTAAGTTTATTTGTTGAACCGACACCACGACTCGTTACTTGATAAATCAAATACAAAAACATTGAAAATAAATATTATGGAACTAACATCTAGTGAGAGTAGCAGTGAAGATGAGTATGTACTACATCATTATCGGGAGCGTCGCTAGCGGGTATTTAAAGAAAGAATTAACTTTTCGTCAACTATAACGGATTTTAATTTTCGTAAATTTGGTCAAGAATAGTTAATTTATATTTAATTTTAGCTCCATGTTTTTACTTAAATGGAATTTAACTGTTTAGATAAATAATGTCAATAAACCGAGTAAATTTTTAAAGTGATTTTACATCTACCCGTCACTCTAAAAGTAAATGGCAAAATTGTCATAGTAATTTACACATAAATGTAAAAAGTCTACAACAAATTGTCAATATCCGACAGGTAATTTTAAAACTTGTAAAGTTTTATAGGACAGAATCTACAAGTTCACAATATGACTGCTATTTGGCAGTCAACTTTTTACAAATTTGTCGCGTTTATAGTACAGCACTTGTAATGACAATCCGACATAATTGTCAAAATCTGACAATTTTGTCGGATTGTCACGGTTATAGTACAGGGCCCTGGCTGAGCGGAATTCGTAGTCCCTATACTGCACAACAGTATTTTGTACAGCATAACAATGGCTGACAAAGGAATGTACAACACGACAGTGGAATCAATATAAATGTCGTCCTGTGACCATCAATGTACTCCAAGCGCATTCATTCATCGTAGACACCATTCTCAAATCTGCAAGTAGTGATGTTACTTGATAGATATTTTAACATATTTGTATGACTTAATCGATATTATTTTTTGGTCATATAATTTTTATTATTCTTAATTTTATTTAACAGTTTATTCTGCAACAAGACAAAACACCGGACAACTACATAAAGAGAAAACAACACAACAGATACTACTCCTGATATCTGCAAATTCGAATAGGAAGCTACTTGAAATTAGGATAAAACTGCGAGACGTGGTCATACTTGCGTAAGCTGAAGATAAATCTACTGCAAAGGCTTTGGAGACGGTTGAGCTTGGTTAACAAATCTTCAGTGGCATCTGGGTAACAAGTTTCATCCATCATAATAATAATATGTGTTCGCGAGAGGGTGATTTTAGTTTTTCGAAACAAACATGTTGGCGCTTGAGCGAGTGATAAGAATTAAACATAATAATATGAGCAGTCCATCTAAGGTAGCCAGTTGCACATCCAGGTCCTCCGTTCACCCCTCCGTGGGTTGCCTTACATGTCATGTTCAAATAATGAATCGGTAATTGATTATAGCCACATTATGGCCAACACTAGTACATCACTTCATTTACTATGACGTCACTTAGTTTTGATTCTAATAATACCCCTGGACATTATATGGCCGGGCCAGTTATTGAAAGTGCCGTGTAATGCCGGCTTAGTATAGCATCACCTCATTTCTTTTCCGTGGGAAAGAGGCGACTCTTCATCGTAAGAGGCGACTAAGGGACTCGAGGTTGTTATGTGTATTAAAATTTTTAGTAAAAGGCTGACAACCTGACACCATCCATCAGACAGCCATCATTCTCTGAAAGTCTTCCCCTTTGGCTTCTTAGGCGTGCAAAGATTCACTAATAACTCATAGCTGAATGCTACCCACCACCGTTATCAACATAGATACCTGCACAGCATCATCTACTTTATTGACTTGGAATTACTACATACAATGACCAGTTGACACATTTCGCACATTAAACGTGCGAATTAAATGGGAAATTTTCTAGGGATTCTCGAGTGTCATGTAGAGGGCGCCAAGCTTAATTGAAATAACGTTTCTTTACACAAAATCTGTACCACTTTATAAATTATTCTTTATTTTGTGTTTATTGAATTGTTCTAGATGTATTATTGGTTATTTGTTTGCTTACACGAAAGACACTCAATATAATAGCAAGGCGATAAGTTTATTTTGTATTAAATCAAACAAACATAATTAATTTGTAACGAACACAACGTGAAACGGAACCTGTGACAAAACTATGGCTGACGCCGCCAGCCATATTGAAACGTCAAAATTTCAGTTTAGCGTAGCGCCCTCTGGTTTGACATTCAGAACTATCAAGAGAACTGTCAATAGAAAAACTCCCACTGTAAATCACTGCAGGTTACCTCAAAATTTGCAATAGATAATTATTTTGAATGTTGTGATGTAGAGATTATAGGGCTAGATTTCATCATAGTTAATATCTACAGAATACCCAAAAACGTTAAAGCACATGCAGGGGCGTGCAGTCCATATAGGCACAAAAGCACTGCCTACCCTGATATTTTGATCCACACAAAATTATAAATATTTAATAAAATTATTATTTTGAAGAACGATACCCATTCGTAAAAAGGAACGTCATTTTCAAAACTTTCGCGCCCCTAGTGAACTCGAACATTACCATTGTCAATCGAGCTTAGGCGCCTCGACCGCTGCCTGCTTTTATGAATGAAATAGACTATTACTACGTGTTCAAACCGGTTCAAACTAGTAGCGCTAAGAGAGCCAAACATCATCCTCCAAAGGTGCTGCTTATTAAAAAAAAAAACGACTGCATACACACGGCGAGTCCCTATACTGCATAACAGTGTTTTGCACAGCAAAATCATGGCCGACACAGCCTTGCATGCAGCATTGCATGTCCCAAGCCTGCACGACAGTGGCAATTGTGGCTTGATCGCTCGCTTCATTCGCTCCAGGGGGTCACAACTCTACTGTATTAAATCTGTGTCAAAAATGTTTAGTTTTAATGGGCTTCGCCCCCTAAAGCCCCTTGAAGACAATCCTATGACTGTGTCGTACACAGTCATGTTGTACAAAACGTTGTCCGGCGCAATCGTGTTGTGCATAATCAACGTCGTGCAGTGATGGTTGGTCAAAAATCTAGTAACCAAACGCAAAAACTATAGAAAAAAGCGCTCGGGTTGAGGTGTGGGAGGGGCGGTGCGTATAATCCGACCAATTTGTGACACCTTTCTTTTGAACTATTTGCATAATAATGAGGTGCAATTTTGCTTGATAGTATTTTACATACAAGACATTGCAAATTCCTCCATTGTTGTTTACCCGTGTTGTTTATTTTAGGTTAGGTTTTTCTGGTAAAGCTTTAAAGTTTAATAGTGAAAATTTAGTTCGTTTGGTGTTCAGTGATAGAGTAGAATGAAAAATTACAGAACTTCTATCATACCTTCTCATGTGCGCGATAAACAACTGTAATAAGTGAAAATAAGAAATTGAAAAAATGTCAGCGCCCGCCGGGACTTGAACCCGGGACCGTGGAGTACCGTTCCACTGCTCTGCCAACTGAGCTACCGGCGCCCCGACGTAAGCCGACGAAATCTTCAACCTCATTTATGAAAGTAATATAGCACTGTGAGTGCAAAATAAAACCATAGTAAACTGTAATAAGATTTGTGTTGTGTGTTTACAAAAGTTAAAGTACTGTTTTCAATACCTAAGTTGATATTATGTGTGATAAAATGCAGATCAACAATTGGAAATTACGCAAATAAAAGGTAACAATAGGTCATACTTGAAAATTTAATTTTGTCAGATTGTTGTGTGCAAACATTGAAAGAGATAAACAATCATCTTCGTGAATCGCACGCATTGGACCACCACCACCACTGCCGGACAATACTGCGGTTCTTTACATCTTTGGTGACAGCCCCGCACACATGGCATCTTGTGACAGCCGCAATTTGATGCGGTAACGTGTACTAATGATACCTATCCAAATTTTGTATGGGATCTCGTAAACTATTTTCCCCTAAAAACCGGATACGACAAAACACTGAAAAAGATGAGGTTCGTGTGAGAACCGCCTTTGTTTGTACTGCCTACCCAGTCGTGAAACCCTGTGCACGCCACTGAGCACATGTTGGTGTTTTCTTGCACACATAACATAAATTATTACACTCACTGACCTTATGATTCAGAAGGAAAAAAAAATTGACTGTGGTGACTGGAATATCAAATTGTTGAAAGAAAGTGATGCTAAAAACCATCTCATAAGAGTTCTCAAAACATACGGTAAACCCCATATTTTAACACTAATACGAGAAAACTCTAGTATTGAGTAAATAGCAAGCAATATCAGTGGCCTATGCTATCATTGAACAACTACAATTCTACAGGCGAAAAAGTGGCAACATCGCGCCTAAATTAATATTTAAATAGCTACACTGATGAAAATTACAACTACAGGCGTTTTTTGAAGCTACAGGTCTACAATTTTACAAGTCACAGCTACAGGCACCTGTAGATTTCCATCGACAAACCATAGGGTAGATTTTGCTTTTAAAAACACAATCGAGCAAGTTTTTACAGGTGTTCATCAAAAGACTTGTAAACTACAACTGTAAAAACTTACAACTTGTGAATAATTTTACAGGTCGTCTGACCTAGGTAATTATTTTACAAGTGCAAGATTTCTGCATAAAAATCTATTCAATATGTTCAAAAGTACTCAAAATGCGTTCCTTGCCAAATTATTTTGCTCGAGGCGTTAAATAAAGCAAAACTTTATCGTCAATTGTGGATTATTATTATTAATTCACAACCATACTATTTTAACGTACTCTATCAATAATATGATTTTAATTAGAAATATTTTTGATTTCATTTTTGTAATTTCCTTTTTATTAAAATAATAATTTTCAGTGTAATGTCTTATATATTTAGCAAAGTGTTTACATACTTTCACGTTATTTAATCTGTGCTATAACATTGACGTTGAATTTGAGTGAATGATATGAATGAATCGATAGTGTTGTACATAGACTTGTAAAATTTACCTGTAGTCGAGATTTTGGAGCGGTACTGACAATGGTAGCTTTACAAGTGTCTTCATAAAACGCCTGTAACCTGTAAATTGTAACTACAAGTGCGCTACAGGCAGATTTTCGCCTGTAAATGTGGACTTGTACCTGTACGATGATAATACATGGCACAGGTCGGCTCAATCAGAGGTTTTGAATCTGAGTCTATCTGATCATGTGACGGCTCAAATTATGCCCATAGCGGTCAAGAAGCAGTTTGCATTTTCTTTCTGGTTTGAACAAAAAAGAGATTACAGTCGTGATAATTCAAATAAGTACCAGGAGTGTGTTTCGGCTTTATAATTTTCTGACGTCATGGCCGCGGAAAACACCGGTACTGCATTTGAATATTTTTACGATTTAATGATTATTTCATGATTTGTGTTTTCCAGAGATTAAGGTTTATGGTTAATGAGGGGCCTCTGGGCCTCAAGATTCAATTAATCCAAATTTAAATACAATTCAAATCAGAGAGAATACATTATTTTTGAGACCAGTGACTGACGTGCCGTGTGATGCCGGCATAGAATAGCATCACCCCATTTCTATCCTGTGGGAGTCGTAAGAGGCGACTAAGGGACTCGAGGGTGTGAATTGCAATTTTGGGCGATGGGCTGACAACCTGTCACTATGGCGATACACAATTTTCCGAATAACCCTCAAATATTTGTCAGACGTGGCGTAAATGGTTGTTTTTTGCGGCCGTTTGCGCTCTGCCTACCCCGCAAGGGATTATAGGCGTGATATGTGTGTGTGTGTGTGTGTGTGTGTGTATGTATGTGTGACTGACATTGAAGTTTACAACATTATAATGTCTCTGAAAAATTGTAAAGCGTGTGGGTACGAGAACATAACCTCAAAAATACTTAAAATTTGCGCCTTAAATCTATGTTGCCCTCTTGTTCATAGAGGTATAATCAATTTATCATTTGTAGAGGGCACCTTTCCAGATAAAATCAAACTAAAAATAGTCAATAACAGGCCAATCACATTAGTGCCCATCTTGTCCAAAGTGTTTGAAAAAGCTCTACAAGTAAGGCTTAATGACTTTTTGACAAAATACGGGATCCTACAGCCAGAACAATACGGCTTTAGAAAAGGTAGCTCAACGACTCTGTCTATAGGCTAGGTAGACTCTGGAGTGGATTGAAGCTTTTTTATCTAATAGGAATAAAACTGACCAAAATTATAAAGGTTTTACATAGAGTCGCATATATGTCATATTTTACAATTAATAATACCGGAGTATTGCAGGGAAGTGAACTTTGTCTACTATTATTTCTAGTGTACGTCAATGACCTTCCACGAGCAACAAAATAAAAATGTTGACAATTTGCAGACGACACAACAATAATAGTAAAGTGTAATAGCAAACAGCAGGTTCTGAAGGTTGAAGCAAATTTAAATAATTTTTGACTGATATAGTTTTTTGGATGGAAAGAAATCATCTTCAAATAAATGTAAATAAAACGAAATTTATGCAGTTTATGTCTTATAATGTTAGTCTATTGCCAATAGATATTAATTATAAAAGCCAAAAAGTAGGTAAAGTAAGTAACAGAAAATTTTACATACATACATCACGCCTATAATCCCTTGCGGGGTAGGCAGAGCGTAAACGGCTATAAAAACGGACATTCATGCCACGTCTGACAATAATTTGAGGGTCATTTGAAATATTGTGTATCACCACAGTGACAGGTTGTCAGCCCATCGCCTAAATTTGCAATACACACCCTCAAGTCCCTTAGTCGCTTCTTACGACACCCACGGGAAAGAAATGGGGTGATGCTTTTCTTAGCCGGCATCACACGGCTTTAAAAAAATGCAAAATTTTAGGCATAAATTATTGACATCATTTGAGTTGGAAGAATCATATAGAGGCTTTTTTTGAAAACTTAAAAAATTTCGCCTAAGGGCGCGATCGGGCTGGTTGTTTGAACATCCACAAAAACTTATCCGGGTGAGGTCCTGCTCCCCACCAAACAGTCAGGTGTAGATTTAATGGCCCCGGGGCCGGGGTACGGAACTACTAGTTGTGCGATAGCATAGACCATGTTGACAGATGTACATTATATAATAGACAAACTTGGAAAACTGTCAAAATTTTACAACTATATGAAGTCCGTGGTTGCTACAAAAAC
Organism: Tuta absoluta; assembly: GCA_027580185.1. Taxonomy (NCBI): domain Eukaryota; kingdom Metazoa; phylum Arthropoda; class Insecta; order Lepidoptera; family Gelechiidae; genus Tuta; species Tuta absoluta. Next base: position 1,333,893 of record JAQAHW010000023.1, on the reverse strand, counting down.
GCCATTGCATTGCACACACCCTGCCCTGACTCCCGATTTAGTATACATTGCTGGATATAACTCAGTTTCAGAGTTTATTGTTGCCAATATATTATCCAGAATTGTATGCCGGCAGGGTAAAGTAGTATAAACCCACTTTGGTAACCAAACCACTTCCTACTTCCTACTATTGCATTAAGTAAATCTGCGCCTATCATAATAGAAAATAATATTATTGAATTACATACCTGTTTTACTAACAAACTGGGTGGAATCTGAATCTTCATCATCAGATTGATTCTTAAAATAGTTGTGATCACTCAAAGTATTCCGATCTGAAACAAAAATAAAATTAAAACATGGTAAACTGTATACAAAACATTGTAACAAGCAAGGGTGTCTACGTGAAGGCGAGTCTTCTGCGGCTGTTTTTTTGTATGAAGTTCTATGCAACCTCGCACATCTAGCCAGCCGTACGCGCCGAGCTTGACGGATTCCCTAGCCAATGATGATGGGGAGTTTGAAAGGATCGGGAGCTTGAAGAGCTGGTAGCCGAGCCAAACATCATAGGCGAAATTAAATCAACACGTGTCCGCTGGCTCGGAAACCTAGAACGGATGGGAGAGGATCGCGCTGTGAAGAGAGCATATGTGGGGAAACCGAATGGCAAACGCCCGGTCGGACGACCTAGATATCGCTGGGCCGACGAAGCAGAAAAAGGCCTTCTGCAGCTCCAGCAACCTGACTGGCGAACGACAGCTCAAGACCGAGACAGCTGGCGATTTCTGGTGTCGGAGGCCAAGATCCTCTTTGGGTCACTGAGCCACCGCAGTAAGTAAGTATTCAATTTATCGCGGGTTTTCATTGCTTAGACTACATTCAATCTGTAAAGATAGAATTGGTCGCCGGGTATTAGTTGCAAAACTAACCCGGTAGATGGAACCGTGCCACGCGCTACTGGCATTAAATACACTTGTAAAATTGGCGGGCAAGCAACGAGCTGCCGTAGCCCAGATTCAAGTCGCAGGTTCAAATCCTGCCCGCGCTTGAAAATGTTGCAAGTTATCAAAAAATGTTTGCCTAACACGGGAGGTGTTTTAAAATTTGGCATTCAACCCCAGGTGAAGTAAGGTCAGGGACCGTTAGTTCTTTATTACTTGGTGCGCTTTTTTAGTTAGTTTGTTGTAATCTGCCTAAGGATATAAAACCACTGACCGGAAATAGCTTTAAGACAAAAGTCACTAATTAGCTGTAACACAATTGTTTCTGAAGTGTAAATGAATTTGTCTTGTCTTGTCTAGCCCACATCATCCCACTGCCGCAAATGATTTAATTAATTATAAAATTTATCTTCGATATTAGTAATTATTTAATGATTAAGTTGATTTGACATTAAAAAATTATGTACATTAATTATTATAAACCTAAATATTTGCACGCTAGCATGCGAGCACATAATGTGCTTACTATTAATAAGATCTTTTGTAACTATGTTCTTACAAATAAACCTTTTTGTTTCTTAATGTAAATATATATTTTTAATTGTTCCTCGATTTGAATTTTTGTTTTTGATTGCCGGGCTCCCCGTCCCCGTGCTTTGTGGGTTACTCCCTCCATCTACTAAAAATGCTATTTGCGTGCAGACAGATAAAAAAAATACCAGACACGAAAAACAGACCGGACAAAAAAGGATACTTTCAGTTTTTATTGTCAAAACTGTGTAGGTAACAATTTTCCTACCCAGTTTTTCTCGTCACGTCGCGTCGTTGTATCGTAGCCCACCGCGTTTTGTTCAATAAAACGTTTATACCAAAAGAGGTGACACGAAAAACGGTGCATGCAATGGCGGCGGACCTACCCTTATCAAAAAGACAAAAATATTAAAGTACTCTGTCTGTGGTATTCAGATATATAGCTCGGTAGCGCTTGGCGGAGGTTTTATTTAATTTCATGAGTTCCACTGCTTCAAAAAGGGTACAGCTTACCGTTTGTAGAGAGCGGTTCACCAAGTTCGATTTCGGCTGCAGAAAACAGCGAAGGATATGAATATCGTAATCTTTTTCCCTCCTGGTCGAACTGCGCCTTATCAAAATGCCGTTTACACACTTTCTTGTTTATCAGTTGGTCTTTTGAGAGTATAATTAAAGAAGGGTTTGTTGGCACAATGAAAGATAGCCACAATTTCCGTAAATAATCGTTTTTGGGGAAACAATATAGTACTTGGTTTTCACGAGTTGAACTGCAATCACCAACACAACACTTTGACACCATGTTGTTGTATTGTAGAGCTGGGCCCTGTACTATAACCGTGATAGGTGACAGGTGACAGGTGACAGGCGACAATTTACAAGTTTACAATTTTCTGTCCTATAAAAATCACAGGTGACAAATTTGTCATGGTGGAAAATTTACAAAATTGTCGAATTGTCACGACAATTTTACATATTTCTGTCCTATAAACATTTTCTCGCGACAGGTGACAGGTGACAATTTGTCGGGAAAAACTTGTAGAATTTGCTTTATAGGACAACAGATTGTAATTACAAATCTACAAAATTGTAGATATGTCATGACAATCCGACACAGGTTATAGGGCAATGTCAAGAATCGAAACAGTACAAACCCGTGCTTTGAATTAAGTTTATTTGTTGAACCGACACCACGACTCGTTACTTGATAAATCAAATACAAAAACATTGAAAATAAATATTATGGAACTAACATCTAGTGAGAGTAGCAGTGAAGATGAGTATGTACTACATCATTATCGGGAGCGTCGCTAGCGGGTATTTAAAGAAAGAATTAACTTTTCGTCAACTATAACGGATTTTAATTTTCGTAAATTTGGTCAAGAATAGTTAATTTATATTTAATTTTAGCTCCATGTTTTTACTTAAATGGAATTTAACTGTTTAGATAAATAATGTCAATAAACCGAGTAAATTTTTAAAGTGATTTTACATCTACCCGTCACTCTAAAAGTAAATGGCAAAATTGTCATAGTAATTTACACATAAATGTAAAAAGTCTACAACAAATTGTCAATATCCGACAGGTAATTTTAAAACTTGTAAAGTTTTATAGGACAGAATCTACAAGTTCACAATATGACTGCTATTTGGCAGTCAACTTTTTACAAATTTGTCGCGTTTATAGTACAGCACTTGTAATGACAATCCGACATAATTGTCAAAATCTGACAATTTTGTCGGATTGTCACGGTTATAGTACAGGGCCCTGGCTGAGCGGAATTCGTAGTCCCTATACTGCACAACAGTATTTTGTACAGCATAACAATGGCTGACAAAGGAATGTACAACACGACAGTGGAATCAATATAAATGTCGTCCTGTGACCATCAATGTACTCCAAGCGCATTCATTCATCGTAGACACCATTCTCAAATCTGCAAGTAGTGATGTTACTTGATAGATATTTTAACATATTTGTATGACTTAATCGATATTATTTTTTGGTCATATAATTTTTATTATTCTTAATTTTATTTAACAGTTTATTCTGCAACAAGACAAAACACCGGACAACTACATAAAGAGAAAACAACACAACAGATACTACTCCTGATATCTGCAAATTCGAATAGGAAGCTACTTGAAATTAGGATAAAACTGCGAGACGTGGTCATACTTGCGTAAGCTGAAGATAAATCTACTGCAAAGGCTTTGGAGACGGTTGAGCTTGGTTAACAAATCTTCAGTGGCATCTGGGTAACAAGTTTCATCCATCATAATAATAATATGTGTTCGCGAGAGGGTGATTTTAGTTTTTCGAAACAAACATGTTGGCGCTTGAGCGAGTGATAAGAATTAAACATAATAATATGAGCAGTCCATCTAAGGTAGCCAGTTGCACATCCAGGTCCTCCGTTCACCCCTCCGTGGGTTGCCTTACATGTCATGTTCAAATAATGAATCGGTAATTGATTATAGCCACATTATGGCCAACACTAGTACATCACTTCATTTACTATGACGTCACTTAGTTTTGATTCTAATAATACCCCTGGACATTATATGGCCGGGCCAGTTATTGAAAGTGCCGTGTAATGCCGGCTTAGTATAGCATCACCTCATTTCTTTTCCGTGGGAAAGAGGCGACTCTTCATCGTAAGAGGCGACTAAGGGACTCGAGGTTGTTATGTGTATTAAAATTTTTAGTAAAAGGCTGACAACCTGACACCATCCATCAGACAGCCATCATTCTCTGAAAGTCTTCCCCTTTGGCTTCTTAGGCGTGCAAAGATTCACTAATAACTCATAGCTGAATGCTACCCACCACCGTTATCAACATAGATACCTGCACAGCATCATCTACTTTATTGACTTGGAATTACTACATACAATGACCAGTTGACACATTTCGCACATTAAACGTGCGAATTAAATGGGAAATTTTCTAGGGATTCTCGAGTGTCATGTAGAGGGCGCCAAGCTTAATTGAAATAACGTTTCTTTACACAAAATCTGTACCACTTTATAAATTATTCTTTATTTTGTGTTTATTGAATTGTTATAGATGTTTTTTGGTTATTTGTTTACTTACACGAATGACACTCAATATAATAGCAAGGCGATAAGTTTATTTTGTATTAAATCAAACAAACATAATTAATTGGTAACGAACACAACGTGAAACGGAACTTGTGACAAAATTATGGCTGACGCCAGCCATATTGAAACGTCAAAATTTCAGTTTAGCACAGCGCCCTCTGGTTTGACATTCAGAACTATCAAGAGAACTGTCAATAGAAAAACTCCCATTTCCCAATCGACGTTTTTAAATTATTTCGTACGACGAAAAATATATTGTACACGTGTTAAAATATTCAAAAAAGGCTCGTCGCCATTGAAAAGTAAAAGAAATATTATAATAAATAAAACATAGAAATGGGAAATTTTCTAGGGATTCTCGAGTGTCATGTAGAGGGCGCTGAGCTTAATTGAAATAACGTTTCTTTACACAAAATCTGTACCACTTTATAAATTATTCCTAATTTTGTGTTTATTGAATTGTTCTTTATTGAATCATATGTTATTTGTCTACTTACACGAATGACACTAAATATAACTAAAACCAAACACATACATATAACATATAACCAAAACTATGGCTGCCGCCAGCCATATTGAAACGTCAAAATTTCAATTTAGCACAGCGCCCCCTGGTTTGACATTCAGAAGTTTCAAGAGAACTGTCAACAGAAAAACTCCTATTATGAATGCCTAAGATAACTAAAATGGACTGCAAGAAAATTGGAGAAAAATCACGGCTTCGCTTGACAATGATATAATGACTTATGTGAACTGACAACATGAGCTTTATAAAAAACATAGATAAAAAGATTATAGGCTCCAGCCAGTTGCCGACAACTCCCATTGCATTTATGGCGTCTATAAAACGTACATTACAAAAACATTGTCGTGCGTAATCGTGTTGTGCAAAATCAATGTCGTGCAATGATGATGGCATGGCATTGGTTTGGTTCCCGATAGTTGCCCTGCCACTGTACTTGTTTGAGTTGTTTGTTACCTTATATATATTTTAGTTCAGATCAAATATGTCTGTTAATGAAATAAAACATGCCGTAAGGATGCTAGAATTCCCACAAAGTGCTAGAGAAGCTATTATTAGAATAGGCAAGTATCATCATGGTATATAATAAACTTTCCACTATTCAGTTTCCAACTCAGCTTCAAAACACTCATGATTTGTTTCCTCAGAGCAAGTGTTGTTGGGCCGTACGGCAAGTGGTTCGAGCAAGCAGCTAGAAATCGCGAGGGATCTGATAGCGGAGTTCGTCTTCTGCGAAACGGACCGGCGCGGCAACCGGAGAGGAGCCGCTGGACTCAACCCGCTTCAGGAACTCCAGCTCATAGATGTGATATGCGACTACCTCTCCGCCTGTACCAATGACGCTACGAAGAATTCCGTGTTTCTATCCCTATTTGACGGCATGGAGAGTCAGAGGCGGCTGAAGATTTTGAGTATTCTGGCCAGTATGGCAGTGTCAGCCTCAAGCACACCTGTGAGTTATTTTTTCAATATGCAAACAAGTCTTTCCCACTAGCTAAAGTGCCTTGCACCAATACTTAATGATTCTATAACTCTATCTTTTTCTGTGGGTCACCTAGTCATCTAATGACACTATAAATATATAACTTTATATCTACCTAGGCTTTATAATTCTGTATTTTTACACGACTGCCCAACCAAAAAACGAGTGTAATGTTTTTAGAGATCATGTATGTATACATGTATGTGTGTAAGTATATATGTGCGATTCATAAGGACTGAAACTTGGTAACCACTAAACAAATTTGAATGGGAATTATATCAGAAGAATCCTTACACTATACCGAGGTAGGCTTTATCTCAGAAAGCAGTCATGCTTTTAAAAATTTTAAATTAGTTTGTTATGCAAAAGCTGACAAGGAATTAAATAGTAGAGTACAAACGTAATCACCTAAAATAAGTGGTCTTATTACAAAAAAGTTAGATAAATGGTTTGAGTATTTGACAGTGTTGTTGGCAGTGTCCCACGCAAAGAAAAGAAGTATTGTAAAATTGTATAGAAAAATATTTTAAACATTGCCTAAAAGTATCTAACTATTTTGTTATAACACGGACATGATTTATAATTTTCAGGTGCTATTAGCAGTAGGAGTGTGGCTCCAACAAATGGGTTGCTCCTCACCGCAGTCACTGCAACTCGTGGAAAACATTATCCAAGATCATTTCTACTTGAACACATCTAACCAGAATTCACTGAAGTCTCTTGCGAATACCGCTCCACAGTTTGTGTCTAACTTCATTACCGCAGTCACTGAGTTGTACATGCATGATGCGTCCGCTGAAAAGTTGCCGCCAAAGAATCTTTTGGAGGTTGTCACTTCTTGGGTAAGGACTACAACTTAAAGTATATTACTTCATCATCTTTAATTAATTTCTTCTTCTCTTCTTCCTCGGGTTGGGACGTCTGCGGAGCTCGCAGACGGGTGATCAGGTCCGCTAGGCGGGAACCATTGCACCAAATTCCCAGATCAATTAATTTACTTACTTACTATTTTTTTTTACCAATTCTAATAAATAGTATGGGAATTCCAAAGTTTCCGTTTCAGTATTTTCAGCCTATATTGCAGGAAAAGAGTTCTCTTGAGCTGGTTCATCCCTTTAAAAGAACAGAATACTTTTAACCTTTGGATACAGACTTATTTTTTAATCAGTTCAGTCATTGATATAAACAACTCTTGCCATGGATATGGCTCCAATATTGCATAAAAGCTGTTATTATTATTATTATATTTTATCAGGCAGGCAGTTGTAATAACTGATGGTGCCTGTATCACACTGTTTATAGTTCACTTTATCTCTTTCCATTTTATATTTTTAAATGTTTATCAAGTTTGTTTTTAAACATATTGGTGTTCTGTGCTGATATGACCTCTTGAGGCAACTTGTTCCAGTTTGCGACCACTATTTGCGAGAAATGAAAAATTTAGTTTTATAAAAGTTTACATAATGAATGTAACCTTAAGAAAACATAAACAATCAGACGCTGGGAAGACGAAATAGTAGAAATGGCGGGAAGAATATGGGCAAGAGTGGCGCTCGAATGAGATGAATGGAAACTATTGGGGGAGGCCTTTGCTGAAAAGCACACAGATAGAGAAAAATAAAATAGTAAAAGAGGGACGAAAAATAATAGAAATCTGAATAAAGGCTTTACTTAAAAAAAAAAAATATATGAAAACATTTCCAGGTATACTCCAATCCTTCGCTGTGCATGTCAGCCCAGCTGAACCCGCCTCCCCTCCCGGTGGGGTGCATCCCGATGGCAGCTGTCACTCCGCTTGCTGGACTCATCAGATGGTGTGCGTTGGCCCCTCTCCTCATTAACGAAGGTATGACTTATGCTTCATGAAACTGCATTTTGTATACTTCTTATGTTGTGTGGGTCACTGGGATGACCAATGATCTGTTGAGCCTATCTGTTTTGAGCGGCCTACTGCTACAATAGTAGGCCTATGATATATTTAAAATTATAAAATCACCTTACTCTGATATATATTTGTTGAGAATGTAGTCTCCCGTTTTATTATAATTTAAATTAAGTGGCTCTTGTTTGTTTAGCTTGAATAGCCTCTGACATGGTTGTGTAACCACCCCCATATTTTAACATTCCCTTTCGAAGTTGGGAGGGATCTTTTTATGGACAATCAGGTGGTTCAGCTTGTAATTACCTAACTAGACTGATTCATAATGGGTACCACACCCGGAAACTTTAGTAGTTGCAATACCCCTGTCAGTGGAATACCAAATTTTATAAGACTTCCCGTGTTAGGTATACAATTTTGGAAACTTACAAAATTTTCAAGCGCGGGCAGGATTTGATCCTGCGACTTTCACATTACTAGTGGCATAAGAATAGATACTATGCTAGTGGCGACGCCCCTTCCATCTGGGCTACCGCAGCTCATTCCTTTGCTCTGCAAGTGTATTTAATGTCAGTAAGGCAATTTTGCAAGTATATTTTAATGCCGTTGCCGTTGTGATACCGGCTTAGAATAGCATCACCCCATTTCTTTCCCGTGGTAGACGTAAGAGGCGACTAAAGAATTTCGAGGGTGTGTATTGCAATTTTAGGCGATGGGCTGACAACCTATCACTATGGCGATACACAATTTTTCGAATGACCTTCAAATATTTGTCAGACGTGGTGTAAATGGCCGTTTTTTGCGGCCGTTTACGCTCTGCCTACCCCGCAAGGGATTATAGGCGTGATATGTGCATGTATTTGTATTTATTTATATTAAATTCAAGCGTTTTTTTTACACCGTATAATATAAAGTAGAAAAAAGCACTCGTTTTTGTTTTTCGGTGTTTTATATACCTATAACAGCCCAAAAAGGCCAAGGCCTGCGCTAGGGCTGGCTATTTTTCTTTTTGTCTTATTAATAAGATATTTTTGTTATTGACTGGCAGTCTCAATACTAATAATATGTGTGTATTTTAATGCCATTAATGCAAGAAACCCCTGTCAGTATTAATTCTTATCTAAACACTAACTAACAAGCCTGTTATACAGATGCTTCCAATATTTCAGACGCAGAAATGGTTGAAATAGAAGTGCCTATGAAGAGGATCAAGCTGGAAGGAGTGAAGGAACCCGTCAAGTCAGCTCTACCCACTAAAGCGCTCACCGAGTCACAGCTGTATGTGAAACTTCAGTTGGGAGTGCTACACGCGCTCAGGTAAACTGTTTACTATACAATTCAACAAAAATTATCTACTCGAATATTATAAAGATATTATTCGAATAGCATTACCCTTATTTCTTTCCCGTGGGAGTCGTAAGAGGCGACTAAGGGACTCGAGGGTGTGTATTGCAATTTTAGGCGATGGGCTGACAACCTGTCACTATAGCGATACACAATATTCCGAATAACCCTCAAATATTTGTCAGACATGGTGTAAATGGCCGTTTTTTGCGGCTGTTTACGCTCTGCCTACCCCGCAAGGGATTATAGGCGTGATATGTGTGTGTGTATATTGTATATTATTATAAAGAGGAATGATTTGAATGTTTGTTTGTGTGTTTGTTTGTTTGAATTGAATAGCCTCCGAAACTACTGGACCGATTTTAAAAATTCTTTTACCGCTTGAATCCTACATTATTCTTGATGAACATAGGCTATATTTAATACGAGAGAAAAATTGGGATCCGCGTGATATTTAATAAAGTATTTACAAATATGTGGTGTAAGGGACAGTCCTCCGAATACTGATAGGCATGCAGACCATGAAACTGACAACTTTTCCATAGGAACATATGTTAGGAAACGACAAAAAATATTAGACCCGCAAAAACGGATATTTACGCCACGTCTGCAATATTTGAGGGTCATTCGGAAAACTGTGTATCGCTATAGTGACAGGTTGTCAGCCCATCGCCTAAAATTGCAAAACACATTAACCCTCGAGTCCCTTAGGCCGTACGCTCGCTCACGCGGTTTCACGCGCGGGACGGCCCGCGCGGGCCAGATTTGACAAAACACAAGATTGGCGCCCCACGCGGCCTGCAGTCACCCGCGCCGCGGCTTCAGCAACCCGCGACATAATATAACCCGTACGAACACGACGACACTTGCCATATTACAACTACCTAGGCACTATGCGCCTTCTAAATTTGGACGGGTAATAATGGCGGCGATGTCAGACCGCCGCGCGGATCCCGCGAGACCGCGCGCGGCCTCACGCGCGGGCTGGCCCGCGCGTGAAACCGCGTAAGCGAGCGTACGGCCTTAGTCGCCTCTTACGACTCCAACGGGAAAGAAATAGGGTGATGCTATTCGAAGCCGGCATCACACGGCACTAATAAGGATTCTAATAGTAAAAGATTTTTAGATCGGTCCAATATTTTCAGAGCCTATTCAATTCAAACAAACAATCAAATATTGCTTCTTTATAATTTTAGTGTAGACACATTGTATTGAATTATTCACTGCAAAAGTGACATACATGCATCAGCCTATTGCAGTCCACTGCTGGACTTGGCCTCCCCCAGGGTACGCCATAGGGCACGATCTCTCGTTTTCGTCATCCAGTCGTTACATTTTAGCCGCCTTTTTAAAGTCATCGATGCAGAACCCTTTAGGTGCTATTCCGAACAGAACGGCCGACAGAATATGCCGCGGCGGCCGACCTTGGCCGCCGCGGCACTACTCAAATCAAATCAAATCATTTATTTGCTCAAAACACGGTGTAACATAGATGGTAAATAATGATTAACATAGATCTTTCATGTTTTGCTATTTTCTAGCATGCAAATCAGGTAATTAAATTGTCAACAATGTCATGATGAGTTAGCATAACTACTGGTTCGTATGGATTTGTAAATATGGGATACTATACGAACCGAGCGGCCGACGACGTCGGCCGCCGCGGCATGTGCAGTCGGCCGCTCGGTTCGGAATAGCACCTTTACAGTAATGTCACACCTCGGACACTGGCGCTCAAATGTATGAATCAAATGCGTTGCTACGCACACAGTCTAAGCTCATGTAGGTGAACGCGGACCATGCTTGTGTGTGTGAGACAACATGTCAGGGTTGCCGCCATTTTGCGTTCGCGAATCGGGAATGCAATGTGCGGCAGTATGAAATGACCTTCGTCGTCGCGTCCTGGCTAGCGTCCTCCGAGCGCGGGTGGGCGGCGCTTGTAGGGGGAGGCAGGGAGTGACCATACTGTACGCTAGTACTATTATACTATGGTAATGTAATTTGTTTGCAGAGCGGGCCGGCGGCTGGGCGGGCCTCCCACCGCCGTGCACGCGCAGCAGCTGGCCGCGCTCGCGCCGCACGTGCACGCACACACACGCGCCCACTCCGACACCGACGCACACGCACACGCTCAACTGCAGGTGAGGAAACACACTCATTCATGCATACAATTACGCCCAGGCCCAACTTTCCATCATTGAAAAATCGGCTACTATTTCCATAGGACATTTTCTTTCTCTTTTTTTTGTGTGGGACACCGAGTCGTCCAACGACCCGATGAACCCTGGTGTCAAGAGTTTTTCAACCGCGTACTACCACTAGTAGGCCTCTGACATGGTTGTGTAACGATCGCCGTCTAAGCAATCATAGACAGCAACCGGGACCGACGGCTTAACGTGCCCTCCGAAGCACGGAACCATTTCTTTTCGGACAATCAGTTGGTTCACCCTGCAATGCATAAAGCATTAAGACGTTTTCGCACCCTTAAATACGAATTGAATTAGTAATAAAAAAAATATTATTTAACAATTTTCGTTATTAAAGACGTGCCCATTATGTTGATGAACCTTTGGGCCCTTCGAGCAACACGGTCTTTCGTCTCGTTCCGACCCGGTTTGGGCCACACTATAATCACGCACCATTTCCCAAATTAATAGATTTTTAAATACTCATTCTTGAAAACTTTTTAGGTAAAAATGTCTACTCATTGCTACTCATCTACTCTATGATGCTAGATTCATTGTTTACATTTATATTTTTGGTTTGTTTTTATCTTCACTGAAAAATGTGACGATTGTAGAAAAAAATGGTCTAAGAATCCTAGATAAATAAATATATTATGAACATGTCATCTCCAAACAATTCAAATAGTGAAAAATCAGGAACTTCTACACCTGTTTCAACAAAATCAAAAAATTCTTCAAAGGGAAGTGGCAAATTAAAACTAAGTATTTGTGATACAAAAAAGTGCAACTACAAAGGCAGTAACAATAGTTTTCAACATGTCTTTGAATTAAATATACCATCCAATTCAAGTCGGACTGATGTAAAAAGATGTTCTACAGATCGTTGCCCTCACAAAACTAATGCTCCTTTATTTGCAACTAATGATGAGCCAATTCTAATTACCTTTAACAGTCAAAGTACCAAAGACTGTTGCACTGAAAATGCATCTGTAGGAGTTAAAGATTTACAAGTTGACCCGTGCGACTGTACTTGCGATTGCTCAATGGGATTCGTCAAAAAGACTTACTGTAAAACTTGTGGTGGTTTTGAAATAGCTGGTGAAGATTGGAAAGACTCGCCTTGTCCTGTTTGTCGCAAATTGACTGGGCCAGGGCAAAGCGGGGCAATGAAATGAAAGAATTCAAGTCACAGTAATAGATAATGGTCAACATAACACCATAATTCAGTCAGGTTATCAGACTTTGTTGGTTGTCTTTATTGAATGACTGAATAAGTCACGAATAAGTAATTGATTTTGGAGCTTCTGTAATAATAAGTCACAAAGAAGTAATTAATTTCTTCTGTAATTTTTTATCTTTCTGTGCATCATTTCTTTCCTGCGGATGTTGTAAGAGGCGACCAAGGAACCCGAGGGTTTCATGTGTGTTACAATTTTAGGCTACAGGTCAACCTGTCACTGTAGTGAGACAAGATTTATCTGAAACGGAGCTCAAATATTTGTCAGATGTTGTGGTGGTGACCTTATTTTTACCTTATTTTTATAGGCATTACATGTCTGCCTACTGCCCTGCATCGGATAAAAGTGTGTTTTGTGCATGTATAATTTTGAGTCTTTAAGATTCTTGTATTAATTCATTATTTTATTCCCAGGATTGCCTGGACAGAATAGGTCAATCTGTTCAAGTGGCGTTGGCTAACGGCTGCATCTACGGCAACCTCAGTAACTTGTTGGCGGTCCTGAAAACATTACCAGAGAACAGACTGCTTCGGATCATCATCAGGACACATACACAGACTATCTGACAAGGGATTTAAGGAATGTTGATGAAAACAGACTTTAAATATCATGTAAATATAAAAAAAACCTGAAGGGCTGACAGGAAACTTAAGGTTTTTGTGTAAAAAATACAAGTGCAAAAATAAATCTAAAAATATTTCAATGGCTGATCTTGTGGGCTGGCTGAACTTGATCCAACCTATGAAACACAACATTTATGATCAAGGAAGAAAAATAATTTATATGAAGGAGCAATAAAAATTTGTATATTTTACAAGAGGTCCATAAATGTTTTCATAGTTTATTTGGTCTGTAGTTCTAATAAAATTTGTGCATTTTCGGAAGCTGGTTGACACCTTAAAATATTTTCAGCAGTGTTTACACCTAAAATTAAGAATGAAAAATAAAATAGTACTGTGATACACTTAATTATGTTTTATTTTAAAATGGTTTAAATCTACGGCTCTGTTTTATCTGCTGTATCTTCTTCTTATCTTCTTCAAACTTCTGTCGGAGTGCCACTATGTGCTTCATTTTCGACTCTCTAATTTGGAAGGTGTAGAAGTTTTTCAATTCTTTTCTTTTATTAGCCTTTTCCTCCTTTGCTAGTATTTTGTTTTCAACTTTTTCAGTTCGGGCGATGCTCTGGACCTTGCCTCGTTTAGTAACAGTGACCCATCCCTCGTCATCTTCCTGCTCAAGCTGCTTCTCCTTTTTCTCAGCCTTTTTCACTTCTTGGTCATACTTCTTCATGAATGTTTCTACTTTTTCTTTCAACACTTTGGATGGTAGGACAGCTTCATTGTATTCATCAATCCATTTCTTCATACCAACTTTTATTGTATGTTTTTCTGAATTCATGGGCTGTAGTTCTTTTAATTTCAAAGCTTTGTCCAAATGTGCAACTTTTTCGAATACAACATATGCAACTCTAAATGCTGGTTTAGGAGCTTCTTGTAGAAACTTCCTCACAGGTTTTTCATCAGTAGCACTGGGTTTTAAAGAGAATTTGACTGACTGTATTGTTCCAGCTGCTTGAAAAGCGTTGGTTATACCTTCTTCATCAGCGTAGGGCGGTATATTGAGGATCAGGAGCGTACGTCCTTCTGGTTTGTCAGGCGTGTGGTCTCTGACTGAATGTTCCTTGAAATATATGGTGTGTGGAGACTCCGCATCTCCTGTAAGCTGTAGTTCCAGAGCTGCAAATAAAGATTGCCGATAAAACCATAGTCGAATACAATATAATATAACGATTATGAAAAGAACCGAAAAATTGTAATGACAATATTTATGAAAAAATACTTACTTTTGAATGAGCTTTTGAATTCTCCTTTTACATTGGTACGTTTAGTAGCTTTCATTGTAGATGATATAGGTAATTTTTATCACAATATTTACATGAAATCAAATATTATCGTGCCACAAAAACTTGAAACAAAACATGTTATTGTAAATTTTTTGAGGTTATGAAATAAATTTGACAGAAGAGTTTTCGTTCAGAAATCTTAAATAATTCGTTTTATCGTGGTAAAATGTGAATATCTGAATAGAGAAATGAAAATTAGAATTTTCTTGAAACATCTTTGAATATTATTGTCGTGCGTGTGTTTGTTCTGTGCAAGAAACACGGGCACAAGTGGCACAGGCACATATACAGAAACTTTTTCAAAATTGCTCTTTTTTCGTTTAGAAATCATGTTTAGGAATAAATTTGCTTCTCTATGAATTTTTTGCCAGAAGTGACAGTTGCTCTACAACTTTTGTCTATGGTATTTACTAGTTGTGACTGTCAGATTGTTCAACGTCTGTTTTTCTCGTATTTTGTCGTAATTTTACGGCCATGTGTGGTGATATTTACGTGCCGAACAAAAGTTTGAGTGATGCTGTCTACGACAGCAAATAATAAAGTGAAAAACCCAAAAGGTTCGGAGGCAGCAGACGTTCCGGAACATGAGGATATCGCGCACGAAAACACAACTGGTGATAAGGTCAGAGGTTATGTTGGCTCTTTCGATGCATCGTCGTCGTTCGGCGGGCCCCGGGACGGCCGATACCGGGGCCGCGGGAGGGTCACTGAGTTTCGTAGCACCCGCGGTGGGCGAGGTTCGCGTGGTCGAGGCGCCTTCCCGTTTCGCGCCGACCGCGACCCTTCTGACCATTCCTACAAGTATCACGAATCGCTAGCCACTTCCGGCAACGACGCCTGGCCCCAAGGAAGCACCAACAAGTACTACGAGCGGTCTGAGCTGGCCGTGAACCTGCCTGAAGACCCGCGCATTTCTAAACTCCTGCGCCGCTTGTGCGCTGAAGTGGACGTCGAGAAATCCCTCGTCATTTGCAGCAAGCTACAAGACGCGGTGATGATGCCAGAAAACGCCAGATACATTCGAAGATCTTATGACATTCTTGTGGAGTCATTATTGGATGTATTGTATGATGCGCCCGGCCCTGAGACTAAGGAGAGTGCAGCTGTTGTCCTGGGCAGGATTGGGTATGTGATGGGCCCTGATTTCCGCAAACACCTGGACTGGATTGCTGCAACATACACTGTTCACAACACTTCAATAAAACATCTACTGACACTCTCTTTTTCTGAGACATTTCAACTTGACTACCAAACACCTAGTTTGAGTGACTTCTCTGAGATGACTTTAGAAAGACTTCAACTTATAATTGAAGGTACAGATTCCTCAGATGTTTTCATGGCTGCAGTAAATGCTATGATTATCTTGTCCAATTCTTATCCAGACAATTTTGCCAGCCACTTTGTGGATACTGTGGATATTCTGGTAGGCTGGCATGTGGACAATGCCCAACCAAAGAAGATCAAAGATTTTGCTCTTCAAGCTCTATTTAAACTGAGCCGCCACTGGCAAGCAAATGTCGCCTTCTCAGTCAATTTGCTCAATCAATTTCTAGAAGATATGTTGGCATATTCAAATGATATGGACTCTAACAAAACTGATGAAGGTTCCGAGTCAAACTCAGTTGATGATTGCAAACAAAAGATAACATCATTTCTGAATGTATTCAACACTGTTGTGAAAAGTTTGGGAGGTCTTTTGAGCCCGTCATCATCACATATTGTGACATGGTCCTTTTTGTCCGATGCTATGTCGAAAGTACTCCATGTATTAAAAAAGACCTTGAATGCTGACACAGATACAGATTTGATATTGGCAGGGAATGAGAGTATAATGCTGCTACTAAAACACCTGCAGGGAAAAGCAACATCATGCTCATCAGCACTCTTTGCACTGATTTCCATGCAAATGGCTAGCTATCTGCACATTGATGAAAATGTTTGCCTCAGTATCATCAATTTAATTTCAAAAGTGATCAAAGAAATTGCATCCAACTTACCAATAGAGTTTATCACCCAGACAATTGGACCCAATTCTTTGCTGCGTCCCTTGCGCTACTCAAACAGTGCTCAAATACAAGAAGGAGTTATGTCTGTTTACAGTAACTTACTGAACTTGAAGAACATCCCGCTTTTGCAAGAAGCATACAAATATGTATTGACTGATATACAAAACTCATATTCTGTCATAATACCTGATATACAAATAATTCAAGCAGAATATTCTGAAACTGTGACAAAGGATGATGCTGAAAAAAATGTTATCTTCTACCTACAATGTTTATCAGAACTTGCAAATGCAAGCAATTCTATTATTGGAATGTGGGCCTTACAACCAAGCATTTTAGAGATGCTTGCTGTCAAAATGTGTCCACATGATGAAAACTTGACTAAAGAAAAACCAGTATTGCAATATGCCATTCTGTATCTGCTTTACTCACACTGCAAGAAGAATAATCACTTTATTGCTTCAAGTGACTTAGTAACCAACACCCAGCAAAGGGCAAGTGATATATTTGGCTTATCCAACCTCAGTTTGGGAGATGCATCAGGGTCCAGCCCCACTTCAGGACATCTTGCTGTCATATTAAACACATTGAGCATTGTACTTGTAGAAGATATAGCCAAAGAAATACTACTCCTTGTGCTGAATTGGATATCAGACATATTTATTCAGCTGGACAAATACTTGCATATTGTGAGCATGTCTAAAACATTTCTTGTGTTGGTGACTAACATGCTATCACTGGCACATAATTTTGAAGATGACATAGTTTTGCTTGTGATGAAGAACTGCCAACTTCTGCTGAGAAATAAAAGCTTGACCTGGAATATTATGATTTTGAAAAAAATATCTGTGATTTGCATATTGCACATTGACAACCACAACAAGACTCTTTCCAACATCTGCAAACAGTTGCTGTTTCAACTGCCGTGGGATATTGTTCAACTGGAATTAGACAAGCAAGTACTAAAAGTTTTTGCAAGTAGAAAAATGAGTCTCAGTATCCTAAATAATGATTCAAAAGTGAACTCCTTCAAGGAATACTTAATGAAAGGATCCTTTACGACATTGTCCAATCAGCATTTCAAACTCATCATGGACTGTCTACTCCAATTGACGCGTGACGAAAAAACGTTTTTGATTGATGCATTCCTCACAACTTGGCCATTGCAGTCGCAAGATTCTGATGAAAACAACTTACTCTTCTTCCGGCAATGTGTGACGAACTTTTCATCAATATGCATCGGATGGGCGTTGTCAGAATTGGCACAAACCACCGTGTCCTTAAAACTAAGGACAGTTCTGGGAAAGCCACAAGAAACATTTATGAAAATCGAAGGAGCGTTAAAAGGCATTGCCCGTGAGACTTCGTCCATGGACACAAAGTACATAGCCAATGACAATGAAAAACTACTAGATATTGTGGTTAACGAGCAGATGAGAGCGCGCTGGATTACAGAATTCATGATGTTCTTAGAGAAGTATATTTACAACGCAGCTGAAGGCACTGCTACTGTGTTGCCTACTATAAGCAAGCCCGTCAAGACGTTCTTTCACACTAACTGGACGACATGCAGAGATTGGTTGACGAGAGTACGTCCAGCAGCACTCGCTGTCAGCTTATATTCGGGACACTTTGGCGCGGCTATATATCACGCTTCGCTAATATTGCAAACCGCAGCAGCTTCAAATACTAACATTGATATCGAAGCTATCACTATGAGCGTAGCTCGGGCGCTTATAAAAATTCACGAACCGGAGGTTTTGCATGGTCTATACGTCTGGATAAAGCGCACGTTTGACAAGAAATTTCTATGGCTGAAAGGTGCAGCAGAACAAGCAAATTCTCGTCATGAGCATGCCATTGAGTTTTATAAGAAACTAAAAAAAACACAGGCAGACAAGATGGAGTCAGGAGATAAACCTCATACAGATTTACGCAGCACAAAATTCATCGACGAGCAGATAATGGAAAGTTATAAGCACATACAGAGTTGGGAAGAAATGCAGGAGTGGAGAGACAATGAAAATCAAAACAAGAAACAAAACTCGCAGTGGGATTCCTTTACTGCCTTAAAGATGTTTGATGATAATGGCGACATCCCCCCTGATCTGTGCAATTGGGACATTCTTGATAATCATTCAAACGAAATTCCAAAGAATGCATGTTCGTACCAGGGAATCATTAACAAAATTGAAATCTCATTAGTTGGTACAGCTGTTAATTTGTACCACACAAATTTTGTCGAAAAGTACGATGGAGTGATAAAAGATTGCGAAACTTTACTTAACTCGTGTACCGAAGAGCTGTCTAGAACAAGCGCGGTTCATTTCTTGAAAGAAATTGCTGTATTACAACTTGCAAACCATGGACTGAAAAACGTGATCAAAAACGGCAAACTCGTTTCAAATCCTTTTAAACCATCTGCAATCAAGGACAACAAATATGGCACCGATCTTAAGAACTTAAGCAGAATAATGTGGTGGCATCAATACTTTACCAAACTGAACATGACTGAAGAAAACCTGTTCTACGGAGAATGCATACGGTTAGATGTCATTAAAAGCGCTAGAAAGAATGGTAACTTGTCCATGGCCAGGAGAGAGCTTTTAAAGCATTTTAAACAGAACTCGTCGTTCCAGATGTGCTTAGGAAACGTAAGCAACTTGAACGAACTAGGTGATGTTCTGCTCATGTCCCCAAATACCTATGATTTAGATATCTGGACCTTAAACAATGCAACGGCTATGACAGAGCTTTGCAAGCTTACTTACTCCAAAGAAGACACAAGAACTTCTGCTATTAACCTTTGTGCTAACATTTCACTCAGTTTCTCTCAAAGATTGGCAATGGGTGAACAAAGCTATGAGCTCCGCGAGAAAGGCACTCGAATGCTATTGACTCTCTCAAAATGGGTGCAGATGCAAAATGAGAATGAAAACATCTTAGAAATCGATACACCATTGACGAAATTGATATCTGCTTTGCCGGAAATCGGCTTAGTAGACAATAACATCTCTGAAAACGTCATTCCCATGACAGACTCTGCAGTTGGTAAGTTACTGCAATTCGGAGTAAATCAATGCCCAGGCTTAGCTAAGGCTTGGGCAAATTTTGCCGCATGGTGTTTTAGATGGGGCCGCAAAATGGTCGAGTTCAGTTCCAAAACTCGAGAACAGCTTACTGAAAATGACAAACTTCAAATAGAAAGTGTAATGATTGGATGTTCACCACAAGACTTCGAAGCTGTTTGTGAAATCCTATCAAAGACAAAAGCTACTTGCGATGATGAGGACATTGATTGGAATGAGATAAACACATCGGAAATGATAGAAAGCCAACTGCGCACAGTGCCTTCACTGAGCAATGCTTTCCCGGAACATCTGGCTCTGCTAGTTGACATATGGCGCCAAGCTCAGAAAAGAGTCTTTTCCTACTTCGAATTATCGGCTGATGCTTACTTCAAGTTCCTGCAACTAATTTGCTCTTCCGATTATATCAATCATAGCGGAGAAAATGCTGTAGTCAATGCAACTTTGCGGCTTCTACGTCTAATAGTAAAGCACGCCATGGAATTACAAACCGTTCTAGAATCAGGTTTGGCGAACACTCCTACACAACCTTGGAAAGTTATCATCCCGCAATTATTTTCGAGGCTAAACCATCCCGAAACTTACGTAAGAAAATGTGTTTCTGACCTGCTATGTCGTCTGGCAGAAGATACTCCCCATCTGATTACATTCCCTGCTGTCGTAGGCGCTGTAGAAAGTGAGCAAAGTGATTTGAATGAACTCGGCGTAGTCAAGTCTTATCTATCAACTGACACTGGCAGCGGTGATGACAATTACGAACTGGATGATGCCGCAAGTGAAAAAGTAACCAACAATGAATTAAACTCGTGCTTCTTAGATATGGTAGAAACATTAGCAAAACAAGCACCGAAAACTATTCTTCAAGTGAAATTGTTAGTCAAAGAGCTGCAGAGAATTAACCTTTTATGGGATGAACTATGTCTTGGGACACTTCTTCAACACCATTCTGATTTTAACAAACGTTTATCACAACTGGAAACTGAAGTAACTAAAGTGAAAAACAATGACAATCTCTCAGCTGAAGACAAAGAGAAATTAATTAAAGAAAAACATCGCATCATTATTGAACCAGTGGTGTATGTATTAGAACAGTTACACCAAGTGACATCAGCTAAACCTGAGACACCGCACGAAGTAGCCTTCCAAACAAAATTCCAAAATCTAATTGTAGAAGTGATTGATAAGTTAAAGAATCCTACTAATCCAGAAAAACCTACTGAATCATGGGCACCTCTGAAGCAGTTACAAATAAAACTGCAGCAAAAAGTAAACAAAAGGGCTGCCTATATCCTGAAGATGTCGGACATTAGCCCAGTGTTAGCAGAAATGAAGAATACAGTCATTACAATGCCTGGAGTACACACGCATCAGAGAGCAACAAGAGTAACAATCAAGTCTGTTGAAAATAATGTTGCTATACTTCCAACCAAGACTAGACCAAAAAAGCTTGTTTTTTACGGTTCAGACGGTAAAGCCTATACATATCTGTTCAAAGGGCTTGAAGACCTACATCTTGATGAAAGGATAATGCAACTGCTCTCAATCACGAATACAATGATGGCTCGTGATTCTGAAAACAATGACAATCAGACCTACAGAGCTCGTCATTACTCCGTCATACCTTTGGGTCCCCGATCTGGTCTGATCAGCTGGGTAGACAACGTAACTGCTTTGTTCGCCTTATATAAGCGTTGGCAAAATCGAGAGGCAGCTATGATATCGGCCAAAACTAACAAAACTGTTAATGTGTTGCGTCCATCGGAGCTATTTTACAAGAAACTGAATCCCCTGTTGAAAGAAGCTGGTATTTCGACTGAGAACCGAAAGGAATGGCCCGTGTCGATCCTCAAACAAGTGATGCAAGAGTTAGCTGCGGAGACGCCTAAAGACTTGTTGTGTCGGGAACTGTGGTGCGGTAGCGTAACTCCAGAACAATGGTGGCAGACGACTCGCCGCTATAGTTACTCCATAGCCGTCATGAGCACGATCGGTTACATCATCGGACTTGGTGATAGACATTTGGACAATGTGTTAGTGGACTTGACGTCTGGTGAAGTGGTGCATATAGACTACAACGTGTGTTTCGAGAAGGGGAAGACTCTGCGGGTTCCCGAGAAGGTGCCTTTCCGGATGACGCCCAACTTGGTGACAGCACTCGGCGTGACGGGAGTTGAGGTGAGTCATGCACCTATTTATTTTCTTCAAGTTACGAAAGTATTTTCTTTTATCATTTATTTAATAGTAAGAAATTTACATTGTCAGAAGTATAAATATAAATAGGTACAGTGTACAAAAAATTCATTCGTAGACATAGTTTACAAAACAATAATATAAAGTGAAATAAATAAAATGTAAATAAGTTCACTCGTCAATAAATTCTTTTACGCTATAGTAGGCTTTTTCAGCCAGGAAGCGTTTGCATTTATTAATAAATACATTAATACTCGTAGCTTCTCGTATGTACTATGGAAGTTTATTGAATATCTTTGGCCACGTGTGTTGAGCTATAATTTGACTGTCTTTTCTTATGCTATCAGACACGACACTGTTCTAAATTGAAAGTCGTGAGTCATGATAATTTAACTATGAATCATATTTTAATATTTTGTTTATGTCAACGTGACCTACTTTAGTTTAAATCATATCGCGTACCCACTTACTTACGAACTGATTGTCTGTGCTATATTTCTAGTAATGACTCATTAACTTCTACGTTAACCCTCAATTATCAATTCGCATAAATACGCATAAAATCATAAATTTACTACGTATTTCACAATATTATTTTCTTCTGTTCGGTTCTTTGTATTTCGTCTTTGGTTCGGTTGCATATGTTTTGGTTCAAACAACGCCATCTATGATTTTTGTCCTGCTCTACCTACAACATACCACGAGAAGGTCGGTCGAACGTACGTTTAACCTTGTTGTCGTCATATAACTGAAGTTTTTGTCACGTTTCATAGATGGCGCTACTAGTGTAAACTTGTTGCATGGCTTGGAATAAAACACGCTGCACCATCATTATTTAATATAATTTAATTTTCATATACACATACATCGAACATTTTTAATTACAATTAAGTATACCATTTAAACATCTCAATGTAGTTGACAGAAAACTCTCTTTATTTATATTAAAATTTCTTTATGGCAGGAAACTCATTAGAATCTTTCAATAAAAATTCAACAATAAAGCTTTTAAAAACTTGAGCGTAGAAGGTACCTAGATGCGAAGAGGGGTACCTAAACTAACAACTTTAAATCCTAGAAGCGTTTCACGTTTCCCTCAAACAACGTTTGTGAACGTTCACTTGATTCACGTCACTACACTAAGTCCGGAGTGCCGTTGGCGCTTTTGGCCCGGTGCACTGGAGTAGGTCCGTCTGGGGCGTACGACGGATTCGCATCGCCTCCCTCGCCGTCGATATACCCTGCATTCTCAATGATCCGACACCTGGACGTGTCGGTTTCTCTTTCCACATATAGCAACCTTGCGGGACGTCCACCGCCGAGGTTAGATAAAGCGCTGGGGGCGCTGGACCGCGTGATGGAGCCTTCTCTTAAAGCCACTGAGCCTCGTTTCCTCTCCGGCGCTGGGGAGCCTCTATACTCCGAAGTATCTGGTCGTTTGCATCGCAACAGCTTAGCGAAGGCCGCTCTGAAGCCTGCGTTCTTCCATGCGTAGATCAGAGGGTTGATGCCGGAGTTGGACATGGCGAGTGATGACGTCAGACGATACGCCACAGGGTTGTGAAGAGCCTTCACAGGCAGTGTCTGCGCGCATGCCACCACCACGAATGGCATCCAACATATTGAAAAGGATCCCAGGACTAGAAGGACCACCTGAAATTTAAGAAAAATAAACTAAATTAATGATCGCACATTAACCTAGGAGTAATTTATGTAGCTGTGAATTTTCTTTTCCGCTTGAATTACTTTACATAATCTTCTTCACTTTTTCATTAATATTCAGAACTTTTTCCATGTACCTATCTCTCTTCAAATTTTCAGTGTCTATGTTTGCTTCAATTTACGTAGCATGATACGCATCCAGCTCGTACTAATAATCAAATTTTCGCCCTGACAGTCTAATTTACATCAGCATCAACAACTGTTCGTTAACAAGCTACATATTTGAAGAACGGGTGTTGCTTCGTGCGCTTCATCTAACAAACAATATTAATAAGCTACTGACATAACAAATTATAAAATAATAAATATCCTTATGTTATTTAGAGGATATCCGAAGATATAAAAATAAGCTGTGGCTAATCCAGTTATAACTGCACTAGACTGGTTGTGAGTGATTTACTATTATAGTATATTTAACGTGTCGTGCGATATGTTATATCGCAAACTGCCTCAATTTATAGTAATTATTTTGACGCTATTATCATGGTGTGATGCAGTGATATTACTTGTCAGAATCACGTATAGGTGAACTAAAGTAAACTTTAAAAATTTCATGTATTGACCATACATTGCATGCAGAAGCGTTGTATAACTTCTTATCCTACACTGCGTTTACAAAAATTGATTTTCTAGCCACAACTTAGACCAGCAACTTCCTTACTTCTATAAGTTACTGCCAGCAGTACCTGTATGCTCTTCCAATCGTTGCCACCGGCTGGGCAGCAGGTGTTGGCTCTCATTCTTCTAGCGTGACAGGTCGCCTCGCGCCATATACGCCAGTACAGTATGAACATCACCAGCCAGATGAGCGAGAACATTGGCACCAGGATCAACGTCGTATATCTCTTTGGCACCACCTGTAATTGTCAAAAAACCTTTGTTAAAACATGGGTCGATCAAATTTACTTACTAAGCAGCCAAATCAAGAAAAAACTTTTATGTGTTAAGTGGATGATTCGTGCATTCCTCAGTGGTCGTGACACAAAACTGCTAGAACTGGAGCAGATGGTGAAGCTGTAGCTCTCCATGGTCACTTCCCGACTGTCAAGAATGAGGCATCGACGATTCAGGACAAATAAAATTCAATCACATAAATCTACGAGGTCTTAGAGATTTACTTAAACATAAGTCTTGCACGATCAGTCTGAGATAAATCTAGCTGGTGCCCGCAAACTTCGTTTCGCCTAGCCAACAGAAGTGGCACATCGTGGTAAACAACTTATGTCATAAAACCATTTTCGTATCTCTTATAGTTTAGTCGTACCGCTGGTGTTAGAAAAAAGGGCTTCTAAATAGTATCAACATAATTATCGTAACCGTGGTTCATAATGTTTAAATCATCAAACATAGATTAACAATAACAAGACAGTGCCATTTGTCTAATAATATTACATTATTTCGTGTTAGCCTAGAGCAAACAAGTGCTTCAGATTCAACTAAAACTTATCATGTAGTTAGACTTGTGTCCCCAAACTCGTGTCTGAAGTCTCAACAACTTAGTACATCTCTGCAAGCAGCTGTATGTTAAAAGGTTAAAACATTTGCGAGTATTTAAATTGTAAATTTTAAAGTTAGATGTCTTGTTACATTATCCTGAACAATCTTAGCTTTCTACAGGTTCTACTACACTTTATGATAGACAGAATGAAATTTATTTATCTATCTATCTAGCCTTATACCAATATAGTTAGATATCTCTAGTTTAAAAAAACATTTTTATTTTTTACAGTCAAAAAGGTTCTTGAGCCAATCAATCACGTGGTTTTCTAAAGCAAATATGTGTCCAGGATCTCTGCTGTATTTACGTGAAGGACATTTAAGAAAGTATCCTATCTTCTTTTCGTGTGGGACACCGAGTTGACGAACGACTCGATAAACCCTGGTGTCACGAGTTTTTCAACCGCTTACTACTACTACCTAATAGCAGGAGCCTCTGACATGGTTGAGAATCATAGAAAGCAACCGGGATCGACGGCTTAACGTGTCCTCCGAAGCACGGAACCATCTTTCTTAGGAACAAAGTGATAATATCAACTTAGTTAGTGCACAACCGGGAATCGAACCGGAACCTTTGCACCGCAGGCAGTCGCACTACCGTTGCCCCACATCGACCGTATTATCCTATAGGAATTATGATATCAGCATTATCATTAACGCCACTGTATATTATTAACTAGCTATCGTGGTGTTGGGATAAAATAATACGATAAGAATATTACTAACTAATATTACTATGTGCTATCTATCTGATATCATGACCGCTGCTAGGTGGCTTCTGAAATCCAGGGTTTTCAATAATTTCTGAGCACAATCCTGTGTGGATAATGAGAATGACAATCTCCAGGTAATTAATGAAATACAATTAACTTTATTAAATGTAGAATAGTACTATCACTTATTTAAGTCATGCATGACCCGTCATTGTAAAATAATAAATGCGCATAACACAATTTACTTCTTTTTATAACAATTTAGTATTGTACTGATAGAAAACCGGCTCGGGCGGAAGGAAAATTTATAAATATAGGCACTCCCTCGGGGTTGGCCAGGTTAATAACTCTGCATGTAACTTGCCACAACCACCAGTAAACGACATTTGTTTTAAATTGAAATCATGTTTTTCAATCAGTGTTCTTTACATGCGTATAAATAACCTGATGGATATGGTCTTCAGACAGAGTAAAGAGTGCAAAAAACGTGTTAAACTAGCCGGATCAAAATATGAGGGAAATTTTAAGGTAATTCAATCAATTAATAATTCGATTGTTTAAAAATTCAGATGAATCAGAAGAAAACATGTTGTGCCGACCTCAAATAAATTAGTATGAGGGTAACTAGATGATGATATCTACACAAATATTATAAAGAGGAAATATTTGATTGTTTGTTGAATTGAAAAGTCTCCGTAAGTATTGGATCGATTTAAAAAATATTTTACAATAACAATCCTACAATATCCTTGATGACAATAGGCTATATGCCGGGAAAATGTCTTATTCCAGCAGGAAAACGGTTAGTAGCAGGTAAAATTGCTGAGCAGGCCGCTAGTATATTATAAGTAAAGCCGCTACTAGTAGTAGGCGGCTGAAAACTCTGACATCAGTGTTCATCGTGTCGTTGGCCGACTCGGTGTCACACACGAAAAGAAAAAGAGATAGTAAAGCCGTTACCATATGCATCTCGCAAGCGACGCCCTCGTGCCAGTCGTTCCAGAACATGGGGATACAGCTGATGCAGAGCGCGACGGACCAGGTGGCGCTCATCAGAAGTCGCGTCACCACCTTCGTCATGTACCGGCTGTAGTGCAAGGGG
This sequence comes from Tuta absoluta, assembly GCA_027580185.1. Taxonomy (NCBI): domain Eukaryota; kingdom Metazoa; phylum Arthropoda; class Insecta; order Lepidoptera; family Gelechiidae; genus Tuta; species Tuta absoluta. The sequence goes on along the minus strand of JAQAHW010000023.1, from coordinate 1,306,966 downwards.
TGCACTATCGCTATGTACCTGGAAATTACAAGACTCATGTTTTACTGGTTGATGGAATAGGTTGTTTTATTACATATTATTTATTTGGCGAGCTTCTAACAGCTTCAATCATCTTGCTAAACAGTTTGATTTCGATTCGACAGATTGCGATTCGGCGAGACGACATATTTATCGTTCATTCTTTGGCGATGATCGTCATGATTAGTTTATGTATAAATTTGATTATTTGGTTTATTCTGTCGCTAACCAAGCTGGTTTTTCGGGTATAACAATGTATTGTTCTCATTTCCTGAACTGTAAATTAATTATGTTAATTGTGTTTGTGTTGTGTACTTCTTGGTAATAGTGTTTACGTAAATGCTTTTTATATTTATACAAATATCTAGTAGTGAAAACCTATAATTGGCTTTCTGGCTTTACTATTGATGTGTAAAATATTATAATAGCTGTTGGTTTTCCAAAATAAATAAAATACATCAGTCTAATGCAGTTTACTGCTGGATGTAGGTCTCCCCAACGGTACGCCATAGGGCACGATCTTTCGTTTTTTCTTATTATTGTACAACAATATTGACACATCAGTCTATTGCACTCTACTGCTGGACGTAGGCCTCCCCCAGGGTACGCCATAGGGCACGAACTCTCGGTGTTTTATGATTATGATACAAAAATATTGATATTCGGCGTAGCTTATAGACACCCAAAATCAGAGGCATCACTTGCGTTTTACCGAACCTGTAAGAACATTTTACGTCATTCATTTAGGCTAGCGCCACATCTGCGCAACGTACGGCGCCGAACCTTCGGAATGTACGGCGCCGCACGTTCGGCTTTAGTTTCGCGACACATCTGCGGAACGTACGGCGCCGCACGTTCGGCTAAATGCGGCGTCTTGTTCAGTGCGCTACGCGACGGAAAGTGACGTTGCCGCTCTTCACTACCAACTATAGACCGCGCGCCGCAATCAGTGTTGCCAACTCCCAAATCTAGAATTATCGGATTTCGGCAACTAAATTATCGTAAAAATCTTTTTCATTAATTTCAAATAAACATTTTTCTTCAAAGTTCAAAGTTCAAAAGTTTATTCGCGGTGTTTATCAAATAAAAGGCATCGTATGGCTGTACAATTATTTACTATAAATGTTTTAAAAAAAGTAAAATCAACGATAACAATCTAAATAATTTACATATAAAAACAACCACTACAGTAATAATCTACAGTCTATCTGATGGCTGGCGGTCCCTGGTGGCAACACGCACGTTCGTTACGCCCGCTGCCCGCCGAACTTTCGGTCGCGCAACGCGTCGCGTGATGTGTCGCTTGCTATGCAAAATACATTAAATGCGTTTTGGCTGAAAGAACAGCCCGAAGGAAGGTTACGCACTACGCAGAACGCGGCGTAATGTGTCATAGATAACTTGAAATACACTACGAGCGTATTTAGCGGAAGGTTCGGCGCCGTACGTTCCGCAGATGTGGCGCTAGACTTAGGATCCTTCATTTTCAGTTTTCGTGTTCTGCTGACAGTTTATTCGACAAGCATCAAAATTAAACACCATGCCATAATTCAATAATAAATCCAAGAGTCAGCTGAGTTCAGTCACGTGATATTTCGTATTCCACAGAAACAGATTCCGTGCGTCTCATAGCGTGACTGACTTGGTACCTGCTATTTTTGTACTTTTATTCCTTCGATTTCAGTCCTAAAGATATAACATAGACTTACCTATCTACGGCTATTGCGATGATGTTGTAAATGGAGGCGAGGCACGCCAGTATTATGAGGATGAACCGCATCAGGCAGGACCACTTGATCTTGCCGAATTCGTTGTCGAGGTAGAAGACGAGGTGGTAGGGCAACGTCAGGCCCACCATGAGGTCGGAGATGGCCAGATTGAGCACGAACTGGTTAGAGACGAGGCAGGAGAGGCGGCGGGATAGCGTCACGGCCATGATCGTGAGCGTGTTCCCGCTTATAATGAGCACGATCAGCGCCCCGTCGAGGATGCTCCACGTCCAGTAGTTGTACAAGTCCGCAGCCTCCCGCGTCTCGGTCGCATTCCACCCCCAATCGCTCTCGTTGCCGAGCACACCGTCCATACCATCGCTGGCCGCGGTCGCCAGCGACCCCCACTCTGAGAAGTTCGACGTCGTGTCGTATTTATTAACACATCTTAACTTTTACTCTGACACTTCACTCGCGATATGTCCGAGTCACGTAATGAAGTCACTTGTTCGCGGCACATTTTCGATTCACGTTTGCGTCCGGAGTTCCGAGTATCTGCAATGAAACAGTTTGTTAGGCAAATTAGTGGTGAATGAAGGTTGCATGTGTGTTGTGCGGAGGGAGCTACTCTTGAATGCATAGCGCGGCGCGTGCCGTCAGGCGGCGGTGGCACGACGCCCCCGCCAATTACTCGCGGAGACCCTACTTCGCGCCTTTTTAAATCACATTACCAACTTTTTCAGGGGATCGCAACTCTGCCACTGCTGAATTATTTATATCTTCAGTATGAAACGAGCTTTGTCTGTCTGCAAGCGAATCGATCACCACACCTATAAATGAATTATTTCCAGACGCCGAAGGCCACGTGGGGAGGGTCATAAAGTCAGTTGCATATAAGTAGCTATTATCCAAGGCAAAGTCCTTAAACAGATTTAAGCTAGTCTCATTTGTTGGTCTCGTGGTTTACGAAACTACCATTATAATCTTTTGATATTGTAATTTGGAAGTTCTTTAAAAACAGTTCTATTCTCGTGTGCAGATTGATGATAAGTTTCGGTAAATCTATTGTTGTACAAAAATTAGGATTGCCAGTGACGTAAATGGTTTTGAGATTAATGGAATGGGAATGTTTTAAAGAAACTTGGCTCTTGATTTTAGTTAAATTTATTCGTAAAGCGATTGTTAGTTGATGAAATATTTAGAGCCTTAGCATCCAGCTCTGGACAGCAGCTGGCGCATCTGAATTTCAAATATGAACAGATCAAAGAGCTAATGAACTCGCTAATTTATTAAACAACACTTTTAGCCCCCTACTTATGTCCTTCGCCTTCTCTCTTATGCGTCTGTTTCACTTGGCAATGATTTAAACAACCAAATATGTAATTCAAACAGTCTCCAGCCTCATGAAAAAAAGATTACCTGCTCAATTTATTCCACGTGTATGTTTTTATGGTGACGTTAAAAGTTATACGACTGCTTATGTGTAACAAAAACTCTACCCAGAAACGTGTAACGGTTCGTCACCTTGAGTTTCAGATGTACCCTAAAAGGGCTAAGTACTAACCTCCAAATATATTCCGTAGGTCAAGTGAGTAATAAAATTATACTTCCATTTACTCCGATTTTAGTTGAGCGTTCAATGCTAATTCGTACCGGATAAATACGTTACTGCGGCATGTTTTGCCCAAATCTTTATGGCGCTATGCGGACGTATATCGATTAGTTCGATGCAAAATTTCCAAACCTTCATTACAAGGGTCAATGCACCAGTCATGCAAATTTGTATTTGCCCAATGACACTGTTTACGTGAACGAGAAAACGGCACAACAGCCTATCTCGGATAGAGGTCAAATCGCGTGGAAATTTGTACCGCGCAGAGACGCGATCAATTCATGTTCGATTACTTTGGAGGATTTATGCGTAGCGCTTCTGGGGAATACTAATTTCAGCGCTTAGCTTTACTATACTAAATATTTACTAGAATACCAGTAAATGTATTCGTAAGCTCTAAACAGGATCCCTTAAGCTAAAAGCTAAAGTCCATGTTGAAGTTTTTAATCTCGAAATCGGATTGCATTGTGGTGGAACGTCAAATGAGGAATCGGGATTATTAGGGTAGCGTTCAGACAGTTTTGATTAATGAAACAGCCGGCTGGAATAGGTTCGATTCGTTCGCTTTGTGCACTCATCGCTGTGACATGTTTGGTAATCGGGGTGCAATCTAATGTGACAATTTCGCTACGATGTATGTTCCATTACTTTGTCCACGGCATAACTGATCGACGTTCAAAATGTTTGAAGCAAGTTATGAAATATTTTTTTTCAAATTTACACGCGTAATGACAATAGCTCGTTCATTTCATAACTTAAATTTCAAGTAAACGTAAATTTTACACCACTTCCACGTATATATTAGGATTTAATTATTTCAGGAGTCTGTTCCTTAGAGACTACCTTGGTAATCTTCCTGAAGTTATTCAAATTTAATTTGTTGTTAGGCGCGTGTGAAATGTACAAATTGTAGAGTTCGTAGACCAGAGGCGAGAATTATATTGTAGATCAGATTAATATTTCATGTTAGCACATTATTTATTACCCTTAGTCATCGGTATAGATAGTACCGTATTCAACAACTGCTTCAAAACACTATTTCAAATAATCTAGGAAACAATGCCGGATTTGTCTGAAACTTGATTCGTGCTTCAAATACCAACAATGTAGGTGTCAGAAAAGAATAATGTAAGTATGTAGTGAATGCGAAGGAAGTGTGCAAGGATCATACGTGGTAAGTGGAAGAATAATGTTTATTTTCTGCAGGAAAGAGGCGTGACTTGTTAAAATAAGAATAACATTTGCGAAATTAAAATAGCTCTAACTCATCATCAGATTCAATCTGCTAAAACGTCTCGTAAGAAAAGTACAAAGATTCACAACCCACATTTCACCCAAACAATAAAAGGGCACGCTAACACAAAATACGTAGATCTGGAAAATATACGAATCATATTATTTAATCAGGAAAAAGGTTGCATTTATGAAATTGCTATATAACGAAACGTGCGGAAGGTCTCAAGGTGAATGTTGTAGGATTCTAGATAGAGAGTAGGTAAGTCTTCAATCGTAATATCGCCTCTATGAACTTCCGAAGTGTTAGAAATTTTAACCCACCTGAATAGCCTCATCTGACATGACGATACAAGTCACGACTATTATAAAATGTAGTGCAGTTTAGGATAAAGCATGTTGCCGCTGCTGTCCTTAAGTCATAAAACTCATAAACTAACTGTTTCCTAACCAACTAAAATAAATGCTTTCTATTCTAAATCTTATTAATTGACAAGTTGATAAATTTATTATGTAGATCGAGAGCCCGAGGACTAGCTCAATGCGAATCGCCGAAAGTCCTTATAGTGACTAATACCTATCTGGATGACATGCTTGACCGGTATAGATGAAGTGTCCTCTGGTATTCCGATCACAGGCGTTGCACAAGACGATTGTTAGGTCGAAATGCCCTTTGGTGCACTCGTGATCTAATGCGGGTCTAATTCTAACGCAGGAGACGTACGGTATTCAAACAATTGTTGCGTATAGATCGAAGACTTAACTATGTAATGGACAAGTGTCTGACTTTGACCAAGATTGGTACATGGCAAAAAAAAAACAAATTTGTAACATTATTAACAAGAAATGGGTGGCGAGTAGTTTAATAAGTACGTAACTTTTTTGGCGACCCCTTAAATATTGATAGTTCTGCGCTACACAGTAATAACAATAATAAGAAAGCACTGGCTATCTGTGTCACCTAGGTACACCGCCTACGGGCTGTAAGCATCGATTAGACGAGCATGTGACGACAAAGCTAGGAGCGCCGCAGTAGAGGAATTTAATTGACCTGATTTATCGGAAAAAATATGTTCTTAGAATATTGCTGACCCGTTCAGAGCATTTTTAAGCTTGTAAAGTTTTCTTTTGAATCAAGTAACCGATAGACAGATTTGACTTTGACACAAGCTCACTCAAAAACATCGCAGAACTTGAAGGCTACGATGACATTCTAACGTAACGAAAGATAACAATAACTATAACTAAGAACATTTCAAATTGAAGAAGAGACAAAGCCTAGAGATGATGGGAGAGCATAATTGTATCGACTCGAAACTTGTAGGTATTGTATCTAATTTTAGCTGCAAGCCGTGACAGCAATCGCTTTCCGTGGCTGTCAGACAGGACAGGAAATTTGCATACTCCGTCGCGTCGGCTCCTGGAGACGTCGTACGACACGACAATCAATAGGTGGATCTACCGACGTTCCGAAACAGATTCGAGACGCCCACGCAAGTGATTGACGCTTCCAGAATACTTAAAGAGATACATAATACGCAACCGTTCCTGAAATTGCCCAGAATTTGGTAGACATACGACAACGTCTTGTGGGACTTTTCTTTCTTTTTCATGTGGGACACAGAGCCGATGAACCCTGGTGCCCTCCGAAGCACGGAACCATCTTTCTTTTCGGACAATCAGGTGGTTCAGCCTGCAATGTCCTAACCAGACTGGAAACAAATTCTCAAGAGTGTTAAATATCAACTTTGTGACTGTCCCACCAAGAAGCGAAATCGGAACATTTTGCTTCGCACTACCACTGCGCCACAGAACAGAACAATACGGAGAGAAACATGTAATCGAAGTAGATGAAGAGCTAAAAATATAAAAAACCGATAAACTACAGGAACTAATAAAAATTACATGGGATTCTTGTGGGATAGGTTGTGAAGAAGTTTTAATAGCTTTAGAGCGAGCGTGTCTCGCTCCAAGCGATCTAAGCTCTCGACTTCAAACAAACCATCTTTTTCCTGAACTGAAAAATTCGAAAGAATGTTCTGAACCCAGTGGCAACTAGTTAGCACCTAGTTTTAAACTTAAAAACCTACGCAAGGACTTAAAGATATTAACACATTGAAGTAAACAGCTTGAATAATAGAGCTGAGGATACCAAGCTGAGTTAAGATCCCGGATTGCTGAGATAAATGAGACAGAACACGTCCATAAGCTTAAGATAATATGTATCACGGTATTATCAAGGACTAGTCCGCCCAGTGGTTTCAATCGTTGATTTACTTGCGATTGAGGCATTTGTTTTCTCCTTTATACAAATTAGCATTTGTTACTCGGGGTTAATGTAGCTACAGGTTGACAACCTCTTATTACAGTGATATACGATTTTCTGAAACCGGCCTTTAATATTTGTAAGACGTTCATAATTATATTCGCGATCGCGACCGTTTCTACGGTCTGCCTATCCCGTAAGGGATAAAGCCGTGATATGTGTGTATGTATAAATAAACCGTAGCTATTCTTGTTACGAAATTACAGGGCATTAATGTCATCAGTCGTTTCAAAATGCCACAGTATGAAGTAATCGTTATAGATCGATTGTCATGAAGGACAGACCGAAATAATTCTCCGAGGTCGTGGTGACCGTATCATGCATTGTTTGTTTTATATGCTTGTAAATTATCAAACCAATAAGTGCATGTATGATTGCAATGACAGTACAAGAAAGGAAGTCAAGTTGTTTCCGTGTTTATGTAAATGTTCGCGGACGATTGCCCAAGATGGGCAATAAGACCGAATTCCGTTTCATATGATGTCATTTTTTTGTTGTTGATTTTGGTGTTGTTTTCGGCCTTTTTACCCCGCAAGGGATATAGATGCATACGAGGTGTAAGGGACAGCTCTCCGAATACTGATAGGGTGCATGCAAAACCATGAGACTGAACAACTTTACTTTAGTAACATATGTCAGGATACCACAAAAAATATTCGACCTCCCATACAAAATTACAATCAGCTGACTGCATTTACTATTGGAAGTCCAAAAATTTGTAATATACATACACACACACATACACATATCACGTCTATTATCCCTTGCGGGGTAGGCAGAGCGTAAACGGCCGCAAAAACGGACATTTACGCCACGTCTGACATATATTTGAGGGTAAATCGGAAAATTGTGTATCGCCATAGTGACAGGTTGTCAGCCCATCGCCTGAAATTGCTATACACACCCTCAAGTCCCTTGGTCGCCTCTTACAACTAACACGGGAAAGAGATGGGATGATGCTATTCTAAGCCAGCATCACACGGCACATACACTCACACGGTATAATATGTATGTATGTATTATTAGCAGAATCACCGTCGAATCTTAGATAGTGTCAACACAGCAGCGGTATGGTCACCAAGGAAACATTGACTTACTAAGTGGCGCGTGTCCTGGCTTCTAATAGTATTGAACCCGCACATGACTGACTGTTTACGCAATTCGGTCGTCTCGTCATTGTCACGTGCACTTGATACCAACGATGTCACAAATTTAGATGAAATCTAAATTTAAACCGCGCATAATTGATTACATATATAAGGTACTATTAAATTCAATGCAAAAATGTTTTGGGTGAGTTCAACTTCCTCGTATACAAAAATGTTCAATAAATGAGAGACTTTGTGAGTTGAGTTGAATGAGTTCCAATTCTTTTTGTCATGTTTTGATGTTTATTGGGAAAAGATGTTTAATATAAATCGCCCTAATTATGCAATGCACATTAAAAAACAGCTCTATGCCTCCTATAGAACACATTTTGAGACCAGCACAAAATTATGCAAAAGACATTGTAATATAATGTAATAATATTTTAATTTGCAGGCAAAAAGAAAACATATAATAAAATAGTCAAAAAATCTCAGTAGACATAAAATAATTTCTTGTTTAAATCGCGGTGTACAGACAACCAATACTTAAAAATAGGGTTGGACATATTATCCTATTAACATATAAAATAAATTTAAAAAGTCTGTTCTTTATGCCTCCTATAGAACACCTAACTTAGCATCTTGAGACCAGTACTTAAATATGCAAACGTCGTTATCCCCAGATGGTATCTAGAAGCAAATTTTATGCAAGCACATGCGCGGTCGGACGCGGCGGCCGTTCGATTTTACTACGTTAATAACGGACGGTTTAATTAAAAAACCTTAAGATTGACAAACTGGATCCTCTTGAAGTTAGGTCTTTTGTTGTTTACTTCAGCATGGTTTTTGCTTACAATTGGGCATATGCCTCTACTAGTCAAATCCTATACGAAATTCAGTATATTTTGGTCCATTTAAAACGTAATCATTACTAACGGTTTCACCCCTTGCTAACAGTTTTGCCGCGGGAAAAAGACCTTTTCCCGACATTAATTAAACATAGAAACCTTCCTCTTGAATCTCTCTATCTACTAAAGAAATCCGCATCAAAATCCACACCGTAATTTATAAAATCTAAGCATACATAGGGATATAGGGACACGGGAAGTGACTTCATTTTATACTATTTAGTGATTTTATAAGATCAATACTAAATTGGTGCAACTTTATACTGGTTGAAACCAGTATTGGAATGCAGACGCTAGCGGCGTTCTTGCATTATTAATAACAATTATCTCATGACATATTTCCTTTATTTTACGACCCTTAGATCTAAGGTCACGTAAGTCACGCTGTATGGCAACGTGAAGTGCTAAAAGCCGGCGCGTAGTTGTTAATTCGGCTTCTGGCTCCTAATTACGACATTCGAGTTGATCTTAGTTAATCCGTTTGGGAATTGATTCGAACTTGGAATCATTTGTTTGATTACAGCGACGACTGTCCGTGCTCTTGGGATTTACCGGATTTGCACTGTTTGTTTTGTTTTCTCGAAATCAAACGTCTCGGAGCTAAATTTCCGAGTTGAAAGTTTCGATTGCTGAGCAAGTTTCGCACCTCTTACTATTTCCATTCCAATATCGTTCTCAACTAGAAAGTACTGCATTCTAAATCCAATTTAGGATGTATTTAAGGAATGAAACAGCAGAGGGTGTCAATTTCGATTTGGAAATCTCACAAGTTTTGTCACGCAATTCGTTCATTTAGGAATTGGAGACATTGTGAATACTTACAAAAGAGTGTTAAAATTTAACTAAGCGTAATCGCAATCGAGCACAGCGATAACAAAAAAATGGAAAATGGAACAGAATCAGAAGCTATAAGTTCACAAGTTAATGTCGATATTGAATACCAAATTTTAAAACACCCGCCGTGTTAGGTATTCAATTTTTAGAAAACTAGCAAAATTTTCTACAACGTGCAGGATTTGAACCTGCGAAGAATGGATTAGTCGTTGGGTATTGGTTGCAAAACTAACCCAGTAAGAGGGAGCTGTGCCACGCACTATTGGCACTAAGATACGCTTTATGTCGATATGTTTGCGAAAGGGACATTTCTCTTCATTTATTCGCATTTACGACATCCGCGGAAAGTCATAGCGTACCAATCTTTTAGGCTGTACAAGAATTAGACGTAGAGACGTAGAGGACGAAACTCATACACGAGTTGTCGTAAGACACTCATGAGACCGATGCCTCCCAGATTCGCACCAGTAGTCCATATGGACGCAGTTTTGTACACGAATTGTAATTTTCGTATGAATTGTTTCGCCAACTTTGTAATTTTCTTTATGAGTGTCCGCTACATACAAACTCCTCTGTGTCGGCAGTAATGAAGCTGGATCTCGTGAGCTAAAGCTCGAGAGCCCAGCTTAACGCAATTCCCAGTTCGTCCCATGAGCCCCTCGGCGCCTCCTCCAATATACTCGTACTTATCTTACGTTTAGATTGTAAACTGACTTAAAGAAAAGAACGAGGAGATTAACCGATGACTCAAACGATGCCAGGACCCAAAATCTTTTTTGTTTGGAAGTGATGAGATAGAAAAGAGAATAGCAAAATTTTCTACCGCGGGCAGGATTTGAACCTGCAACTTTCGCTACTACTAGATGCGACGCCTCATTCATCTAGTCTACCGTGACTCGTCCCTTGCCTGCGAATTTTGCAAGTGTATTTGATGCCAATAACGCGTGGCACGGCTGCATCTACCGTGTTAGTTTTGCAACTTATACCCATCTTCTATTATTGTATACCTACCTAAAACGAGGAGTTTAAAATAAATAGTATTTAAATGATAAGATGATTTTACTATGCAGGTGATAAGATTCTAGACTAGAGAATACTAAACTTGCCAAGCATTGGTCATCCCGATAGCAAGCAAATGTGACAAATCCCCCAAGGCCCATGTCCAGCTTAATTAAATGTTGCGCAAATCGCCAAGAATTTTCTGATGCAAATGCTAGATATGCAGTTTTCTATGAAAGCTTCGTTAATATAGCCCTACATACAAGAATTGAAAATAACGCACTCAAAGCTGACCTTTTCAAGAGGGAATAGTAAAACAAAGATCTGACTCCCAAATCCGATAATCTTCTAACGAAACTCTATGCAAATACGGAAATTCAGATGGAAAAATGTATTTAGGTGCTTCCAGAACTTTCCACATTCGGGCACGATTTTAAAATTCTAGACCGTTTCTGTTCCCGACGTCATCGTTTTATATTCAAGACGTCTAGCCAGGTAGAAGGCATTACAAAAGATGGTCTCAACGACAGAGATATAACCCTACCCGCAACTGCCGGATAATAAACGCTAGAAGTGAACGACCACACAGTCTACTAGACACACTAAAGGTGAATAAATACTTTCGAATACCACTATTTGAAAAACGTCGCAGTTGTGTTCAATCAAAAATCAAATAATTTATTTCTAAGTAGGAATTTACAAGATTCTCTTTTAGAAAGTCAAATCTAGGTACTTAACATAATACATAAAGAAAAAATAGTAAACTTACAGTAATGTAAAAAACAAATACATGTCAAAGTTAAACCTATGTCAATGTTATTAAATCTATGTCAAATTGAAGTGTAAATATGATATGTCTATCTACCTGATACATTATGTTGGAGCTACAGTTGCTACTGACCAGACGTCTTTATCTGTAAGATAATTTTCTGGCTTGTTATATGCCTTTGAACATAAAATATGCTTGATTTTTGTTTTGAATTGATTATCAATTAACTGTAAAATTTCGTCTGGTATTTTATCATAGTAACGTATACAGTTCCCCATACATGATTTTCTGACCTTACTTAATCGGGTTTGTGGCTGTACAATTTTATAATGTTAAAATAGAGTGTCAGTTAGATTAGGTTCTGGCCATTTCGTTGCAAAAAATAAAACACTAGAAGTAAAACCAAACAGCACTACTAGGCAACACACTAAAGGCGAATATGTACCTTTTGGGACTGTATTCCGCTATTTGAAAATGTTTTGTCGGTTTCGTATTTTGACAGTTTGAAGTATAGAAAATAACAATGGCAATAGAAAAACAATTGAGTATCGATGGCATTGTTATGATTAAAAATTAGAGAATCGGGGCCCTGGCGAGGCATCAGATCTTTTCACTGATGTAATCGCGAGCTTTGGTCAGTCGAGTAATTTATGAGATGACACGACCGCTCACAGGCACGTATTCTTCACCCGTGCGCGCGTCTCAGTTTGTTAAGATGGATATCTGGAAATTGTCACATTAGGCGTCTAGTGACCCATGTGGTCGATGTAGAACGTATCTTTTTCCATGGTCGTTGTGCACCCTTCAGGAAGCTGTTATTGCCAGGGACCAAGTAAGGGTAGATACTGTGTACATTGTCCCCACAAACAGGCTATGTTTGTCTGCGTTTGTCCGCGTATTTGTCGCAAACACAACATCCGACTTTGTGTGCCAGTAATATGATTTGACGATGAAACGAAATGTTCCTCTCGATAAATGTTATTCCACTCTTGGGACTGCACTATGTTTTTGTTTCATATACATTGATCTACAACAACCCTAGATTACGCGCGTGCGCTCAAAAGGTGGGCCGGTAAAGTAGTGCACAATTTGCAAGCGAGCACTCCTTTCCCACAGTGCGTGGCTGGCCGCGAAACTGTTAACATGACCAAGTACGGGCTAACAAATAAGGCTGAATTCAATAGATTATGGTGAGGTTCGTTGTGATATTTTGAATCAGGCGGACGCAATGAATCTATAAATCACTATGTATGACTGTATAGTTCAGTAGGTGACAAAATCTTAGCGTAATTTTGTATGAGGCGCTAAATCTAGGGTTGTTGTAGATCAATGTTCATATATGTGAAATTGCGTTCTTTGTTGTAACTTTAGTAGCTTTTTCATTTACTTTTAAACGAGGAAAAATAAGCAGGGCTCAAATCACGACCTATTATGTGGTAAGAGAAATCAAAGGCCACAAAACTAGTTTGCCTATTTGGCTTAACGACTACGCGGAGGGAAGAGTTCAAATACCTTTTTTTATTATTTATTTATTTATTAGGGCAAACAACAAGTAACACACTTGTTACATTACAATTTCTTATTTATTTTGATTAAATAAGATAAATTTGATGTCGTGTGATGCCGGCTTAGCATAGCATCACCCCATCTCTTTCCTGTGGGAGTCGTAGGAGGCGACTAAGGGACTTGTGGGTGTGTATTGCAAAACTAGGTGATGGGCTGACAATCTGTCACTATGGTGATACACAATTGACCATCAAATACTTATCAGATGTGGCGTAAATGTCTGTTTTTTGCTGTAAGATAAATTTCGTAAAGATTATGTTTTGAGAACACAGAATTGTTTATGTAAATAATCTCATCTGTATTGTAAATCTATTAAATCGCATTAAGCAAGACTAGCAAGAGTGCTGTTAGATTTGGCATATTTTTACATAACAGAAAAACAATCTGTAGGTAAAATCAGTATATCATTGGTATCCTTCCATTTTATTTCATGAAAGACAATATACGAAATATTATACTATAATTTATCTTTTGCCAAAACTGAATTTATGCATAAAATGCACTATTTCGATGCTTCAATTCCTATCTGATTTTGAAAATGCAACACACATTGAATGTTTTCATATGCAAATCTACCTATGCACAAATTGTCGAAATTACCATCTCAAAGGACCCATAATTAGCCGTTGTGTTGCCTCATTAATAATAAACACAAAAGGCAATGAACAAACACCTTGTTTCAATAGAATTCCTAAACAATAACCATGTCGAAATCCGCCATTTTGTAAATACAAAAGATTAACATTATTATAACGAACTTCAGAAACAAATCAAACTTTTGATGTTATTTCATGAGGTTTGTTTGTTTGTACGAAAACATAATCACTGTGAATACAGTTCAAAAGAAAAGTTATTTAAAAAAACGGACTGACAGACATTACATGGAAACAAAATAGAACAAGGAAGTGATGGTTCTAAGGAACTGTGATTTGAAAAATTCCTTCCGGAATTCTCATGTTAATATTGTGGTTAGTATTCTTATCTTATCTTAGCTTATCTTTAAAAAAGTTTCGGCATGGATAGAAACAATATTTAGTCAAAGTATATAATTGATTTCCGGTCGTAAATGCAGTCTGCTGATTGTGATTTTGTATGGGAGATTTTTTTGTCGTTTCCTGACGTAATTATGTTTCTAGGGGAAAGCTGTTCAGTTTCATGGTCTGAGTGCACCCTATCAGTATTCGGAGAGATGTCACTTACACCCCAATTCACTCCATATGGTAATGTATAACTATGACGTGGGAGTGTGTATTGCAATTTAGGGCGATAGGCTGACAACCTGTCACTATGGCGATGCACAATTTTCCGAAAGGTCCTCAAATATTTGTCATTCGTGGCGTAAATGACGTTTTTGCAGCCGTTTACGCTCTGCCTACCCCACAAAGGATTATAGACGTGATGTGTGTATGTATCTATGACAGACCTTGGTAGTCACTAAGGATTCGAGGGTGTGTATTGCAATTTAAGGCGATAGGCTGACAACCTGTCACTATGGTGATGCACAATTTTCCGAAAGGTCCTCAAATATTTGTCAGACGTGGCGTAAATGACGTTTTTGCATCCGTTTGATCCGTTTACGCTCTGTCTACCCCGCAAGGGATGACAGTGTAACTTGTGAAAGCTTGTCGTGAGTGAAACCGATCGTGAAGCTTCCCGCAGTTGGACGAAACTCCAGCAACTTCAGCTTTTATTGTTGAACCTTTAGTCCCTAGTTTCTAGTCTTTTGAAATAAAATCCTCAATCTATGTTATCGGATTTAGAAAAGTGGAGTTGCATTCGAATTGAATCTAACATTTTCAACGCCGTAATATTGTGTTGACATGCTTTTCACATATCTAACCTTAATCCGTTTAGGAGCAGAATGCACCTTTTCCAAAATGTTTCTAAGTTCCAAATTATTCCTTTCCAACAATCAAAATGTCCCTTCCCAAAATGTTCCCTGGTTAATAATCATCCCTTTCCTATTATCAAAATGTCCCTTCACAGAATGTCCCTTTCCCAAAATGTTCCCTGGTTCCAAATCATCCCTTTCCCAGAATCAAAATGTCCCTTCCCAGAGAATGTTCCGTCCCCAAAAGGTTCCTTGCCCAAAATGTCTCTTCCCCACCATGTTAGTTTATTTATACATCTCATATAAACTATATGCATGAATAGTACCTTTTGAAAATCATAATTTCAATTTGATTGAACGTATGTCGTTTACTGGTGGTGGCGGCGTTAAGTTACATGCCGATTATCCTGGCCGGTCCCGAGGCAGAGCCTTCATTAATTTTTCATTCCGCCTGAGCCGGTTATCATTAATAAAAATTGTTGTAAAAACAAAAAAATGTGTAAAACATTTTTTTTATGACGGATCGTAACGTCAATTAGTGATAGTATTACTACATTGAATAAAGTGAATTTCACTTCATTTCATTTCATCGATGCATGCGTAGGTAAATCATTCTTCAGTGCATAAGTATCATCATATTTTTATTTGTTAAATTTCTTCATCTTTTTATTTTATTTATTATCCTCACATTATAAGCTTATCTGCTTGAGCCAATTGAAAATTCGGTTAACGTATTTGTCTAATATGTCTATGTCAATATCAATGTGATTTATAGCATTCCTTCAATTACTTTCTCATGTAATAGAAAATCCAATATTTGGCACTAACTTTAGTTGAGTATTATTCTTGAGCAACGGTTTTCTCTCGCAATATGTTTGACTTTACAATTTGCACAAATACTATACGATACATATGCGAGCCTTCACGGAGACTGAGAAGCCTGTTTCATTACGCTTAAAGTTGTCTGTGTGCCTAACTTTCTTATTATTCTTTTCGTGTGGGACAACGGGTCTACGAACGACCCGATGAACAGTGTCAGAGTAGGATATGCTCAATTGAAAGATGAAACATCAAATTATATTAACTATCAACCCTTGTCTACCCCGTAAGGCAATCAGGCAAGATTTTAACTTGCGAGTATGTTGTAGCCTTGATCTTGGATGTCATCTAAACATTTTCCTACATAGCAGCTAGTACATTTTTTTCGGGAATTCTTATTACCTTTAACAGTTCAACTTTGTCTATAAAAACTTCCTCCTCTATATAAATGTTGGTTTAATGATTGTTTTCCACTCCACGGCTATTCATATCCATTTGGCTTCAGAAGTTCCCTTTGGATTTGTCGATTTTATATAATTTGGTTCAATTGATTTTCTTTGCCGTGTGATGCCGGCTTAGAATAGCATCACCCCATATCTTTCCCGTGGGTGTCGTAAGAGGCGACTAAGGGACTCGAGGGTTTGTATTGCAATTTTAGGCGATGGGCTGACTACCTGTCACTATAGCGATACACAATATTCCGAATAACCCTCAAACATTTGTCAGACGTGGTGTAAATGGCCGTTTTTTGCGGCTGTTTACGCTCTGCCTACCCCGCAAGGGATTTATAGGCGTGTTATGTGTATGTGTATAATTTCCTCTTTAGGTTTAGTTATTTTTCCTGTACAAGTTATTACCGACATTGAATGTTTCAGCCGACCGGGTCAATTTGTATTGGAAGTCCATTTTTTTTCATATTTCGACCTATGTTCCTTGGGGAAAGTTTTTCAAAAGTTTCATGGACTGGTTCACCCCTTAAAATATTTGCAGCTAATATTTTTACATTCTGTATTCGTACAGCTTATGGTAGATTTCTTTTATTGTGATAGAAAATGTGAAACAGTCAAATTACGGGATAATTTGATTTTCTTTTCAGTTTTTTTCTAAAGCATTTAAAATTATTCTCGATATTTTGGATTTAAGGCTGGTTGAGACATAACTAGTTATTGATATTTTTCACTAACGTCTAAAAATGGTTTCTTCTTTCATAGAAATCTT
Source organism: Tuta absoluta (assembly GCA_027580185.1). NCBI lineage: Eukaryota > Metazoa > Arthropoda > Insecta > Lepidoptera > Gelechiidae > Tuta > Tuta absoluta. The sequence goes on along the minus strand of JAQAHW010000023.1, from coordinate 1,290,036 downwards.
CTAATTTTGAAAATCACTAACTACTCTTATACTTGGACGCCTTGCCTATTCCTACCTATCGATACCAATATAACCTCTTTGATCCGGCCCAAGTCTTCTTGTGTAAATTGGCAGAGATCGCATTTTATAGGCTATAAAAGTCGATTTTGTTGAGTCCCAGATATATGTCGTCTCGATCTTAATTCACAATTTGCTATTCGAGTTTGAAATGAGTTGTATTATTAATTTCCTTCTATGAATCATGTTATCCTCTTCAAGTATTTCCCTTTTTCCAAAAATTTTCTTCAAAGGTTTTAATTTTCATTTAACGTAGTTTTCCTTGCACATATTTTCTGTCCAAGACTGTCCCTTTCAGATCTCGGATTTCGTCAGTTCAAGGGTATTTATTTTAGGTCTTATAAATATTAGTTTTACTACTCTCGCAACCGATATGAAACTCCTCCGTTATTTATGGTCAGTGGTGAGATGGATGTGGGTTATGTGTTTCGAAATTGTTATTACTTCGATATTGATAGAAATGATCGATGAAACGTTGCGTCACGAGGATCAAATGTATTTTTAACCAACTGCAAAAAGGAGGTTATAAATGCGATCCGTATGCACAATATGGTTATGGAAGCGAGTCTTTTTGCAAGTTTTTAGGTGAACTTATGCGATCCCGACGTTTCAACTGAGTAACACCAGTTGTGGTCGCTGACAGATTGAGGTACCAGCGGGTTATTCGTAGTTTCTTTTTATTGGGTTAGGAATTCTCAATTCAGGAGTTTCAGCAAATTTCATCAAATAGGTTGAGTTATTTTCAAGATAGATGCTTCTTTTTAAATGTTTCTCAACTAGAGAGTCGGTTTCATTTTTGATAAGTTACGATTTGTAATCAATTATAACATTGTAAACGGCTAGTAAACAAATCATCTGTTTTTAAACTTGAAACATTGTAAAGTAAACGACGCATTATGTAAATATTTCATTTGTTTGCTTGCTCGCGTTTATAAGCTAAATAGTCATTGTTTTGAATCGTCTTTTGATTTGCTTTACTAAATACACAATTTACCACAAAATTTGTGTTTTTTTGTGCATAGCCTTGCAAGACAGCTAGGTCATAGTTGATCATGAACCAAGTTTACCATGCCAGAATAATATAGGACATAAAAAATGCTGAAAGATTTTCAATGAGTAAAATGTATCAAAACAAGAAACTGAATAACTTTCTGCAAGAAGCATCAACAGCTTAGACAAAGTTTTTAGTCTTCTAGCAACACTAGAAGTATATTGATGAAATATTTAAAGATACCTTTCCATGACTACAGTACACGTGTACGAATTTAAATTCCAATTGCTGTTTGTTACGAAATGTGCAAAATAATTTCGTGCTTTCAATTTAGGATTACCAAATTCAATTACTAGGGTATCAATATGACTCCGGAGAGCAGTTCTGTAAAATTACGCGCTTAATTGGATGCTTTCTGCAGGTGTGAGGGGAGCTTTAGTCCGCCGAATCAGTGTGAGTGAGGCTTAAGGAAATTTTGGTAAATTTATTGAATCTTATTGTCGGAAAAAGAGTTCTCATGTTCACGCTAAAAAGAGTAATTACCTTTCAATACATGTTGACAACTTTGTATGGTTGCATGTGCAATGTGCATCAGTTGCGCTTAGTGTAATCTAAACGTGCCAGTATTTGGCATATATTCAAAATATTATCCAGACATCTTGTACTATACTCGTATAGAACATAATTTCACAAGAGTTATCTATGAGTAAATAATAAACTTCTGTGTATGTAGCATAAACAGCAAATACTGTTCGAATGTCCTAAATATTTGGTTCGGTTTAATTGAATATGTTGTTGGAAATCAAATTTATTGGTTCAGTTCTGTGAAGATAATTAATTCTACGCTTCATATACAGAATAAAGTTGGCTACATATTTTTTTGTTTTGCCCTCATATGTTGCTAGCCGAAACCAACCGTAGAAATATATCCTATTATTCTTATACCTTCAATGAAATCATAGACTCTTACATCACAATGTTTTCGTCTACCTTCAAAAGGTGCAACAACACGTTACGGTATCAAATATTGTACTAAAGTTAAAACTTCAACGCGCCAAGATTGAATTTGTAACTAAAGTTGAACTAACTTGGCGCTCTGGGACGCACATTAAACTCGCCTAATATGTCGATTTAAGTTACCAACTTAAATGCACGTAAGTTCACTTAAGTGGCTGGCGGTTGACTTAGTTACTCAAACATTTCTAGTCGCTGAAGAAAGTTCGTTGGTACATAAAGTTACAGTGGCTACCTCGTGGATGGCTGACAATTTAAAGAATATTCAAGGATGCGTAAAACATGTTCTAAAATTCTTAACTTTATTCTGGAGTGACTTGAAAAAGAGTGAGTTCAACCAGAAGCCCAAAAATTTACTGGCATTATCACAGACCGAAAAACACAGGAAGCTGTTGCACATGTTCAAGTAGTGGCCACGATAATAGACCGTGTCAAGTCAATTGCCTAGGAAAAAGTACAGATCCCTTGTTAGTAGAGGCTTAACTCTGGCAATTATAAAAATAATATTCGCTTCCACAGAAAATCCAGTCTTCACTATTATAACTCAACATACAACGTGGTTCAAGTGAGCATGTAAACTGTATTGATAGTGTTCAGTATTTCTTATGTAATCTGTAGGAATGTCTCTTACACCTGAATTATGCACTAAAATACTCATAATGCTAAAAACCGGCTGGGATCAGAGTATGTCATATGCCCGCATGTCAATTAATTAATTACTATTAAATACCATTTATTTCATTCAGCTATCATCCTTAGTTTGTGAGATTTTTCGGATTATTTTAGTGACCCTAATTCATTGCTCTCGAGTGTAGACTAAAGATCCAGTTTATATCTAAAACGTATTTTCGATGAATGCTTATTAGAGTGGCCAAGAGCCTAACATAAACACATCCCAAGCGAAAAAAAATATTAGCTTTTCTCGTTGACCGTTATAACGCTATAGCTACCCAAGAAAATCTTGAAATTTACGAAATTGGCAAAGCGTTTCTATTTACCCCATCGAACTATTATTTTTGTTTTGACTTTTTTTTGAGTTAGATGCTTCTTGGGAGGGAGCCACAACCATAGTTAAATTTTCCACAGCAAAATAATGGTGCAGTGTGGGTGTTTTGCTCGCATTACTGCAAGTCTAGGACTTGTGTTCATAATAAAATCAATAAGTAGATATCAATACCATACTGTGCTGTGCTCTAATTACAAAACAGCATCATTAATACCATGGACATGTAGTGCTGTCTGTTGCAAATGACGGAAAGCTGTAATTTACCATGACTATAAGTTGCCCGCCAGACGGGAGCAGGCCCATATCCCGCATAATTATATCAGCCGATTTTATAGTAAAACAAATATCGGTGCATGAACAGGTGTGCATTGGACCACGGTCGATTCTGTGCACCCATCTGGTGATAATACACCACAAATAAATGTACCCAATGCCATTACATCGGCTAAGCCAGCACGCTCCGCGTTGCGAAATAACGACCCAACTTAATGCGGTACAAATGCTCATCAAACCGTGGAATCTAAAAAACGACCGCTAAAATTTTTCTCACATATTTCCGTGATAAATCCAGCTAAAATAGTCTTGCATCAAATCGTGCCTATGTTAACTGGTTAAACTTTCGCGGTTACACGTAATATCATCACCAAAAAATTGAGCGTATCGTCTATGGTGGTAAGAATCCTCTTTTGAGACCAAGCACGAAAAAGTCTGAAGTAACAGGTTATAATTTTTTTAGAGAATGAGTTCGTATAGTTTTTAATTGCTTTTAGGTACTTCCAACAGTTCTAACATAAGTGTAGATATGTTCAAAGGAAACCCTCCGACTGTAATTATGGACCTTTGCTGGTCCGACGCGTAAATAGAATCCGTTCTCTACAAGTGCCGTTAGAAAAAGGTTACCCTAAAAAAATAAAGCTCTTGAGATAAAACGAAGATATCGCAGAATCTAACGTTGTAAAAGAGGTAACGTAAACCTAAAGGATCAGGACGAAACGGAAAACATACATTTCAAGTGCAATTACTTCGAAATCCCTGTCGTAAAAAGAAAATCTATTTCGCGGACATTTTCACGCTACAAAATTTTTGACAATTTTCAAAACTTACACTGAGTCATCACGTCTGAGATTCTGCATGTTCGAATTCGAATTGTGGCTATAATAAAAATCTTGAGCTATGACATGTTCCATTGCCGACAGCACTCAATTTCGCATTTATCAAAACGCTAATAACAAAACTGCTTTGATTTCTCCTTAGCTATTTGATTCCCTTATGTACCTACAAAACAAAAGGATGAAAGATGAAAGAAAACAATATTGCGATAAGAGCCACTCGAAAAACTGAAAAGATGAATTTGGCATTGATAAATCGTTGGTGGAAATGGATTGCAGGCGTATCAGAATTCAATAACAGGAACCCTAAGGTAATAAGGGCATTCGAGTTACATAAGTAAGGGTAGAGGGTAGGTCAGCTTACGTAAGGTCGTCTGTAGATGAAGACAAATTCACTTGCACTAGCCTTGTTGCTAGGGGCATCAACTAAGTGGCTCTTGAATTTCGTGTGTTTGGATTAGATCTAAAACTCCTCCAATAGTATGAGTTTCTAATTTCATTTCCATTTAACGTTTACGGCTCCTAACTGCCAGCAGACTTAACAGTTAATACGTTTGCGAAATAAACTGGCGGCTTAATGTCCCCAATTTGTGTTTATTTTATTTACTCGCGCGCCGCCTTTTACACGCTTAAGCATTTTCTGTATTTATTGCTCGCGGAGAAACTCTTGAATACCGCACCGGGGGGTGATAAAATATGTAAATCATAGTCGAAGCACTGAATGAGCGCTCGACAGTTTCCGCAAATATGTACTTATCTACTGGCCATCCTTCTCGACGAAAGCTTTATAGAACTCTCCAGTAACGCCAATATTTACCTCAGACTTGTCATTGGCACACTTTCCAAAGTATCGGACACCAAGCTACATCCTGAAAATTGCACTGGAAAATCCCACGACACTAAATAATTTATTTCACTTAAGTTTCCGAAGTTGTAGCGGGCGGTCGGGGCGTAGAGGCGTAAGGGACGTGCGCTCCGAGTGGCTACCGGCTGGCTACTGCCGTTGCCGGCGACACGGCTTCCAAATTCAAAATTCGAGGTCTTTATGTCCATTAGTTTGGCTGTAGCCTGTATCAGTGGCAAAGGTCATGGTTGTGGAGGCTGGCTTCTTATAGTGTTAATTTCAATTAGGCAAATGGATGTGTGAGCGTAACGAGCAACGGGGGTTTACCTCGTGGAGGCGAGTGAACTTTTAGTGGCTTTCAGCTACCTGATGTGTCTTTTTGTTCTCGTGTCTACACGTTGTCGTTAACCCGGATAAATGGACTAGTTTCTGCTAATGGAGTAAGATCGGAAATGGACGTCATAAGCAGGGTGCAATGTTCAAAGTCAACAAGCGTATGAGATCACCGGCTCTTGTTTATCGCAGTGTCGTAATATTATGAGTTCAACTTCGAACTATTATTTACGTTTGTTTGTTTATCTTATTACGCGTGTGGTTGTTTTAATTTTACTAGTAGACTGTTTATTTATAATATTGATTATGATCATGACTTTTATTTTGGACTTTTGTGAATTAACATCAGCCATATAAATTTTCTTTTAGATTATTCATAGTTACAATTAAAACAGGTTCCTATATAGACATTTTATTATTTTTGAAACATTCGTTGGTGCGAACCCGTTTAAATTGTAACTATAAATAGTGTTAACAACCGCGAAAGCTTAAAATTTAGTTTCTTAGATATTCATGAATATTTGAGTCTATTTAAGTCTGTCTAAATTTAGATGGTCTGTATTCCGTATGCCTCTTATTCCCAAAGGGACCTCGCGTTCCAATTTTGCTACATAATAATATGAAATGATTCTTTGGTGCGTGGGCCGAGAATCCCTGATCTTACTATGGTCCGATGAAATATTTATGTGTAGGGACGCTCGTCTTACTATACGGCAGAGTGATATACGGATGGTACCCATATATTCTAGTAAAAAAAAAACACATACATATATCACGCATATGTCTCTTGCGGGGTAAGCAGAACATGAAACGCCGTAAAAATATAGGTATATATTTACGCCACGTCTGACAAACATTTGAGGGTCATTTGGAAAATTTTGTATCGTCATAGTAACAGGTTGTCAGCCCATCGCCTATAATTGTAATACATATGCAACCCTCGAGTCCATTGTTCGCCTCTCACGACACCTTCGACATCACACGGTACAATTAAAAAAAACAGACTAAACTCTACATACATACATATATCACGCCTTTATCCCTTGCGGGTTAGGCAGAACGTGAACGGCCGCAAAATTGACATTTACGCCACGTCTGACAAACATTTGAGGGTCATTCGGAAAATTGTGTATCGCCATAGTGACAGGTTGTCAGCCCATCGCCTAAAATCTCAATACACACCCTCGAGTCCCTTCGTCGCCTTTTACGACACCCACGGGAAAGAAATGGTGTGATGCTACTCTAAGCCGGCATCACAGACTAAACTCTACATTGAGGTAAAAGCTGATTGTATGAAAAATTTATTGTAACGGTTCAGCTAAGTACAGCCTTTGTTCATAAATTAAACCATCCAACCTACATCGACGCCTTTGATGAAGCTTTACGAAGTTTATTTCGCAATGTAAATATTGTGGAGATAAGAATACACATTGTGTAGATAGGGGACTCATAATTTACATACATGCATACAGGGTGTAAGGGACGGTGTACCGAAAACTTTGCAGGCATGATCAGACCATAAAACTGAACAACTTTTGATATAGAGCTTATGTTGAGAAACGAAATTTTTTTTTCGAGTTTCCATAGTAAGTCAGCAGATCGGAAATTTTGTATGGGAGGTCGATTTTTTTTTCTTGTTTACCAACATATCTTCCATAGAAAAAGTTGTTCAGGTCCATGGTCTGATCATGCCTGCAAAGTTTTCGGTACACCGTCCCTTACACTACACCCCGTATACCCTATCTCAAGGGTTACATGTGTATTACAATTTTAGGCGATGGGCTGACAACCTTTAACTATGGTGTTGCTCAGCTTTCTATCTTTCTAATGTTTGTCAGACTTGTAAATGTCCGTTTTCACGGCCGTGTACGCTCTGCCTACCCCGCAATGGATAAAGGTGTCATATATGTATATTCCTTGTGGGTGCAGAGCGTAAACGGCCATAAAACGGACATCTACGACTGACAAACATTTAGAAGGTCAATCAGAAAATTGTGTATCGTCATAGTGAAAGGTTTTCAGCTCAGTGCCTTAAATTGCAATATACATGTAACCCTCGAGTCCTTTAGTCACTTCTTACGACACTCACGGGAAAGAAATGGGATGATGCTTTTCCAAGCCGGAATCACACTCATTATTTTTGTGGTGAAACTTCTTTTTTCTCGTCTTACGGGTATTGTCTTAATCAAAAGTGCAATCAAAATCTTGGTTGTCAGCCTGTCGCCTTAAATTGTAACACATTGAAACCCTCGAGTCTCTTAGTCGCCTCTTACGACACCTACGGGAAAGGCACAGGCCTTACACGGCAGTGCTTAGTTTTCTCAAGATCTGTACTAGACCAAAAACATGTAAAAACTTCTACATTATTACATCACCCCTAAGGCACTCCACCTGTATTCTGTTATAAACACGTGCTTGTGTTTTCTCTCGAAATTTTAATATGATTTGCTTCAAGACGCTGTTTTATACGTAATAATTTTAATAGAATACGAAAACCTACCGTCATATTTCTTAAGAATTTCGTGAAGAGCTTTATCAGGAATTTTCCTTCGTGTTTGTCATTTGTATATACGTAAAGATAAAATAGTCTTTTGCCACTTTTACAAAATGGCTTTTGGGCAGGGATGTAGTAAGGGAAGTAGGCAGCGCGAGCATGTAAACAGGTTACTCGCGCTGCTACTCGTCATGCCACATTGCGTGCTCCCGCTAGAGTCGGCTTTTTCGACACGAGTTAAAGGGACAATGACATGACAATGAATGTACGGCGGCAGCACGACCGCGAGCGGAACGTATTCCTATCTCGCTGACTCGTATTGCTGCGAGAAGCGTATGTCGACAGTGTGTGAACACTCACTCGCGTTGATACTTCCGCAGAAGTATTTCGGACAATATTCACGGCAGCGGCAGAAGCAGATAACATGATGTGAAAGTAGCATTATGTTCACTGACTCCATGAGTAACATGGCATATATTAAGTCCATAAGTTATTAACATTTTGTGTTGTACGTTTTTATCCATAGGGAAAAGTTCTGCTCAAATCATCCTTTTAAAATTAGTATACTAACTTACGGCTGCCGTGTGATGCCGGCTTAGAATAGCATCACCCCATTCCCTTCCCGTGGGTGGTGAGAGGTGACACGAGGGTCGCATGTTTTTGCATTTTTAGGCGATGGTCTGACTATCGCTATGGCGATGATACTCAATTTTCCGAATGTCCCTCAAATAATTGTCAGACGTGGCGTAAATGTCTTTTTTTGTCTGCCTACCCCGCAAGGGATCATGGGCGTGATATAAATATCTGTATGTATACTCACTTCTGGATTATGGGCGTGATATATGTATGTATACTTACGTCTTTCGCTTTCGCTCGTGCAAGGCATTATAGTAAAACTTTAGCCGCGGGTTGGAATTACCTCGAGCCAACACAAGTTACTCTGTTTAACTCCTGCCGTCCTGGTACCCTGTACTTTGTGGAACTTTTTAAATGGTGTCCATTGTTCGATGATTTTAGTCCAGAACTCTCAAGTTGCCTTTAAAAAATTGCGATCTAACAGAGCAAAGATTACGAAACGACTTTCCTGATTGTGAAAAATATACATACATCAGCCTATTGCAGTCCACTGCTGGACGTAGGCTACCCCCGTATGTGAAAAATATAGGTTCGTAATATTATTGGAATTCTGAAATATTGTTGGTTTCTATACTTCTGAACTAGCGTGCATTCGATAAGTGTGTATTTATTGTTAGCTGTGTGATGCCTATTGTCGATTGCATTTGTACCTACTAAATTCAAAAATAGTTTATTTTCTTTTTTTTTGAAAACTTGCAAAATTTTCGAGTGCGGGCAGGATTTGAACCTGCGACTTTCGCATTACTAGTGGCGACGCCTCTTCCATCTGGGCTACCGCAGCTCATTTCTTGCCCGCCAATTTTGCAAGTGTATGCGATGAAAACCGCTGGTTCAAATCCTGCCCGCACTCGAAAATTTTGCAAGTTTTCAAAAATTGTATACCTAACACGGGAAGTGTTTTAAAATTTGGTACTTAGTTTATTTTCCTTATCATCACTAAATATTATAAAATGAAGTCGCTTCCCATGTCCATATCTGTGTTTAGATCTTTAAAGTTTTAAAGTCTTTAAGGCAAGAGGGAATAGGCATTATCTAGGCAAGCATGTACCATCATCGTCTGCATCGTCACTTACCATCAGTGTCCGATATTATCAAACTACAGGCTACAATTATACAAGTGAAATCCGATTGTCATTGCGTAGTGGGTTAGCCATTATGATACCGGGAATATCAACCGGCTACGCAATATACTACGAATTTCACCCGTAGACTTGTAGCCTGTAGTTTCATAACATAGGCCACAGGTGAGATAGCAGACAAATGCGGGCCTGTTTTATATTTTAAAAAAGGTAAGCGACGGATTTTGATGCGGCTTTCTTTAGTAGATAAGAGTGATAAAAGAGAAAAGTTTAAATGTATAATACATGCCGGAAAAAGTTCTTTTTCTCGCAGGAAAACGGTTAGCTGCGGGTAAAACCGCTGGGCGGGACGATAGTCATAAAAATATCAGTCTCTTTCAATTGTTTTTTCGCCACTGCATCGAGTAGTCACGCTTGTTTGCTTTCCATTTGTACAGTTTTAAATAAAAATGAAATAATAAAATTCACTGTACGTTTATCTGCTATCTGTGGGTTGAAACGAACTGTCTTTATTGTTCGATGGAATATTATGTGATTCAATAAACATACATACGTACACATATCACGCCTTTATCCCTTCCATGGTAGGCAGGGCGTTAACGGCCATAAAAGTATGGTCAAGTTTTTAGTATTATCCTTAAGTAAAATAAGAACCTGCAATCTCAATGAAATATTCGCTGTATTTAAAGTAACGGCAAAAAGTGCCCCTAAAACGGCCACTTTTGGTATTAGTTAAAATAAACTAAAAACTTGAGCAATGGACATTCTCATAGATTATTTGTATAACTTCACTTTTTTTTGTGAAGTGTCGCCACTGTCGAGGCCGTTCACGAATAGACTCGCCTTTAACTTTTTTTATTCAATCATCCCACATTGTGTTTTCTAATCGTTGTCACAGCTTGAATGTTGCGCGCAATGGTTGATAATTGAATTCTGTTAATGGAGTTGCTAATGGTAGCTAATTAGGTTATTATTACCACGACATGTGGTCAAGTGAAAGATTAATAAAAGGTTAATAAAGGCAATTGTTTTGTATGTAATAAATACATATTTATGGTGTTAAAATTATACACATATCACGCCTATAATCCTTTGCGGGGTAGGTAGAGCGTAAAAACGGAAATTTACACCACGTCTGACAAATGTTTGACGGTCATTCGGAAAATTGTGTATCTTCATAGCGACAGGTTGTCAGCCCATCGCCTTAAATAGCAATAGACACCCTCGAGGCCATTAGTCGCCTTTTACGATTCCCACGGGAAAGAAATAGGGTGGTGTTATTCTAAGTCGGCATCACACGGTTGCAGTTGCGATTGTAAAAATTATGCTGATATTAATATCTTGAGCTCCTATATCCTTTTTCTCAAACATGCTAGGAAATGTGTTCATTTCTTTCAAAAAAAGAAACCGCGAAGTTTCACATTGTTTATCACGTCTCAGATCACGCCAGCAAAGTTGTATGGAAATCCTTTGCTGGTGTCCATTAAGATAAATTCTTTATACGCTAAACCCACATAATTTGATTTCAAAATTATCTCGATGACTCTCATAGAAACGGAACGTAATTTTGTATGAAACAGGTAACTAAAGACGAGGCTTTATGATGTGAAGACCCTTGCCTGTCCAGAATTAAAATAGAAAAGAATGAACTTAACATTTAGTATGGCTGAATATTACGTAATACTGTGCCTTACAGGCGAATTTATTTTAAAAAATTACAATTGGTGGGAAAATTGTAAATTTTTATTTGTTTCGTTGTGTTGTGGTCGCTAGCTAACTTTTAAAAGAAGTACAATCTTTCATTTCCTAGCCTTTTTTTTGAGAAAAGCACTATGTAAGCCTCGGGGAAAATTACTTTGCTTGACTTGTATAATTGAAGTCCTCGCCTGCGGCTCGGACTTCAAACTATACTCGTCCAGCAAAGTCTTATTTTCCATACCTCGACAACAATGTACTATTACGGCCGTTGACGAGCTGCCTACCGCACATGGGATATATATCGCCATACTCATCCCGCTTGGCATGCGGATTGGCGGGCGCAGTGCAAGATGTTGTGTGACAGGGAACGCTTCTGCCTATTCCCTCGATGATTATCCCTTAGCCGCATTTCACGACATCCACAGGTAGTATTGGGTACTATTCTAAGAATGACGCGGAGGTTTGTTTGTATATATCAATAATATTAGTCCAAACACGTGTTGGATCAGAATAGTTTCGACTAAAATTAGCGTTTTATTACATCTTCCTGCATCTGTTTAGTTTACGGTTGTAAATACCAAATTGTTTTCTCATATTTATTAATGTCGATAACAATAATGTCGTTTGCGAAACAGAGTCGACCAACGATCCGATGAACCTAATAGTAAGAAATGGAGTGATGCTATTATAACCCGACACCCACCTTACACTAACAAACATCAGAGTTGTGTGTTCCTACCCAATGATGATCGAACTCGCGACTTCCGGATCCTGAGCCGGAACTCAGACCGCCAGACCACGGAGGCAAAGTTAACAAGCTAAAAAAAATGTCTGCGGCGTGAAAAACAAATTTTAATAGTAGTTTATGCAACTGTCGTATAATGGGGGTCATTAGAATGCGAGTGTCTGTTTATAATATAGTTTGACACGAGCATTCTAATAAAGCGATCCAATACAAAAACCACCAAACACGCAAAAAACACGTTACTTTCTTAAAAAAAGCAATCATTAGAACTGGGTCGGTAATAAATTATTTCGGCTATACATCTTTGGTTACTGGTAATCAGGGAATACCTCATGGCTGGGGTCGTAATCTGCTTCGTTCATTATTCAGCCTGGGATTACAGTAACCTTTGCTATATTGATGAGGGTACCACTGTACCTGACGCTGGCTGTACACTCGCCGGCATATAACACAGGTTCAACGTTCGAAGGTGTTTTTGTATCTGGTAGACAACAATACATAAATAAGCCTATTGCAGTTCACTGCTGGACGTAGGCCTCCCCCAGGGTATGCCGTAGGGCACGATCTCTCGTTGTCGCCATCCAGTCGTTACCAGCCGCCATTTTTAAGTCATCGGTCTATCTGGCCGGAGATCGTCCAACGCTACGCTTGCCGAGGCGTGGCCTCCACTCGAGAACCTGCCTACTCCACCGTCCTTCGGTTCCACGACGGATGTGCCAAGCCCACTGCCACTTCTGTTTGCTTACACTCCCAGACTATGTCCGTTACTTTAGTCTTTTTGCGGATAGTCTCATTCCGGACAACTATGCCGTGCTTAAAATAGCGTTACCCCATTTCTTTTCCATGGGTGATGCTCGAGGGTTACAATTTTAGGCGATAGGCTGACAACCTCTCACTATAGTGATACACGATTTTTCTGATACGGCCCTCTAATATTTGTCAGACGTGGCGATAGCGCCCGTATTTTACGGCTGTTAACGCTCTTGTCTACCCCGCAAAGGATGAAGGCGTGATATGTGTAGACAACATCCTTTGCTAGTTTATCGAAGAATTCACTTCACATAATTCATCAACAGTGGCAACCGTCCACTGATGGACAATGTACATATGCCTTCCACTTCGAAGTGGTATTTGTATACCACGCTTGGCAGCCGGGTTGGCAAGCGCAATGCAAGATGTTGCTTTCACAGGAACCCTTCTGCCCTTTATCTGCAAGTGTTTATCCAAAGACCTACAAAATTGGTTATTTACTATTGGATTTCAATTTCGACCTATTGTTCCATGGGGAAAGTTGTTTAGTTTTATGAGTACATTTGGCAGGAATATCCCCTGGCTGAAGGGTTGATTTTTATATAACCTAGAAAATTAACAAAAAAAAAAATCTATTTCAATTAGATCACAAATTGTGTAGTAATTTTGTATTACGCCTCATAACCTGAATATGAATAAATATAAATGCTTTCGCCGTAGTTTGAAAAAGAAACAAAATGTTCGTAACTGACATTTGTCTTGTCTTGACTTCCTATCGGCTTGTTTTAACCCTTTTTGTTATTCCTCGTATAAAACACACTTACATGCTTTCGACTGTACAATAGTATCGCTTTAGCGAGTGTACCTACACCTATTACTGTATCTACACTCTACAGGTCCTTTAACAGGGAAGTGAATGCAAAATGGAACCGTATTTACATTTGAAATGGTTCATTGTAGAATTCAAAGACCCTCGAGCCTGTAAATTATTTCCCCACGGGATACAATCTCAGAATACACATTATATTATGTTCATGTAAAATTATTCTCTCTGACGTCAATCATACTAATTGTGAACTTAATATAATTTGTTTTAAATTTTAAACGTGCGTCTTAAATAGATGGGAAGGCGATTTACCTGATTCAAAAAAGGCCATAGAAGTATATTCCTAATTTATCTCAGTAAGCAGGATGGACTAAAGAGTGACGTCAAAAGAAAAATATTAAATGCCGAGGGGTATCCGAAGCATACAGAGGTATGTTCCGCGAATTTTAGTAGTTTCCGAGTTAGTCAACTTTAAAGTTGTATTGGAAAAAATCGACTGGCAGGAACGTTTTTTGTATGATAGAAAGTAAAAAACATGAACTACAAACAACAAAACAACTCTGAAACTACAAAAAAACTGAATTATACTATTCATACTTGAGGATGTTTCGGGTAACCCTCAGACAGTTAATTCAAAAACATTTGCCCTAGTTGCTAGAAGGTACTTACTACTGATAGCAAGGCCGCTGGTTCAAATCCAAATTTTGCGAGGTTTCTAAAATGTTAACTAAATCCAGTTACTGCATTTTTTCACGTAGTAGTAGATGGTAGTAGCTATTTTATGTCTATGTTTAGTTTTTTTTTCCTGTCTAGTCGACTAATAAACACAAACTCAACCTTGTTTACTTACCAAAAAGGGTATTTCACACTTCGTTTTGTCAAATGTCCCCTTGACCAATGGGGTTCAAGCATTAAGTGCGAATAGTACCCTTTTGACCTCGCCCCACTTGTGGCAGATGAAAAAAAAACCAGGATCAGATCAGGGTCGCAGACAAAGAAATGGTAATTTATTGAAACTGAGAACAAATGGTGGTTTTTTGTTGTGCTTCTGAGCTGAATTATTCAGATTTCAGATCTTTGTTCGTATTCAGACGCTGTTTTTGGAGAGTGATTGAAATCTAGATTTGAGTTTTGACGCTGAATTTGTGACCTAAGGAGACTTATCGATTTTTGATTCTGTTCTGGTATATTCGTAAAACATTCACACAAACTTTACGAATGCGAATATTTGTTACATGACTATTACGTAGACGACAAGAAACTAATGGAACATATTTATCTGCCTCATCAGGTTTTCAAGGGCCCTTTTCTCTCACAACATCACAAATCATCCTCCACGACATCTTCCTTCAGCACATATCGCTTCGCTATTGGATTACACTCGGCCAAACTTCCCGTAGACCTTGAGCGTTTTGTTCGTGTTTGATCGTCTGCGGCGTTTCCTTATGCTTTGTTGTTTTTTTTATTTATCCTTGCGAATTATGTAGGTTTTTCTAGGCAGTTACTTATAATGTGAAATGTAACAAGTGAGCGATAGCGAAATCTCAAGACGGGCTGGTGATAACTGATAAGGAACAACTTTTCCCAAGGAACATTTAGGTTGAAATGTGACAAAAGTATTTTGAGTTGTTTCCATAGTAACTAAAATCAGCTAGTCGGTAGTTTTTTATTCGAGGTCCAAATTACTTTTTCGTATTCAGGCCCATGTTCCTTCGGGAAAGTTGTTCCTTATGACCAGCCCGTCTTTACTTCTCGCTATCGGTCACTAGTAAATTAATGTTATAAAAATACACAACAAAACTATTTGAACGGATATAGGTCGGGATTGTTGTTCGTGTTTTCAAGAGCCAGACCTAAAATGCAAGACGTAATACCACAATATAACCCTGGTGTCAGAGTTTTTCAACTATCTACTAGCAGTAGGCCTCTGACATGGTTGTGTTACGACTGCCGTCTAAGTGATCATCGACAGCAACCGAGACCGACGGCTTAACGTGTCCATAACGGAACCATCTTTCTAAGCCATAGAATAACGTTCAAAATATCTGATACCGCAACAGCATATTTATAATGTCAGCAACATTAGTGGCGATCATTAAACGAATATTGGAGCTGAAACGAGTTTGCGCTGATAGATGGTGACAATATAGGAAATTGATGTTTTCGCGCCAAATCGCCATTGACATTGACACTGGTTATAAATTACTTGTCTGTCCGTTCGTGTTTCGGTTTAATTTGTATCAGTTTCTGGTTTCGGATTTGGATTCGTTGTTGAAAAATTCTTTTTCCAGTGAGGTATTGTATATTTTCGATTTAGTGCTTAAATTAAAATACATTCTAAATGTTATTAGTTACTAAGGACAAGATTATATGCAACTTAAAAAGCTTGAGATATGCTAAAAATTCTTGAAACGTGAACGAAAAGTGACGAAAACTTATTGTACACAGTAAAAAGACAAATACATAAAGAATACAGACACAACAGGCACTGCTTATTAGAAAAATCAGACCCAGGGAAGAGTAGTAGTATTAGAGGAAATGCGGATGAGAATAAATATGCAAATGCATATAATCCGGTATCTAATTCCGCTACGAATTATTTCTGGGTAAGAGGGAGAAGTTTAGATCGTAAAAGCGAATGACAGAAATAGCTGTTGCGTTGAGACACCAAATCTACTGCTTTTAGTAAATATTAATTCTTCTTATTCTTTTCCTGTGGACCACTGAGTCGAGGAATGACCCGATGAACCCTGGTGTCAGAATATTTTAGTAGGCCTCTGACATGGTTGTGTAACAAATACCGTGTAAGTAATTATAGACAGCAACCGGGACCGAATGGCTTAGCGTGACCTTCGAAACACAGAACCCTCTTTCTTACGGTCAATAAGGTGATTCAGCTTGCTATGTCCTAACCAGACAGGGACACAAATGCACAAAGTGAAAAATATCAACTTTGTGACTCTCCCACTCTCTCTCTCTTTTCGTGTGGGACACCCAGTCGATGGGCTGACACGGTGTTATATTTTTGACCCTCAATTGTTTGTCACTGCCCCACTGGGAATCGAATTTGCGCCGCAGGTAGTTGCAACCACCACTGCGCCACATCAGCCGTAAATTCTCATTATCTTTGTAAATGATTAATCAAAGCCATTTCCATCTTGCTTTAGAAAGTGCTGAAACATACTCGTAGTTTCCTAAATACAAATAAATACTAGAGTGTAAGTTTGGCAATGTAGCTTCTGTAGCTCGGTAAAGTCCATTGGCTTTCCGCCAAAAAAGCTGTCAACTTGACCACGAATTGCCCTATCCACATCACACGGCTGGAGACGGGTTTTGTACATTGCTTTCATCCAGTCTGATACGGGTTAGAGGTACACAATGTTAGATTCGGCGTAGAATAGCCCTTACCCATTTATTTCCCGTGGGTGTCGTAAGAGGTGACTAAGAGACTTGAGGTTTACATGTGTATTGCATTTTAAGGCGATGGGCTGACAACTTGTCACTATGGTGATGAACATCTTTCTGAATGACCCTCAAATGTTTGTCAGATGTGGCGATAGCGACCGTATTTCAACGGCCGTTAACGCCCTGCCTACATCGCAAGGGATATAAGCGTTTAATATGTATGTATGTAGTAGAACATCACCTCATTTCTTTTCCGTGGGTGTCGTGTGGGTATCGAGGGTTATATGTATTTGTAGCCACGAAGAATTTTGTCCGCTTACAATTTTTGGCAGATTTATGAGCGCACTCGCCAACAATGAGAACAATTTTAGAAAACACGCGTTAAAACGGGAGGGAGAACAAAAAAAATAAAAAAACTTGTTAATAATATGCGTCATAAGATTTTAACGCCGTGTGATGCCGGCTTAGAAAAGCCCATTTATTTCCTGTGAGAGTCGTAAGAGGCGACTAAGGGACTCAAGGGTGTGTATTGCAATTCTAGGCGATAGGCTTGACAACCTGTTACTATACACATACACAATTTTGACTGACCCTCAAATATTTTTCAGACGTTGCGTAAATGTCCATTTTTTGAGGCCGTTTACGCTCTGCCTACCCCGCAAGGGATTAAAGGCGTCGTATGTGTATGTATATAACAAGATTTTAGAAAAAATATTCTATTTGGCATGAAAATGGCTGCAAATGCATATGATCCGGTCTCAAGTTATCACAAAGTGTGCAACGTGTGTGTGGCACTTGTAGTACCCATTACCACTACGTATCGTCAAAGAAATTGTATGAAGGAAGCTTATTTATATTTTTCAATTTTCGTTTTCCTTGATGAGGCAAAGTGAAGAATGTTGAAAAGAAGATCCACATGTAATTGGCCTCTTTAAAAGCTTTAGATATAAAAAACTGTCTATATCTTTAAGATTAGTGTCTAGACTACTGATACAGTCTACAATCTGCGAGGCATCGCTCTCATCAGTGTCTTGACCCTCTGCGATTAGCCACTTGTGGCAACTCTTAACTGATGAGTACCTAAGTACAAAAGTCAGAAAGTAGAGTTTGTTTCGCCTTCCTTTCTGGTCGAAAAGATTGTCTAAACCAATAAAATGAGTATCTGTTAGCCGTTTTTTGAAGATTCCAAATCCATAACATAATTCCAACATAGAACATCATAGATCTGTGTCTAGTGTGTATGTTTGAACATCCTGGACAAATTCAAGATGGCCGGATATTTCCACGCCTTTGAAGTGTTGCGACTCGGTAGTTAATCTGCTCGACCTGTTTGTAAACAAACCGTTTCGGGATTTATTCGGGATTTGAATTATTGGCAGTTGCACCGTTTATAACGGCTATAACCTTGACGGTTTATCTGTGTACTAAAAAAGGTGTTACGACGGTCTTTCGCTTCTTGCGGTTGTTTTTAGTCTATGGTGGTGTAGCAGAGGTTAGATATGTACAAGCTTCCGATAGGTATATAAAAATTTTCTGTGTCGTCATAATCATAGTCAGTAAGATATCCAATGCTGGACGTGGCCTTTCCTTCAGGCGCTTACATTGAAAGCGGAGTAGGGCACACTGCTTTTGCACCGAAAACCTTAATATTCCTAGCCTTCTATATATGTTTAATTTAGCGTTGCTATGCTGGGGTGAGTTAGGTATTAATGACGGTCTATGAATGCGGCGCGGTGCTCGATCGCACGCGTCGCTCTGGGCGTGTGTTGTCCCTTTCTCACTCGCAGGGCGAGACTGGCGACGTGCGCGCAGACCGCCTGACGGCGCCAAGCGGTGATTTCTGCACCGCAGTCAGTCACTCAAAACCGTTCGGACGGGAGGGTATCGTATTGTGCGGATTTCCCGCCACGCGTTTTGTGATGCCGCGTGTAATGGACGATTCAATTTGAGATCGCGCGTGTTGATGCATCGTATTATTGCGTTTCTCCTGGGTTGTACTGGAATGCCAGGCTTAGTGATTGTTGGATGTCTCGACGTCTTCCACGTGAGCGTCGCGTTGAATAGGCATCAGGTGGCCATTTTGGCCCGCGTTTGTACGGCCCAAATTCGGGTTGGGTCACGCGTAATGACTAATATCAAAGTGGAATACGAACAGAAGCTGTGAGTGGTTTGACGTGAATAACGCGCCAAGGCTGTAGTGGAATGCTGGGTGTCGATATCTTTTCCACCCAGCCCTGTAAGTACCAACGGAATTCCTATTTGATCCATTCCCTGAACTTC
The DNA here is from genome assembly GCA_027580185.1 of Tuta absoluta. Classification (NCBI taxonomy): domain Eukaryota; kingdom Metazoa; phylum Arthropoda; class Insecta; order Lepidoptera; family Gelechiidae; genus Tuta; species Tuta absoluta. Next base: position 1,270,769 of record JAQAHW010000023.1, on the reverse strand, counting down.
CTTTCTCCGTTGGGTATTTATGCATTTGCGCCGGCACGTGACTGTAAGTGATAAAACTGTTTATTCGTGTTAATGGTGTGTTCCCTTTAGTCATATTTGTTGTACCATATCATTGTGACTCCTAAGTACGAATTGCGGAATTCGTGGGGTGATATAATTTGGAGGTACTTACTTATAATCTAGTGCTAATACGTGTGACGTAACGCCAGATCGGCAGACGGTATTTACTACCGACTTGAGTTATGTAAGGGTTGGAACACATCATTAGCCAATTTCAATCAACTTAGTTAATTAAGTTAAATAGATTTAGGTTCACGTTTAATTCATAGTATGCGCTGCTATATTGTGCAGCGTATGCTATTTAGCGCTGTGTAACGCAGCCATTGTCTGCCTCCAGTTGAACTCCTGGTATTTTGTTCGAAATTTACCTGTGTAAATCGCTTCCACTGCGGGAGTTTAGCTTGGAATTAGACAATTTTTGGTAGCAGAGCGTGGTTCAGAAAACCACTAGATTTAAGATTATTTTAGTATAAGATTTTTAATCTACCTACATAAAAAAAATATATTTATTGTGATTGTAGTGTGTGCCCTGTGTAGAATATCCTATCGGTAGGATCAGGGCCAATCAATTAGTGAATTGCTTGTTATTATCGTTGTGTTTACCCTGTGCGGATATCCTAACGGTAGGATCAGGGCCGATTGTCTATTATTGTTTTTTATTGTAAGGTTCGGTGTTACTTTGGGTTGGTACCATGGCTCCCACAATTACACAGCTTCAGGCAAAAATTAGAACGCACCTAATTTGGTTCGCGACTAAGCAGGCGATGGTCGGTCGCGGGGACCGAGAGGACGCACTCATCGCTTGTGCGCAACGGATTGACGAACGGGTCGCGGAGGTGTTGGAGTGCCTCACTGGATGCGAGGAGTTATTTGATGGGACGCCTGATGAGGAGCCCAAACTTATGGTCCGGGCGAATGTGACCCAGTGCCTGGAGATGGGGCAGGAGATCCAGCAGGCGGCTGCTGTGATCACCAGGCGTAGGGCTGGGGAGCCGGACCCATCCCATGGTCCGCGGGGACCGGGGGTGCAAGTGCCCCTGCCGGCTGTGGCTATTCCGGTCTTCCACGGGGACTACACGGATTGGACCCGATTCCAGGATCTGTTTGACAGTGTGATTCATAACCGCACTGACTTGCAGCCGGCATATAAAATGGCACAATTGATGGCCAAGCTGCAAGGTGAGCCCCATGAGCTGGTAAAGCATCTACCAGTCGATGATGCAAGTTATGAGACGGCTCGCGGTTTGCTGATCGAGAGATACAGCAACAAACGTCTCATGATTGACCAACTCCTGGAACAGTGGCTCACCGTGCCGACCATCACACGAGGGACGGACCTCAGGGCCAAGGTCCTTAACCCTGTCTGCGTTGCAGTGAACGCTCTTGAGAGACAGGGGATGCCGGTGTCAGGCTATGATTATATCCTGGTCCACACGTTGTTGCGCCGCCTGCCGAGCGACATGGCCGCTCGTTTTGAACAGTCACACGGAGGTAAGACATCTGATTACCTCCCGACCTTCGAGGAGCTCAAGTCCTTCCTCGAGGCCGAGTGCAGGCGGGTAGATGCCCAATTTGGAGAGTCGCCTCACGCGGAGTCTGCGGCCGCTCGCCGCCCGGAACGGCCGGGTGCACAGGCGCGAGACGGTAAGAGTAGGCCACCCAGGCGATACAATGTCGCTAATTTAGAATCGAGGTGTGCCTACTGCAGAGAGGCGGGGCATCAGGTGACTGCGTGTGAGGAGTTCGCTGCACAGCGGGTGCAGAAACGTCGTGGTGTGGTGCAGCAACGGCGTTGGTGCTTTAGGTGTATGGGGCCGCATCAGGTGCGAGAGTGCCCATCAAGCACCAACTGCAGGTACTGCCAGGGTGCCCACCATCAGCTCCTATGCATGAACCGCAGCGGAGATTACGGAGGCAGAGCTGACGCGGGTCAGCGGACGGAGTCTGCCCTACCTAGACGGGAGCAACGCTCCCCACCCCCTCCAAGGAGGAGTCCTCTTCCACCAGGGTTTCAGGGACGAGGCCAGGGACATCAGCAGGTGATGCCCCCTTCACCACGCGCGAGACAGTCACCACCTCGGCAGCAGGTGCCGGAACAGGGTAGGTGGTCACAGGTCCAAGGTCAGGGGCACCCATCACAAGTACGTGATGCTACGGGCGGGTGCCAACACCAGGGCCAGTACATGCAGTACTCGGCGGGTCTGAACAACATGGTGAGTTCCCATGACCCACGCATGCCTCTCCCCTTGGCTGAGCACCCGCGGCTACAGGCGCATCCACGGTACGCGCGCCTGCCGCAGGGTTACTATAGGCTGCCAGCCATGGCGTACAGGACCAGAGGTCCCTATCAGCAGGAGTGGGACCCACTCGAAGGTGTACGGAGAGAGGGGACCCCCCCGCAGGACGCGGACACTCCGCGCTTAGGTTCCTGCTAGGTAATCGCCGCCTACACGCCAGCTTCGGCCCCCCGGCCAATTACGGTATTGTTGCCTACGGCAATGATTTGGGTATGGGGATACGGTGGCCGCAGCATACAGGTAAGAGCCTTGTTAGATACAGGGGCTCAGGGTTGTATTGTGTCTAGTAAGCTGGTGAGTAGGCTACGCTTAAATATAAGGCCCACAACGGATGGGGCTGTAGGTATTGGATGTGTAGATGTGCCTGACGTTCGGGGTCAGGTGAACTTCGAGTTCACATCAGGTAATACAGGTACAGGGGTCAGCTATCATGCCTCAGCAGTGGTGCTGGATGAAGTGGTAGGGAAACTTCCTCAGGTTCGGTTACCGTCAACGGTACGAGGGTTAACCACAGGCTTAGAGTTAGCTGATCCTGAATTTGATACTCCTGGTACGGTGGACGTTCTCCTCGGGTCAGACGTCCTCGGGAGATTCTGGTGTGGCAGAAAACGGGTACTTCAGCAAACTGGTTTAGTGGCCGTTGATACCACAGGGGGGTATGTTATTTTTGGCCCAGTTTGGAGACCTCAGGACCTACCAGAGGGCGATACGGTACTCTATGGTAGTGTGTTGTCGGAGGTGCTGCAGAGGTTTTGGGAGTCTGAGGAGCCACCCACAGCGGATAGACGGAAGCCAGAGGATGACGAGTGCGAGCTGTTCTATCAGTACAACACTGCACGAAGTTCGTCAGGTAGGTTTGTTACCAGGCTGCCATTTCTCCCAAACCGCCCCTCCTTAGGTAGTTCGCGACAGATCGCGGAACGGAGACTACTGGCTATGGAGAGAAAGATGAAGCGAGATGCAGCACTTCGGCAGAAGTATATCGAATTCATGAGGGAGTACCTAGAGTTAGGCCACATGTCGGTGTCCAGCATAGATTGGAGGTGTGTCGAGCATTACTATATACCACACCTGGCTGTTTTGAAGTCACCGGAGGCGAAGATACGGGTAGTGTTTGACGGTTCTGCTCCTACATCGAATGGTGTGTCTGTGAACCAGTGTCTGCACGCGGGTCCCAAGTTGAACCAGGACATTGTGGACATCCTCACAGATTTTCGGTTGCACCAAGTAGCGTTCGTCGCAGACGTCAAAATGATGTTTCGCCAAAAAATTATACACCCAGATGACCGTCGGTACCAGCTGATTTTGTGGCGTGAGAGCCCTGACGAGCCGATGGTCACTTATGAGCTTAACACGGTAACGTATGGTCTGAAGCCAAGTCCGTTTTTGGCAGTACGCACGCTGCGAGAGTTGGCCGCACAGGAAAGGGTAAGATTCCCTCGAGCCGCAGCAGTACTGGATCGCGACGTCTACGTGGATGACATCTGCACGGGTGCAGATAGCGTGCAACAAGCACTGCTACTACGAGACGAGCTGATCGCGATCATGGAATCAGGAGGTTATGAGTTGCGGAAATGGCTGTCCAGCTGTCCAGAGCTCCTGGCCGGGTTGCCAGGTGAGTTCCAGCAGGACCCGCACCTTTTCGAGAACCCGGACAATCCAAATACGTTGAGCATCCTAGGGGTGCAATATAGGCCAACGCATGATGTCTTTACGTATCAGATCGAGCCAGACCTTTTGCAGAAGACTTGGACGAAGCGTTCGGTATTATCGACGATCGCCAGAACTTTCGATCCTAACGGGTGGATCGCACCGGTGACGTTCATGGCGAAGTGCTTCTTGCAAAGGTTGTGGCTAGCAAACTTGGGTTGGGACGACCAGCTCTCCGGAGAGCTGTTGAATGATTGGACCAAGTTTGTGACCACCTTACCAGGGATCGTACGCATCGCCATACCTCGCAAGTTGCTCCCATCGGTGGGATGTAAGGCTACCCTACATGGGTTTTGTGATGCCTCGGAGCGAGGGTACGCGGCAGCTGTCTATTTGCGGACAGTCAGTTCAACGGGAACTGTAGACGTGCGTCTAGTTATGGCCAAGAGTAAGGTGGCTCCGGTTAGGACAAGATGGACCATTCCAAAGTTGGAATTGGCGGGAGCAGCGCTTCTCACGCGCTTGCTACATCATGTCGCTAGTAATCTACGCGGTACCATCACTTTGGATGAAACGGTGTACGCATGGACCGACAGTAGGATAGTTCTGTGCTGGTTACAGACGTCGGTACATACTCTTGAGGTTTTCGTGGCAAATCGGGTGTCACAGATTAAAGGATCGGAAACTCCGTTGGTATGGAGACACGTACCGGGAGAACAGAACCCAGCGGACTGCGCCTCACGGGGATGTAGGGCCCCTGATTTGGTAGGTCACTCACTGTGGTGGGGACCTCAGTGGCTGACTGAGTCACCTGAGAGATGGCCATACAATGAGTGCGGGTCGCCGCTTGGGCCACCTGATCGAGGTTTGCGAGTGAACGTAGGGCAGATCGTACCTAAGCCTAGTGCGGCTTTCTTGCTGGAACGATACAGCTCCCTCGACAACTTCTAGGGGTGACAGGTTGGATCAAACGGTTCGTGAACAACTGTAGAAAACCTCAAGCAGAACGGAACTTGGCACCTGTCCTCTCGCCTGCGGAGCGGAATGCGGCTCTAAGTTTATTGGTTAGGGTCGTCCAGGCGGAACATTTTGAGGAAGAGGCCAGGCTGCTCAGGGATGGCCGTGGAAAGCTGAAGGGAGGTCTTGTGCGCCTCAACCCGTTCGTGGACGAGCATGGAATGCTCCGGGTTGGAGGTAGACTTCGGAACGCTAACCTGCCCTTTTCAGCACGGCATCCGCTGTTACTCCCAAAGAAGGGACCTTTGGTAGAACTTATAGTTAGGGATCGTCACCAGAAAAACTCGCATGCGGGCTGCAATGCACTTTTGGCTATTCTGCAGCGCGAGTTTTGGATCTTGTCTGGACGACGTACGGTACGGAGCATTGTGTTTCGGTGCTTGCCTTGCTATCGGTTGAAGGCAGCCACAATGCAACCTCAGATGGGAGACCTCCCACCGGACCGGGTGACGGAAGCCTGGACGTTTGCGGGTGTGGGAACGGACTTTGCGGGGCCTTTTATGGTAAAGGCATCACGCCTTCGCAACGCGAAGTCAATCAAGGCGTATTTGTGCGTGTTTGTGTGCCTAGCAACCAAGGCCGTCCACTTGGAACTCGTGGCCGACCTCACTACGGAGGCTTTCTTAGCAGCTTTAGATAGATTTGTGTCGCGAAGAGGGCGACCAGCGCTGATCAGGTCGGACTGTGGTACCAACTTTAAGGGCGCTGATCGATGTATGAAAGAAATTATAACGTTTTTATCGGAAAACGAGGAAGCTATCGGCACGAGCCTCTCCCGTCAGGGCATTAACTGGGTGTTCGATCCACCAGGATGCCCCCACTGGGGTGGTATATTTGAAGCGGTTGTAAAGTCCGCTAAGACGCATTTGATGCGCGTTATAGGTTTAACGATATTAACCTTTGAGGAGCTAGCGACCGTGTTTTGTAAAATTGAGGCCGTTCTCAATTCACGTCCTTTGTGTCCGCTTAGCTCAGATCCGAATGATCTGGAGGCCATGACACCAGGGCATTTCTTAATTGGCCGACCACTTAACGCCTTGCCAGAGTACCCCTACACAGAGGTCAGTAGCAATCGTTTGACGCGTTATGAGTTGCTGCAGCAAATGTCTCAGAATTTTTGGAAGCGATGGTCGCTTGAGTATTTGCACATTCTGCAGCAACGCCTTAAGTGGACGGACAGAACTGAACCCCCTCGCATCGGAGATCTCGTTCTGGTTAAGGATGCCAACCTGCCGCCACTGCGATGGCGCAGAGGGCGCATTCTCAACTTGTTCCCAGGTAGTGATGGCACTCCTCGAGTCGCGACAGTTCAGGTAGGGGATTCAGTTCTTAAGCGAGCAATAGCAACGCTATCTCGTCTCCCCAGTAGTGAATAGGCCTAAGGGATTCGGCCTAGGGCGGGTGAATGTTTAATTTAGCGTTGCTATGCTGGGGTGAGTTAGGTATTAATGACGGTCTATGAATGCGGCGCGGTGCTCGATCGCACGCGTCGCTCTGGGCGTGTGTTGTCCCTTTCTCACTCGCAGGGCGAGACTGGCGACGTGCGCGCAGACCGCCTGACGGCGCCAAGCGGTGATTTCTGCACCGCAGTCAGTCACTCAAAACCGTTCGGACGGGAGGGTATCGTATTGTGCGGATTTCCCGCCACGCGTTTTGTGATGCCGCGTGTAATGGACGATTCAATTTGAGATCGCGCGTGTTGATGCATCGTATTATTGCGTTTCTCCTGGGTTGTACTGGAATGCCAGGCTTAGTGATTGTTGGATGTCTCGACGTCTTCCACGTGAGCGTCGCGTTGAATAGGCATCAGGTGGCCATTTTGGCCCGCGTTTGTACGGCCCAAATTCGGGTTGGGTCACGCGTAATGACTAATATCAAAGTGGAATACGAACAGAAGCTGTGAGTGGTTTGACGTGAATAACGCGCCAAGGCTGTAGTGGAATGCTGGGTGTCGATATCTTTTCCACCCAGCCCTGTAAGTACCAACGGAATTCCTATTTGATCCATTCCCTGAACTTCCTTTCTCCGTTGGGTATTTATGCATTTGCGCCGGCACGTGACTGTAAGTGATAAAACTGTTTATTCGTGTTAATGGTGTGTTCCCTTTAGTCATATTTGTTGTACCATATCATTGTGACTCCTTAGTACGAATTGCGGAATTCGTGGGGTGATATAATTTGGAGGTACTTACTTATAATCTAGTGCTAATACGTGTGACGTAACGCCAGATCGGCAGACGGTATTTACTACCGACTTGAGTTATGTAAGGGTTGGAACACATCATTAGCCAATTTCAATCAACTTAGTTAATTAAGTTAAATAGATTTAGGTTCACGTTTAATTCATAGTATGCGCTGCTATATTGTGCAGCGTATGCTATTTAGCGCTGCGTAACGCAGCCATTGTCTGCCTCCAGTTGAACTCCTGGTATTTTGTTCGAAATTTACCTGTGTAAATCGCTTCCACTGCGGGAGTTTAGCTTGGAATTAGACAATATAGAATTTTTTCTTCCATCCATTTTCGTTGTAGGTACACGTAGTCGCAAAATGACTGCACAAGTTTATATGTCGATGACATCGTTTCGATGTAGTAAGGGTCACCCGTTTCGCAGAATTGTAAGTGCTATTTGCGACAGAGTCCACTTACCTGCCGTAAAGTAGCCTGACAGCTTGTTTGCCCGCCCATTTCAAATAAAGAACAAAAAGTTGCCCATTGGACAAATGGCAGAAATATCGGTTATGGCAGGCGATAGTTTGCAGAACGGTTGACCTCTTGTCCTTGGGTACCATTTATTATTTATGCGAATATTGTGTGAAGGAAAGTTTACAAAATCAAAAGCGAAGCCTTCAATGTGTGTCGGACAGTAGAGAGTAGAGAAAACGAGTTAACGTGTATTATTTATTTAAGAAAATACTCATATTCATCGCTCGTATTCCGTGTATCGGGTTGCACTGACAAGACATACATACACATATCACGCCTATAAACGGCCGTAAAAACGGACATTTACGCCACATCTGACATAATATTTGAGGGTCATTCGGAAAACTGTGCCTCGCCATAGTGACAGGTTGTCAGCCCATCGCCTAAAATTGCAATACACACCCTCAAGTCCCCTCTTACGACTCCCACGGGAAAGAAATGGGGTGTTGCTATTCTAAGCCGGCATCACACGGCACTGACAAGACATACGCCTAAATATGCACAAATTCATCATTTATATATCTCTCCCGGCCGGGCAATCAACCCGAGACCTTTGCGTAGCTGATGCACTAACTGTGACACAACGGTCATCAAAAGCTATTTAGTTACGGTACTGAATTGATCATATCATCTGCATTTGATACATTCAATAAGAACTTCCTGCGTCTGTGTTTCCAAAAGCATACAACCCTAATCTCTTCAAAGTAAGAGTGAACAGGCTTCTTCTGGGTGAGCTCGCTCCATCTTAGACTCTGTCTCTGTCCTATGACCTAGACTAGAGTCAAGAGCAAACCCTTCATTAATAAAAAAAAAAAAAACAAGAATGTACGATTGTTCACATCACGTTGCAAACGTTCACTAGTTCCACAAAACACACACATAACACGCCTTTATACATTGCGGGGTAAAATGGTCGCTATCGCCACGTCTGACGATAGCAATAGTATAGCATCACTCCATTTCTTTCCCTTGGGTGTCGTAAGAGGCGACTGAAGGACTCGAGGGTATCTAGGCGACAGGCTGGCAACCTGTCAGTAAAGTGATACAGAATTATCTGAAACGGCCCTCAAATATTTGTCAGACGTGGCTATAGCGACCGTTTTCACGGGCATTAACGCTTTGCCTGCCCCGCAAGAGATCTTCTTTTCGTGTAGGACACCGAGTCGACAACCGACCTGATGAACCCTGGTGTCAAGAGTTTTGAAACCGCCTACAACTACTAGTAGGCCTATGACACGGTTGTGTAACGACAATCATAGTCAGCAACCGGGAACGACGGATTGAAGTGCCCTTCTAAGACTATTCAAGCAAGGGATAAAGGCGTGAAATGTGTATGGATCACAAACAAACAGACAAACTTGTACCGTTACGAAATAGAACTGTCTGTTTTGCTAGAAACAGCTTCAACATGTCTGTCAAATTATACAATTTCTTGCCCAGACATATTATAAGAAACCTACCTGACAATAAATTTAGAGCTACGCTCTCTGACATATTATGTAGATATTGTTTTTATAGTTTGGACGAATTCTTTAAATATAATTTTTAATAATTACTTGACATTGTAAGTAAATTATGACATGTATCTAATTAATTTCGATTTTAATTGTTAAACTAATGTTCTTAACTTCATTTACATTTGCATGCTGTTGTTGACGGCTGTATAGGAGATTCTTATTTTATGTAATATTACCATCCATTGTACCCTGTTCAAGCAAATAAAATATCTTGTATCTTGTGTGTGTACTTTCACAACTTGCTTATTAATTTACAGTATACGTTAGTAGTATAAGTTATGTGTTCCTACGTGTATTAGCATTAGCAAAGCTAATATGCTTTGGTTTGAATAATGTTGCGTTGTTACTCTGGTGAAGTGTAGTTTCCGCTAGTTAATAAGGCTGGCCTTCTGCAAGTTTTTTTTGTTAAACTACGTGCGTTATTTTCAATTTGTAGAACACAATTTTATTTTTTTAATAATTATTTTGTAATATCCTAATAGAAAACCGGCTCATATAAAATAAATAAAAAGAAAGGCACTGTGTCAGGGCTGGCCAGGTTAATAACACGGCATGTAACTTTATATAAGGTGTAAAAAAAATAGCTGAGAATATTTTAAGGGGTGAAACAGTACGTGAAACTGAACAACTTTCCCCAAGGAACATAGGTCGATATATGAAAAAAATAATTTGACTCTCCCATACTTAGTGTGTTACTCGGCCGGGATAATTTGTATGGGGGGGGGCAATTTTTTTTCATATTTCGACCTATGTTCCTTGGGGAAAGTTGTTCAGTTTCACGTACTGGTTCATCCCTTAAAATATTCTCAGCTAATTTTTTTACACCATGTATATAGCTATGCACAACAAAACGTTTCATTCGCATCAATCCAGTAGTTTCGGAGATCAGCCCGGACAAACAGACAGAAAAATATTGAAACGTGTTCTAATTCTTTAATAATATCACCTACGATTAGTCTTTCGTAAACTTGTTCAATGTACACACGGGATTTACTGTTTTATGATATGGTATAGATTAAACTTTTGTGTGGGTTTGTTTAAACAACAGGTGTACTGAGATTTTGTTTGAGATCGCCCTTTGGTTTTGTATTTTGATCGAAAAACCCTGAAGGGTTTTGTTTACATTGTCAAGGGACTAAGTAAATATTGTTGTCGGAATTGGATTACAATTGGTTACATCGTCAAAAACTGCCCTAGAGTATAGCTAATATTTTATTCTCGATCCGTAAATCCTACTTTCTATATCAGTTTAATAAAAGTAGATATGGTGGGTTCCAGGTGGAGTCAGGAAAAGGGTAGCTACCCGCCTGGCCGGTTGTCATAGCCAGGGGACCGATTGGTCCACCTGAAAAGAATTGGTAGTTGTATATATGCGGTGCGCGGAGAACATTACGATACCGCGTTTCAGGTCTATTGTTCTCTGCCAATCTGTCACGTGGCGCCATCTTGCTATCTTGAAACTTCTGTTGCGCCTTGCTCACTTGTGAACTGGAATGAGCTTCTTGTAGTATAGCTCCAAGATGTCGATACATAGACTTGAAAATATTGAAACCTTTCCGCACTTGGGATTTCAACCCCACTTAGGCATTCCGGGCCGTATATGCTATTACAAAAGTTTCTATATTTCGCCGTGCGATGTCGGTTCAGAAAAGCATCACCCTATTTCTTTCCCGAGGGTGTAGTAAGGGGCGACTGAAATACTTGAGGGATGTATTTTGCAATTTTAGCCGATGGACTGACAACCTGTCACCATTTTCTAAATGATCCACATATTCTTGTCAGACGTGGCGTAAATGATCGTTTTTACGGACCTTTACGCTCTGCATACCCCGCAAAGGCATGTTATATGTATGAATTTAAAAATAGCACTATAAGAGCCAATATTTACGACGCAAAGAGTATCCTTAACATACCTTTGCGCAGTTTTCAATGAATTATCTTTACGATGAGCTCTTTCTAAACCATGCTTTTCTGTTACAGGTAAGTCCCCTGCAAGCTGGTAGACTTCCGCCGACAAACAATTATCCGACGGTAAGCTGGCTCGCTAATGAGCCCCGGTCGAATCTCTGCACGAACCCTCTAGGTACTGTACTGACAAACAAGCAGTAAAACTGCTGAATGAACTAAGTTTAATTTGCGAACACCAAGTGTGAGTGACGATCCTTTCAATCAATATCGCACTAAATGGCGTGCCACATCTCTCCCTTTTAACCCGATCTGTTTATTTTCGAAAACAGGCAAAAAGACATCCAAAACTAGTTTCCATCACAATCTAGAATTTCGTAACATGTCCCCAAAACGATAAGCGTAATCTACTGCACACCTTTAAGAATTGGTTGTCACTGACAAAGCTAACAAACGCGTCATTACACATTCTGTCAGGGTCAGCTCAATAGTGCGATTGATCTGTTCCACTATCGATGGTTTCCTCAAGTAGCAGATACTATTGAACAATATACCAAGGAGCAGTAGTTAAACTTGAGCACCTTTCCGCCTGAAACTACCTACATTAGCAGGAATGTCAGCATATTGGTTTTGCGAACCCGAATTTAATTGATGTCACACTTAAGTACCATGATGCTAATTTATAGTAAGAAAACACTGAATTGCATTATTATTGCATTATTATTTATTGAATAATAAGGTTTCTACGTTATATTTGCCCGATGTCCTGATACTCAAACAAAAACGCGCGGCGGCAGTACAATTCGCTGTGACACGAGCGGCACGAGATTGTATGTATTTGTCGTGTACGTATAGGTCGGTCGGGCGTGTGTTTGTGTGAGTGCGCAAACCGGGCGTCGGTATGAAGTGAAACTACTTCTCGTTGGTATATCGTGCGGAGTGCGTGAAATCTGATGGCGTCGTGAGGCAGTGACCTCGGCTGTTGCCATGGGCTTCCAACCACGTTCCACCCCCTCGCCTTGGCCGCTTGCCAAGCGCTGCCAATGTCAATGGCATTTGTACGCGCCAAATGTGGCATAAGGTCACTTTCCCCAGTATTCTTCTGTAATGGAAATATTTGCAGCTCTGTTAGTTATAAATAACTGGATCGTGCTTTTGTTGAGGGGTTTGGTGGAGTGATTTGAGAAATAGTTTTCCTTTGCTGAACAGACATACTTTATAATAATTATGAGAGATTTATTATTCTGTTTTTTATCTGAATGCAGAAAAGCATGTGTCAACTTAAACGTTTGTTCAGTTCTTAACAACTTATTTAAAATATGACAAATGAAGTATCAATAGAAGCGTCTGAATAAGCCACTTTATAATTTGACTTAATTTTCTGATTAATTGACATGTGTTTGGTAACTTAATTCGGAAGTATATTGCAGTCTTCGACAGGTTCCTGCTTAAGCTACAATGGAATGACAAGTTATACAAACCTTATTGTTATGGTTGGCCAATATTGGCCTCTGCTCTGAAGCGGGGCCAATTTTGAGCCGTTTACAAAACTACGGCGAAAGGTTCGTTTATATAGGGTGAAATTTTACTTGTGATTGATACCAAAAACTCAAGACTGGTTGGTGATAAGAAACAACTTTCCCCAAGGAACATAGGTCCAAATACGAAAAAGCAATTTGGACCTCCCATACAAAATTACCTATCAGTTGATTTGGGTTACTATGAAGCTCAATTTTTTTTTGTTATATTTTGATCTATGATGTTCCTTATCACGTCTTCAGATTTCGGTATCGGTCACTAGTAAAATTTCAGCCTATATATTCTTTATTGCCGTGTGATGCCGGCTTAGAATAGCATCATCCCATTTCTTACCCGTGGGAGTCGTAAGAGGCGACTGAGGGACTCGAGGGTGTGTATTGCAATTTTAGGCGATGGGCTGACAACCTGTCACTATGGCGATACACAATTTTCCGAATTACCCTCAAATATTTGTCTGACGTGGTGAAAATGGTCGTTTTTTGCGGCCGTTTACGCTCTGCCTACCCCGCTAGGGATAATAGGCGTGATATGTGTGTGTGTGTGTGTATATTCTTTATTGCACAAAATTGCTAAACAATGTTACATTTTTTGTCGCAAAGACGAGCTTATCCCTTAAGAAGAGATCTCCTCCAGCTAACCCATGTCTTGGGCTATTCGTACAGCACACAACACACAGCTGAAGAGTTATCCTGATGTCATCTGATATAAGCTTTCTATTCGATTCCTAAGACAACTTAGATCAATCCCAAAGTTAGTTCAGTCTAAGTTTTGTTTGAAGGTGTGGATCCCGCATTTGGAAGCTAAAGTTTCGAAGACATACGATTTAGTAAGATAACACGTTGTTACTTGAGAATAACTTGTAAAAGATAGGTAGAAAACCAACTTTTGATCTTTCTGAGCCCACAGATAAATGAAACGATAACAGAGCAAGTTACACAAAAACATGTCGTCAAAGTACCGACTCAAGTAATTTTCCCTCGAAAACATGTCATTTAAAAGACTCCTAGACTTATAAATAGAGGTAGGTACCTAACGAATATATTCGGAACAAGGTTAGAATTCTTTCAAATAGAGAAGATAAAAGAAAATACATTTCGCAAGTAATTTAAGCAAATTTTTTGTGATGCCGGCTTAGAATAGCATCACCTTATTTGTTTCCCGCCGGTCTCGTAAGAAGCGACTAAGGGACTCGAGGGTTTCACGTGTATTTCAATTTTAGGCGACAGCTTGACAACCTGTCACTATAGTGATACATGATTTGTCTGTAACGGCCCTCAAATATTTGTCAGACGTGGCGACAGCGACGGTATTTTCACGGCCGTTAACGCTCTGCCTACCCCGCAAGGGATAAAGGCGTGATATGTGTGTATTTAAGCCAACCTTGTTGCCAGCCGTACTACTCTATTCGATAGAGATTTATAACTCCCGCTAAACCGCAGAAAACAGAGTTTTTCAAACAAATATCTGGCACGACTAGAGTCAAGAGCAAACCCACGCTTAATAAAAAAAAAAAAACAAAACGTGAAACAAGTTTCATTAGACATCAAGTTGAAGCTTTTTCACCTCAACTTCCTCGTACGTGCTACGTACAAGCACAATATAGTAAGAAGCAGTAGTTTAACTCGATCACGTTTAGCTAGCTAGGAAGGAACTACCTACATTAGCAGGGATATCAACATGTTGGTGTTGCGAATCCGACTGTAAGTCATGTCATACTTTGGTACCCCTAGCTGTTTGTTACCCGCGGCATTGCCCGCATAACCCTCGAGTGGTGATAAAAACCTATCCTGTGTGTTAATCCATGTTACCTTCTATATGATAGTCAAATTTCATTACAATCGGTTTAGTAGTTTTTGCGTGAAGAAGTAACAGACAAACAAACTTACAAATTTTCGTATTTATAATATTAGTAAGATTATGCTAAGTTACAGTAAGAAACCAATAAATGACATTATTATTCAATGGAATTCGATGTATACATTTTCCGATTTGCCAATACTTAAACCAAATTGCGCGGCGGCAGTACAGTTTGCTGTGACACGAGCGGCACGAGATTCTATGTTATGTAGTAGTCGTGTACGTATAAGTCGGTCGGGCGTGTGCATGTGTGAGTGCGCGAACCGGGCGTTAGTATGAAGTTAAACTGCTCCTTGGTATATTGCGCTACAAGTATGTCGACAAAAGCTTCCACGTTGGTTATTTATTACCATCGGCGCCGCCGTCAGAGTTTTTATAGCGAATATCTTTATTGCTACGCGCGAGAGTTGTAAAAACACGATAATGCGCATATATGACGCTATTCAGACTAATCTAGTCATCGACGACGGTGATAATAAACTGTCGTTTTTGCGCGTTTTAATATAGGTTGTATGAAGCACTAAATTTTGGTGCCAAAATTGCTGCAGAAGTTAATTCGGGACTTAGAATATACCTACTATTATACAGGGTGTTAGGGACGGTGTACCGAATCATGCCGGACTGGCCTTATGGCGTAGCGGATAGCACCCTGCCTTCTACTCGAGGGTCGTGGGTTCGATCCCCACAAGACACAAACATTTGAGAAATCAATATAAAAATATTTGTGTTTAGTCCAGGTGTTTCTCTATTCACAATAAATATCTACAAAAACAAGTATATAAGTATATAAATATCAGCTACGTAGTTCCCATAGTACATGCTTAGTTTGGGGCTAGATGGCGCTGTGTGAATTGTCCAGGATATTTATTCATTCAGCGTAATTGTTTCCCAGCATGGGTTCCACTGTAAAAGTTGTTTAGGTTCAAGGCCTGATCGAAGTTTTGGGTCCACCGTCCCTTACACCCTGTATATTCTATGATGAGGCCTCCCTGGTGCTTCTATAGACCGCGATTTTGGGCCGACTTCATTCAAAGGCTGCCCGCAACCCTAGAAGGAGGCTGCACGCTGCGCTATCCGACTTGTGACCTGACTGAATCTCCAGAGCCTTCCGTCCCTTTTACCAGTTAATACCGCGTCAAAAATAAATGAAAAATAAGAGAAAATATTTTTCTTTTTATACATAAAAACACTTTAATCTACAGACCGGAAGAGAATTTCATTTACCATGAAAGGGTTTAGGTAAACTTGTTGCTATAAATTGCATATTCCGTCCAATTTCTGCCCAATTTTGCCCAACTTAATGCAGAGTCTGGCAGCCAATTTAATTTCACCAGTAAAAGGTCGCGTTTAGGGTTACGCTGCAGTAAAACTGGACCCTTATCATATCATTAGAGCCACTGAAAATGCACAGCTGGCTGGACCCTTATCATTATATCCAAAACAGCAGGAAACTGTCGCTTTGTTGAAAAGAGTTTCGACTTTAGTTCGACACGTGTATGTGCCATTTACTTACTTACAAACAACATATGTATATATCACGCCTATATCCCATGCGGGGTAGGCACAGCGTTGACTGCCGTAAAAAACTAACATTTACGCCACGTCTGAAGAACATTTAAGGGGTTATCCAGAAAATTGTGTATCGCCATAGTGACAGGTTGTCTGTCAGTTGCAATACACATGTCTTAGTCGACTTTAATGACACCCACGGAGAAAAATGGGTTGATGCTATTCTTAGCCGACATCGCACAGCATATTTACCAACTTTTCGATTTGCAATTTACACATTATAGTATTCAATTTTCCCAATGACCCTCACGTTTTTGTCGGACGTGGCGTGCATGGCCCTTTCTTCACTTCTGAATTGTGAAATAAAACTGAGCTAATGAAAAATATTAATAAAAGAAATCGACTAAAAGATAATCGTTCAGCATTCTCTGCAAATACAACTTCTTGCACTGCGCTCGCTTATCCGCTTGCCATACATGGTGAGTGACTGATGTCCAGCAGTGGATTGTTGATTGGATAAATATGAATAAATAAATATCCTGGACAATTTACACAGCACCATCTAGTCCCAAACTAAGCGAATCTTGTACTATGGGAACTAGATAGCTGATATTACTATTAAATACTTGTTTTGTAAATATATACATATTATACATAGAAACATCCAGACTGAACACTCAATATATATATGTATACGTATGGATGCCGTGTAATGCCGGCTATGCCATAATAGCATCACCCCATTTCTTTCCCGGGAGTTGTAAGAGGCGACTTAGAGACTCGAGGGTGTGTATTGCAATTTTAGGCGATGGGCTGACATCCTGTCTCTATGGCGGTTCACAATTCTCCGTATAACCATCAATTATTTGTCAGATGTGGCGTAAATGTCCGTTTTTTGCGGCCGTTTTCGCTTGCCTACCCCGCAAGGGATTATATGCGTGATATGTGTGTGTGTGTGCGTATGTATGTTATCAAATATAGGTACTAAGTAGGTGGGATATGCGTGTTTCAGAGTTACACCGTTGCATCCAGAATTAAGCGCCGTTCCTTTCATTGCACTGACTGCACTATCAAAAGATAGTCCTGCATAAGAATTCTTAAATGCAAGCAATAGGGGCCTAACTTTTCAAAGTTTATCACGCACTTGGTCCGTGTTTTACCTCTAACAAAGGAAGGACATTATGGCATTTGTGTGTAATCTGAATGGTTTTAAGATTAGCCTTTATCATGAGGACATTTACGAAATTTATTAAAGCATGTATGCCTCGTTTACGTGAAAAGTGTAATATTATTAAAGAACTGCTCTCAATGTAAGATACATACATATAAATATCACGCCTTTATCCCACTTGCGGGGTTGACAGAGCATTCACGGCCGTAAAATACAGTGGCGATCGCCACGTCTGACAAATATGTGAGAGCCGTTCCAGAAAATTTGTGTATCACTATAGTGACAGGTTCTCAGCCTGTCGCCTAAAATTGCAGTCGCCTCTTACGAAACTCACGGGAAAGAAATGGGATGATACTGTTCTAAACTGGCATCACACATGACATTTAAGATCATCTACACTAATATTATAAAGAGGAAAGATTTGATTGTTTGTTTGTTTGTTTGTTTGTTTGTTTGTTTGTTTGCATCGAATAGGCTCCGAAACTACTGGCCCGATTTTAAAAATTCTTTTACCATTAGAATCTTACATTATTCCTGGTGAACATAGGCTATATTTTAAACGAGAAAAAAATAGGGATCCGCGTGAAAATTTCGATAATGTAAGCCAACGTGTGAAAAATGTACCAAAAAAATATCTTATATCGCGTACGCTGTGGAAATTATTGACAATAGAGCAAAGTGATGTACTACAGTTTTATAGAGGACATCAATATCTATAATAATGTCCGCGATACCATATGTCTAACTATTACAGTTATACCACAATAACTAATTTTTCATTTAAAAATTTACAAACTGCGCCACATGATTCGTACCAGTAGTGTAATGATTACATTTAATCATTACTGTATTAAAGGGTGTCAGGGATAGCCCTCCGAATACTGATAGGGTACATGCAAACCATGAAACTGAACAACTTTCCCTTCGGAACATATTACAGGAAACGTAAAAAAACTGACTTCCCATAGTGAATGCAATTGCAGTCAGCTGATTGTGATTTTGTATGGAAGGTAATTTTTTTGGCGTTTCCTGACATATGCTTCTAGGGGAAAGTTGTTCAGTTTTATATTTCATGCACCCTATCAGTATTCGAAGGGCTGTCCCTTAATCGGTATAAAAAAGACGACAAAAAACATTTAAAAAATCTACACTAAAATAATACCTACATACATACACATATCACGCCTATTATCCCTTGCGGAGTAGGCAGTGAGTAAACGGCCGCGAAAACGGACATTTAAGCCACGTCTGACATATGTTTGAGGGTCATTCGGAAAATTGTATATAGCCATAGTGACATGTTGTCAGCCCATCTCCTAAAATTGCAATACACACCCTCAAGTCCCTCAGTCGCCTCCTACGACTCCCACGGGAAAGAAATCGGGTGATGCTATTCTAAGCCGGCATTACACTAAAATAATAATAATATAATCTACACTCATATTAGAAACAGATTTTTTTTATTGTTTGTTTGAATTGAATAGGCTCCGAAACTACTGGACCGGTTTAAGAAATTCTTTTAATGTTAATTCAAATTGAAATTCTTTATTCAATGTAGGATAGTATTATCACTTATTGACGTCATGAACCGTCATTCTAAAAAATGAAATTTGTATCACACAATTTTCTTTTTTTATTACAATTTTGTTATGACCTAATAGAAAACCGGCTCGGGCGGGATACAAAAAAATAAAAATATAGACACTGCCATGGGGCTGGCCAGGTTAATCACACGGCATGTAACTTTACGCCACCACCATTTAAAAACGATATTTGTTTCAAATTGAATTCATAATTTTTAGAATCCTACATTATCCCTGATGAACATAGGCTATATTAAACTGTCTTATTCCCGGGGGAAATTGTTAGCAGCGGGTGAAACCGCTGGGCGGGCTGCTAGTATTGTATAACTTGACTGTCTAAGAAACATTTTGATTGATGTTTCCTTTTTATATTTCAACCTTTTTGCCGACGTAAATTGAACCGTATCGTAGTTTGCCAAAGTTTATGAATTTCCTCTGAAAATGTTAGATTTATTAGAGTTCCCTTGCAATAATAAATAATGATCGTATTGATTATGTGGCCGATGTGGCGCAGTGGTAGTACGACTGCCTGCTACGCAATGTTTCCGGGTTCGATTTTCTGTTGGGCACTCACAAAGTTGATATATATCAGTTTGTGAATTTGTTCCCAGTCCGGTTAAAACAATGCAGGCTGCACCACTTGAAACATAAAGATGATTTCGTGCTTCTGAGGTTACGTTAAGCCGTCTGTCCCGGTAACTGGCTATGATTACTTAGCCGGCTGACGTTACACGACCATGTTGAAGTACACTACTGGTTGGCGGTTTGATAAACTCTGACACCAGGGTTCATCAGGTCATTGGACGACTCGGTGTTCCACACGAATAACCGAGTTATGAATAACTTGAAATCATTTCCAAGTTTTGCCTATTAACTAAGCCAGAGGTAGCAAGATTTAATAAAAACTGCCTTAGATGTAAACTTAGCAAGTTTCCCGTAAGTAAGCGAGGTAAAATGGAAAACAGCTTCTTAGAACATCCATAGCCTCAACTTTAGATCAAGAAAAACATAAACCAACCCTACAAGAATATTAAAAAGCTAAGTCTTAGTACGAAACTTAATTTTGCAGCATGAAGAGATTGATGAATGTAGAGGAGGCGAAAGAAGTATGCCACGATCGTAGTAAGTGGAAGGAAGTAGTCTCTGCCTACCCCTCCGGGAAAGAGGCGTGATTTATGTATGTATGTATGTAAATATATATGTTGCAAATATTTGATGGGCGATCCAGCCCATGAAACTAGCACAACTTTCCCTAAGAAAGGTCGAAATATGAAAAAAAAACTTAGGCCAAAAAATGTTCTAGGCGACCGGGTCAATTTCTTTGGGAGGTCCAATTCTTCTTTCATATTTCTACCTATGTTCCTTGGGAGAGTAGTTCGGTTTTATAGACTGAGTCATCCCTTAAAATATTTGCATTTAATACTGTTTAATATACTTTCGCAAGCTTGTACAAATTTTTTATTTCTTTACAAAATAGAACCGTATAGCAACAGGTAAGCGAATTGTTTCTGAAATCGTAAAAAATCTAAAATGTAGCTACACAACGAGCAAAAGTTTTTTCACCGCGCAAAGTATAAATTATCAAAAGCTATTTATAGTCATTTTGTGAAATTGTTATTCAATTGGCGAAACTTCCCCGAAGAAAACAGGCAAAGTACACAAAAAGTTGGATATTGTGAAACGTGTTTACAGAAAACAATTGGCTCAAACTGAGGGGTTTCTTGTTTCAACATTCACTTTTATACAAATCGTTTGAAGCAATATGGTGACATTTTGAATTTCCACAACCATGGCTACCGAACTCTGTTATATGAATGAGAAATCGTAAAGGTCACAAAATTAATATTAGTCAATTAAAAACTGTGTGATTTTTTCTCAGCTTGGTTAGGACATTGCAGGCTAAAGCATCCCTGTGCCGATGTTATGAAACTACAGGCTACAAGTCCACAGGCGAAATTCTTAGTACATTGCGTAGCCGGTTAATATTCCTGGTATCGTAATGACTTACCGACTAAACGATGAACCTGTAGTTTGATAATATCAGCACTGGTTGTCCGTAAGAAAGGTGGTTGCATGTTGCTGAAGACTCATTCAGTCGTCAGTTTCTGTTGTCTATGACTAATTAGAAGGAGGTCGTTTCGTTATACAACCATGTAAGAGTCTTACTAGATATTTTCACTATTTATTGCACACAAGAAATATTATAATAATAATAAAATAATAATAAAATTAGTTTATTTCAAGTGGCGTCTCGTTTCCTGGTTTGAGGTCTCACTCACGCACTCGCTATTGTTGTTTTCTGGTTGCCGCTTCGTACTCATGACACCCTAGTACTATCTCCGGTATAACACTGAGTTTATATTTAACAATTTTAAATCACCAAAAGCGTGAATTTTAACTAAAAATACGTCCGATCGTAACGGAGATCCGAGGGGAGGGGGAATTACTAGAGGCATATACAAAGAATGACGACATAACAGGACAACTTATTTCTACTAAGAAATTTATTCTAGCTGACCTACAAGATGATTGGGCGTGCTCATTTCTTGCCCGCCAATTTTGCAAGTGTATTTTTAATGCCAGTAACGCTTATTTCTACTAAATGAGCTGGGGTAGCCCAGATGGAAGAGGCGTCGCCACTAGTAATGCGAAAGTCGCAGGTTCAAATCCTGCCCGCACTCGAAAATTTTGCAAGTTTTCAAAAATTGTATACCTAACACGGGAAGTGTTTTTAAAAATTTGGTACTCAATTTATCGCTGGTTTTCATCGCTTTGACTACATTCAATCTATAAAGATAGAATTAGTCGCCGGTTATTAGTTGCAAAACTAACCCGGTAGATGGAGCCAAGCCAAGCGTTACTGGCATTAAAAATACACTTGCAAAATTGGCGGGCAAGAAATGAGCTGCGGTAGCCCAGATGGAAGAGGCGTCGCCACTAGTAATGCGAAAGTCGCAGGTTCAAATCCTGCCCGCACTCGAAAATTTAGCAAGTTTTCAAAAATTGTATACCTAACACGGGAAGTGTTTTTAAAAATTTGGTACTCATATTGAATATTTTTATAAGTAAATAAGTAGATATTGATAGTGATTTCAGTACTTAGTATTCGATATGAATTAATGGCTATTAGCAGCCTACCTATGGGCAGTCACTCCAAATGCCGTTCGTGTCGCAACGTATTGGGAAAATAAAATTTAATTCGCCACGACACGCAAAGAAGAAGAAGAAGAAAGCATTGTTTTAAACTTGCATTTATTTTCATTTTAAGCGCGGCCAGGATTTGAAAATTTAACAAAAAAAAGGGCATGGTTTAGGGTTTCAAACATTGTATACCTAACACGGGAAGTGTTTTAAATTTGGTATTCAAGAAGAATGGCAATTAGTCAGTAGGTATTTCAATTTCTCTCCTCTGTAATAGATGCATGCTTACACGTGTACAGACTCTCGTCCTTCTGAGGGATTTCCAAATCCAATTTTGATTGATCTTCATCCGTCTGTAACAAGGTTTTCTATGTTATAAGGTTGTAGGTAGGGGGCTACTTAGTAATTAAGTTGGCATCGGAACTTTTTATCGAACGAAACCAGATCTTTAAGTCTTTACTTAGAACTTCGCTGATTCTAATAGATTTTTTGGGGCCTGGTACGATGCTTTGGAATTCGAGATAATAAATAATGTTATTTTGTTGTCTTATGGCACTGTTTTAGAATAAAATTACCCCATATAACCTCATTAAGATTGTGTTCGGCGTAATAGGCGACAAAGGAATTTAGGAAATTAAAATAAATGTTAGATAAGAGTGAATAGGAAAGTTCCCTATGAATACGACACCTAGAATTGCGCTGAATTACAAACAGTCCCAATAGGGATATGGTCAACATGGGACTGTTTTTGATGTTAACCCTAGATTGAACACATGATGTCTTAAAGCATTTTGATTTGAAAAATGCTGCTTTTCTATTAATCGATTATGTGAGTAGCTAAATGTTGTGTACCTTTCTGAATAGTATACAGAAAATGAAATGTATGAAAGTATGTAGGATATAACGTAGCTATGGTTCATCAATATCCATGCACACGTTTGCGAGATATAGCTGTCGTTTTGGTACTAAAAGCTTTTAAAGACCCAACGCGACAAGTTTTTACACACTTTTCATACATATTTTTACAGTTTTTTCTATAAGTGAAAATTGGAAACGAAAATATAACTGTTGTAGATGATAATTAAGAAAAATACGTCTCATTTTAGGCTTTAAAACACGTTAATTATTTACCATAAGTTAAATCAAGTTCTTATTATTATTAACATTTTTATTTTTTGTGCCAATTTATGGTAAATCTGTTCAACTGGTGGTAAATACTCGTATTAGTAAGTAACAATTAATCATCAAAATTCCCCAAATAATGACACCCAAACTTTGGGGTCTGCAAAGACCTCACACGACCGATTGCGTAATTTTTTAACACGACTAACCTGGGGTTAACTATGATGATGACGTTCACGAAAAGATTCTTCAGTCACCAACTCGTTTAAATTTATTTATTTATTTAATGTTTAATATACACAATATAACACAAAGGACATAACATATGGAACATTACACAACAGCTTATATCTAAAAATAAATATCTGACAGCAGGGTAGGGTAGTAAGATGGCATAAGTGAGGCAGTTGACGTGTACAACTTTCTATGATAGATAAAAATAAATTTAGGCTAATAAAACAAGAATACTACAGCAAATAAAATAATAATACCCATAAACCTATTTTACCGTTCGTAAATATATCCTACATACATATATTACGCTTATAATCCCTTGCGGGTAGACAGAGCGTAAACGGCCGTAAAAACTATCATTTACGCCACGTCTGACAAACATTTGAGGGTAATTTAGGGAGTTGTGTATCGCCATAGGGACAGATTGCCAGCCCATCGCCTAAAATTGCAATACATCTGTTACCCTCGAATCCCTTTATGTCATCTTACGACACCCACAGGAAATAAATACGGCGATACTATTCTAAGCCGCCATCGTACAGCGAATTCGATCCGTTTGATATAAAGAAAAAACTTCCGTTTCAAATTCGCATTTGTAACTAAAAGCTGCCTAGCATTTCTGAACCACAAAAAGTGTAAAAACATGAAACCGGAACAGCCGACCATCGGCAGATCATCAGTATTCAAAACCCTACCATATCGTTAATGTTCAGGCGACTTGCATACATCTCGCACGCAGTACATTGCTGGCTGCGACCCTACAGAACCGCGATTACATTCAGGCTACGAGTGTCAATGTATTACCGTGTGGTGCCTGCTTACAATAGCACCAACCTATTTCTACCCGTGGGTGTCGTAAAAGGCGAAATCCAGGGGACAAATGCAACACCTTGCACTGCCCTCGCCAATCCGCATGCCAAGCGTGGTGAGTATGTCAAATCCCCCATGTCCAGCAGTAGACTTTTGTGTCTTATACATACAAACATACATATATATCATTGTATCATACATACAAACATACATATATAGGCAGAGCATAAACGGCCGTTTAAAAGGAACATTTACACCACATCCGACAAATATTTGAGGGTCATTCATAAAATTGTGTTTTTCCATAGTGACAGGTTGTCAACCCATCGCCTAAAATTGCAATACACATGTAACCCTCGAGTCCCTTAGTCGCCTCTTACTACACCTATGGGAAAGAAATGGGGTGATGCTGTTCTAAGCCGGCATCACAAGGACAATCTAAGCCGGCATCATACAACATAAAAAACGGCTTGAAGTATCAATGAATCCAAAACTGTTAACAAATCGCTGCGGGTTTTCTGTTTCGTGTAGATGCGCTATTCAAAACCGATTTATGTCAACGGGTCGTATATTTTGTCCAGTTTTTCCGACCGGCAGTACAGTTTTAAATATTTCCACCAGTTTTGGTTCATTGAATGTTTTAAAACGCGTGCGATGTAGCTGGTGAAGCCAACTTTGCAACTTTTTTTCCTATTCTATACTGAACAGGATAACTTTTTGTCTATTGTGTAGCGGTTTGCTACGGATGGCTACACTTGCTACGTCGTAGACAATCGGTAAATACCTCTCGTGTGAAACATATTTACATTAAAATTCAGTAAGGATTTTCTATGTTAACTACTGGGCTCTTACTGTTGTAAAATACTTCTAGTGGATAACGATGACGTCATTCCCAAAAAACAAGAAATTGTGCCCTAGTTATTTGAACTCGCTATTGATTGGATAAGTGGATAAAAGTGTTTAAACGCACGATCAAAATAAGGTGGGATGGGTAAATTCCATTCGTGTACAAATCTTAGTTTTTATATTATTCTGTAAACTTTTGGCCGCCAGCCTTCACATTTTCAGTTGCGAATGTCGCATATTTTATTCGTCGCTTGCATTCAAGTTGAAAAACCATGACATAAATTTTAATTAAAATACCCGCAAAATTTTTGTTTCACCTGAAAAGCAATTATTCCTTTGTACGTTTTGAAATGTACCTCTCATGAATTTTTTCTCTGTGTCAAGTAGTCTTCATTCGAATACCAAATTTTTAAAACACTTCCCCGTGTTAGGTATACAATTTTCGAAAACTTGTAAAATTTTCAAGCGCGGGCAGGATCAACTTGTGACTTTCGCATTACTGGTGACGACGCCTCTTCCATCTGGGCTACCGCAGCAGCTCATTCCTTGGGTGGTAGTAGTAGTACTGATATCAAAAGATGCATGTTCGATTCAAACCCTGCTTGCGGTGTAATTTTGCATATTCTTAAAAAAAAATGTGTCTTGTAATTAAAAATATAAGACACATTTTTTTTAAAATATGAAAAAATTATAGCGCCCGCCGGGACTTGAACCGGGGACCGTGGGGTACCGTCCCACTGCTCTGCCAACTGAGCTACCGGCGCCCCGACTGACCCTTGCCAATTTTTCAATCTCTTGGTACTCGTCTCGGAGCGACGTACAAGATTCAGATTCAGATTCTTTATTCAGCTTAAAGAAACATCGTCAACAGAGTATAAATTAAATTATTCAAAACATTCACAAGCGACATCTAGTATAAGTTATTGTAACGAATACTATGGTTTGCCCACAATTAGAGTAGGAATTCAAACCATGCGGTGAATCTTTGCTTATTTAAATGTAAAATGGGTTTCTTATGCAATCACAGTGCTATATTATTTTCATAAATGAAAAAAAAGAAAATGAAACAGCCGGTAGCTCAGTTGGTAGAGCAGTGGCAGGGTACCCCACGGTCTCGGATTCAAGTCCTGGCAGGCGCTAACATTTATTATTTTATTATTTTGATTTCATAACATGTTAAACGAAACTATATAGGTAGCTATCCTTTACGCGGTGCTGGAAGTCTGGCATACCAGTCGTAGTGAGTTCATTTCTGCTGTCGTATTACCAAGTGACCACGTTTCCCTCCGCCACTAAAATTTTCATATTCCTTCTAAAGCAAGTGTAAGTATAAGGAGTGGAATGCCTTACCGGCGGCTCTGTTTCCGGAACATTATAACTTGGGCCTTTTCAAGGCAAAAGTGAATAGGCATTATCTAGGCAAGCATGTACCATCATCGTCTGCATCGTCACTTCCCATCAGGTGAGATAGCAGACAAATGCGGGCCTATTTTATAAAAAAAAACCTTAACACTGACATACTTGTGTTTGTTTCCCACAAGAACTATCGAAGCACAAGAAACGGACTCACGCACTAAGGGTTTCGTGTCATTTTACATAAAAATGGAAAGAATATTTCGTTTTGTGTGTGAGAGCCCCTTGAATATTTATTTTATTCTACTTTATTTGTATTTGTTGTTATTAGCGATAGCAAACATACATAATATGCGAAAATTTTAATTTTCTAACTCTTACGGTCCATCAGATACAGCCTCTGTTCTTTTATCAATAAAAACTAACAAATAATTCTGTTGTTTGTATGCGGGAGCCCCCAAAAATACTTATTTTATTCCAATATATAACGTCTTGCAGGGTAGAACGTAAACGGCTGTTAAAACAGACATTTATGCCATGTCTGAAAACATATAAGGTGCATTCGGAAAATTTTGTATCGCCATTGTGGCAGATTGTCAGCCCAACGAATAAAATTTAATATACTTAACCCACGAGTCCCTTAGTCGCGTCTTACGACACCCATGGGCAAGAAGTGAAGTGATGCTATTCTAAGCCGACATCATACACAAATCAGGCCGACATCACACGGCGAATAATATATATAATGCGTTAAAGGCGCGAAATTCTTAAACGGTTGTTTACACTACAATTCAACACTCATCTTGTTATACATACCGGTAAATTAGAATTAAAACCAGTTGGTGTCCCACATAAAAAAGGAAGAATTAAATTACATTTTAAACAGATTTTATCAAACTTCCTGAGGCCAGATAACTGTCATACTTCCCACATTTTTTAAATACAGAGTACTTCAATGTTATTAAATTCCTGTCTTTGTGTCGTCATTATCAAGCCTCCAGATAAATAATGGTTCTTTTTTTAGTCGGTCATGAAATTAAAAATTTACAGCCAACATCGTGTGGACGGTGCATTTTCTGCAAAAAAAAAAAACCTTTTTACTAACCACAAGAGAGTTAGGACGAGTACTTTATAAACAGTAGGGTACTACTTTTACATCAACGTACATCTCTTATCTTCAACTATATGACTGAGGTAATAAATTGCGGTAGGCACGTGCTGGATTACTTATAAATTATTATTTTATTGAAGTTGGTTGTTATTGAGCTTGGTGGTGGTCCTGTATTATTTAGGGAGAAATTTTACTAGTTA
Source organism: Tuta absoluta (assembly GCA_027580185.1). NCBI lineage: Eukaryota > Metazoa > Arthropoda > Insecta > Lepidoptera > Gelechiidae > Tuta > Tuta absoluta. The sequence continues at coordinate 1,243,144 of JAQAHW010000023.1, read as the reverse complement.
CTGATAGCAAAAACAAGACAGGCTGTTGTTAAGGAACAGCTTTACCAAATAAAACTATGTTCCATATTATGTCAAAAAATTTGACCTCCCATACAAAATTGCTGATCTACTGAACTATGGAAGCTCAAAATAATTAAGTCATATTTAACCTACCCTAAGGTCATATCTAAACCTAACCTAACCTAAGGAATACGCATTTTTGTTAAAAAATATTCAAGGCGAACCTAGACAACTCTTCTCTTTTCTTTTCTTTTTTCTTTTTAAGTTACTATTTACACAAATTGTTTACAAGTTAAGTTTTATCACTCCTCCTATCGATATACATGAACAACTGAGTGGCAATATGGCAATTAAAATGAGTTTTCAAGTTTCCCTACCATCACAAAAGTAACCGAGGAGTTTCTACTTTTTTTTTTATCTCTGGAACTGTTTCCAGATCGTTCTTTACTCCGAGTGAAGTTCTGTGACGTCATCAGCGGAAATTCAGTCGAACGGATTTAGAGTACCTGGACAAATGGTTGATATACTATTTTAAATGGATCTGTTGAATTATTGCAATTGTTTTACAGGATTGCGATAAGAATTGGGGATTGTTGTACTCATGCAACAAGTTGATGTGTGATGCCAGCCTAGAATAGCATCACCCCATTTCTTACCTTTGGGTGTCGTAAGAGGCGACTACGGGACTCGAGGGTTAGATGTGTATTGCAATTTTAGGCGATGGGCTGACAACCTGTCACTATAGTAATACACAGTTATCTGATTGACCCTCAAACTTTTGTCAGACGTGGTGTTAATATCCGTTTTACGGCCGTTAACGCTCTGCCTACCCCGTAAGGGATATAGACGTGATTTATGTATGTATGTATGTATTCAACAAGTTTCTATGTGGTGCTGGTGTGTCTTGTGAATAAGATAGCTCTACTGCCCTCGCCAATCCGCCTGCTAAGGGTATTGCAAACACCTCGTATTTAGAGAGGCCTATATACTGTGATTTGATTACTGTTGTGACTTTTTATGACGATATTAATGACAGCATAAATGAAATAGCAACTGACAAGGAAACTACATATAAGTATCACGCCTACATCCCTTGCGGGGTAGCCAGAGCGTTTATTTTTTTAAATGACTTATCATGACGTCAAAAAGTGATAATAAGGGTGAGCTCCTGCTCCCCACCATACAGTCAGGTGTAGATTTAAATAGCCCCGGGGTTAAAATCATAGGGTCCAGAATTAAAAAAAACAAAAATGTGATAATACTATCCTACATATTGAATAATATAAAAAGAACATTTATACCACGTTTGACAATCATTTAACTTACATTCAGAAAAATGTGTATTGCCATAATGTCAGGTTGTAATCCCATCGCCTAAAATTGCAATACACATGTAACCCTCGAGATTTTTAGTCGCCTCTTATGACACCCTCAAGAAAGAGATGGGGTGATGCTATTCACACGGTATCAATCAAATCACATCATCAATGAAACTATTATTTAAAACAATTTATAAATTGGTGTGAAAGAGCGAATTCCGATTTTCACTGCTGGTTCGAAATGAAAATAAATAAATCGCAAACTGAGGCCTCATTCAAATGTAGAAAGTAGTCGATGCTTACAGCGTTGAAGCCAGCAAATCCTAAATTCTACCTGCTTTTTAAACTGCCTTCTACGATAATGGATAGTTACAACGAAGATGCAATGCTCTCTGGGCGAGGACGTTATCAGATTTTGGCAGCCAGCCCGATTAATCCACCAGCATACCAGCATATTGCATGAATAGAGCTTTCCAGTGTCTAGTACAGCCAATAGAAGGCAATCATTTATGGAAGCTTATACAGCTTTGCCCAGATAAAGGAAAGAGTCAATGTCGTGTCGTATCAAGAGGTCAAGTCACTGGCGGAGAGGAGAGAAGATTGGAAGTTACTCCACCGACAAGAGTTTGACTCTTAAATTTGAAGAAGAATACATCATGTTAGGGACAGTGTACTATGGAAGCTTGTACAGGGTGTAATGGAAAATGTACCGAAAAGTTTGAATGATTATCCCATCAAACTGAATAACTTTTCTTGTCTGTATATTTTATTTAATTTGATATTTTGCTTTGTACTTTTTTTTGTTTACTATGTTCTTTATGGACAGTAGGAGGCGGTGCAATCCTACGTTAAGGCGTTCCGCAGTCCTTTTCAGCCTTGATATATATCTGTGCTGTGTTAAAAGAATACGATATTTTATTTAAATTTATTTAGCTTTTAAGCAAAGTAAAAGTTGTTGAGTTTCATGGACTCCAAACGAAAAAACTTTTTTGAATTGCCATGGAAAGTCCATAAGCTAATCGGTGATTTGGTATTGGACGTCAAATTACCAACATAATTTTAATATTAAAAGTTGTTCAATTTCATGGTCTGATCATGCCTGCAAAGTTTTCAGTTCACATAGCTATTGATACATACATACATATATCACGCCTATAGTCCCTTGCAGGGTAGGGTAGGCAAATCATAAATAGCCGTGAAAAACAGTAATTTACGCCACGTCTGACAAAAGTTCGAGGGTCAACCGGATAACTGTGTATCACTTTAGTGACAGGTTGTCAGCCCATCACCTAAAATTGCAATACACACCCTCGAGTCCCTTAGTCGCTTCTTACGACGCCCACGGGCAAGAAATGGGGTGATGCTATTCTAAGCCGGCATCACGCGGGGTATAGCTATTGATAGGTAAGTTAAATTATTATGCGGTTGCTGCTGGTCCTTAGGTGAACTTTCCTTTAATAATCATTGTTCCTTAAAGAGTATCTTCCAAGACTCAAGATTATTTATTTGCCAGAATATAGTTAGAATACCTCCTCTAGACCTCCCATACAAAATTGCTGATCTACTGAACTATGGAAGCTCAAAATAATTAAGTCATATTTAACCTACCCTAAGGTCATATCTAAACCTAACCTAACCTAAGGAATACGCATTTTTGTTAAAAAATATTCAAGGCGAACCTAGACAACTCTTCTCTTTTCTTTTCTTTTTTCTTTTTAAGTTACTATTTACACAAATTGTTTACAAGTTAAGTTTTATCACTCCTCCTATCGATATACATGAACAACTGAGTGGCAATATGGCAATTAAAATGAGTTTTCAAGTTTCCCTACCATCACAAAAGTAACCGAGGAGTTTCTACTTTTTTTTTTATCTCTGGAACTGTTTCCAGATCGTTCTTTACTCCGAGTGAAGTTCTGTGACGTCATCAGCGGAAATTCAGTCGAACGGATTTAGAGTACCTGGACAAATGGTTGATATACTATTTTAAATGGATCTGTTGAATTATTGCAATTGTTTTACAGGATTGCGATAAGAATTGGGGATTGTTGTACTCATGCAACAAGTTGATGTGTGATGCCAGCCTAGAATAGCATCACCCCATTTCTTACCTTTGGGTGTCGTAAGAGGCGACTACGGGACTCGAGGGTTAGATGTGTATTGCAATTTTAGGCGATGGGCTGACAACCTGTCACTATAGTAATACACAGTTATCTGATTGACCCTCAAACTTTTGTCAGACGTGGTGTTAATATCCGTTTTACGGCCGTTAACGCTCTGCCTACCCCGTAAGGGATATAGACGTGATTTATGTATGTATGTATGTATTCAACAAGTTTCTATGTGGTGCTGGTGTGTCTTGTGAATAAGATAGCTCTACTGCCCTCGCCAATCCGCCTGCTAAGGGTATTGCAAACACCTCGTATTTAGAGAGGCCTATATACTGTGATTTGATTACTGTTGTGACTTTTTATGACGATATTAATGACAGCATAAATGAAATAGCAACTGACAAGGAAACTACATATAAGTATCACGCCTACATCCCTTGCGGGGTAGCCAGAGCGTTTATTTTTTTAAATGACTTATCATGACGTCAAAAAGTGATAATAAGGGTGAGCTCCTGCTCCCCACCATACAGTCAGGTGTAGATTTAAATAGCCCCGGGGTTAAAATCATAGGGTCCAGAATTAAAAAAAACAAAAATGTGATAATACTATCCTACATATTGAATAATATAAAAAGAACATTTATACCACGTTTGACAATCATTTAACTTACATTCAGAAAAATGTGTATTGCCATAATGTCAGGTTGTAATCCCATCGCCTAAAATTGCAATACACATGTAACCCTCGAGATTTTTAGTCGCCTCTTATGACACCCTCAAGAAAGAGATGGGGTGATGCTATTCACACGGTATCAATCAAATCACATCATCAATGAAACTATTATTTAAAACAATTTATAAATTGGTGTGAAAGAGCGAATTCCGATTTTCACTGCTGGTTCGAAATGAAAATAAATAAATCGCAAACTGAGGCCTCATTCAAATGTAGAAAGTAGTCGATGCTTACAGCGTTGAAGCCAGCAAATCCTAAATTCTACCTGCTTTTTAAACTGCCTTCTACGATAATGGATAGTTACAACGAAGATGCAATGCTCTCTGGGCGAGGACGTTATCAGATTTTGGCAGCCAGCCCGATTAATCCACCAGCATACCAGCATATTGCATGAATAGAGCTTTCCAGTGTCTAGTACAGCCAATAGAAGGCAATCATTTATGGAAGCTTATACAGCTTTGCCCAGATAAAGGAAAGAGTCAATGTCGTGTCGTATCAAGAGGTCAAGTCACTGGCGGAGAGGAGAGAAGATTGGAAGTTACTCCACCGACAAGAGTTTGACTCTTAAATTTGAAGAAGAATACATCATGTTAGGGACAGTGTACTATGGAAGCTTGTACAGGGTGTAATGGAAAATGTACCGAAAAGTTTGAATGATTATCCCATCAAACTGAATAACTTTTCTTGTCTGTATATTTTATTTAATTTGATATTTTGCTTTGTACTTTTTTTTGTTTACTATGTTCTTTATGGACAGTAGGAGGCGGTGCAATCCTACGTTAAGGCGTTCCACAGTCCTTTTCAGCCTTGATATATATCTGTGCTGTGTTAAAAGAATACGATATTTTATTTAAATTTATTTAGCTTTTAAGCAAAGTAAAAGTTGTTGAGTTTCATGGACTCCAAACGAAAAAACTTTTTTGAATTGCCATGGAAAGTCCATAAGCTAATCGGTGATTTGGTATTGGACGTCAAATTACCAACATAATTTTAATATTAAAAGTTGTTCAATTTCATGGTCTGATCATGCCTGCAAAGTTTTCAGTTCACATAGCTATTGATACATACATACATATATCACGCCTATAGTCCCTTGCAGGGTAGGGTAGGCAAATCATAAATAGCCGTGAAAAACAGTAATTTACGCCACGTCTGACAAAAGTTCGAGGGTCAACCGGATAACTGTGTATCACTTTAGTGACAGGTTGTCAGCCCATCACCTAAAATTGCAATACACACCCTCGAGTCCCTTAGTCGCTTCTTACGACGCCCACGGGCAAGAAATGGGGTGATGCTATTCTAAGCCGGCATCACGCGGGGTATAGCTATTGATAGGTAAGTTAAATTATTATGCGGTTGCTGCTGGTCCTTAGGTGAACTTTCCTTTAATAATCATTGTTCCTTAAAGAGTATCTTCCAAGACTCAAGATTATTTATTTGCCAGAATATAGTTAGAATACATTGATCTTTAGAATAGGTCTTTTAACAATTGAGGTACTCAATACTCGTCTTGAAATCAAGCGTGCTATAATGTCACCTGAGTGTTTTTAAAAATAAGGACCAAAACATTATACACATACACATACATAAACATATCACGCCTATAATCCCTTGCGGGGTAGGCAGAGCATAAATGGCCTCATAAAACGGACATTTACGCCACGTCTGACAAACATTTGAGGGTCATCCGGAAAATTATGTACATTATACTTATAAAAATATGTCACATTACATAATTAAACCTATAAAACATGTCAAATTACATTATTAAACCTATAAAAATCATGTCACACTACATTATTAAACCTGTAAAAACGTGATATTTTATTATAAAACCTATGAAACATGTCACATGACATTATTAAACCTATAAATACATGTAACTTTTATTTAATAAATTAACTAGCGTGTTTTGAACCTTCGCTTAATCAAGTAACTGAACAGACTCCATTCAAACCACGTCGTAAACACAAGTGCTTACACCAGATTTACTGAAAATTTGAAGAGATTTTCCTTTGTTACTTTAGCTCGAAAGTACTAGTACTAAACAATGTAGTTTTCACGAGGCAGTGTAGGTCCATTGTATGTTCAGCGCTCGTTAAAACGGCGTCAATTTCAATTTTTTTCATTTTGCATCTAAACGCAGTGTACCGACAGTCGTACTTGCATAGTCACAGACAGATGATGGCGCTATATAGAAGTGACTTTAAGGGTGCATGCGTTTTTTTAATAGAAAAAAAAAACTTTGTTTGCAGGCTTGGATTTTCTATGCTGCTAAAATAAACATGTCTATTAAAGCTATGCCGGCTTATAATAGCATCACCCCATTTAATTCCTGCGGGTGTCGTAAGAGGCGACTAAGGGACTCGTGAGTTACATGTGTATTGGAATTTTAGTGATTAATGTATATATGTGTGGATGTATTCAAGTCGCTTGTTTTGTTTTTTTTTATAGTAAAATACGTCATTGATACTCGTTGCGCTTGATTGGCAGGTAATATTTTTCAGACAGGTATTATTTAAGTCAGTATTGTATTTTCTATGTCCGTCCATCCATTTGCATCAGCTTCAAAAGTCGTCACTCGTCGCAAAAACTACGTGTCGTAAAAGTTCCAAATACGCCCTTTTCTTTGTGTTAAAGTGTTGTCGTCATAAATAATATGACAGTGGCAGTTCTATTATTAGAACAGATAGCATTTTGATATACAAGCGGTTATTGTTCGTGGGCAGGTTTTGTTCTGGTCGGCTTTTGTTTTAAAACGTGCGGCGGAGTGCGGTTGCTGGTTCTTCGGTGCAGTAGGATGCATGCTGGCTGTTCAGTTGCAGGCAAGAGTAAGGCCATCACAATAACCCATATTTGCCAGCTGTCGTTCCATACATTCTTACAGAGATGACAATGAAAGAAAATGGACCCTCTGACACAGCATTAGCACGAAACTGACAGCTGTCAAATATGGCTTACTGTAGAGTAACCAATGACGGAATTTGGTTTTATCTGAGCTTAGGACGAACAGCGTGAATATCGGCTTAGTGTGAGTAAAAGTCGCGCAGGAAGGATTACTGTATTTACAATTCATTGTACACAGGATCAGTAAAGAGAGAAACAAACATCTTAGACTCTGTCTCTGTCCTATGACCTAGACTAGAGTCAAGAGCAAACCCGTCCTTAATTTTAAAAAAACACGTAAAGAATACACATACTACAGGCACTGCTTATCACTAATGAGAAATTTCTAACAGCAGACCTAGGTAAGAGCAATGGTAATAAACGAAATGCTGATAAGACGTGAACAGAATATACGGGGTGAAAGGGACAGCCCTTCGAATACTGATAGGGTGCATCCAGACCATGATACTGAACAACTTTCCCATAGAAACATATGTCAGGAAACGACAAAAAATATTCGACCTCTCTTACAAAATTACGCTCAGCTATGCAGCATCATGTAAGCATTTGCTATGGTATCTTTTGACGTTTCATGAAACATTTTTTAATGGAAAATTGTTCAGTTTCATGGTCTGAATGCACCCTTTCAATGTTCTGAGGGCTGTCCCTTACACCCTGTTTATCTAAATATTAACTGAAGTACGAATATTATAAATTAATCATACGACTAAACCAACTAAATATATTTGAGAAAGAATGATAACGTTCTTTAACTCGTTCCGTTTTGTTAAGGGTTCCGAACTATTTTCCATCAAAAAGGCTTAAATATAACTTTTTTTATAGGAACCCTTTAAATACTTATTTTATTCTAGTTTCCAGTATTTGTTGTTATATCGGGAATACATTATCTGCGAAAGTTTCAACTTTCTATCATGGGATATAGCCTGGTGGGTGTTCAATGCTTAGATTATACAAAAATATTATTTAATAATGTAACATCTTTATAGTAGTTCGGTGACCTCCATAAAACACATGCATGTTATTAAATAGCGGCTGAGCGTAATAACAGCTATTGTTATAATAACGCATAATTGTATGGGGAAGCGATAAGATACTGATAACAGTTATCTCTTATTACTCTCTCGCAATTACTAGTACAAAAACACTTCATCACATACGAGTTATTGAATTATTTACTTGAAGTAAGTGTTTACATAGTGGTATGAATGATCTTGCAAGTAGTTTAGTCAATTTAAGAATCTTCTTCTTCTTTTGGTGTGCGACACTGAGTTGTCCAACGACCCGATGAACCCTGGTGTCGAAACTTTTTCAACCGCCTACTGCTAGTAGTAGGCCTCTGACATCTTGTGTAACGACCCCCGTATAAGTAATCAAATCATAGACAGCAGCCGGGACCGACAACTTAGCGACGGGTGCACGGAACCATTATTTTTTTCGGACAATTAGGTGGTTCAGCCTGCAATGTCCTAACCAGACTGGGAACAAATTCGCAAATAACAACAACAACTAGAATTGAACCTGTGCGCCGCTGGCAGTCGCACTATCACTGCGCCACGTGGCCATCAATTTACTGCAGATTAAAGAATAATGCCTATAATTAGAAACGTTAGAATCCTGCTGCCCGCTTTTCTGGGAGAATAAGATGTTTTAACAGAGAGACAGGAGCTTTACTCAATTTTTACTGGATTTTTCCTCCACATAATAAACCTACAATCCTCACTAATTTGTAAGAGATAGTCCTTTTTTATTTTTATATATTTTTCTTAATTACCTATCATAAATAAACTATGATAATTTTCAAAACCCAACCCTAATTACTCAATTTTGAAGCAATACAAAAAGCAATTAATAACTTTACCTCTTCTTCTGAAATGGAAACGTTTCTATCCCAACAGATATGTTAACTAATTATAGGTAATAGGAATAATTTGTTTTACTTTGTTGTAAACAGTAATGAACGGAATTTAACACGCTTTATTTTATGTGTAAAACACACTTATAGCAAAAACATTGAATAGTCAGGGCAACCGTCACCGTATGTCAATTTGTACGTAATAATGATTTATAAATGTCGAAACTGCTACGCTTGTGTAGACCTGCTACAAGTTTCGTAGACTTGCTACGAGCTACGTAGACCTGCTACGACAAACTTGTCAGATAACTTGATCTAGTTAAATCCAGTGCTTCTCGTAATACAAACACGCAAAACAACTTTTTACCGTGTGATGACGGCTTCGAATAGCAGCACCCACTACCTGTGGGTGTCGTAAAAAGGGACTAAGGTATAAATACATATTGCACTGCGCTCGCCAATGCGCCTGCCAATCATGGTGACTTAACATTACCCCCCCATAAATGCAGCGTTTTGCCGTGTTATGCCGGCTTAGAATAGCATCCCCCCGTTTCTTTCCCGCAAGCTTCGTAAGAGGCGACTAAGGGACTCAAGGGTATCATGTGTATTACAATTTTAGGCGACATGCTGACAACCTTTAGCTATAGCGAAACACAATTCTTTTGTCCTTTAATATTTGTTAGACGGGACGAGGCAATGTATAGCGATCTGCATACCCCGCAAGTGGTAAAGGCGTGATACGTGTGTGTGTGTGTGTAACGCAGCATTGGATGTTTATTGTTAAAAACACAACTAACAGCGTAATTAGTGGAACTACATTCGATGTTACAAGTTAGATGCTGCTACGGTATCAATATAACTTCGAGTACCAACTTAAACTTAAATTTAAACTTGGATTCGAATCGTATTATGTTTGTTCGGATTACAAACTCGAAAACAGTTGTATAAAGTGAAAATAAGAAATTGAAAACGACGTCTGGAAATTGAACCCGGGATCCGTGGTGCCGTACGTAATGTACTATGGTTTATTTTGTTGGTTTACTGTGAGTACAAAATAAACCATAGTACATTAAAAATAAGCAAAGCTTCATCGTATGGATTTAATTCATTCTGTAATGAGGACTTACCATAGTATTTCTTAAAATAACTTACAGTAGATGTCGCTTGTACATCGCTTCAAGACTAGTATCTAGAGGTTGAAAATTTAAAGTCTTCGCACCGGCACCACGGATCCCGTGTTCAATTTCCGGACGTCGTTTTCAATTTCTTATTTTCACTTTATACAACTGTTTTCGAGTTTGTAATCCGAACAAACATATAACGATTCGAATCCAAGTTTAAATTTAAGTTTAAGTTCGAATTCGAAGTTATATTGATACCGTAGCAGCATCTAACTTGTAACATCGAATGTAGTTGCATCTATTAAAATAATATAGCACTGTTAGTGCAATATAACCCTAAGTACAGTGGTACAAAGTCCTGATTTATGCATTCTGCTTCTAAAAATTACTTTTCCTCTCAAAAGCTGAATTTTCGTCACACTTATTATTTTCCAGTAATTGTCGAAATAGGAATAAGACGTATTTCAACAAATGTTTCTTGGGGAAAGTTGTTCCTTATCACCAGCCCGTCTTGAGATTTCATTATTGGTCACTAGCTGAATTTCAGCCTATGTTTAACTGTCCCACTGCTGGGCATAGGCCTACCCTCTTTATCCAGGCTTTCCGGTGTAAGCTAATATAATAATAATAACAATAATTAAATTGCAGATTTTTAAATAGGTAGGTACTGAAAAATTCTCAGCTTACTCTTTCATGAAACTTTTCTTAAAGGGAAACCGCTGGGAAGAAAGTTTGTTCATATTCATAATAAAAGCTGGCAATCTTTTTTAACAGAAAACCGCAGAAACCTACACGTGTCGACTCAAACCGTTTCAGAATTTAATTATAACAAGGATACTAAAGCTAAAGTAAGTTTTTGAATAACATTGAATGAGAAAAGTAATATGTTTGGACAATAATTAAATCTAATTTGGTGATAATGATTTATTTAATGATAACACTTATTACATGTTATTATAAAAGTAAAAAAAATCAAAATTAAAAAAGATAACGAATCACAAAATAATAATTTTTGAAAACTTGCAAAATTCAAGCGCAGGCAGGATTTCAACCTGCAACTTTCGCCATTTCAACATTATATTCATTTATGAAAATTTTGCAGGTTTTTAAAAATTGTATACCTAACACGGGAAGTGGTATAAAATTTGGTATTCAATAAAATGATAAATTGCATTCAAACAAACATTTCGATTTTAATTACATTAAATCCTTCACATTATTTATAAATTAAATTAACCCGTCTTTATATTGCCAGGGGCAATTTCATATATTCTCATCTTAATTATAAAATGGCTGTTCATGGAGCCACTTATTTAACCAATTTTTAAATATACTTAAGGAAGCTGCACCTGTTGTTTCTTTAGGTATACGATTGTATATGTTTTTGTTTGTATTTTATAAGCTATCCAAGAAAACACCCTATTGCCGGAGGTTCAGATCAGACGTAGTTTTATCAAAGAACTGTAGTAGACCTTCCTACTTGTGATATATTTTTTCACCGCACTTGGCAGGCGGATTGGCGAGCGCAGTGCAAAGTGCTGTATTTACAGGGAATGCCGCTGTCAATTAGTCATAGATTACTTACATTTAGTCTCATGCTTTTCCTATTGAAATTTTATCACTTGCTTTTATTTTGATATGAGTAATAATCTCAACAGTTTTTTTCAAACATAATAGTCAAAAAGCACCCAACAAATCATGTCGTCCAAATACAATACATTACTTACAACTAACAAAACTTTCTTGCTTACGACATAATTTTTCGTAGAACAAATTTTCATAATCCTGAAAAATTATAGGCATAAATTCAAGAACTAAAATAACTTTGCTGATTACTTTCGTCAAGTTGTCTGTAAGGAATATGACCAATCTTTGTTTTTGTACCAAAGCTTCATAAATATAAAAAGTTGCTAATGTCTAAGTGCCTTAGTTGTCACGGCCCGGCTAAACTCTGCATTCGGATACCATAGGTTCGATTCCAAGTTGACCAATTTTAGGAAAATCCCAGTAAACTTGATTGTCTGTCGATAAATATGTAACCGGCTAGTTGGCAGTAAGTAGGCATGTCTTCAAGATGTAAAATCCACGAAGACAAATAACTTTTCCCAAATTACAACATTATAAAAAGTCAACCAACGAAAATCAGGAAAAGATGAGTATTTTAATATTTTAGCTACACTCTATTCACAACGTTCGGATTATAAACTCGAAAACAGTTGTATAAAGAGCTGTTTTATGCAATTTGCCTATAGAAATTACAATTTCTTCTCAAACGCTGAAGTGATGTCTAATGAGAAGACTCTTCTTTCGATAAAATTGAGAAATGAAACGAAGTGTTTTTTGCTAAAAACTAAATTGCTAGCTTCCGCCGCACCCGTCAGATGTTGTTGTACGCTTGGTTTGTTGGTGGTTGTTGAGATGTCAATTTATTATCTCGCCTCGTGTGATAAACAGACATGACAGTTCCATAAACTCTAATTTAAAATCACTTTTACAAAAGCGTATGGCCTTTCCAAGCCCAAGTTAAACTGGTTCACGCTACGGAAAGACCGCTGTTCTTTTCCCAGCGTACTTTTCCCTGTACTTAAGCTAGCCTAAAAAGGCGTTTGTAAACTTTAAAAACCCTCACAAGGATAATCCTTTTTTTAGTAACGGAGAAGTTTTTGTCATTGAAAGGGTGGGTGATGTTAGAAAGTTTGTCAGGAGCTGTTTTCCGAAGCTTTTCTCTTTCTCTCTTTTCGTGTGGGACACCGAGTCGTCCAATGACTCGATGAACCCTGGTGTCAGAGTTTTTCAACCGCCTGCTACTAATAGTAGGCCTCTGACATGGTTGTGTAACGACCGACGTCTAATTTATCATAGACAGCAACCGGGACCGACGGAACTATTTCTTTTCGGACAATCAGGTGGTTCACCCTGCAATGCCCTAACCAGACCGGGAACAAATTCACAAAGTGATAAATATTAACTTTGTGAGAGTCCCACCGAGAATCGAACCCGGAACCTTTGCGTCGCAGGCAGTCGCACTACCACTGCGCTACATCGGCCGTCAAGTTCGGAAGCTTTAAAGTTAGAACCGTACCAAGTTTCTAAATTAGACTCGAGCTAAAAACAAACCCTTTGATAAAGACACAACAGTTGCTTAAGTACAGTGACAAACCTACAAGCTTTGTTTTCAGTGAGATTATGAACTCGAAACTTTCCTGTTTCATCCAAACTGAACAGACAAGTAGTTGTCGCATTCGAATTGATTTTGAAGTAGATTTTCAACATTATTTTCTAGGCGTGAACAAGGCGCAACACAGAAATCTCGGGAGCATCATTATTAATTCTTCTTCTTCGTCGTATACTCATGACTGAGGGACGTGACTTTCCTGGGTTATAATTGTCACCAGCTTCCTCCTCGTGCCGTGTGATGCCGGCTTAGAATAGCATCACCCCATTTCTTTCCCGTGGGTGTCGTAAGATGCTTAGGTTAGGTCCCTAAGGGACTGGAGGGAGTGTATTATGTTTTAGGCGATGGGCCGACAACTTGTCACTATGGCGATACACAATTTTCTGATTGACCCTCAAATGTTTGTCAGACGTGGCGTAAATTACCGTTTCTCATGGCCATTTCCGTTTTTGACTTCCGTTTACGCTCTGCCAACCCCGCAAGGGATACAGGCGTGACATATGTATGTAGTATAAAACTTCAACTTCGATATCCTACGCAATTGCCTTACGCAATCTTAAGTTTTTTCTTTATTTTCTTAGAGGACGCAATTCATCAGGTACAAAAGACGCTCGAATGACGTAAAATACAGTTATTTTTTGTGAATAGATACTTTATTTTACGCTTTACTTGTTATTTATTATACCTCCTATCTTTTTGTTTGCGGCAACTTTTTTCATATTTTTAAAAGCTTTTATTTAACTTGACTTGTATGTATGTTAACAAATCTTGCAAGTTTAATTTGACCCACTTCTCGGCATCCGATTGAGTTGAAATTTTGTATGTTGGTCCAGAACCGATGACAATGCATGTTAATTATAAATTTGACCTGATGCTGCTGCCAGGATCGGCTCCGTACGAGAGATCTCCTCAGCGGTTTTTAGCTGGGACACAAAATTTGGTATACGTATTTGTTTATGATAGGGAGTTGGTATGCCGACCATGAATTAGACGCTACATTCAAGGTTGTCTTCGAACTATGGAACTCCTCAATATTCAACTGCTAGGACTTGCAATTTTGTATACGAATTCGTTAATGATAGGCAGTTGGTAAGCCGACCATGAAGAAGAAGCCACATCCAGGGTTATAGGATATAAAAGTGATAATTTAGTTTTCCCCGTGCCTTAAGTTTTTCTATTGAAGGTCTCTCCGTTTTATAGAAAGACTTTCGTATTGATCAATAACTATTGATGGAAACTAAAAAAATATAAAATAAAATTATGTAAAAAAATCTTTTAAAACAAGCTTTTATTTAAGTGCCTTGAAAAGATGAAAATAAAATTTTGAATGACATTAACCACATTAATTTATGACTTTACAGAAATGAAAATATAATAAAAGCTTGTCGCGATGCCAAGAAGAAACTACCTAATTACAGTTACGTGCGTACCTAATTACAAAATTTCAATCACAAATAGAAAGTTTCGCGACAAGCTTTTATTATATTTTCATTTCTGTAAAGTCATAAATGAATGTGGTTAATGACATTCAACATTTTTTTTTCATCTTTTCAGAGCACTTAAATAAATGCTTGTTTTAAAAGTTTTTTTTAACTAAATTAAAATATATATATATTTCAGATATTCATCCATCACAAATTCCTTAAGAAACTATGTTAGTAAACAATAGATATGCATTAAATAAATTATAACATTTCCAAGTCAATTAAAAATTGGGTTTCAAAACCCCAGTCCAAACCCTGAACCCCGTGCTTTGCACGGGAAGTGATTAAAAAAATGGTATTCTAAAGGAAAAATGTTATGGTTTTCTCACCATAACTTTATTATTATTTCTATTCTAGAACTTTCCAACGCTATCAATAATAAGCTCCGTGTCTCGCCCACTTACAACCAAGTATTAATAAACCTAGCTAGATGTAATATTATCTTCCTGGTACTGACATCTTGTCCAGTGTCGACTACTGACTATAATAATCGAATTGCATTGTACTTAGTTTATCTACGTAGGTGGTAATCTCCTCTGGGTAGTTTGGAAATGGGCTGGTGTTGAGAGATGCCATGCAAACCGGAAAAGATGGGGTTTCTCAAGCAACGACAGGTGCGATTGTGTCGACGTACAGACAATGTCGCATCTGCTGTGCTGTCCAACAAATCCCTGCTCATATACACAGAAGGTCATCGCCGTAGCAACGCATTGGTCCATGGTGTTACTTTGATCTTGTTACCTCTCGACGAAGAGGAGTAGTAGGTATAGGTGTGTTACCTAAAATATTTTGGCTTTTTCATTGTTTAATAAACCCAACTTTTATCCGTATTACTAGAAAAAGTGGCAAAATGTTATTGTCTTATCCGCTTGTCTGTCACGTACCGGGAGCCGGACAACAATTTTGAACCTTAACTACCCACAATAAAATTCAAAACCAATGAAATTGTTATAGTATGAAGCGACAGACGAGTGATTATTCAAGTTGTTACCGTTTCGGTGTTTTACGAACGCGAACTATTTAATAGAGTACACACATAGACACATCTTTATATCATCAAGCATTAAACTTTACAAACATATTTTTTTTAATAAGTTTTACTTGGTGTGTCTGTTACGGTACTTGGCAATAGATTGAAAGGCCTGAGTTGGACTGTGATAGTATACCAATTTAAAAGATAGTCACATCGACATTATTATGTATATAAGCATACCATAAACATACTTTTTTGCACAAGGACATAAATATAGAAAAGACAGAGTTACAATGTAGGCGGCCTTATACCTACCTAAATGTTATACTGTGTTTATACTCTTATGTTGCATCGACATCTCCGACATGGTTGTGTAACCATGTCAGAGTCCTACTACTAGTAGTAGGCGGATGAAATACTCTGAGACCAGAGTTCATCGGGTCATTCGTCGACACGTTGTCGTACACGAAAGAATAACATCGATATCTAAATTCATCCGGGATTATAAATAATAACTAAATATCCTGGATAATTCACAAAGTGCCATCTAGCCCAAAACTAAGCAAAGCTTGTTCTATGGAAACGACATAGCTTATTGTAATAGTTATATACCTTTTTTGTATTAAAAAGGACTCGTATTATGTAGTCTTACTTGTGTAGGTTTGCTGTAAGTTTTTTTTTTTAGAAATGAATGAACCTGTTGTGTCTTGTCTCATTGTAAATTCCTGTGTTTGTTCATGTGTACAATAAATGGTTAAATAAATAAAAATACATCGAAAAAGTTACTGAAAAATGTTTGTGTCGATCGGATCGAACCCACGACCCTCGGCGTAGCAGGCAGAGGTACTATCTGCTAAGCCATCGGGGCGGTTATGATTTTGCCTATTTGTATCTCTTTACGTTTTCCTCTCTTTTAATACATGTCTTGTCAATAATGGGCTCATTTGTTGCTCGTTAGTGGTATTTCAATATTATTGGGGAAATGTATTTTCTGTAAGTAATGATACATACATACCTACATATATCACGCCTATAGTCCCTTGCGGGGTAGGCAGAGCATAAATGGCCATGAGAAACGGTAATTTACGTCACGTCTGACAAAAGTTCGAGGGTCAATCAGATAACTGTGTATCACTATAGTGACAGGTTATTAGCCCACCGTCTAAAATTGCAATATACACCCTCAAGTGCCTTAGTTGCCTTTGATGACTACTCCCACGGGTAATAAATGGGGTGATGCTATTATAAGCCGGCATCACACGGCACCGAATTGATAACCTAGTGAACCTAGTCCTTTTTTGAAGTTAGCTAGTAAAAAGGTGTGAGGTGAGGGGACGAATGTGTAAACAAACAACATTTACGTGGCGCCGGTATGGTAATGCGCCACATTAAAATAACCACGGGCGCTGTTTTCATACTCGCGTATCGTGAACACTTCACACGTTTTGTACAAATACTACTACTATATACGCTACTTCGATTGACTATCAATATTCTGCAAGGTCAATGTGGACTAAATATTTATTAGGTCGTGATACCAGTCCCATACATACGAGTACCATTGTTTTCTAATGCTCAGCCAAAATTAACTAGCCCGATGGCGTAGTGGATAGTACCAACACACCGCTACGCCGAGGGTCGTGGGTTCATTTATGAAACTTTATTGGGGCCTAATGCCACGCGGCATTTTGGGTTCGATCCCCACTCTGTGCCCCACTCAACACAAGTAGTAAGTTATTTTCCTGATATTTGTATAGAGTCTGGGTGTTTTCTATGTATTGTAAGTATTTATTTACAAAAAGTATGAATGCTATTGAGTTCCCATAGATTATGCTTTGCTTAGTTTGGGGCTAAATAGCACTATGTGTAATGTCCAGGTTTTTTTTGTGGACAAAATAAGCTCTATATTTTACCCATACGTAGTTTTGCGCCAAATTTACGTGTGCCTTCATAATTTCAGATGTTTAAGTTCATTGTATTTCAAAGAAAAACCTATTCATAAAATTATGTATAAAAATGTAGTAAGGTGTTTCGCTTACGCATTGCTCGACACATTAGATAAGGCGTTTTGATCTTAGCTTTACTGGTTTGATGTAATCTCTATTCATTCGCAAAGCTATTCAATGTGTCTCACAAGTTATCGGCTGGGTTTGATTAAGATACTGCGCGTTTGCAGTAAGTAGATAGATAGATAGATTAAACGTTTATTGCATAATTAACAACACACACATACATTCAACTGTAAAAGAAAAATAAAGTGTAAATACATTTCAGAATAAAATAGGGTAAATACACAGTTAAACGCACATGTGTGCTGCAGCGATGCAAAGGGCCAAGGCTCAGTGCAAGCAATGCCCAAAAGAGGGCAGCACTGGTTTTCAGCCATTACCCCAGAGTGAACGTTGCGAGTGTCTGTTTATATTGCGTGTGATGTGAATGGATAAGTTTTATGTGAGATGAAAAAGTAGTTGATATTAGAACTTTTAACTGGTAGAGGCTGGATGGCGAAAACGGGAGATCGTGCCTTATGACGTCCCCTGTGGGAGGCTTTCGTCCAGTGGACAGCTTAAGGCTGATGTAATGATTATAGCGTTGCTATGCTATCAATGTGACACTGATAAACTTTTCTTAGTAACTTTTTTCCGAAAAATATTTTGGTCTTACGGCATGAGTTGGGCAGCAACAAAGTTTGTATGCGAAGTCTGCATTCTCTATCCGAATTCGAAAAAAAATTACTTACAAAAGTTGTTTCACAAATAGAACACGCCATTAATAAGCTTGTACAAACAATAACATCTGTATACTTTTTAATATTTTGTTATTCAACTTTATAGTTGTATTGCCTCGTACCTAAAAACATTGCTATCCAAACGTGTCTTCATCCATGACAAGTTAATTCAGATACATACCACGATAAAAAATACCGGCCAAGCGCGAGTTGGACTCCCACCTCACCGTGGGTTCCATAACACACGCAACAATCCCTTTCATATGATACTCCACTTCAACTTATAGCCTCAATTTTTCAATTTTGTTCTGTTTCGGCTTTTTAAGTAAACAAAGTATTAAAAAAATACATTTTTGGATTATACTTGTATTTCGAAGCAAAGTCACTTGCTATATTTCATATTTCTAGGTCAACGAAAAGTACGCTATGAATTATGATTCCCTTGAGAGGGTCAAAAACACGCGTTGTTTAGAACATAAACAGCCGTATCTTTTTACGTTAAGTTAGGAGTTTGATTTTTTTACTACTACAAGTGGCCGTAGACCTGAGTAAGTCAATAGTTTTAAGTTCAACTCGATAATAGGGTCGTGACACGCTGACGGACGTACAAAGTGAAATTGATCCATTTTGGCCATTTGAGGTACTGTGAGGTCCAGCCTCCTTCGTATAGCCGGCACTTCAAGTATTCTCAATTTTAAATTCATTTTTCGGCTGTTGCCAGGACAGATCATGCAATTTTGAGACGTTCTTGTGTAGGGCATAGTCTCAGACACATTGTAGAGTGTAAAATATTATCGTGAAAATATACAATTACCTCTAAAGGCGTCTTTGAGTTTCAGTAGAGCCTGCCCGTGCCGGTTATAGTGCGGAACTCTTATAACGCTACATGTGACCAATTATGAGAAAAGAAGTAATTGCATTGTATTTGTATCATCCATCGCGCACTCTTGCGTCGATTAACTGGTAGCGTTTAGTTTTTCCAAATGTGACGATGATGACAAAACGTTCGGCCTCCTTTTTTTCAATACATACATACACATATCACGCCTTTATCCCTGCCAGGCAGAGCGTTAACGTCCGTAAAATACTGTCGCTATCGCCACGTCTGAAAAAGTTTCTTAACAATTGTGTACTATAGGGTCAGGTTGTCAGTCTGTCGTCTAAAATTGAGTCGAGAAACTTCGTGTCCCTTAGTCGCCTCTTACGACACCCGCGGGAAAGAAATGGAGTGATGCTATTCTAAACCGGTATAACACGACAATTTGATTATATAATTTGTGTTTATTTGTTTCAGGTAAGTCCAGTCCAGTTTCATCATCCGGAGGTAGAGTCCATTATAAAAATATAATTCTCTTACATTACTTAGAAAAATGGCTTGCTGCGTACTTATACATTTTCTGGGAAATCGCATAATTCAGTAGGTGCTATAAGTTTGCGTTTGAAACATATCCTCTTGAGGACACTGCATTTGGAGTAACGCCAAATCGCTTCGGATCTAAAACTTTCTACAGCTAAAACAATACCTTAAGTTGTAATTCCAACAGCTGACTTCGAAAGCCAGTGGGATCCAAATGTGTTTGCAATCACAAAGTTTTGATTTTATTTGAAATGTATTCGTTTATTTTATAACATTTATATGATTTTATAGCACATTTCGTTAAATGGTAATTGACTTAAACTAATTGACTTAGTTACTTTTAAATTTGATTTACATACAAACATACATACATATATCACGCCTTTTATCCCTTGCGGGGTAGGCAGAGCGTAAACGGCCGCAAAACGGACATCTGCGCCACGTCTGACAAATATTTGAGGGTCATTCGGAAAATTGTGTATCGCCATAGTGACAGGTTGTCAGCCCATCGCCTAAAATTGCAATACACACCCTCGAGTCCCTTAGTCGCCTCTTACGACTCCCAAGGGTAAGAAATGGGGTGATGCTATTCTAAGCCGGCATCACACGGCACTCTAAGCCGGCATCACACGGCACCTAAATATAAATTTGATTTAGTTACATAAAAGCTCCGAAAGTAGTGCGTGTAAAATAGTAGTTTATGCAAGTGTCATATAAAGGGGGCCATTAGCAGGGGCGGATTAAGACTACTTGATGCCCTAAGAAATCCCCGTCTGTGAGTCCCCCTATCCGTACGTAAACTACTATGTTTGTTATATCGAGATGAAATTTGCCATAAAAAGAGGCTACCTCACATCCACCTCTAATTTGACCACGTATTGTGAACGTTATTATTAGTCATCAAACTGCGCGTCTTAAATTCTAGTGTGTGTGCGCGCCAGTCAATGTGTGTGTTTTAATGTGTTTATAATGTTATTCAATGAATTCAATTTGTCGTTAAAAGATGGCGTTGTCTGGCTGTGCAGGTTTAGACCACTTCGTGTGTACTTTTAGCATAACTTTTAAACTTAAACCCAGATCTACAACAATACATTATATCATGGACCAGTTATAATATTAACGATATAGCTAGATTAGTTAGGGTAGTGATAAAGTATTGTGTCATAAATTGTAAATAATGTCAAACAGGATACTAATTAGCTCGCTTCCAAATCTTCATCATTTATGTTGTACATTTTCCGGGCTCATCCTTCTCATTTTTGTCTGGTTTGGTTGATGGACGACGGAAACCCTGGTGTCGAGAGTTTTTGAACGCTCATTGCTGGCTCCTGTTATTTCAAGAAATCTAGAAATAACAGCAGCCAGCCAGCAGGATTATTGTGACCTCCGAAGCGCTTAACCCGTTTTCTTACTAACAATTAGGGGTAAAAAGTTGTTCAACCTGTAATGTCCCAACCAAGACGCTATTGACTGTTTAATTATTTATTTTGAATTATGCTATATAATTAATGTTTTAGCGAATCATATTAAAAAAAATGACCTGAAGACAATATTGGATACGCTTTCCTTATTTATACACACAGACTAAAAACGTACACAATTATACAATGTTGGAAAAGGTACCAACGGCAGATTAGCAAGAGTCAAGAGTATCTGCCCAATTAGAGCGACTTCCGCCCACAGATTGCAACGTTACGTAAAACGGAACGACACTCGAAAACGTTCTCAAATAGCGTGTAAAGGAACGTGTCTGTGTTTATACTTAAGTAGTTTTCACTGTTTGTTAGAATAGCTTTACTCTTTATTTTATTGTGGAAATTGTAAAATCGATAATAAGGGATAAATCTAATCAACGCCTCTTTCCTGTGAATACAATAACTTGTATGACAATTGTTTATAGTGACTGAGTCTCTTTGAATTTTAGGAATAAATTCCGCTAATCTTATTCTGTGATGCCGACTTACAATAGCATCACCCCAATTCTACCCATGGGTGTCGTAAAAATTCGACCAGGGAATGGGCAGCAGCATTTCATGTGAATGCCAAATCTTGCACTGCGCTCACTATCTGCCTGCCGAGCGTGGTGGAACAGTCAACAGCTAGACATGGACCTCCATGGGAGGTATTGCCATACTCACCACTCTTGGCTACAGGATTGGCGACGGATGATGATGACGACATCACAGTAGCCGCTGCTGCAGCCATTGCAAGTAGATCACAGTCTACAAGCTCCTCAAGCAACCGACGCCCCCACCGGCGGGGGCGCGGAGGGCCCTCATTGGTTCCCCATTTTGGAAACTACCGACACGTGCCGTCCAATCCGTTCTTCCCAGAACAACTCGTATCTCGATTGGGCTAGTTGTTTGATCAACCACTAAAACTTCTCCTGCTCCCCATCAAACAGTCAGGTGAAGGTTTTAAGGCACCGGGCTAGAAAATTGAAGAGTCGAGAACTATAAGACACAGGATTGGCAAGCGCAGTGCAGATGTTGCACTCACAGGAAACGGTGTTGCCAATTAACTGGATGAATTTAACTCTAAGTCGCTTTTTACGACACACACGTGTAGAATTAGGTCGATTCTACTCTAAATGGCATCCTACGTAAAATATCTGTACTGTTTACACAAACTAAAAATCCACACGTAAACCAGAAGTAGGACACAGCAGTAAATTTGTCACAATTTTGTGCGTTTACAGGAGTTTTGTATGTACGTGGCGTGCGCATATAAATCACGTCAGAGATAAGTCTGTGTATCCAGAACCACCGAAGCATGCATGTGCATACGTAAACTGCTATTGTTCTAGTTAAAACGGGTTAAATCCAGTTCAGATGAATATATAGATGAATTGTATACGTGAATTTGACAGGTTAAATATCTACAAATAAAAAACCGGCCATGCGCGAGTCGGACTCGCGCACGAAGGGCTCCGTACCATTATCTATAAAAACGCGCAAAAACACGTGTTTTGTATGGCAGCCCCCATTTTTTTTGTATTTGTTGTTATAGCAGCAACAGAAATAAAACATCTGTAAAAATTTCAACTGTCTAACTTTCGCGTTTCATGAAATACAGCCTTCATTCAAAAAACTAGTTTTTTGTATGAGAGCCTCCTGAAATATTAACTTTATTCTAATTTCTTGTATTTGTTGTTATAGCGGCAACAAAAATACATCATCTGTGAAAATTTCAACCGTCTAGGTATAACGGATCAGGAGATACAGCCTCGTTACTGTAGGACGGGTGGACGGACAGACAGACAGACGGACAGCCGAGCCTCAGTAATAGGGTTTTCGTTATTACCCTTTGGGTACGGAACCCTAAAAACTATGTACGAATAGCATTAACCCATTTCTTTACCGCGGATGTCGTAAGAGGCAACTAAGGGACTTGTGGGTTCCATGTGTGTGTGTAAATATCTGGTTAAGTTGTGACTACCTTCGATTGAAAAGTACCTATGTTGGTAAGTTATTTGGACCAAATAAAAGATAAAGCAACGGTCATGTCGTACAGGGAAGTCAGAGGAAACCAGAAGACATAGAAAACTGGCGGAAACTCCACCGACAAGAGCAATGCTCTTAAATATGAGAAGAGAATACGTTGCTGTAGGAAGTAATAGTACATACCTACATACATAAATCACGCCTATATCCCTCACGGGGTAAAACGGATGTTAACATCACGTCTGACAAAAGTTTGTGGGTCAATCAGATAACTGTATCACTATACTGACGCCTAAAATTGCAATACACATCTAACCCTCGAGTCCCTTAGTCGCCACTTACGACACACATGGGTAAGAAATGGGGTGATGCTATTCTAAGCCGGCATCACACGGCCATAGTAGTAGTACTTTTTTAAATATTATGTATTTTCTTCGTACCTACTTTGTAACATACATGTACCTGCCTCACTTTATGCCTTCTCACTACCCTAGGTCTGCTGTAAGAGATTTACTTTTAGAAATAAGCTGACCTGTTGTGTATTGTTCTATATGTTATGTCCTTTGTGTTTTATTGTGTACAATAAACGGTTAAATATAATAATAATAATAACGTACCTATTTCGGTTGTATCATAACTGATTGATTATGTTGTGTAATATATTCCTCCCTGGAGGGTGATCTCAATACACCGGTTATTCAATTGCAAATTGAATATAGAACACGACACAATACCTGTTGGGTTATTTCTTGTTTTGCCGTTACCATGGGAATGGTAAATTACTCTCTCGATTTCCAGGAGAAAATAATGACGGTTTTATAACCTTAATGACTGACCCTAAGGGAAGTAGGTCAATGTCTTAAGCCACGTTTACATGCTCTTCCTGCTCTTGCTGCCGCGAATATTGTCTGAAATACTTTCGTCATACTATTTCAATTTCTATGCGAGTGAGTGAGATAGCAAAACATTCCACTCGTGCTCGCACCGCCAGTCCTTTGACTTCCGCACGAAAATGAAATAACTTTATTCAATGTAGGATAGCATTATCACTTATTGACGTCATGATCGGTCATTGTAAAAAAAAGAAATTTGCATAACGCAATTTTCTTCTTTTTATAACAATTTTGTATTGTCCTAATAGAAAACCGGCTCGGGCGGGATAAAAAATAAAAATAAAAATAAAGGCACTGCCTCGGGGCTGGCCAGGTTAATGACACAGCACGTAACTTTACGCCACCACCATTTGTAAACGACATTTGTTTCAAATTTTAGTCACGAAATGTGGGAGCATGCTGAAGTGGCAGCGGCACGACGAGTAGCAGCGCGAGTCTCCTATTTACATACTCGCGCTGCCCACTTCCTTTCCTACTTTCCTGCCCATGGAGCGAGTATGTAAACGAGCCATTACGATACCTCAACAATCTTGCACATTAGCGACATGTAAGGTATTCGTTACAAATCAGGTCAGGCGGTTTCTACGAGCATGCTTTAGAGTTAAGAACTTAGATATTTGAAGCAAGATAGATGTGCCATGGTCTGATAATTTACGGACTGAAAACGATGTCGTTAAATTGAGTGGGACTACCATTTGAGAAACGACGACATACATTTAAGCGTATTCCAACTGCTACCAGTGCCTGTAATACAGCTTTGCGTGTTCTTCTTCTTCCGCCTACTAGTAGTGGAAAACCTCTGACATGGTTCTTGTAACGACCGTTGTCTTAAGTAATCATAGACAACAACCGGGGCCAACGGCTTAACGTGCCCAACGTGTGTGTCTAACACACGTTGGGCACGTTGTTCCAAAGCACGGAACCATCATACTTACGGACAATCAGGTAGTTCAGCCGGCAATGTCCTAACCAAACTGAGGACAAATTTACAAAGTGATAAATATGATCTTTGTGATTTGTGAGTGCTCCCCTCCGGGAATCGAACCTGGTACCTCCGGATCAGACACCAACGTTTAGAACGCTATACTGCAGGGGCAGTTTGCGTATTTATCTGAACGGTTTCCATGGTCCCCTTGCCAAAGCGGTGGTTGTAAAATGGACTAGAGTCAAGAGCAAACCCATCATTAATAAAAAAAAACGCAGGCTTCTATTTGTCATCACTGTGTTGGTATGCCAGTGTATTAGGCGCAATTACAGGGCTACATAGTGATGTAGCCCTTGTGATGTGATGTAGCATTGAGTACGTCACGAGTCTATGTAAACCACCGATGTCTAGGAGATATAATGCCACTGCATAATATCTGCATCACGTTAATGCTGATTGAAAATTGCAATGTGTTAATCACGTTTGACCCTTAGCTCTGCATGTTTTCTATGCTTTGTGCTGCATACCGAGCGTCGGTGGGTCCTTCAGGGTTGAGATGCCTCTCGTTAATGTCGCGTAAATGGGGCTGCGAGAGTTGCAACATAAGGTTGGTTGGAAGGTTGCTAATACAATACCCAATTTGAGAAGGACTCGGGGATAGCGAGAGTGGCGTAGTTGCGACATATGTGGCGCAGTGGGAGTGCGACTTCCTGCGGCGCTCAGGTTCCGGGTTCGATTCCCGGTGGGGCACTCTAAAAGTTGATATTCATCTCTTTGTGGGGTTGTTCCTAGCCTGGTTAGGGCATTGCAGGCTGAACCACCTGATTGTGCGAAAAGAAAGATGGTTCATTGCTTCGCAGGGCACGTTAAGCTGTCACTCCTGGTTGCTGTCTATGATTACTTAGACGGTGGTCGTTACACAACCATGTCAGTCGCTTACTAAGTAGTAGAAGACGGTTGAAATAACCTTGACACCAGGGTTCATCGGGTAGTTAGACGACTCGGTGTTTCTCATGGAAATAAAAGGAAGACCGCTGGCAAACAACTTATTTTTATGAGAAAACAGCTGTGGGGAAGGGAGCTAGTAACCAAAATAAGGTCCTATTAAATTCAGTTTTTCGGGTGTATTGTACTCATGAAACTGAACAACTTTTCCCAAGGAACATAGGATGAAATATGAAAAAAATAAAATACCTCCCATACAAAAGTGTTTTAAAAATGCGTCACTTTGTATGGGAGGATATATATTTTTTTAATTGTATTTAGACCTTTGTTCTTTGTCAAAAATTGTTCAGTTTCAGCAGGAGAAATCACCTTAAAAATATTTTTATTGAATTTAATAGTACCTTGTATACTAAGTGTCCTTGCTCTAGAAAGAGTAATTTTGTTGAATGTGTTGGTACAGGTCACTTAATATATATCTACAGTCTCATCAATTTCCGGAGCAGTTTAGATTACGTCCTCGCTCGGTGTGAGCGTGACCTAATAATTTGGTATCTAGTTTTCATAACATAATTAACAGACCAATAAAATATAAATAACTAGATTTCCGCCCAGCGGTTTCACTCGTTGCCAATTATTTTCCTGTGGTAATAGTTGTTTTCCCGCGGTTAAAAGTAGCCTATTTGTTATTCCAGGTTATACTCTACCTGTATAACCTGGAATAACAAATTCTGAAATGTTCTGAAACTCAAAAACCTGGAAATGTTTCAAATTTCATCCAAATCGGTCAAGGCGTTTGAGCGTGAAAAGGTAACAAACATACACACACACACACACACACACACACACACACACACACACACACACACACACACACACACACACACAAACTCTCAGATTTATAATATTAGTACGGATTAATGTGTATTGTTGGGACACACGTCGCGCGTCGGTATAAGTGATCCATAGGACATACATCCATCCATACACATATTACGACCTTTTCCTTGCAGGGTAGGCAGAGCGTTAACGGCCGTAAAATACGGTCGCTTTCGCCAAGTCAGACAAATATTTGAGAGCCGTTTTAAAAAAATCGTGTATAACGTGTATACAAACCTATGCTCTACATCAAAGTATGCGACAGGGCACAACTGGGCTATCTCGAGTTTAGCTAGATGCTGTTTTTCAGTCTAGCCTTTTTTGTCTGTCGGATCCCGAGAGGTGTCGATCCAAAGGCGTAATAAAATTAAACCATTGATTAATAGGTATGATAAAAAGTAACCGCTCTATTCTACAAATAAAATAATATCAATATACTAGTTATGGCGTACCCTGGGGGAGTACGTTCAGCAGCTGACTGCAATAGGGTGATGTATGTAGTTTTTTTTTTATTAAGTATGGGTTTGCTCTTGACTCTAGTCTAGGTCATAGAACAGAGACAGAGTCTTAAGCTGGCGAGCTCACCCAGAAGAAGCCTGTTCACTCTTACTTTGAATAGATTAGGGTTGTATGCGTTTGGAAACACAGGCGCAGGTAGTGAGTTCCACTCTTTGGCAGTGCGCATTATAAATGATGACTGGAAGCGCTTAGTCCGAATTGGTGGAATGGCAACCAGGTATGGATGGTATCCGGCGGTGCGTCTGGTAGTTAGAGAAACTCAAGGACAGCACTGCGACAGTTTAGGAACAGGACATCAAGTGAGTTTGTTGAGGAGTTTGCGTGCATACAAGGGGGAACTTGTACATGCAGCATTTACCCACGAACACGAGAGATTTCAGCCAAACCGCATCTGATTGAAGAGGCAATCAATTCAGGTGCAATTTAGAGCTGAAAGTCCGGCTATCGCAATCATCGGTGACGGTGTATTAAATTATGTAACTGATAGCAATTCATGTCTGTTAGATCCTCCAGAAAAACACATATACATTTATCAGAACTCTATGGCTGTACTTGCCTAAATAAAACCGGTTTAAAAATCTTACTTGCGCGCCATCTTCGACATAAAACAAGGAATGATTATTTTATCTCACTATAAGTATATTTTCGTATTTGAGAATGTTCAATAATTTTCTCCTGTTAAAGTGTACGTTTCTACCGATAGATGCAAAACCAATATTGCAGTTTTAAAAGTATTTACGAAAGCTTCTCCGTCCATCGAAATCGGAAGTCCTTCGACTGAATTTAATTTTCTAGTAGAAATTCACAGCAATACTCGCTAAAACTCTTAGCACTACCGCAGCGCAGTCGAGTTGTAATCCGACGACAAATCACTGGCGGTAGAAAGCTGTTCACACTAATTGGCGAAGTAGAAACTGAGTGGCTCTGTTATTGTATTACGGAGATAAATTCATTCATTAAATGAGATCAGAAGTTGGGTAAGGTCACTGCCTACCATTAGATAATGGTTTATCAACAATCAATAAATTGCCGTGTTAGAAAAGCATCACACCATTTCTTTCCCATGGGAGTCGTAAGCGGCGACTAAGGGACTCGAGGGTGTGTATTGCAATTTTAGGCAATGAGCTGTGGTCACAATACACAATTTTCCGAAATTATGTAAAATGTAACTGATAGCAATTCGTTTGTCGAACTTTACTTGAAAGAAAAAACACCATAGTAACCTCCATTTGAAACATTTTTTCCAATTTTATACCTACAGTAATCAAGTTATTACCAAATTTTTATGCTTTAATTTACGTAAATAATTTACGGTATTTCTCTAGTTTCTATGTCCAAAAAACCGTAAAATATTGCGAAAATTTGAGCGCAAAATGATTGGTTGTTTCTCTCTGGCGCAGCGCGAATGAAAGGGACCAATATTTTCATAAGAACAGGGCTTTGAGTGTACCATAATCAACAGATGACCACTACCACACCTAACCTACATTCATCTTAATTACTGTGTATTGGAACCCGCGCAATCAGATTTCTGCCTCATTACGGGAAAAGCTTCTATTACGCGCGTTTAGTTGTTCGAAAAAAGATCTGATTGTAGACCGGGCTTGATGAGACGAATGGTATGGTATTGGTTTTTCTTCTTTCGTGTGGGACACCGAGTTGGCAATCGACCCGCTGAATCCTGGTGTTAGAGATTTTCAACCGCCTATTATTACTAGTGGTCTAACCAGACGTGAGCTCGACTGTACTAACAGCAGCAGTAAGCTCACGGACAACCAGGATAGGTAAATTCTATATTGTAACTCGAAGAGCTATTTTTATAGCACGTTCACACCATGCACCTGCTCCTGCTCCTGCCGCTGTCGCGAATATTGCTCGAAATACTTCCGCGGAAGTACCAACGCGAGTGAGTGTTCACACGCTGCCGTTACACTCTTCTTGCACCAGTACGAGTGAGCGAGATAGCAATTCATTCCACTAGCGCTCCTGCTGCCGGTTCCTTTGACTCGCGTACGAAAAGCCGACATTCGAGGGAGCACAGGAAGTGGCAGCGGCATGACGAGTAGCAGCGCGAGTAACCTGTTTACATGCTCGCGCTGCCTACTTCCCTTATTATTTCCCTGCCCTTATTGGCATTGTGAAAACATGACTTTCGAATTGCATCGACATTGGTAAAACGCGTATGCATCTCTCAGTCGCTATGTACGACACCCACGAGTTGTATTGGGGAGATGAAAATGAAAAATGAAATGAAATGAAAAATAATAATTGTTTAATATTTAGCGTTGTTATGCTGGGGTGAGTTAGGTATTAATGACGGTCTATGAATGCGGCGCGGTGCTCGATCGCACGCGTCGCTCTGGGCGTGTGTTGTCCCTTTCTCACTCGCAGGGCGAGACTGGCGACGTGCGCGCAGACCGCCTGACGGCGCCAAGCGGTGATTTCTGCACCGCGGTCAGTCACTCAAAACCGTTCGGACAGGAGGGTATCGCGTATCGTGCGGATTTCCCGCCACGCGTTTTGTGATGCCGCGTGTAATGGACGATTCAATTTGAGATCGCGCGTGTTGATGCATCGTATTATTGTGTTTCTCCTGGGTTGTACTGGAATGCCAGGCTTAGTGATTGTTGGATGTCTCGACGTCTTCCACGTGAGCGTCGCGTTGAATAGGCATCAGGTGGCCATTTTGGCCCGCGTTTGTACGGCCCAAATTCGGGTTGGGTCACGCGTAATGACTAATATCAAAGTGGAATACGAACAGAAGCTGTGAGTGGTTTGACGTGAATAACGCGCCAAGGCTGTAGTGGAATGCTGGGTGTCGATATCTTTTCCACCCAGCCCTGTAAGTACCCACGGAATTCCCATTTGATCCATTCCCTGAACTTCCTTTCTCCGTTGGGTATTTTATGCATTTGGACCGGCACGTTGACTGTAAGTATTAAACCTGGTTGTTTAGTATAAAACTGTTTATTCGTGTTAATGGTGTGTTCCCTTTAGTCATATTTGTTGTACCATATCATTGTGACTCATTAGTACGAATTGCGGAATTCGTGGGGTGATATAATTTGGAGGTACTTACTTATAATCTAGTGCTAACACGTGTGACGTAACGCCAGATCGGCAGACGGTATTTACTACCGACTTGAGTTATGTAAAGGTCAGAACACATCATTTGCCAATTTCACTCAACTTAGTTAATTAAGTTAAATAGATTTAGGTTCACGTTTAATTCATAGTATGCGCTGCTATATTGTGCAGCGTATGCTATTTAGCGCTGCGTAACGCGGCCATTGTCTGCCTCCAGTTGAACTCCTGGTATTTTGTTCGAAATTTACCTGTGTAAATCGCTTCCACTGCGGGAGTTTAGCTTGGAATTAGACAATAATAATAACAATAATTTTATTTGCAGGCAAAAAAACAGATACAATAAAATAGTCAATAGTCAAGATATCACAATATAAATGACATAAAATAATATTAAAATAACTATAATTTAAATGCTATGCTATTATTCTAAGCCGTTGTATTGGGGTGATGCTATACCCTTCGTGACGCTCGGTACGAATGCCACAGGTGCAAACGCAAATGCGGCTCCAGGATAGGTCTTTTTAGCCACGTAACGCTGTTTAGATCATCTGTCAAGATGTTTAAGATGATGATGATGATGATACCCTTACTATTATCTGTCCATATTGGCATTGTTTGAACGTGCTATTAGAGTCTATGCGGCAGGAGAACAGGCGTGGGCAAAAAGTGAATTAATAAAATTTTCATAGTCTCAAACAGAGGGACAGAGGCGCCCTCAATTTCCACGCCTATTCTCTTTTCGCACAGACTCTAGTATGTAGCTATTATCGAGAGATAGTGCTGCATTTTAAAGTAGTCTCTCCCACTGCATTAAGACATTAACGTTGCACCAAGCAAGAGGTTTATTTTTAAACACTCAATAGCAATTAAGGTTGGCTAATTCTAAATGTGTTTTAAATTACGCTCCGTGTCTCCAAGTGGGAAGTAACGAGTGGTAAATTGTGTTTGTTTAAGAACTGTACGCAAAGTCACGTTCTGAAACCGCGCTTGCCGAATACTAAACAATGTGTGAGTTCCTTTTAGTCTTCTTCTTGTCGTGTAAGGGCTGCCGCAGACCAAATGTATAGTCTTGCGAGCGTCAGCTCAAGCACTTTTCGAAGAATTTCAAGAAATAATCGTTTGTTATTAAAATAAAGGTGACATTGTCTAGAATGACTAACGCCGCCAGTTGTCGCCGGGAGAAGGTAAGAGCCGTTTGTCATTCTTAAAGGTCACCTTTATATCAATTACGACAGTTTCTTCAAAAAGTGCTCTTGCTCTGCGGCGGCCCTTACGAACCGATGAACCCTGTAGTTAAGGTTTTCAACCCGCTTACAATAATAACGAGAAATATCCAGAGGTCAAATTGAAAAACTGTACGTTTTACGTGTTAAGTACCCAAAGGGTGGACGGGGCTATATTACTGAAGCTTTGCCGGCTGTCCGTCTGCCACCAGGATGTTTATCATAAACCGTGATAGCGTGCCGCTATAGCAATTAATACTTAAATAAATAATTAAGGGGAATTTTTTATATTAGTTTTAGGTTTGCTCTTGACTCTAGTCTAGGTCATAGGACAGAGACAGAGTCTAAGATGGAGCGAGCTCACCCAGAAGAAGCCTGTTAAGGCACTGGCACTCCCACACACCGACGGAACGCCGCAAGCTACTTTGCGCCAGACTTCGGCTTCCATACAAAAATGTGTTTCTTTATCGCTCATAAAACATAGTTCGAAATATGAGGAAAAAGGACCTCCCATACATAATGGCACATTTTTTAAATATTTTTTCTGCGGGAGGTCCTTTTCTTTTTCATATTTCGACCTATGTTTATTGGGAAAAGTTCTTCAGTTTTCCGAGTAGAACTCCCGCTTAAATATTTGCACTGAATTTATTAGGACCTTTATCTGCTACAAAAATGTTTTTCAGCATCTACTATATTTAGACACGCAATTGTAAATGTTTTAAGTAAGAATTATGAGTATCACGTGCTGGTTTCAAGTACGTTGTAAAATTGAAATATAGCTACGTAATCCAACCATCTATGTGTTTTTTATCTGATATCGTATTATTGCATACGAAACAAATAATACATACATTCTCATACATATAGCATGCGTATATCTTGCGGGGTAGGCAGAGTAAATAATTAACATTAACGCCACGTCTGACGAACATTTGAGGGTCAATCAAAAAATTGTGTATCGCCATACTGACAGGTTGTAAGCCTTTTGATTATAATTGCTTTACACATGTGACGCTCGAGTCCATTTGTCGCCCCTTACGACACCCACGGGAAAGATATGGGGTGATGTTATTCTAAGCCGATATCACACGGCAATAATGCTTTATTAATACACATAATGGCTTGTTTTTCGTTCATATTATGATCAAATTTCGATAGCAAGGTAGTTAAATAAATTTTATTATTAAACGAACAAGTATCACTCATGATGTGGGTTTACACGACTTACTTGTTGTAAATTTGGTAGAGAGATTTATCTCTCGACGTTTCGACTACAGGGCGCTCCGTCTATGCGATCCTGAGTTCATAGAGTCGGAGCTAAACCATGTCAGAGAGGTGCTAGAGTGTAATGGGTATAAGTGGAATCAGAGTTGGCGTATCGCAAATTCTTCTAGCAAAAAAGAGACCACAGACTGTAGAAAGACGTCCTACTTATCTTCCGTACATAAAAGGTGTGACGGATAAAATTGCCTTCTTACTGAGTCGGAAATACAACATAAAGACTATTTTCCGACCCCATACTCAAGTAAAACACTGGCTAAGGTCGCCGAAAGATAAGGAGCCCCTGTCTGGACCTGGTGTTTACTCTATACCTTGTGAGTGTGGTAAGAGCTATATCGGCGAAACACAGCGGCATGTGTCTACAAGAATTGCAGAGCACATACGGAGCGTAAAGAACTGTAACACTTTGACGTCGGCGGTAGCAGAACACTCGCTGAATTCGGACACCAACCACTATATTCGTTTCGACAAGACAGCTATTCTGGCTAGGGAAAGGTTTTTTGTACCACGCAAAGTTCGGGAAGCTATAGAAATAAGCCGTCATCCGAATTTTAACAGAGATAGTGGTTGGTCGTTATCGCCGTCATGGAAGCCAGTGCTAAAAACAGTATCACCGGCGGCAGTAAACCAGGTGAAAAGTGATGATGTGGTTAGTGTATTTTGTTCGGACTTTTTGATGATAGACTCTACAAGTCAACCGCAACCACCGCAAGAACCACTAACTGCGGCCACTGCAGCGCCACCCGCCATCTCGGCGCGCGCGGCCCGCAGTGTTCGGCAATCACAGCTGACGGGCGGGCGTATGTGATCTGTCGACCTCCGTGAAGAAGGCTGCCGTAAGCAGTCGAAACGTCGAGAGATAAAACTCTCTCCCAAATTTACAACAAGTAAGTCGTGTAAACCCACATCATAGTTAAATAAAGTCGAAATATAGAGCTACAACATATCCAAGTAAAAAGAAAAATGTTCTTTTTCATTTATTTCTATTCGGTTAAAAATCTTTTTTCCATATTATATGCACGGTGCTACTTATATTTTTATAAATGAAAATAAACAAAATTGTTTATTTTTATCCGCCGGCCGAGGGATTGAGCTCGGGACCGTGGGATACCGATCTACTGCTCTACCAACTAACCTACCGGCGCCTCGGCTGCCACTCTCAAATTTTCAATCCCGTGTAACGTCTTGAAGCGACGATAATGCGACAACTAGTAAGAGTTTCTTACAACTTAATTACAGTAGGAATTCCCAGCATATGATGAAGCTATTGCTTATTATCAATGTGTTAGGATTTTATGCAGTGTTATATTATTCTCGTATCATTTCATTCAATATAACAGGAAACGGAAATAGCTAATTTTAAATCAAGACATTAATCTCTTAAGGCGGGGATAGGTTTCATTTGGACAATTATAGCCTTAAAATTTAGAAGAAAATATATGTTATTGTCGAGAATCTAACATAACCGATGACTATCAGATACGCAATTGAAACTCTTTTTTAATATTATGTCTCCATTTTTAAAGCTATTACACAAACAATTTGCTTTGATCTAGATAGATTACTAGTGAGAATGGCTAATTTAGACAATGTAACAGTATTTCTTGAGTGTCTATGTCGAAAAACCATAAAAACTCGCAAAAATTTTGGGTGCATATTGATTGCTTGTTTCTCTCTGGCGGCGTAGCCACCAGATTTTTAAGGCGAGTGTACCCGTGAACGACCTTTACAATGGCGCCACATTACGAAAACAATATTTTCTCTTTTTACAAACAATCTATCAGAATATCCGTTGCCCAAGTTTTTAGTATTATCCTTAAGTTAAATCAGAACCTGCAAACTCAATGTCATATTCGCTGTTATTAAAGTTATGGCAATTAATACCAAAAGTACCCGTGTTTAGGTCCTTATTTCCATAACTTTAATTGCAGCGAATATTGCATTCAGTTTGCAGGTTCTAATTTTACCTAAGGATAACAATAAAAACTTAGGCAACGGATATTCTGATAGATTGTTTGTATAAAGAGAAAACTTTTTTTGTGAAGTGAGGCCACTGTCAAGGTCGTTGACGGCTACACTCGCCTTAATGTGAAACAAGGCCTTAACTGGTGAAGCAATAAACAAATTCAAGCTATAAAAAAATTGCAAAACCAATCTACTAAATGGATCCAATTAGTTTTTGTCGACTGCAAATCCTTTCGCCCAATAAACCACAATATTGAATCTGTGTTCATCCAAGTGTTAAAAATGACAAAATATGATTTTAATTAACTGGAGTCAGATAACTGTATCAGTGAGGCACGTGTATTTTAATCGATGAACCGGCCATGATATTTAATGCATCTGTTTGTGAACGATGAATCATGTGATGCTGGTTCAGAATAGCATCACTCCAATTCTATCAGTAGCTGTCGTAAATGGGGATAAATTCGTTCAGGAAATTGAAAACTGGGGATTTTCTTTTACTGTATTTTTTCCATTTTTTAGGGTACAAAAGGCAGAAAAATGAAAGCCTTATAGGATCACTTAGTATTCCGTTTGTATCTTCTAAATCAGAAAAAACAATCTTCTAACTTACCGTAAAAAAGATGTAAATATAACAAAATTTGACGCTAGTAGCTCAAGTGGGGTATCATATGAAAGGAAGGGCATGTCACGGAACTCTCGGTGGGCGATTCTGATTTGCACTTCACTGGTTTTTTGTGTTTTGTCCACATAAAGCATATGTATGGTATGATATTAAACAGGTCTTGCAACTCATTACAGTGCGCTCGCCAATCGGGGTGAGTACCTATGGCATTACCCTCTTATAAGGGGAGACCCGTGTCCAGCAGTGGACTGTTGTGGCTGTTAATGTTACGTTGGAAGATCAGTGGGGCCATAAGCGTAACAATTAGCGACGCCACATTGGTTAGTCGTGACGTAATTGGATTCAAGGGGAGCCTTGACAGCCGCCGGGATGACATTATCTAGGCCTTGCATAGTGGCTACTACTATCATGTGTATTACAGTTTTTGCCGTGTAATGCCGGCTTAGAATAGCATCACCCCATTTCTTACCCATGAGTGTCGTAAGAACCGTCTAAGAGACTCAAGGGTTAGATGTGTATTGCAATGATAGGCGATGGGCTGACAACCTGTCACTATAGTGATACACAGTTATCTGATTGGGCTTTTGTCAGACGTAGTGTTAATACCTATCCGTTTTACGGCGAGTAACGCTCTGTCTACCCAGTTTAGGGATATAGGCATCATTTAGGTATGTATGTACCGTTTTAGAAGACAAGCTGAGAACACTTTACTGTAGTGATACACGGTTTTTTCTGAAATGGTCCTTGAATTTGTCAGTCGTGGCCACTCGTGGCGATTGCGTCCGAATATATACGGCCGTTAATGCTCTGCCTTCTCCGCTAAGGAGAAATGCATGATGTGTCTGTGTGTGTTTTATGCTATATTTGTAACTATTAAATTAGTAAAAACACTGGTTCCTACCTCTATGTTTCGGATTGGCATCTTTGTGTGTAGTATTTTAGAAGTTTTTAGAACCACGACTATCGAATCTCGTTCACGTCTCTTGTTTATTATACCTGTATCATGGTGTTGTGGGCAGGAGTACGAACTATCTACAAGCTAAGCTATTTATACTTACTTAAAGTGTTGCTTGTATCATCAAAAACGGGGTGTAAGGTAAAGCTAACATCAACGCTACATAGTATAAAATTAAGTCGCTTTTCGTGTTCCGGTAGTGTCCCGTTGTATTTTTAGATCTCTAAAACTTCTTTAATGGATAGAGTGATTAACAGGAAGGTTTTTATGTGTAATTTATGCCTTGATGAGGTCACATTCCCACGGGAAAATAGGAGTAGCAGCGGGTAAAACCGCTAGGTGAGGCGCTAGTTAATAGGGTATATAGGGTAAAATTTTACTAGTGACCGATAGCAAAAACTCAAGACGGGCTGGTGATAAGGAAAAACCTTCCCCAAGGAACATTATGCTTTTGGTCACTATTGAAATTTCGCTCTATACAGAACAGCCCTCTTTATACTGATAGGAAGCATGCAGACCATGAAACTGAATAACTTTCCCTAGAAACATCTGTCAGGAAATGACAAAAAAAAATCAACCTCCCATACAAAATAACAATCAGCCGACTGCATATACAATGGGAAGTAAAAAATAATTACGTTTTCTAAAATATTTATTTATTTATGGGAAGTTGTTCAGTTTCATGGTCTGAATACACCCTATCAGTATTCGGAGGGCTGTCCCTTACATCCTGTATATTGTATGCGGGTAGATGCAGCAGGAAGTTAAGTCGCTGTGGTAAGCAAAAGTGGTGCAAATGTAAACATGCATAAATAGAAGGTACGTGGTTCGGAGAATTTCGCGTAACCGGCTTCTAGACTTGCAACGGTTTAGGTAAAACAAGACTACAAGATGCAAAATTTAATCTTGTGTTTCATATCTAACACGTTTATTCAAGCAATTTAACCTGTAAATATTTTAAGGGATGTACTAGTTTATGAAACTGAACAAAATTCCCAAAGAAACGTTGGTCGAAATATGAAGAAAGATTTGGACCAAAATACAAATTGAACGATCCGCTGGAATATTTTGTATTGGAGGTGAAATTTTGTTTTTCATATTACGACCTATATTCCTTGAGGATAGTTGTTCAGTATCATGGGCTGGTTCACCCCTTAAAATATTTGCAGGTGTTTTTTTAGATTCTATATTTATTTACGAGTATTTATTTGTGTATAATAGGGATCTCGGGAACGACTCCAATGATTTAAAAAAAAAATTATGTAGGGGATTTGGCGGGCGATAAAACGACTTTGCTAGGTTTCATTCTTCAAAAATTCTGGTTTTACCTGTTTTTGGGAAGTAGATTTTTACGCACATACATACACATATCACGCCTTGCGGGTTAGGCAAAGCGTAAACAGCCGTAAAATAAGGTGGATATCGCCATGTCTGACAACTATTTGAGAGTCGTTTCAGAAAAATCGTGTATCACTATAGAGCCATGTTGTCGCCCAACATTGCAATACACGTGTAACCCTCAAGTTTCTTAGTCACATCTTACGATGCCCACGGGAAAGAAATGGGGTGATGCTATTCTAAGCCGGCATCACACGGTATAGGACAGTTGTGTTTTTTTATGAGAGTAAGTAAAAAGCGAGTAAGGTTTTTACGCCTACGCTGAGATAAGTTTCACTGCGCTCTCAACGCGATATGAAAGGTCAGCGATGAATATGCTTTAACTTTATATTTTAATATGAAAACTCTGGGCAAGTTCAGTAAGTTCTTGCATTATAAATTAACCCACAAGAATCTTTCATACTTGCAAACTTTCCGTGACGTGTCTTTGATATTTCTAGCACTAGTTAACATAACTTTAGTACTTTTTTATCGTCAAGGCAAGAGTTGGAGAGATGTTAATTGATATCAAGAGGTTTTTTTTTATGTATCCTGATCAATGTTCCATTCTGGGTAAAGGCCAAAGGCAAGAAAACTCTTGAGTAGCCATTGTACGTTTTTAATTGTAGCATATCGTAGCTAATGACTACGGGATTTACTACGACAGTATGGTAGGCGAAGTCTACAACTTGAAAACTTGATCTTGTTCTTCTAAAACCTTTGAAAACTATTTCACTTCCAAATAAATATTTAAATTTAAGCTAGTTTTAGAAAACCTAAGCCGATATGGTTCGTGAGATACACGTGCGCTGACCGCAGACAAAATAAAACGGTTTGCATTTGATAGGCAAATTACATGTAGGTACAGTCAAGTTAAGCCTGGATTAGACAGTTTAGACTTTACGCCGTTCTTATGCCGTGAGCGATAAAAGTTGAAATAGCATTTCGAGCCTAAACTGAGCTGAGCTTGACTGTACCACATAAATTGCTCTTTGAGAAGTAGGTTCTTAAAAGCAGCATGAAAAGGCAAATACTCGTATTGGGGACCAGCACGAAACAGGTTACTGTGTTTCATCGGCTTGAGAGCCCTTTGAACTCGCTATATTCATCCATAACATAACTGTGATGATCGGGTCACCTACGCCTAACCTAACCTACAATATTCAAACTTAATCTAAAGAAAAATGCGTAACAAACAACTTTAATACCAGTTGGAAAAATGAAAGTGCTTACGTAGTAAAACTGTCACCCGTTCGTGAATTTCGAATGGGAGTTCCAATTTAGATATCTCGACCCTTTTTGAGGAAAGTTGTTTTTCATCATGAGCTATATTCTCTTTTTAGGAATTCCCGTATATTCCCTCGGAGACTTTTGTTTATGTTTTGAAAGTACAATTTAAACTCTAAATACAAGGTGTAAGGAACAGTACCGCGTTTCTTTCAAGGAATGAACCAGCCCATGAAACTGAAAAACTTTCCCCAAGAAACATAGGTCGAAATATGAAAAGAAAATTGACCTCCCACACAAAATTTAGCAGCCGACCAAGTCTGGTTGTATGTAAGGTCTAATTTTTTTTTCATATATTGGTCTATGTTCCTTGAGGAAAGTTTTTCAGTTTCATGGGCTGGTTCATCCCTTAAAAGGAACGCAGTTCTTTTCCTTACACCCTGTATACGCACACCACATCGCTGCCCCCTTAGGTCGACTTCCTCATTTTACTCAACTTGACACCTGTTGCAATCCATTGCTGTGTACGCCATAAGGCACGTTCTCTTGCCTTCGTCATCCAGTTCACTACCAGCCGCCCTCCGGTCTATCTGGCCGAGGGGTGTCATCTGTCGTACAACTCATAAGACTAACGTAATGTACTAAGCGACTGTTCGAGTGTAACCACGCCTCGGCAAGTATGAACTCACACATTTAAATAAGAAGCAGCCGAAATAGCTTTTGAAACCTGTTTTCGGTAACTTCTACTAATCCCTCAGTTCCCTTCAGCCGCACGCGCCCCTGACCGCGGCCCGGGGCACATTATAATTTGAATTCAGCCCAGTAGGCACAACAAAGTTCTTTCTCCCTTTGCAAACGGAACAGTTCGTTAACATGCAAATTGATGGGGGTGAATACCTAACGTATTATAAAAATCTGCGTTCAGCTTCGTCAATTAAAGCGCTATATGTACTACGGCACAATGTCCGGAGTGTCTAACCCAAGCTGAGCCTGACGGCACTTATTGCACCAAAAATAATTATTAATATCAAAGTCCTCGAATCTTCTTCTTCAAATTTAAGAGTCAAACTCTTGTCGGTGGAGTAAATTCAATATTTCAGCATTAGCAATTCAAGATTAGAACTAGTTTTGCTGCGTTTTTGTGTTGTTTTTTTTACCGACATCATAAAATCATTGTTAGTTTTGTATTTATTTGTTTACCAATTTCTCTAACTGTTGATTTAAAAAATTCCCCACACCAGGTGTTCCGAGTCAGGAGATAGGTAGGATCCTAAAAATTGGAAAAATCTAGTTTAGCTGTGGGCAATAAGTATCTACCACTAACTAATGTCTTAGACTTTACGCTTGAAAACGATTCTTACACTATTTATACAGGAAACAATCCTAGGAGATTCGGATAACTTTAAAGCACCTGCTTGGGAACACTTTTAGACTTTAAAAGTTGAAATTTATATTTCCTAGGAGATTCGGAAGCCAGGCTAACATGCTAATCTAGAGAGCCATATACGTATTTTCCGTATAAAATCGAGGTATTTCTTGTATATTTATTTATTTTTTATCTGGATCTCGGAAACGGCTCCACTTTGTAAGTTGTTTATTTATTTTGCGGTCGACGCTATATACTTATTGTTAAAAAGAAATACCGAGCGAGCTCGATCAAACCAGGTACTTTTTTCTTTTTCACCACAATAGCTTATTCTGATTTTATTACTGATGTTGAAAGACGATTAAATGGATGTATTATCTTGAGTTGGTATTACTATTAAGCTCGGCAAAATTGAAAAAAGTGTAGTAGTAGTAGCCACTACTGGAGGCTGGACAGGCAGAATAGCGAGAACTGTGCAAGATTTTGCATTCACAGGGAACGCTGATGTTTTTTATTAAAAGCTTTTATTTAACTTGCAGTGTATGTAAGTATGTAAGTAAGTAAGTAAGTAACAATGTTTGTTCGGTGCAAATCTTGCAAGTTTAATTTGAACCACTTTTCGGTATCCGATTGAGTTGAAATTTTGCATGTTGGTCCAGAACCGATGACAATGCATGTTAATCATAAATTTGACCTGATGCTGCTGCCAGGATCGGCTCCGTACGAGAGATCTCCTCAGCGGTTTATAGCTGGGACACAAAATTTTGTATACGAATTCGATTATTATAGGCAGTTGGTAAGCCCATCATGAATTAGACGCTACATCCAGGGTTGTCTTCGAACTATGGAACTCCTCAATATTCAACTGCTGGGACTTGCAATTTTGTATACGAATTCGTTTATTATAGGCAGTTGGTAGGCCTACCATGAATTAGACGCTTCATCCAGGGTTGTCTTCGAACTATGGAACTCCTCAATATTCAACTGCTGGGACTTGCAATTTTGTATACGAATTCGTTTATTATAGGCAGTTGGTAGGCCTACCATGAATTAGACGCTTCATCCAGGGTTGTCTTCGAACTATGGAACTCCT
This sequence comes from Tuta absoluta, assembly GCA_027580185.1. Classification (NCBI taxonomy): domain Eukaryota; kingdom Metazoa; phylum Arthropoda; class Insecta; order Lepidoptera; family Gelechiidae; genus Tuta; species Tuta absoluta. The sequence continues at coordinate 1,201,585 of JAQAHW010000023.1, read as the reverse complement.
CAATATTCAACTGCTGGGACTTGCAATTTTGTATACGAATTCGTTTATTATAGGCAGTTGGTAGGCCCACCATGAATTAGACGCTACATCCAGGGTTGTCTTCGAACTATGGAACTCCTCAATATTCAACTGATGGGACTTGCAATTTTGTATACGAATTCGTTCATGATAGGCAGTTGGTAGGCCCACCATGAATTAGGGTCACGTCAATAGAAGGCCTCCTGATAGAAGAATTAGACTGTTCGAAATTAACTGGGACTCGGCCATGTAATAATGACGCCATAAATGAAATGAAAAGACTAAGACATATTACAAGCTAATTCTTCTATTAGGGATGCTGGAGGAGTAGGTACCAACCTACTTCTATAGAATATAAAAGAGATAATTATACTTTATCCTAATGTTAGTTTTCCCCGTGCCTTAAGTTTTTCTATTGAAGGTCTCTCCGTTTTATAGAAAGACTTTCGTATTGATCAATAACTATCGTAACATAAACTAAAAAATATAAAATAAAATTATGTAAAAAAAACTTTTAAAACAAGCTTTTATTTAAGTGCTCTGAAAAGATGAAAATAAAATTTTGAATGACATTAACCACATTCATTTATGACTTTACAGAAATGAAAATATAATAAAAGCTTGTCGCGAAACTTTCAATTTGTGATTGAAATGTTGTAATAAGGTACGCACCTAACTGTAATTAGGTAGTTTCTTCTAGGCATCGCGACAAGCTTTTATTATATTTTCATTTCTGTAAAGTCAAAAATGAATGTGGTTAATGTCATTCAAAATTTTATTTTCATCTTTTCAGAGCACTTAAATAAAAGCTTGTTTTAAAAGTTTTTTTTACATAATTTTTTTATTCGTTATTTGATTTTCAACCACCTACGAGAAAAAATAAACTGATGCTCTTAACTCTGCCGGTACAACTCAACAATAAGAACTAATTGATATAAAACTTAATGCCAAAGTTCATTCCCAGATATTAATTTCTAAGTTAAGCGTGACCTGTGACCTAGAAATCGCTAACTACAATATTCCCCAAAGTTTGCTAACAATATAAATCGCTTATAACTTCCGTGTCACAGTAAAGGGAACAAACAGTATAATATCTCATTAACGCCTGTAAAATATTTATTTATTACTTTCACACGCTTTGAAGAAAAACGTTGCAACGTAGCGCCTAATGTGTAATTTGTGGTAGCGCATTGAACACATAGGCAATAAAGTTTTGCAAACAGTATGTTAATCCTTTTTCTCAAATAATCTTTTTTCACTAAACTCTTTCTTTGCATGTCACTAAGATTTTTGAAAATTACATTGTCCTAACAAACTTGTGTTTAAATAAAGACGCAATTCAGTAACATGTATGTAAAGTTGTAGATGTTATAGCGTTTGACACTAGACTCAATCAGTGCCCTATGTTATGAAACTACAGGCTATAAGTCTACAGATGAAATTATTAGTACATTGCTTATCCGCTTAATATTCCTGATATCATAATGGTTAACCGACTTCACAATGAACATCAAATTTCACCAGTAAAATTGTAGCCTGCAGTTTGATAATATCGGACACAGGTCGTTCCCCGGGTTCGTGTACCACACGAAAATAAATATGCACTAGTGGTTATACCGCCCTCTTCAATTTCTCTCGACTGTGGCGAGGCTGCACAGGAACATTTCTTGCACGTGCCACCTTTGTGTGCACCGCCTTTATGCATTCACAGTGCTAGAGGTAGATACAACAAACTATGCTGCGAGTGAAGGCACAGTAATAAAAATCGGTGCGATTGATCTTTATGCTATAATAGGTAAACGATTTGACCATTAGTTGGAAAAAAAACAGAGGAGCTTTTTAAATAGAGTTTACCTTTATTTTTAAATCAAGTAAAGTTTATCGCATTATGTATCTGTTAGATCCTCGACAATAACATGTATTTTTCTGAATTTTATGGCTATTTTCCACATTTTCGTGTGGGCCACCTTGTCGTCCAACGACCCGTTGAATCTTGGTGTCAGAGTTTTTCAACCGCCTACTTCTAGTAGTTAGGCCTCCAGAAAGAAATGGGGTGATGCTATTCTAAGCCGGCATCACACGGCACGTATGTACGGTATGTATGTATAAAAATGGTTTAAAAATCTTGCTCGTGCGCTATCCCCACCTAAAATAGGTATTACAAGGAGCTGTCGACCGACAGTCAGTTACAGGCCACGCTGTTTATTAATTTTGACATGATGCATGTTTTTTCGAAGACATAACCTTAGTTTCTGCACGCGAGAGTTTATGAGCTAACTTTGTTTCTCGCTGTTACATGTTACATGATATTTTCGTTACGAAAATGTTTATTTCTCTAAATATTTTCAAATACTCTACTTTTGTAGGTACCAACATAGATGTAGTATGCCAGTATGCCTTCTCGGTGTTTTGCGTGCCTTATATTTCCATAAAGCTGTGTCAATTTTGTCAATAACAAATTGATGTCATCAATTTCTTCCTCAGTTTGACACGTTGATTTAGCTGAGATCGTTTTACGGCGGACTTCTGATAGCGGCCTCAATTCGGGATGTAAATTCTCTAACTTACCTCAAATAAGTGCTGAGCTTTCCGTCAAATATGTTTAGAAAAGAATAGGAGATGTCTTAGTCCTGTCATGTTTAATAATGTCAATGAGTTCTTCGCCATTTCTAGTCAGTTTCGTAGCCTTATGTCGACAGATAACTAAAAAAAAAAGACATAATATGATTTAAATATTTCCTATCCTTTTCATAACCCATTCGCGAAGTGACAGCCCACTTTAAGATAAGTTCAGATAATTTATTTCCTTAATTGAGGGCAGTGTCTGTCGTTCCGTCGTTGTATGTCAAATCAACTTGCTGTATATTTTTGGGGTAATAAAGTGCCGTTGGTTAACAAAAGTGGACTCTTTCCAATGTTGGTTCTTCATTTACTCAAGTCAAGGGCAAATAAATCGTAAAAAAAAAACAAATCAAAAACGTATTCAATGGATTTCTGGTGAATCCATTAAAATAGATTGACAAGGTCGCAAGGTGTCATCCCAACCCGCAATGAAATTTCAGATCAGCTATCCTTTTCAATTTAAATATTTTACCGTCCACTCGCCCAGCTTATAAAATTCAATTCTCAGTTATCATTGTTCAAAACAATCCTTGCTGCAAACTAATTCAATTGAACAAATAGCAGTAAAGTTTTAATACAAAGGAATATTTTCCTTAGCTCATTTAAAATGCAAAAGGTGCAAGTCTAGCAGGTCCTTCACCTCACCTGTTATGAGGTGGCGCCACTGAGCTCCAATAGCCAGTGGTTTCATAAAATATTAATATCACAGAAGACTTAAGGTTATGCATAACCCAGACAATATACTATGGATAGAATACAACGACTTCTTTAGACAATAGGTCCGCTCTAGAATATGAAATTACCTCTGAATGCCGAAAAGGCATAATTTACAATAATGTTTTACTGTAGTTTTTGAAACTTCAACGTTTAGTCTATATTTCAAAATACATACGTATGTATAGGTATGTGTGTGTATGTACAGACACATACCTACACATATCACGCCTTTATCCCTTGCCGGGTACCCGACCGAAAAATATTTGAGGGCCATTTCAGAAAAATTGTGCCAGGTCGTGTCAGCCTGTCGGCTAAAATCGTAAAATTCATGAAACCCTCAAGTCCCTGAGTCGCCTCTTACGACACACGCGGTAAAGAAATAGGATGATGCTAAGCCGTTATCATACGGCAAAATAAGTAGTTATAATTGTATTTGGATGCTGTCTGATGATGAGGTTCTTCGGAATAAATCCTACTAATATTATTAATGTGAAAGTTTGTATGTTTGTTTCTTTGATACTACTTCACGTTAACACTGCTGAACCGATTGTAATGAAATTTGACACACATATATAAGGTAACGTGGATTAACTCATAGGATAGTTTTTATTTTATGAGGGCAACACCGCGGGTTACACCTAGTAATAAATAATTATTATCGTTGGATCCCATTTATAGGACGTAGTAGAACGTCTCCTAACATGCTGATAATATCTCCAACAATCTTACTTATTAATCCGACTGGCTGCAGAGAAAGGAAATCCTTTAATTAACCTTTTGTGTTCATTTCTTTTGTTTACATATAACACGATAATCCAAGAATAACTGCTTTATCGTCTGTATCTTGGACTGTTGTCGAGAACCAGTTTGTACTTTTTTGTTAGCTAATTCTGTGTGTAAACTTAGCTGGAAGACAAAAATAAGAAAAATATTATCTTGGTAATTTAAAACATTCTTATATCTAGTCTAGTAAGAAAAAGTAACAGATTCCTCTCATTTATGAAAAACACTAAATAACCTTCATTTGACCTGTGTGACGTCACACTGACCAAGAATGAAACGAATCTCCTTGAAGATAACCATTGACATTAGCATTAAATGCAAGTTTACAAAAAAAAAGAAACTATAAATCCTAGTAAGTCAGTCAACGTTCAGTGTCAAATTTATGTTAGCAAAATCGTGAGTGAATGGAATTTTTACGAATAGAGTTGTTCCATAAGAATAGATAATAATACTGCGTATAGAAACGAAACTCCTTTGACTGGGCCCCAAAAGCCGCGCTTTAAATACCTACTTCCCCCCGCAGCCCGTAACGCCCCGCACTCTCCCGCGCTTTAAGTCGGGGCTGTCACGTGCCAATAATTTTATTCCAGACTAGCGGCCAGTCAAGCGGTTGCGACCGCTGCTAACAGTTTTCCCGTGGGAACAAAATATTTACCCATTTTAAAGTCTTACCTTACCATTTTATTGTTAATAGGTAGGTACAGAATTTTCAAATAGGTGCAAAACATACCTACGATACGAATGTGCTTATTTATCATTATCAGCTAACAATGACTTAGGCACCTAGGTAGTTTAAATTAGAAAATGGAAACTAGGTACCTACGTAAGTAAAAATAGGAGTCTAATTCCAAGCTAAACTCCCGCAGTGGAAGCGATTTACACAGGTAAATTTCTAGTAAAATACCAGGAGTTCAACTGAAGGCAGACAATGGCCGCGTTACGCAGCGCTAAATAGCATACGCTGCACAATATAGCAGCGCATACTATGAATTAAACGTGAACCTAAATCTATTTAACTTAATTAACTAAGTTGAGTGAAATTGACAAATGATGTGTTCCAACCTTTACATAACTCGAGTCGGTAGTAAATACCGTCTGCCGATCTGGCGTTACGTCACACGTATTAGCACTAGATTCTAAGTAAGTACCTCCAAATTATATCACCCCACGAATTCCGCAATTCGTACTAAGGAGTCACAATGATATGGTACAACAAATATGACTAAAGGGAACACACTAAGACATACTAAGACAACTAGGTTTACCACTTACAGTCAACGTGCCGGTCCAAATGCATAAAATACCCAACGGAGAAAGGAAGTTCAGGGAATGGATCAAATAGGAATTCCGTGGGTACTTACAGGGCTGGGTGGAAAAGATATCGACACCCAGCATTCCACTACAGCCTTGGCGCGTTATTCACTTCAAACCACTCACAGCTTCTGTTCGTATTTCACTTTGATATTAGTCATTACGCGTGACCCAACCCGAATTTGGGCCGTACAAACGCGGGCCAAAATGGCCACCTGATGCCTATTCAACGCGACGCTCACGTGGAAGACGTCGAGACATCCAACAATCACTAAGCCTGGCATTCCAGTACAACCCAGGAGAAACGCAATAATACGATGCATCAACACGCGCGATCTCAAATTGAATCGTCCATTACACGCGGCATCACAAAACGCGTGGCGGAAATCCGCACAATACGATACCCTCCCGTCCGAACGGTTTTGAGTGACTGGGTAGTGCGGCGCCGAAACCACCGGTTGGCGCCGTCAGGCGGTCTGCGCGCACGTCGCCAGTCTCGCCCTGCGAGTGAGAAAGGGACAACACACGCCCAGAGCGACGCGTGCGATCGAGCACCGCGCCGCATTCATAGACCGTCATCAACACCCAACTTACCCCAGCATAACAACGCTAAATATTAAACATTCACCCGCCCTAGGCCGAATCCCTTAGGCCTATTCACTACTGGGGAGACGAGATAGCGTTGCTATTGCTCGCTTAAGAACTGAATCCCCTACCTGAACTGTCGCGACTCGAGGAGTGCCATCACTACCTGGGAACAAGTTGAGAATGCGCCCTCTGCGCCATCGCAGTGGCGGCAGGTTGGCATCCTTAACCAGAACGAGATCTCCGATGCGAGGGGGTTCAGTTCTGTCCGTCCACTTAAGGCGTTGCTGCAGAATGTGCAAATACTCAAGCGACCATCGCTTCCAAAAATTCTGAGACATTTGCTGCAGCAACTCATAACGCGTCAAACGATTGCTACTGACCTCTGTGTAGGGGTACTCTGGCAAGGCGTTAAGTGGTCGGCCAATTAAGAAATGCCCTGGTGTCAGGGCCTCCAGATCATTCGGATCTGAGCTAAGCGGACACAAAGGACGTGAATTGAGAACGGCCTCAATTTTACAAAACACGGTCGCTAGCTCCTCAAAGGTTAATATCGTTAAACCTATAACGCGCATCAAATGCGTCTTAGCGGACTTTACAACCGCTTCAAATATACCACCCCAGTGGGGGCATCCTGGTGGATCGAACACCCAGTTAATGCCCTGACGGGAGAGGCTCGTGCCGATAGCTTCCTCGTTTTCCGATAAAAACGTTATAATTTCTTTCATACATCGATCAGCGCCCTTAAAGTTGGTACCACAGTCCGACCTGATCAGCGCTGGTCGCCCTCTTCGCGACACAAATCTATCTAAAGCTGCTAAGAAAGCCTCCGTAGTGAGGTCGGCCACGAGTTCCAAGTGGACGGCCTTGGTTGCTAGGCACACAAACACGCACAAATACGCCTTGATTGACTTCGCGTTGCGAAGGCGTGATGCCTTTACCATAAAAGGCCCCGCAAAGTCCGTTCCCACACCCGCAAACGTCCAGGCTTCCGTCACCCGGTCCGGTGGGAGGTCTCCCATCTGAGGTTGCATTGTGGCTGCCTTCAACCGATAGCAAGGCAAGCACCGAAACACAATGCTCCGTACCGTACGTCGTCCAGACAAAATCCAAAACTCGCGCTGCAGAATAGCCAAAAGTGCATTGCAGCCCGCATGCGAGTTTTTCTGGTGACGATCCCTAACTATAAGTTCTACCAAAGGTCCCCTCTTTGGGAGTAACAGCGGATGCCGTGCTGAAAAGGGCAGGTTAGCGTTCCGAAGTCTACCTCCAACCCGGAGCATTCCATGCTCGTCCACGAACGGGTTGAGGCGCACAAGACCTCCCTTCAGCTTTCCACGGCCATCCCTGAGCAGCCTGGCCTCTTCCTCAAAATGTTCCGCCTGGACGACCCTAACCAATAAACTTAGAGCCGCATTCCGCTCCGCAGGCGAGAGGACAGGTGCCAAGTTCCGTGCTGCTTGAGGTTTTCTACAGTTGTTCACGAACCGTTTGATCCAACCTGTCACCCCTAGAAGTTTGTCGAGGGAGCTGTATCGTTCCAGCAAGAAAGCCGCACTAGGCTTAGGTACGATCTGCCCTACGTTCACTCGCAAACCTCGATCAGGTGGCCCAAGCGGCGACCCGCACTCATTGTATGGCCATCTCTCAGGTGACTCAGTCAGCCACTGAGGTCCCCACCACAGTGAGTGACCTACCAAATCAGGGGCCCTACATCCCCGTGAGGCGCAGTCCGCTGGGTTCTGTTCTCCCGGTACGTGTCTCCATACCAACGGAGTTTCCGATCCTTTAATCTGTGACACCCGATTTGCCACGAAAACCTCAAGAGTATGTACCGACGTCTGTAACCAGCACAGAACTATCCTACTGTCGGTCCATGCGTACACCGTTTCATCCAAATTGATGGTACCGCGTAGATTACTAGCGACATGATGTAGCAAGCGCGTGAGAAGCGCTGCTCCCGCCAATTCCAACTTTGGAATGGTCCATCTTGTCCTAACCGGAGCCACCTTACTCTTGGCCATAACTAGACGCACGTCTACAGTTCCCGTTGAACTGACTGTCCGCAAATAGACAGCTGCCGCGTACCCTCGCTCCGAGGCATCACAAAACCCATGTAGGGTAGCCTTACATCCCACCGATGGGTGCAATTTGCGAGGTATGGCGATGCGTACGATCCCTGGTAAGGTGGTCACAAACTTGGTCCAATCATTCAACAGCTCTCCGGAGAGCTGGTCGTCCCAACCCAAGTTTGCTATCCACAACCTTTGCAAGAAGCACTTCGCCATGAACGTCACCGGTGCGATCCACCCGTTAGGATCGAAAGTTCTGGCGATCGTCGATAATACCGAACGCTTCGTCCAAGTCTTCTGCAAAAGGTCTGGCTCGATCTGATACGTAAAGACATCATGCGTTGGCCTATATTGCACCCCTAGGATGCTCAACGTATTTGGATTGTCCGGGTTCTCGAAAAGGTGCGGGTCCTGCTGGAACTCACCTGGCAACCCGGCCAGGAGCTCTGAACAGCTGGACAGCCATTTCCGCAACTCATAACCTCCTGATTCCATGATCGCGATCAGCTCGTCTCGTAGTAGCAGTGCTTGTTGCACGCTATCTGCACCCGTGCAGATGTCATCCACGTAGACGTCGCGATCCAGTACTGCTGCGGCTCGAGGGAATCTTACCCTTTCCTGTGCGGCCAACTCTCGCAGCGTGCGTACTGCCAAAAACGGACTTGGCTTCAGACCATACGTTACCGTGTTAAGCTCATAAGTGACCATCGGCTTGTCAGGGCTCTCACGCCACAAAATCAGCTGGTACCGACGGTCATCCGGGTGTATAATTGTTTGGCGAAACATCATTTTGACGTCTGCGACGAACGCTACTTGGTGCAACCGAAAATCTGTGAGGATGTCCACAATGTCCCGGTTCAACTTGGGACCCGCGTGCAGACACTGGTTCACAGACACACCATTCGATGTAGGAGCAGAACCGTCAAACACTACCCGTATCTTCGCCTCCGGTGACTTCAAAACAGCCAGGTGTGGTATATAGTAATGCTCGACACACCTCCAATCTATGCTGGACACCGACATGTGGCCTAACTCTAGGTACTCCCTCATGAATTCGATATACTTCTGCCGAAGTGCTGCATCTCGCTTCATCTTTCTCTCCATAGCCAGTAGTCTCCGTTCCGCGATCTGTCGCGAACTACCTAAGGAGGGGCGGTTTGGGAGAAATGGCAGCCTGGTAACAAACCTACCTGACGAACTTCGTGCAGTGTTGTACTGATAGAACAGCTCGCACTCGTCATCCTCTGGCTTCCGTCTATCCGCTGTGGGTGGCTCCTCAGACTCCCAAAACCTCTGCAGCACCTCCGACAACACACTACCATAGAGTACCGTATCGCCCTCTGGTAGGTCCTGAGGTCTCCAAACTGGGCCAAAAATAACATACCCCCCTGTGGTATCAACGGCCACTAAACCAGTTTGCTGAAGTACCCGTTTTCTGCCACACCAGAATCTCCCGAGGACGTCTGACCCGAGGAGAACGTCCACCGTACCAGGAGTATCAAATTCAGGATCAGCTAACTCTAAGCCTGTGGTTAACCCTCGTACCGTTGACGGTAACCGAACCTGAGGAAGTTTCCCTACCACTTCATCCAGCACCACTGCTGAGGCATGATAGCTGACCCCTGTACCTGTATTACCTAATGTGAACTCGAAGTTCACCTGACCCCGAACGTCAGGCACATCTACACCTCCAATACCTACAGCCCCATCCGTTGTGGGCCTTATATTTAAGCGTAGCCTACTCACCAGCTTACTAGACACAATACAACCCTGAGCCCCTGTATCTAACAAGGCTCTTACCTGTATGCTGCGGCCACCGTATCCCCATACCCAAATCATTGCCGTAGGCAACAATACCGTAATTGGCCGGGGGGCCGAAGCTGGCGTGTAGGCGGCGATTACCTAGCAGGAATCTAAGCGCGGAGTGTCCGCGTCCTGCGGGGGGGTCCCCCCTCTCCGTACACCATCGAGTGGGTCCCACTCCTGCTGATAGGGACCTCTGGTCCTGTACGCCATGGCTGGCAGCCTATAGTAACCCTGCGGCAGGCGCGCGTACCGTGGATGCGCCTGTAGCCGCGGGTGCTCAGCCAAGGGGAGAGGCATGCGTGGGTCATGAGACCTCACCATGTTGTTCAGTCCCGCCGAGTACTGCATGTACTGGCCCTGGTGTTGGCACCCGCCCGTAGCATCACGTACTTGTGATGGGTGCCCCTGACCTTGGACCTGTGACCACCTACCCTGTTCCGGCACCTGCTGCCGAGGTGGTGACTGTCTCGCGCGTGGTGAAGGGGGCATCACCTGCTGATGTCCCTGGCCTCGTCCCTGAAACCCTGGTGGAAGAGGACTCCTCCTTGGAGGGGGTGGGGAGCGTTGCTCCCGTCTAGGTAGGGCAGACTCCGTCCGCTGACCCGCGTCAGCTCTGCCTCCGTAATCTCCGCTGCGGTTCATGCATAGGAGCTGATGGTGGGCACCCTGGCAGTACCTACAGTTGGTGCTTGATGGGCACTCTCGCACCTGATGCGGCCCCATACACCTAAAGCACCAACGCCGTTGCTGCACCACACCACGACGTTTCTGCACCCGCTGTGCAGCGAACTCCTCACACGCAGTCACCTGATGCCCCGCCTCTCTGCAGTAGGCACACCTCGATTCCAAATTAGCGACATTGTATCGCCTGGGTGGCCTACTCTTACCGTCTCGCGCCTGTGCACCCGGCCGTTCCGGGCGGCGAGCGGCCGCAGACTCCGCGTGAGGCGACTCTCCAAATTGGGCATCTACCCGCCTGCACTCGGCCTCGAGGAAGGACTTGAGCTCCTCGAAGGTCGGGAGGTAATCAGATGTCTTACCTCCGTGTGACTGTTCAAAACGAGCGGCCATGTCGCTCGGCAGGCGGCGCAACAACGTGTGGACCAGGATATAATCATAGCCTGACACCGGCATCCCCTGTCTCTCAAGAGCGTTCACTGCAACGCAGACAGGGTTGAGGACCTTGGCCCTGAGGTCCGTCCCTCGTGTGATGGTCGGCACGGTGAGCCACTGTTCCAGGAGTTGGTCAATCATGAGACGTTTGTTGCTGTATCTCTCGATCAGCAAACCGCGAGCCGTCTCGTAACTTGCATCATCGACTGGTAGATGCTTTACCAGCTCATGGGGCTCACCTTGCAGCTTGGCCATCAATTGTGCCATTTTATATGCCGGCTGCAAGTCAGTGCGGTTATGAATCACACTGTCAAACAGATCCTGGAATCGGGTCCAATCCGTGTAGTCCCCGTGGAAGACCGGAATCGCCACAGCCGGCAGGGGCACTTGCACCCCCGGTCCCCGCGGACCATGGGGTGGGTCCGGCTCCCCAGCTCTACGCCTGGTGATCACAGCAGCCGCCTGCTGGATCTCCTGCCCCATCTCCATGCACTGGGTCACATTCGCCCGGACCGTAAGTTTGACCTCCTCATCAGGCGTCCCATCAAGTAACTCCTCGCATCCAGTGAGGCAGTCCAACACCTCCGCGACCCGTTCGTCAATCCGTTGCGCACAAGCGATGAGTGCGTCCTCTCGGTCCCCGCGACCGACCATCGCCTGCTTAGTCGCGAACCAAATTAGGTGCGTCCTAATTTTTGCCTGGAGCTGTGTAATTGTGGGAGCCATGGTACCAACTCAAAGTAACACCGAACCTTACAATAAAAAACAATAATAAACAATCGGCCCTGATCCTACCGTTAGGATATCCGCACAGGGTAACCACAACGATAATAACAAGCAATTCACTAATTGATTGGCCCTGATCCTACCGATAGGATATTCTACACAGGGCACACACTACAATCACAATAAATATATTGTTTTTTATGTAGGTAGATTAAAAATCTTATACTAAAATAATCTTAAATCTAGTGGTTTTCTGAACCACGCTCTGCTACCAAAAATTGTCTAATTCCAAGCTAAACTCCCGCAGTGGAAGCGATTTACACAGGTAAATTTCTAGTAAAATACCAGGAGTTCAACTGAAGGCAGACAATGGCCGCGTTACGCAGCGCTAAATAGCATACGCTGCACAATATAGCAGCGCATACTATGAATTAAACGTGAACCTAAATCTATTTAACTTAATTAACTAAGTTGAGTGAAATTGACAAATGATGTGTTCCAACCTTTACATAACTCGAGTCGGTAGTAAATACCGTCTGCCGATCTGGCGTTACGTCACACGTATTAGCACTAGATTCTAAGTAAGTACCTCCAAATTATATCACCCCACGAATTCCGCAATTCGTACTAAGGAGTCACAATGATATGGTACAACAAATATGACTAAAGGGAACACACTAAGACATACTAAGACAACTAGGTTTACCACTTACAGTCAACGTGCCGGTCCAAATGCATAAAATACCCAACGGAGAAAGGAAGTTCAGGGAATGGATCAAATAGGAATTCCGTGGGTACTTACAGGGCTGGGTGGAAAAGATATCGACACCCAGCATTCCACTACAGCCTTGGCGCGTTATTCACTTCAAACCACTCACAGCTTCTGTTCGTATTTCACTTTGATATTAGTCATTACGCGTGACCCAACCCGAATTTGGGCCGTACAAACGCGGGCCAAAATGGCCACCTGATGCCTATTCAACGCCACGCTCACGTGGAAGACGTCGAGACATCCAACAATCACTAAGCCTGGCATTCCAGTACAACCCAGGAGAAACGCAATAATACGATGCATTAACACGCGCGATCTCAAATTGAATCGTCCATTACACGCGGCATCACAAAACGCGTGGCAGAAATCCGCACAATACGATACCCTCCCGTCCGAACGGTTTTGAGTGACTGGGTAGTGCGGCGCCGAAACCACCGGTTGGCGCCGTCAGGCGGTCTGCGCGCACGTCGCCAGTCTCGCCCTGCGAGTGAGAAAGGGACAACACACGCCCAGAGCGACGCGTGCGATCGAGCACCGCGCCGCATTCATAGACCGTCATCAACACCCAACTTACCCCAGCATAACAACGCTAAATATTAAACAATACACAACAATTACGTATAATAACGAATGGTAGGTACCTAGGTATTTACTGTAAAATCATCACTTACCTTGGCTTATCTTTAGGCAAATTAAAAAAACTTAGATGCGGAGTCTTCCTCGCATCACTTTTGCAGCCATACACACCACAATAATTCGGCATTGCTAAATTTTTCACAAAAAATGAAAATTCGACCCGCACGACGAACGTTTCCGCGGCGAAGCGCACTCCCGACTGAATTGTTCTCTAAGAGACAGCCAGACGGATTGACCTTGAGCGCGTCTGGAGCGGGAGTGTCATCTCTATATGATTTCTACTCTATGGTTGTTCGTTGCAATGATCATTTCCATTGACGTCATCTAATAATATATTTTAAAATTTATTATCAATTAACAAATGATAAAAAAGAACAAATTTGTTACCTAAAATGGTTTATTCGTTCAGAAAAATATATAAAATTATACTTACTTATTCTAAATTACGAAAAGATCTTGAGCAAATCCGAAATAAAGTTGAAAGATTGACATGGTTGTATAACGACTACCATCTAAGCAGTCATAAACAGTAACTAGGACTGACGACGGCTTAAAGTGCCCTCCGAAGCGTGGAACCATCGAAGATCAATTAATTAAAGGTTACACAGAAACTTTTGATCACGAGGCTAACAAATCAGAACCAGATGTGCGAACAAAAACGTCTGAAACTTCAGCACTCAAAACTAGACCCGTACAAAAACTAGCGCACAAAAAATTGTCGGTAAACAGAATTTAATAACCTCAAGTACGACAACAGTGCATCGGTCCCATCTTCATACCAAAGTTGAAGAACAAGAAGAATAACACGTCTTAGAGAACTTGGAAAATTGCACCGAGCAGGATTCGAAACGACTACTTTCACTATCACTAGTAGCGACGCCTCTTCCGACTAGGCTACCGCGGCTAAGCTACCTTTGGCGAAATTATGCAAGTGTATTTAAATGCCAGTGACACGTGGCATGGCTGCATATAGCGGAATAGTTTTGCAACTGATTCCCAGCGACTAATTCATTCTTTACAGATTAAATGTAGCTGAAGCGTTGAAAATCACCACGCGTTACTGACATACATACACACTTGCATAATTTTGCCAAAGGTAGCTTTAGATAAACATGGCGAAGTGGGGTTTCATCGACAAAACGCAAGTGCACTGCGACTGTGGAGCCCCATAGCAATCTATGGCGCACCTAGCATTTTGCCAGTCTCTTGCAAAAATGCTAGGTGCAAAGACGAGCTGAACTTGGCGACAATGGCGACTGAGAATGCCTTTGCGGTCGGCGAATATTGATACTACTCAAAAATGGTGTACCCAACATTAAAGTGTTTTTAAATTTAACAAGAGGTTGTGGGTTCTTTTCCTCCAAGGAGCGCTCAATGTTGGTTTGGTAAATTGCATGTAATACCTACGTGCAATTGTGCACTTTTTGTTTTCTTAGATAAAAATGCCTGGCTGCCAGTCGGGCTTATATATTTCACTGCGGCACGTTGTGATCTTTATTTATTAAATTGGTGGTTTAAGGCCCTGACTCACCTGAAAAGTTAGTCCCTTTCATTCGCGCTGCGCCAGAAAGAAACAGACAATAAATTTTTGCTCAAGTTTTCATAAGATTTCACGGTTTTTCCGACATAGGAAATACAGAAATACCGTCACAATGTCTAATTTAGGAATTCGTACTAGAAAAGGTAGGTATCTAAATTAAAGCATAATATTTTTGTAATAACTTCAAAACTGAGGACGTAAAATTGTAAAAAATTGTTGGTTTGGACTTTTTACTATCGAGTAAAGTTTGTCACATTGTGTAACTGATAAGTATATGTTATCTGTTAGATCCTCATCAATCTTTTTTTTTCAGAATTTCATGTCTGTAATTGTCTAAATAAAACTGGTTTAAAAATCTTGCTCGCGCTAAATCCTCGCCAGTAACAAATAAGCGCAACAGTAGAGCGTACTTCTCGTATGTTCAGTTTGGTATAATAATAATAAATCGTTTATTCTCATAAAACAGTTTCGTTGTTACAATTTTTACAATTTCTACAGTCTGCCAAACTGTACAACAGTATAAATACAACGTTCAGGCGTGCTAACATGCGTGCTAGCATTAAATTTTGTCACCGCATTATGTCGTCTGCGGCTCATTTCACTGTGAATATTCTTCGTACTTTATTTAAAGTACTGAAGTTCTCAGCGCTTGCGACGACAAAATATGCCGTGACATGCATGATAACAGGGTAGGCAGCGACGGCCGATGTGGCGGCGCAGTAGTGGTAATGCGACTGCCTGCGACGCAAAGGTTCCGGGTTCGCTTCTCGGTGGGACACTCATAAAGTTGATATTTATCACTTTGTAAATTTGTTCCTAGCCTGGGTAGGATAGCAGGCTAAACCACCTGATTGTCCGAAAAGAAAATGTTTCAGTGCTTCGGAAGGTACGTTAAGCCGTCAGTCCCGGTTGCTGTTAATTACTTAGAAGGCTGACGTTACACAACCATGCTAAAGGCCTACTACTTGTAGTAGTAGTGACCCCAGGGTTCATCGGGTCGTTGGACGACGCGAAAAGAACACGACTGTACTAATAGTATTTGGCGGCTGAATAACTCTGACACCAGGTTCATCGGGTCGTTGGACGACACGGTGTCTCACGAAAAAGAAGAATAGCAGGAATCGCGTTGAAAACACGGGAAAAATTATATGACAGATCCTACACTGTATCCATATCTTCCCCTCTTCCCCTCTCTCGAAAGATCCAAGGTCAGGCCTTGACCAGCAAATTGGCGCGCTGCCAACCCTGGTCGTCCTTCGTCACACTTTCGCTAGTTCGCCAGTTCGCCACTATCGATTCGGGATAACGCATAAGCCAGCTGAGACGAGAACTTTGATTGCTCTAACCCAACGTGATTGCGGAAGTTTTGTTATAGGAATTGTTGTTCTGGTAGAGATAAACGCTATTTACCTATGCGATACGTTACCGTAAGTATAGCTCTAGATAGGTAGGTGCCTACTACTGGATAGGTATTGATAAACTTCCCTTTGCAATGTTTGAAGACTTTGAAGTCCCAGGGTTTCTTACGAACATGTTACCATTACTTAGTTTTCTTGTTTAAAAACCTCCCGATTTTAACGCAACTGATAATAGGTAAATATAGTAAATAAAATAGTCTGAGTTTAGTAAGCGTGAAATTAGCTATTCTTTATCAGAACCCCTTGGGAAATCCGTCGGTACTTCTTAATGGACCTATATCAGGCTAGCAGGAGGCGTAATACCCAGTTTATTATGCCGAGATTTTGGAATAATTAGCTATCATCACCGGGCAGATTTTCTTCCTTATTCTCTTATCACCCCACTTTCTCTCCGCCATTTCTGTAGACTTGCTCAATCGACAGAAAGTCTTCTTAAATTACACAGTTCATCGGGTCATTGTCCCACTCGAAAAGAAGAAGTCAAAATATACGGGGTGTAAGGGACAGCCCTCCGAATATTGATAGGGTGCATGCAGAACATATAACTGAACAACTTTCCCGTAAGAAAATATGTCAGGAAACGTCAAAAATTGACCTCCCAAACAAAATCAAGATCAGCTGACTCCAAGTACTATAGGGTATATTTTTTTTGCGTTTCCTTAAATAAATTTTGATGGGAAGTTGTTCAGTTTTATGGTCTGAATGCATACTATAAGTATTCGGAGGGCTGTCCCTTACACCCTGTTATCTAATAGTAGGTTTTTTAAACAACTGCAGATATGCGAATTCTGAAGTTAGACAAAATACTACTACTTATTAACTATAACTGCAATCAGCAATTCGCAACCAACCGAGTTACGGACGGAGTTACGTCTTTAAAGGGGACAAAATTGTAATCAAAAAACTCGATGAGAAGTCCTGTTTTGGTATACAATTTTAGCAACATTATTAACATAAATTGTAATCCATAAGATTTCTTTGTTCAAACCGATTCACCACTTTACGCCAATACCAAGTAGCTTGCTGCGTTCCGTCAGTGTGTGGGAGTGCCAGTGCCTTAACAGGCTTCTTCTGGGTGAGCTCGCTCCATCTTAGACTCTATCTCTGTCCTATGACCTAGACTAGAGTCAAGAGCAAACCCATCATTAATAAAAATAAAAAAAAAAATACATAGAGTTATATTAATACATAGTGCTACTGCTGCATAAAATGAGGATGTAATACTCTTTATCTTTCAACCAATAGTAGTTTATGCAACTGTCATATAATGGGGGTCATTAGAATGCGAGTGTCTGTTTATAATAGATTGATTGTTGATAATAGATTGACACGAGCATTCTAATGCCTAATTATATGCAGTTGCATACACTATTTTATCTACACTCTAAAAAATTTACTCAGTTGAACACTTTTCCAAACGTCCGCACCGGCGATTGCAAGGCCCGATACATGGTCAAATTCAATACGAGAACGTAATATGGCTTGATATGAATTTTTGAAGATTCTTTACTAACAGTTGTTTAGATGACGAGTCTCAACAGCAAATAACTAAACAACTGAACAACAACTGAACAACACTGAACAATAACTGAACAACACTGAACAACCTCGGAATAACATCTGAACAACAACTAATCAACATCTGAACAACAACTGAACAACATCTCAACAACAACAGAACAAAAACATATTAAAACAACTGAATAACATCCGAAAAATTACCGTAGGTACAACAACAACTGTCAGGTGCGGCGGAAGATAGCGATTTGAGTATTGGAAAAAAAACTTCGTTTCATTTCTCAACTTTATCGTATTAAGAGTTTTCTCATTAAGTCATTACGCTTCTGTTATTTATAGTAAACCCTAGTTTTTATAGGCAGAATGCATAAAGTAGGTCATTATGCATCTGTTTTCGGATTCATAATTCGAACATTATGAGACGAGTGTAGATAAAATTAGTTATGCGCCAAATTTACGTGTGCCTTAATCATTTCGATTTAGTATTTGTTAAAAAAAAACATCGCATGTTCCATTGAATTTCAGTTTTTCTTTTGTATGTAAAACGTCCCACCTTAAGATATTACACGTGACTGAGCTTGGAGATACCAGAATGGTTTGTACAGTGTCTTTGCCTTGTTACAATTCTTGCTACATTATACTCTATCCCCTATTATACCCTATCTGTATGTGTACACGGTTTTGTCATTCTCTAATATAGTATTTTCTAATTCCACTGTGCAGGTTGGCTGGAAGAGATCTCTTCATAGAGATAAGCTCACCTTTGTGACTACGTTTAATATTCAAATTTATAGTAATAATCTGGTACACAATAAATAATATATACTCAAGCAAATCACGTCGTGTCACAATCAGCTTGAACTCTTACTACAATGCGATATCGGCATAGGTTGCAGTTGATATTGGCAATAGCATCACCCAACATGTTTGACATGGGTGTCATGCGAAGCGACTAATTGACTCGAGGGTTACATGTGTATTGCAATTTTACGCAATGAGCTGACAACCTGTCACTATGGCGATACATAACTTTCTGAATAACCCGCAAATGTTTATCACACGAGGCGTAAATGTGCCTACCCCGCGAGATGTGATGGTTGTAAGTTTGTAAAAATTGAGAACACTCAATTATGTACCTTGTCTAACGCTATAATAGGCAATACCTTAATTTTCCATATACGTCTGAAAAATCGCCAAAATCATAATAGAATCAGTACGTGTTGCATTCGTGGAAAGTATCGTTAGTAGATGTGGATGGAAATGAATAGTTGATGCCGTCTGCCGTGTTCCACTTCGGTCCTGTTCACCTTTAAAACAGACTCGCTAATACTCTGGGGAATGCTGGGTAAAAATAGAAACTCTTTCTAGATGAGAGGTCCTGGTACATGCTTTTTCTAATCTTCTATCATATGCCGTGTGATGCCGACTTTGAATAGCATCAACCCATTTCTTTCCCGTGGGAGTCGTAAGAAGGACTTAGAGGCTTGAGGATGTGTATTGCAATTTTGAGCGACGGGCTGACAAATAGTGACACTATGGCGATACACCATTTTCCGAATGGCCCTCAAATATTTGTCAGACTTGGCGTAAATGACCGTTTTTTGAGACCTTTAGGGCTCTGCCTACCCCGAAAGGGATTATAGGCGTTATATGTGTGTGGATCATGTGTTCCAATTCAAACGTACCTTATATAATCATTAAAATAGCTTTTTGCCTAGCCATTTCACCCGCGGCTTAATGTGTTTTTGAATGATTTACCATGGTAAAAATATATTATTTCACTTTTCAGACTCGGGTGTCCTTATGGCTAAAATCACATTAAACATTTCTGCTTTTTAGGCGTAGGTTGTGGGCAACTAGTATATTCAGCTTGAACCAGAATTGTGAAAGTCGATGAAAGTCTCACGGCTGATAATGATAATATGAGTAAATACGATAAATAAACTTATTAAATATTTCGTGTAGAATATTGCTCTTCTCTCATTGTTTATCAGTAAAGAAACCCAATCATTTCTATTCATATTGTGTGATACAGCTTTGTTAGGTAAAAGGCCTTGGGATCAAAACAATGGCTTATTAATAGATGAAATAAAGGATAATTGTTTTATTACGTTTTAGGCGACAAAGTATTACGACAGAAATGAACGTTTTAATTTAGTATATTCATAAAGAACAATTTAACCATCGCGGTTATTCAATCCATTTAAGTTTGATATTTCTAGGTTCTGAACTTTAATGCCAAAGAATGTTAAGAAATAATGGACTTAATTTTCTTTTTAATCAAACTTCGAGACTCTTATTGTCAGTAGACAAATGCCAGTCATTTCTTACTCTACATTTCATAATTCTTGCAGATGAGTCAAACCAATTTGTTTCTGATTGTGAATACCAGAAGGTAGGAAATAGGTTGAAATTGGAGTCATTCACTTATAGAACCCACTGCCGATAAGACCCAGTGGGTCCAGTTTGTGACATTGCATTTAATCTAATTAACCTATCACATATTAGACCACTGGCAAAATTGGGTAAGGTTTGGCATGATTTTATAGACACTGAATTAAAAGACATAAAAATTTACGCATTAAAAAAATAAAATATATACGCATATCAAGCCTCTATAAGGGATAGGCAAAGCGTCAACGGCCATAAAATACGGTCGCTATCACCATGTCTGACAAAATATTTGAGGGCCGTTTTAGAAAAGACGTGTATCACTATAGTAAAATGTTGTCAGCCTGTCGCCTAAAATTCTTATATAGAGGTACATTAACCTTCGAGTCTCATACGATACCCGCGGGAAATGGGGTGATGCTATTCGAAGCCGGCAATCACACATATAAAAAACGAAATTAATTTAGGACTTGACGTGCTCTTCTCTCTTTTTGTGTGGGACACCGAGTCGAAGAACGACCCGATGAACCCTGGTGACAGAGTTTCTCAACCGCCTACTACTACTTCTAGGCCTCTGACATGGTTGTGTAACGACCGCCGTCTAAGTAATCATAGACTGCAACCGGGACCTTCGAAGCACGAAACCATTTTTCTTCCGGACAATCAGATGGTTCAGCCTTCAATGTCCTAACCAGACTGGGGCAAATTCACAAAGTGATAAATATCAACATTGTGAGTGCCCCACCGAGAATCGAACGTGGAACCTTTGCGTCTCAAGCAGTCGCACTGCCACTGCGCCACATCAGCCGCCAATTTAAAATTAAGTTGTTTTATCAACAAAAAAATATTTTTTTATGTCTTTTAATTCAGTGTCTATAAAATCATGCCAAACCTTACTCAATTTAGCCAGTGGTCTCATATGTTATAGGTTCAGTAGATTAAATGCATTGTCATAAATTGGACCCACTGGATCTAATCGGCAGTAGGTCTTATAAGTGGACGACTCGAAATGGCAGCAAGGTGAGAGCTGAAATGGCGTTTAAATTGGAATGCAGTGACCCGACGAGCCCAATCCTCTGCTACGTCTACCGACTCAAACGTATACGAGGTGTAAGGGACAGCCCTCCAAATATGATAGGGTATTCGAAGGGCTAAAACAAAACAACTATTCCTTAAGAACATAATGTCAGGAAACAACATAATTTAATGGACGTCACATACAAATTCACAATCAGCTGACTGCCTTTACATACATACGTACATACATATAATATATCGCCTATAATTCCTTACGAGGTAGGCAGAGCGTAAACGGGTGTAACATTTACGCCAAGTCTGACAAACATTAGAGGGTCATTTGGAATATTGTGTATCACCATAGTAACAGGTTGTTAGCCCATCGCCTAAATTTGCAATACGAGTCCCTTAGTCGCTTCTTACGATACCCACGGGAAAGAAATGGGGTGATACTATTCTAAGCCGGCATCACACGGCCTTTACTACGGTGAATTAAAATTTTTGACGTTTCCTGTAACATATTTCTAGGGTATTAAGGGTACTAAGTAGAAACAACAGCCTTTATTCAACTGAGACTCAACAGTCTACTGCTAGACATCTGTCATACTCACCACACCTCGCTTGGCAGGAGGTTTGGCGAGAACAATTTAACTATAAACGCTATATAATATTACATACATACATACATACATAAATCACGCCTATATCTCTTTCGGGGTAGGCAGAGCGTTAACGGCCGTAAAACGGATATTAACACCACGTCTGACAAAAGCTTGAGGGTCAATCAGATAACTGTGTATCACTATAGTGACAGGTTGTCAGCCCATCGCCTAAAATTGCAATACACATCCCTCGAGTCCCTCAGTCGGCTCTTACGACACCCACGGGTAAGAAATGGGGTGATGCTATTCTAAGCCGGCATCACACGGCAAATAATATACGGCTATATAATATTTGTTGAAACCGTCACTTTTAAAATACTACTAATTGTTACAACTCAAATTACCGCAAATATTTCACCGAGTTCGTAGATACTTATTGAACTGTACGATTATACCAAAAACTTGTGCAAAGGTCATTCTGTAATATTGTTTGCTTGCATCAAGATATATTTTTATTTTTTCAAAAAGTGGCGCTAGTTCTGTGGCACCACTCGCCTTAAGATTATTCACATCACAGGAAAATTATAATCTGAAAATATAGGGTGAAGTTATTCTGAGCAGTAATTTTTAAACTTGTCAGAAACCGGATGGAAATTATTCATAATGTCCATTACCGGGGCGTTGCAATTAAAATGCAAATGAGAGCTTCTCTCGTTGACACCAAACGCCACACATGACGTCACTGTTTGACGGCCGTTGACCCCTACAGGCGTTTTTTTAATACTGATAGAATGTGAATTCTGTATGAGACGATAAGCTTTTTTTTTCATGTAGAGTGTCCAGTGGTTTCTCGTTTATTTTATTGAGTACCTACATCTTCAAGTAATGTACACAAACAGCTTTTGAACATACCACGCTGTAATATTATTATCAACCTGACTCAAGCAAATATTTAGGTAAAGCACTATAATAAGGACGTAAATCGTAGTAGAGTAGAGCAGCAAGCGACTACGGCGTAGAAGCGTAGTAATGTCGTAGCATCACCGTAGCAGTTTTGTAGACAACGATCTTCTTCTTCAAATTTAAGAGTCAAACTCTTGTCGGTGGAGTAACTTCCAATCTTCTCTCCTCTCCGCCAGTGACTTGACCTCTTGATACGACACGACATTGACTTTTTCCTTTATCTGGGTAAAGTAAGTGCGTCTAGGTCTACCTCTGCCTCTCTTTCCTTCCACCTTCCCTTCAATAATGTTCTTAATGAAGCTGTCGTGTCGTAGACAACGATACATAGTATAAATTGAAGTTGTATTCCGCGTTTTTCTGTCTGTCATGAGCAACGCTTACTTTACTTCTAAACTACTCAACGGATTCTAATGCGTTTTTTTAATACAGTTATTCAAGAGAAAGGTTTATGTTTATAGTACAAGCCGGGAAAAGTGCTAGCTGTCCCGCTAGTTGTAAGTATTTCTATCAAAAGCATGCATTTACTTTACAACCGATGTCCAGCTTCGATATTTGATTTTCCGTCGAGCGCGGCACGTGTACCTTTGTTATTCGACCGCCATTTTGTGTGTAACGGAGCGACATCGTAAATCGCTGTAACAGGAAACTCTTGAAGTGCAATACGTTTTTCAACGTGTTTTAAATTTATACCAGCTACTAGATGAATTTCACAAGCTTATGTATTTGTTGCTTTTATAAAAGTTACCATTTCCATTATGATTACTCTCGCACTGCTCTGTTTTTCCATGCTTTCTCCTCCACCCAAAGGTTGTCTGGAAGAGATCGCTTGTAGCGATAAGGCCGCCTTTGCGCATGATAGCTATGAATTTTCCTGTTATTTTTATTTGTTATTTTGTGCAATAAAGTGTTTTTACTTACTTACTTACTCACCGAGGATTGTTTAATACAGGGTGTAAGGGTATACCAAAAACTTTGCAGGCATCAGACCATGAAACTTTTTCTATGGAGACTATATTGGGAAACGATTTTTGTTTACGATTTTCCATTGAAATCAGTCAGCTGATCAGAAATTTTGTATGGGAGGTCGAAGCATTTTACTCGTTCCAATGAGTAAAATGCTCATATAGCCTCCATAGAAAAAATATTTAGTTTCATGGTCTGACTGTCATGCCTGTTTTCAGTATACCGTGAATGAAAATGTGAAGGTTGAATAATAATAGATTATCGTCTGATTTATTCACTTATTGTTATAAATAATGACATTTGTAATCTATTGATTTAAAAATGAAATAAATGAATCTGAATCTATTGTAGAGATATTGAAAAATAAAGTCTTTTCTCAAGAGCCCTTTCACATGGGTGATTTTTCCGGCGATTTCTCAGCAGAGCGTCTGATCACGCGGCGTCCACGCAGCGATGTCGCCGCGATCCCGCCGCGTGGTCGCGGCTCTCCCGAAAAACCGTTGGGTGTGGAGCTAAAGAAATAATCTATTGCCGAGTACTCGCCGTAAAATCTCCGGTATAAATCGTTTGTGCGAAAGGGCTCTAACTTAGATGAAAGTGCTTGTATGTATGTATGTATGTATTACTATTGTATGTGTTCTTACTACTACATGAGTGTTATTTTTATTTTTAAATTTAATAATTTTACTGTTACGGTTTTAATTTGCTTATGCAACTACTTGCAAATCATTTCTTTTTCGTCTCTATTTCTATGTAAAGGTTGCCTGGAAGAGATCGCTGCAAGCGATAAGGCCGCCTTTGCTTACTTTTAGTCTTAAGTTTTCTGTATTGTTTTGTTTCTGTTGTGTTTGTTGTAAGCAATAAAGTGTTCATCTATCTATCTATCTATCTATCTATCTTGAAATTACTAAATTCAATGGCCTCAATTTTTATAATTAATTTACTTTGCAAGTCCTAAGAAAAGGTTTAGGACTACTATAATTAGTCTGGGGTTGTGCGTTTAAACAAAGCCTGCCAATTGACATAGCCATTTGGATAGACTTTTTTTTAGTCTCCGGCTTTTCATTTTAAAGTTTCGATTCCAGTCATTCAATCCTGTATTTTTTATCATCTTGTCCATACACGCTATAAGTTTTCGGTACCAAAATGTTATGAGCTATTCCGATTTCTCTAGAATCCCATTATTATTATGGTGACTGTAAGAGCAGCTTAAATAAACATATCGACCTATGGCGCAGTCACCGCGTAATAAATATTTAAAAATATCATCATTCTCAGCCCACATCTACCCACTGCAGGGTATAGGTCTTTTCTTTACAGCGCCATACTAACAGTCCTGTGCCAGCCTTGTCCAGTGAGGTCCTGTAGGTTTAACGATAATAAAACAATACTGGTTGAGTTTAGAACTACTCCTTTTATGAATCCAATTAAAAACTGCGCAACACATAACGATTAAAAGCCCCTCTTTCTGCAACATAATCTTAAAAATCCTTTCAATAGTTTCTCCTTGAGACGAGATATACACAGCTAAATCTCTCTCGTTTGAACAATATTTCGAATAGAAACAGCAATTGCGTTTATTCGCGCTAATTTATATGCTAAATTGTGAATATCTAGAGACTACTCATGAAATCTTTAGACTTTGCTTAGACATTTCTGTATTCATTTTTCATCAACTCCCTTTTTTTCAATTTCATTCTTTGCCTTACTTGACGACGTTGGAGGATTATGTATCCATTTCTAACTCCTATTTCGAAACTTCTAGAGACCTCGATTTTATACTGGTTTCATCCGACCACACTTTAAAAATTCGAGCCGCTTTGGGGTTGGGGCCCGAATACCGCTATTTTGAAAACGTTTCAGTTGTGTCTCGCTAGAACTGACATCCAACTGACACGTTGGAAGGTTTTGGTCGTTTTCGCTAACAGATGGAAGTATAGGTAGAATCAGTAGAATGACAGTGTCGCTGGCAAAAAAAAAGAAAAACGGGGCCCTAGCTCCAATGGCGAGTCTACAGACACTCTGTCTTAGACTACTACAGTATTTATCTCTCAATACTCATCGTAAGGGGGACTGTATCATTTGGTATTCACGAGAGAGGGGTGCGTTCATTCTACCGACCGTTTTTGACTTAGAATGATCGCCCGGAAATTGGTGTCTGTTATTGTTACTTTTTTACTGAAATGCGATGTTTAGGAGACTCTTACATAGGGAAAGAGTTGAATGCCTTGGTAATGTAGTAAAATTAAGAGTAAAGTATTGCTCCAAGGACTTGAAAATCTGTATAGGTAGGTAAGTGCTTGGGTATTTGCAGGTAGATAATTAAAAATATTACTTTCGCATAACGACTTACGAAACGATTGCAACATGAATTTCGAAATGTAAAAGAAATAACTTTTACCTTTTTTGAAACAAACAAAGGTACACCTTCATTGCTATATAAAACAAACGTTTCTTGCGAAACCAAGCAGTTCTAGGGTTTTTTCGTCACAAATTGTTCCTTGCTCAGGGAATGGGTCAGGGTCTATAATTACTTTTGTGTGTCTTGTAACGTTTTTTATTTTGCTGTACTTATATTTGTGATGACCGAATGACTCTCAAACGTTTGTCAGACGTGGCGTAAGTGGCCGTTTTTTCGGTCGTTTACGCTCTGCCTACCCCGCAAGGGATAAAGGCGTGATATATGTATGTATGTATGTATATTTGGGATTGTTGAGGATTCAAGGCTCATTCTAGAGCTCGTACAATGTCATGAGCCTGGATGACTTTTACAGAAATATTCTGAACAAAGTAGGCTAAGTAGGTGACACTACTCCAAGAAAGGGTTCTTGTTGCTTCAACATCGTCAAAACATAATAAATAAAAACCCGTATTGAAACCGTGGCGTAAATGTCCGTTTTTTGCGGCTGTTTACGCTCTGCCTCCCCCGCAAGGGAATATATGCGTGATATGTGTGTGGTTTCATTGGATTTTCAAACCGTCTTTTAATGGTACGCGTTCTGTGTACGTGTTAAAGTTTAGGTGTGCACCAATCAATGAATGGCTAAACCTGAGCTAGGTTTGATCCTATAACGTTATAAATGATGTAGTTTGTCACCGCGAGGCCGGATAGTGTGCTGTCACACGTCATTGTGACAGATTGAACAATGCGGTGGTGGCGAGTGCTCTACTCTTTTCGTGTGGGATACCGAGTCGTCCAACGACACGACGAACACGGGTTCGTCGGTAAGTGCTACCTTATTTGGAAATTGACTTTACAAGTCAAATGTATGGAGGAAGGTAGAAATATGCATTATTTGTCATGGGTCATTTCTTGACTCTGTAAAAAAAGTCAATAGTCTAGATAAAAATAACTTGATGAAAAATGCTTCAAAAAATTTTAGAGTTCAGATTGTGATGAAAACAAATAAGTCTTCCTCAAATGTTTGGATTGAACTCTAAATGAGTGATGATTATATTTAAATGGAAATTATATATTTCCAAAATCGAATTGTTTTTTTTTCGATAATAATACTTTATTTTTATTTTATTTTATTACATTTTAACTTAAAATTATATGATTATACATTAATATTTCACAGTCTGATTTAAGACGTATTAGTATTAGCTAAAATAACCAACCATTCTAAATAATAAGCAGTTCTGAAAACTGAAGGACTGTCTGGGATTAAAGGATTTCTTTAGCTGAAATGTATTGTTCTCGATTCTGCCAGCACATTTCCTTGGCTTATTTTTAGCTCTAAGTCATTTTCCTAAATAATCAGTAGGGAATGTTTTGTTCATGCGATTCATTGCGTGCTAAACTGGAAAAGAAGAATTTGACAAATTAAGAAAGTGAGCACACATATAAAAATAGTCTATGGTTTTCAGTAAAATGGCGAAAATAAGTGAAAGTGCAGATTTTGTTTGCTTATTTTAGAAAGTGATAGGAATAGCGGAATAGCTAAGAATTATCTAGCTAGGGAAATTTCTTCTCTGAATTTAAAAACACAAGTAGTTCCGATCACGTAAGAACCGTTCACTTCATTGTACCCCAGACGTGCTAAAAAAAGATGTGATTGGTGTAAGACGGTCCATTTTGCCGACGACCCATTATCACGGGTGTTTAGACTTGGCGCAGACGGAGTTGCGGAGAAAAGGTCTCGGGTTATTCGAACCGATGTCTGGGTGGACGTGCCCGTTAGGTCCTTATTTATTTACGTAAATTCTGCGAATATGCCATTACATAACATTAGCTTCGGAGGTCGCGCCTCACCATCCTTCGGATATTTTTTCGACTGGGGATTTGGCAAAGCGTCCTCTGGTGTTTCCCGTCTAATTTACATCAGTTCCGAGGTCTCGCTTGAAAGTTTAGAATTTATTTGTTCGCTTTTTCCGAAAGTGCCTTCGTCCCGTTTCGCAAATAGCCCAAATTACGCCCTCTAACCTCTAACTCCTCGTCTACATTTTCTGGGTCTCCAGGTCTGTAAAACGATTTTTCAATT
This sequence comes from Tuta absoluta, assembly GCA_027580185.1. Classification (NCBI taxonomy): domain Eukaryota; kingdom Metazoa; phylum Arthropoda; class Insecta; order Lepidoptera; family Gelechiidae; genus Tuta; species Tuta absoluta. The sequence continues at coordinate 1,173,528 of JAQAHW010000023.1, read as the reverse complement.
CGAATTGGAACTTAACTTGTCCGGCTTGGGACAGATTGGAATGGAAAATTGGCTTGGCCATGCGGATTCTTTCTAGCTTGAAGTTGATATTTAGGGTGCCTCTTACAAGTAAATATATGCCCTTCATATTTCCACCCATGATTCATGGAGAAAATTGTTTAGTTTAATGAGTAACTTGACCTCCTTTCGGCTGTACCTTTATATAAACAAGGGAAAGGCAAAATTCCCAACTTCGAAAATAAAGGCTTGCAACAGTGCTGCTACACAGATTTGACGGCCACATATTGTATGCCTTGTAGTTTGGAAAGTTATCTCTTTGTCTTCATGTTTTAAATGGTATATTTCCGTGGTACTTCCCATAGTAATCAGGTTAAGATTTGATGATGGAATCTTAGAAAAATTAAGGGAAAATTTCAAACTTACCGCTGTTGGAAGTCGATAGCAAAAAGTTTTTAACGCTCAAAATTATTCTTTCAATTGATAACCGCTCATTTCGTAAACCTACCGATATTATTAGCTTAAATAAAACTTTAGTGAACAAGTGGAGCCCCGAGTAACATTTTAGAAAAAACAACACTTATATCCCTTTTTATTTAAATAATTTAAAACTGCTCATTCTAAAAGGTCGTAAGTGCATGATGACGTCAGAATACGATAATAAAAATGGTATCACTACAATTCTTAAAAATAATAAAATATAATGGCAATACTGATGATTGAAAGATGATTGACAGCGACATTACCATATATTTCTAATAGGCCAGTGCACATTGTCTATGGCATCCGACCGGCTAGATATCTCTCTCAGACTGTGCGCGACTTAGATAGTTTGCAGTTAAACATAAATCACTACCCAGATTCAAATAAGTCGCGGCTGACGGACGCGGCTGATGGACGCGTCAGATAGTATAGTTCCGCCTTAATTAGGAAGTAAAAAAGTTGCAGAATGGGAGGGTGGAAGGGAAAAGAGAAAGACGAAGACGCACAAACTTTACTCAAATTAAGAAACGGAGAGTCTAGAGTCGTGACTAACGTAACTTTAGTAGAGTCGTGTAGTACTAAGAGGTCAAAATCCCAGCAGGAAAGACACAAGTGTGGGAATACCACACTGCTGGACATGGGCCTCCCCCTATAAGGGATTATTTGCCATACTCACCACGCTTAGCAGGTGGAATGGCGAGCGCAGTGTAAGGTGTTGTATTCACTGACAACGCTGCTGCCCATTGCCTGGAGTCATCCCTTAGTCGGCTTTTACGACACCCAGGTAGATATTGATATTGACAAGCATTTTGTTTTGCCTTTGGCATCTAATCTAGTAACTTAGTCAGTTGGTACTCTTCGGTAGGTACCTACTTGTTGGCGTGTGATATGTCAACACGGCCCGCATCTGGTGTGGCATGTTCATGGCATGTTTCTTAAGCTTCCAGTTCCATATTGGTTCCATAGATTACAACCGATGCGTTGACGCGCGTGCTTCATTTGCGTAGACGTACAAGCCACAGTCTGCGCTAGCCTTAAGTGCTTCAGTACGAAAAAAAAATCCCAGTTGGCAACCCAGCCAACTATGTACTTTGACGTTATTGACAGTTTTGGCGCTCATGATGCGCTTTTTTTTTGTAAATTTACATCTACAAACGGGTGTGCTTTTTTTTGCAGGATAATCATCGAATTGTGACGTCACAAGCACGATTTCAGAAAATTGATTATTTTTTCCTAGATTTTCAACAGAAAAATTTGAAATTTTTTCACTATGAATCTGCAATCAGAAATCTCCGAAATCGTCATAGAAAAAGTGGATATTATGAAATTTGAGCGCTTGTGGATTCCACAATATAGGTACCATAAATACTTTGTACTGTATTCCTATACAAAACATACTACGTAAAATATAACCATACTAAAGTTACGTGTGTATCGTAAACGGTAGATATTGTCGAATTATTCAAGCAGTAAGGAGATAGGTAGATGAGATATGCGGGCAGCGAACGTAGAGCTTTCCAATGGATAGCCTTGTTGTTGTTGAGCTTTATTTAGTTTGGATGAAGTAAAATTCAACGTTAACAAAATAAATGATGATTATGCTCAGCCGTCGATCCCAGATGAAGTTAATGATTTAGTGATTATTAATAACCTATATCATGGCAGTCGTTGCAAAACCGTATCCGATGCCTACAAGTTGCGTTTAAAAACTCTAACACCAAGTTTAATCAGATTGTCGACACGAAATAAATGCTTGTCTGGTCTAACTATTTCCAAAATGTTATAAAATGCGTAGTAAGAAAGTTTACACGCGCCAGTAATTTCTTCTTACTAGCCCTTCAAAGTAGCCAAACATTGCAGACACAGCTGGTCCTGAAACCGCCTAACTAGCACACCCAGGCGCCTCCACGAATAGAAGTTATTTTCAGCCCAACAACATAATGCAATGTAAATCAGTGTTTACACGAGACTTACATAACAAGGAATAAGTAAACACACATGTAAAGTCGCAGTATCTCGTCCTAAACTCCAGGTTCGTCAACACAAACAACACGACAGCCGCACACCGCTCGGCCGTTCGAAGCCGACTGAAGCGCCCTCTAGTGTCGTCTGCGCTCGAGACTGGTTTCATACACTACATCCCTTTCTTGTTTTAATTTAGATGTATGTCAACAATTATAAGTAAGATACATTAGGGGTTTTTGTAAATCAGCCTTTATTTATTAATAAATCTTAATTCTTATCTGTTTCAGATTATTTATTTGTTTTAGCCCGAATCCGTCAGAACTTTCCATTCTCCTTCAACTTTCTTCAAGTGTACGATGTTTCTTCTAAGTTTTTGTCCTGTTTCATCGTTTCGTATCTCTATATCTCCACCTTCAGCATTTTCCACGGTATGAGTCGATTCATGAAAGTCCAAACTTAATTTATTATTTTTTGTCATATTTTTTACATAGACTTTGTCTCCTGGTTCTAAATCATGATTTTTTGCCTTTCTCTTCCTATCGGTGTATTCTTTCCCTTTTTCTTTCATTTCTTGATCCCTGTCCTTAACCTCTGTAGGTTCAGAGTTTTGTTCGGCGTCATTAATCATGGGAATCTTGTCTCTGAATTTTCTGTTAAAGAATAGTTCTGAAGGGGTTTTTCCCGTCACACTGTGAGGAGTGCTATTATACATGATCAAGTATTCTTGCAAACTTTCCTTCAAATTCTTTTTCTCTGTTTGAGCTATCTTCAATCGTTTCAATATGTCCCGATTTTGGCGTTCCACTTCGCCATTCTGCTGTGGCCAGTATGGAATGGTACTAAAAAGCGTAATATTTCTCTCCACGCAGAATGCCTTGAACTCCTCGCTGCAAAATTGCTTGCCATTATCAGCAGTTATCGATGCGGGATTACCTAAACGACTAAATATGTCACTTAACATCGAAATAATGTCCGAACTTGCAATCTTTCTACAAATTTTGATCTCTTTATACCTACTAAAATAGTCAACGGCTACAAATAAGTAATCTCCGCTAGGGAGTGGGCCCATTAAATCGATTGCGATATCAACCCAAGCTTCACGCGGTAACTCTCTACGTTTCAGCGGGTTTGGTGGACTTGGAGCCGAAACTAAGGTACAGCCTCTGCATGATTTTACTAGATTTTCCGCCTCTCTGTCATATTTTAGCCACCACACCTTCGTCCGCAGCCTTGCCTTCATTGCTACGATGCCTGGATGGCCCTCGTGCGCGGCGTTTAATACACGGGTTCTTAGTTTAGTAGGGACCACGATTCTAGTACCCCTCAGTAAAATTTCTTCATAGAAACAGAGCTCCGTTTCAAAAATTTTGTAGGATTTTACGTCGTCATCCCATTTTTTGTTGTACAATCCTTCTCTTACTTTTTGTATTTCAGCGTCTTCACGTGAGCACTGTGATAACTCATTTAATGAAACTGCGACAGGCCGAGTGCATTCAACAATTTGATGAATGAAAATGTCTTGCCTTGGCGGTAAGTTTTCAGGTATTTTGCACAACCTCGACAAAGGATCCGCGATGTTACTCTTGCCCGGTTGATACACGACTTTGTAGTCGTAAGACTGTAAACGTAAGATCCATCTCTCAATACGCGCACATGGCTTCGATTTAGGCCCAAAAATTACTTCGAGAGGCTTATGGTCCGTAATAAGGTCGAATTTTTTACCAAACAGAAATACATGGAAATGTTCCACTGCCCAGACAAGAGCGAGTGCCTCCTTTTCCGTCTGGCAATACCTACGCTCGCAGTCTGTCAGAGTTTTATAGCCAAATGCGATGATTCTCGGACCTTTATCGTTCATTTGAATAAGAACACTGCCAAGTCCAACTGGACTAGCGTCAGCAACAACAATGGTGCGATCCTTAACGTTATAATATCCAAGAGTAGGAATATCTGTTAAGTCGGTCTTTAGCGCATCAAATGCACGTTGTTGACTTGGGCTCCATAAATATTTGATGTTAGATCCCTCTTCTTTTTTGTTCCGTAAAAGTTCTCTTAGTGGATCTGTTTTCGTTGCCATATCTGGAATCCACTTACTCACAAAGTTGACTAATCCCAGGAAACTTTGAAGCTCGCCTATTGTTGTAGGGGCTCTAAATTGCTGTATGGTCGAGATGTATTTTTGAAGTGGCTTAACACCGTGTTCTGAAAGTTCGTGTCCCAGAAAACTTACCGATTTTTGTCTGAACAAACACTTCTCTGATTTCAAAACCACATTATTGTTCTTCAGTACAGTCATGACTCTCTCTAACCTTTCATTATGCTCTTTTAAATCTTTGCCATAAACTAGGATATCATCTATGTAATTGATGACTCCTTCACATCCTAACAGCATGCGTTCTAAAGTTTTTTGGAATATTTCGGGAGCGCATGAAATCCCAAACATCAGTCTCTTGTACCGGAATAATCCCCGATGAGTAATAAATGTTGTGATATGTCGTGAGCCAGGAGCAATTTCAATTTGATGAAACGCGTCTTTGATGTCGAGCTTTGTAAAATATTTTGCTTCATGTATCTTCGGTAATAGTTTATCCATGGTCGGCAACGGATGGTTTTCGCGTATGATGGCGTTATTAGCACGACGCATGTCGACACATAGGCGTATCTCACCATTATCTTTGATTGCAGGGACTATTGGTGACACCCACCTTGAAGAACCCTTGACTTCCTCTACAATATCCCTCTTGATTAACTCTTCAATCTTGGTATTTATTTTCCCTTCAAGTGGTATAGGGATTCGCCTATAAAAGAAACAACCTCGTTATTAAAGTAAATATCTACTTTATTTATTTTTCTACTTTAGATGTAGTTAAATTAAAAAATATTAAAATCTAAATTAAATTCTAATTTAGATAAAATCTATATTAAATTCTAAACACTTCTAGTAAAACTGATTTTAATTGTAATATTACTTAATGTAAACTAAATTACACAATTTTCTAATAATTTTCATAGTACCTATTTACTAGTAAAATTATTTGATTATGCACTTTTAATTAATTTTATCTTAATACCTGTAAGGTTGAGAAACGGGCGGTACTGAGTCGTCTATTGGGAGTTCTACAAGGACATTTTTGAATTTGGGAAATACGCCGCCGTCCACGTTGTTTACTTCAATCTTAAGAATCCCAAGCGCCTTGGCGGTAATTTTCCCGAGTAAATTCCTCGTTCCATTCTTAATCACGTAGAATGTGGCGTTTTCTGACTTATCTCCAACTTGAAGGAGTGCTTGGAAAGATCCTCTAACATCAAGTGGAATGTTACTCCCATAAGCTACAAAGTTAATATCCGGATTTCCATCTTGGCTAAGTATTTTGACATTGTTATCTTTCAATTTGTTCCAGGTCTCTTCCGTTATCAAATTCTTTTTGCACCCCGAATCAATCAATAGTTTTGTATCCACCCCTCCAATCGAGCACGTAAACTCCTCATCATCGTCAATATGAAATACATAATGTGTCTCATTAGTCTCATGGCCTGGCTCCTTTACATCACTGACTTGATTGACAGTCTCATGTCGAGCTCTCTTTGGGTTAGTATTTGCGTCTTTCCTATCCTGAAATTTCCTTTTGAAGTTTTTTGTCTTACAATATTGACGAAAATGGCCCTTAAGCCCACATTTTAGGCAATCCTTGTCTCTAGCAGGACAGTTCGTATCGTAAGATTTGTGTTTTCTGTCGCCGCACCTCCCACAGCCAACCTTCTCAAATTTGGTTCTTTTAAACCTTGAGTTTGACTTTTCGTCAATTTTATTGACACTTTCCTCTTTTTTGGTGGATTCGAATTGCTCTAGTTGCTTATTTACTGCTTCTAGAGTATTAGCTTCAGTAATTATTTGATCCAAAGTAATTTTATCACCGATTTTGAGTATTTTCTTCCTTAACTCAATCGAAGCACCTTTTTCAGTGATTTGATCAATTATGTGTTCCTCTTTGTCTGCAAATTGACACTTATCAGCTTGGTTTCGGAGTCGAATCAGGAACTTATCGAATTTCTCATCAGCCTCCTGTTTTAGTAAGCGGAATAGATGTCTCTCGTATACATTACTCTGTTTTGGAGCAAAGTATTCATCTAATTTTGATATTGCCGTATTAAATACATTCTTGCCGTCTCCCAAAGATACAAAAGCTCCCGGGATGTTATAGAAGATCTCCTGCAATTCGAGTCCCCCGAAATGTAGCAAACATGCCCTCTTTTTCTCTTCCTTGTCAATACTGGAAGCATCTAGGTAGATGAATAAAGCTCTTTTCCATTGCTCCCATCTCACGCCCACCGATGATGGGTCTCCTTGACATTCAAACTTGTCTAGTGTCAAAAATGTTGTTGAATTTGACGACATACTGCGGCGTATGGGACGTCCTGCAACAAACCAATTGAATGATTCAGACTTGCATAATCTGCTAAAGAACATAGGGTGCCGACTTATCAGAATTTTCATCTGGCTATGCGATCTCAATATGGAAAATTAATTATTTCATACGAATCAACAATTAAATGTACAGATAGTTATCTGCTTGTTTGTCGTAAGTTTTATCTTTTATTTACCACGTAATCGTGTATTTTATACCCGTCAGATTTGTCTTATAGGGTTTTAGTGTAGGTACCTATCGCAAAAGCGATATTCTTAAATAAACAATTTAATATCCAGATTACTTTCTGCTTCTAGCAGTACAATTCGTGCTTGTTTGTAGGTACATAACATTCATTTATTTTCTTGAAATAACCAATTTAATGTCCAGATTACTTTCTGCTTCTATGTTTCTAGGTACCATGTGGAATAACAAATTTAATGTCCAGATTACTATTCTGCTTCTAGCACCACATTTTGGGCTTGTAAACATTCCATATCACATTTAAGTAGGTAATAAAATTGATTGTTTTCAAACAAAATCAACAACAATTTAATGTTATCAGCTAAGTCCTTTGACTAACTAGTTCCAGTCTGGTCAGTCGGTCTTACAAACTTAAACCGCTAGATATAACAATCAAATGTTCAAGTACATAATTTGTAAGCCGTTATCAATTTAATGATCAACATATTTTGTTGCTTATGCTGTAATTAGGTAGGCATAGATTACGCAGTTGTTTACAGTTCTACTTCAGAAATCTGACAGCATGCCCCAGTACACAAACAAACTATTAAGGATATTTCCTAAAAAGGTACCTACGTACTACCTATGCGTATAGGTAGGTTGAATACAAAAATGACTCTTTAGGTTTTGTAAGGCGATACCAAATTTTGTTCAAATGCATTGTTTACAATATTGCTTGTGTTACACACAGCGCTTTGTTTAACTACCCTGTAACACGGTAATATTACCGTGCCTGTAATCTGTATCTACAGACTTGCATAATATATATCCAACGACTAACGGAGATAATGCGGAAACTGGCGAATTCAATCTGCCTACGCTAATTAGGTACTTGTTTACAATAACTTGCATAGAATTTACGGGTTTTGTGACCGCTTGTTACAATTATAACTATATGTAGGTAGATATTTGACGTTTGAAAGTCTCACGCAAAACATTTCATAAGTATGTTCCTTTCCTTCTTTTTTTTACTTAGCAGTTTTATTATGCTTAAATATGTATCACGTACTGACCTTTCACCTCGTCGCCACTTGTAAAGTCGCAGTATCTCGTCCTAAACTCCAGGTTCGTCAACACAAACAACACGACAGCCGCACACCGCTCGGCCGTTCGAAGCCGACTGAAGCGCCCTCTAGTGTCGTCTGCGCTCGAGACTGGTTTCATACACTACAACACACACACCTGGTAAACAACGTAATGAGAAAACCTTACCGAGGAGAACAAAGGCTTTACTTACACTGTACTTACATTTGAATACAATAATACATACATACATACATACATAAATCACGCCTATATCCCTTACGGGGTAGGCAGAGCATTAACGGCCGTAAAACGGATATTAACACCACTTCTGACAAAAGTTTGAGGGTCAATCAGATAACTGTGTATCACTATAGTGACAGGTTGTCAGCCCATCGCCTAAAATTGCAATACACATCTAACCCTCGAGTCCCTTAGTCGTCTCTTACGACACCCATGGGTAAGAAATGGGGTGATGCTATTCTAAGCCGGCATCACACGGTATAACACAATAATAATATTATTTAAACAGTTGTTGAAAGATTGATAAATGAAAAAAGCTTACGATGTGGATGAAGAGGATTTAAAGTTAATCGTGAATACAATAAATTTATCAAGAATAACAAGGGTAACTCTGAACGGGATAATAAATCACATATTTTAATATGTAACAAAGGAAGGTGCCGTGTGATGCTGGCTTAGAATAGCATCACCCCATTTTTTTCCCGTGGCAGTCGTAAGAGAGGCGACTGAGAGACTCGAGGATGTGTATTGCAATTTTAGGCGATGGGCTGACAACCAGTCGCTATGGCGATACACAATTTTCCAAATAACCCTCAATTATTTGTCAGACGTGGCATTAATGTCCGTTTCTTGCGGCCGTTTACGCTCTGCTTACCCCACAAGGGATTATAGGCGTGATATGTGTATGTATGTACAAAGGAACACTTCAAGACACTATAGTTAAGTGTCATACCTTTCTAAAGATCGTATTTCACGGAGGAGCGTCAACAGAGGTGCCATGACAATACTGTAGGCAGAAACGTTGTAAGCATAAGGTTAAAGGTGTACTCTCCACTACAGACTACAAATGAGGGTCGAGATCGGACACCGATCCGCACTCATAGGGTCCATTGTAGTGCAAGTGCTTCGGACCTCACGTATACAGGAAAGGAAGTAAAATTCAGATGCAAATATGTTATGGTGAACCATTAATATTTCGACCAATTTGGGGAATTACATGGGGAAAGTTGTTCAGTTTCATAGACTAATTCATCCCTTAAAATATATGCAGCAAATTTTTTGGACCTGATATACCAACGCTTGCACACAACGCTTGTGAACTTTTCCGTCGCCGGCTCTTATCGCCGTGCCTAGCAAGAACGCCGAGTTAGCAGTTTTCATTTGCGAGCCCCACGCTGGGCTCCAAATAAACGGTTATTGCCTTACATGTTCTCACTCGTTTCGAGGACACGTTTCAGTGCCGACGCATACATTTACAGCAGTCATAATTTTAGTCGTATACACGAAAAAATTATACGGGATATCGTTAAATTGTTTGTTCGTATGAGATGAAACAGTTTTTTCTTTGAGGTTATTTCAGCCAATCATAACTTTTCATGAGTGGTTTAGTCGTACCTGCGATATGAAAAACAATACTCTAAATGGTCAGTAAGTAATACATTTCTGCTCTCACGTTTAAACGTCGTAAAAGTGTCATTCAATTGTAGGTAATTGAAATACTCGGTGGGATTGGACGCTAGTCGTCGTCGTATTTCGCGCTGACCTACAATCGCAGAAAGTTTCTTGATTTCGTTCGCCAAACTACTCGCGAGTTGCGAACCGTCAAGAGCTCCAATCACCGGTTTCATTATTAGGTTCTTCGGGACTCCCTTGCTATCTCATTATGCCCCGTTTATATTCAAATTCTTTTTAATTTAGTTCTTTTTTATTTACAATATTTTGCCACAAACCCGATTTGCTTTTGCTGATGGCTACATAAATACAAACTCGTAAAACCTTTATTGTGCTGAACTGGCAGAGGAAAGAAAAGCATTAAAATTGTTATGATACCTAAACACAGCCTATTGCTGTATCTCTGCACAGTAATATACCGAGTGGTTACATGAAAAAGTACTATAATGAAGGTTGACAGAATGTAAGCGGGTTTACTTCAGGGGCTAATAAATGTCGAGTTCAATTTAGGCGCAGAATTTTAGGTGGTTTTTGGCCTGACTACAGTGAGATGATTTGTTTTCGACGCGTCCACCAGGGAGCCCTTAGGTGCGATCTGCTGAATTTTCTATACGCCCTTATCTCCACTCTGTCTGATTTGAATTATTACTCTGTGGACCGGCGGTTGTAAAGATGACGTGACAAGAATATCCAAACATTTTAAAGAGGGAGTTTGAAGTTTGAAATATGTCGACGACTTGTCATGATAGCTAAATGTGGTTGCAGTTATCTCCCGTGGACTGAATATAATCAGAAGATCTATATTGCAATGCAATGCAACAACTCCACAACCCTGAAATATGTACTAATTGTTGCTGCATAATTAAGTAGCCTAATGTGTATTGTCCACATACCACATTACCATATTATCAATGGTGTCTTTCTTGTTCTTCTTGTTTATATAATTAGAACATTTCTAACTTTTAAATTTCGAACTTCGTTATGCTGTATATTTGCTTCGAATGCCACGTCAATATCTGAACGGTTATTTCCTTTAGATGGCAACGGGAAGTTTGTTGCAGTTTATGAGTAGACCGCGCCCGCTACCCGCTGTAATGTGTTTTTAATAAGACAACCTTCGTACTTGCTTCGTTATTTAAAATCAAGTTGACATTTCTTGTCGTTTGTATCAAGCTCATCAAGGATAGTGTGGTTTTTAAATGTTACCACAAAGCATGTTTTAAAAATATATATCAGGACCCTTAATATGATATTTCTTTGGCTTATGGTTCCAACTTGAGAAAACTACTTAAAATACGATACGGCCAGAACCATTCAACCGACAATCTTTCGAGACAATAATTGATTGAGATACTTTTCAAATAGCGGAATATGGGCCCAAAACGTCATTTGGCATACATTATTTATCTCTTTCTTATTTCCTTTATCTTGTTATTTGTTTCTAAGCAATATTATATTTATGTATAAGACTAGCAGCTCGCCCACCGGTTTCACCTGCTGCTAACAGTTTTCCTACGAAAATAAAAACACCTTTTCCCGGCATAAATTATACATACAATTATTCCTCTTGAATCATTATCTACTAAAGAAAACCGCATCAAAATCCGTTGTGTACTTTGAAATATCTAAGCATACATAGGGACATTCAGGGACACGTGAAGCGACTTCATTTTATACTATTTAGTGACAAACTGATGTGTCAAGAAATAAACCGTATCAATCTTGAGATTAACTAGGCAACTGGTAGGATGATAAATGTGTTAAGTCAACGTCTAGAGTCTAGTGATTGATCAATGGGCATTCTTACTTTACCCGCCTACTGTAGTTGTCTGCCTAAGACAGTCTAATTTAGAGATATTTATTTATAGGTAAATAATACTGGAGGGCTGTTAGTAGTGACTGGATGGCGAAAACGGCAGATCGTATGGCGTACCCTGGAAAAGGCCCACGTCCAGCCGTGGACTGCAATAGGCTTTTTCTTCTGGTGTGGGACACGGCTGATGTGATGTGAAATAATACTTAGAGTATTATTAGAAATGCTTTTCTTAATTACATTATTTACTGTAGACAATTGAAAACGTCATAGCGTTATCACTGTTGTATATTTCATATTCTTCTCTCACTTTTCGTGTGGGACACCGAGTCGTCCAATTATTAATAAGGTATTTTTCTCGTTTCAGGTATGTGCAGCTTAATTTTACCATTGCAGTGCATTTACAAGGTGATTGGTAAATGTCATATTATTAAGGGTACCTACCTACAGCGTAAAGTAAGTCCTTTTGATATTTTTTTGCATTGAACAAAAAATTTGCCTTTTTTGAACATTATTGTGGCTGTATTAGAGCAACAAATTGGTCCAAATTACTTTGATCTTGTTACCATTGACCCGACAAAGAAGATTAGACTTCCAAGTACGGCATGTAATTCATTTATAGGCTCCTTAAAACACCTAAGCAGACTTATCAAGCCCAATTAAATAGAGAACTTCAACAAGATATACAAAACCATCTGTAGGCGTGGTGTATTCTTTTCCTTGAGTGGGTCGTATAATCGTGTTAGTATAAATCCGTACTATTATTATAAATCTGAGAGTTTTTATGTGTGTATGTTTGTTACCTCTTCACGCTCAAATGGCTTGACCGATTTAGATGAACTTTGGAACACAGGTAAGTAAGTTAAAGTATAACCTGGAATAACACATATGCTATGGAAAATTGGTGGCAGCGGGTGAGACCGCTGGGCGGAAATCTAGTATTTTATAAATAAGTCCTCATTTCCGTAGGTACTTCTCCAGTTAAAGGTCACCTGGTGTCTCATTACAGCTTATTAGCGTTGACATTTTTATTCTTTATATTTGTTTGTATAAGCCACGTGTAATCGAATCTTGAATCTGCCAGACATTACTTCATGAAAATATTATTCACCATTCTCTAGTCAAAGTGGTACATTATTTAATGCAAATAGTATACGGGGTGTAAGAGACTTAGCCGTGTGGCGCCGGCAGAGTAGAATAGCACCACCCCATCTCTTCCCGTGGGGGTCGTAAGAAGCGACCGAGGGATAAATCCGACCCAAGCACAAAGGTCCTGGAGAGGCAAACTCCACAATTAAACCCGGACGGGGTCTCCGTCAGGCGCGTGTGACAGAGATCTACCGCGCAGCAGACTCCTGCAGCCGACCTGGCTCCGCACGTATCGACTAGTCGTTCCTTCGGATCCAGCCAGGAAGGCCGAGAGGGTGGCGCAGGTCCTGGGCAGCCCTGCGTTTCCATAATTGCGTCCCAGGCAACGCAGTGTCTGCCTCAGACACTGTTTAAATCGTCTGTCACAGACGTGTGAGGTCAATGATGTAAGAGACAGCCCTCCGAATACTGATACGGGTGCATGCAGACCAGGAAACTGAACAAAAAAATCACTATCAGCTGCATTTACTATGGGAAGTCAAAAATAAATTAAGCGTAACCTGAAATATTTTTTTGGGAAGTTGTTCAGTTTTATGGCCTGAATGCACCCTATCAGTATTCAGAGGGGTGTCTCTTGCACCCTGTATATTTTTATCGTACCTATTCTCACACTCATGCTAAGGTCAAGACCAAGGTTATTTTGTGACGTCATCGCTAAACATAATTATTTTTCCAAAGACTATCCGTCGGCAAATATCCCTGGAGTCTGAAGTAATTACTTGCGATGGCCAAGCTTGGAAAATAATGACAGGATTTTATAGCGATTGATTCAGAAAACCAATTTCCTATTGTAGATATACCGATGTTTGTAAAATATTGGCGTATAAATCTTTATTTTTGGCACAAAACTTGGAATTTCAAAAAACGTCAATGCAATGCCCAAATGTAAATAAAACTACTTCTACTATAGCTTCTGTAGTCAGAGGTAGCGCCACAAGTGTGACTGCTGAATTGAGTTTAAACAGGTTATAACTGAGTTAGCTAAGACGAACAAATTTTTAATATTATTTGAAAAGTTAGTCTTTTAGGAGCCAGTTCTCACAACTCTCTTCCAACTCTTAAGGGACAGGGAAGAGCTTTTTCCTGGTTCATAGTCAGCAGGTTTACAGAGGGTTAATTGAAACAAACTTTTAGATAATCACAGCTCATGACATTCCAGCTCATTAAAGTCTAAGCATTTGCATTATGCAGCCGATGTGAACGACAAGCTAGATTTCACGACATTGTTCCACCAGCTCCCTTCTACCATCAGACATCCAGACGCATTGCCGGATACCATCCATACCTGGTTGCCATTCCACCAATTCGGACTAAGCGTTTCCAGTCATCATTTATAATGCGCACTGCTAGAGAGTGGAACTCACTGCGGCTGTGTTTCCAAAAGCATTCAACCCTAATCTCTTCAAAGTAAGTAAACAGGCTTCTTCTGGGTGAGCTCGCTCCATCTTAGACTCTGTCTCTGTCCTATGACCTAGACTAGAGTCAAGAGCAAACCCATACTTAATAAAAAACAAATAGATTTTTCTAAAACATTGTCCAAGGCACCCACAGCTGGGTCTCTGGCGTTAATGTTTCAGACCGTCTCGTGTCTCAAGTGATAAATGATCGCCTTGTTTTATTATGATCGATCGCACCGCTGTTCAATGGTGCTGCCCGAGGAGTTGCCGCTGATGTATTTTGATGAATTGGCTAGCCAGGTTCTTCTTATGCTGTGAGAGCTACAAAGTATAGGACTAATCTCGCTAAACTATCCTAATTAATCCATATTTAATATTATAAATTCGAAAGGAACTGTGTCTGTTACGTTTTCACGCCTAAACCACTGAACCGATTTTGATACAATTTGGCATAAGCATAGACAGGAACCTAAGAAAGAACATAGGCAACTTTTTACCGCAGGAAAATCTTTCAATCCCACGGGAAACAAAGTAAATCATAAGAAGCATAGCGTATAACGCTGAAGAAAATCATTTAACGAGTATTCGTTGTGTGGTTTGCTGAAAAGAGTAAGCAACGGGTGAAACCGGTGGGCAGGCCGCTAGTGATATATATTTCAAAGTATTTCTGCGTGATTGTCTTCTTTTCATACTTATATTTTATTAATCTACTCAAAGGAAGACAACCTCTGCCTACGTCAACATATGCAGGCTGATAGTCATTAAGCTCCATAGAGATAGCCAAAACCAGTAAACAAAGAAGCTTACGAAACGACTTCCACATCTCTGTAAAGCTGAGTTTAGCTGAGCTCTAGTTGTGGAATCCGCGAAGTATCTCTGATTCCAAACCACTGCGTAAAACACTGGATTCTAGTGTGGATTACATTTCTAGTGCGGATTTCAAAAATATCATGAAATTGTGTGCAGGCCCTTGCTGGGCGCCAATTATGAGATGAGTTTGAAGAAAGCGGCAAAACGTAGGCTGATATTTTAATGCCGACCTATACTGAAGATCAACTATCCCGAAGGAAAATAGGGCGAATCACTAAAAATAAAAATAAAGGTCTACTTATTTCGTAGATTTCGCTTGCTAATAGAATTTTCGTTTTATACCTATGCACTACGTTGATTTAAATTTCAAAGTAACAGATTGATTGTCATTGTCAGTATTGACCTAGTCTCAAAACGTTTGGATCCAGAAAGCTTAACAAATACAAACTTTCTTTTGAGACTAGTATTTATTTGTATGTATGTTATTCAATACTTACAGTTACACAAGTATTTTCCATTCGTAGCGTTAAGGCCCTGTTTTTCCAGAAAAGTTGGTCTATTTCAAACAGCAAATAATTTTGCGCTCAAATTTTCGCGAAATTTTACGGATTGTTCCACTTATAGGTAGGGAAATACCGTTACAATAATGACTAATTCAGCATTTTTTTTGTGTTTTGATATGTTATGTTTGGTAGTAACTTAAAACTATAGACTTAATATAATAATACAAATGGAGGTGACTCAGGTTTTTTTCTATTAAGTAAAGTTTGTCAAATTTTATAACTGATAGTATCTGTTATAAGATCCTCGACAATAACATTATATTTTTAGATTTTTATCGCAGTAATTGTCTAAATAAACATGTTTAAAATCTTGCCCGCGCGCTATCCCCGCCTTAAGGAATTCCTGAAGCGAACATTTCAGGATAGCCGATGTTGTGTTGCTCAATGGGTTCGTTTATCTTTTGTGTTTACATTGTGCTTATAAGAAAATTCTTTGCTTCTTTACCTTTTTTTTGTAAAAAGAAACATATCAAACGTTTATCTCTGTGTGCCTTTCAATAACAACTATTTCTTTGCCTTATCTCTTTGAATGTGTGGATATTTTCGTCTCACTGAAAAGCAGTCTTAGTTTAATTTATTAAAATTTCAGAACATATTTGATTAGTTCAAATAAAGGCAAGTACTAATAAGATATCATGTAGATGTGATTCGATGAAATTAATATTTTTATTTTTATTATATTGGTTTTAAGTCATTGAACTCAGCTATTTCAGACTTTCGTGTTGGTAATCAGATGTATGGTTTCACTTGAACCAAAATAACTCCAAACCGTATTTAATTTAAGCTTTTTAGTAATAGTACCTATTTAAACCGACTGCATTTTACCTTTTGATTTCAACCTTTAGCTAAATAAAGCTATTCATAGTCATAAATTTTAAGTTTCACCTGGAATTTACGAAAAAATTTACTTAAGTCTGTAACGTTAAGGCAGCGATTTACGATATTGATACAAAGCTGTAGAACGTTTAAAAGAATGCTTTTAGGTAAATATTCTTGAAGTCTTTACTTAAACCCATGGTAAACCACAATAATACCGGCCTAAAGATTTTATACACGAACAATACGTGAGAAGTAGAAGCTAGCAATAATAAAAGGATCAATCTCTGCGGTCGCTAAATAATTCATCGCGAGAGTTTACTCAGTTTCGAGCCAAGGTTCCTCTCCTAAGATGCCATATCTGACTTAATGTTTATTTTATATCGCTGCTCCTTCTTTTCCTTAGTACGTAGTTTTTACTTAGTACTTTTTGACACGGCTTGTAATTTTCGTGTTTTGCATTGAAGTTGAACAGGCACAACGTTGAATGTCTTTCGTACGTTTTATTAGGTATTCGCATTTTTATAGCTTTTGTTTGGATATATGCTGCCGTGTGATGCCGGGTTAGAGTCGCACCACCCCAATACAACTCGTGGGTATCGTGGAAAGCAACCAAGGGATAAATTCATCCAAGGAATGGGCAGCAAGCAGCGTTCCCTGTGAAAGCAATATCTTAGTCTTATCAATCATATATCAAAAGTCTCGTAGTGCGCTAGCCAATCCGCTTGCCAAGCGTGGTGAGTATGGCGATACCTCCCAAGAGGGAGAGGCCCATGTCCAGCAGTGGACTGTTCTGGCTTTAAATGATCCTGATGTTATTCTTAAGTTTACCCTTGAAGCTTACTAAGATTTGAGACTGCTTGATCTGATCATAATCACAAAATACAAAATCCATATATTTTACCTTAATACACAATATAGTCTCGTCACACTGGAACATGAACGCATTAAATCAGCAGGAATATAAAAGAGCGGGCGAGACAGGAAATTCCCCAAGAAGTAAACAAGCCCCAAGGCCGCGCATCTTACGGGGAAGGTTATTACGACAGACATGGTCACGGCTACAACATACTTCAAAAGGCACCAATAGTAAACATACAACTTATGCATCTCACAAGGATAATACTTTGTATCGGTCCTTTCGATTAAAAAACTACATTTTATTCGCATAAAAGTTCATCTCAAGTAGGTCCTTGAGTCCCTACGGATTAAGTGATATCTCAATATCGCCATAAAAACTACTATCAATAAGTCATCACACGTATAATACAAAACACACATTTTCAAGAACGGCCTTGGAGTTATGTTAAACGTCGACGGTCTGTTACTATAGTAAATTCTCACAATTTTAGATTCAACTTTCTTTGCTAATGGACAAATTTTCCAATATTTTCGAAATAGATCTTACTTTCAATAGCAAAAAGTTATTCATTGCGGTTTCTCTGATGAAGCCGTTTGCACTAATTATTGGCCATTAATCTGAGACCACTAATGAATCAACATGTACACCACAAATCAATAATAACAACAACATTACAGCAATCAACAATAGGTTTCGCGTAATTTGTCGCCACAAGGCAGCTGAAAACTTTTCCCTTTGAAAAAAGACTGGAGCAATTAAAACTACCTTCTCTCAAAGAACAAAGACAACATGGTGACCTGATTGAAACCTTTAACATTATGAACGGACATTACGACTTGCAAGACTTTGACAGTTTGTGTCATGGCGCTGGAAATCCCAACTTACGGGGTCATTCACTAAAGCTTACCAAGACAAGAGCACACAACAATCCTTGCAAGCACTCTCTGAGCAATAGGGTGGGGAGGCATGGAATGAACTACCAGATCAAATGGTATCTGCAGAAAACACAAACCAGGTATATGCACCCAGGATACACTTAAAATTTATAAAGAAATCCAAACAAGAAGATAGCAAGATACAGGCATAATCAGCTGCTAGAACTGCTGCCTGTTATAAAGATAATAATAAGACAGAAGAAACATACAATTTCAGGTAAACATGGGGAAATAAAAATAGCTTAGTAATATAAAGTACTAGTCCACTGCTGGACATGGGACTCCCCCTATCGAGGGGTATTGCCATACTCAACACGCTTGGAAAGCGGTTTGGCGAGTGCAGTGCAACATGTTCATTCAGTGCATTTACAGGAAACGCTGCTGCCCATTCCCTGGATTATTATCCCATGGTCGCTTTCGACACCCATGAGTAGAATCGGAGTGATTCTATTCTTAGCCGGCACTACACGGTGCAATCACCATAAAATTGTCCCTAAACTGGGGGGAACAATCTCAAAAATGGAGAAATTGGCTAATATTATGTGATTTTGTGCGTGTGCTCCGTAAGAATGAACTAGAGACCTTGGGGATACCGAGATTAAACATTGACCATCAGACCATGGACATGTACTTATCGCAAGTAATTGAGTAGTGCACGTCGCGAACTTGTAATAAGGTCAAGTGTCGTGTTCTATTATTGACAAGTATTACGGCGACGACGCGTAAGCATGCGATCTGGGTTAATTAAAAAATTCTTCTTATATTAAACACCAGCCTGGAGCCATAATTAGTCGCAGTTCAAATTGGCTGGAGCCTGCATTAGATATTATTTCAGATTAAAATGATAAACGAACATGGCTCGAAAAATAAATAGTTTTAGACCTCGAATATTAAAACGACTTAAAAAATTACATTGAGATTGAGAGCTTTAAGTAACCAGTAATATATCCATCCAAGAAAAAATATATGTTGCAAGATTGTGAACAGGCATTTAGCTAACAACGAATACAACTACGGTTTTTTTTGATAAGTTGGATGTATATTGTATACACATAATCTATAAATACCTACAAGTTGTTTGTGACTAAATGTTTACGCTGGTGATATGCAGTTTGAAGTTCCAATGATAAACTATGTAATTTGTTTTCCCGCCAACAAACTACTATGCAGTTTCGCAGGACCGGGCCTACTTTTTGGTGAATTTATTTCCTCTAATAAAAGTGCTTTTCTCATTTTTATTTTAAATTTTTATATAAACTAAGTTACTATAGACATGTTGCCCAGTTGCATAGTCTGGTTCGGTTCAGCTCTTAAAATATATTAGTAACTATTTTACATCCTGTGTGTTAAATGTCATTTACATTATGTATTGCGAAAGTGAACTAATTGGCGCCCAGCAAGGGCCCACTAATTTTCACATCACAGTGAAACCATTTAGCGTATGTTAATTATTCAAAGTTAATTAAGTAATCAGGTCAGCCGTCCGTCTGAAACGTGAAAAGGAAAATTCTATCCTCCATTGTGATGCACTGCGCACTACCCGTTCCTCGGACATTTCATTAAATCCTGAATAGTTACTTCAAACCACTAAGAAATGAATTAAGTCTACTTTTTGCAGCTACGTGTTTAATTCGCCCACCCATGAAAATGTCTTCACAGAATGAGACTATTTTCGCTAATGAACAAAATTTTGGTAATTTAATGTCTTAGATATCACTAACACTATTGAAGTGATAAAACTAATTAAGATTATACACCACTCACCTCCATGTCAAAAAATATATTTTACATAAAAATGTAGTAGATTGTAACTCTCCCGAGATTTATGATGCAAGGCCTGGCGTAGATTAATAGCCTTAGTAATATCAACGAGACTGGCCCCACGCTGGGCGCCAAATACTAAACAGTATTCTTCTATCTCGTCCTTGTTAGCAATGTCACACATGACGCAATTTTTATAGCTAATTAACTTTCTCGACGGCACATTACATATCATATTTTTTTCATTTTTTTTTATCTTTACTCGGGAGCAGATTGGAGGGCCACGCTTACCGATCTTACCCAAAAACCTGTAAAGGCACTTATATTCTCACTCGTCAGAAGCTTGTAAAGGTTAGAATCGCAGTGTATGAAGGCGCCTGGGGAAGCTTAAGTCCAACATTGGACGTATCACGTATGTCAATGATAGTGATGATAAAGCTCGTGATCATCTAAGATGTAGATCACTACACTCCCCTTGAACATAAGTGAACTAATACTTTTCCTGTGACAAGAACTAAAATGTGTATTTGCGCGGAATATCAATGAGTTGTGAAGTTTCGCGTTACGATCCCAACTTCGGGACAAGTTAGGGGCAAGGAAAGTGCCTAACTAAGTACTTCACACTTTGAAGTCTACTGAGTGACTCTTTATTAAACCTTTGAAAACATTATGAATTTTTGAATACCATGAAAGTTTTGTAGTTGTAGTCGTTTTGAAAAAATTGGCATCAGGGTTTTTGAGTTTTGTCGACTCGGTACCTACACGATAGAATGGGTAAAAAAATTGAAAGGGTTGATAATAATATAGGTAATTTTGTGGAAAATAAACTATAATTATGTAAAATTATATGTAAAAAGTAAGTACAATTTAACTATGTTGAGAACATAAGTACAGAATTCTGATTAAAAACCTCCGCTCCTTTTGAATGTTGAACATTTCCCTTGGGACTAATTATTTCAGGCTATGAAAATTCCAATAGGTTTAAATTACCCAACTACCCTTTTATTACGCTAGACATGTTTCCAATTCAACTTGAAACAGCAATTAGGTACGGAACCTACATATAAGCTGACAGAGTATGTATGTAGGTATACCTATGGGAGACCGGAAATTTGATAGCTACTTGCTCGTGAGTAGCTTTGAAGTTAAAATCAGGGAATTTACGCAAAAAACTGAAGTCCTAATGATTGTATAACTGATAATTTCCGACAAAATGTTGAAAATGGCCTCCCCTTCCACCTCCTCCAGGGAATGTACCAAATTTCGTGTGACCCTGTATGTGAACAGTGCAGTATAGCAAAAGACAATTTACAAGTTCCGTCTGGGTAATTCTGGGAAGCTTTACGAGTACAACCCAATTATTCAAGTTGTTACAGCTTCCAACAAACCTAAATGAGCTGCATTGCTGGTTGGTGGCTGGCTGTAATGGCTCTACTTTGACTTACTTGTGCGTTTTAACTTGAATTACGCTGTACATTGCATAGTATGTACTATCTGCTCAGTGTGATGCCGTAAGAAACTGGTCATAGATCAGTGCATTAGAATTTGCGCTCTCACAATTTCTATAATTTGGAGACTCCGGCTAGGACTCCGATAGATCTCTTGGCTAAATCTTGATCCGGAATCCAAGGGTATCAGATTAAGTGTCTTAAAATAAATCTCATAGATCTTATATAAATGGTGTCGGGTAAGGCGTCTAAATTCACCCCTCTAGATGCGTATAAGAATTACATAATATGATCCACATTGAACTTTTATTGGCAGAATTTATGGATATTATACGTAGTTAGTACGATCTACTTCTACGGTATGCGCGAAAAATAAAAGAAGCAATGTATATCCGGGAATATTGCAAGTGCCTAGATACACAAGTGAGGTAGGGTCCGTTATTCAAATGTGCGCGAGCGTGGACTGAATACTAATCGACCGCCATTTTTACCAATGTACACATAGATTGAAATGCATCTCTTTGAATCAGTTGTTGGGAAAGGAATTCGTAAGTATCTTTATAGTTGTGCCAATATTTTATCTTGAGCGGATTTTAGTCCTTAAAATACCTATCGTTTTTCAGACTGTGTGAAGGCATATTTTATGAAGTCACAATAGCTACAAAGTTTTGTAACTGACAGATATGTTTAGTCTTAGAGAGCTTATTTATTCAAATATGATTTTGGCGGTCAATTGGTTAATATTCTGGCAAATTATTTCGAATT
Organism: Tuta absoluta; assembly: GCA_027580185.1. Classification (NCBI taxonomy): domain Eukaryota; kingdom Metazoa; phylum Arthropoda; class Insecta; order Lepidoptera; family Gelechiidae; genus Tuta; species Tuta absoluta. Next base: position 1,151,397 of record JAQAHW010000023.1, on the reverse strand, counting down.
TCTGTTTGCCCTGGGCAACTTTTAATCGCCGTCAAAGAAGTTTCAAACTCAGAAACTTTGTGAAATCATTCGAAACATTTCCATTAGGTTTCATTTTCACTTGAGGAAGTTCTAAGAGTTCATCGTCTGAGGCTGACTTCTAAAGAGTTTCAATAATACGCTGTCTATATACGTATTGTTATTTTAATTAGTATTTTATTCGTTTAGATTATGTGTTTTACGAGTCTCTCTATACGAGTTACCATGTCATTGTAATCGTAACGTTGTCGACTAGGCTAATTTTCTTTTCTTTTTATCTCTGGCCTAGATTGGGGAAGAGGAATTATTCACAAAAAGTCATTTGAAAATATTAACAATTATATCTTCCTTATAAAAAAAAATTAAGAGCTCTTCCTGATATTTAGTTTTTGTCTAAATTTGCACTGTAACCACCAAAAAGTACCCCAAACAAAGCTTTAAAGATGTCATCGATGTACAAGCTAGTCCGGAAAATATTGGTTACGTGACTTATTTCCCGGTACTGGTTACAATAGCAATTTGCATGGTTAAATTGGGGGTTTACTCGTGTCCCAGTCTTCGGGGAGAGAATATTTGTCAGGAATTATGCTTCCAGCGTAATTCACCAGAAAAGTAAGCAACAGAAACTATACATTTTATGAAAATAAGTACGCTCTAGACTCTTGTAAGCCAAGTGCGTGAAAAATGAAAATAAAATTTACTTTATTCAATGTAGGTTAAATTATCACCTTTTGACGTCATGATCCGTCATTGTAAAAATAAGAACTTTGTATAACACAATTTTCTTTTTTTTATAAGAATTTTGCATTGTCCTTATAGAAAACCCGCTCGGGCGGGATAAAGATAAAAATAAGGGCATTGCCTCGGTGCTTATAGATTTTTAAAGATTTGTTAATGTAGCATGTTTAATGTACCGCTGCATAAAAGGCCTCCCCTTTCTTTCTGTCTCGGTCTTGAGCCTAAAGAGTTCTAAATATTAATAAAATAACATAGAAATCTGTACATCAGAACGTCAACATGCCTTAACAAACATCCTTAGCTCACACGCTGCGCATATTACATATCGATATTGATGGCTCATGTCTGAACCTGACCTCGAAAGCCGATGCCGAGCTTGAATAACGTCCTGGCTAGGGCTTGAACATCGAAAGGTGCTCAAAACCGGTTATTAGATCTAAATTTCAAAATTTTGATTCAAATACATAAAGTAATCTTTTTTAAAATATAGTCATTTTAATTTCGACAATCATTTAATTTGCGCGAGCATAATGCAGGTCATGTTAAAAATAAATAAATAGAATACATTAACAATAAACATCAAGAATATGGAGTTACTTATGTTTTTACGAAATACAAAGAGGGCGAAGACATTACATGTGATGGAAGTGTATTCTTTTCAAATTATTTCCCGGGGATGACTATTAAATATAGAATAAACGGTTTTCCGAAAACCAATCGTGGGTTACATGTGTATTGCAACTTTAGGCGATGGGCTGACAACCTGTGACTATAGTGATACACAAATTTTCAAGTATGACCCTGAAATTATTGTCAGACGTGGCGTAAATGTTCGTTTTTGTAAGACCGTAAGACACTCTGCTTACCCCGGAAGGTATATCCGCCTAAAACCGAAATTGAAATATCAGAAAAAGCGGTTCAAACTCCGATTTACATCCTCTAGTCATCCTCATCCTGATGAATCGTTGGGATTTGCTTACAAACACATAAATATAGAATATTTTCGTCCTACAGTCTATATTATTTATAAGATGTAGGTACTTTAGTTGGACTGGAATAAATGAGAAAAGAAGAAAAATGTCTTCAAATTGGAATGGCGTTCTTTAGGGAAATAAGTCAGCTGCTGTGAAAGACAGAGATTAGGGAAGTGATTCTTCCGACAAATGCTCAGCCTTGTTAGTGTACCTACAGTAAAAAAAGTCAAAGAATAATTTTTTTTATTTTTTATTAATGATGGGTTTGCTCTTGACTCTAGTCTAGGTCATAGGACAAAGACAGGGTCTAAGATGGAGCGAGCTCACCCAGAAGAAGCCTGTTAAGGCACTGGCACTCCCACACACTGACGGAACGCAGCAAGTTACTTGGCGCCAGACTTCGGTGTGATGGTCGTTGCAAGCCAGGCGGCCCCTTACGGAGCCTTCCACCGCTTAGTGGGATCGTTCAGCCGGACTTATCCACAGGCAAGCCTGTGTTGCCGTTGCCCGGGGTGGACCGCTAGGAGGTAGATCCCATACCACCCCAAAAAAAAAAAAAACATTATTTATGTATCGTCCTTGTCTGCCAAATATTTTCATCAGTCGTTTTATACAAACTGTAACGGTTCGTCGGTAGTAAAAATAAGTAGGTACTCAAAATAAATTCTATTATTACTACTATAGCCCAACAGTTTCTACTTCTTAATCTTCCCAACCGTGTGATTGCCGGCTTAACCGTGTGATTGCCGGCTTAGAATAGCATCACCCCATTTCTTACCCATGGGTGTCGTAAGAGCCGACTAAGGGACTCGAGGGATGTGTATTGCAATTTTAGGCGATGGGCCGACAACCTGTCACTATAGTGATACACAATTATCTGATTGACCCTCAAGCTTTTGTCAGACGTGGTGTTAATATCCGTTTTACGGCCGTTAACGCTCTGCCTACCCCGTAAGGGATATAGGCGTGATTTATGTATGTATGTATGTATGTATTCGTTGTCAAGCGTAACTTTTGGTCGTCATAGGTATTTTCCGCATTTCACGACAGATAAATGATACGGTAAATCGCCCTTGTCATTAACAGCTGCTCAGTCGGTGGAAAGTTCGCAATGCACATCCGATACAAATGACAGATGCATATTAAACGTTATATAAATGGATGGACACAAGTTTGAACTCGTAATATACATCTGGTTTTGGAAAACTTTATTCAGTCTAAATTTATAACTCCTGATTTTCTGTTCGTTTTTAAATTGGCATAAGAAAGAAGATAGTATATCAGCTATTAAGTTACCAGCTGTCAACGATAACAATTAAATTGTAGCGAACTCTGGGAGCTACTACAAGAAGCTTACTCAAGTAGTTCACAAGCAAGCGAGACGCCTCAGAAGTTATCAACATATCCGCAAGATGACGCCACGTAACAGAACTATGGGACTGAAACGCGGTATTGAAGTGTTCACCGCACACCACATAATATACGGGGTCTAAGGGACGGTGTACCGAAAACTTGCCAGACATGATCAGACCTTGAAACTGAACAACTTTTACTATAGAGCCAATGTTGGCACAAGAGAAAAAAAATCAACCTCCCATAGAAAATTCCCGATCAGCCTGTCACCGGCTATAAAATGATATGACTATTAACAAACAAACATACACATATTACATATTATTAATTTATGTATGCATATATTTATTTTATTTAGATTTACGTTATTTTATTTTATTATGTGGCATTATTAAGTACTTTATATTTTTGTTTGTTCGTGACATTTTGTTTGTGACATAAGGCCCGCCCTGTGTATTTTCTGTGCAGTAAAATTTTATAAATACCTACATAAATATGACGCTTATTCCTTGCGGGGTAGGTAGTAACAGCCGTAAAAACGGTCGCTATCGCAACGTCCAACAAATATTTGAATTTTTTGAAAAGTCTTGTATCACTATAGTGAAAGGTTGTCAGCCCGTGGCCTAAAATTGTAATAGTAGTCACCTTTTACGACACCCGCGGGAAAGTAGCCGGCATCGCACGGCCAATATACTATTAATATACAAAATTACAAACACTGAGTGAAATTGCGCTTGAACTGATTTCTACGAACCAAAGACTGCTCTTGATCTTGTATTTCTAAAATGTAATATTCTATATAACCGCTCTTAATATCTCGAGACCAGAATAGACTAGTGTTTATTTTTAATTATTTCCTTCCCAATGTCTTTAGAAGTTGATAGCTTATTGTAGAGCGGTACCAATTCTCGGAATAAACTTCGGTTTAATATTAAGTCAATATCAGATAATAGAATCAGATTTCAGATACTTGTATAGCTCAGCTATAATTGCCAATTTTTTTCAGTTACAACTCAGAATCGTATCTCGTTTTGATATTCAAAAGGTTTTTAATCGATACGTTATATAAATTAACTCGCTGTTTATCTCATTTTAGACCTTATATTTTTATATTCACTGTCTTCAAATATCCTGTAATGAACCGTCTATAACTATTTTATGGGCTGTTTTCGAAACACAAAGTCTCTTTGCTTACTTGCGGGGTAGATAGAGCGTTGCCGGTCGTAAAAATACAAATATTTGATGGCCGTTTCTGGAAAATCGTGTAACACTCTAGTGGCAGTTTGTCAGCTTTTCGTCTAAAATTGTAATACACGTGAAACCCTCGAGTCCCTTAGTCGCCTCTTACGACACCCGCGGGAATGAGATGCGGTGATGCTTTTCCAAGCCGGCATCACACGGCAATACACAATAACTTAAAATTTAAAAATAATAAGAATTTATAAATCGCGTACAGTTACTGCCACATGATGGATGGCCTTATTTCACATGTGTGAAAACGGTCATCTTTCATTAACTGTACCTTTTAATTAAACATGCCTTGAAAGGTGGAAGTAATAAAATAGCAAAGTGGACACCGAATTAAAACATAGTCACTGGAGACAAACGTTTTCAAATGAAAGAGCAACACTCGCGGACTGAACTCGGCACTGTGTTATTCCGGACTTCTTTTATTGCAGAAAATTGGAAATCCAGATATACTTACCCTATTTTAAATCAATTAAAATGAAATTACATTAGACTATGCAGTATTGTACTCGTCATGATCCGTCATTGTAAAACATAAAAAGAAATTTACATAACACACTTTACTTCTTTTTATTTCAATTTTGTATTGTTCTATATGCGTGATATGTGTTTGTACTTATTGTCGTGATAGGAAAACGGCTCGGATAGAAAAGAACTGTCTTTACCGCAGTGAAATAAAAATCAACAGAAGATTGCAAAGATAATTTTCTATGTTAACTCAGCAGTTTATGCATATTAAATATCACCCTAATAAATAGTGAATTCATCTAATGACACGTCGTGTAATTTACACATAAGTACATTATATATTGAGGATAGTAGCACAATATACCAAGGAGCAGTAGTTTAACTTCATACTAACGTCCGGTTGCACACTCAAACATGCACACGCCCGACCGACCTATACGTACACGACTGCTACATAGTAGAATCTCGTGCCGCTCGTGTCACAGCGAACCGCAATGCCGCCGGGCGTCTTTATTTTAATATCGGGAAATCGGGAAAGTTATTACCTAGAAACCTAACTACTCATTAAATAATAATTTTAGTCATCGTTTGCTTACTTTAAATTGAGATTATGGAACCAAATGTGACATCACAAAAATTTGGGTTCGCAAAACCAATTTATTGACATTACCGCTAATGTTGGTAGTTTCAAGCAGAAAGGTGCTCGAATTAATCTACTGCTCATTGGTATATTGTGATAGAAGTTTATAATCTGTGCAGATTAAACCGCGAAGGCTGTGAATATTGCATGAAGGATTAATTTTAGAAGGAACTTAGCCACTTTAAGTTTGTGTTTATGTAAGATCATAATATATTCCAAATATAATACGATATGCAAAATTCTAGATATGTTCTTCTTTCTACGTTCTAAAATCATATATGGGATGGAAAAGACGTGGTACTGAAAATTTTGCAGGCATGATTAGACCACGAAACTGAAAGACTAACTGTATGGAGCCTATGAAAGGAAACGAGGAAATATTTTGGTCCTTCCATAAAAATACCCGCTCAGCTGGCTGAATTACTTTGGGATATAGAAATAAAAAAAATCCAACACATGTAAATAGGGAAAATGGTTCAACTTCGAGGAGTCATCACGTATTCGTTACACCCGATATTTCTAGCAACTGTCTCCCTCAATTCTAGACAACTTTATTTAGAAGTAAGAGGTGCCAAGTGACATTTAGCTGGTTTTTAAATAAATGTCATGCTGGTCCCTTGCCGGGCGTCAACTCGCGAAAATTTTCAGAATACCTTTAGTGTTCTCGACTTACTTGGAATGGACTATTTGTAACCGAAATGGGTGACTATCATAGCAAAATGCAGTCAACTTTTCATGAATAATATCGGTAAAGTTATAGGGATCGGTTTTCAATATATTTAGTACCTCAGCTTTAGTAGGGCAAGCGGGTGCTGCGGGTAGTAAAATTGAAGTATGTGTTTATGAGATCCTTTGAATCATTTTGAAGTTGATTTTGGCTGTTAAATCTTGGGTTGCTTTATTGTGGTTACTCTTCTTCTTCTTTTCTTTTCTTTTCGTGTGGGACACTGAGTTGTCCAACGACCCAATAAACCCTGGTGTCAGAGTTTTTCAACAGCGTACTACAAGTTGTTGGCCTCTGACATGGTTGTGTAACGACCGCCGTCTAAATAATCATAGACAAAGACAGCAACCGAGACCGAGGCACCGAACCATCTTTCTTTCCAGATAATCAGGTGGTTCAGACTGCAATGTCCTAACCAGACTGGGAACAAATTCACAAAGTGATAAATATGAACTTAGTGAGTGCCCCACCGAGATTCGAACCCGGTACCTTTAGCGTCGCAGTCAGTCGCACCGCACTACCACTGTGCCACGTCGGCCGTCATTGTAGTTATTATGAATTAATGAAAAAAGGATAGGTGTAATTATACGAACAGATATCTAGCTACGATAAATAAATTTGACTCAAAGGTTGAGAATAATGTCTAAATATTTCTGGAATACGACAGCGATTGAACTGAAAAAAACTTATTCCTTTTAAACTCATAACTGTTTTTGTGTTTCTATCTCTAAAGTCACCTTTCTTTGAAGACTGTTTCTGTTCAAAATTCATTCAGACAGTTGCTACAACTCAATAGTCGAGTGTTGCAATTGATTCCGTACATCTCTGCGAGCAAATATACCTTGGCCCAATCACGACGGCCCTGAGGGATCTATCAAACGGGTTCATACAAATGCATGGATGCAATTCACTGCACTATATTTGTGCAATCGTAGTTCAATATACTGGATTGGTTGAATATTCGATAGCTTGACTAAATAAACCGTGTTGGTTTGTAGACGGCTCCTTGTCGTGTGGGAAACTTGATAAACCTGCGGTGTCTGAGTTTTTAAACCCTACCTACAAACCTCTTGCACTACCGACTACTAGTCTTCTCTTCTTTTGCTATGGAACACTAAGTCGATGAAAGACCTGATAAACCCTAGTGTCAGCCTTTTAAAACCGCCTACTTCTACTAGTAGGCCTCTGACATGGTTGTGTATCGACCGCCTTCTAAGTAATCACAGACAGTCACCGGGATCGACGGCTTAACGTGCTCTCCGAAGCACGGAATTATCTTTGCGGACAATCAAGTGGTTCAGCCTGTCATGTCCTCACTAGACAGGAATCAAATTCACAAAGTGATAATATCAACTTTGTGAGTGCCCCACCGGGAATCAAATCCGAAACCTTTGCGCCGCAGGCAGTTGCACTACCACTACGTCATATCGGCTGTCACTACTGGTAGGCGCCTCTGACTGACCGTGATTGTGCAACTACCGCCGTCTAAGTTATCATAGGCAGAAAACGGAATCGACAAGGCTTAATGTGCCCTCAGAAACACGGAACCAACTTTCTGCCGAACAATTAGGTTATGCATGGAATGAAACGTTATTGTCTTATAACGAGTTACATATTTATCTTAGCAACTATACTAACAACTAGGTCGCCACAAAATGTTTACAACCTCTACTGCTATTATCTAAGTTTTGTCATAAGAGGAGCCGTAACGTTGTACAACTGTATTTGTAAGTTTATGACGTAACACAGTTTCTACTTTATTTCGCGTAAACGTAAATAAGTGAAACATAAGATTTCGTTGGAAAGCGTCATATAACTAATCTTATACAGGTAGCAGATTTTTTTTTATCTTTACAGGGCTTTGAAACAACAATAAGCTTCGCACAGAAACTCTTTTGAAATTTATATAGAAATGGGCTTTCCATTCGTTTTTTGTTAGCCGTAAAATATACACACACACATACATACATACATACACATATCACGCCTATAATCCCTTACGGGGTAGGCAGAGCGTAAACGGCCGTAAAAAAACGGACATCCACGCCACGTCTGACAAACATTTGAGGGTCATTTGGAATATTGTGTATCACCATAGCCATAAAATATATTGTATAGAAGTGCTAACATTATTAATTTTCATCTATGATGTATGGAGAATTTTGATTAATATAAAGGACATACTTACTTTCATTCATATATCACGAATATATTCCTTGCGAGGAAGGTAAACATACCTCCATACATATACCACGCCTATATTCCTTCCAGGGAAGGCAAAGCTTTAAACGTCCAAAAAACGGACATTCACGCCATGACTGACAACCATTTCAGAGTCATTCTGAAAATTGTGTTTCACCATAGTGACAGATTACCAGCCCATCGCTTAAAATTGCAATAAACATCTATCCCTTGAGTCCCTTGGTCGTCTCTTACATTACTCATGGGAAAACATGGGGTAATGCTATTCTAAGCCGGCATCACACGGTTTTTAAAGAGTGGTGTAAGTGGTGAAAGTATTGGTTTGGACATCCTTCTGTTTTTGAAGTTTCTAAATCCGCTGTTACAAACAGCTGTATACATTTCTATTTATTTGCTGTAGGTTGGTTAGTTAGTCTATAGTGCACCATCATGACTGTACAATCGGCGTACAAATCACACTGCAAATACGATGTATTATTCAGAACGCGTAGAAAGAGTAAGAAGTGACGTCAGAGTACCCCCATTGTTACATCAGATGCAATTCTGCAACACTGTGTCACTTCTGTTGAGTAACTAGCCATTGTTGGTTACTTATTTGTAGTAGAGTTAAACAATAAAAATACAATAAATGAATATAAAAAAAGAATCCGGGACCGTGGGGTACCGTCCCACTGCTCTGCCAACTTTTTTTAATTTCTTTAATTTACAAAAAAAAAATGCAAAAGCAATGTGAGTGCATAATAAAACCATTGTGCAATAAAATACTTACTCTGATGAAATAATTTTATTGTCTTTAACGAAATACCACCTATTACCGTAAATAATGTTACCAGAATGTCAGTAGTCTATATTTTAAGTATAGGTACCTATAACCTGCTTATAGTTATAATAATAAAAATAGGAAGAATTTTTCTTGTGAAGTATTGCTATATTTGCGGCATTACTTTCTTTATGATCTAGATATATGAGATTTACATTCCATATCGCCACTGCCATTTAAATATTTCCAATAACGTAGTGCGTACTTTTTATGACTTCCCTTACGGGTCCCCCGACTCCATTTTGTCGCAAGATAGGTTTACAACCCTAATTACACTACCCTGTCAGCAGGGCCCGATTCGGCATACATTACAGGCTATCTTGAGGTAATTGCAATGACATGAATAAGACAACCAGCTATGTATGCCGAATAGGACCTTATTGGGTATACCAAATTACATATTCTGAACGATACGATACGGTGCAGTGCTCCTTATTGAATGGTTTATGGCAAATATTCGCGATATGAAAGATGTATTAAAATGCAGCTTGCTATATTGCTTTTGTTATATTCGGTTGGTAGTGATACCAGACAAGTCGTTCGACTTTTAAATAATATAAAGTGACACATTTTTCCAACAGTTTTGTATTTTTTCATATTTCGACCTATGTTTCATGCAACCAGTTGTTCAGTTTTACGAGTATAACCCAACCTAAAATATTTTCACTGAATTTTATAGTATCTTATATACTCATAGGGAACTAATAATAAACTCATTAAAATTGATAAACTAAATTATTTGTCCTCTGATTTAATAGTAATAATATTAAAACGCCACGCGTCGGCAAGCGTAGCGTTGGACGACCTCCGGCCAGATAGATCGATGACTTAAAAAAGGCGGCTGGTAGCGACTGGATGGCGAAAACGAGAGATCGTGCCCTGTGGCGTACCCTGGGGGAGGCCTACGTCCAGCAGTGGACTGCAATAGGCTGATGTAGATGTAGGATATTAAATTAAAATATTTCGTATTAAATGAAGTATAGGTAAGTATTGCACTGCTAGTTAATACCTAGTACAGGGTTAAAAACTATGATACATAACTAGAAGAACAAAATTGTTGGCATTGTCAGTAAAACGCCTTCCAAGCTTAGGAGGGGTACGTAATATATGTATTAAAACTTTCATTATCTGGTTCCCTCGTGCAACATGATCTAGAATCTCAGGGTTGCCATGCGGCTCGGCAACAGTTGTCTGAGATTGAGATAAGACCGCAGCGTGTCGTAAAACGTTAATTGCAGAAAGACTGCCTTGCGGAGAAGTGAAAAGGGTACGGGTGCACAATTAACTTTAATAGTGTGCAAGTCAGGTGACATGGAGTTTTAAAAAAAATTATAAGTATAGTGTAGAGATTAGAGTCGGCGACTATTCGTCTGAATAGCCGATTAGTCGGCTGCAATAACGACATTGAATATCAAATTAAAATTAATTTCAACTAGTGATAATTATGTTCGAAAAGGAACCACAACTTTTTTAATTAGTAGGTAAGCCAAAAAAACGTGCACAGTAGTAAGTCATTCTTGTAGTCGGTGACTAGTTGGCTGATTTTTAGCAGATTAGTCGGCTAGTCGGCCAAAACCATAGTCGATTCATCTCTAGTAGAGATTAAACAGTTTACAAACGGCGTCAGCAAAATGTAAAAGTATGTATTTTGCAGCACAATTTATTCTTAATAGCGTTAGGTTCATTGTGGTATCTGGTTTAATTTTTTGCGACACCTCGCTTACACGTGTATAGAATTAAGAATGCTCCGACTGAAAATTGTTCGGTTTGAAAGGCAATCTCAATTAGCGGATTAGTATTATAGGATAGCGACATATTTCGAAAAGCTGCAGTGCTGTGGTTGCGTACTTTATTTATTTATGTAATACGTTAAAGAGTTTGCATACATACATGAAATCCCTTTAACTCATTGTCACAACATTAATAATCGTATTGACGTAGATAGATACATATATTACCCCCTGCGTTGCGGGGTAGACAGAGCGTAAACAACCGTAAAAAACTAACTCTTACGCCAAACATTTAAGGGTCATTCAGAAAATTGTGTATCGCTTGAGTGATAGGTTGTAAATGTAAGCCTATCGCCTGCAATTACAATACACATTTAATCCTCTGAAAAAGTTTGTAATGTTCGATAGAAGGACTGTAAAAGGTGCTGAAGAATCGTGTAAATAAAATTCGAATTAAATGTTGAAAGAAAGCTTGTATTGTCGACACCAACCGTAGTTCAACTGGGCAAAAGCTTATTAATGTTGAAAGAATCCACCACCCTCGAGGCCCTTAGTCGCCGCTCAGAAGTAATAGCCGACGATAAGTGCGATTGTGGAGCTGTCCAAACTATGACCCACCTGATGTGCTGCCTTAACGGTCCGAAGTCTTGCACACTTCAGGACTTAAAAGAGGCGAACCCTATAACTATCGCCTCAGCCAAATTCTGGTCCAAGGCTATCTAAATGATGATGATTTCTATCCTAGCCAGGCTACAGCGACTGCATCAGGAGCGGAGGCTCTGCTGGTTTGCCCGCTCGTGTGCCCTTATGTGTCTGCAGTAGCCAATCTTGTTTTGCAGTGCACGTGAACATATAGGGCATGTCAGGATTCCGGCTACATAGTTGTATGTGTGGGCTATATCAGTTTTTCGCTGGTCCACAAAGTCGTCAATTTTTAGTTTAATAAGTCGTCTCCATTCAGATCGTTTCTCAGCATGTACTTCCCATTTGGTGTGCTCAATATTGCATTGTTTCATATGTCTCCTCTGAACGTCTTTGTAACGTAGGAACTGGCCATCCTATCTAAATAGTTACCATTCGACTTAAGGAAAAAAATGGTACTGCTCAAACTTTTAACGCTTAATATATGAATACGGTATGGGGCTTTGGAGAATACTTACAAATAAACAAACCATGCCTCAAGATTACGACTATTCGTTGAAATGAACGACGTTTATCTAAAACGGCTATTTATTTCTTTATCTCGAAATCTCCTTTATTCTCCGCGGGACAATTTCACGGGCATTTGTGTAATGTCTAGTAAACTATACAGTGTGTTTGGAAAACGACTTGACAAACCTTCAAAACGTGTTCTAAAGGGCGGGGCACACCGGCTCCGTAACCGTTCCGTATCCAGCTCTCGTCCGTAGTCACGCACGTGATCACGTCCGTACACCCCTGCCACACCGGGTTACGGACACGATACGGACGTGGTTACGCAGGTTACGGCGTACCTACGGACGAGAGCTGCAAGGGGTCTGTTGCGTACCCAGCCGACGTCATATTACTTTTCATGCTTATTTCTCGAATCGAAAACTTACGCGATGTCTCGAGAAGATTGTGAGGACGGCCTAAGTAGTTCTTCGGAAGACCGAAGAAGAAGCATTGTGGCTTTTATTGTGCCCAAATTGTGGTAGCCCGTAGTCCGTACCTCGTCCGTACTACGCGCAGGACAGAGCTGTGCGTGTCCGGACGTGTTTGGTCTGACGTCCAATAGGGAATCTCATAGAATACAACGTCATCACTGCACGCAGAGTACGCAAACGGTTTGTCTTTTGGAAGCTGTACGGCGTAACTACGGCGTAACCCTACAGTGCGTGCAGCACGGAACGGATACGCAACGCAAGCGGTGTGCCGTATCTCATACAGTCTCATACATTACAACGTCATAAGTTCGTGCGTGACTACGGACGAGAGCTGGATACGGAACGCATACGGAGCCGGTCTGCCCCGCCCTTAAACGTGAAACTGAACAACTTTTTAACCAACTTTTTTCGAATGATGTAAAAAAAGACTTCTCATACAAATTTTGTAATGTTTCATTCTGTATGGGAGGACTAAAAGATTATTCGTATTTCGAATAAAGTTACTAAGAAAAGTTGTTCAGTTTGATGTGTAGAAGACGCTCTGAAGTTTGTTCAGTCGTTCTCAAACACACAGTATACAAGGAGGAGTAACAAAAATGGTATAACTGTGATGATGTGTCTGGCCTGGGGGGGCGGACTATCATTGACATTTATATTTATATGATTTCTTTGACCTCAGGGGTGAGTGTCATGTGTGTAAGCTCTGGATAGGGTTCGGGTGGTCGATTGAAAACACACGGTCCTGGTTACACTGGTGGTTTTTCTACACCTGCTTTATTTAATAAGTACCTAAGACTTAAAATATCTAGACTTATCTCTATAAAGCCACGAGTTATGACATCAGTCGGTACGCTTATTCTTAAGTATGAAACAAGCAATGCTGTGCAAGGCAATTAAGCTGATGCGATGGGAGAGGCGGCGAGTTAAGCTAATAATACGACCTGTCGGGCAAGCGTTTTGATATAGCGAAGTAGCAAGCAGCTATCCAGCAGTTCGGGGGTCAGTGACGCGTGGTCATAGCAAGAGCTGTAAGCACTAGTACACAGTTGGACATGTCGGCGAGTGGCTTCCCTACTGGGTAACATAAAACATGGACATGGACGCAGGGCGAGTCAGGTTTGACTTAAGGCCTTGAGACCTTGACTAAATACCCGCACGTAAAAGCACACTGGTCAACTGCTCTGCAAGCACATCGGTTCCCACATGGACATAGTCCGTGGTCTCCCGGTACAGTCCAGCTGCACACAGAGAGACGACCTCGGGTTACAACACAGTTACCGGTACTATCGAGTCCCCACTGGATCAGCTCGGCGGACGGAATATTTACGGAAACGGAACTGCTGATCCAGGACAGACTCTGACCCCTGGCTCGGTAACGGGCCGGTTTTATACCGGCTCGACGCGGAGCACCAGTGTCCTGCGCTGAATGCTCTCAGTGGCAGGGATCGTGCACAACTGGGTTTTCAGCGTCGCTTAAACATAGAACATGAAACTAGAGCCACCTGTGGTCTCCCGGTCCAGTGCCAGGCTGGACGCAAGGACACAACAAGCGGAGGCACGGTGAAGCGCTAGCCAGACCTCCCGTGAATAGGCTCGGGACAAAAGCATTGAAGCTATACTGCAAAAGGCTAACTATTCACGAGGGGTCCCCCGGCCGGGAAGCGCCACAGGAATGTCGACACGTCTCTAAACGGGGATTCCACACCTGCCAAGTTCAGGGAATATCACGAGCGGAAGGCTTATCAAGACAGGGCGGAAATCGCACACAAAATGGTCACCGAGCGAGCGATCAAACGTATGATTATATGTTTTACAAAGTAAAGACGGTAAACGGTTTACGCGCCGGGCCGCGGAGCTCTCTGCTGGCGGTGTATCTTCACCCGAGACTGCTGGAGAACTGACCACGGAGCAGCCGTCCGTGCGCGGTGTTATATGCTCTACCGCTGGCCGCTTCCCCCACCACCTAACGCGCAGAGGCGTGATCGCTACGGGCCGGACCAAGGAGTCCACCAGGGCCGCACACATGCGGGCCGGCGGGCATTATATAACAATTCGAAAGATGGTCATAAAACTGAATAGCTTTCCCCATAGAACATGGGTCCAAAACATTTATCAAAAATGGAGTTCCCATAGTAAATTAACGAGCTGATCGGAAAATTTGTATGGGGTATCTAATTCTTTGTTCCATGTAAAAAGTTGTTCAGTTTCATAAGTACATACATACATACACATATCACGCCTATAATCCCATCCCTTCATAAGTACCTTGACCACCTTTTGGCTTGTCACGCCCTGTATACTGTGGTAATGTAACAAATAAATTCTCCCGTCTCCTTGAGCGCTCCCGAGTGTACTCGACGTGGAATTACTGCACCACAGCCCGTGAGGTGCTCAGGACGAGAGAAATGTTGCCAAACCAGAGTTACTGCAAATGTAAAGCGTCTATAATGTAATTTTATATGGATTAGTAATGCGATGCAAAAAAGAATTCATTTATTTATTAAACCGTTTATTGTACACAATATACCACAAAAGACATAACATATAGATCAATACACAATAGGTCAGCTTATTTCTAAAAAGAAATCTCTTACAGCAGACGTTACACGAGACGAGTGAGAAGGCATAAAGTGAGGCATGTTTGTATATATAGATAAAGGGAGGGAAAAACATTTTGCCTAGGGAAGTAATGATGATTCATATAAATTAAAAAGATAATATACATATATATTTTTTGAAAACTTGCAAAATTGCTCTGCAGGCAGGAATTGCACCTGTGACTTTCGGTATCAGTTCAGTACTAACGCCGCCTCGACCCCTTGTTCAAATTATGCAAAGTATATCTTAATGCCAATAACGTGTGGTATGGCTCCATCTACCAGGATAGATTGAAACTAATAAGGTACTGATACCGAAAGCTACAGGTTCAAATCCTGCATGCGGTACGATTTGACAGGTAAATAATATAAATTGGCGCCAAATCTGGGGTTGGTCGGGACTTTTCCACGCAAACTTGTATCATCATCAAACGCTCAAACACTTAATAAAGATATTTTTTGCTAGTGCCAGTATAAACAGTTTTTGACAGTTGGCAACATTGCGCATGAAAGCAGTAACAACGACGCGTGGTCTAAATTGGTGCCCAAACTGGAGCCGCCTCGACCTTGACAAGCATAGCTGTGGCGTCGTATGCTCCAACACTCGACAACATAACTTCTAAATGCAGTATAAAACAGTTTCTAACAGTTGGCATCAAAGCAGTAATTGGCGCCCAGACTGGGGGCCAGCCGTGACCTTGACACAAACTTCTCAAATAGTTTTATTGCACACCCCAAGTGGACAAAAGAAATTACTTACGACGAGAGTTTGCAAAAACTATTTTGTGAATTCATTTAATTTAGGCGCTTGACGTGGGGCGTGTATTAATAATGGATGCTTGACGAAATATTTTTTTGATAACATAAATTTTCAAGCATAAATTTTGAACTTCAAATTTGACGATTATTTTCGTTTCTTTTCAATGTGATAATGTAATTTTAGATTACTTACCTTGTTTTAAATCCGTGAATACTTACATTTACCGTGAAAAAGAAAATTCCATTTGTGAATTTAAAATTGTATGAAGTAAAAAGTTTGTAGTATAAAGAGCTGTTGCGGGTGGGTGCAGGCGTCCTGATAGCACAGATTTACAACAGGCAACTATTTACAAGGTGCGAGTCGTAAAGTTCCCAGTTCTGTATGAATTCGTGAAAATGTAGCCTCTTTTAACCTCTACTGTACCTAATATAGTTATATTTTTTCATAGCTTTTGAACTTAAAGTAAAAGAAGTAAGGTTTAAAACGATTCCGGGTAGGTGGACCGCTTATGCTCCCATTTTTTTACTGTACCTACTATAGTTGTTTTTTTTTAGCTTTTGAAGTTAAAAAAGGTTTAATACGGCATATACTATTCCGGGTAGGTGGACCCCTAATGTTCCCATATTTTAAAGCAATTATTCCGCTTTTTTCCTAAAAAAAACTTACATTGCGAACTTTACCACTGTGGCATTATAATGTTAGAGTGGTATTCCATTTACCAAATGGTCATTTTCATCGCAATCAACCTAAAACTGTTGTGATGTTACCTACGCAACGAACTAGGTACTCCCACATATCAGGTTAAAAATAAACTTGTCTTCTCGTCGCTTGACGATCGATGCAGTGGTTTCGAGTCGGTTTGCTAAGGAGTTCTTATTTCGATTTACGGCCTGTACAGATATTTGGATGACTTGTTTGATGTAGATAACCTACTTATTTCCTTCACAAAATTGTGATTTAGCTAAGAATTTTATGGCTGCCGCTTTGTTAGTTCAGAATTTCTGTTGTTGTTTTGGCGAATACAAATAGTTTGTAACAAACTAAATAGCTACTTGGTTTTGCAAATCACGTTCACAATATGAATAACGGGCGTTCACTTACACTCGCAATGAGAAACAATTTACCGAGTGTAAAGTTTTATATTATTTCAAAATTAGGTTAACATTGAATTTCAGACCGTATTTTCTACACTGTAAACAAAATGAAATTTTCTTTGTAGGTAGTAATACGGTAACAACGCAATTTAATTTGAGACTAATTAGGATACGTTCCTAATTTTGCACCATATTCTTAGAAAATCATTTAGTTATCTAACCTTTTAGTATAAGTTTTAAGGCTTAGAATCCGGGATCATAGGTGGAAAGCGAAGCTAATAATCAAATGTCACAGCCTTTTTCTCAAGTTAGCCGGGATCACCTGTTTTTCGAACAAGTACCTATTACATGAACAAAACCTGATCAATAATGATGTGCTTGAACTTGAGGTCCTGAGGATGAAATAAACAACTTCTGCACAAAATATAAAACTGACTAGAAAGTTACACCAACCCACTAGCTAGTAACCTATTGGCATAGAATGGGACGAAATTGAAGAGATGGAATGTCCTACCAAAAAGTCACACCAACCCAGATGTCACCTGCTATTGGCAGAAAATGGGACGAGATTTAAGAGATGGAATTTCCAACAGCTTCATCAAAGGGAATAGCCTAGAATATAATAGATGGGCATGAAGATCAATGGATCATCTTCATCACCCACGAAACTAAGCAATTTACAGCCACCAACACATCTGATAAAGGCTAATAAGTCAAGGGCAGATACAAAAAGGGGAAAAATACTTGATGTCTGCCCATTTGAGCATGGAGGCAGGGAATACCCTCAACATTAGAACATTCAGGACTCTGACATCATGGTTCACAGTGCCGTGTGATGCCGGCTTAGAATAGCATCACCCCATTTCTTTCCCGTGGGAGTCGTAAGAGGCGACTGAGGGACTTGTGGGTGTATATTGCAATTTGAGGCGATAGGCTGACAACCTGTCACTATGGCGATACACAATTTTTCGAATGACCCTCAAATATATGTCAGACGTGGCGTAAATGTTCGTTTTTCCGTCCGTTTTTGCGGCCGTTTAAGCTGTGCCTACCCCGCAAGGGATAATAGGGGTGATGAGGTATGAATGTATGTATTAGAACATTATTTTGAAAGCATAACAGAAGAGACTTTCAATGGCATAATAAAACTCTGACATCATGGTTCACTGTATCGCTTAATGAAAATAGAAGAACAAGAACACTACTAGCTAATGTTTTTTTTTACTCAAGATTCTTTAGTAAGCGGAACCCTGAAGCTTAATTGAACGGCCGTTTGAGCTACCCGAGTTACTCTAGTCTTCCCAACTTAATGACCAGGCCGAAGGAATAATTAAAAGCTTTTTCATAAAAACACAAGGCCTTTTTTTCATGAACCTGAAAGGGTATTTGTGGAAAGTTTTTTGAATACCTTCTGGTAGTTTCGGCGTGGAAATAAGTTCTGAAAATGCGCCGCTGAAGTTAAATAATAATTTACAGTAAACAGGAGTGAAATTAATTTAGTTGCGCTCGGTGAATGCAGTAGTGTGAATAAATGAACAATTTGCTTCATACTGTATTTAAATAAATGTTTGTTGAAAAAGTTGCTTAATAATTTATTTGTATACAGGGTGTAAGGTACAACTTCCGAATATTATTATTATTTATTTATTCCTTAAACAATATTTTACAACTGTGTTGGAAATATAATTACAAACTTAAATAACTCGAATACAATACAATAAACAAAAATAAAATAAAATTAATGTCAGAGAGTACAAATTAATAAATTAAAAGTTACATTTCAAATATGTAACGTCTGAAGTCCAATTATACATTTCTAAAATTTCATGTCAAAAATAAATAAATTCAATGTCCTAAAAATACATCTATGCTATAGAAACACTTTTCCAACAAATATTTTTTCAATGCAGAAGCGAATGATTTGGTATTATGTACCATTTTCAGGTCATTAGGTAAACAATTGAACATTTTAACTGCTTTGCTATTGATAGGGTGTATGTAATTATGTAATGATAGATAAGGTGGATGCAGATCAGGAACTGAATAACTTTCCCCGATAAAAACATTTTACTGTAAAGAAGTAAATAAAAATTTAATAAACCATAATTATACTCTTATTGCAAAATAAACCATATTACAATATGCTTCATGTCAGAAGATAAAAAGTATGGGTGGTCCAATTTTGTCGATACGATTTATTGTTCAGATTCATAAATACATACCTTGATCTCCATTATACCCTTTTTGTTACACATTTCTTTGAACTTCTTGCTACAATAATTAATATCATTACCACCAAGTCACGAGTTTGAAATCGATTCTACTTGGTGAAATTGCTAGTAATTTAACTTGTACTGCGGTGTAATACTGAACAATTGGAGAGCTGTTATGAATCCAATATCAATTAAAGTTGGAGATGGTTTGAAATAGCTGAATCCGTCCGTTTCAATTAAAATTATATATTTTCAAATATTTTGTAATTTTCCATTTGAAATGAAATAAAATTCATACATTTTTTACCATTATTCTAGTAGCTATATTAAAGTCGAAAGGCTTCTACGTGATTTAAATAAAATCATGTTTCAAATACTTTTTCGATGACAAGGTAAATTGAAACCTCTAAAATAAGCACTTAATATGGACCTTCTTAATGTACAAGGTCGCTTATTTTTTTTATAACCAGTCTATCAAAATTTCAATAGCATCATATTGTTGCGATCATATTACGAAATTCTTGTGAGATTTTCTTGAAAACGATTATGGACTGATACGAATTTCAATGCATTACGTCGTTCAGCATATTTGGAAGCACCTGGGCCTTTTGTGAGCATATTTGATTTGAAGATAGCTTTATACCCTTTCTGCTGGTATAATTGAGTCCGCCTTTGATCTTCAAGTTAATTTTCTTCTCTCTTTGAACGATGGAATGTTTTTGTATGCGATATCACAGGATTTAGCGTTCCGGATTTTCAAATTAAATTAAAATCGGATTATTGAAAATGTATTCGTGTGTTAAAATAGAACCTGTAAGGCCCTTATTGTTTAATAAATTTCTCTTTTCTTCACAACTTTTACTTGATACAAAGTACTTTTATGAAATACTTAGGCAAGTGAGAAATCATAAATGAAAACTAAAAGCTTTTAAGGGCGGGGCAGACCGGCTCCGTATGCGTTCCGTATCCAGCTCTCGTCCGTAGTCACGCACGAACTGATGACGTTGTAATGTATAGGATTGTATGAGATACGGCACACCGCTTGCGTTGCGTATCCGTTCCGTGCTGCACGCAAGCGGTGTGCCGTATTTCATACAGTCCCATACATTACAAAGTCATCAGTTCGTGCGTGACTACGGACGAGAGCTGGATACGGAGCCGGTGTGCCCCGCTCTTTACTTTTACTATGAAATAAAAGTGAATTCTTCATAAATTCTTTAGTCCGTGGTTTATTTCTATTGTTGTTATCAGATTATATTCATTTTGGAGAAAAAAATATAAACTTTATTTGCGGCTTTCTTCAGATAGTAAAACTTTCACGATAAAAAGAGAGAGGAAACTATTTTATTCTTAGCTTTTGAACTTTTTAATTATTTACAACTTGCTTAATTGTGTATTGAGCAAGTTGTAAAGCCTGCAAGAAAGGGGTGTCTTGTTTTATAAAACTTGCAAAACTTTCTACCGCGGGCAGGATATGAACTTTCGACTTTCGCCATCACTAGTGGCGACACCTCTTCCATCTGGGCTACCAGGGCTCATCCACTGCCCGCGAATATCTATCTCTTTTTAATATTTTTGTACAGCAGAGTAGTAGTTTATCTTCTTTCTTCAAATTTTAGAGTCAAACTCGGTGAAGTAACTTCCAATTTTCCCTCTTCTCTGCTAGTGAGTAGATGTTTCAGAAAAGTTATCATGAAAAGTATGTCATGAAAAGTTCGCGCGTCCTAAAGTGAGTTTTCGCTATCGGTCACTAGTAAAATTTCACCCTATATTTACACACGTTTTATACCGTAGGTTTGTACAGATTGAGCCATGTTCGTTTCCCTTGTCTGATAACGGCTTTGTGCCGCATAAAGGGTGCACACTGCACATGCAACAGGCATCTGAAGCTGGTGATAAGTCACACGACTGCGCTCTGCACTGGCTTTGACAGCGCTGCTAATACATAATGCGTTGGTGCATTTTATAAGGAGGTTTGAATAGTACTTGCGAAGGTATAAGCAACTTTTCTTACAAATAGATAAATATGCCTTTGTACATTTTAGAATTCGGACATTATATTGAATTTAATAATGGAATGACTTCTTCTCTCTAGGTACGAATATCAGTTTTTATCTCGAAGCAATAAAATTTCATCGAAGATTAGAAAATTTCATAAACTTACATCCAGCATGACAGTTTCACAACAAAACATTTCTCGTAAACTATTATGACACCGCTGTAAAAGCACCATCAGGTCGGCTATTTTAATTCCAGTAGGTACCGTATCTAAAAATATTATCACAAAATTCCATCCAAAGTCACCTATGCAAAAGCAGTTAACCCGCCAAAGAATGTGAAACAAGCCCTCACGATAAAGGCCCCGAAATGAACGTTCACAAAAACCAAGTTTTAAAACACAAAGAGGAACAACGAACTACGACTAGTGATGCACCAACTATGGGATTGACCGACTTACAAACTAATCGGCTTAAAAACAGCCGACTAAGGACCGACTAACATACATCACATAACAACATTAACAGTCCACAGCTGGACAGGGGTCTATCCCTCAGTTGCTTTTTAACTACACCTACAAGTAGAATAGGGGTGATGTTAATCTAATAATCTAAGCTGGCACCACACGGCAGGTAGGCTTCTAGTGTCTGACTGTCTGACTTTAAAATTGGCTGACAATTAGTTGGCGTGGCTCGTATAGGAATATATTATGGTTTTTAGCCCGCCTTAGTTTAGAAAAGCGTAGTAGCGTAAGTAAGGGTAGTAGTAGTAGTTTAAAAAATCTACAAATTAATTCATTTTAAAACCATTTATTTCAAGTGTTATCAAATTATTCTGTGTGATTTCGGCTCAGAATAGCATCACCCTATTTCTTTCCCGTGGAGTGACTGGAGGGTTGTATGTATCTTGTAATATAGACGACGCGCTGGCAACCTGTCGTAATGGTGATAAATAATTTTCTAAATGACCCTCAATGTTTTGTCAGACTTGGTGTAAATGTCCGTTTTTTACTGTCGCTTACGCTCTGCCTACCCCGCAAGGGATATAGGCGTGATATTAGTATGTATGTATTACAAATTATTATATTACATTTGGCTATTCAGATGACTAGTTACCGACTACAAAAAAGTCCGACTAGTCGCTCCATCTCTACTTTCAACCCTCTTTGCAGAGATATTTCGGAGTTAAGCTCTCCTGGGGCGTTTTTGCTATTGAGTTTAGTAGGTCGGATAAACAGAATTTTCAGGGTGTAATGAAACTTTCAGTTGTAAAAGAAAGAAGCTGTAGCTGTAGTAGTAGTTAATGCAGCTTTAAGATTGAAATGGGAGGATATTTCTAATATTAATATTATTTATTTATTGTAAATACAGTATTTGAATTTTTATCCCAAACAGTGTCCCACAAACTACGTACACAGTTTGCTTGTGAGATCAGACGATACTCGCTTTTAACTAACATTGATCTTTCATTTATTGTAAAACTCAAAACTAAATATCTTTAATCTTTCTTAACATTTAGTATTTTAAGTTACTTTTCGTATCTTGTAGAAAATAGTTTAGCTGTTGCGGTGCCGTATCAATATCTACGATCAATCTATGATTATTTAGGTAACTTTTACTACACAACCAAGTCAGAGGACTACCTGTTGTAATAGGAAGTTTAAAACCTTGACCTCAGGGTCATACATACATACATCAGCCTATTGCAGTGCACTGCTGGACGTAGGCCTCCCCCAGGGTGCGCCATAGGGCACGATCTCTCGTTTTCGCCATCCAGTCGCTACCAGCCGCCTTTTTTAAGTCATCGGTCTATGACCTCAGGGTCGCTCCTTGACAATTAGGCGATTATTTAGCCTCGGCTAATAAAAACAAGATTAGTCAATTCAATTTTTATTCAGTCAAAAATATACATTGTCATTAGGTCAAGTAAATTAAATTAAATTAATTACACAAAAGTGTAAAGTAATTAAAATATGATGTGTACAGAGTATAAGTAAAACGTTTTTAATTTAATTTATATAATAATAATATTTCAATTTATTCATTTAGAAATTCAGTTACTGTGTAAAAAGCCTTTTGT
Organism: Tuta absoluta; assembly: GCA_027580185.1. Taxonomy (NCBI): domain Eukaryota; kingdom Metazoa; phylum Arthropoda; class Insecta; order Lepidoptera; family Gelechiidae; genus Tuta; species Tuta absoluta. Next base: position 1,128,116 of record JAQAHW010000023.1, on the reverse strand, counting down.
GTCAGCCAGGACCAGAAGCGGCGACAAAATGTAGGATAAGAGAACACGGTTCTGATCTCAGAAGGAATTTTTACTATAAATTCGGGGACCCCTAACCTGCAATGACGTATCCGATTTTTGCAGCCTCCGCCGAGGCACTAACAGGATATTTATTTATTTATTTATCATCGGGTCGTTCGTCTACTCAGTGCCCTATGAGCAGGCAACGCAATCTTAAGTAAACACGTCAAGTGTCATCTCATCTCCACTTTCCACTAAGAGATTGCAAAATTGAATCTCGTCGCAGCGCGGCTACAGCGCTCGTAGCCACAGCTACGGACGGCTACGGCGTAGCAAAGTAGTTGGGTTGCCTTACCGCTAGTAAAGGTGTAGAAATACCGGTATTTTAATAAATATTTCTGTTTCAGAATTAGTAGAATAAGTACTGCAATCATAAAATATAACAGTAAGAAACAAATTCTTGCAGTTACATAAAGTTTTTGTAAGATGAATTCAGCATTTATAACATTTTTAAAAGTAGCATAATGTTAATTGCAGGTATTTAACTTACACCTGTCAGTATAATTAAATAACATTCCTTGTCAACGTTTGTACGAATACATTGGGTGAAATCATACAAGTGAGCCATACCGAAAACTCAGTACGAGTTGGTGATAAGGAACAACTTTCCCCAAGGAACATAAATCGAAATGTGAAATCAAAATTGAATCTGCCAACAAATTGACGCGGTCAGCTGGGGCATTTTGAACAGGGGGTTAATCATTTCAAGTATTAGACCGGGTCTATCGCGATAGTATTTAGGTAAATATTAGTAATTTACCCGCCGCCTAGATGACAACTCGCTGGGACGTCAGTCAACCCGCGACCACAATACATGAAACTGTGTTGAAACGTCGGGACACAGGTAAATTACTAATATTTACTTAAATACTATCGCGATAGACCCGGTCTAATACTTAAAATGAGTGAAAGTGATCGCGAGTGCTTAAAAAGAGGGTTCAATGTTTTTATTTCACGTTCGTCCAATGTTCTTTGTGAAACATTGTTTCTTATCACCAGCACGTACTGAGTTTTCAATATAAGTAACTAGTCAAATCTCCCCGTATATTTGTCGGTATTTTGATACCGGTTTGATATTCTCTATCTTTGGCTGAAACGCGCAAACAGAATACCTTAGAGCTTACACGCAAACTCTACATTTTAGACATTTCACAACTTTACCACTAAGTGTTATGACGTCGTTATAAACAAAATAAACTATGGAATAAGTATCTACGCCGTATGATGCCGGCTTAGAATAGCATCATTACATTTCTTTCCCGTGGGTGTCGTAAGAGGCGACTAATTATTATTTACTTACGTATTGCAATTGTAGTCGATGGGCTGTCAACCTGTCACTATTTTTTCTGAATGACCCGTTAATGTGTGTTAGACGTGGCGTAAATGACCTTTTTTTAACAGCGTTTACGCTATTCCTACCCTGCAATGGATATAGGCGTGTTAAATGTATGTATGTAAAAAAAATCGTACTTATCCTCGTGACTTAAACATATTTCCAATAAAATACATCTAGGATACAAGTTCATAGTGTGTAAAGTATCAGATTCCGGAGTGTCATAAGCACTCGGACTCGCACATCACTTAAAAATTCATAAAATTCATGCTATTGCCAAACTAACGCGCGTTTTGCTATAATACTTAGCACTTTCGCTATCTGTAAGTACAGCGACACTACTGTTATTAATACAACGTTCTTTAAAAAAGCTTCAGTATCTGTACTTCAATCTGACACAGAAGCGGATTTTCGATAAATTAGGTTCATCGAGTTATGAATTTTTATGTGATTTGGGTGCCAGTTACGCTTCGGAATGTTAATTGTATAACATTTTAAGTTCCAAAAATACCATCTTAGATTAAGAGTTAGTTCCTGATCCTTATATTTTTTTAAACTTCATTGTAAAGACATAATAAAACGAAATTAGATGTAATAATTCTTTTTTAAAGTAAAGTTTTATTATACTGTCGTCTCTTAGCTTTTGGGGAATGAAATTGTCTTTTTTCTATGAAATGTTTGTCAATTTGAATCCAGTCTTCAATGTCAGACGGATCTGGTGTTTGCTCATTGATATTCGGCAGCTTAAGGACCCCAACTTAATACTTCAAATGCTAGGCAGACTTTTTCTTTTACTATTCGTAAGAAATAAAATATTTCGCTGACCAGGGTTTTAGGTTTAGAAAATGTACTCCGTTCCTTTCAAGCACACTAAATTATCTTAGAAACATTACGAACAATTACAACATCATTTACTTATTCTCCAATAAAAAATATTAGATAGAAATATGTTTTTTTGTATTCTTATTCTTTTTAGCACAATGTATAATAATACAATAAACTAATTATATTGCTCTACTGATTCTCCTTCTTGCTGAGTAAACATACATACATACACACGTACACATATTGCTTATTATCCCTTGCGGGGTAGGCAGAGCGTAAACGGCCGCAAATAACAGACAATTACGCCACGTCTGACAAAAATTTAAGGGTAATTCGGAAAATTGTGTATCGCTGAGTAAACTTTTTTCATTAAATAGTTTTACTACTGAAGAAATGGTGTTTACTGGCAATGCAAGTATTAACCTTGCTAATAAAAGTGTCTAGGCTATTTAATGTGGACCTTGGGAAGACGTACTCAGGATCTTGTGTAAAGCGGACGAATTAAGAAGCTTATGCCGGAAGTTATATCATGCCATTCATCTTTTAGGAAACCTCAGCTTATGTATGTAAATCTTGTCTAGAATACATATATCACGCCTATTATCCCTTGCGGGGTAGGCAGAGCGTAAACGGCCGCAAAAACGGACATTTACGCCACATCTGACATATATTTGAGGGCCATTCGGAAAATTGTGTATCGCCATAGTGATAGGTTGTCAGCCCATCGCCTAAAATTGCAATACACACCCTCAAGTCCCTCAGTAGCCTCTTAAAACTTCCACGGAAAAGAAATGAGGTGATGCTATTCTAAGCCGGCATCACACGGCAATTGTCTAGAATCATAGTGAATATTTACTCTAAAGAGGGTATTTTTCTGTTAACATATTATGTACTTTTTTTTATGGAAAGATTTTTGCCGTGTGATTTCGGCTTGGATAAGCATCATCCAATTTCTTTCCCATGGGTGTCGTAAGAGGCGACTAAGGGACTCAAAGGTTACATGTGGATTGCAATTTAGCATTGCAGATAAATACACATTTATCTGAATGTCCGTCTTTTTATGGTTGTTTATGCTCTTCTTACTCCGTAAGTAATATGTATGATTTTTAATATTAGGTCCTTACATATGAAATTGGCGTTTTGAATGGGAGGAACAAAAAGTCGATTTTTTTTTAAAATAGTATATCTATTTAATCAAAGTATGAGCCATTGTAATCTATGCACTTTTGCCATCTCATAGGTAGTTCATTGATCCCTTTACTAAAAAAACCATTCGGACGGGAATCAATAAAATCTTTGAAGGCGATTTGGACTGCCCCATCTGAGTTGAATTTTTTCCCTTGCAAGAAGTTATCAAAATTTCGAAAAAAATGGTAATCTGTTGGAGCAAGGTCCGGGGAGTACGGTGGATGCCTTAGACATTCCAATTGAAGCTCTTCTAATTTGCTAGCCGTCTGTTGTGCAGTGTGTGGTCTAGCGTTGTCGTGAAGCAACAGTGGCGTAGAGCGATTGACCAACCTCGGTTGTTTACTGCAGCTAGCTTTTCCATCATGGTTTGCAATTGGTGACAATAGACATCTGCCGTAATCGTCTGGCAAGATTTGAGAAAACTGTAATGAACGACACCGGCGCTAGTCCACCAAACGCTTACAAGTAACTTTTTATTGGTCAATTTTCACTTGGAGCAGGCTTTGGCTGGCTTGCCAGGGTCCAGCCATTGCGATGAGCGCTTCCGATTATCGTAGAAAATCCACTTTTCATCACAGGTAATGATTCGATTTAAAATCCCTTCGTTATTGTGCCGATCAAGTAATGTAACGCAGCAGTTGACGCGCGTTTGCCGGTTTGCTTCACTCAATTCGTGAGGAACCCACCTTTCAAGTTTTTTAATCTTTCCAATTTGCTTCAAGTGGATTAAAACAGTTTTATCACTAACACCGAAGCCTGCAGCTAATTCGGACGTGGTTTGCGATGGATCCGCTTCCACAATAGCCTTCAATTCTTCATTATCAACTTGGGTCTCCGGCCGTCCACGGGGCTTGTTTTGCAGGTCGAAATTTCCAGAACGAAAACGTTGGAACCAAAAACGCACTGTGTTTTCTTTTGCGACACAACCGCCATACACATCATTAACCCTTCGAGCCGTTTCCGCAGCACTGGTGCCACGGTGGAACTCGTACTCGTAAATAACGCGATATTTCAAATTTTCTTTTTTGTAAATTGAGCGATGCAAACAGAAAAAAGATAAGTAAAAAAACAAATGAATGACGGTTTACGAAACACGACTACATGTGGAAATAGCTGTATAAATTTGAATAGCAACCTAATATTAGGTCCTTACATATGAAATTGTCGTTTTGTCGTACTGGCCACTTTGATCACAAATTTCTCCTATTTGGTTAGGAATTCGAAATTCAAATTCATACAGCTATTTTGACATGTAGTTGTGTTTCGTAAACCGTCATTCATTTGTTTTTTTACTTATCTTTTTTCTGTTTGCATCGCTCAATTTACAAAATGGAAAATTTGAAATATCGCGTTATTTACGAGTACGAGTTCCACCGTGGCACCAGTGCTGCGGAAACGGCTCGAAGGGTTAATGATGTGTATGGCGGTTGTGTCGCAAAAGAAAACACAGTGCGTTTTTGGTTCCAACGTTTTTGTTCTGGAAATTTCGACCTGCAAAACAAGCCCCGTGGACGGGTGGAGACCCAAGTTGATAATGAAGAATTGAAGGCTATTGTGGAAGCGGGTCCATCGCAAACCACGTCCGAATTAGCTGCAGGCTTCGGTGTTAGTGATAAAACTGTTTTAATCCACTTGAAGCAAATTGGAAAGATTAAAAAACTTGAAAGGTGGGTTCCTCACGAATTGAGTGAAGCAAACCGGCAAACGCGCGTCAACTGCTGCGTTACATTACTTGATCGGCACAATAACGAAGGGATTTTAAATCGAATCATTACCTGTGATGAAAAGTGGATTCTTTACGATAATCGGAAGCGCTCATCGCAATGGCTGGACCCTGGCAAGCCAGCCAAAGCCTACTCCAAGCGAAAATTGACCAATAAAAAGTTACTTGTAAGCGTTTGGTGGACTAGCGCCGGTGTCGTTCATTACAGTTTTCTCAAATCTGGCCAGACGATTACGGCAGATGTCTACTGTCAGCAATTGCAAACCATGATGGAAAAGCTAGCTGCTAAACAACCGAGGTTGGTCAATCGCTCTACGCCACTGTTGCTTCACGACAACGCTAGACCACACACTGCACAACAGACGGCTAGCAAATTAGAAGAGCTTCAATTGGAATGTCTAAGGCATCCACCGTACTCCCCGGACCTTGCTCCAACAGATTACCATTTTTTTAGAAATTTGGATAACTTCTTGCAAGGGAAAAAATTCAACTCAGATGGGGCAGTCTAAATCGCCTTCAAAGATTTTATTGATTCCCGTCCGAATGGTTTTTTTAGTAAAGGGATCAATGAACTACCTATGAGATGGCAAAAGTGCATAGATTACAATGGCTCATACTTTGATTAAATAAATATACTATATTAAAAAAAATCGACTTTTTGTTCCTCCCATACAAAACGCCAATTTCATATGTAAGGACCTAATATTAACGGTTATCTAGGAGAACTAAAATTCTTGGATAAAAAAGTGAAAATTCAATTTAAAAGTTTAACAAATAGTTTACGAAAGATCTGGCGAAACGTTTACAACTTTTAATAGCAATTCAAACCTGTTCTCAAGTTTTATTTGAATTTGATATAACTGGTAAGAGTAAGTCTAAAAATAACCTAGTTGATTCAATCTTCTTCTTTTTTTCTTGTAAGACACCGAGTCGTCCAACGACCCGATGAAACCTGGTGTCAGAGTTATTCAAGTTGATTCATTATATTTATATTTTTATAAGTATCAAGATAAAATCAACCAATTTCACTGGCAAATAACCTGCCATTTTATAGAGTACCTATTTGGACATTTATAACAGCTCTAATGGTGTAGTGACCTCAAGATTACATTTGTTTTACGTTGCGAATGTTAAGGGTATCCCGAACGGTAGTAGCGCCGCCGTCAACTAAAAAATTGCAAACGCGATGAAAATATATATACTTTTGTCATATAGAAATATAGTTACTGACACATTGAAATGAAAATGGTCACTTCTAGCACTTTTGCTATCTGTTGAACATTGAGCGAGCATCTTTCAATCTGACAAAATTTACTTTTTTTATCGAGTTGAGGGCTCCACCTTCATCCCTGGCTCCCGCCTCTTAAGGCACGATCTAGCGATTAATCACGTGAACGCCCCATAAACACTAAGGGTCCAAAAAAGTAAGTTTTCTTAACAGCTAATAAACACAGCGTGACCTGATATACAGCTAATGTTTTAACACTCTGATTGCCCAAGAAGTGCCTCTCATGGGCATAAGAAAAACGTTAATTTACGCTTACAATAATTAGGATCAGTTCATATTTTTAAAATAATTTGAAATATTATAAAAACTCATTATATTATTCCAAAAACGTTTCGCTTAGTTTGCCGACCGACTACCTGCCAATGCCAACTCTACGTCGCGTTTCAAGAAACACATTGTGGGCACTAGTTTTATTTATTTATAGATAGATGAACACTTTATTGCTTACAACATACACAACAGAAACAAAACAATACAGAAAACTTAAGACTAAAAGTAAGCAAAGGCGGCCTTATCGCTTGCAGCGATCTCTTCCAGGCAACCTTTAAATATAAATATAGACAAAAAAAGAATTATTTGCAAGTAGTTAGTTAGTTTTTATTTATTTTATTTATTTATTTATTTACCACAAATATATAGTTTTAACAGGCATGCACTCCCAAGGTAACTATATACGCACATATTTAAAACTAGTATTATGCACAAATGAAGTTACTTACGGAAACGTTTTGCTTTTAATGGGGTCTGTTTTTATTTTTAATTGGTCTACCGCCATATCTTATAACACACACATATCACTACTATAATCCCTTGCGGGGTAGGCAGAGCGTAAACGGCCGCAAAAACCAGGCACTTACGCCACGTCTGACAAACATTTCAGGGTCATTCGGAAAACTGTGTATAGTGTATACACAGTTTTTACACAGCCCGAAATGTGAAGTATAGTGACAGGTTGTCAGCCCATCGCCTAAAATTGCAATACACGTTAGTCGACTCTTACGACTCCCATGGGAAAGAAAGGAGTGATGCTATTCGTAGCCGGCATCAAACGGCGTATCTTCTATAAGTAATATAAAATGTTTTATGATTGCTACCCTTGCCCGCTTGGCACGCGACTGTATATCACGCACCGACTCCATTTGTAGTTCATGTTGATTTCTTTGATCGTCGAATATTGATAAAATATTAACTAAATCTTTTTTTTCACCCGACTGCCTCTGAAGGAGGGTAATGTTTTTCGAGAGTACATTTGTATGTATGTAATAACTTTATTGTAGAAAACAAATTTACAATAACAGTTAAGGATGGAATTAAACAAGAGGCACAAAGGGCTCTCTTCCAGTCAACCTTTGAGAAACTCAGAGGATATGTAATTTGTGTATATGTGGACAAGTAAACTCTTTTTCACGGGCTACAGTCCAAATGGCTAGCCGAATGATGATGTGTCGTTACGATTCGTCTAAGCATCGCGAGTGACACTGGCTATATCAAAAAATCATAAATTTTTAAATGGTGGATGTTAAACGATTTAATACAACTTTGAAATTTCTTTTAACAAGCCGCAGTCGCGTTTTTGTTCATTAATGATTTGTTATGACTAAAGTAAATCCAGTTCACTGTAATTGCAACACCTTGCATTAAGCTCGCTAAACCGACTGCCAAGCGTGTTGAGTCTGGCGTTACTCTCCCAATTGGGGAGGCCCATGTCCGGCAGTAACTACATAAAATTTACTATATACTAAGTTATAGAAGCATCTGGCTCTTTTTAATAAATAAATTAAATATATAACTTTTTAAGCACTCGCGATCACTTTCTCTCATTTAAGTATTAGACCGGGTCTATCGCGATAGTATTTAGGTAAATATTAGTAATTTACCTGTGTCCCGACGCAACCCGCGACCACAATACATGAAACTGTATTGAAACGTCGGGACACAGGTAAATTACTAATATTTACCTAAATACTATCGCGATAGACCCGGTCTAATACTTAAAATGAGTAAATTAACTATGTTTATTTCTTCAACATGCACCATGTACGTACAACATACAACCCCAAAGTATTAAGCTAGAACTTTGTTTAAAAGACAGCAAGTAGGTATTGCACAACCATAAATGTGCCTGGTCCCCAATCTAGGATTGCCTGTTCTATGGGTAACCAGGTCTTTCATCCACTACGCACTCACACAATGTTCCCGAAAACACTTATATATGTTTATTTACGAACTTTAAGTATACGTTTATAACAACTTATAGATTAGACCCTAAATTCTGAATTTAGATTTAACCACTGTCTTCGAAACTGCTGTAAATTTCGAGCTCTGGCTTTGAACAACATCTAGATTTTACAAGTAAACTGAAATTGTTGTATTAATCTTAAATGTTATTATAGTTTCTAATCCTATCATTATTGTAAATCGTGGGTTATTTCGTTTACAGATTTTGGTGGAATGAGGGTGTGTATTGCAATTTTAGGCGATGAGCTGACAACCTTTCACAATTGCGATACACAATTTTCCGAATGACCCAGAAATGATAGTCAGACCTGGCGTAAATGTCCGTTTTTGCGGCCTTTTATGCTAAGAGAGAAAAGGCGTGACTAGTTGTGTGTGTGTGTGTATAAAATATAGTTGGTTCCTTTGATAGCGTCATTTACTTTTTGCGTGCATTTATAAATCCTATATCAATTAAGGTAGGTAGACAAATTCAATTTATCAGGATTTCAGAATGATAAGAAAATAATTTGCACCTGTTTAAAATTCCATTCAGCAACGATAATACGTAGACAGTCAATTTAGATAAAAAAATGTAATATTACGTCTACGTGCAAAACCGATTCAATTTAAGCCCGAAATGTGAAGCTTACAATAGATATTAAATACAAAATTCAGTATTATTCGGTGTTGTGAAATGAATATTAAAGAAGGCTTTAAAAATCTTTTTTGCATAAATTGTCATTACTTAGTGATAACAATGTACGGTTGTCCATAGAGAAACAAATTATTTACTTTAATTGATGGTGTTGAACCAAGAATTATTTAAGCTTTTGCTACAATACCATTTATAAAGTAATTTATCACGCGAATTGCGAGTCCTTTCACGTAAATGACAGTATATAAAAATAACAAAATGTTTTTATTTTATGTGACTGACCTTTTCCACGGAGAGAGCCAAAGTTTTTGCACCGTGACGATTTTACAGCTGTAATTTCTTCGAATATCAAACTTGAGGTAAAGGCCCAATGGCGCCCCTTAACAGCTATGCCTATCCCGTAAGGAATATAGGCGTGAGATATGTATTTATGCAAAATTTATTGTAGGTTGTAATTGAGCAGTTAATTTAAATGATGTATTAGTATTTTATTAATGAATATAGTATTATAAAAAAATGACGTACATATATTAGCTTAATGAAGAGTTTTGCATGCATTCACTTATGTACTTTTACGTTCATGTTTTGTAATTTTCGTTTATTCTCGTCATTACATCGCATAAAAATGGATAATTCATCATCATTATCATATCAGACTAAATCTACCCACTGCTGAGTATAGGCCTCTTCTTTTTCTCGCCATCTGCGCCGGTCCTGTGCCTCCCGCATCCACTGTTTGCCAGCAATGGTCGCTAGGTCGTCCGTCCATCTAGCGGGTGGTCTGCCTTCTGGACGTTTAGTTGTTCTCGGCCGCTGAATGAATAAAAATTTGGGTTAACCGAAAAATTCGTAAAGGTTGACTTGTACGAATTATTTGCATAACAGTCTAAAAAACAAAATATCGACTTATTTCAGACGTCGACCTCCTTTCTTGGAGAAAATTGTTTACCTCCAATGACTGGTTCACTCCTAGAAGTATTCAGCATTTTTTTTAATTTATGGCAATTTCATCATCAGCCCACATCCACCCACTGCATAGTCCTCTTCTCTATTGCACCAATCTTCACGTTCCTGTGCTAAACTCATCCATAGAGATCCCGTCGACTTGGTGATACGAGTATCATTGGACCACTGGACCGATGGTCTGAACGCTGACCTTTTTACTCCTCTTGGCCACCACTCTGTGACTGCTTTTGTCCACCGTCCATCAAGCCTCCTGGCTACGTGTTCTACCTGTACCTTCCTACCTACCTTCTGAAAATTGATTCCTGTTTAGATCCTTTATAAACTAAATAATATACAAATCACAGGCTTGAAGTATGAAGTTCGGAGCGCAAAGGCCGAGGCTTGTACAAGTTTTAATGAACTGTCACTCTGTCACCCGCTCGCGCATCTACTTACAATTTAAATCACTACATAGTATAAAATAAAGTCGCTTCCCGTTTGGTGTCTCCTTATATCTTTAGAATTACCCAACGGATTTTGATGCGGTTTTTTTTATTAGATAGAGTAACTTGAGAGGAAGGTTTATGAGAATAAATTATTCCGGGAAATTGTCACATTCCCATGGGAAAACGGGTATCCCAACTGGTAGTAAACTTTTGACCCCCTTTTGACACCTTTAAGGATTAAAATTTAAAAAATGCTGAAACACGTATTTAATTATTTTAAGTTATGAGTCTAATTAGAAATTTTGAAACAGATCGCACTTAAGATAAAAAACTTTCATACAAACTTTTAACCCCCTTCTCACCCATTAAAGGGTTAAAATTTAAAAATGCTGAAACACGTGCTTAATTATTTTAAGTTATTAGTCTAATCACAAATTTTGAAACAGATCACATTCATTTAAAAAAACGAACTTTCACACAAATTTTTAACCCCCTTTTGACCATATTAAGGGTTTAAATTTCAAATATGCTGAAACACGTGTTTAATTATTTGAAGTTATAAGTCTAATCACTAATTTTGAAACGGATCACCTTAAGACAACGAACTTTCATACAAACTTTTAACCCCCTTTTCATCCTTTGTTGGATTAAAAAAAAGAGTGATTCATGAGGAAGGTTTGTATGTATGATTTAAGTCGGGAGAAGGTCTGTTTCCCGTGGGAAATCAGTTAGCAGCGGGTGAAACCGCTGGACGGGCCGCTAGTTTTTAATACTTTTAAGACAAATTTTAGTTGTTAAAATATGTCAAGGAGTGATATCGCACCTACCTTTGCATTTCGGTTGGTTTGCATGCTTCTATGCATTTACGCCTCGTCTGACCAAACATTTCGGGGTCATTCGGAAAATTGTGTAGCATCATAGTGACAGCCTGTTAGCCCGTTGCCTTAAATTGCAAAACACAGTAATGTAATCCTGGAGTCCCTAATGCGCGTCTTACGATTCCCACTGTAATGGAATGGGGTGTAGCTGTTCTAAGCCGGCATCACGCGGCAAACATGTTTTATATGTTAAATAAAGCTTATAAATAAAAGTAATTATAAATATTTTTTTGTCTTGTTTCAGGTAAGCCTCCAAACAAACCACAATTACCACCGTATGAGTAACAAAATATTCTTTCAAGGAAGAAGTAAAGGTATTTGTTTCCACGTAGTGAATACCAACCAGTAAGTAGATGAACCACTACCACCCACGCAGATTCATTTTTAATTTGATAAAATATCATTAAAAGAGAAAGATATTCTTTGTCTGCATCAAAATTAGAAGTAAAATACATCCTCTTTAGTTAAACCGAGTTAAAATTCTCTTTTTATACAATTTTACACACAAAGCTAACGCGACTTTGAGTTCTGAAAGCAATTTTTGAATGTAATCCTTTTTTAATCCGCCGTAAAAGAGGAGTTTGCAAACATACAGGGCTTATTTACGAAGGCGAAAATGTGTTATTATGATGATTACGAATAATTGAACTTGTCAAAGGATGAAAAAAATAAGAAACGATATATAAAGTTGCACAGTAATAGTATTAAGTACCTCATAGCATTAGCATGATTTGACAGCTGTCAAACTGGACTTTTGAAACTGGTCCTACTGTAGCTTGGACTGTGTGCTACAGAATCGTGCCCAATAAATATGCAATACCGATTGCGAGTATGCAAGCGAAGTATTGGCAATTCCAGCTTGTACATACGGCGTAGCAAACAGCTACGAGCCGCTACGGCATAGCTTACGCCTACGAATGCAGTTATATTTTTAGAATGCTAGTTCGTTCGAAGATTGTGCATATTCTCACAAAAAAAAACTTGTTAAAAGTTTAATCTGCTGTAAACACTTGCTAACAAATAAAAATATTGATTTTACTATTAGGTATTTTTAAATTAGGTAATTACTGTTAGGTGGAGTAAACTTTAAGTAATTTTAGTGTCCGTAACTGCTCCCCGTTACCAAAAGTAACGGAGCTAGAATAGTCAACTACGCATCTTGGCTTTTGTGTTCCGGTAGTTTCATATACAGTTATATCTGTAGCTATTTAAGGAAAATCCAAAAGGAATCACTTTTTTGGTGGTGTTGAGTTGCATTCTAAAGTGATCGGAAAGCGCAGCGTGGGATCGTGGGCTTCCGGGAAGTGGGCAGATAACTGTGAGAGACCTAGATCTAGCAGTGGACGTCTCAAGGCTGTTAATGATGTTGATGATGAAGAGTATACAGGGTGTAAAGGGACAGAGCTCCGAATACTGATAGGGTGCATGCGGACAATTAACCTGAACCACTTTTTCAATGGAGGCTATGTTGGTAAATGCAAAAATTCGACCTCCCATTAATTACGATAAGCTCAGCCTTTACTATGAAAGTAAACAAGCATGATAAATTTAAAACATGACTGCTTTCTGAGATAAAGCCTAGCCTATGACACTCGGGATGATGTTAGGATTCTTCTCATACAATTCCCATTCGAATCTGTTCAGTAATTAACGAGTTTCAGTCCTTTAAATAATCGCACATTTATACATACATACATGAACTGTAAAAACAATACACTCCTTTTTTGGCTAGGCAGTCGTGATGTAAAAATACATGTTGACGTATCCTGAAATATATTTCTAGGGCAAAGTGTTTCAGTTTCATGGCCTGCATGCACCCTATCAGGATTCGGAGGGCTGTCCCTTGCACTCCATATAACTAACTTAACTAACTTACAATTTTTGTTTTGAACCCTGCACATTGCATATCTATCAAAATTCATGTCCCACCCTGATAGGTTATGCAAAAGCCTCATTGTTCTCACACAAGGCTTTGTTTAAGTCTTGTGTTTGAGTTAAAACGACAATATGTGATCCACAATGGCGTCGGGCTGTGTGTCTTCCAGATACGACGCTTAGGGGCACTGGAGGTTGTTATAATGGAATATTTGCTATATAGTTTACTTTGAACATTACTTATTCGTAGCAAGAAGGGAAACTAACCCTTAGGAGGCATGTCGCCCGCAAAATTTATGGGCCGTGGGCGAGTTGACTTTTCTTTAAAAAATTGACAATAAGAATAAGAATAATTTATTTATAAGCTTAATGTCAGTATTTACATATAAAGTAAATATACTTCGAAGTACTTAAATATTACAATTTAGCCTGAACTAGGATTACCCTGTATCTCAGGCAAACAAGGTCATATTTATTTCCTACAATATACCTTTTTTTTATAAATTATATAAAATACCTAAAATATTTACATTATCTAGATGAGTACAGTTAAAATATTAATACTTATCAAGTAGGTGTGTGAATTTTTTACTAATAGCTGCTGTTACAGGGTCTAAGAAAAAACCGTCAATAATTTCTCTGTTTCCTTATACGACAACAACTGTAAGTGCATGGTTATTTGGACTGAATACTTTTTTTTTTAATTGGGTCAGATGACAACAAATAAAACTTATAGTGGTCATTTGGTCCAAAAATTATTAAAACGAAACTAACACAATGAAGCTTAGTTAGTACTAGCGTACATTGAAGATCTTTTCCTGCGACACTTTTTCAAAATGTTGTTATTATTATTTTGAAATTTGTTGTTGAAATTTCTTCCAGCTGACCTACAGAAAGTGAGACTTCTACAAGACAGGCGGATAGGGCGGGCACAAATACGTATAAATAAATGCCAATAAAATGAATCTACATGCAAAAAAACTAAATATATTGAGTTAAATATGTTGTTTTATGCCTTGAACAAAAAACTCAAATATGCTAAGCGAAGTAATCCTGAATCCACACTTAACTGAATAAAGTTCAAATTTTGTGTATTTCTTTTTGATTTTACTTACTTTCACCGCGAACTGTACAAAAAAAAAATATACATGAAAAACGAGTAGGCCGATTGCGAAGTAGTCTATAAGTAGAGAAACTGCAAAATAGGCTACCTTTCTTTTCTTTTTTTTTTTTAGTAATGATGGGTTTGCTCTTGACTCTAGTCTAGGTCATAGGACAGAGACAGAATCTAAGATGGAGCGAGCTCACCCTGAAGAAGCCTGTTCACTCTTACTTTGAAGAGATTAGGGTTGTATGCGTTTGAAAACACAGACGCAGGTAGTGAGTTCCACTCTACCTAGTTTTGGAATACTCTATTAAGTACCAGAAGTAGTCAAAATGCTAAATAAGCTTGTTGAAAAGTAGCGCCCAAGCTCTATATAGATGTACCTTGTACCTACACTAGCAATGTACATTTAAGTTAGCGTACGGAAACAATAGGTAAGTGAATGTGCACCCTGGAGGCCTCCGGGCGGATGTGAGATGAATCATTTATGCGAGTACCGAAGAAAGGTACTGGCGTACACGGGTACAGTTTATTAACACTGTACGGTTTAAGGAAAGTCATTGTACCAGAGACGAAATACTTGGCTGTAAATTTTTCGAGTTTTATGTTATGCCGTGATTCCGTTTAGAATAACATCACCTCATTTCTGTCCCGTGGGAGTCGTAAGAGGCGTCTAATTGTAACTTTAGGCGATGGACTGACGACCTGACACTATGGCGATACACAATTTTCCGAATGACCCTCAAATATTCGTCAGACGTGGCGTAAATATCCGTTCTTTGCAGCCGCTTACGCTCTGTTATATATGTATGTATGTATAACTAGGAAAATAATCAGTGCGCGGCAACAACATTCTCTCACACAAAATGTCGTGACCCTTTCCAACTGCTAGTAACAGACAGAGTAGAAGTGGCGCGACGTTTCTCCAGAACAAATTAAACAATTTCAGAACAAGCAAACAGGAGTTGGCAGCTGTGATACTCTCGGAAACTACTCAACAATATTCTCTAATCTCCACACTTGTAGCTGGACATCGCACTTGCGACGCAATTTTATAAGGAGGCAGACATTTTATAAGTACACTGGCGGCCCGCCCAGCGGTTTTACCCGCTGCTAACCGTTTTCTCGCGGTAAAAAGACTTTTCCCGGCATGAATTATACTTAAAAACCTTCCTCTTGGATCATTCTATCTAGTAAAGAATAACGCATCAAAATCCGTTGCGTGCTTTTAAAGATCTTAGCATACATAGGCAACGACTTCATTTTATACTATGAAGTGATTTGTTTTTCTTCAATTAGTTTTATAGAGACTATGCTTGTTTGCCCGAGGCTCCCTGAGTCCTGCACGCACGAAAACCTCAATGAGGCCAACCCAATAGCGACAGCTATTACAAAGCATTGGCAATCGCTGCTTTAATTTAATTGTACAATTTGCATTTGGCGTATCCTACCTATATGATAAGAAGAGAGAGAAGATTTTCTTACGCTTCCACCCCGTGTCGTGTAGGACACCGAATCGGCGAACGACCCGATGCACCCTGGGAACAGTTTTTCAAAACACTAGGTTGCTAGTGTATGCTAGTATGCAGCAGGTTTTATGGTTAGCTCGCAATTTTATTGTATTTCGTGAAACTTTAATCAAAAAACATACACATACATACTCATATCATACCTTACGGGGAGGCAGAGTGTTAACAGCCGTAAAATACGGTCGCTATCACCACGTCTCACAAATATTTGAAGGCCGTTTCAGTAATATCGTGAGTCACTTTAGTGACAGGTTGTCAGCCTGTCGCCTAAAATTATAATACACAATATGAAACCAAATAATAATGATTATAAAACTCGGACTCACTGACTGCAATTAGTTTAAGATAATTTGGGACTAAACCCTCTTGTCCCTTAGTTGCCTCTTACGACACCCGTGGGTATGAAATGGGGTGATGCTATTCTAAGCCGGCATCACACGGCTTACTCATAATAATACTACTATAAAGGGTGCTTCATTTTTTAAATAACCCACAATTGCAGAGCAACCAACTGAATTAAAAAATCTCCCAGTGGCGTTAGTTTTTCTACAATTAACCTATGTTTATATAGCCGGTGCGGCGAGGCAGGTGCCTCAGAAGGAATTCGCAATAGCCGTGCCCTCATTACGCGGCGCGCACTGCAGGGATGTCGGGGCAAATTGTCTGCAAATAAAAAACTACATTCAGAATTAACTTTTTTTTAAATAAGATTATATGTAGCTACTTTCACGGGTAGGATGGTTAGTTATGCAGCTAGTTATAGGCAAAAGTTTGCCTGTTACTTCGCGTTAAGCTGTGTGAGTTGGAGAGGACATTGCGATTGTACCCTGCCTATCCTAGGATCTATTATGAAGCAATAAAAAAATACTAGTCGATATTGCGTTGGCCGCGTTTTTTTTTCTTATACTACCAGGTTTGCGACAACGGTGACACCTAGGTAACTAGTTTTTTTTTATAAATACCATATTTGCCATATAAGATCATTGATATTAACCTACTGAAAATCATTCTATCTATATACATACACACCAATATCACGCTTAGATCCCTTGCAGGGTAGGCAGAGCGTAAACGTCCGTTAAAAACGAACATTTACGCCACGTAACAAACATTTTGAGAGTCTCATTCGGAAAACTGTGTATCGCCATATAGGCAGGTTGTTAGCCCATCGTCTAAAATTGCAATAACCTCGAGTTCCTTAATCACTTCTTACGACAACCACATGAAAGAAATCGGGTGATGATATTCTAAGTCGTCATCACACAGCAATATAAATATAGTACTATTTTATTCATTTTACAATTCTTAAATGTATCCAGTAGCCTTTGTTTTTGCATTCTTTTATATCCTGAAACAAAGTGTCCTTTTACACATTCTACAGCTAGACTCATATGGTTTAAACTACCCCATTCACTCTTATCTTATAAGATTGTTTTTACGATTCCAAGTGTAATGCTGTCAGCCCTGTTTGGAGCGACACTCAAAGGCTGCATTCAACTCGGGTGTTTCAGCATTCTTTAAAATACAATGCTGCTTTATTTTAGTTTTGTGGTGTGATAAGGGATGTTGTGCCTAGAAGTCCACCCAGATCAACTACGGCCAATGTGGCGCAGTGGTAGTGCGACTGCCTGAGACGCAAGGGATGGTCATGAATCGATACCTAAAATTGCAACAAACACAAAGGCTGACCAAAACATAACGGGACCGTAAAGTTTGGTCTGACCCCCTCCCTCCTTACTCCAAATTTACGTTACGTCATTTTTCGACGACCCCACAGCCCAGAGTAGAATCTAAAAACTGCGTTTATAGGAGCGTTCGTCAACTCGGTGTCTTATATGGCAGAAGATCGTTTATTAAATAGATAAAACTTGAACGTGAAATTCTAATATTTGTCCCAAAAGATTTAGATTTAGGGAGGAGGAGGCTCTAAAAACAGCGAAGACAAAATTTAGATTTTGTCAGCACTAGCTGGCTTTTGCCTTTTTTATTTTGTTTTAAATCTATTTGTATTATTATCTGTCTGTGCTGTGTTAAATTTAAATTTAATATATTACATGAACAGCATTGGATATAAATCTGTTGAAAGCTCACCATTGAGACCGGGATGTCGGCCAAACATCTCGGAATTTTCCATTCGCCGCCATTGCCAGCGGACACTTTCTTTGCACCTCAGGGCAGTATTTGTTTTACTTTGTTTATTGTATCCTGTTGTACACTTGAGTACCCCTCTTGTGCCAGAATTATTTACAATCTTCTTAAAGGCTCTTTTTGACCTCAAACATTTCAAAGTATTTTTCGCAGAGGAAAAAAGTGGCCTTACATCCTTTCAATTGCAACTGATTCAACCATTATGGCAATAAGTCCCTTACTAGATGGTATATAAGCCAGGATTAATTGGGTCGTTAGCCTATTCAATGTTCCATATGACATGATGATGATAAACTTACCATATTACTTTTTTCAACGGAAGTAAGCAGCACAAGTGTTCATAATATAAAGTTTAAAGATCTCCTACTTTATATGATAAACATTACTAGCGGCTTGGCCAGCGGTTTCGCCCACTGCTAACCATTTTCCCATGGGAAGAAGATCTTTTCCCGGCAATATTTATTCATAAATACCTTGCTCTTGAATCATTCTATCTACTAAAAAAAAACGATAAAAATTCGTTGCGTACTTTTCTGTTGCGGTTCATTGTGTACTCTTTCATCGTAATTGCGGGTACTTTGTCAGTATCTCCCTATGTATGCCTAAATCTTTGTTGCGGATAGATTTAAGCATACATAGGGAGATACTGACACAGGAAGCAACTTCATTTTATACTATTTAGTGATACTTATCTACTTTTATTTTGCTCTCAAATCTAAACAAAGTACCCGCAATAACGATGAAAGAGTACACAATGAACCGCAACAGACACAAGCGAGGTTTATGACGTGTGTTCGCCGAAGAGAAAGATATAATTAATCAGAGTGTTTCCACTACAATCTTACTTATACCAGAGAGTGAGAAAAGTTTCAGAGATACCTTACGAACACCAGAGTTAAGCCATGAATTACTCGTTGCAATCAGATTTGGGGCGTGGTAAACAAATCATAATCAATAAATACTAAACAATTTAAATTGTATGCAACAAGGTACTGATTTCTTACAGGCAACCTCATGAAATACGTAAACACGCTAGTAAGATCTCTTACAATTGACTAGCAGCCCGACTATTAGTTTTACCTGCTAATAACCGTTTCCCCGCGGCAATTAGATCATTTCCCCGGCAATTTTTATACATGTTAACATTAAAATCCGTAGCATATTTAAAAGATCTAAGCCTACAATTTCTGTTTACCCTCTTGTTGGCCGGTATAGAATGCCGCATGGCATTAGGCCCGTCTTTTGTACTATGTGCCATAAAGTATCAAAATAAAATAAATAAATACAACGGGACACCGAAACACAGGATGCGACTTTATTTTATACTACGAGTATCTTGTGATTTCTGTTGTATTTTGTATTTCTGTGTATTCAGTTGTGTTTTAACGCGTGAATAATCAGATTGCGACGAATTTCTTGGCTTCAATTCGTCTGCTCGTAGGGTTCCCTTTGAAACTTTCCTTGCTCAGAGACGTAAACGTAATTGTCTACTTTGTTGTACAGAGTTGCTGTAAAATGCATCGAGGGTAGTTCTAGTAGGTACTATTTGTCTAGTACATAACACATTATGGTTATTTAAACGAGTCTTATCGCCATAGAGAAAAATTGATAATTGAAATAACTGAATAAGAGAAAGAGATATTAAGAATTTTTGTATAGAACTGTTAGGTTCTTTACGCTGCTAAATTTTGTTCCGGAAAATTTAAAATCATAATATAGGATGCAATCGCGGTAATTGCATTGGCAATATTCTTTATTCCCATTTTTTTTTTGTTTGCTGTGAGATAGTGGCGTAGAAAAATTTCACCTCATTCATTTATATCATCGTACGATAACATCAAGGGATTCGAGAACTATCTTGTGTTTTACAATTTTAGATGATGGGCTGTCACAATAGAAAAACATTTTTGAAAAATAACGACGATTGACGAGACGCTCAACCTACCCAGCAAATCATCAAGTTGTAATGAATATGTATATGTGTGTGTTTGAAAATAACAAGCGAGACTTAGGCTGCCCGCACACGTCCGATAATCGGTGACCGATTTTTTGTAGGAGTAAAATGGAACGTATTGATTGCAATGGTGTAACGCCCACATGCTACAAATAGTCGGTCAGAAATAAAATCGGTGCATCCCGACCGATCCGATTGTCGGTGAAAAATGGAACACTCGGAAATGTATGCGTTAACGCACACTACTCACCGACAGTCGGCCGTCCATGACGTGCTACTCCCTTGAAACCAACAGACAAAGTGACGGACGTGTGCTTTGAGTCGGCCACAAAATCGGTCTTAAGAATCGGAGAAAAATCTGCCCGATTATCGGTCCTATAAAAAGTCGGACGTGTGCGGGCAGCCTTATCAGTGGAACAAACGGCAGGTAAAAGAAGTTTAAAGGTCAGCGCACACCGACGCGAGGTGAGCCTGAAGCTTAAGCCAGTCTCGCTGGTTTCGTAACCCACCCGCATTTACATTGTCACGGCTTTATTTAATGACACGTGATCGATGTTTGTTTATTGTTTTATTACTCTTTGGAAGTAGTATTGTTAAGATCTCGATTAGTTATTTCTTCATCAAATTAAATTCCATTCAATTCAATTATTAAGTCAACTTTATTGCTATCAGTTACAACCAATCGCAATTAGTTTATAATTGCTGATTGTACAGTCAAGCTCAGACTGAGTTAGACAGTTCGGACTTTGGACCGTTCTTTTGCCGCGCGCCTATGACTTACATTGGCGGTTCCACTGTCTAACCGGTCGTGAGCTTGACTTTACCTGTTTTAAAAAGTGGCCGTTTTAGATAGGTGTGGGTCTTTCCACTACCTCCAAATTTTACTTCAGTTTTTGTTATTTATTTATTTAACTTTATGCACAAAAATTAACACGGCAGTCTATACCTGAGGGCATGTGGAAAGGGTCAAGGCAGGAACATTAAGCAAAAAAAAGTAATCGTAGCATTGAAAGAAAGAACTAAGAAGTTTCTGGTATTTTAAAATTTTTATAATTATTTTTTATATCACTGGTGGGTACCATTGCAAAGTGTAAAACAAATTTGCTGGTTATACGTTAATCTGATACCTATACTGGTGAAATTTGTTGTAGTTACCGATGGCGAAAACTCAAGACGGAACTCTATAAGGAACAAATCACCAAATTTTTTTTTACCTCCTATACAAAATTGCCGATCAGCTGATTTGGGTTACTATGAAGGCTCAAAATATTTTTGTCATTCTACCTATGATGTTCCTTGAAAAAAGTTGTTCCTTATCAACACCCTGTCGTCTGTTTTCAGTAACAGTCACTAGTAAAATTTCACCCGATATAGTAGAGCAAAATTCAATGTTTAGGTACTTTTTTATTATTATTAAAGTATGTGCATTGTTTGTAATTAGGTCGGTCTTGCAGTCTTAATTTTCAAAATGACCTATTTGTCTGTCAGTAAGTAAGTTGAATAATTAATATTAAAATCAAACCCCTTAAGAAGCCAGTAGCGAACGTGTTTAAACTAATTTAAACTGTTGCGTTTAAGCTGTTCCGTGTCGAAATCTGCCAACTGTTTGCTCTGTCACGCGCCCATTAGATGAACAAACTGACGAACTGTGCGCCAAAGGTTATTTACTTATATTATGTCACGTTCACACTGACAGGCTGTGTGATGCCGGCTTCGAATAGCATCTTTCTTTCCCGTGGGAATCGAAGGTGGAGACTTAAGGGCTCGAGGGTGTGTATTGCAGATTTAGGTGATGGGCTGACTACTTGTCACTATGGCAGTACACAATTTTTCAATGACCTACAAATGTTTTTCAAACGTGTCGTAAATGTCCGTTTTTTGCGGTCGTTTGCGCTCTGTGTGTGTGATTTGTGTGTGTGTGTGTTCACACTGTGCTTATATGGGCAGGAAAATAGTAAGGGAAGTGACGCCCGTAAACAGGTTACTCGCGCTGCTACTCGTCATGCCCTGTCAATTTCCGTGCTCCCGCGAGTGTAGGCTTTTCGTGCGCGAGTCAAAGGAACGGCCGCACGAGTGCGAGTGGAATGTATTGCTATCTCCCTAAATCGTATTGCTGCGAGAAGAGTATGACGGCAGCGTGTGAACACTAACTCGCATTAATACATCCACAAAATTATTTCAGGAAATATTCGCAGCAGCGGTAGGAGTAGGAGCATAGTGTGAACGTAACATTAGCTACACGAGGTTATTGAGGTGATGACGGATTGGTTTATTCTGTGGCAGAGGTTTGTTATGAACTTAGCAGAATTGCTTATGATAAAACCAAACCGAGAATCGTGCTAGTGTGTCCAGCAATGACCTAATATAGGCAAATGTTTTTTGTAACAGGAAAGTTACTTTGACTGTACCGTAGGTACCCACAGTATATAATTTTGTTCATATTTTATATCGCCATAGTGACAGTTTGTCAGCCCATTGCCTAAAACTGCAATACACATGTAACCCTCGAGTCCCTTAGTCGTCTACTCGACTTTAACTTAAAGAAAGAAAAACTCGAGATGAACTTTATTCAATGTAGGATAGTACTATCACTTATTGACGCCATGATCCGACATTGTAAAAAAAGCAAATTGTATAACATTACTTTCTTCTTTTTGTAACAATTTTGTATTGTCTCGATAGAAAACTGGCTCAAGTGGGATAAAAAAATAAAAATAAAGACACTGCCTCGGGGCTACCCAGGTTAATGGGGTGAACCTATTCTACGCCGACATCACATGGCAAACGGCATTATTGAAAGTAATGCACATAAAATTTAATAACGAAACATTTCCAATATTTATTAATACAAGCACTAGTAGAAACGACATCTCATTCCTGTAATCGAATACAGCTGGACAGGTTTACATAATAATATTTTACTAGTGGAAGTTAGTCCGATACGGCTGGCATTATTTGAGGGCATAACTTACAAAAATTCTAGAGTTTATTTTTTGTTATGTGTGTCTGTAAAGCACATAAATGTACTTAGTGTATTTTTTACGCTTGCGTTAAGTTTGGATTTAATGTATGGTAGCTTATTTTTTTAAGTGTCTATATTCAATTCATTTTATTCAAAAAACAGTACAGACAGTGTGCGAATATTCTTAAACTAGCTTTATGAGATTAGTTACTCTAATACTGAAATAAACTATTTTATATCACAATGAGCTATTAGGACATACGCATTAAAATGTCATGAGTTTTTAAATCATTTAAAAATAATCCATCTCGATTTGTAAGTAAAAGGTATAATTAAATTAATATTCTAAAATATTCAGTATTGTCTTTGTGACAGTTTACACAGTGCAAAAACCCAGTTTGTGTCGTTTCTATCCACTACAAACGAAAGTATGTAAGAATATACCTAAAATGACGCAAAATAATAAATTGGGTTCGGCCAATCGTCCAAAAGCCAAAAAAAATTACGTTAATATTTTTGAAACATAAAAAGCTAGCAATACTGGGCTAAGTCGGTCGCGAGCAGAACTACAAAATGGTTATGTTTATTATATTGCAAATGACCCCTGACGTCAGAGTATCGGGGGAATATGACGGTCCAAGTTTTCCAGGGTTATCGGTTATATCGGATATATTTCGTACATACAATGTTGGAATTTCTTTGCAATGTTTCGAAAACTGTGGGAATTGTACCTTACTTTGTATCGGAGGAGAGGGTTTGTATTTTTATAAATATTGCCCAAAATTAAGATATGGTATTTCCTTTCTACCTGCAATGGAGAGAGGAGTGAGACTGTCCATGCACATATGTTTTGGGCTACGTTATATTAGCAAAACCCTATGCTTCTTAGTAGGTGTTGTAACACGTGACTAAGGGGTATTTATTTCTTTTAAATGTATTGTAATCACACAAAAAAAAAAAAACATACAAAAAATGGTATTACAGGTTCTGCTTATTTCTAAAGAAATACATTTAGGCAAGACGCTGCAACTGAAACTGATAATTGTTCTGGCATTAGATATAACGCTATGTATACGAATGGATATAATTCGGTTCTTGCATGGATAATAAATAAATCAATGCGAAGCATGTTTGTTTAAAATTATTATACAAAACCTATTCTCATTCAATGTCATTCAAAATATTCCAAGATATAATTATTAAAACATATACTTACTGAATCATTTTAATAGATCTTATTTCGACGCGATTTCTTTATAATGAATGATAGTGACGTCATAAATATGGTAAACACAAAGTATTGTTTTATAAAGTACCTCATTTGTAGTACGCAAGTATCGAATTGTGCCTGTAAATTTAGGTGTCAGGAAGATGGCAGTAGCATTTCATGTGAATACGTTTTGCACCCCAAAATCCAGGAATTATCTTTTGTGGATATTGTCAAATATGTCGTTAAAGTTAAGTTCACTCGAAACTTTCGATTGTCCTGAGTATTACCTAATTCGTTCACACTCAAACCTACGCTAGCACAACATACATACATATATCACGCGTATATCTCTTGCAGGGTAGGCAGAGCGTAAACAGCCGTAAAAGCAGCTGTTTACGCCGCGTTTGACAAATATTTGAGGCTCACAGTGACTGGCTGTCAGCCAATCGCCTGGAATTACGATACACTTTTAACCCTCGAGTCAATTAGTTGCCACTTACGACACTCACGGGGAAGAAATAGGGTGATGCTATTCTAACCCGACACGGCATCACTAGTACTGCACTGTCAGGTAACAAGACTCTAAACTTCCCGTAATCCGACCTGACCGCATAAGTCGTGATAAATTACACCAACTTCAGCTTCATTTTAATACATTAAAGTTTTCAACTTACGCGCTCGGTAGCTGCTAGCGAGCAAGACTTTATGAGTTTTATCTTCTCTTATTTTCTTGTGGAACACCGAGTCGACGAATGACCCGATGAACTCTGGTATCGGAGTTTTTCAACCGCCTTCTACTAATAGTAGGCCTCTGACATAGTTGTGTAACGACCGCCGTCTAAGTAATCATTATCCCTAATATTATAAATGCGAAAGTAACTCTGTCTGTCTGTCTGTCTGTCTGTCTGCTACGCTTTCACGGCTAAACCGCTGAACCGATCTTCATGAAACTTGGCACAGAGATTGCTAGCATACCGAGAACGGACAAAGGCTACTTTTTATCACCATTCGAGGGTCTGGAGTACAGATGTAGACCACCAGATGTTCCACCAGGAGCCCAGCTAAACTATTAGAGATACAGGCATGGTTCTAAAACAAAAGTTGTTCAGTATGATGGGCCGCTTCTTTTTACAAGGACATTGAGGATCTGGAGTACCTTATGTAGACCACCAGGTGTACCATCAGGAGCCCAGCTAAACTATTAGAGATACAGGCATGGTTCTTAAACAAAAGTTGTTCAGTACGATGGGCCGCTTCTTTTCACAAGGACATTGAGGATCTGGAGTGCCTTATGTAGACCACCAGGTGTACCATCAGGAACCCACCTAAACTATCAGAGATACAGAAATGGTTCCAAAACAAAAGTTGTTCAGTATGATGGGCCGCTTCTTTTCACAAGGCCATTAAGGATCTGGAGTACCTTATGTAGACCACCAGGTGTATCATCAGGAACCCACCTAAACTATTAGAGATACAGAAATGGTTCCAAAACAAAAGTTGTTCAGTATGATGGGCTGCTTCTTTTCACAAGGACATAGAGGATCTAGAGTACATTATGTAGACCACCAGGTGTACCACCAAGAGCCCAGCTAAACTTTTAGAGATACAGGCATGGTTCTAAAACATAAGTTGTTTAGTATGATGGGCTGCTTCTTTTCACAAGGACGTTGAGGATCTGGAGTACCTTATGTAGACCACCAGGTGTACCATCAGGAGCCCACCTAAACTATCAGAGATACAGAAATGGTTCCAAAACAAAAGTTTGTTCAGTATGATGGGCTGCTTCTTTTCACAAGGACAGAGGATCTGGAATACATTATGTAGACCACCAGGTGTACCATCAAGAGCCCAGCTAAACTATTAGAGATATAGGCATGGTTCTATGGCTATAAAATTTTTAGATATAATTAATTAAGGCTCTCTCTCATATTATAATGTTGCTGTGCCCTAACAGGGTGTCATTATACGGGTATATATTGTTCGCACATTGTGTGACATTGTATTACTTACATCTATGTATTCTGATTTATGCAATAAACGTTTGAAATTGAAATTGAAATTAAAACAAAAGTTGTTCAGTATGATGGGCCGCTTCTTTTCACAAGGCCATTAAGGATCTGGAGTACCTTATGTAGACCACCGGGTGTACCATCAGGAGCCCACCTAAACTATAAGAGATACAGAAATGGTTCCAAAACAAAACTTTACAGTATGATGGGAATAAGCTGAGAAAGGATATTGACAACTTTTTACTGAGGATTTTTTTTGTTATCTACTGACTTTGTATTCAATGTTTATAAATATTGATTAATCTCTCTGGGCAGTACACCGGATAGCAAATTTTGAATTGTCCCTTTGACAACAGAAGCAAGCAAGTCATCCTTAAACAGTAGAGATAAGAACTGTTCTAATATCACTGTCATACTTACTATGAATATACATATCTACTTTAGAACCTGTGCCTAAAAAAAGTATCTTAACGCGGACGAAGTCGCGGGTAAAAGCTAGTACAGAATATAAAGAATATTCTAAATTCTCAATTACCTTAAAATGTTTGTCAAACGTGGCGTAGATGTCAGTTTTTTCGGCTGTTTGCGCTCTGCCTACCCCGTAAGGCATATGGGCGTGATATGTGTATGAAGTGTGCAAAATAAAGGGTGTAAAAACTAGTTATTTTCAGGAAAACTTAAGATCCACTCGTCCGAACATTTTTATTACGTACCGGCCAAGATGACGAAATTTTCAGCTGCTAAATAATATGAGCTTAACTTTGTTTTGGAACTTAAAAACATTTACAGTGTTTTTACAAAAAAAGTAAGACGCGCTTTTAGGCAGTGTTTTATTATATTTTCCAATACGATTTCATTAAGAATGTATTTTTGTTAATCGATTTTTATGCTACCTGCACTGAAGAACCCACCACGTTATATTGTCATCTCGTCTGCGATATGTACTCTACTACTAAACTCGTCCGCACGAGTTGTGAAATAAAAGTTTAACATTGTTTGCTCGCCGCGTCGACAGCGTCGGTGAAATTAAAATGTATAAGTAATATAATGGCCAAATATCTTGTGATATAAATAAATAATTACATCTTTATCGCATACGGGGTACGTGACAGCCCACCGAGTTAAACTGTGACCTTTGAGTTCCTTAGTCCCATCTTTCTCAAAATGCCCAGGTGAAAGAAATGAGTCGATGCTATTCTAAACCTGCCTCTCATGGCATGTTTCATCTAAATAATTTGCTGTGCCGTGCATTTTGCATTTATTAAGAGCCCAGTATGGAAGGCTTTTAAAGTTTCATCAATATTAAAGTTGTTTTGGCTCATAGTTTCTGGACCATTGGCCGAACCTAATTTATTATTTTGTGTCATTTTAGGTATAGGCATACTTTCGTTTGTAGTAGACAAACGACTCAAACTGGGTTTTCACACTGTGTAAACAGACACATAGACAATAAAGGTATATTTTACAATATTAATCTAATTATAGACACTTAGAAATTAAATTTATCAAATGAGCTACCATACATTCGAAATTAATTCATTAATCTCGAAAATTTATGCAATACTAAAAAAATATACAAAATACAATATGTGGTTTACAGACACTTAACGTAATCGTACAAAAAAGAAACAAGTTTTGAATTTTTGTAAGTTATGCCCTCAACTAATGCCAGCCGTACCGGACTATACATCGATATAACAACATAGTTATTACTCTAAGAACAACAGAGATAAAATGACAGTTCAGTTTAATGAAGTATCGTGTTTCCATGCTTTGAAACTTACGAAACCTGCTCAGAACTTCACCGCAGGTTAATCTGATAATACCATAGTTCTTCGCATCCACAGGAGTATTATCTATTAAGTTTTCAGTACTATTATTGCAGGAGACTGCAGGAAAAAAAGTCACTCTTTTTGCTATAAGCTGCAAAGAGAGTACTACACAATTTTCCGAATGACCTTCTAATGTTTGTCAGATGTGGCGTAAATGTCCGTTTTTTGCGGCCGTTTACGCTCTGCCTACCCCGCAAGAGATAAAGGCGTGATATATGTATGTATGCAAAGAGAGTTATCCTGGAACTTTTGGTTCACAGGGAAAATAATATTTTGCATTTGAGAAGTTTTTTAATTATCATTAGGACTTGCATTGGCTTTGCGCGATGTGACTTATTCCTACGCCAGATTATATGATGGTGTTCTTGAGGTTTAAGTTGAGCAAGTGACCCAGATTCAATGTTTATAGAACCAACACAGAAGAGTAGAGCATCCTACAATAACCTAAACCGGCCCGAGCCGGTTTTCTATTAGAACATTACAAAATTCTTTTTTTTACAATGACGGTTCCTGACGTCAATAAGTGATATGATAATACTATCCTACACTGAATAAAGAATTTCAATTTCAATAAACATATCGCGATTTGCCTGGCTTGTTGTACCCCTGCGTGCTACACCGAGGGTTGTGGGTTCTATCGCCATAAGGCACAAATATTTCCAAGTTTAAATATTTGTGTTTAGTCTGGGTGTTTTCTATGTATAATAAGTATTATTTACGAAAAAAAGCATATAAGTATCAATATCGGCTATCTAAATGCTTTATGTGTGTTGTGTGCTACAACAAAATGGAGCCGTAGTTCATTGTAAATGCTTTTTTTAAGCTTACTCTATTGTCTACTGGTAAAAACCTATAATTATCAACAGCTGTAAGTATAAAAAAAATAAAAGCTTTGCTTACTTTGGGGCTAAACAGTGCTGTGTGAATTGGCCAAGATATTTATTTTTATTATTTTCATGCAGTTCAGTTTATTTTAGCATGACCTAGAACTTGTACTACTGTTAACATTGGCCTGTCTAGATATCAATTCTGAACTACATTGTTTGTTTTAGGCTAAAATACTTTTGTCACGAATATCGTTTCAAATCGATTTGCCGTAGAAAATATATTTGATTTGACCTTAAACCTGAATCCATAAATTCACTTCCAGACAGACAAACTATAAAGCGGAATGAAATAGCGCGACCAAATATAGCATCTATTTTCATGCTCTGATGACATTCTAAAGGTCGGAAAATGTTTTAATTTGGATGTTTATACAGGCTTGCTGATTAGGAAGGATTGGTAATTAATGGCAGAATAAAAAAAAGTTCATTACTAACTCAGACAACTCCGCAAAACTTACCTTATTCATAAATTTATTTCCACAGATAGAGAACATGCCCTAATAAAACTGAACTTTCTCCAAAGAACTTAGGTCGAACAACATTGGTTTCGATACAATTTGTCCTACCTAAACGAACCTACGTTCGGCGGGAAAGTTGTTCAGTTTCTTGGGTGAATTCACGTCATTAAAGAACCGCAGTGCTTTTACTAACACACACACATATCACGCCTATTATCCTTTGCAGGCAGAGCATACACGGCCGCATAAACGGAAATTTACGCCACGTCTGACATACCTATATATTTGAGGGTCATTCGGAAAATTGTGTATCGCCATTGTGACAGGTTGTCAGCCCATCGCCTAAAATTGCAATACACACCCTCAAGTCCCTTAGTCGCCTCTTACGACTCCCACGAGAAAGAAATGGGGTGATGCTATTCTAAGCCGGCATCACACGGCTACTTTACTAACACACCGTCTATCAAAATGCCTATACGTGCCTTAGAATCAATTCAAGTTTATTCTCAAACGAAATGCTCAAATAAACAACACAAAGTTACATTTATTATGTTTGACGCGACAAGGTCCCCACATGATATTTTAATTACCTCAATTTGGCCAGCAAGGTTACACTGAAGGGCTTTTCATTGGTCATGGCAAAATAATTTTCATTATTGACTTTTTCATTTTTTGCCGTGTGATGCCGGCTTAGAATAGCATCACCCCATTTCTTTCCCGTGGGAGTCGTAAGAGGCGACTAAGGGTCTCGAGAGTGTGTATTGCAATTTTAGGCGATGGGCTAACAACCTCTCACTATGGCGATACAAAATTTTCCGAATGACCCTCAAATGTTTGTCAGACGTGGCGTAAATGTCCGTTTTTTGCGACCGTTTACGCTCTGCCTTCCCCGCAAGGAATATATGTGTAAATCATGGTGAAATAAGTTTGAAGGGTTTAACGTTTCTTTGTAGGTAAGGTCAAAATTGCTCATTCTACTGATATGCACCTTTTCATCATCATCACCATGCAACTATTTAATACACATTATAAAAATAACTTCGACTATACGAGACCCTACTTTTTGTAGGTGTGTCTGATTGAATATCATGCTACGCTGCGCTGTGTGCTACGCCGCCGGCCGTAGTAATTGCTACGATCTCTCGATTACTATACGTTTTTCAAGTATAGTAATAGTAAGTGGTAGTGCGACCGACTGCGGCGCAAAGGTTCCGGATCTGGGTCCTGGTGGGGTATTCTCAAAATTGATATTTATCACTCGAGGGACTCGAGGGATGTGTATTGAAATTTTAGGCGATGGGCTGACAACCTGTCACTATAGTGATACACAGTTATCTAATTGACCCTCACACTTTTGTCAGATGTGGTGTTAATATCCGTTTACGGCCGTTGACACTCTGCCTACCCCGTAAGGGATATAGACGTGATTTATGTATGTATGTATGTATATTTATCACTCTGAGAATTTGTTGCTAGTCTAGTTAGGACATTGCAGGCTAAACCACCAGAGTGTATTTCGAGCCGTTTTACTATTAGGACCTTAGAGTATACATAGAAGATTAGGACAATACAAAATTGTTATAAAAAAGAAGAAAATCGTGTTATACAAATTTATTTATTTTACAGTGACGGATCATGACGTCAATAAGTGATAATACTATCCTACATTATTGATTAAAAAATTTTAATTTCAATTAACTAGTACTTGTAGGCGGTTGAAAAACTTTATCACCAGGGTATGTCGGGTTGTTCGGCGGCTCGGAATCCCACACGATAAGAAGAAGTGTGTGTAGCATTCTGCTACAATTACTACCATTTTTCTAAATATTTCCTGAAATCCATTTTATTTTATCAATTTGTTTGTTTACTTTCTTGATGTTATGTCAACCTCTCAAAGTTGACGGCTATCTATACATCATAGAGCCGCGTAGCTTTCTACTAAAAAGTTATTATACATTGATCTACCTCTTCGTATTTTCTGACCTCCTGGTACTTGTATCTAAATTTACTACGCCTGGCACTCTCCCTCTCCCTCTCCCTCCGGAGGAACTGAGGTCCCGAGCCCTCCAGCGTGCCTCGGAGCCATCCTCATAACCACCTCATCATCAAGCTAACATGAGATGCCAACAGATCTCCATGGACAGCGACGACTGGCCACTGACAAGTTCCATGATCTCAAAATGACGGCTGACGAGGTCGACGATCGTCGAAGATTCTAGAACCGAAGAGGATGACGATCGAAATGGGGAGCGCGATCGTCATCGAAGCTTCTGGAAATGAACATGACTATCGAAATGAAGACTGTGACAGTCAGCGTCAGACGAGGGTATAAAAGCCACGTCAAGCAGCTAGGGGATCAGTTTGGTCTGGACCCTAAGTTGTGATCTCGAAGACTCCCAGTATAGTCTCTCACTGAGTAACCACTGTAACAGTCTATTTTAGTCCTAAAAGTCTCCCCTCAAGTGACGGAAGCTTAAAAGTCTCCCCTCAAGCGCCTACGCCTCGTCGGATTGAAGTTACAGCTGCTGCGAAGACGCTCCTCGCGCTGGACGCGCCGCCGTTACCTTCTGTGTGAGTGGCCAGGTTATAATTTTGGTTTTCGTATCAGGAGGTGGTTATCTGTTAATTCTTTAATAAAGCCTTATCGTTTACGTTCCCTCTTTTACTCCCTCGGCCCCTCACTTAGCGTGCGGGCGCGAGGCTTGCTAGGGTGCCTACACACAGGACACTCTACCCACACTTACTCACTCCCGCCCTCCGGGGTCACAGGCACTCGTGTTCGCGAGACCACTCTACAAATACTTAGCTATAAGTATTCACCTGCGGTTACCTTGGCTCCCTGAGCGCCGGTGCCTCTCGGAGCCTAGATAACACGACAGTTTGGCGCCCACGTGTTAGGAACCCTCTCTAAATTCAAAAATAACGCTTCTTCTAGCGTAAACCATTTCGGCCCTCCTCATTCGGTCCTCTCCCTCCTTCCCTCTCAAAATTTTAAAACAACTTAACTTAGTAGCCTAAATAATATACTTTGGCCCTCCTCTCTTGGCCCTCTTAGCCCTCTCTACCCTCCAGCTTAAGACCTTACTTGAATTATAGACTTAACAATAATCTTATACTAGCCTAAACTTTACTTTACTACCTTATCATTTTTCTTCTATTTTTACTTTATTAACCTTTCTTTCTCAATTATTTTCCTACTACTTTATTACTAAAAGAAAATGAGGCCAATAAAATACACACTACTTAACAAACCTGAGCTCGAGTACGAAATAAAGCTAAGATTAGGTGACCCAGCTGATACGGTCGTGGCTCTCAAGAGGCAGATTCTTGGGCTCATTGAGTCCAACCCTGAATACGTAGTCGACTCACCAGTCTCCCTCGCACAAGATATAGCGGAAACAAACGCTACCCTAGCTTTTCTAGAACCTAAAATTACTCAAATCACCGAAGGGGTGACTCGGCTTATCCCTAAGGTGGAGACCTATATTAATCATATTTTTCATCGTATAGAACGAATGGACCCGGACACTGACCCCTCTTTAAATGATGACCTTAAAAATTTAAAAAACAAATTCGCGGACCTCGAAAAAATCTTTCTGTCGGCCATACCATCATCCCCTGACCCAGACTCTGAACAGCAAACACAAGACCAGAACACTCAGGCAGAACACAACCAGGAAACACGAGACCAACATACCCAAGAGGAGCACGATCAGGAGCAATACGTTGAGATATTTAGCACACCGCAGTACTCCCACCCGCAAATTCCTCCCCCTTTAGGACAACAACTCGATAAAAGCCTTCAGGAATTAAAAAAAATTAACTTTTCCGGGAAAACTTGTCCCCGGTCCTTTATCCAAAATGTGGAGGAATTTCGCGTATCCAGGAGAATAGATCCACAGTCACTTATGAGCAGAATCTTTGACATCTTTACTGACTCAGCTCTACATTGGCTTAGGTTTAAAACAAACATGAACCCTAATTACACATGGAAACAACTCTGTGCCGACCTAATCAACGATTTCGGAGGCCATGATTTTGACTACAAATTTCTAGAATCTATTAGAAGCAGAACTCAAGGTCTGTCTGAGCCAATTATCATTTATGTGTCGATAATGTCAGGCATGTTCAATAAGCTTTCTAAACCATTATCAAGCGAAGAGAAGCTAGAAATAATAATGAGGAACATAAGGCCCTGCTACTCTAACTTCATAGCACACATGAACATACTGACACTAGAACAACTCATAACTGCCTGCCAACAGTATGAGAAAGTAATCGACAAAAATAAGAACTTTAAGGAACCACTCCCAGATCCACTCGCTGCAGAATTCAACTACAAACCTCTCGGGCCTCCCACACCATCCTCTAGTAAAACAGGCTATATGCATAGACCTAACCCCAACCAAAACAATCCTAAAGCCTCCTACACACCATCACCATTCAAGCCTTCATACTTAAGGCAAATCAACACGATCAACAGCAGACACAACTCCAACTTATTTTGTGTTCGGTGCCGAATTAACGGACACTCCTTAGTAACATGTACTCAACCCCGCTTTCCAATTTGCTTCAAGTGTGGCCTAAAGGATTTCAAAACCCCGAAATGCCCTAAATGCAGAAGTAACCCCTCCCAAAAAAAACTAGAAAAGCGCGACTTAGATAAACCAAAATTTGACGCTGAGGATTGGAAGAACTGGTTACAGAATATCCGCTTATTCCACACGTGTTACAGAATTACTTCAATTCTATACGATGAGGAAAAAGACCATGAGCGCCCTTTCCTCCACTTCACTATAAACAACATAGCCTTTTCTGGTCTCCTAGATAGCGGCAGTTCTTTAACAATCCTCGGGAATAACTCCCACCTAAAATTCATAAATCTCGGCTACTCGTTATCTAAGTTGCGGACGATAACAGTATCTTCAGCCAGTGGCCACACAGCAACTTCACTAGGCTTTATTGACTTACCTTTTACATTTAATAATGAAACTCAAATTCTGCGAGCATTCGTGTTCCCTAACATTAGGCCCTCTATAATACTAGGTGTCGACTTCTGGAAGAAGTTTAATCTTATCCCTAAACTGCTTTCTTTAGCTTTCAACTTCAATACAACTTCCTGCAACACAATTACAGAAAATAATAAAATACACCCTTATGAATGCTTATCCTCTG
Organism: Tuta absoluta; assembly: GCA_027580185.1. Lineage (NCBI taxonomy): Eukaryota > Metazoa > Arthropoda > Insecta > Lepidoptera > Gelechiidae > Tuta > Tuta absoluta. Next base: position 1,093,414 of record JAQAHW010000023.1, on the reverse strand, counting down.
ATCAAAAACTAATAGCTGATGATATAATTAATAGATTTAAGAAAATATCCTTCGAAGAGAAAGGCGAACTAGGCCGCACACACCTTATAACCCATAGAATTGACACTGGCGACACTCTTCCCATCAAACAACGCTGCTATAGACTCTCACCTGAAAAACAAAAGGCACTTATCAATGAGGTTGATAAGATGTTATCTTGGAAGGTAATCGAAAAATGCGAAAGCCCCTGGCTGTCACCCGTTCTCATCACCCCCAAGAAGAACGGAGAGTGGCGATTTTGCGTAGACAGTAGAAAACTTAATTCCGTAACTAGGCGCGTAGCTTACAGCCTTCCATTCATCAACGAAATCCTGGACCACTTAAAAAACGCTAAATTTCTTTCTAGCATAGACATCGCTAAAGCATTCTGGGAAATACCACTCAACGAAGAAGATAGAGATAAAACCGCCTTTTACGTACCAGGCCGAGGCATGTTCAGATTTGTGGTTATGCCTTTCGGGCTAACTAACGCTCCAGCTACACAGCAAAGACTAATGGACATGTTATTCACCCCCGACTTTGACAACAAAGTCTTCTGTTACTTAGACGATATCATCATCATCAGTTCAACATTTGAGGAACACATTTCTTTACTTCTTAAAGTCCTGGAGAAACTAACCTTTGCACGTCTGACCATAAACTTCGAAAAGAGTGTATTTTTCAGGGGTCAACTAAAATACCTCGGATACATAGTTGATGAGCACGGTCTCCGTGCCGACCCCGATAAAATACGCGCTATCTTAGATTTCCCAGTTCCCACTTCGCGCAAAGAAGTTCGAAAGTTCATTGGTACCTGCAGCTGGTTTCGCAGATTTGTTCCAAACTTCAGCACTATCGCTTCACCGATTAATAAATGAAATGTAGCATTCTGCTACAATTACTACCATTTTTCTAAATATTTCCTGAAATCCATTTTATTTTATCAATTTGTTTGTTTACTTTCTTGATGTTATGTCAACCTCTCAAAGTTGACGGCTATCTATACATCATAGAGCCGCGTAGCTTTCTACTAAAAAGTTATTATACATTGATCTACCTCTTCGTATTTTCTGACCTCCTGGTACTTGTATCTAAATTTACTACGCCTGGCACTCTCCCTCTCCCTCTCCCTCCGGAGGAACTGAGGTCCCGAGCCCTCCAGCGTGCCTCGGAGCCATCCTCATAACCACCTCATCATCAAGCTAACATGAGATGCCAACAGATCTCCATGGACAGCGACGACTGGCCACTGACAAGTTCCATGATCTCAAAATGACGGCTGACGAGGTCGACGATCGTCGAAGATTCTAGAACCGAAGAGGATGACGATCGAAATGAAGAGCGCGATCGTCATCGAAGCTTCTGGAAATGAACATGACTATCGAAATGAAGACTGTGACAGTCAGCGTCAGACGAGGGTATAAAAGCCACGTCAAGCAGCTAGGGGATCAGTTTGGTCTGGACTCTAAGCTGTGATCTCGAAGACTCCCAGTATAGTCTCTCACTGAGTAACCACTGTAACAGTCTATTTTAGTCCTAAAAGTCTCCCCTCAAGTGACGGAAGCTTAAAAGTCTCCCCTCAAGCGCCTACGCCTCGTCGGATTGAAGATACAGCTGCTGCGAAGACGCTCCTCGCGCTGGACGCGCCGCCGTTACCTTCTGTGTGAGTGGCCAGGTTATAATTTTGGTTTTCGTATCAGGAGGTGGTTATCTGTTAATTCTTTAATAAAGCCTTATCCTTAGCCTTTATTAAAGAATTAACAGATAACGACCTCCTGATACGAAAACCAAACTGACGCTGACTGTCACAGTCTTCATTTCGATAGTCATGTTCATTTCCAGAAGCTTCGATGACGATCGCGCTCCCCATTTCGATCGTCATCCTCTTCGGTTCTAGAATCTTCGACGATCGTCGACCTCGTCAGCCGTCATTTTGAGATCATGGAACTTGTCAGTGGCCAGTCGTCGCTGTCCATGGAGATCTGTTGGCATCTCATGTTAGCTTGATGATGAGGTGGTTATGAGGATGGCTCCGAGGCACGCTGGAGGGCTCGGGACCTCAGTTCCTCCGGAGGGAGAGGGAGAGGGAGAGTGCCAGGCGTAGTAAATTTAGATCTGGACGCGCCGCCGTTACCTTCTATGTGAGTGGCCAGGTTATAATTTTGGTTTTCGTATCAGGAGGTGGTTATCTGTTAATTCTTTAATAAAGCCTTATCCTTAGCCTTTATTAAAGAATTAACAGATAACCACCTCCTGATACGAAAACCAAAATTATAACCTGGCCACTCACACAGAAGGTAACGGCGGCGCGTCCAGCGCGAGGAGCGTCTTCGCAGCAGCTGTAACTTCAATCCGCCGAGGCGTAGGCGCTTGAGGGGAGACTTTTAAGCTTCCGTCACTTGAGGGGAGACTTTTAGGACTAAAATAGACTGTTACAGTGGTTACTCAGTGAGAGACTATACTGGGAGTCTTCGAGATCACAACTTAGGGTCCAGACCAAACTGATCCCCTAGCTGCTTGACGTGGCTTTTATACCCTCGTCTGACGCTGACTGTCACAGTCTTCATTTCGATAGTCATGTTCATTTCCAGAAGCTTCGATGACGATCGCGCTCCCCATTTCGATCGTCATCCTCTTCGGTTCTAGAATCTTCGACGATCGTCGACCTCGTCAGCCGTCATTTTGAGATCATGGAACTTGTCAGTGGCCAGTCGTCGCTGTCCATGGAGATCTGTTGGCATCTCATGTTAGCTTGATGATGAGGTGGTTATGAGGATGGCTCCGAGGCACGCTGGAGGGCTCGGGACCTCAGTTCCTCCGGAGGGAGAGGGAGAGGGAGAGTGCCAGGCGTAGTAAATTTAGATACAAGTACCAGGAGGTCAGAAAATACGAAGAGGTAGATCAATGTATAATAACTTTTTAGTAGAAAGCTACGCGGCTCTATGATGTATAGATAGCCGTCAACTTTGAGAGGTTGACATAACATCAAGAAAGTAAACAAACAAATTGATAAAATAAAATGGATTTCAGGAAATATTTAGAAAAATGGTAGTAATTGTAGCAGAATGCTACATGTGAAACCCATTTTAACGTTTGTTTCCTCTTTTCCAGGGCATATTCCGTCTGGCCTGCGAGCATGTCCTCCGCACCATGCGCCGCGGAAGAGAAACTCTCCTCACGCTTCTCGAGGCCTTCGTGTATGATCCCCTGGTGGAGTGGGGTGGTCTGGGAGGGGGGAAGAGGAAGCCATGCGCGAGAGATGTCAAGTCTGCGCTGGCCATGCTGGCTGTGCGAGCGAGAGAGCTGCAGCAGCATTTCGCTGACGTCACGTGAGTAGTTTTTTAAATGTAGCATGTTGGAGCCACCTATCTCGATCTTCGGTTGCTGACTGCTCGTCATTACTAAATGCGACAAAGTCGTCTCGCCATCTTCGTCAAGAAACACTGCCGCTATATGACTTATGGTGGGTAAAAGTCACCAGACTCACAAAAATACTAGATATTTTAAGAGATTGATTATATAATCGTTGCACATTATTAAAGACGCTAAAACGACTCTTATGCAATGGTTTATTTTGCACTCACAGTGCTATGCCATTTTCTTAAATTAAAATAAGCAATTGAAAGTTGTTAGCGTCGGGGATAGAACCTGAGACCTGTGGAGTACCGTTTCACCGCTCTGCCGCGGAGCTACCGGCATCTCGACCGACCTTTTAAATTATCAATCAATGACGCTATAATTTTTAAAATTTCTTATTTTCTTTTATGACTCCTTAACATTCGGTAGATTTAAAAACAAATGGCCAAGATCACCCCCAATCGGTAGGAATTATGAGACATGTTTGTTTAATAACAATGTTACAGAGTAGCCTACAATTCATTCAATGACAGCAAATAGGACTATTGAACTCTGTACCTATCATAGAAAAGGTGAAGGACGACCGATGTGGCGCAGTGGTAGTGCGACTGCCTGCGACGCAAAGGTTCCGGGTTCGATTCTCGGTGGGACACTCACAAAAGTTGATATTTATCTCTTTGTGAACTTGTTCCCGGTCTGGTTAGGACACTGCAGGGTGAACCAACTGATTGTCCGAAAAGAAATGGTTCCGTGCTTCGGAGGGCACGCTAAGCCGTCGGTCCCGGTTGCTGTCTATGATAACTTAGACGGCGGTCGAAACACAACCATGTCAGAGGCCTACTAGTGGTAGTAGGCGGTTGAAAAACTCTTGACACCAGGGTTCATCGGGTCGTTGGACGACTCGGTGTCCCACACGAAAAGAGAGATAGAAAAGGTAACGGTCTCATGAAGAAGCATGATGACCATTGCTTACAATTACAGTTTTAACAACAGAGTGCCACTTGGTATGTACCCAGTATAGCCCAGTATTGCTAGCTTTTCATTTTTTCAAAAATAATAAATTCTTTTATTTTTGGCTTCTAGTTTCTGGACCATAGGCCGCACCTAATTTATTATTAAGTGCCATTTTAGGTATTTGCTAACATACTTTCATTTGCAGTGGATAAAGACGACTTAAACTAGGGTTTATGAACAGTATAAACTGTAACATAGACATTACTGGTATATTTTATATTATGAATTCCATTATAAACACTTAAAAATTAAATTAATTAAATAAGCTACCCTAAATTGAATCGAAATTTTACGCAAGCCTAAGAAATGACACAAAATGTAATGTGTGCTTTACAGACAACCATAACAAAATATAAAAAATTAGCGACTTGATTTTTTTTTGTAAGTTATGCCCTGAAATAATGCCGGCCGTACCGGACTAGTAGTCAGGACACATCAGTTACAGTCCCTACGCATAAAGTTTTATTTCCGTCGTCTAATGCGAAATAAACACTCCTTATTGCTGGCCACTTAGAACAGGAACGACCTTTCAAAGGACACTTTTTTATCTTTCTTGGAAATAAGAAAGCTACTAAGAAAAGTTAAAAGAAAGCATCTTTGGTTTTTGTTATAAGCTTTACTTTACAAAGCTGTGCCTAGCTTCTACTTTGCGTGTGGGACATCGAGTTTACGCACGACCCGATGAATCTTGGTGTCAATATTTTCAACCGCCTTCTACTACTAGTAGGCCGCTGACATGTTTGTTTAACGACCGCCGTCTAGATAATCATAGACCGCAACCGGGACCGACGGTTCAACGTGCCCTCCGAAACGCGGAACCCCCTTTCTTACGGACAATCAGGTAGTTCAGCCTGCAATGGCCTTACCAAACTGGAAACAAATTTAAAAAGTGATATTATCAACTTTGTGAGTGTCCCAACGAGAATCGAACCCGAAACCTTTGCGCCGCAGGCAGTCGCACTACAATTGCACCACATTGAACGTCAAATCATGCTTAGCTTAAAATAATATAATATGTGTTACTATCAAAAATATTTTTTTTAAAGACTTCTCAAGCGATTCTGTGCCTTTGTCTTATGGAGTTCCGCAAGGCAGTGTACTGGGTCCCACGCTTTTCCTAGTCTACATAAACCAACTTTGTAAACTCAAACTACTGAACACCACGATACTGACATATGCCGACGATACCTTACTTATTATAGAAGGGGACACCTGGGAACAGACACGCCAAAATTTGGAAAAATCCTTATCGGTTGTAACTACATGGCTGTCGAATAATTTATTGACTTTAAACATCGCTAAAACAACATACCTGACTTTTTCTCGATCGACTTCCACCCTGCCCAGTACAATAACTGTCAAAGCTCATAGACCAACTTGCGTAACTAATGACTGCACCTGTATTCCTATAGGGAGATCGAAACACGTGAAATACCTGGGAGTGCAAATTGATGAGACAATCTCTTGGAGCTGTCACATTCAAGCTCTCACATCTCGCACTCGTAAGCTTATTTATATTTTTAGAGCACTTAGAAACTCCGCAGACAGACACACACTGCAAATGGTCTACTTTGCCCTGGCGCAGTCAATCCTTACGTATTGTATAACAGCTTGGGGATGTGCTCACAAAACTTCGTTGATGCAGCTGGAGCGAGCACAGAGGGCAGTGTTAAAGGTCATGTTAAACAAGCCTATTTGGTACTCTACCACTTTATTGTATGCTGAAAGCAAAGTATTAAGTATAAGAAAGTTATTTATTGTGGATGCTATTCTAAAAACCCACACTTCTCTGAAATACGATCCAGAATCATTTTCAACGAAGCGCAGAAAGGACAGAGTTTGTGATGTCGACCAGTACAGAACAGCTCTCGCAGCAAGGCAATTATATATATGTGGTCCTAAATTGTACAACAAAATAAGTAAAAGCACAGAACTTCTTCCTTTGCTTAAATACGAGTGCAAAGCGGTGATGAAAAAGTGGCTTATGTCACTTGATTATCACCAAACAGAGGATTTATTTACTGTTGTTACCTGACATTTACACGAACACACACACACACACTCACACACTCACACACTCACACAAACACACACACAAACACGCGCTTAGTTCTTTTGTGGTAGGTAGGTAAGATAGTTTTTGATTGATTTTATTTAGTTAACCTTTGTTTAAAAAACTATAGCATGTACAATTAGTTAATATGAGTAGGTATAAATCATGACAGTTCTGTTGATCTTGTCCTGGGGTGGGGGCCTGGTGATATGTAACACGGGTTTGCGCCTATCACATACACCAGTCTCTCACAGAACAAAACTTATGAATAATGTCATACTTTTTAAATTTATATTAAGGCTTTGCTATTGTTTTGTCGAGAGAAATAAACGAATTTTATTATTATTATTATTATTACTTAAGCACGCCAAAATGCTTAAGTCGTTACTAAGCAGTAATCATTCTTTATTTTTCTAAATACTACGAGGTTTTCATATAGGTATGAAAATAAGGAGTTGAAAATATGTTAGCGTCGGCTGGGGATTGAACCCGGGACCTGTTTTTTTATTAATGACAAGAATATAGCACTGTGTGATGCCGGCTTAGAATAGAATTACCCCATTTCTTACTCGTGGGAGTCGTAAGAGGCGATCAAGGGACTCGAGGGTGTGTATTGCAATTTTAGGCGATGGGCTGACAACCTCTCACTATGGCGATACACCGAATGACCCTCAAATGTTTGTCAGACGTGGCGCAAATGTCCGTTTATATGCGGCCGTTTATGCTGTGCCTACCCCGCAAGGGATTATAGGCGTGATATGTGTGTGTGTATGTGTATGTATATAGCACTGTGATTGCAAAAATAAACTATAGTACACTCCCAGATTTGACCCACATATTTATGATCAGTTTTTTTATTTAGTTTCCTTATTAATAACGAAGGTAGTCAAAGTAATTTTCACTATGCAAACATGCCTAATACTCAAATTCCAAAAGCCCAAATAATTGCCCTGAAATATGCACGAATATGGCGTTAACCTTAGCACTTGAATAATTTATCAAGCTCGCGTTTGTAACGTTTTTAATGCTTAAAATGTCAAAACTGTCGCCCGTGTGTAAACCACTATGATTTATTAAAATTATTAACTTTTGACGCCAATCATTTTTGTTTTTGATAAATTACTTTGCTTTTCAGACATTAATGTAACGAACATTATACTTGATTGGAGTTATAACGTTGCACTCAATACAAATAACTTGAAAAAATATATCACACCTATAGTCCTTGAGGGGTAGGCAAAGCATTACGGGCGTAATAAACGAAAATTTATGCCACGTCTGACAAACATCTGAAAAATTGTGTATCACTATAGCGACAGGTTGCCAGCCCATCGTCTAAAATAGCAATACACATACAACCCTCGAGTGCAAACAACTTGTTTATATTTAATCAGAAATAGCTAAGAAATGACAATAAAACAATTTGCAACGGATTAAAGTTGTGTTTATTTTGCATTTTACAATTCCTACGTTAAATCGACCATAAAGAATATGTCTTTCGTAGCTCTTTTATACTATGCCGTCGCTGAATGGTATGTTTATGGACGACGAAAGAACTTTTTAGTATAAAAGAGCTACGAAAGATATACTATTTATGGTCGATTGAACGCGTTCTGAGTTCGTGGTCACGGATGACTAAGGTGTTAGACGTCATTATTTAGGATACAACTTAAATCCGAAAATTTGTTTTATTGTGATGAGTACTAGTTGTGTAAACTCAAGAAAATATTGAGGCGAAGAAATTATATATATGATATTCGTAATAGCTCCATCGAAGTTCTGCAAGTTGTTTTACCGATAACCAATGAAATTTCTAGCTAGACGGCGAAATCTAGTGCGCAAGGGTCGTAATATTATCCGTTGAACTAGCCGTCCTAAGCTAACAGTAATTTCAGGGACCTAACACTGAATGTTTTATCACTTTAGGTCAGCTCTGGGACTATTTTCATTGTTTAAAACGATAAGTTTCATTACAATAATAAAGCCTTAACGCTTGATGTTTTTGACAACGAACGTTTCTTATTAATAATTCATGTTGTGTTCTTAGACCTCAGATTTTGTAAAACAGACGTACTCTCACAAATGTATGAAGCAGATAAAATCAGCTGCACACTGCAAGTTATATTTACTCATTCAATACATTCATACAACAAGAAAACTTGATTATCTTTTACCTGTTGAAAGCAGAATTTTTAGCAACGTGGAAATGATTTGCTTGGGTTACGCACGAGGATATCTTTTGTTGTTATTGTGTTGATATCGTCGAAGAACCAACAACATCCACAACAGTCCATTGGTAAACATGGCCCTCGCCCTGGATTAACGAGCGCAGTGCTAGTATATTGTATTCGCAAAAAGCACTTTTGCACATTCTCCGGGTTCATCCTTTCGTCGCCTCTAACGGCACGCACAGGTAGAAATCAGTTGATACTAAGCCGGTACCACATGACGAGTGATATCGTGCATGAGTAAAACCACCACTACAGCTTTACGAGTAGAACGTTATTTTTTATGTATTGCTTGCAGTAGTTGATCTCCTATGCTTCATTTGTTTCCTCACCGTACTCCATCTACGTTACCATTCATTCGTATATCGTGTTATGATGTTCAGGATTATAATTGTTAAGAGGCCGTACATGAAATTGCGCTGGGCGAAAGTAGGTAATTAGCATTAGAACGCGTCATCGTGCAGCCGAGCGGCGGCGATATGCAGACCCAGCGGCGGACGGCAGCGTATAGTTCGATCAATCAGTTTTGATCCTATTTATAGTTTTTGTGGCAATTGTATGAAAAAGTTTAAAATTATTGCGTACCTACTAAGAATTTTGGGATTTGTGGAATGTTATCGAAACTAATTAATTACCGACTACTATTCAGGGGTGTGCCCATGTACCAGCATCTTTTTTTCGCTTAACAGCGCCGAATTTATATTTATTGCCTACTAGCTTTTACCCGCGACTTCGTCCGCGTTAGATAGTTTTTTTTGGCAGAAGTTCTAAAGTAGGTACCTATGTGTATTCATAGTAAGTGTGACAGTGATATTAGAACAGTTGTTATCTCTACTGTTTAGAGATAACTTGCTTGCTTCTGTTGTTAAAGGGACAATTCAAGATTTGCTATCCGGCCTGAGAGACCAATATTTATAAAAATTGAATATAAAAGTCAGTAGATAACAGAGTACTTACTCCAGGGGTGCCGATTTGAGAACACTAAAATGGTCAGCATAAGTAGATAAGACAGATAAAAAGGTATTTTAAGTTACTGTACATACATTTTTAAATACCACATTTTTTGTTTTTCTGTATTTTGCGAAAACAAAGATTTTGTGGGTTTGACACTCGTGAGTCTGCCCTCACGTGTATGCCCGTTCGGGTAGCCGCACCCTGTCGCGCCCTCCCCCTCCGCCCCGCATCGCCGCCAAAGCGCGCGCGCCGCGCCGCGCCGGATCGGCCGGTGCGCGCGGCCGCGGTCATAAGACCGGGCATTATTTATTTAGTTGCTGTGTATTTTCAATACATATCCATAACGCATGCGTATGTCAGACGAAAGGAAATCGCGAATTTCTATTTTACTCCCTTACACTTACAAAATACGCCGCATCGGACGTCAAATGTGATCCCCGACTTAACGTGTTATGTGGATGATACTTTTCAGTTCAGAACATGGTAACGTATCACCTAAGTAGATATGCCTAATTACAATGAAGGTAGTGCATACGATGCAAACGGCGGCGGCACAGCGGTATTTTTCAGTAATGATAAAAAATCCTCGTTAAAAGTAGGCAATGTCCTTTCTCAACTTATTCCCATCATACTGAACAACTTTTGTTTTGGAACCATTTCTGTATCTCCAATAGTTTAGGTGGGCTCCTGATGGTAGACCTGGTGGTCTACATAAGGTACTCCAGATCCTCAAATGTTCTTGTAAAGAGAAGCGGCCCATCATACTGAACAACTTTTGTTTTAGGACCATGCCTGTATCTCTAATAGTGTAGCTTGGCTCCTGATGGTACACCTGGTGGTCTACATCTATACTCCAGACCCTCGAATGGTGATAATAAATAGCCTATGTCCGTTCTCGGTATGCTAGCAATCTCTGTGCTAAGTTTCATGAAGATCGTTTCAGCGGTTTGGCCGTGAAAGCGTAGCAGACAGACAGACAGACCGAGTTACTTTCGCATTTATAATATTAGTGTGGATAGTGTGGATAGTTAAATCTGTAATGTATCATTATAGTCCGTTAAAATGCCCATTTATTTGCAAAATCCCGAAATTTCAAGTTATTTATACTCTAATAGGAAGTAAAATCACAATATCTAGTTCAATTAATTTAATCAATCATAAATTAATACCGCACTGAAAAAAATACTTACAGGATCAAAAAGTATCGGTCGCACTATAATTCCGCCTGTGACGCGTGGTCTACTGTCCTCTACGCGCGCGATCGACACACATTCGTAATTTTGTATGTGTGCGTGAGTGTGACGCAGCAGGATACACGTCCTTCTCCCAAGAGCGCGGCGCGCGGTCTGCCGAAACAGCATTTGCGCTCCCGTATTTAATTGATAATTCCGGAGAACTTTAAAATATTCGATAAATTTCATAATATACATATTTGCAATTTTTTTTATAGCTAATGTGTTAGCATGAATCTATTTTTCAATGTGTAAATTAATTTTTTTAAAAACGTGTTGTATTGTACTAGAAATCCGACGCTGTTTACGTTTAAAATTTCTTCAAAGTAGGGCCATTTTACTGCAGTTTTTCTTTGAATTTTTGAATTACATTACTAAAAACTCCTCGGCCAATTTTTAGCACTTTTCAATGTCTTTATTGCTGTATACTTTATAAACCACTCCATATTTTAAAATTCATGTAAACAATAATGATACGAACGTCACGCATCGAAAACAATTAAAACACGTCTCAGGTTATTAACTATTAAACAAACTGAACAATCAAAATCAATAATTTGTCTGGGCCAATTTTTAGATATTGAATTAATCTTCAATAAAACATAGCATTACACATTGTTACTTATTCTGTTTTTTTAAACGAGGTCCTACAGAATTGAAGAAACAAGACAAAATTACTCAAAACTATGTACGGCCTCTTAATGCTCGCTAAAAGCGTCTGGTTTCCGCTTCCTGTACGCTCGGCTGAATTATTGAGCGGGTTGACAGTGATGGCCGCCATTATAATATTTACATATGACACGTGTATCGGGAATATTTGTTACTGTATGCGTTGGACATGAACAGGCTGTAATAAAAGCATAGAAATGTAGAGTAAATTAAGAACTAAGAAAAAAACGCGCGATTTGAGTTTAAAAACAGTTTATTTCTTTGTGAATTTGTTCCCAGTCTGGAAAGTACATTGTAGACTGAACCACCTAATTGTCTGAAAAGAAAGGTGGTGCCGTGATTCGGAAGGTTAAGCCGTCGGTCTCGGTTCCTGTCCATAATAATTTTACAAACCATGTCAAAGGCCTACTTGAAAATCTGTGACACCAGAGTTCATCGGGTCGTTGGACGACTCGTTGTCCTACACAAAACAGAAGAAGTGCAATAACAGGAGCTAGGATTTAGTAGAATTTTCTCTTTATGTTGTCATACGCGTCGGTAGTAGAACCGATATTTGATTGCGATTTAGAAAAATAAAGAATTGATAAACTTTCCCGAAAATTCTTGTACGTACCTACCTCAAAACTTGTCAGACATAGTTTAAGCTCTGTGCCTGCCCTGCAAGGGATACTACCGTAATTTTAATACCTAATTATGTTTTTTATGTTACAGGGAGCAGTTTTTGGCTGTCATACCCGATATCAAGCAGAACGCCGATAAATGGCTGCAAGAAAACGAAGAATTAAAGTCGGTGGAGACCAGACTTCAGGAGTGCCACCAACAGATGGCGCTCATCAAAGAGATTGAAGCTTACGGACAAAACCTGAGCAGCCATCCCCTATACGCCATTTCACAAAAGTACACCTCCTACAAGCAAGCCAAGAACGCCGTAGAAGATTCAATGAAAGCTCTAGTCAAGATACTAAAAGACTTTGATACGCAAATTGAGAACTTCGCAGCCACCAATGAAGCGATAAACGGACCGCAACTAATGGCTTGGGTTCAAGAGTTTTCCGGACCTAGCGAGGATGATGACAAACCAATATTTGACCATATCAAAGACTTCTTAACAAACGCCGGACAAAGCTCAATGATATCTCAGTGCGAGCAGGCTGAAACTGAACTCAACCAATGCATGACGTCAGCTAACCTTCTAGTCAGATCTTGCTTAGAACTGTTATCCCAATACGTCGCGGTATCACAGTACTACCCCCAAAGCCGCACAGAGTACCACCACGTCGTAATGTTCAGAAAATACCTGGCTACAGCTCTTGAAAGCAAGTCTCCCGAAGTTTGCCGCGAAGTAGCCAATCAAGTAACGGCTCTAGTCAACGCAGACACAGATATTGGCGACCGAGCTCAACAAATCGTGGCCTACAACTACCGCTTGCAAAACATCCACGCTGAAGCGAATGTCAACTTGAATAAATCCTATGATAGACTGCAATTGGAAGGCGGTCCCGATGGGATAGTCATAGCTCAAGAGGCTTACAGAGAAGCGAAAGCGAATATCGGCAACTGGGTGAGAACTGAAGAAGGTGCGGCCGGTGCTTTGGAATGTGTTGTCATCGAAATGCTTTGCAACTTGAATCGACGCTTCCTTATGCTAGAAAACGGAGCGCAAAGTGCAGGAGATTGTCTTGTAGACCTGACGTCACGAGAAGGCGAATGGTTCTTAGACGATATGAGCGCTTTATCCATGCAAGCTGTCGAACTCCTTTCATTGCTGCCTTTACAGTCAGCTTCGGCTGAGGACGCTGCTATGCCGGTGGCAGTGGAATGCGTACGAAACGCAAACCTATTACTCGCCGACTTAGTCCAACTGAACTACAACTTCAGCACAATAATCTTACCGGAAGCTATGAAGAAGGTCCACTCGGAGGACCCCTCAATGCTGATGATGATCACGGAGCTAAATACGGTTATCATGAACACTCCTGTGCCGCTGAATGAACTATTAACGCAGTTGGAGATGCACTATAGATACTTGGTTATGGATATGGAGGTAAGTGTTCTTTTAAAGTTAAAATAGGTTAGGTGTATGAATAACTTTGCTTTTGACGTGCAATTTCTGAATTTGTTTTATCACTTTTAGAAAAGTATTTATTTACAAGCATTCCAAGCTAGCGAATATCTCCATTAACAGTCACTACTATGTCTTGAGTCAACTACTGAAATGGGCTCTTCCAAATCTCGTGGTCATTGTCACCCACCAAATTGACAAGAAATTTACAATACACGGGGAATATTGCTCCTAATTTCCTAGATTTATTCCTGGGTTGTCTTTTAAAACCCCCTTGGGTAGACATGGTAAGTTGTAAGGGTCGGATTATAGTGAGATGCGGCGCTAAAGCGGACAGGACGTTTGTCGCGAATTTTTCGCAATAAATTATACTGCGTTTAATACATAAATTTACTCAATTCATTCATATAAATTGTTGCGCAATTGTCTTAGTTATCTCGTGAGACGCACCGGCTGAGTCACGCACTATAGTCCGACCCTAAGTCCCTAACTTTACACTGACCTCTTCCTCCTCCTTGAGTCATTTATCCTCGATGCTGAGGGTCGTGACCTCGTCGAATAACTTTCGCCTGGATTATGTGACGCAATTCTTTCTGTATTCTGTCTTCGGCGGTATGGATGGCTTCGCAAACTGTGGTGCCTAAAGTTGTGCTGATCTGATCTGCTACACTGACACCAAGATTTAAAACATTACGTTTCATTCCTTCCAGTCCCCAGCGAGCGGCGCGCAACTCTTGGCCGCGGAACTGCGCACCCGCTACGAAGCGTTACTCTCGGCCCCTTCCGAGCCTGAAGGTCAATCAGCAGGTCGGATGCTGCTCATGGGATTCAACGGGTTGTTCGCGGCGGTAGAACTCAGGGCCAGGGAGTTGGCTGACCATCTCGCGGCGCCCATACCGCCGGTTTGGAGGAAGATTGACCATATCAGCGACGCTATGCATATGTCGGTAAGTCATCTGATAGGTTAGAAAATAATTCTGTATTTGAGGGAATATTTTTATATCAGCAGTAACTACGCACACTTTAAATGCATACAGACACTTGATTTCTAGAAATAAAGGCAAAACCAAATTGTTTGACGTATCCTGCCGAATTAGAAAATACCCCTTTGAGACCTATTACTATTAGCATTCAGTATAGAGTTTGCCTATAGACTCAATTATTGGGCCAGGTGTTCGTAAAAGCCCATTGTGTAATGTGTGCGCTTTCATCGATTTACTTAAACAACTACGATAAAACCGTCCACTGCTGGACATTTGCTTTACCCTAATCAGGAGTGTTTGCCACATTGACAGTTTGCAGGGGGTTTGGCAATCTCTAGAAAAGGTGTTTGATTCACAAGAAATCTAAATCTTGTTAAGCTATTCTAAGCAGGCATGGTTGATCGGCATCACACGAATAATGAGTGCGTTTTTCAATACACTTGCTTTATTGTCCCTCCCAGGCCGCCCTCCAGAGCCCAGTGCTACGCTCAGTACTAGAGGACATGTTCTTGGTGCGCCGCGTGCAAGCCGCCGCGGAAGTACTCGCGATGTGCGCACAGATGGCGTGCGCGTTCAGTGGCAACAACAACATCGCTGTTTATGACGACGCCGCGCTCTGCAAGCCTGTCAGGAGGTCAGTGTCACGATAGATATGATTTTGTAGAAAGATTGAAAATATAAAGTAGAAAACGGTAGAAATATTGATAGAAATTTAAAGTTGAAATATAACAAGAAAAAAGAATTGATAAATTGAAAACGAAATAGCAAATAGAGAATTAAAATATAAATTAGGAATTAAAATATAAATGAACTGAACAGCATTTTCGACCACTTTCGACTACACACATATAAAACAACGAAGCGGAGAAACGGTTTGCGCAGGCGCAAGAACAGCAACTGTCGCCTGTCAATAGCGTGTTACGTCATTACGTCAGTCAAGGATCACGTTCCATTCTACGCAACGCTTGTTGGGAACTTTTCCGTCACCGTCTGTTGTTACCTACGCAAGTGGCGGTGTAAGCAGTGAACATTTGGAGTGGCCGCGAGTGCGACACGTTTAGAAACTTTATTTTGTATGGGCGATATCGTCGTCGTCGCATTTAACATACTTGGAATAGAATTTTGTTTTAGATAATTCGCCGATTATTTTTTCATTTTTGACTATTTTAATTTATTCCAATCGTTTTTGTATTTTATTTTTTAACTTTGTATTTTATTTACCTAATGACATTCATGATATTTTTAATCTTTTGAAAGATACTATTTTTAATTGATTGTTCCTGTTATAAATTGCGATATTTTGGAATAATATTTTTACTATTACTATGACATTTTATAATTAATAATTTTGTATACTTGAAAGTTGTTATTTACTTTCATTCCTCATCTCTCATGTCATGTCGTTGTCTTGCCCTCACTGCCCTGGCTTGACCAAAACGTTTACTCCGCACGGTCTAAAGGTACACATTGGTCGATTACATAAGGGTGTAGCATCTAGTTCTCACACCGCTCGAAGGGGAGCACCCCTTCTTTGTGGGGATCCCCACACTACTCACGCGAACGATGCTGATACACTGGTTCAGCGTGTACAACCGGCCAGCAATGCTCTTGAGGGCCTCGCGACACTCAGGAATTCAGTAAAGGTGCTGCGCCACATTCCCAAGGCGGCGAGAAATCTAGCTGCAGGGAAAATGTGCGAGGTAATTAACAAATGTATTGAGACCAATGAAGTGGCTGATTGGTATACATTACTTACCTTCGCGTACTCCGCACTAAGGGTTCCAGATATACATGACCCCGGTAACCTCACCACCAAGGTAAAATCGAATATTAGCACGGTTTTATCTAGTACGTTTGGCGATATCGGCGACGGGGCTGCCCCCTACCGGGCGTCCTCGGTACTAAAGACCATCGAGTCGAAAGTTTTTGAGGGTGACCTGAGGGGAGCAGTTCGTGTACTGATGTCTGACGACTCTATTGCGGCCCCGGGGCCGGAAACTCTCGCCTCTTTACAGTTAAAGCATCCGCCCCCATCACGTCCATTAAATTTTCCGCAGGCGCCTGATCGAGCTACTCCCGCTTTGTCGGTTAAGGAGGACGATGTAACCCTAGCACTTGGCTCTTTTCACAACGGGTCGTCTGCGGGTTTAGACGGAATTCGTCCAGCCCATTTAAAGGAGCTGACATCGATTTCAGCCGGGGACAATGGCCATCGCTTGCTCGGTTGTCTCACTGGGCTGTGTAACTTCCTTCTTAGCGGTCTGTTAAACCCCGAAGTTTGTCCATATATGTATGGGGCAAACCTGTGCGCCTTATCGAAGAAAGAGGGGGGGATAAGACCGATAGCAGTAGGTAACACTTTCCGTCGATTAACAGCTAAGATGGGGTGCCGTGCTGTAAAGGAAGAAATGGCCGGATATCTGCAACCCTATCAGCTAGGGTTTGGTACGCAAATGGGGTGTGAAGCGGCAATCCACGCGACGCGCACTTTCGTCCAAGAGCCGGGTAACGCAGGCTGTATTGTGATAAAGCTCGACGTCAAGAACGCTTTCAATACAGTGGAAAGAGACGTTCTGTTGAGTGAAGTGTGCGAAAATGTTCCTTCTTTATATCCCTATCTTTATCAGGTTTATTCAGCTCCTTCCAATCTTTTTTTCGATAAATCTTTAATCCCTTCCCAAGTCGGTGCGCAACAAGGAGATCCGCTCGGTCCGTTTACCTTTAGTCTTGCTATTCACAAGGCTATATCGTCGCTAAAATCTCCGCTTAATCTATGGTACTTAGATGACGGTACCATAGGCGGAAAGCCGGAAGAAGTGGAGCAAGATCTGTTAGTATTGCTTCCTCTTTTTAAACAGTTGGGACTGGAGGTGTATACTGCGAAATGTGAGTTGTTCTCCTGCGGGCCTACTACTGCTAATCCTTCCTTTTCCCGTTTCCGTTCTATACTTCCCGACCTTAAGGAACTGTCTCGCAACTCTTTTAGTCTCCTTGGGTCACCAATTTTTACTGAAGCGATTCCCGACGCTTTGCAGTCCAGGAGACATCTCCTCCTCCTTGCTCAGGAACGCCTTAAGAATATCTCTGCGCACGTGGCCTTGGTTTTGCTGAGAATGTGTTTTGCTGTTCCCAAGGTCACCTACCTCTTGAGGACGGCCCCAACATGGTTATGCCCGGAGGACATCGCGTCCTTTGATAATACTTTAAAAGACACCCTGGAGACTATTGTCAATGTTTCCCTCACGGACGATCAGTGGTGTCAGGCGTCTCTTCCCATTCGACACGGGGGTTTGGGAGTGCGGCGTGTGCGGGATGTGAGTTTGCCGGCCTTTATCGCGTCTGCACATGGGGTTGTTGGCCTTGTTTCTGCGATTTTATCCTCTAAAGGAGACAAGGTTATTATACCCTTTGTTGCGGATGCGGTGACCGAATGGTCGGCTCGCTTCCCAACTGCGACTGTACCCCACGCCCCTGAAGTGCAGCGAGGATGGGATGATGTTGGCTTTAAGAAGACGTTCGATCGGCTTATGGTAGCTGCCGCAGACACGGATTTGGCTAGGCTTAGAGCGGTTTCTAGATCAGAAGCTGGAGCGTGGTTGCAGGCTTTGCCTTCGCCACATATGGGTACACTACTTGACAGTGACTCTCTGCGGGTGGCTGTGGCTTTTCGCCTGGGCTGCGATGTGTGTCAACCTCACCTATGCATCTGCGGTTCCATGGTAGAAGCTAACGGTCACCACGCGCTAAGTTGCTGTCGGTGTTCGGGAAGGTTCCCACGGCACCACGCTCTTAACGATATCTTCCGAAGAGCCTTCATCTCCGCTAATGTCCCGTGCGTGCTGGAGCCTCCAGGTCTCAGTCGTTCCGACGGCAAAAGACCTGACGGTCTCACATTGGTACCTTGGCAGAAAGGAAAGTGCATTGCTGTGGGACGCCACTTGCGTCAGCACTTTCGCTGCCTCGCATCTCAGCCGCACGAAAAAGTCTGCAGGCGCTGCTGCCGAGTTTGCAGCCGACAAAAAGAGAGCTAAATACTCCACTCTGGGAGAAAACTATTACTTTGTGCCGCTTGCTTTTGAGACAACGGGTTGCTGGGGGTCAGAGGCTTTGAAGTTGGTGAACGAAATCGGACGCAGACTTCGAGAGCGAGGGTTTGACGCCCGCTCCGGATCCTACTTGGCGCAAAGGTTGTCCATCGCCATTCAACGCGGCAACGCAGCGAGTGTCATGGGCACTTTTGCGGCTGGTGTGACCCGGGGTGGTATATTTGATTGAACTTCTTATTTATTTATTTTTACTATTTGTTTTGTATTGTAATTTGTGTATTAAAAGATGAATGAAAAATTAAATAAGTTTATTAGGAATATAAATAAAAAAAGAAAGTTGATACATAACGAGAAAAAAGAACAAATCAATTGAAAACGAAATGGCAAATAGAGAATTAAAAATACTATATAAATAATAATACTAATAGAGAGGACTTATATTGGTATAGTGAACGTATGAAGTGTATTAAAATACACTTGCAAAATTGGCGGGCAAAAAATGAGCTGCGGCCGGCCCAGATGGAAGAGGCGTCGCCACTAGTAATGCGAAAGTCGCAGGTTCAAATCCCGCCCGTGCTTGAAAATTTTGCAAGTTTAAAAAAAGCTCTGAAGTAGTAAATACACTTACAATCATACATACACACATGCATACTACAGTTCCAGTATTGTTCATATGGTATTTTTTTTATTTATTTATTAATGATGGGTTTGCTCTTGACTCTAGTCTAGGTCATAGGACAGAGACTGAGTCTAAGATGGAGCGAGCTCACCCAGAAGAAGCCTGTTCACTCTTACTTTGAAGAGATGATGAATGATGATGAGAAAATATGATGTTTCCAGGTTCACAGCCGAGTACGTGTCTCGGTGTGTGCTGGGCGTCCACTCGAAGGCGCTCGCTTGCGTGCTATGTCTGCTGCTGCGACGAGCCAGGCTTGACTTGCATGCTGAGGTGGAGCAGAAGGAAATTGGTATGTACCAACTATTATCCCGAGCCGGTTTTCTATTAGGACATTACAAAATTGTTATAATAAAAAAGAAAATTGTGTGAAACAAATTTCTTTTTTTTTTTACAATGACGGTTCGCGACGTCAATAAGTGATATGATAATACTATCCTACATTGAATAAAGAATTTCAATTTCAATATCCCCAGAAGACACAAATATTTGTTAAGTCATTTCAGATATATGTGTTTATTCTGGGTGTTTCTATGTATAATATGTATTTATTTACAAAAAAAGTGTATAAGCTATCTAGTTTCACATTAAACCTTAATTTATATTCAGATAGACTAAAATGACATTTGGTGGGTTGCCACGTTATTGTATTTAAAAATAAAAATAAAATAGTGTTGTATCCAAATGATCATGATGTGAATAGTGTGATTGAATCTTTTTAAAAAAAAATTTTGTTAATTTCAATTTTCATTAATAAATTCGCCTAAAAGACTAACATACTACTTTTTTCTAAACAAACTAACTTCACGTTTATTTCCTGTCTGATGACCGACAACAATACGTTTTTGTTGTTATCGTCAGAGGATTTGAATTTATTTACCAGGTTTACCACAGCAGCAAATTAAGTTATAAAATTTGTTTACCAAATGGGTTAATGTTACAGTCTTCTATTTAAGCTATCTACCCATTTTTTCAAATCTGGTGGAAAAGGTAAATGTAAAAATAAAACAAATAAAATATTTTTTCATTACACTCTAAAACCAGTTTCTTTAAAATAGCTAGATATATAACCTTGAAAAATTTATAGACAACATCACATATTCCAATCTTATTTGTACTAAATAAAGATACCACTATGTATTATGGTTTTTACAGAAATAAGTAAAGTAAGTGAATTGAATATAAAGACAAAAAGGTCACGTTGATAGTCTCCATAGTAAAATAGCCGAACTAGGGTTTCTCTTCGAGAGTTCTTGAAGCGAGAATTCCCGGGAAATTTTGGTTTATTCGAGACGAGAAAAAAGTGGTCGAGAAATCGAGAAATTCGGTCAAAAATTATAAAAACTTAATAACGCGCTTCTTGTACTTGCACACGGCATTAAGGTAGTCTGATTGTTATTTTAATACCTAATTGAAAAACTATATTTTAATGTTACATACTGAATTGAAAAGTTTGTGGTACAGAAAGAGACTAAAGCAAATTATTTAGTATGTAAAGTTCTAAGTTTTATTGTACTGACTGACATAATTAGAATAAGATTATTAATTACTTATTAGGTTCTGGCGTTTACTATCGTAGCGAAAAAACTGTCCATTGATAACAAAATTTTGAATGGTTGATTGATACAAAGACGAAATTAATAATAATAATAGGTTACTCGTAATTGTTAAGTTAGTCTGATCTGATTGTAATTTTTTATACAGATTGTAGTAACATAGACTAAAGTAAAATTTTAGTACTGTCGAAGACTTAGCATAAATACATAATCCACGTCCTGCCAGTTGGGCCGCGGTCCCCGAGCTGAACACCTCGCTCGGCGGGAATTCCCCTTTTCCATCATGCAGCATTGAGCCTTCAGGCTACACCTCTTCATCAATCTTTCTACACTGGTGACACCCAACATTGGACATGCAACCTTCTTCAAAAATGGACAATATGCTTCACAACTTCGGAGACAGCCACGACCTGCGTCATCAGCGGCTACTCATCGCAAGTCCTAGCGCCGAGACCCCGGAATGAACCTGCCCGCTTCCTGGTAACTCTTCGGCGGCAACTACTCGTCTCCATAACTCCCGACGCACCGAGGGCCTGGAGACTGCATCGGCTCGGCTGTCAGAGTGGCGCTACACTCCAGCCAGACTGCCTGCCGCCATTGGACTTCGAGATGACACCGCATCGAAAAAGACGTTAATACCCCATGCCAATAACAAGACTGTATCGACCTTCGGTCTAGGGGGGGAATACTGTAGCGGCGCGGATTGCAGAGAAATATGAAGCGCGCGCCGCACACAGAATGCGCTGACCTCGCTGGGTGTATCTACTGCTGACGAGCCGACGACGACAACGCTGCCTGCACAATGTAAACACGACGCGTCATACTCGTCATAGAAGATTACCCAATCAGAAGTCGAGGCCTAAAACGCGGTTACGAAGTTTGTCGAAGACTTAGCATAAATACAAAATCCACGTCCTGCCAGTTGGGCCGCGGTCCCCGAGCTGAACACCTCGCTCGGCGGGAATTCCCCTTTTCCATCATGCAGCATTGATCCTACAGGCCACAACCATCAATCATCCTTACAGTACCTACTTAATGTAAGGTACAGGTTTTATTATGGTGCCATGATGGATGGCATTGTTTTTAGAAGATATTTCTTTTGTTTTTCTGAAGAAAAAGACTATTTTATTTAATCCTAATTGTTTGTAGACCTAATGATTAAAAGATCTCACTAGAGTTTAATTTGTTCGCTTGGTTAAAGTTTTGTTGATTAATAAATGTTGTTTAATATTGCGTAAAAAGCGTAGTTTTATTGTTAAACCCCAATCATTAAAAAAGAAAAAAAATTCTCGACAACCCGAGAATTCCCGGGAAATAGTTGTCGAGAATTCTCGTGCTCCGAGAAATGAAAAAGGTCGAGAAATGAGAAACCCTAAGCCGAACTCATGTACCTACCTTCGTTATCTTCTTTTGATCTTTTGTTACTATAGGCCGACCGCTTTAAATTAACAAAATATCCATTCAAAGAAACACGGGGGACAGCATACGCCATTCGTACAAAGCGGGGCGGGGTAAATGCCAGAGAGGGGAACGAGTGTCGCTTCTTAACGGTTAGTTTTCTTGGCTACAACCAAGGTCACTACAAATGTTTATTTGAACGCAAATGAGAACATAAGTAGTAAAGTCTTACCTTACATTTTAAATTACAATACCTACTATTCATTGTTGATTTCTTTAAACATAACGAAATGTTGCGTATAAACGTAAAGTAACGTATATATACTCTTTTACGTGACCGAGAGTCAAGTATTTATTATGCATATTTATTTACAAATATAACTCCATCGAGGAATCATCTCACAACAGTTCAATGAATAAAATGAATAAGTCAAACCACAACACTAGACTTACGCTGGCAACATTTTTAAAAAATAAGGCTATTCTTAGCTGTCAGTTTAGTCTATCTGATTATAAATTAAGGTTTACAAGCTCTGCTTAGTTTGGGGCTAGATGGCGCTGTGTGAATTGTCAAGGACATTTATTTATTTATCATTTTGAGTGAAATGGCATAATATGTGGCTACCGTATACGGCTATAGAGGACATAATTTTTATGTAACGAGTCTTTTTGCAAAGCTTTTCTATTTGTCTCTCTTTTACGGTAAAGGTTGCCTGTAAGATATCTCTGCAAGCGAAAAGACCGCCTTTGCTTACTTTTAGTATTCAATTTTTTATATTGTTTATTATTTCATGTATGTTGTAAGCAATAAAATGTTCATCTATATGTATTTTTAATATACATCTTAACCACATCGCGCGGCGATGTAGCCTTCTTGGGCCACCGTGGGTTTCGAACGAAATGAGCTGTTACAATCATGCATTAATTACGCCTATATCCCTTACGGGGTAGGCAGAGCGTTAACGGCCGTAAAACTGATATTAACACCACATCTGACAAAAGTTTGAGGGTCAATCAGATAACTGTGTATAACTATAGTGACTGGTTGTCAGCCCATCGCCTATAATTGCAATACAAATCTAACCCTCGAGTTCCTTGGTCGCCTATGAGTAAGAAATGGGATGATACTATTCTAAGCCGGCAGCACACGTCACGTTTGAATTGTTATTTTCTATTATTATGATTTCACGTGCACACGTGTCTTTTTTCCCGCTGGTTGGCCGGAATGCCGCGTGACGTATAAAGTATAAAAATAAAATGCAATGATTGAAAAACACAAGCAGGATGATGCCTTATTTTCTGAATAGTGTTCATTTTTTATCAAGGAATATGCATTCAATAGTTTATTTTGTATTTCAGGCGCATCATGGAGCGTATCGCTGGAGTCGCTGTGTGAAAAGGCGCGCGAAACGAGGCGCATTCCCGCCAAGCTGTACGAGCGCGCATTGACCCTGGCCAGCTCCGTGCAGGCCGCGTGCGCACGCAACGCACGCGTGCACCACGCGCACAGGTAACTTACACACAGTTGTAACAGAATCATCATCGTGAAACGAGACGCATTCCCGCCAAGCTGTACGAGCGCGCACTGACCCTGGCCAGCTCCGTGCAGGCCGCGTGCGCACGCAACGCACGCGTGCACCACGCGCACAGGTAACTTACACACTGTTGTAACAGAATCATCATCGTGAAACGAGACGTATTCCCGCCAAGCTGTACGAGCGCGCATTGACCCTGGCCAGCTCCGTGCAGGCCGCGTGCGCACGCAACGCACGCGTGCACCACGCGCACAGGTAACTTACACACTGTTGTAACAGAATCATCATCGTGAAACGAGACGCATTCCCGCCAAGCTGTACGAGCGCGCATTGACCCTGGCCAGCTCCGTGCAGGCCGCGTGCGCACGCAACGCACGCGTGCACCACGCGCACAGGTAACTTACACACAGTTGGAACAGAATCATCATCGTGAAACGAGACGCATTCCCGCCAAGCTGTACGAGCGCGCATTGACCCTGGCCAGCTCCGTGCAGGCCGCGTGCGCACGCAACGCACGCGTGCACCACGCGCACAGGTAACTTACACACAGTTGTAACAGAATCATCATCGTGAAACGAGACGCATTCCCGCCAAGCTGTACGAGCGCGCATTGACCCTGGCCAGCTCTGTGCAGGCCGCGTGCGCACGCAACGCACGCGTGCACCACGCGCACAGGTAACTTACACACAGTTGTAACAGAATCATCATCGTGAAACGAGACGCATTCCCGCCAAGCTGTACGAGCGCGCATTGACCCTGGCCAGCTCCGTGCAGGCCGCGTGCGCACGCAACGCACGCGTGCACCACGCGCACAGGTAACTTACACACTGTTGTAACAGAATCATCATCGTGAAACGAGACGCATTCCCGCCAAGCTGTACGAGCGCGCATTGACCCTGGCCAGCTCCGTGCAGGCCGCGTGCGCACGCAACGCACGCGTGCACCACGCGCTCAGGTAACTTACACACTGTTGTAACAGAATCATCATCGTGAAACGAGGCGCATTCCCGCCAAGCTGTACGAGCGCGCATTGACCCTGGCCAGCTCCGTGCAGGCCGCGTGCGCACGCAACGCACGCGTGCACCACGCGCACAGGTAACTTACACACTGGTGTAACAGAATCATCATCGTGAAACGAGACGCATTCCCGCCAAGCTGTACGAGCGCGCATTGACCCTGGCCAGCTCCGTGCAGGCCGCGTGTGCACGCAACGCACGCGTGCACCACGCGCACAGGTAACTTACACACAGTTGTAACAGAATCATCATCGTGAAACGAGGCGCATTCCCGCCAAGCTGTACGAGCGCGCATTGACCCTGGCCAGCTCCGTGCAGGCCGCGTGCGCACGCAACGCACGCGTGCACCACGCGCACAGGTAACTTACACACAGGTGTAACAGAATCATCATCGTGAAACGAGACGCATTCCCGCCAAGCTGTACGAGCGCGCATTGACCCTGGCCAGCTCTGTGCAGGCCGCGTGCGCACGCAACGCACGCGTGCACCACGCGCACAGGTAACTTACACACAGTTGTAACAGAATCATCATCGTGAAACGAGACGCATTCCCGCCAAGCTGTACGAGCGCGCACTGACCCTGGCCAGCTCCGTGCAGGCCGCGTGCGCACGCAACGCACGCGTGCACCACGCGCACAGGTAACTTACACACTGTTGTAACAGAATCATCATCGTGAAACGAGACGTATTCCCGCCAAGCTGTACGAGCGCGCATTGACCCTGGCCAGCTCCGTGCAGGCCGCGTGCGCACGCAACGCACGCGTGCACCACGCGCACAGGTAACTTACACACTGTTGTAACAGAATCATCATCGTGAAACGAGACGCATTCCCGCCAAGCTGTACGAGCGCGCATTGACCCTGGCCAGCTCCGTGCAGGCCGCGTGCGCACGCAACGCACGCGTGCACCACGCGCACAGGTAACTTACACACAGTTGGAACAGAATCATCATCGTGAAACGAGACGCATTCCCGCCAAGCTGTACGAGCGCGCATTGACCCTGGCCAGCTCCGTGCAGGCCGCGTGCGCACGCAACGCACGCGTGCACCACGCGCACAGGTAACTTACACACAGTTGTAACAGAATCATCATCGTGAAACGAGACGCATTCCCGCCAAGCTGTACGAGCGCGCATTGACCCTGGCCAGCTCCGTGCAGGCCGCGTGCGCACGCAACGCACGCGTGCACCACGCGCTCAGGTAACTTACACACTGTTGTAACAGAATCATCATCGTGAAACGAGGCGCATTCCCGCCAAGCTGTACGAGCGCGCATTGACCCTGGCCAGCTCCGTGCAGGCCGCGTGCGCACGCAACGCACGCGTGCACCACGCGCACAGGTAACTTACACACTGGTGTAACAGAATCATCATCGTGAAACGAGACGCATTCCCGCCAAGCTGTACGAGCGCGCATTGACCCTGGCCAGCTCCGTGCAGGCCGCGTGCGCACGCAACGCACGCGTGCACCACGCGCTCAGGTAACTTACACACTGTTGTAACAGAATCATCATCGTGAAACGAGGCGCATTCCCGCCAAGCTGTACGAGCGCGCATTGACCCTGGCCAGCTCCGTGCAGGCCGCGTGCGCACGCAACGCACGCGTGCACCACGCGCACAGGTAACTTACACACTGGTGTAACAGAATCATCATCGTGAAACGAGACGCATTCCCGCCAAGCTGTACGAGCGCGCATTGACCCTGGCCAGCTCCGTGCAGGCCGCGTGTGCACGCAACGCACGCGTGCACCACGCGCACAGGTAACTTACACACAGTTGTAACAGAATCATCATCGTGAAACGAGGCGCATTCCCGCCAAGCTGTACGAGCGCGCATTGACCCTGGCCAGCTCCGTGCAGGCCGCGTGCGCACGCAACGCACGCGTGCACCACGCGCACAGGTAACTTACACACAGGTGTAACAGAATCATCATCGTGAAACGAGACGCATTCCCGCCAAGCTGTACGAGCGCGCATTGACCCTGGCCAGCTCTGTGCAGGCCGCGTGCGCACGCAACGCACGCGTGCACCACGCGCACAGGTAACTTACACACAGTTGTAACAGAATCATCATCGTGAAACGAGACGCATTCCCGCCAAGCTGTACGAGCGCGCACTGACCCTGGCCAGCTCCGTGCAGGCCGCGTGCGCACGCAACGCACGCGTGCACCACGCGCACAGGTAACTTACACACTGTTGTAACAGAATCATCATCGTGAAACGAGACGTATTCCCGCCAAGCTGTACGAGCGCGCATTGACCCTGGCCAGCTCCGTGCAGGCCGCGTGCGCACGCAACGCACGCGTGCACCACGCGCACAGGTAACTTACACACTGTTGTAACAGAATCATCATCGTGAAACGAGACGCATTCCCGCCAAGCTGTACGAGCGCGCATTGACCCTGGCCAGCTCCGTGCAGGCCGCGTGCGCACGCAACGCACGCGTGCACCACGCGCACAGGTAACTTACACACAGTTGGAACAGAATCATCATCGTGAAACGAGACGCATTCCCGCCAAGCTGTACGAGCGCGCATTGACCCTGGCCAGCTCCGTGCAGGCCGCGTGCGCACGCAACGCACGCGTGCACCACGCGCACAGGTAACTTACACACAGTTGTAACAGAATCATCATCGTGAAACGAGACGCATTCCCGCCAAGCTGTACGAGCGCGCATTGACCCTGGCCAGCTCTGTGCAGGCCGCGTGCGCACGCAACGCACGCGTGCACCACGCGCACAGGTAACTTACACACAGTTGTAACAGAATCATCATCGTGAAACGAGACGCATTCCCGCCAAGCTGTACGAGCGCGCATTGACCCTGGCCAGCTCCGTGCAGGCCGCGTGCGCACGCAACGCACGCGTGCACCACGCGCACAGGTAACTTACACACTGTTGTAACAGAATCATCATCGTGAAACGAGACGCATTCCCGCCAAGCTGTACGAGCGCGCATTGACCCTGGCCAGCTCCGTGCAGGCCGCGTGCGCACGCAACGCACGCGTGCACCACGCGCTCAGGTAACTTACACACTGTTGTAACAGAATCATCATCGTGAAACGAGGCGCATTCCCGCCAAGCTGTACGAGCGCGCATTGACCCTGGCCAGCTCCGTGCAGGCCGCGTGCGCACGCAACGCACGCGTGCACCACGCGCACAGGTAACTTACACACTGGTGTAACAGAATCATCATCGTGAAACGAGACGCATTCCCGCCAAGCTGTACGAGCGCGCATTGACCCTGGCCAGCTCCGTGCAGGCCGCGTGTGCACGCAACGCACGCGTGCACCACGCGCACAGGTAACTTACACACAGTTGTAACAGAATCATCATCGTGAAACGAGGCGCATTCCCGCCAAGCTGTACGAGCGCGCATTGACCCTGGCCAGCTCCGTGCAGGCCGCGTGCGCACGCAACGCACGCGTGCACCACGCGCACAGGTAAGTTACACACTGTTGTAACAGAATATCGTGAAACGAGGCGCATTCCCGCCAAGCTGTACGAGCGCGCATTGACCCTGGCCAGCTCCGTGCAGGCCGCGTGCGCACGCAACGCACGCGTGCACCACGCGCACAGGTAAGTTACACACTGTTGTAACAGAATATCGTGAAACGAGGCGCATTTCCGCCAAGCTGTACGAGCGTGCATTGACCCTGGCCAGCTCCGTGCAGGCCGCGTGCGCACGCAACGCACGCGTGCACCACGCGCACAGGTAAGTTACACACTGTTGTAACAGAATATCGTGAAACGAGGCGCATTCCCGCCAAGCTGTACGAGCGTGCATTGACCCTGGCCAGCTCCGTGCAGGCCGCGTGCGCACGCAACGCACGCGTGCACCACGCGCACAGGTAACTTACACACTGTTTTAACAAAATCATCATCATCAATGGCCAGTTCACGCCTAATGCTGAGGAACGAGTCCTTCTCCATAAAAGTACACTCTTAAGTTGACATTTAGCAATATCCCGCTGTCGTGGTCGCACTTTCTCGTCACTTAAAGGTTGCCTGGCAGATAATGCTACCTTGCATTAAGGCCGCCTTGTTGTACTGTTGCTTTATTTTGTGTTTTTAATTGTTTTTTTTTTGTTTTTTGTGCAATATTATGTAATGTTATGTTTAGGAACTTTGATATTTTGCGACTGAGACATGTTGTAACTTTGATGTGTTGCAACTTGCACATTTCCCGTTAGTGTAATGTTTTTAGTCTGCCGCATTCTTCCTTCATTTTAATGCGGGTGTAAATAAGAATTAAACACCTTAGGTGTCGAGACTCGAAAGAATGAAAGAAAAACAGCAGCAAGAATTGAAGTAGCTCGAATCAAAAATGGATCGGGGATTGTTAACGGCCGTAAAATTCGGTCGCTATCGCCTGAAAAATATTTGAGCGCCGTGACAGGTTTTCGGCCTATCGCCAAAAATTGTAACACAGATGAAACCCTCGAGACCCTTAGTCGCCTCTTACGACACCCGCAGGAAAGAAACGGAGTGATGCTATGAGGTAGATAGATTGATCATATTTAAACATGAATTAGACATAGCTTTAATATTAACTAGCGACCCGCCCAGCGGTTTCACCCGCTGTTAACTGATTTCCCACGGGAAACAGACGTTCCCTCGCCATAAATCAAACATAAAAACCTTCCTCTTGAATCACTCTATCTTTTAAAAAATCTTCATCAAGATCCGTTTAGTTGTTTTGAAGATTTAAGCATACAAACAAACAAACAGACAGGGAGAGACTTGGGAAGCGACTTTACTATACTATGTAGTGATAATCCGTCTCGCTTCATTAACACATTGCTGGCTAGAATGTAGATAAAATTTTGTATGAAGCCCAGATAAGAGGTAATTTAAAGACTTTATATTGGCAAGATGCATTGACGGAGGTGGACGCTAAAATTGTATCACTACATCAAACTACATAGGATAAAAGAAAGTCGCTTCCCGTTTGGTGTCTCCTTATATCTGTAGAATTACCCAACGGATTTTGATGCGTTTTTTTATTAGATAGAGTAACTTGAGAGGAAAGTTTATAAGTATAATTTATTCCGGGAAATTGTCACATTCCCATGGGAAAACGGGTAGCCCAACTGGTAGTAAACTTTTGACCCCCTTTTGACACCTTTAAGGATTAAAATTTCAAAAACACGGGTTTTATTATTTTAAGTCATAAGTCTAATTACTAATTTTGAAACGGATCACCTAGAGAGATAAAAATTTGGACATGAAGTTTTTGAATGTAATAAAGCAACTACTATAGATAAAATTCAGTTTTTGAATCCCCCATGGGATGAAAAGGGGGTTAAAACTTAGTATGAAAGTTCGTTGTCTTAAGTGTGATCCGTTTCAAAATTAGTGATTAGACTTATGACTTAAAATAATTAAACACGTGTTTCAGTACTTGCACCATATTTGAAATTATAGAATTTAATAGGGTCAAAAGGGGGTTAAAAGTTTGTATGAAAGTTCGTTTTTGTAAATGAATGTGATCTGTTTAAAATTTTGTGATTAGACTAATAATTTAAAATAATTAAACACGTGTTTCAGCATTTTTGAAATTTTAACCCTTAAATGGGTGAAAAGGGGGTTAAAAGTTAGTATGAAAGTTTTTTATCTTAAATGTGATCTGTTTCAATATTTCTGGTTAGACTCATAACTTAAAATAACTAAATACGTGTTTCAGCATTTTTGCAATTTTAATCCTTAAAGGTGTCAAAAGGGGGTCAAAAGTTTACTACCAGTTGGGCTACCCGGTTTACCATGGGAATGTGACAATTTTCCGGAATAAATTATACTTATAAACCTTCCTCTCAAGTTACTCTATCTAACAAAAAAAACCGCATCAAAATCCGTTGGGTAATTCTAAAGATATAAGGAGACACCAAACGGGAAGCGACTTGATTTTATACTATGTAGTGATGTCGTAAGAGGCGACTGATGGACTCGAGGGTGTGTATTGCAATCTAGGCGATCGGCTGACAACCTGTCACTACGGCGATACACAACTTTTCAAATGACCCTCAAATGTTTGTCAGACGTGGCGTAAATGTCAATTTTTTGTAGCCGTTTACGCTCTGCCTACCCCGCAAGGGATTATAGGCGTGATATGTGTATGTATGTATGTTAATATTAACAAAATTGACATAGGTTTAACTTTGACATGTATTTGTTTTTTACATTACTTTACTATTTTTTATGTATTATGTTAAGTACCTAGATTTGACTGTCTAAAAGAGAATCTATTAAATTTCTACTTAGAAATAAATGATTTGATTTGATTCGCAGACAGCACGCGCGCGCCGCTAACAGCGCACACGCAGCCCGGACGAGGCTGGCGGTGCACGCGCAACTACATGCCGAGGTAAGACATTACTGACTGTGCAGTATTAAGGGCCTGCCATAAGAATAGATAATAATACTGGCGTATAGAAACGAAACTCCTTTGTCTGGGCCCCAAAAGCCGCGCTTTAAATACCTACTTCCCCCCGCAGCCCGTAACGCCCCGCACTCTCCCGCGCTTTAAGTCGGGGCTGTCACGTGCCAATAATTTTATTCCAGACTAGCGGCCAGTCAAGCAGTTGCGACCGCTGCTAACAGTTTTCCCGTGGGAACAAAATATTTACCCGTTTTAAAGTCTTACCTTACCATTTTATTGTTAAAAGGTAGGTACAGAATTTTAAAATAGGTGCAAAAATGGCGCCGTGTGGTGCCAGATTAGAATAGCATTCTTTTTGGAAAACGCGTTCTCCCTATGAATAAAACACCTTGCATTGCTAAATTTTACACAAAAAATGAAAATTCGACCCGCACGACGAACGTTTCCGCGGCGAAGCGCACTCCCGACTGAATTGTTCTCTAAGAGACAGCCAGACGGATTGACCTTGAGCGCGTCTGGAGCGGGAGTGTCATCTCTATGTGATTTCTACTCTATGGGCCTGCCTCGAACTTTTAAACGTCCCTTTCCCACTAATGGCAAATCCCGTGTGTGAGAACAGAGCGGAATCACCATAGTTAGCCAATTTTTCAATGTTTTGGAAATTTCTCGCCACATAAACAAGTAATCAAAAAACTGAACGACAAAAAACTAGTAATTTACAAGACGTATCGTATTCGCAAAAAATAATGTGTTATGTTCTTAGGATTGCTATACAAAACGCAAAAAAGTATGAAAATAGACTAAACTTTGAAAAATAAATCTATCGAGCAAACTTTCTTTAATCGTGTTTTGCTGCGACAAAAATCTAGATATAATGAAAAATCATTATACACAAAAATAAAGTGTTTATCGTATTCACCAACAAAATTGCGTGCATCCAAAAATACCCAATTTTCTCACGGCCCGCCCTTAAACTGACAAACTGAGTACGAAGCTTTTCACATTTTGACCTTGTCCCTGGAGTAACGTGTATAGTTCGTACTATTAAATGTGTTTTTTTAATTTGTTTAATAAAGAAGGCAGTGATTATTTTTGTATATTATTTATTTTATTTTGACAGGAAAACCAACAGCGAACATGACAAAGTACTTAAAAACTATAGAAACAAACAGCCAATTACAGGTTTCCACAGATAGATTATGTTAGGTTAGGTTAATGAAATTAATTTATTCCATGTAGGATAGTATTATTTTATCACTTATTGACGTCATGATCCGTCATTGTTAAAAAAAAATCTTTTTCTTTTTTATAGCAGTTTTGTATTGTCCTAATAGAAAACCGTTTCCTTATCTAATCTTAATTAATCAGTAACATACAGTACAATTTAATGGCAACTGCTGAAGGATTCGACAAAATGATGTTAAAATAGCCCACTTCGTGCAGTTTACAACATGCTTCTGGCTCCAACGTTTCTCTTTCTAACTTGATCCGGGCACACTTCACCAAATCGTGGTATGTGTCTTCTCTAACAATACGTACGGGACAATTTGGTAAATCTACCACCCTCATCAAATGTGCCGACGCTTACAGTGGTATGTGCTCGGAGTAAATGTGAATAGAAAGTTTTTGAGTTGCAATTACTTCGGTTATGAAGTGATCACTATGTCATTAATAATAATAATAATAGTGAAAGCCGTGAAAAGAAAGCCTTTACTTATAAATAATAATAATAAATCTTTATTCATTTTAAGCACTTAACAATTACAACAGGGGCAGATGCCTCCTACTAAGTTGACAAAACCTGTGTTAGGAGACACCGCTCTTCTTAAAACAGCAAGACACATAATACCGTGCACTCAAAGCTAAACTAAGGTAAAAGTAAGATTTCCTGAACTCACACAAATGAACCATAAAACTCGCCCATACATCATAAACCTCCATCTATACTCCTTCAACACAAACAATCATGTCAATCAGTCAGTGGTCGTTGTGTAGCTTTATATAAGTTAGATTAAGGACTAACGACGCCAAGATCGTATGTACAAGTAGAAGTGAGTGCCCACTTCTACTTGTACTTGTCATTAACATCAAGGGTTTCGTGGGCTATTTCGATAATTATGCTGTACATTTTTAGATCCTGGGCGGTAATCAGGAGCCGAGTGCCGCTCTCGCCCGCAGGTCTCGCGAGCTCGCGGCCGCGGGGGAGCGGCTGGTCGCCGCGTGCAACAAGGCACAAGCGCTAGTCACCGCTGCACACCAGAGGTGAGTCCATACACATACATACACATATCACCCTTATAATCCCTTGCGGGGTAGGCAGAGTGGTCGCGGCGTGCAACAAGGCACAAGCGCTAGTCACCGCTGCACACCAGAGGTGAGTCCATACACATACATACACATATCACCCTTATAATCCCTTGCGGGGTAGGCAGAGTGGTCGCGGCGTGCAACAAGGCACAAGCGCTAGTCACCGCTGCACACCAGAGGTGAGTCCATACACATACATACACATATCACCCTTATAATCCCTTGCGGGGTAGGCAGAGTGGTCGCGGCGTGCAACAAGGCACAAGCGCTGGTCACCGCTGCACACCAGAGGTGAGTCCATACACATACATACACATATCACCCTTATAATCCCTTGCGGGGTAGGCAGAGTGGTCGCGGCGTGCAACAAGGCACAAGCGCTAGTCACCGCTGCACACCAGAGGTGAGTCCATACACATACATACACATATCACCCTTATAATCCCTTGCGGGGTAGGCAGAGTGGTCGCGGCGTGCAACAAGGCACAAGCGCTGGTCACCGCTGCACACCAGAGGTGAGTCCAGGTTCTATAACCCCTTGCGGGGTAGGCAGAGTGGTCGCCGCGTGCAACAAGGCACAAGCGCTAGTCACCGCTGCACACCAGAGGTGAGTCCAGGTTCTATAACCCCTTGCGGGGTAGGCAGAGTGGTCGCGGCTAGTCACCGCTGCACACCAGAGGTGAGTGCAGGTTCTATAACCCCTTGCGGGGTAGGCAGAGTGGTCGCGGCTAGTCACCGCTGCACACCAGAGGTGAGTGCAGGTTCTACAATCCCTTGCGGGGTAGGCAGAGTGGTCGCGGCGTGCAACAAGGCACAAGCGCTAGTCACCGCTGCACACCAGAGGTGAGTGCAGGTTCTATAATCCCTTGCGGGGTAGGCAGAGTGGTCGCGGCTAGTCACCGCTGCACACCAGAGGTGAGTGCAGGTTCTACAATCCCTTGCGGGGTAGGCAGAGTGGTCGCGGCTAGTCACCGCTGCACACCAGAGGTGAGTGCAGGTTCTACAATCCCTTGCGGGGTAGGCAGAGTGGTCGCGGCGTGCAACAAGGCACAAGCGCTGGTCACCGCTGCACACCAGAGGTGAGTGCAGGTTCTACAATCCCTTGCGGGGTAGGCAGAGTGGTCGCGGCGTGCAACAAGGCACAAGCGCTGGTCACCGCTGCACACCAGAGGTGAGTGCAGGTTCTATAACCCCTTGCGGGGTAGGCAGAGTGGTCGCCGCGTGCAACAAGGCACAAGCGCTGGTCACCGCTGCACACCAGAGGTGAGTGCAGGTTCTACAATCCCTTGCGGGGTAGGCAGAGTGGTCGCCGCGTGCAACAAGGCACAAGCGCTGGTCACCGCTGCACACCAGAGGTGAGTGCAGGTTCTACAATCCCTTGCGGGGTAGGCAGAGTGGTCGCGGCGTGCAACAAGGCACAAGCGCTGGTCACCGCTGCACACCAGAGGTGAGTGCAGGTTCTACAATCCCTTGCGGGGTAGGCAGAGTGGTCGCGGCGTGCAACAAGGCACAAGCGCTGGTCACCGCTGCACACCAGAGGTGAGTGCAGGTTCTATAACCCCTTGCGGGGTAGGCAGAGTGGTCGCCGCGTGCAACAAGGCACAAGCGCTGGTCACCGCTGCACACCAGAGGTGAGTGCAGGTTCTACAATCCCTTGCGGGGTAGGCAGAGTGGTCGCCGCGTGCAACAAGGCACAAGCGCTGGTCACCGCTGCACACCAGAGGTGAGTGCAGGTTCTACAGTCCCTTGCGGGGTAGGCAGAGTGGTCGCCGCGTGCAACAAGGCACAAGCGCTGGTCACCGCTGCACACCAGAGGTGGGTCCATACACATACATACACACATCCCTATAATCCCTTGCAGGGCAGGCAGAGCGCAAACAACCACAAAAAACGGGACATTTACGCCACTTCTGACAGAGGGCCATGCGGAAAATTGTATCGCCATAGTGACAGATTGCCAGCTTATCTCTCTCTCTTTTGGTGTGGGACAAGGAGTCGTCCAACGACCCGATCAACCCTGGTGTCAGAGTTTTTCAACGTTGCCAGCTTATAATTGAAATACACAACCTCGAGTCGCTTAAACTATGAAAAACCTAGTTTAATAGGAGCACCTACTTACTGCCTACAAACTTTACTAAAAGTTTGGCAGATGTAACTATAGTCTGTAAGGTTTTTTAAAGTCTAATAAACTTATTTTTCATTTTTTCATTTTTTTTAGTTGCCTCTTGCGACTCCCACGGGAAAGAAATGCTGATGCTATTCTAAGCCGACATCACACGTCATTCTGTTTACCTTTTATGCGGTCAAATATTACTAGTGAAAACAGAGTACGGGCTGGTGATAAGGAACAACTTTTGACAAAAATATTTTGAGGTTCCATAGATACTCAAATCAGCTGATCGGCAATGTTGTATGAACGGTCCAATTTATTTTTCATATTTCGATACGGCTGGCATTATTTGAAAACTAATAAAAATTCTAAAGTCGCTTTTTTTGTATGATTGCGTAATGCACATATTACGTTTTGTGTCATTTTTAACGCTTGCTTAAATTTTCGATTCAATGTATGGTAGCTCGTTTATTAAATTATGTTTTTAAGTGTCTATAATTAAATTAGCATTAAAAAATGTACCATTATTTTAAATGTGACAGTTAATATAGTGTACGAACCCAGTTTGAGTCGTTTTTATCCACTGCAAACGAATGTATAACCCAATTTAATTATACCTGAAATACTCAGGTCAAGATTTAGGTATATGCTAACAAAATGACACAAAATAATAAATTGGGTTCGACCAATGGTCAAGAAACTATTAGCCAAAAAAAACGACTTTAATATTTTTGAAACCTGATAAGCTATCCATACTGGGCTATCCGATCTATGTTCTTTGGGGAATTTCAGCTTTTTAGTGCCTATAGTAGACTTAGTGCTTTGTTAAAATTGGGGCTAGATGGCGCTGTGTGAAATTTCCAAGATATTTATTTTTATCACGCGACTGCCAAACCAAAAAAGGAGTGTACTGTTTTTAGAGTTGATGTATGTTAGTATGTATATATGTGCGATTCTTTAAAGGACTGTAACTTGTTAACCACTGAACAGATTCGAATGGGAATTGTATCGGAAGAATCCTTACATTAACCCGAGTGTCATAGGCTAGGCTTTATCTCAGAAAACAGTCGTGTTTTAAAAAATATATTATGCTTGTTATCATATTTCTGGTTTTTCTCATTTCCAGAGTGGTGTGGGGCGCAGGCGCGAACCCCGCTCTGAAGTCACTCGTGCGAACGCTTGAGTCCGCGTGGGGGGCCCGGAAGCACCGGTGCGGGCGTCTCGCCACCACTGCTGTGGAGCTGTCGGTGCATGCTCGGCGGGCTGCCGCGAGCAGAGCGAGCAAGGCCAGGTCCACCACGCAACATAGGACTGCTAAGACGGCCAAGACTGCGCTTGCTCATTGGGAAAAGGTAAGTAACCTGTTGGACGTTTTAGCCATTGAAATACCATTCATACGCAACTGACATTTTATTGCCGAAAAGAAATGGTGCCGTGCTTCGGAGGGCACGTTAAGCCGTCGGTCCCGGTTGCTGTCTATGATTACTTAGATGACGGTCGTAACACAACCATGTCAGAGGACTACTAGTAGTAGGCGGTTGAAAAACTCTGACACCAGGGTTCATCGGGTCGTTGGATGACTCGGTATTTCATACGAAAAGAAAAGAGAGCCACGGTGATTTTCTATACTTCAAACTGTTAGCGGAATACGTAACGGCCGAAACCATCCAACTGACTCTCGATTGAAACACAACTGAGACGCTATTCAAATTGCGGTATACGGTTCCTGATAATTCTATCACAGACAAGCCCGCCTGGAAGTTTCACCCGTTGCTACCCGTTTTCCAGTAGGAATCAAGCTTTTTCCCTCAGTATAAAGTATCTAAACGGCTGCGGTGAGTAATGGTGAGCAAGACAAGGTTCAAGACGCAACATAGGACTGCTAAGATGGCCAAGACTGCGTTTGCTTAATGAGAAAAGATACGTACAGTCAAGAATAGGCTGGGTTAGACAGTTTTGACTTTGGACCCTTCTTATGCCGCACGCAGAAGACTTACATTGCCGGTTTTAGAGTCTAACGGCACGTGAGCTTGACTGTACATTATGATCCTTTAGGCACATAAACTCTGCTTTACCAAAATTACCACTGTTTTTTATTAAGGCAAAAAATGTCGTAACCGACATTTGTCTTGTCTATGACAAACTTTTTCTTTATGCAGTTTTAATACTTTACCAACAATTGATTTCATATCCTCAAAACATTAGAAAATATCAAAAATTTTGGAATACTAAAATATGTTTCTTAAAATAACCTATATTTTTAACACGAACCATAAAAAGAACCCGCTTATTCCACCGTCCGCCGATTCTAGAGGTACACTTCCAGACTATGTCCGATACTTTGGTCTTTTTGCGGATAGTCTCATCCGAGCATAGACCTTTCCATAGCTCTCTGAGTGACATATAGCCGGTGGGCCAGTTTAACTGTCAGGTTCCACGTCTCGGCTCCATAGGTCATGACTGGCAGGACGCACTGATCGAACACCTTGGTCTTGAGGCATTGTGGCAAGGGTGATTCCAAGATATGACGCAACTTCCCAAAAGCTGCCCAGCCCAGCACTCTTCTGGTGATTTCAGCCTCAAAGTTGTCTCTACCCAGTTGCAAAGTTTGCCCAAGCTCTCTCTCTTTTCGTATGGGACACCGAGTCGTCCAACGACCCGATGACAGAGTTTTTTCAACCGCCTACTACCACTAGTAGGCCCCTGACATGGTTGTGTTACGACCGCCGTCTAAGTAATCATAGACAGCAACCGGGACTGACGGCTTAACGCGCCCTCCGAAGCACGGAGCCAGCTGTCTTTTCGGACAATCAGGTTCGGTCTGCAATGTCCTAACCAGACCGGGAACAAATTCACAAAGTGATAAATATCAACTTTGTGAGTGTCCCGCCGAGAATCCGGAACCTTTGCGTAGCAGGCAGTCGCACTACCACTGCGGCACATCGGCCGTCGCTTAAACCTGTGCACGATTATTGTTCGTGCATGTATGTATGAATTGTTGTCGGCAGGCATGCACTCTCGCGCTGAAGTACTCGCTGCAAGTGTCGCCGGTGCAGGAGGCGCTCATGGAGATGCTGCATCCGGAGGGGAACATCGACCAGCAGTGGGTGAGCGAAACTACACCACATATTGTTCTTATTCGTTTCTTTTTCTTTTTTTTATTAAGTACGTGTTTGCTCTTGACTCTAGTCTAGGTCATAGGACAGAGACAGAGTCTTAATTTATCCATTACATCAATATACATTGATAGATGTGTAATGTTGGCTTAAAATAGCCTCACCCCATTTCTTACCTATGGGTGTCGTAGCAGACTAAGGGACTCGAGGCATGTGTATTGCAATTATGAGCGATGGGCTGACAACCTGTCACTATAGTCATACACAGTTATCTGATTGACCCTCAAGCTTTTGTCAGACGTGGTGTTAATATCCGTTTTACGGCCGTTAACGCTCTGCCTGCCCCGTAAGGGATGTGGACGTGATTTATGTATGTATGTAATTTATCCATTACATCAATATACATTGATAGCCGTGTGATGCCTGCTTTGTATAGCATCGACCCAATACAACCTGTGGGTGTCGTAAATAGCGACTGAGAGATGTATACGCGATTTACCAATGTCAATCATTTCAATTCTAAAGTCACGTTTAAAAAATGCCAATATAGGCAGGGAAATGATAAGGGAAGTGGCCAGCGCGAGTATGTAAACAGTTTACTCGCGCTGCTACTCGTCATGCCGCTGCTACTTCCCGTGCTCCCGCGAGTGTCGGCGCCTCGTGTGCGAGTCAAAGAAACGGCAGCACGACCGCATGTGGAATGTATTGCTATCCCGCTCACTCATTTTGGCGCGAGAAGAGTATGACGGCAGTGTGTGAACACTCACTCGCGTTGATACTTCCGCGAAAGTATTTCGGGCAATATTCGCGACAGCGGCAGGAGCAGGTGCATGGTGTGAACGTGCTATAATAATCGTGTTTGTAGGTAGAGAACGTGTCGGCTTTGCTTCGCGAGATGATCGCTCAGCTGACAGCGGACGCGAGCGCGCGCAACACGCGCCTCAACCAAACCGGGAACAAGCTCAGACTGAGCGCGGACAAACTCAAGGAGCCGGAGAGCAACCGCGCTGTCATAGCGCTCGATGTGAAACAACCTTTGCACGCGTTGAAGGACGTCAATGAGGTGTGTATTTTCTTTTAATGTTATGCCGTATGATGCCGGCTTAGAATAGCATCACTCTATTCCTTTCTCGTGGGTTTTCATAAGAGGTGACTAAGGGACTCGAAGGTTGCATGTGTGTTACAATTTTAGATGATGGGCTGACAACCTGTCGCTATAGTGATTCAGGATTTTTCAGAATGACCCTTCAAATTACTCCAGAACTGGCGTAAAAGACCGTCTTTTACGGCCGTTTTCGCACTGTCTACACTGATTATTTAATTTCTGCACTACTCTCTTTTTCACTTTGATTTCTCCTCCACCTATATATTTGTCTAGTAGAGATTGCTTTTGTAAGGAAGATTGAAGGGCTGTAGCCAGTAAGCTCAATGCTGCATGATGGAAAAGGGGAATTCCCGTCGAGCGAGGTGTTCAGCTCGGGGACTGCGGCCTTACGGGACATGGATTTTGTATTATTGCTAAGTCTTCGACAAACTTCGTAATCGCGTTTTAGGCCTTGACTTCTGATTGGCTAATCTTCTATGACGAGTATGACGTATCGTGTTTACATTGTGCAGGCAGCGTTGTCGTTGTCGCCTCGTCAGCAGTAGAGGTAGATGCATCCAGCGAAATCAGCACACTCTGTGTGCGGCGCGCGCTTTATATTTCTTTGCAATCCGCGCCGCTACACTTTCAGCCTTTGCGCATCTTTAATTTTCCTGTTATGTGTTTTGAATGTGCAATAAAGTGTTTCTACTTACTTTACTGAAATAGGCGTGATGTATGTATGTATGTATTAAAGTCGTGTCCTTCCGCAGGGCAACAATCCGGCGAGCAAGTACCTTGCTCTAGAGAAGGGCGTGGTGGAGAGTATCCTGGCCGTGAGCAGCGTCGCGGCGGACGAGGCGAGCGTCGCCGGCGCGGCCGCAGCGCTCCACGTGCTCACCACTGACATACCGAGACTGCACGAGATGCTCATTGAGTAAGTGATAATACTGTCCTACATTGAATAAAGTAATTTCATTTTCAGTAACTTTAAATAATACAGGGTTATTTTTTATTCACCCCGAAAAATTTACAGGGTGATTCTACTCATGATTCTGAACAACTTTTATTATGGGGACACCTGCGAAATCGCGAAAAAAAATCCAGCTGTGGAACAGAACACTTTGTTCGAGTAGGTATGAATTTTTCTATGGAGCAGGTGGTTTTTTTTCGCGATTTCGCAGGTAACCCAATAATAAAAGTTGTTCAGAATCATGAGTAGAATCACCCTGTAAAATTTCCGGGGTGAATAAAAAATAACCCTGTATAACTAGATTTCCGCCCAGCGATTACACGGGCTGCTACTCATTTTCCCGTGGTAATAGTTGTTTTCCTGAAGTAGGCCAAAAGTGCAAAAGTGGCCTATGTGTTATTCTAGGTTATACTCTACCTTGATCCAAATTGTATCTAAATCGGTCAAGCCGTTTGAGCGTGAAGTGGTAACAAACATACATACACACATACAAACTCTCAGATTTATAATATTATATAAGTACGGACATGTGTTATGCTAATTTGCTTATGTCGTGTGATGCCGGCTTAGAATAGCTTCATCCCATTTCTTTCCCGTGGGTATCGTAGGAAGCGACTTAGGGACTTGAGGGTGTATATTGCAAATTAAGGCGATGGGCTGACAACCTGTCACTATGGTGATACACAATATTTAAAATGAGCTTCACTCACTTGTCAGACGTGGCGTAAATGTCCGTTTTTAACAGCCGTTTACGCTCTGCCTACGTCGTAAGGGATTGTAGGCGTGATATATGTGTGTATTGTATTTATTTAGGTATATTTCGGACTTATTATATGTACGGTAGACTGGAAGATAATCCCACTGGCATTAAGTCTGCCCTTGTACACTGTTTTGTCACAAAACTTTTGTCAATGAAGAAAATTAAAAAATCAGTTATAGTAAAGAAACTACAGATGTGTTTCCGAATGTTACTATACAGGGAGTAACAATAAAGGTATATCATTCCGAAAGAAGAACAAGATACTCATGAAACTGAACAATTTTCCCCAATGGAACATAGGTCCAACGTCCAACTATGAAATTAAAACTAGACCTCCCATAGTGAATTAACCATTTTGTGTAAAGATTTAAAATAAGAGGTAATTTTTTTTTAAATATATTGACTCATGTTCCATAGGGAAAATTGTTCAGTTCCATGAGTAATTTTACCTCCTTTCGGCTTGTTATATTATTTTTGTTACTCCCTGTATTTACTCTTAACACTTTGTTGCCCTTTTTTATTCATGCCAAACAAATAAATGCAACCTAATTGAAGTGGTCATTTTTCTTGCATATTTTCGGGAGAATAATTTTAACTATACTTTAAGTTATACAACTTTCTATCTCGCCTATCTCTACAGTCACTAAAGAACTTTTTTTTTTTTTGATTTTGCATTATTCTACCTTAAGCTAAATCTCTTATAAAAAACTGCGACTCTAGAAAAAATATAATACAAAGGCACTGCCTTCAGTTCAGATGCAGTAAAATTCTTCTAAAAAAGCTGACTCGCTATGGAACAAATTAAAGTGTGTCATAGTTTATAAATAAATAAATATCTTGGACATTTCACACAGCGCCATCTAGCCCCAAACTAAGCAAACTTGTACTATGGGAACTAGATAGCGGATATTATACATAGATACTTTTTTTTTGTGAAAAAATATATACAATACATAGAAAACACCCAAACTCAACAAAAATATTAAAAAAGTACTTTAAGAATAACAATAAGAAAATTTTATTTGCGAGAATACAGTATGTCAGTTGTTACATTATAAAAGTTTCATGTATTCGCTTG
The DNA here is from genome assembly GCA_027580185.1 of Tuta absoluta. NCBI lineage: Eukaryota > Metazoa > Arthropoda > Insecta > Lepidoptera > Gelechiidae > Tuta > Tuta absoluta. Next base: position 1,050,814 of record JAQAHW010000023.1, on the reverse strand, counting down.
AATGCAAGCGTGCAAATTAACATAACATAACATTAATATACTTTATTGCACAAAAACAAGAAATGGACATACAGATAGAAAAGAAAGAGTACAATATAGGCGGCCTTATAGCTAGGTAGCTATTTCTACCAGACAACCTTAACCTTATTACAGTTTTTCCGTACCAAATATTTTTCAAATACTTGTGCTGTGTGGGAATCGAACCCACGACCCTCGGCGTAGCAGGCAGGGGTACTATCCACTACGCCATCGTGCCAGTCAAAGTTTAAAGAAAAACATGATTTTTTGTGATTTTGATTCAAACACTTGTACTCGTTTCACTTAATTTATTTTCGTCCCAACCGGTTTTGCTTAAATAAGCATCTTCAGGGGGCAATTACACTTTACGTACTAAAATAAACAATTAAAATACATCGAAAACAGCTCGATACTTATTGCACTATCAATCAAATGTATCGAGCTGTTTTCGATGAGTGAAAAAAAATAAGTGAAACGAGTACAAGTGTTTGAATCAAAATCATAACAATGGAGTTTCACCAAGTGCCGACAATTGCAAGTATAAACTTTATGATTTTTTGTGTTTCGTGTTTCAGGTTACCGAGCACTTGGTCGTCGGAGGCGCGCGGCCGCAAGCTCACCCGGCAGAGCGCTGTCAACAAGCCCGGGGCCGCCGCTAGGGACAGACACGGTAACACATACATATAACTTATTAATATTGACAATAAACACTTGTACTCGTTTCACAGTTTCATTGCGGGGTAATCCGACCGGTTTCGCTCACATAAGCATTTTCAAGGATTTTTTATAACACGAAACATCACATCCACTATATTATAATTATTTACTTTTATTATTACTAATTAGTTATTGTGTTTTTTGACAAAATTAATTAAACATGGAGTTTCACCAAGCGCCAACAATCGCAAGTATTAACTACATACATATAACCATTGCAGAGTGCAAATCACTGTAAAAATGAACATTACACTACAACTGACACATTTCAGGGCCATTTGAACATTGTGAACGCTTTATATTTCAATACACATGTAACCCTCGAGTCCCTCAGTCGCCGCTCACATCTCCCCCGGGAAAGGAATGGTGGTGGTATTCTAAGCCGGCTTCACACTGTTACACCACTTAACTTTTTGCAAAGCACTAGCTCAGAGGTTTAATTGTCTGAAAGAAAATAAATAAATATCTCCGGCCAAAACACACAGCGCCATTTAGCCCCAAAGTAAACAAAGCTTGAACTATGTAAACGAGGCAATGTATATTAGTAACTATACATGGTGTAAAAAAATTAGCTAAGAATATTTTAAGGGGTGAACCAGTACGTGAAACTGAACAACGTTCCCCAAGGAACATAGGTCGAAATATGAAAAAAAAAATTGGCCCTCCCATACAAATTATCCTGCCCGGGTAACACACTAAGTATGGGAGGGTCAAATTATTTTTTCATATTTCGACCTATGTTCCTTGGGGAAAGTTGTTCAGTTTCACGTACTGGTTCACCCCTTTAAATATTCTTAGTTAATTTTTTTACACCTTATATATTAAAATAAATTCTTAGGGTGTCCTGTTAACTGTCATGTGTGCATGGGCGCATTTGCTTCTATATTTTGCCGAACACGACAAACATACAATAGCGTATCCGAGTAGCCAAGTGCAGTGCGGATATAACAGTTTATATGTGTATTTGTAGGAAGCGGATCTCGCAGCGCGGTGGGCGCGGGCGTGTGGAAGCGCGTCAGGCTCAAGCTGGAGGGAAGGGACCCTGATGCGTCGCACAGGGACACTATACAAGACCAGGTAAATATGGGCCGTAATTTCACCAGATACCTCTATATTACTAGGCCACCAAAGCATTATACATAATTATTTTAAAAGTCAGCATATTGTAAGAACTGGTAAATTTTTGCCTCGTAAATATTTTCGCCACTATCAGCCGTTTAACATTGCAACGAAAAACCAATGGTCCCCTCCACAAGTTAACCCTCTCGCCTACCCGTGGTGCTGTACCACGTGTGTACCAGTGATTTTGAACCTTACTTCCCGCACTCAAGTTTAAGAACTATAAAAACTGACAATAGGCGGTACACTTGTGGTTAAACCAATGATGCCCTTAACAAGTGAAACCAATGATCTCCTCCACAAGTGAAACCAATGATCTCCTCCACAAGTGGAACTAATGATATCCTCCACAAGTGGAACCAATGATCTCCTCCACAAGTGAAACCAATGATCTCCTCCACAAGTGAAACCAATGATCCCCTCCACAAGTCAAACCAATGATCACTCCACAAGTCAAACTAATGATCCCCTCTACAAGTGAAACCAATGATCCCCTCCACAAGTCATACCAATGATCCCTTCCACAAGTCGAACCGACGATCCCCTCAATAAGTCAAATTAATGATACCCTCATCAAGTCAAATTAATGATCCCTTCCAAAAGTCAAATTAATGATACCCTCAACAAGTGAAACCAATGATCCCCTCAACAAGGCAAACTAATGATCCCCTCAACAAGTCAAACCAATAATCCCCTTAACAAGTAAAACCAATGATCCCATCCACAAGTCAAACCAACGATCCCCCAAGTCAAACCAATGATCCCCTTCACAAGTCTAACCAATGATCCCCTCCACTAGTCAAACCAATGATCCCCTCCACAAGTCAAACCAATGATCACCATCCACAAGTCAAACCAATGATCCCCCAAACAAGTCAAACCAATGTTTCTCCAAACAAGTCAAACCAATGATCCCCCAAACAAGTCAAACAAATAAGCCCCCAAACAAGTCAAACCAATGATCCCCCAAACAAGTCAAACCAATGATCCCCTTCACAAGTCAAACCAATGATCACCTTCACAAGTCAAGCACTGACAATATCTTTGCCATTTTAAGGTGGAGTATATGATATCTGAAGCAACGAGCGCCGACAACTTGTGCATGATGTACGAAGGCTGGATGTCCTGGGTGTGAGCCGACCCTAGCCGCGCCGCAACCGCGCCACAACCGCGTCGCAACCGCGTCACAACCGCGTCGCAACCGCGCCTCAACCGCGCCGCGCCCGCGCCGCCCGGCCTGCGCGCCGCACGGTATCGGCGGATGACGTCGTAAGACGTGATTTCAAGTCGTAAGTAAAAACTCGTAACAATCAGTTGCGATATGTAACCGTTCGCGAACGGAACGGTAATATTAAGACGTCTGAAGACCGTAACGGATTGGAAAGACTCGTCTGGAAGGTTCGTTCGTCAGGGAAATGTCAAATACGGAATAAGATTCGGGGAGCGTCCCGGGGACGTGGGTTCGATGCCCGCCAGGGGAAGGTGTTAGGTTACTGAATGAAGTAAGCTAGCTCTTAATGTTTTAGTTCTTTTTCTTTACTTTTTACAAACGGGCGTATGTTTTCGGGTCGCCCGGTCCAAGCGTCATTCATTCTGTTCACACACCTATTAGTATTCTGATATAAAATGTCAATAATCCTTATTTTTGGTCGCATCCTCGTCATAGGTCCATTTTTGTAGTTATTTTCATTCTAGTTTATCTATCGATGTTTGATATTTTTTGTTTTTTAATTCTGACACTTATTTTTATTTCTGACCACGATATTACTCGCAAAACGTTTTATATACAAAAACGATCTATTTCGAGGATGCTAATAAGGTGTGTTTCTTTAATGACGTCCTTTTCAAATTAGACAATATTTGAATTCAAAAACGAGGTAGTATATTACGACTGTATTGGCCTTCGATCCTACTCATAAACCATAATACGTAAAATATTATCTAATTTGAAATACGTTTTTGATATCATTTTAAATTTGTCAACTGGATGTGAGTATAATTTATATTCAATAACCCATAGCGTTATAGCAGTCATTTTCAAAGTCTTTTGAAACGTAGAACTATTTTATAAAAGCACAAATTTGCGCACAACTTCATTTAAGACGCTCGGCCGGGCACCTAGCATTAGATAATTCATTTCTTCGTAGAAATCTTGCTTATACATTTACTGTAAGGGAACATGATGTTTCAAACATTGGCTGCAGCAGTAGGACTGGCATTACGTTAAAGTGTGTCTTAAATTATTACACTTTTTTCATTTAATATGAAAATGGTAATAAACTCAACTGGAAACATTTTAGTTTGATATAGCTTTTTCTAGAGAATTTTGAGTTAAATAATAAACACATTTTAACATTCATAACAATCAGTTTGTCAGATTTCAACAGATTTTATTTACAAACTCGTAAAAACGTATGTTCATACTGTAAGGTTTCTTTTCTTATAACTCTATACTTTTCTTCCTGAAGAAAAATATATATGTTGGTAATCGTAAAACAACATATTGATGATGAATGTCTATATTAAAATATGATAAATAAATGTCCATCTTTAATTAATGTTTTAACCCTTAAACAGTTTACAAAAAGGCATAAATGTTCAGTGAAAAATGCATGTTGTTCATACAAATAAATGAATGTTCAGTTCAATCAATGTCTATCTATAGTATACTGATGTTCGATGTTATTGAATGTTTCAGCAGAAAAAAATGCTTGCTAAATGTAAAAGCCAAAATTAATACATATTCATGGTCATCATTTTAATAATTATATCGTATAGACGTAGATGTTTAAAATGAATTCGTGTTTTGTAAATATCTTGAGAACTTATTTATCCTCAGTCGTATGAAATAAAAAAAGACTTATTAAACATCTGTATACACATAAGGGTCGACCCTACTTTTATCGTAGGTGTCCAATAATTACTTAAAACGATTATTTTATTCTAATAACTACCTTAGTTCAACTTCCTTTTTTGTAAAATTAAGTGTGTGGGCTTTTCTCACCCCTCACTGCCCAGTCAGATTTTCTAAGATTGGTATTGAGCAGTTCGGTATTGAAATAAAAAAAAATGTCTCTCTAACGACATATCATTGAATACCAAATTTTCATAACATTTCCTACGTTAGGTACCTATACAATTTTTGAAAACTTGCACTAAATTTCTACCGCGGGCAAGATTTGAACTGCGGACTTTCGCCATCACTAGTGGCGACGCCTCTTCCATCTGGGCTACCGCGGCTCATCCATTGCCCGCGAATTTTGCAAGTGTATCTTGATGCCACTAATATATTTTTATCAATCGATTAAGAAAGCAACAGTCTGACACCTACCCAAAAATAAAGAAATATTGACGTAAAATCTTGATTATCTCGTAAGTTTTCAGCAAAATAGATCCGAGACTGGTGCTTGCTTTACGACTAGGACAACAACCTGTAACATCGTTGACAAGGCTTGACAAATGCATACAAAGTCTAGACAAATGCATACAGTCTTGACAAATGCATACAAAGACTTGACAAAGGCATACAAAGGCTTGGCAAAGGCATACAAAAGCTTGAAAAGGCATCGATGGTTGTCGAATACTTTTATTCAGGTGAAATTTCCTGATATTTACAAAACACGAATTCATGAACCATGTAGGTATCGCATTATCCCTCTCATGCTCATGAGTGCAAGGCGAGTGAATGTTCTAGAAATTAATCCTCTTTTTTCGTTTGTAAGTGTGAGTGAAACAGCGAACGCCATTTAGTTTTGTTTAAGGTTAGCAACAAAAACTGTACGTATAGTAAGACGATTTATCTAAAATTGGACTTTGCAAATTGACGTTTTGGAAATGTATTTCTGATATAGAAATGATAGTTTTTGTTGCTAAACGTACTTTGAAATGTCATGTATAAATTCAACCGTTGCTGATGTTACTACATTTTGTTATTAAATATCGTAAGACGATTTATCTAAAAAATTTTGGACATTTGCAAATTGACGTTTTGGAATGTATTTTTGATAAAGAAGCAATAATAGTTTTGTTGCTAAACGTACCTTTAGATGTCATGTATAAATTCAACCGTTGCTAATGTTATTCTCACAGTAATGATATTCACACATTGTTTTAAAAGTAACAATAATTTTGGGTAATTATTTTTATATTCAGGCGTTTGCTGGTGTGTATGTATCGCTTCATATAGTATGGTAATCAATAAATGGTGTATGTATGCAAATATTGTCTTTTATTTACTACAGTACTTCTGCCGTATGCTGTGATGCCCGCTTAAAATATCATCACCCCATTTCTTTCCCGTGGGAGTCGTAAGAGGCGACTAAGGGACTCGAGGGTGTGTATCACAATTTTCCGAATGACCCTTGAATATGTCACGTGAAGAAAATGACCGTGTTTTACGGCCGTTTACGCTGTGCCTACCCCGCAAGGAATTATAGGCGTGATACACCTAAGTATATCACGCCTAAATACCTTGCGGGGTAGGGAGAGCGTAAACGGCCATTTACCTTCGCCACGTCTGACAAATATTTGATGGTAATTTAGAAAATTGTGTATCGCCATACTTCTACAATACCATCCTAAATAAATGATGCTTTTTTTGCCGTGTGGGACACCGAGTCGACGAATGGCCAGGTGAGCTCTGACGTCAGAGTTTACTGAGATTTTTTGTTTGTTAATGAAACGATAGAAAATATTTTATCATATTTCTTTATTACTTAATAAAGGCAGTACCTGACGCATAATTCTAGATTTAACAATCAAAATAACAATTTAATAGTATTTCCAATATACTATACATTTTATACTATGGCAATTTTATTGACAAACACTACATAATGTCAAGAATAAATAGTTCAGAAGTTTTGAACTCATAACTATTATTTTACACCTGATTTTTCTTTTTACACATTTACTCATAAACTTTTAAGTTGACACCATCTCTTAGGCTATCTCGAAGAAACAGCCACAACAATTTACTTCACGATTCAAAAACTTCTGTAAACAATAATAAAATAATACTCAACATATTAAATATATATACAAATAATATACAAATAAAAGACTAAGAGACAATAATGGCATCACCAAATACACATTTTTCAAGTGCAGAACATTTCTATACTTTAGTCAATCTAACATTCCGAATTGGACAGGTGTCAGAGAACCAACAAGGGAAAACATGCCGATAAAGTTTGTTACCATGGGTCTAACACCTGTTAAATTGGGCTTATCAGATTGTCTTAAGTTTAGTTGATTGAAGCTAGTCTACATTTAAGTCAAGCTGGTATCTACAAAAAATTTGAATTCGGAAAAATTTGAAAACGGTATAAATTCTTGATTTTATTCTATACATGCCAATATTCAAAATCATAATAATATCTATTTACATACATAGTCGTAACTATAGACTAAGGGCCAGCGCACACCTAGTGCCCAAAAATGCGCGCATTTTAAGAGTAGCAAATAACAATAAACCAACCAATAAATGTATTTGTTATTATCTTTGAAAGTTATTGCTACTATGAATTCTTTTAATTCGGTGACTGTAAATTGCGAGCGCATATGAAAGCTATGTGTGCGTGGCCTTTAATAATAATCTAAATACTATGTGATAAAATTACTCCAGGAAAATAGTGAGAAATATAGTATAAAAACAATTTTGAGAGCGATTTAGCACCAATTCACAGAAAGCAAGGAACAAATTTCATTAAATAACTATAATAAAGAGAATATTTACTTTTACATGGACATGAAGTACCTATAGTCCGTCTCTTTCTTACTGTGTACAACTGAAAGAGATCTAATACATTTTTATGCGATGTTTCTTTTTTATTTTACAAAGTATTTTTAATTACATTAACTATACAGAGTGTAAGGGACAGCCCTCCGAATACTGATAGGGTGTATACAGACCATGAAACTAAACAACTTCCCATTGTTTCAGAAAACATAAAAAAAAATCATTTCCCGTAGTAAACGCAGTCAGCTATTTGTAATTTTGTATGGGAGGTCGATTATTTTTGTCGTTTCCTTACATATGTTCCTAGGGGAAAGTTGTTCAGTTTCATGGTCTGCATGCACCCTATCAGTATTCGAAGGGCTGTCCCTTACACCCTGTATAATTCTCTACACTTAGGTAGCCGAATAAGTGTCGGCGTATATCTCGCAAGATGATTGCATTACAATGAACTCAATTTAAATAAACTCGACTTTTCAATCGAAATTACCTTGGAACTCCACAATAGCTTTTTAATTTACATTTTATGTGGATACAGTTAAATGTTTCAAAATACTGAAAATACTTAAACATTTAAGATTAACTTTCTCCTAAGCGCATAGGTCGAAATACGAAAAACAAATGAGAATCCCCATACAAAATATGTTAGTTGATAGAGTCATTTAGTCCATATTTTTCGACCTTTTTTCCTTAAGGAAAGTTGTTCAGTTTCGGTTGGTTCACCCTATAAAATATTTCCAGCAATTTTTCTCATTTATTATTTGAAGGTAGAATATCTGTCTAGTACCATACCCTTGGTTCTGGCCACGCGTGCCTCTGCTTGAGTAGTATGAGTTCATCAACCTGTGCCAGATTTGGTATGATAGGAGGCTCAAGAAAAGCTCGTATTAAGACCTATGTTTCTTAGGAAAAGTTGTTCAATTCCATCGGCTGTTTCACCCTTTGAAATCCTTCCAGTTTTTTTCCACACGTACTTAATATAAGTACCGTCGTTCTAATAAGTCTTATTTGACTGGCAGATTCCTGATAATACTATTGCAGAGGGTCCATTTGCCTTTGTTGACATCTCTTTTAGTATGGAGATGACAGCTTTCAAATGGTTTGGGGTCGGTTTGCATACAATTTTAAGTCATATTTGTATTACGCATATGTTATATAGTCATAATTATTCAAAGTCATAAAAACAACACGCATAACCCTTGTAGCATAAATTACCAAGTCATAATGTCTATAAGCATAGAGATAACTAGGCATATTATTCATTAGCATAAAAATAACTAGGCTTATTATTCGTTGGTATTATTTTAAAAACATGTTCGCGGATTAAGTTCCGCACCATAACCTATTATGAAGAAAAACGTTATGAAAAATAACAAATATGCGACTCAAAACTAGTCTAAAATAAAATAGGTGAAAATAATAGTATGACTTTCAATGCAGTATGACATATAAACATTATGCCAAACAAATAGTATGACAAAGAATTTTATGCAAACAGAGATATGCCAAAGTATATCAGGAACTTCAACAATATGCAAAACGACGGTACCCCCCTTTCAAATATGTCATATTGGAACGGCGGTTCTTTAGTACACTACCCACAGTTCTGTTCTGGCTACGCGTGCCTCTGCTTGAGCAGTATGAGTTCGTCCAGCTGTGCTTTATACAGCTGCGTGACGTCTTGCAGGTCAAGTTTAACCTCTTCCAGCTGTTCCTCCTTCTCCCCGTACATCTGGAGTAGAGCGTCGTATTGTTCTTGCACCGCCTGAGGGGAAGAGAGAAAAAAGGAAAAAAATGTAAACGTTGGATGTCTGATTCAGCCAAGGATTAGTTTGGTTTCATTTATTGCACATGTAAAGTTACTTTATAAATTCCATACATACATACATAAATCACGCCTATATCCCTTACGGGGTAGGCAGAGCGTTAACGGCCGTAAAACGGATATTTACACCACGTCTGACAAAAGTTTGAGGGTCAATCAGATAACTGTGTATCGCTATAGTGACAGGTTGTCAGCCCATCGCCTAAAATTGCAATACACACCATCAAGTCCCTTAGTCACCTCTTACGACACCCATAGGTAAGGTAGCCGTGTGATGCCGGCTTAGAATAGCATCACCCCATTTCTATAAATTCCATAAATGTTACTATTTAAGAACTCACAGTGTGCTGGTCAGAAATATAAAAAACAAAAAGTTGTTCCTTATCACAAGCTCGTACTCTACTTTCAGTATCGGTCACTAGTAAAGGACAGATACAGTACGGAGACGGACCATGAAACCGAACAACTTTCCCCTAGAAACATATATCAGGAAACCTCAAGGCATCTTTCTCCGCGCGCAGTGTGTTGACGGTGTGCACGAGGGCTGTCCCTTACACCCTGTATACCAGTGTGACTCACCCGCAGTTGGTCCAGCGCGCCCTGTACGGAGGCGAGGTGTTTCCTCAAGGCATCTTTCTCCGCGCGCAGTGTGTTGACGGTGTGCACGAGGGCTGTCCCTTACACCCTGTATACCAGTGTGACTCACCCGCAGTTGGTCCAGCGCGCCCTGTACGGAGGCGAGGTGTTTCCTCAAGGCATCTTTCTCCGCGCGCAGTGTGTTGACGGTGTGCACGAGGGCTGTCCCTTACACCCTGTATACCAGTGTGACTCACCCGCAGTTGGTCCAGCGCGCCCTGTACGGAGGCGAGGTGTTTCCTCAAGGCATCTTTCTCCGCGCGCAGTGTGTTGACGGTGTGCACGAGGGCTGTCCCTTACACCCTGTATACCAGTGTGACTCACCCGCAGTTGGTCCAGCGCGCCCTGTACGGAGGCGAGGTGTTTCCTCAAGGCATCTTTCTCCGCGCGCAGTGTGTTGACAGTGTGCACGAGGGCTGTCCCTTACACCCTGTATACCAGTGTGACTCACCCGCAGTTGGTCCAGCGCGCCCTGTACGGAGGCGAGGTGTTTCCTCAAGGCATCTTTCTCCGCGCGCAGTGTGTTGACGGTGTGCACGAGGGCTGTCCCTTACACCCTGTATACCAGTGTGACTCACCCGCAGTTGGTCCAGCGCGCCCTGTACGGAGGCGAGGTGTTTCCTCAAGGCATCTTTCTCCGCGCGCAGTGTGTTGACGGTGTGCACGAGGGCTGTCCCTTACACCCTGTATACCAGTGTGACTCACCCGCAGTTGGTCCAGCGCGCCCTGTACGGAGGCGAGGTGTTTCCTCAAGGCATCTTTCTCCGCGCGCAGTGTGTTGACGGTGTGCACGAGGGCTGTCCCTTACACCCTGTATACCAGTGTGACTCACCCGCAGTTGGTCCAGCGCGCCCTGTACGGAGGCGAGGTGTTTCCTCAAGGCATCTTTCTCCGCGCGCAGTGTGTTGACGGTGTGCACGAGGGCTGTCCCTTACACCCTGTATACCAGTGTGACTCACCCGCAGTTGGTCCAGCGCGCCCTGTACGGAGGCGAGGTGTTTCCTCAAGGCATCTTTCTCCGCGCGCAGTGTGTTGACGGTGTGCACGAGGGCTGTCCCTTACACCCTGTATACCAGTGTGACTCACCCGCAGTTGGTCCAGCGCGCCCTGTACGGAGGCGAGGTGTTTCCTCAAGGCATCTTTCTCCGCGCGCAGTGTGTTGACGGTGTGCACGAGGGCTGTCCCTTACACCCTGTATACCAGTGTGACTCACCCGCAGTTGGTCCAGCGCGCCCTGTACGGAGGCGAGGTGTTTCCTCAAGGCATCTTTCTCCGCGCGCAGTGTGTTGACGGTGTGCACGAGGGCTGTCCCTTACACCCTGTATACCAGTGTGACTCACCCGCAGTTGGTCCAGCGCGCCCTGTACGGAGGCGAGGTGTTTCCTCAAGGCATCTTTCTCCGCGCGCAGTGTGCTGACGGTGTGCACGAGGGCTGTCCCTTACACCCTGTATACCAGTGTGGCTCACCCGCAGTTGGTCCAGCGCGCCCTGTACGGAGGCGAGGTGTTTCCTCAAGGCATCTTTCTCCGCGCGCAGTGTGTTGACGGTGTGCACGAGGGCTGTCCCTTACACCCTGTATACCAGTGTGGCTCACCCGCAGTTGGTCCAGCGCGCCCTGTACGGAGGCGAGGTGTTTCCTCAAGGCATCTTTCTCCGCGCGCAGTGTGTTGACGGTGTGCACGAGGGCTGTCCCTTACACCCTGTATACCAGTGTGACTCACCCGCAGTTGGTCCAGCGCGCCCTGTACGGAGGCGAGGTGTTTCCTCAAGGCATCTTTCTCCGCGCGCAGTGTGTTGACGGTGTGCACGAGGGCTGTCCCTTACACCCTGTATACCAGTGCGACTCACCCGCAGTTGGTCCAGCGCGCCCTGTACGGAGGCGAGGTGTTTCCTCAAGGCATCTTTCTCCGCGCGCAGTGTGTTGACGGTGTGCACGAGGGCTGTCCCTTACACCCTGTATACCAGTGTGACTCACCCGCAGTTGGTCCAGCGCGCCCTGTACGGAGGCGAGGTGTTTCCTCAAGGCATCTTTCTCCGCGCGCAGTGTGTTGACGGTGTGCACGAGGGCTGTCCCTTACACCCTGTATACCAGTGTGACTCACCCGCAGTTGGTCCAGCGCGCCCTGTACGGAGGCGAGGTGTTTCCTCAAGGCATCTTTCTCCGCGCGCAGTGTGTTGACGGTGTGCACGAGGGCTGTCCCTTACACCCTGTATACCAGTGTGACTCACCCGCAGTTGGTCCAGCGCGCCCTGTACGGAGGCGAGGTGTTTCCTCAAGGCATCTTTCTCCGCGCGCAGTGTGTTGACAGTGTGCACGAGGGCTGTCCCTTACACCCTGTATACCAGTGTGACTCACCCGCAGTTGGTCCAGCGCGCCCTGTACGGAGGCGAGGTGTTTCCTCAAGGCATCTTTCTCCGCGCGCAGTGTGTTGACGGTGTGCACGAGGGCTGTCCCTTACACCCTGTATACCAGTGTGACTCACCCGCAGTTGGTCCAGCGCGCCCTGTACGGAGGCGAGGTGTTTCCTCAAGGCATCTTTCTCCGCGCGCAGTGTGTTGACGGTGTGCACGAGGGCTGTCCCTTACACCCTGTATACCAGTGTGACTCACCCGCAGTTGGTCCAGCGCGCCCTGTACGGAGGCGAGGTGTTTCCTCAAGGCATCTTTCTCCGCGCGCAGTGTGTTGACGGTGTGCACGAGGGCTGTCCCTTACACCCTGTATACCAGTGTGACTCACCCGCAGTTGGTCCAGCGCGCCCTGTACGGAGGCGAGGTGTTTCCTCAAGGCATCTTTCTCCGCGCGCAGTGTGTTGACGGTGTGCACGAGGGCTGTCCCTTACACCCTGTATACCAGTGTGACTCACCCGCAGTTGGTCCAGCGCGCCCTGTACGGAGGCGAGGTGTTTCCTCAAGGCATCTTTCTCCGCGCGCAGTGTGTTGACGGTGTGCACGAGGGCTGTCCCTTACACCCTGTATACCAGTGTGACTCACCCGCAGTTGGTCCAGCGCGCCCTGTACGGAGGCGAGGTGTTTCCTCAAGGCATCTTTCTCCGCGCGCAGTGTGTTGACGGTGTGCACGAGGGCTGTCCCTTACACCCTGTATACCAGTGTGACTCACCCGCAGTTGGTCCAGCGCGCCCTGTACGGAGGCGAGGTGTTTCCTCAAGGCATCTTTCTCCGCGCGCAGTGTGTTGACGGTGTGCACGAGGGCTGTCCCTTACACCCTGTATACCAGTGTGACTCACCCGCAGTTGGTCCAGCGCGCCCTGTACGGAGGCGAGGTGTTTCCTCAAGGCATCTTTCTCCGCGCGCAGTGTGTTGACGGTGTGCACGAGGGCTGTCCCTTACACCCTGTATACCAGTGTGACTCACCCGCAGTTGGTCCAGCGCGCCCTGTACGGAGGCGAGGTGTTTCCTCAAGGCATCTTTCTCCGCGCGCAGTGTGCTGACGGTGTGCACGAGGGCTGTCCCTTACACCCTGTATACCAGTGTGGCTCACCCGCAGTTGGTCCAGCGCGCCCTGTACGGAGGCGAGGTGTTTCCTCAAGGCATCTTTCTCCGCGCGCAGTGTGTTGACGGTGTGCACGAGGGCTGTCCCTTACACCCTGTATACCAGTGTGACTCACCCGCAGTTGGTCCAGCGCGCCCTGTACGGAGGCGAGGTGTTTCCTCAAGGCATCTTTCTCCGCGCGCAGTGTGCTGACGGTGTGCACGAGGGCTGTCCCTTACACCCTGTATACCAGTGTGGCTCACCCGCAGTTGGTCCAGCGCGCCCTGTACGGAGGCGAGGTGTTTCCTCAAGGCATCTTTCTCCGCGCGCAGTGTGTTGACGGTGTGCACGAGGGCTGTCCCTTACACCCTGTATACCAGTGTGACTCACCCGCAGTTGGTCCAGCGCGCCCTGTACGGAGGCGAGGTGTTTCCTCAAGGCATCTTTCTCCGCGCGCAGTGTGCTGACGGTGTGCACGAGGGCTACCACCTCCCCGCTGCGGCGCTGCAGCTGCGCCAGCGTGTCGTCCATGCACAGCGCCGGAGCCGCGGTCGGGGTCATTGCGCCCTCGTCCTGAAAAACAAAAAATGATTTTTTTTTAAATTATATACGTAATACTGGAAGTGTTTTAAAATTTGGTTAATTGTGAAATTTTTAAGCGCGGGCAAGATTTGAACCTGCGTCTTTCGTCATAACTAGTGGGAATGCCTCTTGCATCTCCGCGAATTTTACCAGTGTATCATGATGCCAATTACGCAAACATTCAAAATTGTATACCTAACAGGGAAAGTGTTTTAAAAATCCACAGCATTTCATTTTACGTTAGATTCAAAAAATATATTTAATGTTTAGAGTGTTTGGGATGCTTAATAAGATACACTTATTTTCATAATTTTTAATGCAATCGTTTCTGAAATATTTTGAAAAGATGTGAAAACTTCCAAAGTTAGGATTACCCTTAAAATATCCTTTGCTTATAGAAGAAAAAAAACAGATTGAGGCAGCATGGTCTTGGACCGTTCCAGAATACACAAAGTAAAAAAAAACTATAGCCATTAAAAAAAAGCAATGACATACACATACATACATACATAAGTCACGCCTCTTTCCCGGAGGGGTAGGCAGAGACTACTTCCTTCAACTTACTACGATCCTGGCATACTTCTTTCGCCTCCTCCACATTCATCAATCTCTTCATGCATGCTCGTCGGTTTAGGGTACTCTTGACCTGACCTTTCTTTAGCACGTCCCCGATTTGATCGAGGTACGTTCGTCGAGGTCTTCCCCTTCCGACGTTCCCATCCACACTTGCCATATACACCTGTTTCGTTAATCTTCTTTCATTCATCCTCTCTACATGAACAAACCATCTAAGCATACCCTTTTCTACACCAGTCACTACGTCTTCTTTTATACCACAACGTTCTCTTATCACGCTATTCCTTATCCTGTCACTCAATTTTACGTCAATCAAACTTCTTAACGCTCTCATTTGTACTGCATTTATTCTACTTTCATGCTTTTTCTGCTAATTTTGTTTTCTGCTGACAGCTTAGTTGTTGGAGCTAATATGACGCACTTTTAAAATTTTTTAATCTCTGATTATGAAACATAATAAAATAAAAAGTACTTGAATAAAATAACACTGAAACATAATTAAATAAAATAACTTTCTATTAAAAATATAAATAAGTCTTGTTGAAAATTTTAAATGTTGTGGATTGGGTATGTAATCAAAATATTTGTTTCTATGAAGAAATTTTACAATATTCATTTAGAAAGACAAAGTACTTGCATTACGTTTCACACTGTAATAGTAACTATGAAAATGTTTGGTTATTTTGCACATAAAATCTACAATGTTTCGATTCCATATTTCACAGCACCAGTTTGTATTACATACACATATAGAGGTATATATATATCATAAGAGCGTGAACGGCCGTAAAAAACATTACACCATGTCTGACCTACATTTAAGGGTCATTCAGGATATTGTGTAAGACTTTAATGACAGGTTATCAGCTCATCGCCTAATATTGCAATACAGTCCCTAAGTCATCTCTTACAAGACCTACGGAAAAGAAAACTCAGTATCGAATAAATCTTTATCTCGTAACCTCAGTCTTTATTAAAGAAAGAAAAATATACCGAAGCCTTATTCCGCGCCTTTTGATTTTGAAATAGTTATTTGTACAAAAAGAAAGCAAAGTTTATTTTGCTCCGAGTGCTTGTTTTTATTTCCAAGGTAGCGAAGGATACTAAAATGTCAATTCAAAAGTAGTATCCTGAGCTCAGTGATGGATTCAAAGGCCTGAGTTGTGAACGAATTTGCTCATGTGTGATACACACAACTTTTCACCTCTACCAGGGAGAAAATTCTGCCAATGTCAATTTTGAGAAATTGGCTGTACAGCTCGAATGACTCAGGCAATGTGCGTTCAGAAATATCGCATATATTATATCTCAATATTCAGATATGTTATAGTAGTTTATGCAACTGTCATATAATGGGGGTCATTAGAATGCGAGCGTCTGTTTATCACACGAGGCGTAGCCGAGTGTGATAATAGATTGACACGAGCATTCTAATGCCTAATTGTATGCAGTTGCATACACTATTTTATCTACACTCTCAAAAAATTAACTCAGTTAAACACTTTTCCAAACGTCCGCACCGGCGATTGCAAGGCCCGATACATGGTCGAGTTCAATACGAGAACGTAATATGGCTTGATATGAATTTTCGAAAATTCTTTACTTACAGTTGTTTAGATGTCGAGTCTGAACAACAAATAACTAAACAAGTGAACAACAACTAAAAACAACTGAACAACACTGAACAACATCTGAACAACATCGAAATAACAACTGAACAACATCTAAACAACTGCTCAACATCTGAACAACAACTAAACAACATCTGAACAAGAACTGAACAACAGCTCAACAACAACAGAACAAAAACCTATTAAAACAAATAAACAACATCATCAAAAATTACCGTACAACAACAACTGTCAGGTGCGGCGGAAGATAGCGATTTGAGTATAGGCAAAAAAAAATCGTTTCATTTCTCAACTTTATCGTAGTAAGAGTTTTCTTATTAAGTCATTACGCTTCTGTAATTTATATTAAACCGTAGTTTTTATAGGCAGAATGCATAAAGTAGGTCTTTATGCAACTGTTTTTGAATTCATAAGTCGAACATTATGCGACGAGTGCAGATAAAATATTTAATTGAACAAAACGGTTTTAAAAAGTTAATCTTTTTGTAAGCGTTTTGTATAACAGGCTGAAACCGCCATTGTTATGACTAGTTTTGATAAAATTAGATGTTCGAAGTTCAAATCACTTTTCACCATCCAGTACATAAAACAGAACTGCAACGGCAACGGCAAAACTGTTATTTTCAATCTTGAGAGGTGAAATAGTTATTTGTACAACAAGAGGGCAAAGGTAATTTTTGCTTCGAGTGCTAATTTTGAATCCCGAGGTAGCGAAGGATACTAAAGTTGTATCCTGAGCTCAGTGAGGGATTCAACAGCACGAGATGCGAATGAATTTGCTCTCGTGTGGTACACACAACTTTTCACCTCTACCAGTGAGAAAACTCTGCCAATGTCAAGTTTAAGAAATTGGCTGTACAGCTCGAATGCCTCAGACAAAATGAATATTGCGGTCAAATTATTTTTTCCAAGGTTCGTTCAGAAATATTACATAATATGTACCAATATTCAGAAAATCAGAAATATTTAAAACAAAACGCTTACAAAAAGAAATAAATAACTGTCTGAAATAGTTTTCACCACGCACCACTGCTATTGTCACGATTAGTTCCGATAAAATGAGATGTTCGGAATTCAAATCACTTTTCTCTATCGAGTGGATAAAAACGACTTTTGCCCATTGAATTTACGCGGCAAAATTGTTCTTTTCAAGCTGGTAAGGTGAAAACGTATTTTTTTACAGACAGATCAAATTATAATGACAGTTACTCACCGGCGCCCACAGAGATCCGGATAATGTATCGGAGGCGACAGAATGCGGCGGAGAGATGTCACCGCGGGACATCGACAGCTGCTCCTGGAAAATGTATAAAATTCATAATATTTTCTTTAAGCACGTTCACACAATGTCAATATGGGCAGGGAAATAGTGCGGGAAGTGGGCAGCGCGAATGTGTGAACAGGTTACTCGCGCTGCTACTCGTCATGCCGCTGCCACTTCCCGTGCTACCGCGAGTGTCGGCGCCTCGAGTCAAAGGAATAAAAAACTGAGTTTTTCCTGAGTAACAAAGGCTACTGTTTACTTGCAGGTAAACTGGTAGCAGCTGGTGCAATGCCTTTATTTTTATTTTTTTATCCCGCCCGAGCCGGTTTTTTTATAAGGACAATACAAAATTGTTATAAAAAAGAAAATTGTGTGATACATTTTATTTTACAATGACGGATCATGACGTCAATAAGTGATAATACTATCCTACATTGAATAAAGTAAATTCAGCTTCAATTCATATCTCTAGATTTATACGAACCTGTAAAATGGCGTGTCTCTTCTTCTCCACTTCTAAAGCATCTCTTTCTGTCGCGAGTTGTTTCTCTACTCCAGTGAGACGTTTCATCAGCTCCGACACTTGGTTCTGATGATCTAATTTCACCATTTCTAGTTCACGAGATTTACTGGAACAAAAAGAGAACATAAATTTTAACTAATTTAAACGGGTATTTGTGCTGTCAGAGAAGATAATACGTGGATAAAAATAAATTACGTTGCACAAAAACAGTATCATTTTTATTTCATTTATTTTGCTTATTACATGGTAATGACAGATGTAACAGTATAATAAATAGAGTATCACACATAATAACTCTGCTCATGGCACTGCAAACATTTTACACTTATATAGTTACATGTCAAATTAATTTATAATATTGAAATTGAATTTTGTGCAATAATTTAATTATTAACATTATTACGAACTATATTTATACATATCGTCAATAAATCAATAAAATAGGAAATCACAAAAATTATTCTTCAACGGTTAGGATCGACAATTAAAGACGGAGAATTTATAAGTAAATCATTTATTTTGCACAATAAAAAATTCTACAAGCGCGGTGCCATGGAGACAACAAAAACAAAACGTCACACACAGCGCCCCCTAGCGGCCGAAATTGCTAACTTACTTATTATTATTTAATGGTGGCAGAGCCACTGGCGCCACAACTCTTTTGTAGAGTCGTATTTTGCCATATAAGTAAGGTTAGTTTTGTAGGTTAAAAGTCGTAAGTCAGTAAGGTATGTGGCATTACGCCGAGGGAGAGTCCACAACAAGAGAACCTAGTCTTAAGATTAGGGGCTGTGTTGCGCAGTTTGTGTAGCAACAGAAAACTGATATTAAAATTTTCTGCACCACGTGGTGATTCGCTCGTCACTATTACTAGGCGCGACTGCATCACTAAGGTGCTGGAGTGTCCAAGAGCGAATACTAGATTTCTTTTTAACTCTTTTTCCGTTAAAGCTGCACAGCTCTGGAATGATCTTCCTAAGACTGTACAGGAAAGCCCATCTATTTCCGTATTTAAAAAGCGAGTAAAAGAGCACTTCATTTCTCAACAACCTTAAATATTTATGTATTTTTATAGTATTTATGTAAATTTGTTTATTTATTCATGTAAGTTTATATATATTATTTGTATGCATGTTAAAATATTTTACAGAGTTATATATTCATTTATTTTGTTAAATTTATTTCGTATTGCCTATTTGCCCCAAAAGTTTAAATTCTCTCACAAGACATGGGTTGGCTGGAAGAGATCTCTTCTTTAGAGATAAGCTCGCCTTTGCGACAAAAATTGTACATTTTTTATTTTTCTGTGTATTGTTTGTGCAATAAAGAATATTATATATTATACAATGTCAGATATATGCCTTACTTACTATTTCCTATTTAATGTTCAGTTTAAGAATAGTTTTTTGCTTTAAACACTCTCAGATTTATTCACCAAACACTTAATTAATCAAGAAAAACTAAATTATAACCAAATCACATCCGCCATTACGGAAAAGCAACGAACGAACTCTAACTTACTTTGGCAAAGAACTCCATACTGTAAAATACAATTTCTTTCTAATAATGATGAAGTCGTTCTGAGGGAAACTATTAAACCTACAGAACAGAACGTGCCTTCACAGGAATATTTCATGACTAGCGACATCTACTGAAGGAACATAGCCTACAACCGTACGATTTGGCAAATTGAAGGTGGTTACATAACAGAAACATGTGACGGTAGTTCACAAACTCTGACATCAAGGGTTGTTCGACGACTCAGGGTACCATAAATAAGTAAGTATATATACTTACTCATATCACGCCTTTATCCCTTGCGGTGTAGGCAGAGCGTAAACAACCGTAAAAACTAACATTTATGCCACGACTCACGAACATTTGAGAGTCATTCAGAAAATTGTGTATCGCCATAGTGGCAGGTTGTCTATCACCTATCAGTCCATCGCCTAATACCCATGTAACCCTCGAGTCCCTTAGTCGCCTCTTACGACACTCACGATAGAAATGGGTTGATTGTATTAGAGAAGCCGACAATATAAAATTACGAGTATGTACAAATGAACTACACTAACCTTGAATACCAAATTTTAAAACACTTCCCATGTTAAGAATACATGTTTTAAACTTGCAAAATTTAATTATATTTTACAATACAATAATTATTTATTTACATAAACATGATGTATAGGATAATATATTTTGTCACTAGTAATGACGAAAGTCGCAGGTTCAAATCCTCCCAGCGCTTGAAAATTTTGAAAGTTAAAAAAAAACACTAACCTTGTAAGTGTTTCTTCTAAAACTGCCACCCTCTGCAAGTGTTCGTGCGCTTGTTTGGTGACAGCGTCGAGCCTGCTTTGTACATCCTGTAGCAGCCCCTCCGAGGTGTTGAGTCGTTCCTGTAGCGCTTGACTTTCTTCGCGAGTTTGTCGCTCGCGGGCCACGGCTTTAGTTAAGTTGTTTTCTGCTTCGGCTACAATTAACGATAAAAGAAAGTATTTATTTATTGCATTTTCACAATTATTAAAGCATATTCTTAAGTAGAGTCAAATAGGTGTCAGTTACAATAAAAGTGAACCCCGTCAGGGTATTACAATAGCATGTGAGAGGACTAACATTTTACCTGTACTATTTCTTATTCATGCATTACACCAAGGCCGACCAACCATCGACCAACTGATTTTCCAAGTGGGCCAAATTCTAAATTTAACTGGATCGCCGGGACACGATTTTTAGTTGCAATAGTACTGTCATTATTACACACAAAGAAACGGTCCGTTCCGTAACATTATATGAAGGAATTCTCATAGAGCCCCTCACTTTCATACCACTTTATGTTATTGTGTAGATAAGGATGGAAAACGGACAAGTGCCATTAAACCTTTTGCATTTTTTTGCGATACGTCTCATCGATGCCCGAGGTGGATTTTTTTTTATGAATGGTGATGTACTAAGTCAACGGAAAGTAACTATGCATTTTGATTCCCTTGAGACGGTCAAAACACATGTTTTATTTGAATACCAAATTTTAAAACACTTCCCGTGTTACAATTTTAGCTAGCCCAGACGGAAGAGGCGTCGCCACTAGTAATAGCGAATGTCGCAGGTTCAAATCCTGCTTGTGCTTGAAAATTTTGCAAATTAATAGAATAGAATAGAATTTATTAGTGTAAAACAGTCAAGTTATTACATTTGCGGTTGGAGTTGCACATAGAGCGACACATTGAATGTTGCCGTTTCGGGCATGAACACTATTTAGACATTTTTTTTTTATACCTACTCTTAGTCAAAATTTGTAATTATCATTCATCATTATTAATGCATTAAAGATTAGATACAATTTCAATGTCAAATTAAATGAAAAATACATTTCAAATCAAATGTCACCAATAAAAAATTCACATTCAACAACTAATACATAAGCTAATGTTAAAATTTTATAAAATAATACATAACACATCACAGAGCAATCATTTACAGTCAAAATATTCTTTTAAATTATAAAAACAATTCGCCACTAACCATTCCGAGATTGATTGTTTAAATTTATTGAACTTGTATTCCTTGAAAAAGTCGGGAAGTTTATTAAATATTTTAATGCACATTTGATATGAATTATTTCTTACCAACTCTAGTCTCTTAGGGGGCAAATATAATTTATTATTATAATATGAGCGAAGCACTCTATCACTCATATCTTGGTTTTTATTAAATAAATGTGAATTCTTGTACACAAAGACAACTTTCGTACACGTACAAACAACAAAGTGTTAAAATATTATTATTTTTAAAGACTGGACGGCATGTGTCCATCCGTCCCAAACCAAAGATTGCACGGATGCATTTTTTTTGCACAATAAATAGTTTTTCACAATCGCAAGAGTTACCCCAGATCACAATGCCGTATCGCAAGATCGAATCCACATACCCATGGTAGGCCATGATAGCTGCTTCTATTGAGACGGTTTGGCTTATACGTCTCAGAGGAAAAACAAAGCTGTTCAATCTCGCGCAAAGGGTGGACACATGATTTTTCCAGTTACAGTGACAGTCAATATTTATTCCTAAAAATTTAGTACTTTGAACTGAACAAATAGATTGACCCATCGAGCACACGTTTAGTTGCAGAGGATGTCCCTGGTAGGTACAAAACCGCATGTGCAAAGTTTTATCCAAATTAACTCTCAGATTATTTTTAGTCATCCAGCTAATTGCACAATCAAGAGCATCATTGACTTCGGTCTCAAAGGAAGCAGGGTTATCTCCCTTCACAACAATGGTGGTATCATCCGCAAACAATATGCATTCCCGGGTCACAGCACGAGGCAGATCATTAACATAAGCGAGGAAAAGCAGTGGTCCTAGTATGCTTCCCTGCGGCACTCCGAGGCTATTTAGCATGAAAGAGGACCGATAAGTCTCCATAGCTTTACTTTTCTCGCAATAACTTCTAATCTCTACACACTGCTCTCTACAATTGAGGTAGGTAGCTCCTGATCCAATCATGAGCCGGGCCCCTGACACCGCTCAAGTAAAGCTTTGATAAAAGTATGGTATGGGACACGGAATCAAAAGCCTTGCTCAAATCCATAAATAAAACAGCAATCGGTTTACCATCGTTCAGGCAATTTGTAACCTCCATAATCAATTTGAAAGTAGCCAAAGTGGTACTTTTTCCTTTACGAAATCCATGCTGCTCTTCACAGATTAGCTTATTTGATTCTAGAAAATGCAAGAGCCTGGTGTACATACATTTCTCCAAAATCTTAGAGAATACTGGAACTAACGACGACGATTAGACGATCACCTTTCTTGTACAATGGTTTAACGACAGATTTTTTTAAGATACTAGGAAATACTCCGGCTAGTAGGCATCGGTTTATTGCATGTGTTATAGGACCGACAATCGAGTCAATACTCAACTTAATGATTTCCGTTAATATATCATCGTGACCAACCGATTTTGAGTTTTTAAGCTCTCTCACAATTTTTCTTAGTTCCAAGTAGCTTATCGGATTTAAGAAAATTTATTTTTCACTGGTACGAACTTGAGAGTAGATATCTGTCGAATTTATGTTAAGAACACAGTTATTAGGGATGGAGTTTACAAAGTGATTGTTAAAAGACTGAGATATGACCGATGGGTCAGTCTGTTCATTGGTAAGTACCATAATTTTCGAGATAGAGTTCCTAATTGGATCAGTAGTAGTGCGTTTAATCACATTCCAGACAGCTTTGCACTTATTACTATTGTTATTTATAAAATTTAGATTTCTATTACGTTGGGAGGTAGCCATACACCGACGCAAAACTCGGGAATAATTGTTGTAACTACGTTTGTCTATCTTTCTGTGCCGACGAGCCAAATTTAGATGCCTCTTCGTTCTACAACTTTTACGTCTTCCCTTTGTCAGCCATAAAGTATTGTTAAAGTTTGATCTTCTTTTAACCCTAATTATAGGAAAACATAAATTATACAAAAGGAGGTACAAATCATAAAATATGTTAAAACTTTCTTCAGCTGAATTGTCCTCACTATAGACATCTGCAAAAGATAAGGCTGATAAACAATCCAAAATTTTTTATTTTCAGAACAATAGGCTCTTTTATATTCAAACCAGTTAAATAAAAACATGTCTTATTTTTACGTTCCTGTCAGGCCTCAATTCTGGCGGGTCAATTCAAATGCCTTGGCGGGCCTGGGGTTTGTCAGCCTTGCATTACATAACTATATTTAAGCATACCATAAAATTGAAATTAACATAAATCTATGTCTAATTCCAAGCTAAACTCCCGCAGTGGAAGCGATTTACACAGGTAAATTTCGAACAAAATACCAGGAGTTCAACTGGAGGCAGACAATGGCTGCGTTACGCAGCGCTAAATAGCATACGCTGCACAATATAGCAGCGCATACTATGAATTAAACGTGAACCTAAATCTATTTAACTTAATTAACTAAGTTGATTGAAATTGGCAAATGATGTGTTCCAACCCTTACATAACTCAAGTCGGTAGTAAATACCGTCTGCCGATCTGGCGTTACGTCACACGTATTAGCACTAGATTATAAGTAAGTACCTCCAAATTATATCACCCCACGAATTCCGCAATTCGTACTAAGGAGTCACAATGATATGGTACAACAAATATGACTAAAGGGAACACACCATTAACACGAATAAACAGGTTTACACTTACAGTCAACGTGCCGGTCCAAATGCATAAAATACCCAACGGAGAAAGGAAGTTCAGGGAATGGATCAAATCGGGATTCCGTGGGTACTTACAGGGCTGGGTGGAAAAGATATCGACACCCAGCATTCCACTACAGCCTTGGCGCGTTATTCACGTCAAACCACTCACAGCTTCTGTTCGTATTCCACTTTGATATTAGTCATTACGCGTGACCCAACCCGAATTTGGGCCGTACAAACGCGGGCCAAAATGGCCACCTGATGCCTATTCAACGCGACGCTCACGTGGAAGACGTCGAGACATCCAACAATCACTAAGCCTGGTATTCTAGTATAACCCAGGAGAACCGCAATAATACGATGCATCAACACGCGCGATCTCAAATTGAATCGTCCATTACACGCGGCATCACAAAACGTGTGGCGGGAAATCCGTACAAAACACAATACGCTTGTTCGAGCGGTTTTGAGTGACTGACTGCGGTGCAGAAATCACCGCGTGGCGCAGTCAGGCGGTCTGCGCGCACGTCGCCAGTCTCGCCCTGCGAGTGAGAAAGGGACAACACACGCCCAGAGCGACGCGTGCGATCGAGCACCATGCCGCATTCATAGACCGTCATTAATACCTAAATTACCCCAGCATAGCAACGCTAAATTAAACATTCACCCGCCCTAGGCCGAATCCCTTAGGCCTATTCACTACTGGGGAGACGAGATAGCGTTGCTATTGCTCGCTTAAGAACTGAATCCCCTACCTGAACTGTCGCGACTCGAGGAGTGCCATCACTACCTGGGAACAAGTTGAGAATGCGCCCTCTGCGCCATCGCAGTGAGTGGCGGCAGGTTGGCATCCTTAACCAGAACGAGATCTCCGATGCGAGGGGGTTCAGTTCTGTCCGTCCACTTAAGGCGTTGCTGCAGAATGTGCAAATACTCAAGCGACCATCGCTTCCAAAAATTCTGAGACATTTGCTGCAGCAACTCATAACGCGTCAAACGATTGCTACTGACCTCTGTGTAGGGGTATTCTGGCAAGGCGTTAAGTGGTCGGCCAATTAAGAAATGCCCTGGTGTCAGGGCCTCCAGATCATTCGGATCTGAGCTAAGCGGACACAAAGGACGTGAATTGAGAACGGCCTCAATTTTACAAAACACGGTCGCTAGCTCCTCAAAGGTTAATATCGTTAAACCTATAACGCGCATCAAATGCGTCTTAGCGGACTTTACAACCGCTTCAAATATACCACCCCAGTGGGGGCATCCTGGTGGATCGAACACCCAGTTAATGCCCTGACGGGAGAGGCTCGTGCCGATAGCTTCCTCGTTTTCCGATAAAAACGTTATAATTTCTTTCATACATCGATCAGCGCCCTTAAAGTTGGTACCACAGTCCGACCTGATCAGCGCTGGTCGCCCTCTTCGCGACACAAATCTATCTAAAGCTGCTAAGAAAGCCTCCGTAGTGAGGTCGGCCACGAGTTCCAAGTGGACGGCCTTGGTTGCTAGGCACACAAACACGCACAAATACGCCTTGATTGACTTCGCGTTGCGAAGGCGTGATGCCTTTACCATAAAAGGCCCCGCAAAGTCCGTTCCCACACCCGCAAACGTCCAGGCTTCCGTCACCCGGTCCGGTGGGAGGTCTCCCATCTGAGGTTGCATTGTGGCTGCCTTCAACCGATAGCAAGGCAAGCACCGAAACACAATGCTCCGTACCGTACGTCGTCCAGACAAGATCCAAAACTCGCGCTGCAGAATAGCCAAAAGTGCATTGCAGCCCGCATGCGAGTTTTTCTGGTGACGATCCCTAACTATAAGTTCTACCAAAGGTCCCTTCTTTGGGAGTAACAGCGGATGCCGTGCTGAAAAGGGCAGGTTAGCGTTCCGAAGTCTACCTCCAACCCGGAGCATTCCATGCTCGTCCACGAACGGGTTGAGGCGCACAAGACCTCCCTTCAGCTTTCCACGGCCATCCCTGAGCAGCCTGGCCTCTTCCTCAAAATGTTCCGCCTGGACGACCCTAACCAATAAACTTAGAGCCGCATTCCGCTCCGCAGGCGAGAGGACAGGTGCCAAGTTCCGTTCTGCTTGAGGTCTTCTACAGTTGTTCACGAACCGTTTGATCCAACCTGTCACCCCTAGAAGTTTGTCGAGGGAGCTGTATCGTTCCAGCAAGAAAGCCGCACTAGGCTTAGGTACGATCTGCCCTACGTTCACTCGCAAACCTCGA
This sequence comes from Tuta absoluta, assembly GCA_027580185.1. Taxonomy (NCBI): domain Eukaryota; kingdom Metazoa; phylum Arthropoda; class Insecta; order Lepidoptera; family Gelechiidae; genus Tuta; species Tuta absoluta. Next base: position 1,024,266 of record JAQAHW010000023.1, on the reverse strand, counting down.
TCAGGTGGCCCAAGCGGCGACCCGCACTCATTGTATGGCCATCTCTCAGGTGACTCAGTCAGCCACTGAGGTCCCCACCACAGTGAGTGACCTACCAAATCAGGGGCCCTACATCCCCGTGAGGCGCAGTCCGCTGGGTTCTGTTCTCCCGGTACGTGTCTCCATACCAACGGAGTTTCCGATCCTTTAATCTGTGACACCCGATTTGCCACGAAAACCTCAAGAGTATGTACCGACGTCTGTAACCAGCACAGAACTATCCTACTGTCGGTCCATGCGTACACCGTTTCATCCAAAGTGATGGTACCGCGTAGATTACTAGCGACATGATGTAGCAAGCGCGTGAGAAGCGCTGCTCCCGCCAATTCCAACTTTGGAATGGTCCATCTTGTCCTAACCGGAGCCACCTTACTCTTGGCCATAACTAGACGCACGTCTACAGTTCCCGTTGAACTGACTGTCCGCAAATAGACAGCTGCCGCGTACCCTCGCTCCGAGGCATCACAAAACCCATGTAGGGTAGCCTTACATCCCACCGATGGGAGCAACTTGCGAGGTATGGCGATGCGTACGATCCCTGGTAAGGTGGTCACAAACTTGGTCCAATCATTCAACAGCTCTCCGGGGAGCTGGTCGTCCCAACCCAAGTTTGCTATCCACAACCTTTGCAAGAAGCACTTCGCCATGAACGTCACCGGTGCGATCCACCCGTTAGGATCGAAAGTTCTGGCGATCGTCGATAATACCGAACGCTTCGTCCAAGTCTTCTGCAAAAGGTCTGGCTCGATCTGATACGTAAAGACATCATGCGTTGGCCTATATTGCACCCCTAGGATGCTCAACGTATTTGGATTGTCCGGGTTCTCGAAAAGGTGCGGGTCCTGCTGGAACTCACCTGGCAACCCGGCCAGGAGCTCTGGACAGCTGGACAGCCATTTCCGCAACTCATAACCTCCTGATTCCATGATCGCGATCAGCTCGTCTCGTAGTAGCAGTGCTTGTTGCACGCTATCTGCACCCGTGCAGATGTCATCCACGTAGACGTCGCGATCCAGTACTGCTGCGGCTCGAGGGAATCTTACCCTTTCCTGTGCGGCCAACTCTCGCAGCGTGCGTACTGCCAAAAACGGACTTGGCTTCAGACCATACGTTACCGTGTTAAGCTCATAAGTGACCATCGGCTCGTCAGGGCTCTCACGCCACAAAATCAGCTGGTACCGACGGTCATCCGGGTGTATAATTGTTTGGCGAAACATCATTTTGACGTCTGCGACGAACGCTACTTGGTGCAACCGAAAATCTGTGAGGATGTCCACAATGTCCCGGTTCAACTTGGGACCCGCGTGCAGACACTGGTTCACAGACACACCATTCGATGTAGGAGCAGAACCGTCAAACACTACCCGTATCTTCGCCTCCGGTGACTTCAAAACAGCCAGGTGTGGTATATAGTAATGCTCGACACACCTCCAATCTATGCTGGACACCGACATGTGGCCTAACTCTAGGTACTCCCTCATGAATTCGATATACTTCTGCCGAAGTGCTGCATCTCGCTTCATCTTTCTCTCCATAGCCAGTAGTCTCCGTTCCGCGATCTGTCGCGAACTACCTAAGGAGGGGCGGTTTGGGAGAAATGGCAGCCTGGTAACAAACCTACCTGACGAACTTCGTGCAGTGTTGTACTGATAGAACAGCTCGCACTCGTCATCCTCTGGCTTCCGTCTATCCGCTGTGGGTGGCTCCTCAGACTCCCAAAACCTCTGCAGCACCTCCGACAACACACTACCATAGAGAACCGTATCGCCCTCTGGTAGGTCCTGAGGTCTCCAAACTGGGCCAAAAATAACATACCCCCCTGTGGTATCGACGGCCACTAAACCAGTTTGCTGAAGTACCCGTTTTCTGCCACACCAGAATCTCCCGAGGACGTCTGACCCGAGGAGAACGTCCACCGTACCAGGAGTATCAAATTCAGGATCAGCTAACTCTAAGCCTGTGGTTAACCCTCGTACCGTTGACGGTAACCGAACCTGAGGAAGTTTCCCTACCACTTCATCCAGCACCACTGCTGAGGCATGATAGCTGACCCCTGTACCTGTATTACCTAATGTGAACTCGAAGTTCACCTGACCCCGAACGTCAGGCACATCTACACCTCCAATACCTACAGCCCCATCCGTTGTGGGCCTTATATTTAAGCGTAGCCTACTCACCAGCTTACTAGACACAATACAACCCTGAGCCCCTGTATCTAACAAGGCTCTTACCTGTATGCTGCGGCCACCGTATCCCCATACCCAAATCATTGCCGTAGGCAACAATACCGTAATTGGCCGGGGGGCCGAAGCTGGCGTGTAGGCGGCGATTACCTAGCAGGAACCTAAGCGCGGAGTGTCCGCGTCCTGCGGGGGGGTCCCCTCTCTCCGTACACCTTCGAGTGGGTCCCACTCCTGCTGATAGGGACCTCTGGTCCTGTACGCCATGGCTGGCAGCCTATAGTAACCCTGCGGCAGGCGCGCGTACCGTGGATGCGCCTGTAGCCGCGGGTGCTCAGCCAAGGGGAGAGGCATGCGTGGGTCATGAGACCTCACCATGTTGTTCAGTCCCGCCGAGTACTGCATGTACTGGCCCTGGTATTGGCACCCGCCCGTAGCATCACGTATCTGTGATGGGTGCCCCTGACCTTGGACCTGTGACCACCTACCCCGTTCCGGCACCTGCTGCCGAGGTGGTGACTGTCTCGCGCGTGGTGAAGGGGGCATCACCTGCTGATGTCCCTGGCCTCGTCCCTGAAACCCTGGTGGAAGAGGACTCCTCCTTGGAGGGGGTGGGGAGCGTTGCTCCCGTCTAGGTAGGGCAGACTCCGTCCGCTGACCCGCGTCAGCTCTGCCTCCGTAATCTCCGCTGCGGTTCATGCATAGGAGCTGATGGTGGGCACCCTGGCAGTACCTGCAGTTGGTGCTTGATGGGCACTCTCGCACCTGATGCGGCCCCATACACCTAAAGCACCAACGCCGTTGCTGCACCACACCACGACGTTTCTGCACCCGCTGTGCAGCGAACTCCTCACACGCAGTCACCTGATGCCCCGCCTCTCTGCAGTAGGCACACCTCGATTCCAAATTAGCGACATTGTATCGCCTGGGTGGCCTACTCTTACCGTCTCGCGCCTGTGCACCCGGCCGTTCCGGGCGGCGAGCGGCCGCAGACTCCGCGTGAGGCGACTCTCCAAATTGGGCATCTACCCGCCTGCACTCGGCCTCGAGGAAGGACTTGAGCTCCTCGAAGGTCGGGAGGTAATCAGATGTCTTACCTCCGTGTGACTGTTCAAAACGAGCGGCCATGTCGCTCGGCAGGCGGCGCAACAACGTGTGGACCAGGATATAATCATAGCCTGACACCGGCATCCCCTGTCTCTCAAGAGCGTTCACTGCAACGCAGACAGGGTTGAGGACCTTGGCCCTGAGGTCCGTCCCTCGTGTGATGGTCGGCACGGTGAGCCACTGTTCCAGGAGTTGGTCAATCATGAGACGTTTGTTGCTGTATCTCTCGATCAGCAAACCGCGAGCCGTCTCGTAACTTGCATCATCGACTGGTAGATGCTTTACCAGCTCATGGGGCTCACCTTGCAGCTTGGCCATCAATTGTGCCATTTTATATGCCGGCTGCAAGTCAGTGCGGTTATGAATCACACTGTCAAACAGATCCTGGAATCGGGTCCAATCCGTGTAGTCCCCGTGGAAGACCGGAATAGCCACAGCCGGCAGGGGCACTTGCACCCCCGGTCCCCGCGGACCATGGGATGGGTCCGGCTCCCCAGCCCTACGCCTGGTGATCACAGCAGCCGCCTGCTGGATCTCCTGCCCCATCTCCAGGCACTGGGTCACATTCGCCCGGACCATAAGTTTGGCCTCCTCATCAGGCGTCCCATCAAATAACTCCTCGCATCCAGTGAGGCAATCCAACACCTCCGCGACCCGTTCGTCAATCCGTTGCGCACAAGCGATGAGTGCGTCCTCTCGGTCCCCGCGACCGACCATCGCCTGCTTAGTCGCGAACCAAATTAGGTGCGTTCTAATTTTTGCCTGAAGCTGTGTAATTGTGGGAGCCATGGTACCAACTCAAAGTAACACCGAACCTTACAATAAAAAAAAACAATAATAAACAATCGGCCCTGATCCTACCGCTAGGATATCCGCACAGGGTAAACACAACGATAATAAAGCAATTCACTAATTGATTGGCCCTGATCCTACCGATAGGATATTCTACACAGGGCACACACTACAATCACAATAAATATATATTTTTTTTTATGTAGGTAGATTAAAAATCTTATACTAAAATAATCTTAAATCTAGTGGTTTTCTGAACCACGCTCTGCTACCAAAAATTGTCTAATTCCAAGCTAAACTCCCGCAGTGGAAGCGATTTACACAGGTAAATTTCGAACAAAATACCAGGAGTTCAACTGGAGGCAGACAATGGCTGCGTTACGCAGCGCTAAATAGCATACGCTGCACAATATAGCAGCGCATACTATGAATTAAACGTGAACCTAAATCTATTTAACTTAATTAACTAAGTTGATTGAAATTGGCAAATGATGTGTTCCAACCCTTACATAACTCAAGTCGGTAGTAAATACCGTCTGCCGATCTGGCGTTACGTCACACGTATTAGCACTAGATTATAAGTAAGTACCTCCAAATTAATCACCCCACGAATTCCGCAATTCGTACTAAGGAGTCACAATGATATGGTACAACAAATATGACTAAAGGGAACACACCATTAACACGAATAAACAGGTTTACACTTACAGTCAACGTGCCGGTCCAAATGCATAAAATACCCAACGGAGAAAGGAAGTTCAGGGAATGGATCAAATCGGGATTCCGTGGGTACTTACAGGGCTGGGTGGAAAAGATATCGACACCCAGCATTCCACTACAGCCTTGGCGCGTTATTCACGTCAAACCACTCACAGCTTCTGTTCGTATTCCACTTTGATATTAGTCATTACGCGTGACCCAACCCGAATTTGGGCCGTACAAACGCGGGCCAAAATGGCCACCTGATGCCTATTCAACGCGACGCTCACGTGGAAGACGTCGAGACATCCAACAATCACTAAGCCTGGTCTTCTAGTATAACCCAGGAGAACCGCAATAATACGATGCATCAACACGCGCGATCTCAAATTGAATCGTCCATTACACGCGGCATCACAAAACGTGTGGCGGGAAATCCGTACAAAACACAATACGCTTGTTCGAGCGGTTTTGAGTGACTGACTGCGGTGCAGAAATCACCGCGTGGCGCAGTCAGGCGGTCTGCGCGCACGTCGCCAGTCTCGCCCTGCGAGTGAGAAAGGGACAACACACGCCCAGAGCGACGCGTGCGATCGAGCACCGCGCCGCATTCATAGACCGTCATTAATACCTAAATTACCCCAGCATAGCAACGCTAAATTAAACAATCTAAGTAAGCTGAAGCCTGCAAGCGTTAAGACCGCCATTGTTTATTTTTAGTTTTAAGATTTTTGTATTGTTTTATGATTTTCTTGTTCCTTATCACCAGCCCGTCTTGAGATTTAGCTATCGGTTACAAGTAAATTTCACCATATATGAATCCGTGGCAAAATATCAATAGGTAGCGCGTTTCAGGATCGCTCTTCTTCACGCAAATCACAACAAGCGCCATCTACCGCAGCTGTCGCGAACTACTCACCTAGTTGCGCCGCTAGATTCCTCGTGGTGACAGCGTGAGATTGCTCCCGCTCTAAAGCGGATCGCTGTAAAGCGGCCAGCTGTTGCAATAAGGCCGCCGCGCCCGCGTCCACGGCGGGGTCCTGCGCTCGGGCTTCGAGGGAGGATATCAGCTCCCGGGCCTCGTTCAGCTCGCGGCGTAGGGCTTCCGTGCGGGCTATCCAACGTTTCTCCTCTGTGGAAGAAAATTTAGTAATTACGAGTCAATATACAGGGTGTAAGGGATAGCCCTCTGAATACTGATAGGGTGGTGCATTTAGACCATGAAACTGAACAACTTTCCATGAGAAAATTTTAGGCAACATATATTTTTACTCCTTTTTTGACTTTATGGTAAATGCCATGAGCTGATTGCAATTGTCCCTTAGGAGGCATGTCGCCCGCAAAATATCTGGGCCTTGGGCGAGTTGACTTTTCTCTAAAAAATTGTGGTTATTTGGACTGAATACATTTTTTATATTGGGCCAGATGACTACAAACAAAACTTATAGTGGTCAATTGGTCAAAAAAATAATTTAAAAATATAGTGCAACATTAATCACAATCAAAATTGGCGGACAAGGAATGAGCTGCAGTAGCCCAGATGGAAGAGGCGTTGCGAAAGTCGCAGGCTCAAATCCTGCCCGCGCTTGAAAATTTTGCAAGTTTTCAAAAAATTAATTACAATAGAGAACAAAAATGTGGTGTGTATATATTTTTTGGTTGTGTTGGGGGAGGCCCATGTCCAGTAGCGGACTGTTGTGGCTATTGATGATGATTAATAAGAATTAAACAAACGACAAACAGAAATATAACACTATTAATTAAATGAAAAATTTAATTAAAAATTAAGGTAACGGTCTAATTATTTAAATCTTTTTAATAACCTGTTTTTGTATTGAATACTAAATTTTAAAAACACTTTCCGTAATAGTTATACAATTTTTAAAAACTTGCAAATAATGCCCGCGCTTTAAAATTCTGCGAGTTAAAAAAAAACTGTTGTATGTATGTCTGTTTGTCCGTCCGTTTGTTACAGCCACTTTTCTCCGGAACTATAAGGACTATACTGATATCGTTCAAAGTACTACAAACTTCAAGAACTTTAATATTATGTTACTAGCTGCAATAATAAATGAATAAATTAATTTTCATTAATAATATAGCAATACAATATTAACTTAGGCCAAATCACCCCTAAATTTTTATTTGTAGTCATCTGGCCCAATATTTAAAATGTATTCAGTCCAAATAACCACAATTTTTTTGAGAAAAGTCAACTCGCCCAAAGCCCAGATATTTTGCGGGCGACATGCCTCCTAAGGGAAATTTGTATGGGAGGTCGATTTTTTTTATCGTTTCCTGACATATGTTTCTAGGGGAGAGTTGTTCGGTTTCATGCACCCTATCAGTATTCAGAGAGCTGTCCCTTACACCTCTTATGATCTAAGATTTAGGTATGGAATGGCTCTTACGTTTACAATGGACACTTCCTAAGCTAGTTTATTCTTAACTTAGTTATTCCCGAAGTTTTATTAAATAATCAAAAACAACACGTTAGGCAGTTCAAATTTTTCGTATCGCAAGAGGCATGATTAAATTCTAATAACGTAAAAAAAATGTATTTATACTACCATGCATATTAAAACTCTCTTCTTTCTTTCTTCTTTTTCGAGTGGGGCACCGACTCGATGAACCCTGGTGTCAGTTTTTCAACCGCCTACTACCATTACTAGCCCTCTGACATGGTTATGTAACGACCGCCATCTAAGTTATCATAGACAGCAACCGGGACCGACGGCTTAACGTGCCCTAGGAAGCACGGAACCATCTGTCTTTTCAGACAATCAGGTGGTTAAGCCTTCAAAGTCCTAACCAGAATGGGAACAAATTCAACTTTGTGAGTGCCCCACTGAAAAACGAACCCGGAACCTTAGCGTTGCAGGCAGTCGGCCACATCAGCCGTCGAAACAAAAACTCTGTAAAATCGTACCTTGTACAAGTTCCGCTCTTAATTGCTGCACCTCTGCTCTCAACCTCTCGTTCTCTGTCTCCAGTCTCTCATTGTCAGCCTTCAGTTGCACCTGGAAAGGAACAAGCTATTCATTTCAAATCGTCATCATCATCAAGTGCCGTGTGATGACGGCTTAGAACAGTATCACCCCATTTCTTACCCGTGGGAGTCGTAAGAGGCGACTAAGAAACTCGAGGGTGTGTATTGCAATTTTAGGCGATGGGCTGACAACCTGTCACTATGGCGATACACAATTTTGAATGTCCCCAAGCGCCTCTGTAGATCGCCATCTTTGGCCAACTACATAAAACAGCCGTAACCCTTGTGGTCGTCGGACCACCTGGTAAGGCCGTCCCACGCTGCGCTTTCCGATTAATTCTCGGATCACTCCAATAATTCAATATTGGCTGTCAAAATCATGCTAATTCTTTGACATAAGGACAATTTTTCTTTGCCGACATGTCTCCTAGTAAAAGATAAGAATGGTTTAGTGTGCTCACGACACGAAAGTAGTCATATACATAGGGGGCACACCATGGGTACTAAACAAACACGTGTTAACACTCAATTAGAACCAGCGGCGTATACACCAATGAATTCTACTACTACTATAGCTGATTCCCTACATATCAGCACGTCTTCCTTCAAATGATATTCACCACCAATTTTAATGTGAATCTCGAGCTCGCTTCGCTTTCAATAAGTAAGGCGCCGCACACACTGGGAACGCGGCCCGACGCGTAGCGCGGAGCGGCAGATCCCGCCACTGCGCGTTGACGCTTTGTCGGTGTGTTGCACTAGGTAGGCGGTTTTTCGATACGTACTGATGTACTTGCATACAACTTTAATATCTGCGATCTTGCGCTACGCGACGGAGTGCGGTGCAGTGGGAAAGCCGCCTAATATTTGTGAGGCGCAGTGTCGCTTCTCAAAAGTAAAATTTCGAGCACGCTTCGCTCGCAATACGTTCAGTGGTTCTATAACACTGAACTCTCTTTGAAGTGAAATTTTGAGCTCGCAATTACTGATGTTCGTTTAGCGCAATGTGACTCCTCGATATACATTTTCAATACGTGTAGTGTCAATGTGGCGCATCTTTGCCTTCTTTTACGTTTAGCTCGATTCTCTTGTGATGCATATTTTCTTTCGCCCGATGGAAGTCTATATATGACGTGTGTTGTGATGTGACACACCCTTGATATGAAGCTGTATACGCCACTGTCTAGTATGGGTTTGACAGCTGCCAAAATTTGCTTATTGGAGATAACAGATGGTAATGAATATATACCTGAGCGCCTCTCCGCCTCGCTAGTTCACTGCTACTCCTCTGCAAGTCTGTGAGCTCTTTGCGAGCGGCTTCTAACGAGGTTTTGGTACTTTCCAGTTTTAAAGTTGTGTCGTCTAATGAGCTTTTTGTCTGTAAAGAAAGAAAACAGATATTTTGTTAAAATAATAGTTATGTCTGCTATCTGTTTAACCTAAGATTCAGGAATTCTTATTCTTAGTTTAAGAAACAGAAGCCACATAATTATTTGGTATCGTGTTACCTATTTTTAATTAAGTTATTTCTACAGTTTATGAAGCATGTGTTGTTGTTGTGTACAAGGAGTGAAAAGAAGGTACTCGTGAAACTGAACAACTTTCCCCATGGAAAATATTAATTAAAAACTTTTTACAGCTCCACTAATATATTTTTAAATTAATCTTTACAGCGAACGGTTTCGTTACAACGTCATCAGGCAGTAATATTTTTAAAGTTTTCAAATATTACTGCTTGATGATGTTGTAACGAAACCGGGCGCTTTATAGTTTTATTAAAAACATATCAGTGGAGCTAGTGTAAAAAGTTTTTAATTACACTTTTTTTTATGTTCTAAACCTTGCAGGCGTGATCAGACCATAAAACTGAACAGCTTTTTCTATGAAGTATATGTTGGTAAACGAGAAAAAAAACCGACCTATCATGCAAAATTTCCAAACAGCTGACTGGCTTTCAATGGAAACTCTGAAATAAAATTCGGTACCCAACATAGGCTCCATAGTAGAAATTGTTCAGTTTCATAGCCTGATCATGCCTGCAAAGTTTTTGGTACACCGTCCCTTACACCTTGTATAAGCAGACAAGCATACATGGTGTAAAAAAATTAGCTAAGAATATTTTAAGGGGTGAACCAGTACGTGAAACTGAACAACTTTCCCCAAGGAACATAGGTTGAAATATGAAAAAAAAAATTGGCCCTCCCATTATAATTATCCCGGCCGGGTAACACACTAAGTATGGGAGGGTCAAATTATTTTTAAATATTTCGACCTATGTTCCTTGGGGAAAGTTGTTCAGTTTCACGTACTGGTTCACCCCTTAAAATATTCTTAGCTAATTTTTTTACACCTTATACATAACATTAAGGCCCTGATTCACCTGAAAAACTTGTTCCTTTCATTCGCGCTTTTCTTTTCGTGTGGGACACCAAATCGTCCAACGACCCGATGAACCCTGGTGTCAGAGTTTTTCAACCACCTACTACCTCTAGTAGGCCTCTGACATGGTTGTGTTACGACCACCGTCTAAGTAATCATAGACAGCAACCGGGACCGACGGCTTAACGTGCCCTCCGAAGCACGGAACCATTTCTTTTCGGACAATCAGTTGGTTCAACCTGCAATGTCCTAACCAGACCGGGAACAAATTCACAAAGTGATAAATATCAACTTTGTGAGTGTCCCACCGAGAATCGAACCCGGAACCTTTGCGTAGCAGGCAGTCGCACTACAACTGCGCCACATCGGCCGTCATTCGCGCTGCGCCAGAGAGACACAGACACTCATTTTGCGCTCAAATTTTCGCGAGATTTTAAAGTTTTTCCGAGATAGAAGCTAGAGAAATACCGTTAGAATGTCTAAGCTAAGGTATTGGTCCTAGAAAAGGTATGTATCTACATTATAGCATTTTTTTGTAATCGTCAGACGTAAGATAATTAATTCTTTATTAATAATAATAAACTTAATTACAAATAGGTAACACCATACAGCATAATAATGAGGCTGCTGTTTCCTAAATTAAGAATAAAGGTTCTATTCCGAACCATAAGAATTCCTGTATCTTAGGTAAACAACACGTGGTGTTAATATCCGTTTTACGGCCGTTAACGATCTGCCTACCCCTTAAGGGATATAGGCGTGATTTATGTATGTATGTTTTTTTATTGTAACTCTAAAACTGTAGACATAATATAGAAAAAATGTTTCAAATAGAAACTTTGGATTTACTTTCTATCGAGTAAAATTAGTCAAATTGTATAACTGATAGGTATATGTTTATCTGTTAGATTCTTGACAATAACATAATTTTTTTTTTCAGAATTATCTATCTCGCACTATATCCTTGCCGTAAAATGTTGTAAACATAAATACACGTGTGTAAGAAGTACACGTTTGATGCACTTACTTCTACCAACAAATGTACCTAAAAAAAACCTGTTAGCATAAATTATAAGGTGCATATTGCAATATCTGTAATACTTATTCTTATGCACGTAACTTGGTAGGTACTCACAGACATTTCATTGTCCAAGATAAGAGTGGTGATAAGAGTGCATATAAAATATGAATGTATTGCGTTTCAGACTGAAATAGTAAGGGACAGTGTAGGCTTGATCACACCATGAAACTGAACAACTTTTACTATGGAGCCTATGTTGAGAAACAATTTTTTTCTAGATTTCATAGAAAATTTGTCAGCAGATTTTTTGTTTACCAACATAATATTCTCCATAGAAAAAGTTGTTCAGTTTCACGGTCTAATCATGGCTGCCAAGTTTTCGGTTCACCGTCCCTTAAACCCCGTATATTACTACGTTGGTTCTACCAAATTAAAAGTAATTGCTTATGAATATCTGAATTTGTACGCTTATTTATTCCATTCATACTATGTTGATTGAATAAATATTATTTAAATAATATTTGTATGGTCTGATTTCGGAACAAAATGTTTCAAAGATTTAACCTACTTCACAATGGAGAAACACTTTCTCTCTTCTCTTTTTTCGTGTGGGACACCGAGTCGTCCAACGACCTGATGGACCCTGGTGTCAGAGTTTTTCAACCGCCTACTACCACTAGTAGGCCTCTGACATGGTTGTGTTACGACCGCCGTCTAAGTAATCATAGACAGCAACCGGGACCGACGGCTTAACGTGCCCTCCGAAGCACGGAACCATTTCTTTTCAGACAATCAGTTGGTTCACCCTGCAATGTCCTAACCAGACCGGGAACAAATTCACAAAGAGATAAATATTAACTTTTGTGAGTGTCCCACCGAGAATCGAACCCGGAACCTTTGCGTCGCAGGCAGTCGCACTACCACTGCGCCACAACGGTCGTCAGAAACACTTTGAAAACTACTGAACCGATTTTAATGAAATTGGTAGTGGATTTCTTAAACCAATAAACGAAACCGGTTCGAGGGACCAGGTGTAGGTAAGCGACAGCACACCAAATACTGATAGGATGTATCCAGGCCATAATACAAAAAAAAAATAGAAATATATTTCAGGATACATAAAAAATCCTTTTCATAGTAGGTCAGCTGATCGTAAATATGTATGGGAGTTCGATTCTGTTTGCCGTTTCCTGAAATATGTTCCTAGGGGAAAGTTGTTCAGTTTCATGATCTGTGTGCACCTTATAAGTATTGCCTTACAGTATTACTTACACCCTGTATTATACACCCTACTCTTCGCAGTCGGTTAAAAATGTTCATGACCATGACTCATGAAATCACATACATTATTTATTATTTTGTAAACATATCTGGCATTGTAAAACAGACGCGACGGATGTTACTTAATCAATCTACATGTCTGTTTAAATAAAGTAGTATCCTGAGCTCAGTGAGGAAGGGATAAACTTGCTCTCGTGTGGTACACACAACTTTCCACCTCTACTAGAGAGAAAATTCTACCAATGTCAGTATTCATCACATTTGAGAAATTGGCTGTACAACTCGAATTATGCTCAGTCAGGCAAAATAAAAATTCCCGCCAAATTATATTTATGTTAGCGCGTTCAGAAACATGACATATGTCTCAATATTCAGAAACGTCACATATTTAAAAGAACAAACGATAACAAAAATAAATAAATGACTGGCTGAAATTATTTTCAGAACGCACTGGCACCGCTATTATCACAAAGTAAGTATTGGCGGCTGCGCGCTATGATTAGTTTTGATAAAATGAGATGTTCGAAATTCAAATCACTTTTGCCCACTGAATTTATGCGGCAAAGCCGTTCGGTGAAAATGATTTTATCTACACTCGTCTCATAATTTTCGGATTATGTATCCGAAAACAGTTGTATAAAGACCAACTCATTTCTCAATTTTATCGAAAGGAGAGCCTTCTCATTAGGACATTACGCTTCTATAATATCTATTTAACTGTAATTTCCTTAGGCAGAATTCGTCTTTATACAACTGTTTAAAAACAGTTGTATAAAGACTTTAATAATCTAGGGACGAGTGTAGATAAACTACTATTAGATATTTATTTTCAAGTTAGGCTTTTAGTTATTTACCTAATAATATTTTTAGAAAATTTTCAGGAATAATTTTAGGTTTAGTACAATGAAAGTGCAGTTTATTTTTTAATGCAGCGGGACACAATAGGCTAATTAAAATAATAATAATAAAAAAGATGAGAATCTGTGGCATTTACTTCAGTCACTTTTACATAAGATACGATAACACCAAATAGACATGACTAAAGAAATCGATTGATCATATAAATAGTGGTTATTGCGACAAGCCTTCACGCAGCGAGACGCGCGCGCATTCTAGCTGAGTTGTTCGCTAAGCGCCAGCCAGACGGTAGGCAAATATAATGACCTTGAGCGCGTCTGGGGCGGTAGTGTCGTCTCTAGGTGTGCGTACTCTGTGGTAGTTATTGAACAGTTTCTTACCTCAAAGAGTTCAGCCTCCAGCTTCTTATTGGCCGTGGTCAATCTATAAACTGCCTCAATCTGGTTCACCTCTAATTCCTCCTTGGCCGCTATAGACCGCTTCAGTCGGTCCAACTCAGCTGTCTGTTCTGCTACCTTATCCCTGTAACATTAGGTATGGTTTTTGACAGACTGCTTTCCAAAATGCCGATTGTCAAACGTTCGTCTCTCATTCGTGTAATCGAGTGAAACATACAGGGTGACTATTATATTTTCAGGGGGTTACTATTATATTTTCTTGAGTTTGAACAACTATTACTCATCACAATATTAAAATTTTAAACGGATTTAAGTTGTGTTTAATTTGGATTTTTGGATCGTAGGAATTGTAACGTTTAAAATTGTTTTAATGTGATAATTATTATTATTGTAAAGAATTATTTGGTTTCTTGCCGCCCCTTCCACATGAATATTTCGCACCAAGGCAAGGTTCATTCACACTTCAATGTTTCATCACTATCAGCTTAGTGTAAATGACAAGCGAAAAAGCAAACATGAATATTTTAGATAACTCAGCGAACACAGCTGGTTAGCAATAATTTAGTTTAGCTAGCTGTCTATCTGACATGTCAGAGGCACAAAGTAAGTATTGGCGGCTGCGCGCTGATCAGAGGACTGGTAACTAGGTGGTTTTAAAAAACTAAAAAGTTTCTTTTTCAATCATGTTCTTCTTCTTTCAATCTTCAAGAAAAACCAATAGGAAAATACAGACCTAGGCGGAGCTTAAACAGCAGTAAAAACGTTCATTTACGCCACGTCTGATAAACATTTAAGGGTAATTCAGAAAATTCTGTACCACTATAGTGACAGGTTGTATGCCCACTGCCTAAAATTGCAATACAAACGGCTACATATCGTTCAGATTCACTCAAGTTTAACTGTCTGTTGGAAAAATTGGTACGAACCAATTTTTCGATACTACTGAACAGAATTAACCATAATATATTCCCATATAATTACAAATTTACACCATACTGGTATGGAATGTACCATTACACCTACTTTACAAAGGTCAATAAAAATCAATTACTTAATTCCATAAACTAATTAGTTTGACTGTCTGTTTTATAAGTTAGGTAACTGTTAATGATGTCATCGCAATTTAACCGTACACGATTTTACGAAAGACCTTGTGTGGCGAAGGTTCATCTATTGCATAGCTAACAAAACAACATAAAAAATCATCCTTTCTAATTTAGTTGATAAGGTTTTTGTTGCATATTTCTTCTGAAGGGCACGGTTCGTTCAATACTTACATACATTAACAGCCACAACAGTCCACTGCTGGACATGGGCCTCCCCTATTGGGGGGTGTATTGCCATACTCACCACGCTTGGCAGACGGATTGGCGAGCGCAGTTTAAGATGTTGCATTCACAGTACTAGATATCGGATGTAATACATTAATACTTTTTCTGTAAATAAATACATACAATACATAGGAAATACCCAGAATCAACACAAATATTTGTGCAAATACTAGTGCTGTGTGGTGATCGAACCTACGACCCCCGTCGTAGCAGCCAGGGTTACTATCCACTATGCTATCGTGCCAGTCAGGTTCTTACGTTCATCTTTCAGATGCCACTTACCTCAAATTTTTGATGACCTGCTCATTATCCTTCTCTTTGGCTCTAAGCTTTTTAATAATATTGGAATGCTGCAACTGCTGCCGAGCTAGCTTCTCTCCTTCCTCTTGAAGACCTGCTATAAACTCGTCCTTTTCTTTCAGCGCATTCTCGAATTCGGAGGAGTTCTTCCGTGAGACTGTTTCAGCTTTTAAATTGTCTAATTGCTTTCTTAGTTGATCCTAGAATTATGAAATCAAAAGGATAAGTCATTGAAGTTGGAATATTTTTTTGTCATACATACACGCACACATCACCTTTAATTACCTTGCGGGGTAAGCAGAGCAAAAGAGACCGTTATAAGGAATGTTATCGCCACATTTGTCAAATATTTCACTCATTTCAGAAAATAATGCTCATTCATATTTTTCTGATCCACATATATCACGCGTATAATCCCTTGCGATATATGCAGAGCGTTAACGGCCGTAAAAAACGGTCATTCACGCCACGTCTGACAAACATTTCACATTCATTTGATATACATTCGGAAAATTGGTTCATGGCCCACCGCCTTGCAATACTCATGTAACCATCAAGTTTCTTATTCGCCTCTTACGACACCCACGGGAAAGAAATGGGGTGCTGCTATTCTAAGCTGGCATCACACAACTGTTTCTGATCTGTTTAAAATAATACCTAATTAAGACAAATACTATTTATCTATTACTAATCTCTATTAATTGATGAGCCCATAATTATCATTCTATCACATATTAGCTTATCTGAATATCATTTTACAAAGTGATAATATACTTGTGGATTTACATACATACTGCTAGTAAAAAGTACTAGAGTTGATAACAACATGTAATTAGATAAAAGTAGGTGACTAGGGTACTGGAATGAAACTGAATAATTAACTAGCAATTACCTAATGAATATTCAATAACAAAAAGAATGTTTACCTTTTCTCTAATAGCTTGTTGAAACTTTTTCTCCAAAGCAGACATCCTTTGAGTATAATCTTCAGTTATCACATTGATATCACCACCTTCATGTTTGGACATAAGGGACTCCACTTGACCTTTCAAATTCTCATTACTTTCAACTAATTCTGCGTTGTTTCGGCTTATTTCCATCAGTCTATTCTCTCTTGCTTCTAATATCTCCGCCATCTCGCACAGTCTTCGCATTAATCTCTCATTTTCTGATCCTTGACTTTCATCGCTTGTATTACTTTGGATTGAAGCTTCAGATAACTCCCGGTTGTGTCCGCGAATCTTTGTAGCTAAAGATTTCCCTAAAACTAGATCTACAAGATTTGGTGAAGTTGTGCCATCAAACTTGCCTTGTTTGAAGGAGTATTTAGCTGGACTGTTTCTGCTGAAGCTATGGTTGTCGCCGTTTGGACTTGGAATGATTTCTATGTCTGAAGAAGTGGCTGTTTCAAGTTCATCTCCAGAAGTGTGACCTGATGTTCTGTCTGAACCTATTTTGACTAAGTCGCTCTTGCTTTCAGAACTAACTGGAGATATTCTTTCTTTCACACTACCTTCCTTTGGTGAGGATTCACTACTATCAGGTGCTGAACACTGGATCTTATCAACATTGACAAAAGCTGAGCTTTCTGACCTGATCATTTCTGTTGATGAGACATGGACATTGTAGAATGAGGAGGAATCACTTAGTTTTTCCATTAAAACATCTTCAGGCTCTACATCTTTCTTCTGTTCTTCCGTAGCTTCAAGGTTGATGCTGTCGTTATCGGCATTCAATGTCCTGTCAGACCAGGAACCATCATTTGAGGAGTTCTCACTGATTTGCATCTTCTGCGGTATCATTGGTTGCTCTAAATGAATAAACTCTTTCTCTGACCTTTTCTGTGGCTCAATTCTTATGGGTTTTGGAAATGGACTTGTAGCTTTGTCTTCCGTGTCCAAGACAGTTGGGGCGGTGCATTCTGATACAGAATTATAAGACATAGTGTCATCATCGTCATCAGCTACAAGACTGACGCTATCAGCTGTCTCCATTTTATCAGATTTGTCACCGACAGGTGTAGGTTTATCACTATCTGGTGAAATATTGGATGAAGGGCTGCTATAACTGTCAAAACCGAGACATTCAATAGAACTAGGGCTCATGAGGCTGTCGGGCAGGATTTCAACAGAATCCGAGTTGTGTTTGGTGCCAATGCTGCTGCATTGGGATATTGACTGGACCGATGGAGAATCAGGAGTAGTTTTCATGCTCTGCGACAAGACTTCTACAGAGTCTGAGCTGTTTTGACTAGACACAAGGGACAATCGGTTGGATCGGGACGACCCTCTTCTCTCCTCAGGTTTATTATGACATTTCACATTAACAAATTCTAATCCTTCATTATCAGACATAACTAGCTGACTTTTAGAAAACAGATCATCCTGACTCCCATACTTAGCGTCTGCAATAACATTCATAGATTTAGCCTTAGGGGGTCTAACTATGGTGGAATTTTCTGTTTTAGGTTGCTCGAAGAACGAGCCAGCAAATGATCCCCAGACGCTTTGCGAGGTGGCTTTCGAGGGGCTCGCGGTGACGACTAGTTGCTCTGTGGGTGGCTCGTTTTGCGTGCTTTCAGCGCTGACCGTCAACCCCCAAGAGGCGAAGAAATCTGAGCCCGACTCTTTCTGGGGCGTGTTGGACGTGGCTGGCGAGTCTTTACCTTGGGAACCCGCCGCGGATGGCTCCTGCTCTTCGTCGCCGCTCTCATCCTGAATATCTAGCGCCTTATCGATGGTCTTTTGCGCCTCTTTCAGCGCATTCTTGGCCAAACTCGTCAAGCCTGACGTGTCGAACCAATTCATTTTCGGGTCACATTACATGCACGTCACAAGAACCACACAGTTTCCAGGTATATCACTATTAAGTTTACTCCACGTAGACCGCGCTACGTGCCATTTTAGTCGGAAAAACCCATCGAAATGATCACAACACAACACAAAACATTGACGTTTGCATTCCGTGTTTTGTTTGGAAAAATTGCGAGTTTACAATCGTGTCAAGTTACAAATACTGATAAATAATTTCAGGCCGTTAACTTGTTCAATAATTCAGATTTTTTTATATGAATATTCTAACAATTTCTACTTGTCGATTTGTCGTCCACGAATAGTATACGAATAGTAAATGATCAGTATTTGACGTTTGATAATCACAAAAAAGTACGTCATTTGACCCAGGTAGTTGTGTAGAAGTCGATCGCTATTTTCACCCGTCAGCTCAGAGCTCCAGTGGCGCAATTGGTTAGCGCACGGTACTTATAAGACAGTGTACGTGTGAGTAATGCCGGGGTTGTGAGTTCGAGCCTCACCTGGAGCATATCTTTTGTTACACACCTTGTTGTCCAATTTTCATTTATTTCTAGTTTATCTGATATTTTCCATGGATTTTCCATAAAGGTCAGAAATCTTATAAGAAAACTGATTATTTTTACACTTCCTAAATAACAAGAGAAATAAATTGAATACAACAAGTTTTTTTATAATATCTTTTATTTTTTATCTTACATTCAAGGTAAATAAATACTATGATAATTTATATTTTGAATACCTTTAAAGATATAATAGACAAATTATTACTAAAACATTCTTCATACACAATCACAGCAAAAACATTTTGAGATGAAATCTATAAAACCTGTATTTATTGAACTATTGATTCAAATGCATAATTATTTAAAAAAGCAAAAAAAAAAGGGAAAGTTATTAATTAATAATCATAACAATTATAAAAAACCAACATATTATTAATTTCATGACATCAATACCTAGGATCACATAATTTTGAAACATGATGGAATGTTGGTTACAAAATCAAATTATACACAGAAACGGTAAAGTCAGAAATATGGGTGAGTTCTACTTGTAAAACTGAACAACCTTACCTAATAAACATAAGGTCGAAATATGAATAGAGAAATTGGACCTCCCATACAAAAATGTATCACTTTGTATGGGAGTACCAATTTTTTTATACATATTTTGATCAATAGTTATTGAGAAAAGTTGTTCAGTAGAACTCACTCTTAAAATATTTGCATTGAATTTAATATAGGCTGAACTTTTACTAGTGACCGATAGCAAAAACTCAAGACGGGCTGGTGATAGGGAGCAACTTTCCCCAAGAAATTGGGTCTCTTATACATAATAATTGTCCATCAGCTGATTTGAGTTACCGCGGACAGTCAAAATATTTTTGTCATATTCCAACCTATGTTCCCTGGGGAAAGTTGTTCTTTATCACCGAGTTACCGCGGACAGTCAAAATATTTTCATCATATTCCAACCTATGTTCCTTGGGGAAAGTCGTTCCTTATCACCAGCCTATCTTAAGATTTCACTATCGGCCACTATCAAAAATTCAACCTATACTGGCATAATTCGAAGTCACATTTAAGGCGGCGCCGAGCGAAATCCGACCGTCCAGTGGCGCCCTCGCATGTTTTTCAATAATTTCTTAAAATCTAGAAATGGTGGCCACCATTTCCCGTATTAGTGATTTAAAATTTAAAACACAAGAAAAAGTTCATTGTTGTATGTACCTTAAAATAAACTTATCGAATAGGACAACAATTTGTCCGTCTTAGATTTTTATTTATTTATTTATTTAACCATTTATTGTAAACAAAAACATACACAGGAACAATTTACAATGAGACAAGACACAACAGGTTTACTTAAATCTAAAAAGAAATTTCTTACAGCAAACCTACAAAAGAGTCATTTTTTAATGTTATCTGATTGACCCTCAAACTTTTGTCAGACGTGGTGTTAATATCCGTTTTACGGCCGTTAACGCTCTGCCTACCCCGAAAGGGATATAGGCGTGATATATGTATATTCTAGATTTTAAGAAATTATTAAAAAACATGCGAGGGCGCCACTGTACGGTCGGATTTCGCTCGGCGCAGGCCTAACTATATTTACAGGCACTAGACTGAAACACTAACATAACCTACACGACCCCAGCGTTCCCGGCAGTGGGGGGCGCGGGCGCGGGCTGCGTGAACATGAACGAGGTTGCATTCTGAAGCACCTGCGTCTTCAGGAAGTCTGTGGTGGCAGACTTGAGGTTCTGCTTTGCGCCGAATTTGCACTTGATGTAGCCGTAGAGATTCGCGCCGTTCAGTGTTAGCGCTATGAGCACTAGTAGCTGGAATAGGTACACATTTTATAGATTATATTTATTTATTTCATACTATCAACTTCACAACAAGTGGCCTTTTAAGTTAATAAGTTGACTAATGCATGACGAGAAGTATACTTTGTGCAATAAAGAATTACAATAAAAATATATATACATATATTTCACAATTATAATTAGATCAAGATGTTCAAGGATAATATGATTGTCAATAGAATAAAAATGTTAACAAAAAAATTTACAACTTATAAAACTAGTAAATGTCAAATTAAAAATACAATACACAACTTTTAAATCAGACTTAAAATCAAGTCTTTAAAAATAAAAATATTTATGTAAGCAGTTACAAAGATTCACACAAAAGCACATTTCTTTTTTATCAGTTACCATTTTTTTTTGTGTGGGATTACAATAGCACTATTAAATTTCTGCCTGTGGGTGTCGTAAATGGCGACTAATGGTTAAAGTCAGCAGAGATGTTTCGTATACAACACAAATTCGCCTGCCAAGCATGGTAAGTATGAAAAACACTCCCGAATAAGGAGAGGCGCAACATGTTTGATAATGATGACGATTTTCGTTACATCTTACTTTAGTTGGTTGGTTGCCGCGTGATGTCAGAATAACATCACCCCAATTCTACTCTTGGGTGCCGTAAACATGTAACCGTGTGATGCCAGCTTAGAATAGCATGTCTATCCGTGGGTGCCGTAAAAAGCGACTAAGGGATACATTCATACAGGGAAAGGGCAGCAGTGTTCCCTCTGAAAGCGATATCTTGCACTGCGCTCGTCAATACGCTTGCCAAGCGTGGTGAATATGACCATACCCCGTAATAGGGGGAGGCCTATGTCCAGCAGTGGACTGTTGTAGCTGTTAATATGTGTAATGTTACTTTGGTGGTAGTACACAGGACATAGGTAAAGTATGTTGAGTCAAGTCTGCTGGTGTATACTCACCATCCACTTGAACTTGAGTCCAAACAGACAGAAGATGAAGAAGATTCCCCAGGCGAGTGGACACAGGATCAGTCCCATCCAGAACAGTCTGCTCTCATTCGCGTTCACGCGATTCTGAAACATCAAATTTTGTTCATGCAAATTGGTGGTTTGATTATTGTTTCGTTCATTCTATGTCAGTCAATTAAAAAAAATTGTTAGTCCAATTTCCCAAACTACTTTTTATACAATCGTATTGTAATTGTATTATTTTTTATTTCATTTATTTATTGATCTTTATACACAAAACAGTGTACACAGGCGAATTTAATGCCAGCGGCATTATCTACCAGTCTACCTTAGGGTATGTGGAAAGTACAGCGACAGAGGTAGTATTAGTAGGGACTGTGCGTTTTCTCAATGTATGGAAGGGTGACAAAACTTGATACAGTAAAAACCCGATATAAAGAGGAGCTCAATCTCACATCACACTATGCCCATATGGGCAGGGAAATAGTTACGGAAGTGTGCAGCGTGAGCATGTTAACAGGTTACTCGCGCTGCTATTGGTCATGCCACTTCCCATGTAATAATAATATCTTGTGTCTCACTGCTGCACAAAGCCCAGTCAATAATGGTTTTAAATTATTTCAAGCTTACCACCACATTCTTGTATGTGATTTACAATCCTAAATCCAAGGATTAAATGCAATCCCTCTCACCTGTTTAGATTCAAAGACCCAATGTGATTTTCCATCATCATCCACATAATTCCACCACCGGAGTCCCACTAGAAGACGACCTGAAAATATTCAAGAGATTATTTAGTAGCAGAACTAGGGTCACCCAGCAGTTTTACCAGCTGCTCACAGTTCTCCCGTAGGTAAAAGACCTTTTCCTGGCCGGTTTTGTACATAAAAAACCTTCCTCTTGAATCACTCTATCTACTAGAGAAAACTGCATTAAAATCTGTAACATACTTTTAAAGAGCTAAGCATACATAGGGACATAGCAACACGGGAAGAGACTCCAATTTTATATTTAGTGATATTAACACATCTGTGAAGAATAGATGCTTTACCACTAAGAAAATTGATATATGAAAATACTTTTACAATTGTTGATTATTTTCATAAAACTTTCTTAGACTAACTTTAAACAGGATTTTCTTTTTTACATCTTGGTCAATAAGGGTAGTAGCAACTTGAAACTTAAACCTTCAATTCCAAGTATTTCCAAGTAAGAAAATGGTGACTTACCACATAAGCATAGCCTTGTACGCCCTCCCACTAAATGGAAGAGAGCGGCTCGTAGCCACTGGATGGCGAAAAAAGAGATAGTGCCTTATGGTATAAACTGGGAGAGGTCTACTTCCAGCAGTGGACTGCTATAGGCTGATGTAATGACTTACCGCTAATATTCTTGACGGTCCAGAAGTCAGCCGACAACAGGAGTACCACCAACACAAAGCTTGCAATGAAGGAGTCCGAGAACCATCCACAGAGCATGTAGACCACAATGGCTGACACTCGGAATACCAGGTGGAAGAATACTATGTAGGGATGTCTGTGGGGTAACAATTTGTTAGACAATAGGCATGCTTCTTTTTCCTTTTCGTGTGGGACACCGAGTCTGGGAACGACCAGATGAACCCTAGTGTCAGGGTTTTTCAAACACCTACTACTAGTCATGCTATTGTACTTTATGTATGTACAGGATGTAAGAATATTAGCTGCAGATATTTAAAGCAGTGAACCAGTCCATGAAACTAATCAACTTTCCCAAAGGAACATAGGACAAAATATGAAAAAATATTGGACCTTCCATTCAAAGTGACCCGGTTGGCTGGATCATTTTGTTTAAGAAGAGGCCCAAAAATATTTAATTTTTCTCCCTATTATCTTTGGGGAATGTTGTTCAGTTACATAGGCTGGTCAACTTTACTTGATATAAAAAAATCCAATGTGACCACTATTTGAAACATTTTTTCAATCTGATGTCTACACTTTTAAAATTGTTAGAATAAAAATTATGCTATAATTTAGATACATACTGTTTCTAGTATGAAAACCTAAATAAGACATTCTAATGAAATTTCTCTAGTTTCTATGTCATAAAGTAAAATCTTGCGAAATGAGTGTTTGTTTCTTTCTTTCAAATGAAAGGGACAAACTTTGAATGTGAACTAGGGCCTTAACTCATTATTTGAATCTACATGAAACAAATTATTTAAAATTATTGTTTCTCTTAACTATTGAAATAACTCATGAAACAGAGTATACTTTTCTAAACATTATTATTTACAAAAATAAAACAATTCTGCATTACTACTTTATCAATGCAAATTCACTCTTTCATTATTCAAGGTTTCCTTCTGAAACAAAGAATTCTTGGTTGGGATGGGCTGTTCTTAGCTGCATCGCAACTTATCTTCACTCTACTATCATGATCAAGAGGTTTTGCAAAACAGAATCCATGTATCAACTTACACAAACTGTTTCCCAGCATTGTCCTCGTCCCCGAAGGCGATGGTGTCATCGTCCAGCAGCGGCACCTGGCGCACAGCAGGAGCAGGCTGTAAGTACCGCCGGGAGGCGCACACTACATCAAACAAGCCGTGCAAAGCAACAACATGAACGCAACGTGAAATTAATACTTTTAACCTACTTACGCATAAAATAATACTTTCAATACTAAAAAACAATAATATTGAGCTTAAATATAAAGGTAATACACAAACTACATGCAAATTGTTAAGGATATTGGGTTTTTTAGATGAAAAACAAACGTAAATAATGAGTCAACAGCGAAATGAGTTCTCGCGCTTCAGAGGGCCTAACTATTAGCCACTAACATCTATTTATACTCACGGTAGCCGAATTCATTGCAGGATTATTCATTTCAGCTTATAAATACAGCCTTTTACTAGTTTTTTCAATATTTCGTTGGAGAAAACCCAAGCACTTCGTGTCGTTCGTGTCACTAAATCTTTAGGACATATATATAAGAGATCTGTGCACTAAATGACAGATATATACTTTTTAATCTATATGTCCATTGGACAGGCAAGGGTCTTGGAACTATACAGCCTCGTCTTCAGTTAGTAGTACTCTTCTTTATTCTTAACCTAACCTACGCTAGTACTATTAATTATACTGTGCCTTGGACGACCAGTGCCATGTATTATCATTGTACAGGTACAGGTCCACATTTACAGGCGAAAATCTGCCTGTAGCACACTTGTAGTTACAATTTACAGGTTACAGGCGTTTTATGAAGACACTTGTAAAGCTACCATTGTAAGTACCGCTCCAAAATCTCGACTACAGGTAAATTTTACAAGTCGATGTACAACACTATCGATTCATTCATTTCATTCACTCAAATTCAACGTCAATGCTATAGCACAGATAAAATAATGTAAAAGTATGTATACACTTTGCTAAATATATAAGACATTACACTGAAAATTATTATTTTAATAAAAAGGAAATTACAAAAATGAAATCAACAATATTTCTAATAAAAATCATATTATTGATAGAGTACGTTAAAATAGTACTGTTGTGAATTAATAATAATAATCCACAATTGACGATAAAGTTTTGCTTTATTTAACGCCTCGAGCAAAATAATTTGGCAAGGAACGCATTTTGAGTACTTTTGAACATATTGAATAGACTTTTATGCAGAAATCTTGCACTTGTAGAATAATTACTTAGGTCAGACGACCTGTAAAATTATTCACAAGTTGTAAGTTTTTACAGTTGTAGTTTACAAGTCTTTTGATGAACACCTGTAAAAACTTGCTCGATTGTGTTTTTAAAAGCAAAATCTACCCTATGGTTTGTCGATGGAAATCTACAGGTGCCTGTAGCTGTGACTTGTAAAACTGTAGACCTGTAGCTTCGAAAAACGCCTGTAGTTGTAATTTTCATCAGTGTTGCTATTTAAATATTAATTTTGGCGCGATGTTGCCACTTTTTCGCCTGTAGAATTGTAGTTGTTCAATGATAGCACAGGCCACAGGACGACTCGGTGTCCGACACGAAAAGAAGAAGAACCTAACACCTAACCTAGAGTCAGTTCGGAAAAAGAAACGTCGCGGGTAAAAAGTAAACTATAATAATTTTTACCCGCGATGTTGATTATTCGACGATGATTATTAATAATAATCATAAATCAATAACCATTTATGATGGTGATCTTTCCGACCGATTTCGGCCATGGCGACCACTTCAACTCCTAATCAAAGAGGCGTTGATGCGCTCGGACTGCTCGGAGATGGCTACTATAGCCAATTTTTGCTAAGAAGTCTCGTGCGCAATGCGGGCAGGTGAGCTTGCCGTTCACATAATTGTAGTTAATGGCTGCAGGTGGACGGTCTTTCAACTCGTCGCGCTTAGCGTCGAGGTCTGCTTTGCGCTGCTCCTCAAACTCGCGTATTCGCCTTTTTACCATCCCGCGCCCTGGTGTAGAGAGTTTTTCAACCGCTTACTACTACCTACTTGGCCTCTGACATGGGTGTGTTACGACCACCGTCAAAGTCATCATAGACAGCAACCAGGACCTTAAAAAGTCTTATTTTCCATACCTCGACAACAATGTACTATTAATTTATATTTCTACTAGCTTTTACCCGCGACTTCGTCCGCGTTAGATAGTTTTTTTAGAAACAGGTTCAGGTTTAGGTGGGCTCCTGATGGTACACCTGGTGGTCTACATAAGGTACTCCAGATCCTCAATGTCCTTATGAAAAGAAGCGGCCCATCATACTGAACAACTTTTGTTTTGGAACCATTTCTGTATCTCTAATAGTTTAGGTGGGCTCCTGATGGTACACCTGGTGGTCTACATAAGGTACTCCAGATCCTCAATGTCCTTGTGAAAAGAAGCGGCCCATCATACTGAACAACTTTTGTTTTGAAACCATGCCAGTATCGCTAATAGTTTAGCTGGGCTCCTGGTGGTACACCTGGTGGTCTACATAAAGTACTCCAGATCCTCAATGTCCTTGTGAAAAGAAGCGGCCCATCATACTGAACAACTTTTGTTTTGGAACCATGCCTGTATCTCTAATAGTTTAGCTGGGCTTCTGGTGGTACACCTGGTGGTCTACATCTGTACTCCAGACCCTCGAATGGTGATAAAAAGTATCCTATGTCCGTTCTCGGTATGCTAGCAATCTCTGTGCCAAGTTTCATGAAGATCGGTTCAGCGGTTTGGCCGTGAAAGCGTAGCAGACAGACAGACAGACAGACAGACAGACAGAGTTACTTTCGCATTTATAATATTAGTGTGGATAATAATTTTATAATTTGCTTAGTTTGGGGCTAGATGGCGCTGTGTGAAATGTCCAAGATATTTATTTATTTATTATGTTCTGGTTGAGTGGAAGTTCATACAAGATTATTATATTTTGAATAAAGATTGGGACGTATGTTACGATACTTATCTTTTCAAATTGAACTGATACTCCGCTCGTAACAGCACACATGTGTCCTTGAAGTACAATACAAATCGACCTGAGCGAAGTGGTTAAAATGAAGCACCTGCTTTGGTTTGTTTACAAAAAGATAAGTACCTAACCTTATGAAGTTCGGGCATAAAAAAAGTTTTCATTGAACGAACTCTTTCTGTCGGAAAAAAAGTTGCAATGTCACATGCTTATTTCTGAACGAAAATACTTGCGCAAAATCCGTCAGTCGGCTAACTTCACACCGGAGAAGACCTGTCAAAATTTTGCAGGAAGAGGCACATGCAAAGCTGTTTACAATTTGTTAGAAAACCACAACCCTGTTTGAAGGGTTCCCAGAGTGCAGTGCGGTTCGCTCCTGACGCGGCGGCTCGCCCAGTGCTTCTTACGATGTGTTCGCGGGGCGCGAAGCCGCCGTTTCGCGTGTGCTCCTGAAACCTCAAGTGTCGTTTGTGATTTTGCGTAATGGGTGCTAAGGCGAGCACGGCGAACGGAGGGCAGAGTCCGCGGGCGAGGACATTCTCGACGAGCTCCAGCTCGGACGTGGTGTCGGGGACGGGGTTCAGCTTGCTGCGGGCGATCCCGGGGATACAGTTGGCGACGGATCGCCAGCGCGCCCGGAGCCTGTCCTCCGTGCCGGACTTGCACGCGTCGCACGAGGCGATCGCGATCCCCCCGAACTCGCAGAGCTACGAGGCGTCAGCGGCGGCCAGCCCTGACACCGACTCCAGCTCGAACGAGGAGCCTGGGCCTGTCCCCGGGACGTCGCTGGCGCTCGGGCGGGTGTACGCGGCGCACTCCCTGCCTTCACATATCTGGTCACTAAACGGTGAGTCTTTATAGCTATTTCTGGTCAAATGATTACCGTCCACTTCTAGTGTCTTCGTCATGATGTCATGTTTACTCGGGATAAAGTATAGTAAACAATGTTAAACACAGCTAGGTTTCTGTGCTACTATTTATTCTCTAAATCCAGTTTTCCATTCTTTTTCATAAGTAAATTTAAGATATATGTTGAATATTCAGTTGAGTTAAGTAAATTGTGAATGTTTTGACGCTAAATGGGATTCCAATAGGAACAAAAACATGGGAAAATAATTCAAATTAAAATATGAGAGTTCAAAACAGTGTTGATAATCTAATATGAACATATTCTGGATAAATTAATATTATAAAGCATGAATTCTAGTCTACTAATTAATAGACTTTAATGATACAATTATTGATCTGCAAAACTGCTTTTACTCCAAGCATCTTTTGTTGTCTGAGAGCCAAGAGCATTTGTAATTTGAAGCTTGTGCTCTTTGCAAGAAAAGCTAAATTTGTAGTGAAGGAGAGGGTTTGATTATTTCAACTAATAGTTTTTCATCTATTTGATTTCCAATAAGACTTTTTAACTTGGTTTTGCAGACTATTTACTTACGAAGTCTCTTACTACTAATAACATTTTAGAACAGTTTCATCAGTTCATTATACAAACAAAAAACCTGAATTGCATACTCATTATGCAGTTACCAATTGGAAAATCTGCAATTCCTTATAACTAATTATCGGATCTGAAAACTAACTCAATTAACTAGCAATTCAAGGTAGGTGTACCATTATATCCAATTATTTTTATATGTATTCTTAAATAGGTGTTTATGAAGAAGAAGAAGGCAGATCAAGATGGTTTTACCTATGAAAAAATTAAACTAGACAGGACATAGCTCTGTCCTAATAGTTTTAGGGCATATCTATACTAATATTATACCTATATAAAGAGGAAAGATTTTTTTGTTTGTTTGAATTGAAAAGACTCCAAAGGTACTGGACCAATCACAAATTCTTTTACCATTAGGATCCTGCATTGGCTCTGGTGAATATAGGCTATTTTAAATTGTCTTATTCCTCCGAGAAAACAGTTAGCAGTGGGTGAAGCCGCTGGGCAGGCCAAAAGTTTTCTACCATCATCATTTTGCAGTTTTAAAATATTTTTTCTTACTAAGCATTATCTGTGGTAACCAAGTCAAATTCATTTAAGAACTATAATTATTTTTCGTAGTATTGGTGAAATCTATTAGTTATTG
This sequence comes from Tuta absoluta, assembly GCA_027580185.1. Classification (NCBI taxonomy): domain Eukaryota; kingdom Metazoa; phylum Arthropoda; class Insecta; order Lepidoptera; family Gelechiidae; genus Tuta; species Tuta absoluta. Next base: position 995,264 of record JAQAHW010000023.1, on the reverse strand, counting down.
ATACCGTCTGACCTTGCCAGTCAATGACTCTGTATCGCTGCTATAATGATGTCCGTTTGCTTGTTAGTGGTGATATTTTACAGTAATTACTGGTTCACACTTTGTCTATTAGTGTTATTTACAAAGTTGTGTGAAGTGAAAATGTCTGTATTTTAGACAGCTTTGCCTAAACCATTTTAGCGGTTTAATAACATAATACACAACAGTCCACTGCTGGACATGGGCCTCTCCCTATTGCCATACTCACCAAGCTTAGCAAGGGGATTGGCGAGCGAATCAAGGGAAAGGCCCGGAAGTACTTTAAAAATATAATTTATTAAGTGAACCCGACAGAGTTACGGCTTATAATATTCAACAAATAATCTTAATCACTAGTTTATATACTAATAAAAACCTACTATTCATGCTGAGGTGTTAAAAGATGCAATGTCTAGTCAGCTGATGACCGGTTGCTTACGAATGAGATATTGGTGGGTGCATCGAACTTAACTAGCGCACTTTGCTTTCACAGGGAACACTGCTGCACATTCCCTGGATGAGTTAATCCCACAGTTATTTTAAACTAGCGGACCGCCCAGCGGTTTCACCCGCTGCTAACTGATTTCCCACGGGAAACAGACCTTCTCCCGACATAAATCATACGTACAAACCTTTCTCTTGAATCACTCTTTTTTTTAATCCCCTAAGGGATGAAAAGGGGGTTAAAAGTTTGTATGAAAGTTCGTTGTCATAAGTGTGATCCGTTTCAAAATTAGTGATTAGACTTATAACTTCAAATAATTAAACACGTGTTTCAGCATATTTGAAATTTTAACCCTTAATAGGGTCAAAAGGGGGTTAAAAGTTTGTATGAAAGTTCGTTTTTTTAAATGAATGTGATCTATTTCAAAATTTGTGTTTAGACTAATAACTTAAAATAATTAAACACGTGTTTCAGCATTTTTGAAATTTTAACCCTTAAATGGGTGAAAAGGGGGTTAAAAGTTTGTATGAAAGTTTTTTATCTTAAATGTGATCTGTTTCAAAATTTCTAATTAGATTCATAACTTAAAATAATTAAATACGTGTTTCAGCATTTTTGACATTTTAATCCTTAAAGGTGTCAAAAGGGGGTCAAAAGTTTACTACCAGTAGGGATACCCGTTTTCCCATGGGAATGTGACAATTTCCCGGAATAATTTATTCTTATAAACCTTCCTCTCAAGTTACTCTATCTAATAAAAAAAACCGCATCAAAATCCATTGGGTAATTCTAAAGATATAAGGAGACACCAAACGGGAAGCGACTTTATTTTATACTATGTAGTGATGATGCCCATGTGCAGTATTGGGGTAGTGCTATTCTAAGCCGGCAACACATTTAGCGGTTACTTAGCTACAAACCAATTTTGAAAATGTCTATAAAAATATGAGACTTTGGCTACCCTTTTGAAAACATTTTTATGGTTCCATGTTAGCAAAACTAAACCAAACAAAACAAGGATTTTGGAGCCAAATGTACCTTAGTCCACAGAATATGTACTCATAATTATATTTGCTATTCATATCAAAATATTTCAGCACTATCTATGTCTATGATTAGTTTACATATCAAATGGTGATATATTTAGATAATATACATGGAATCAGCCCATAATAACTGTGACTTGAAGAATGTTTAAAGGTACTTTATTATCTATGATGTGTTGTAGATATTATAATATCATGTAAGATATGGTAACAGAAATGCATTGTTGATACCTATAGTATATGTACATATACATCTTCATAATATGTATTATTATTGTGTATGTTATGAACATACAATGATAATGCGCATACACATACAAACATTTAGCCCTTGCGGGGTAAGCAGAGCGGTAACTGCCGTGAAATACGGTCGCTATCGAAACGTCAGTCACATATTTAAGGGGCCGTTTCAAAAGGTTGTCAGCCTGTCGCCTAAAATTGTAATACACATGAAACCCTCGAGTACCTAAATCGCCTCTAACGACAACCGCGGGAAAGAAATGGGGTAATTCTATTCTAAGCCAGCATCACACGGACGATGGCGGAACTCAATTCCATCGCACGATTTTGCGATATTTTACCGCTCTGGTTTTATTGATGAAAAGAGTTATTTCAATAATCGTATGGAAACGCCGCACCCCTCGGAAAATTGTGGCTCTGCCTACCCCGCATGGGATAATAGGCGTGATATGTGTATGTATGATATTTACCAAAGTATACGTACGAAAAAAAAAACGTTGCCAACAAAATAAAACTTAATCCTATCAAAACGAAAGAAGATTCTAATTCAACGTCCGTTTAGGTCACTGCTCTTGTCCGAGTACATAAACACTTGGCAACATTCGTTCTCTACGACTTTCTACAGAATTACTCTTCCTATTCTACTAAATGGTCAATGATATCAGAGATTGATAGTCTCATCTGTGTGGGAAGAGAAAACTTGATAAACAATCTCGAATGTAAAAAGATGTCACTGAAATCTCTGATTAAGAGTATTTTACATTTACCCTGAATGCGGAAGCTAATATACTTTAAATAGACACTGTGGATCAATAAACGTATAATACTATGGTAAGTTCACAATAAGAGTAGGAATTCAATACATGCGATGAAACTTATTTAAGTGTACTATGGTTTTATTATTATAGGTTCACCTAGTTTGGACTCCTATCTCCCTTTCAATTCAATTAAACAACCATGAATTTGTACACTTTAACAAATGTAATAACTTAATTTAATTACTGGGAGACAATAAATATTTTTTATCATTATGCACTTGAACAACTTCAGGAAGTACATTTATTTTGCTTCACGATGTACTGAAATCTGTGCCGCTACCGCTTTCGCCTACATGTGAAAGCTCTCTTATATTACTAGCTTCACTGTAAGCTCGACTCCCATAATAAATCCGTCGGTTTTTCCGGGTGCGTGTACGCAGCGCAGTCGCTCCTGAACCGTCGCGCGCGCCGCCACGTGTTCAAAATTACTCCTTCTGTTCCTACGCGCCTAGTACTCGATCAGTTACACTAGTGTATGTATTCGGGAGTTTATTGAATTAAAAAAGGTTTGAAAAGTTGCTTTCGTTAGAAAATATCTGTGCTAAAGAAACAGTTGAAATTTAATTAAAAATTAGTGAAATAAGTAAGTCTATGTTTAGATTTAGTGGCCCTGAACTTTATGAATTAAAGATAGTCGTGTGGTGACGACCGTGGATTTATTTTATAGGTGAAGGAAAGTAGTTTGAAAACGTTTTAATTTTTCTTTTATGCTTGACTCTCTTTGAATAAAGAGTCAATTTTCTTAAATTTATGCTGAAACTATTATCTAATGTAATTATCATAGGTAGCTGTTTTAAATTAACGGCACACGCTCGTGTCATAACGGAAGCAACTCAACTCAAACCCTATCGGAAAAAAAGTGAATCTCATTTTTTTATCAAGAGGTTTGAAAAGATGAGATGAGATGTTTTTAAAGATCAAAATATCGATCATTTCATATTACAGCAACCGAATACATACATCCTCAAAAACAGTCAAAACAGCTAAAATGTACGGGTACCGCCGCCGCTACCGCACAACCCTCGGCCTCGGGCTAGGTTCTTCCATTTCCTCATCATTCAGCACCCAATTCTCCACCACACTGTCGTTCAGAACCTCAAGTACTCCATGTACTCCTACCACGGTGACCAGTAGTGTTGAAAGCTCTGTGAGGTCTGACGCGAAAGCTACAGCAGCGAAACTCAAGTCCAAGTATGAGAATGCTGGCACTGCGCAAGGTAAGAGCTTCTTTATTTTATGGTAGCCTGGTACTTTCTCTTAAACATTCAGCACCCAGTTCTCCACCACACTGTCGTTCAGAACCTCAAGTACTCCATGTACTCCTACCACGGTGACCAGTAGTGTGGAAAGCTCTGTGAGGTCTGACGCGAAAGCTACAGCAGCGAAACTCAAGTCCAAGTATGAGAATGCTGGCACTGCGCAAGGTAAGAGCTTCTTTATTTGATGGTACCCTGGTACTTTCTCCACTTCATTTAGCACCCAGTTTCCTACGATACTGTCGTTCAGAAACTCAAGTTTTCCATGTACTCCTACCATGTTAAACTAAAATTACATTAAACGGAAGGTTGGTATATTTTTTTGCATATTTATATTACAATGAATGATAGTCAAGGTAAGATACCCGGTGTTTTTAACTGGTACTTCGACCCTTGGATATTCCCCAACTTTCAACTACTGTAACTAGGTGAATCCCTTAGAGGGTAGATCCGAATAGGTCACATAATTGGACGTTTCGGCCTCTTTGTAATGAGAGTCGCCTAATTAGGCCTGCTCCATTGTCATCAGCTGTGTGTAATTGCTAGACGACAGAAGTTTAGTCATATATTATAGGACGTTAAGAGTCGCTGAAAAGAAAGCATTTTTAGGGGTGAAGGAATGTATTTTTCTCGGGATCGTAACGTCAAGATATGAATAAAGACCTCCCATGCAAAAAAATTTAGCTTACCGAATCATTTTGTATGAGTAGTCATAATTTTCATACTTCGACCTATGTTTCTTGGGGAAAGTTGATCAGTTTCATGGGCTAGTTTACCCTTGAAATGTATGCAGTATTTCTTTACATGCTGTATTCTGTTTTTTAATCAATTTACTTTCAAGGTAGTAACAGTGTAATGGCTTTTAAAATGCCACCGTGACCACAAAGTAAAACGACCTGAAAACTTTCCGCTTTTAATTAAATTAGTAAGTAAAACTAGCAAACTAGAAAATGGCGCAAGCATCATTGAGCCAATTTTGAGAATTATACTTTTTTTACAATATCTACTTATTGGAATAATAATAATGTGTATTAATAACTTAAGTATTTAATAAAATATCTACCCTTTATGACCTTTGTTTGACGCCTCGTATCCTGAATATAAATAAAATGCTTTTGACATGGTAAAAACAATGTTCGTTGTTACGAACATTGTTTTTACCATTTTTCTTGTCTATGATTAAGTTTATCTTTGTGCAGGCAAAGACATTTTAACACTTTACCAAAAATTGAGGCGTCACGCCCGCTAAACTTTAGAAAAATGTTAATATAGAAATAAATAATATTATTTCAAAATAATGAAAAAAGTTTCTTAAAATTTGTTATTACCATTACCATTAAAAATTATTTGTCATACCCAACGATGAAGAATTATTAAATCCAATGTAGAAATTGCGCCAATTCAGTAGCCCGTAAAGAAAACCGATCCAAGGGCGGATAATAAGGGTGAATGTGATATCCACATGTGAACAAAAGCACAAGGAACGAACCCAGAGCCTCCAGATCGAGAGTCGTGTCGCTTGCATTGTCTGGGGTGACAAAGGCCGTCGACCTCGCCGCTGAAAGTCTAACAAAGCGATGGTTAGGAGAGCTAATTGGTATCATTCACATTGTACGAAAATTACAGTGCTGACAATTCGTTTACTTTAAGAGGAAAAGTTGCTGTGTGGTGCCGGCTTAGATTAGCATTCCCCCAATTCTACTCGTGGATAATCAGTCAGGGAATGGGCAGTAGCGATTCCTGTGGCAACACTTTGCGCTGTGCTCGCCAATCCGCCTGCAAAGGCAATACTCCCAATAAGGGGAGGCCCATGTCCAGCTATGGACTGTTAATGTTAAGAGGAAAAGTTAGGTACAAATTGTTTTTTTTATTCGACTAAAAGAACGATTTATCGGGGACTTTTAGTATACGGGTGTAAGGGAAAGCCCTCAGAATACTGATAGAGTACATGTAGACCATGATACCATGATACTGTTTTTCCGTAGGAACATATTACGTCAGGAAAAAGTAAAAAAAAAAACTTGTGAAAATCGTTGAAGCTGTTTTGAGATCCTGATCACATATTAAATATATTGATATAAGATTATATAGGACATTTTCAAACAAAAGAGCAACCATCCATTATTTAACGATTTTTTTGGAAACTTTCACAATTTTCAAGCACGGGCAGTATTTAAACTTCCACTCTCGTCATTACTAGTGTCGACGCCTCTTCCATCTGGGCTACCGCAGGCCGCAGCTCGTTCCTTGCCCTAACACGGGAAGTGTTTTAAAATTTAGTATTCAGTAACATCCATGTTGTTGTGTTGGTTGGCCATAACACTTGCTTTTGAAATGTTCCCGAATTCAGAGCTTTTTGAATCAACTGGCCCGATGGCGTAGTAGATAGTACTCCTGCCTGCTACGCCGAGGGTCGTTGGTTAGATAGGTACCCACACAGCACAAGTATTTGTAAGTTACTTTTCAAATATTTGTGTTGAGTCCGAGTATTGTATGTATTTATTTATAGAAAAAGTATTTAAGTTTTAAACAGCTAGCTAGTTCCGTTCCCACAGTACAAGCTCTGCTTAGTTTTGGGGTAGATGGCGCTGTGTGAAATGTCTTGTATTGTCTTTTTTTTGTCTCAAACATGAAAATAAAACAAATAGTTAATTTAATGTAATTTCATTAACGCTGTGTTCCACTATTAATGATTGTGTTCGCCCCTTAATGGCTCCAGTGGTAATTTCACTGGCACGGTCTATTAATTATCCTGGACATACCTGCCCAGCCTGCCTGTCAGCCATACGTTGTTCGCTGTTTACGTGATGAATGAGGATACGTACACATACACACGTCACGCGTTTATCCCTTGCGGGGTAGGCAAAGCGGTCACGGCTGTAAAAAACGGACGCTATCGCCACGGCTGACAAACATTTAAAGAGCGTTATAGAGGCAGAAAAATCGTGTATCAATATAGTGCTAAGTTGTCAGCCTGTCTCCTAAAATTGCAATACACATGTAACCCTCAAATACCTTAGTCGGCTCTTACGACACCCTCGGGAAAAAGATGGGGTGATGCTGTTCTTAGCCAGTATCACACGGTTACAAACAACTTAAAACCCTTAAAAAGATAGCCTGAAATATGTAAGATAAATACTTCCAATACATAATGCGTTGTCTAACCGAGTAACTTGTATTTTTATGGAAGGTCTAAAAAGTTTTCTTATATTTTGAATCTATGTATGCTAAATACCAAATTTTAAAGTGTATCTTAATGCCAATAACAAACGCAAAATTCGCGGGCAAGGGACAAGCTGCGGTAGCCAAAGAAGAAAGAGGCGTCGCCACTAGTAATGGTGAAAGTCGCAGGTTATGTGATTCAGGTCCATAATCAAATTTTCTACCCACTGAAATATTTCTTCAGTGATTTCTTTTACATACATACACATATCACACCTATAATCCCTTGCGGGGTAGGCAGAGCGTAAAGGGCTGCAAAAACGGACATTTACTCCACGTCTGACAAATATTTGAGGGTCATTCGGAAAATTGTGTATCGCCATAGTGACAGCTTGTCAGCCCATCGCCTAAAATTGCAAAACACACCCTTGAGTCCCTTAGTCGCCTCTTACTACTCCCATCTTTTACATCCTGTTGTTTTACTTGGATAATTTCAGAAACGATTTTCAGTTGCCGGTTCGTACCTTATTGTTTACACTCTGCGCAAACACCTTTTCCAGGTGCGCCGAAATAAAAGCGACAATGTTGCAATGATTTTAAAAGTTGCACGTACGGCAAAGTTGCACTAACTAACGGCCGATGTGGCGTAGTGGTAGTGCGACTGCCTGCGACGCAAAGGTTCCGGGTACGATTCCCGGTGGGACACTCACAAAGTTGATATCACTATGTGAATTTGTTTCCAGTCTGGTTAAGACAGTGCAGGCTGAACCACCTGATTGTTGTCGTTACACAACCAAGTCAGAGGCCTACTAGTAGTAGGCGGTTGAAAAAAAACTCTGACTCCAGGGTCCATGGAGTCGTTTGTCGACTAGGTGTCCCACAAGAAAAAGAAAGAAAGACTGGACTGATGTCAATCAGTCTTATTTCAATTAATTTAGGAATCTTCTAACAAAAAAATTGGTACACTAATAACTCAAAATACTCAATCGGGGTTCTCACAGCGATACTATAAGTACTATACTTTTATTATACAGGGTTATTTTTTATTCACCCCGGAAAATTTACAGGGTGATTTTACTCATGATACTGAACAACTTTTATTTTGGGGTCACCTGCGAAATCGCGAAAAAAAAACCAGCTGTTCCATACATTTTGTTCGAGTAGGTATGAATTTTTCTATGGAGCAGCTGTTTTTTTTTTCGTGATTTCGCAGGTGACCCCATAATAAAAGTTGTTCAGAATCATGAGTAGAATCATCCTGTAAAATTTCCGGGGTGAATAAAAAATAACCCTGTATATGTGTGACTGCGAAAGTTTAAAACAGTTTATTTGGTCCAGTAGTTTTTAAGAGACTTTAAAATCACGGCACTATACCTTGCGGCTTTTCTGCTTATTTACGACATGGTTTACTTAGCCGTGTGATGCCGGCTTAGAATAGCATCACCCCATTTCTTTCCCGTGGGATTCGTAAGAGGCGACTAAGGGACTCGAGGGTGTGTATTACTATTTTAGGCGACAGGCTGACAACCTGTCACTATGGCGATACACAATTTTCTGAATGACCCTCAAATGTTTGTCAGACGTGGCGTAAATTTCCGTTTTTTGCGGCCGTTTACGCTCTGCCTACCCCGCAAGGGATTATAGGCGTGATGTGTGTATGTATGTATGTATGTATGTTTACTTAGCAGACTGTGCACGAAACGACAATGTAGCAAAGTTTTTTAAAGTTACACGTAGTGTCTGTGGCAGAGTTCGTTCAATTTCGCAAATAGTAAGGGTAATTCGAGTTTAAATGGACCAGACTTCTTCTTCCCTTCGTATGGGACACCGAGTCGACAAACAACCCGATGAACCCTGTTGTCAGAGGTTTTCAACCGCCTACTACTACTAGTAGACCTCTGACATGGTTGTGTATAAACCGTCGTCTAAGTAATCATAGACAGCAACCGGGACCGACGTCTTAACGTGCCCTTTGAAGCACAGAACCATTTTTCTTACGGACAATAAGGTGGTTCAGCCGGCAATATCCTAACCAGACTAGGAACAAATTCACAAAGTGATAAATATCAACTATGTAAGTGCTCCACCGAGAATCGAACCCGGAACCTTTGCCTCGCAGGCAGTCGCACTACCACTGCGACACATGGACCACATTGTTAGGTTATTGAGTTCTCTTTGTTTGTTTAATAATTTAATAGACTGTACCGTGTTGCTGAAGATTCTCTGCCTAATCCTTAAATGAAAGAGAATGTATCAAGTTACCATAAATGAATAACCTTATAGCTTTTTAAACACTCGCGATAACTTTCACACATTTTAAGTTTGAAACTGGGTCTATCGCGATAACATTTAGGTAAATATTTAATACTGGTCGCGGATTAATGTCGGCTTAGAATAGCATCACTCGTATTTCTTTCCCGTGGGTGTCGTAAGAGACTAAGGGAGTTTAGGGATGTTTGCAATTTTAGGCGTAATATACATAATTTTTTGGAATTGCCTTCAAATGTTTGTCAGACGTGGCGTAAATGTCCGTTTACAAGGGCTGAATAAGCTCTGCCTACCTCACAAGGAATATAAGCGTGATGTATGTAGTGTTTACCTAAATGTTATCGCGATAGACGCGGCTTAATACTTAAACTGAGTGAATATTCAGTATAAGTTGATCTCTTAACTGCTGCAAATTGTTGGTACATTTATCTTCGGTGTAGGTTAATGTGAGTTTAAATTAGACTGTACTGTTGGTGCTGCAGTGGACACATTTAGACTCGACTCAGCCGCCTATTTCTGAAACAGTACACGGAAAAAAGTTTCAATTACATTTCACTTCTTACTTTGTCAAAGGACAGACAGGAACACTGTATTTCTCACATTAATAATTATAAATAACTTATATACAAAAACAAACAACACAATATAAGCAAAGGCGGCCTTATCGCTTTAAGCGATCTCTCCAGGCAACCCTGCACACTAAGAGAAAACGTTGAAAAAACACACTGTAAATAGCAGTGGCAATACATAAAAGACATAAAATCATTAATTTAACAAATCTAACTAAAATAATACTTACTAAATAATTTTTAATATACATACATACTAAAATACAAAATATTATATGTATAGTATTGCATAAACATGCATACTATATTAAATAAACAACTAAATATATATATATCAACAAAGGACCCATAAATATATTGGAAAAAGCAGCATACGATATGGTTTGGCTTCTTCTGTTCGTGTGAGACATCTAGTCGATGAACGACTCGTTAAACCCTGCATACAGGGATTTCAAACCACCTACTTCTACTTTTTTTGCCATTTGATGCCGGCTTTGTCGTGAGATGCTGGCTTATAATAACATCACCCCATGTCTTTTTTGTGGGTGTCGTAAGAGGCGATTAAGGGACTCAAGGGCCACATCTGTATTGCAATTTTAGGCGATAGGCTGACAACCTGTCACTATAGTGATACACAATTGTATGATTGACCCTCAAATTATTGTTAGACGTTTACTCTCTGCCTACCCCGCAAGGGATATAGGCGTGATATATGTTTGTGTGTTTTGTTATGTGAAACTTTATTTTGCAGGGTTTTGTAATATTCGTGTAACTAAACTGAATCATAAATAAAGTTAAAATTGCAAATAGGTCAGCGCAAATCCAATTTGAATTTTGAACTAGTTGAAAACGTTTGTTTTGGTTTCATATTTATACACAACGAAAATAACGTTATAGCATTATGCATATGCAATTGTCTACTATGTAATATTTGGAAATCAACTTGTAGCCACACATATTTCCTAAATATTGACCTCAATTCAGTAAATAAATTCCCGTAACTTACTTTAAATTGGCGAAGACACGTTGCGTCAAATAGGTTTAGCTATATATCTTCTAAGTAAGTTATCTGCCAAAATAAGGCGACGATGAAAACTATCCCTGCTTTAACCTCGTTACGCCCAGGCCTCTGGGAGCTTTTCACAGATGGCTACACAGGTGCCTTTTAAAAGGTATAATTCTTCAAAATAATACTTTAATATATATTAAAGTAATATATTTCCTATAATATAATAATAGGAAATAAACCTTTTTATGCACTCGCGACCACTTTCACTCATTTTAAGTATTAGACCGGGTCTATCGCGATAGTATTTAGGTAAATATTAGTAATTTAGCGAGTCAACCCGCGACCACAATACATGAAACTGTATTGAAACGTCGGGACACAGGTAAATTACTAATATTTTCCTAAATACTATCGCGAAAGACCCGGTCTAATACTTAAAATGAGGAAATAAACCTTATATGCACTTCTTTGTTATGGAAGCTTGCAGTTCCAGCATATCCTGGGTCTACTGATATAAACCATATCACGTTTCAGGAAATTAATGCTTTGTACTTGGGCTACTGAATCTAGCTAGATATTGAAATTGAAATTCTTTATTCCATGTAGGATAGTATTATCATATCACTTATTGACGTCATGAACCGTCATTGTAAAAAAAAGAAATTTGTATCACACAATTTTCTTTTTTTTATAACAATTTTGTAATGTCCTAATAGAAAACCGGCTCGGGCGGGATAAAAAAATAAAAATCAAAGCACTGCCACGGGGCTGGCCAGGTTAATCACACGGCATGTAACTTTACGCCCGTATAGGTTTGTTGTCACATCTGGCAACTCCAACTTATCTCTAATATCTAATTTACGAGTAACGACGGATGCGAGATATATTATATGCCCCGGGCATATTGCGTCAAATTTTGTTTATTATAATTCCTAATGTTTATGTTTATCCGCCACAGTTTTCCCTGAATTTAACCACTTCGCTCAGGTCGAATTTTGCAACAATAGATTTGTATTGTACTTCAAGCACACATGTGTGCTGTTACGAGCGGAGTAGTTAAGATGATGTATGACGTCACCGGGTTTCCTGCATGACCTACAAATATTTAGAGTAAAGTAATATCGAACGTAACGTAATCTATAGAACTGAGGAACTAGTGATTTTCTTAGTTTGGATGGATCTATTCGTATACATCTACATTATGATTTGACGGATCTTTTGCAATATTTTTTTGTTATTTACTTATTAAACATACGTATATCACGCCTTTATCCCAGGGGCGGTAGGCAGAGCGTTAATGGCTGTAAAATAAGGTCGCTATCATCACTTCAGACAAATATTTGAGGGCTGTTTTAAAAAAAACGTGTTTGACTATTGAGACAGGTTTTTACTCTGTAGCCTAAAACTGTGTAAAACTTCTTTGTTGTAAATAACAGAAATACAAGCGAGAGCAAAACGTGAAAAAGTTCTAACCAAAGACTAGGCAGTATGGTCTATGACCTTATTTTGTCCAGAACGGACAAACACGACAAAAATTTAATTTAGAACAAAGCGTCTATGATGCCGGCTTAGAATAGCATCACCCCATTTCTTACCTCTTAACTCGAAGGTTAGATGTGTATTGCAATTTTAGGCGATGGGCTTACAACCTGTCACTATTCTGATACACATTTATCTGATTGACCCTCAAACTGTTGTCAGACGTGGTGTTAATATCCGTTTTACGGCCGTTAACACTCTGCCTACCCCGTAAGAGATATGGGCATGATTTATGTATGCATGTATGTCTAAGTTTACCTGTCTTCTCACCTCATGCGTCAAGTATAACAAAGATCTTTGTCCTATTCCTGCCAGCGCTTTCTTCCCGGCCTTGAGGCTGCGCCCGCGCCGCCGCAAGGTCTTCGCGGTGAAAATAACCGCCATTTCACAACACTCCCAGTTTAGAGTGTGACATTGGATAGAGAGTTTAGACTCTGTGCGGAAAGAGAATATTCGTGGAAATTGAGGGCACATCAGTATGAGAAATGTCATGCAACCTATGAAAAATTTGTAATTAGTCAATTTGCCCATGTCTATTCTCTTTCCGAACAGACTCTACGCAAATTGATAATGTTCCAATTTCTACCTTTTGTTAAATTATGCATCTACCTTTTGCAACTTCAAAATCCTAAACCCTCTACGAGTAGTCATAATATTTCTTGAAATCTAATGACTCAACAAAAATAACAAAAGAACAACACTTGGATAGGTCGGTATCGGGCGACTGTCGATACATTGAGGGCACCAGAACTAAAAACCTTGTTGGTACTTGGTAAAAATACAAAAATCTCTACCGCGTGTTACACAGAATGACAAACAAAGTCGCGAGGGACTGTTTACTTTCTACCTACTAGATAGGATTGTTTTTTTTTTCTCATATCTCGTAATGGTCACTGATCAACGCAACACACCTTGTATTATAAACTCCACACAGTCTAATATGCTTTGTAATATTTAGAGTTTTAGTAAGTTCCTAGTTGATTGATGAGTTTACATCTTCGACTATAAACTGAAAAACAATGAAGTTTTTAACTTTGCTTTGTTTGCTATGACGTAAAAGCTAAACAGTCAGTATTTGCAGATTTTCGTGCAAACAATTTTTCGATGAATCGATGGAAATTTTATTGTTCGTGGAAAAAAGCGTTTGCGGAAACAATAAATGGACATTATGGAATATCGGGCGAGAGAGATGATTTATTAATTTGATATCGGACCTTTTTATTGTTTGCTTTTTAATCACTGTTATTTTGGTGGTCTGTCTTATTTATTCCTTTAATTGTCATGTCGGCTTAGAATAGCATCACCCGGTGTCGTAAGAGGCGACTAGGGGACTGGAGGGTTACATGTGTCTAATTCATTCTTTCGAGATTGAAAGTAGCCTAAGCGATGAAAACGCGCGATAAATTTCATAAATGAACATGTGATACAGCACAAGAAGCAGCTGACTTTCGCATGCGAATAATAAAAAAATGGAGGTCCTGGTCTCTCCATTAGGATTTAATGAATTAGCAAACTTAAGGATAGGTATGGTCTGACCACGGATTTGGGAAACTGAATATTCTATATTGTGGCCTGTGTGCATTTTGGTTATTTAAGGTTTGGTGTCTTATGCGTTTTGTCTCTACATTTGCTTGTAAATTGTAAATCGCAGTATCTTAATACGACCTGTTACTGATATATTGCTGTGACAAGTTGATAACTCATCTAGAAGAAAATATTATTTTTCATTCGTATATTATTCTTTAATAAGGTATCGTTAAATACCCCAAATTGCGTCAAATATTTGAAAAATCAATTTAAATCAGTAAATAACAATTCAAGTGTTGTAGATGGCTTTTCAAGTAACATTTTTGATTGAATGGAATAACATTTTTTTGTTGTGTTCATCTACAAAAAAAATAACCACAAAGTGAACCCAATTTTGGTCATTAAATGCAAATACTCTCCTAAACAAATTGAATTATTTAGTTCATTTTAATACACAATAAAAGGTACGAACAAAATCTAAAAGATTTTCTACTCTATTTTCTTTCTTCAGTAATGACTAGACACGTTACGGTTTCTTTGTTGCTGTAAAACGGAGGAGCATCAAACTTTCTGTGGGTTACCAAAACACTATGAAATGTATTTTCGTAGCCTCACTTCATAAAACACAGCAATAACGTAACTAGTAATAAAACATAGCAGTTGGCAACAGGAACCGTTTTCAATGCAGACGATATACGTCATGATCAGTTTTTTCTATTAGATTCAGACTATCGGCCATCTTGGCTACGATATCCAGCGTAAATAAAGTCCAATTAAATTCGGTGCAAAAAATTTAGGGTATACTTATGAGACTGAACAACTATTATCCATAAACAAAGGTAGAAATATAGAAAAATAGACTTTCCATACAAAGTGACTCAATTTTTGTATTTGAGGTCCAATATTTTTCTTATTTCGTCCTATGTTCCTTGGGGAAAGTTGTTCAGTTTCACGAGTAGAATTCAGTAGTAAGTACCTTATCGCTAATGCTTACAAAGAGTTGCACATTTCATTCATGCTACTGAAAATTGCAAACTAAGCTAAGCTTGTACTATGGGTACTAGATAGCTGATATAAATACTTACATACTTTTTTTTGGAAATAAACACATAGAAAACCCCCAAACTAAATACAAATGTCTGTCAATTTATTTGAGATATATTTGTGTCTTGTGGGGATCGAATCCGCGACCCTTGGCGCAGCAGGCTGGGATACTATCCGCTACGCCATCGGGTCAGTCAAAGCGATTGCACCTTTTGATCACAGTGCTCTTTTTCTTTCGTCTGGCATCGTAGACTAAACTATTGATTGAGACTTGGTCAGCGCTAGGTTCAGGCCGATACAGACGAACTTCACCACGACTACAATACGCTGCTAACTTAGCAGTGCTCAGTGGGTATTTCTGTTGTTCAACTAGCTGGCTGTAGTCTGGCATCGTAGACTAAACTATTGATTGAGACCGTTGGAACGCTTGGTTCAGCCAGATACCAACGAGCGTCACCACGACTACATTACGCTGCTCACTTATACAAATATATTTATTTCGCATCACATATAACACAAATCAGTTAATTGAATTAGATAGAAAGGTATTTAGCTTCTTCCGCACTTATGATGGCTAGTAATGCAGCTAGTTGAATGCACCACGCGTACGACCGCAAGTTAATGCAAATGCACAAGCGATGCACTTTACTCGCACTACTTCCACCGTTTTACACTCTACACGTGTTTCGCCCCTCCACGGAGCATCATCAGGAGATCTTCGACAGTCGAGTTGCGAGCACTGACTGAGTAACCGTCGTTGTCGGCTCGAGCTTATAAATGCTTCCTCCCCGCCATTGGGTGACGCAATGTACGAGAACCAATCAGAATGCAGATTGGTCAGGTGACTCTCTGCGATTGGTTATTTTGAAAAATACGCAGTAATGGAGAAGAGGAAACATTTACCTGCTCGTTGAAGATAGTTCCAGTACACCCGTGACGTATGATTTCTAATTGTTCCAACACGTTCAGCCTTTGGCCTTTATTACAAGTATGTAGAACTTTATAGGAATGGCTGTCTGTTAAACTATGCCCAGAATCTAGCAAATGTTTTGCGAAATGCGATCTTTCTGGACGTCCATTCCTATACGCAGAAGTGTGTTCTTTATAACGTGTATTAAAGCTACGACCAGTTTGACCTACGTAAACCCCATTACACACATCGCATGCAAGTTTGTATACGCCCGACTTCTTACCAACCTCAGTCTTTTCTTTGCCGTTGCAAACCGCCCGACGAATGGTGTTGTTAGTCCTAAACGCCACATGAACATCGTTGTTCCTCAAAATTCTTGATATCTTTTCAGATATTGGTCCGGCGTACAGTAAACTTGACCGATAGTGATGAACATCGCGTTCCTGTGGCGCTGAATATAAACGGCTAGAAACCTGCTGATTTATCTTTTTCCTGATTAACCCGTCCACCATTCGCCGGTCGTACCCGTTTGCAACTGCAATTGAGTAAATAGTATTCAATTCTTTATTATACGCTTGCGAAGATAGAGGATATGTTAATAACCTATTTACGTAACAATGAAAAGCCGCTAATTTGTGTTGCCAAGGGTGACAAGAAGTCGCCGGAATAACTAAATCAGTGTGAGTTGGCTTTCTATATACTTCAAAGGCATGCTGACAACGCTCCCGTGTGATAGTCACATCTAAGAAGTTAATTGCGCAGTTCTGTTCGAGTTCTAATTTGAATTTGATTTTAGGATGGAATGTATTCAGACTACTAACAAAGATATCTAATTCTTGTCTCGTACCTGTCCAGCATATCAGTATATCATCAACGTATCTGTTGTAATAAAGGATATTACTGTTGCCCACGATGTACTTATTTTCGTAGTTATCCATGAATATCTCTGCCATCA
Source organism: Tuta absoluta (assembly GCA_027580185.1). NCBI lineage: Eukaryota > Metazoa > Arthropoda > Insecta > Lepidoptera > Gelechiidae > Tuta > Tuta absoluta. The sequence goes on along the minus strand of JAQAHW010000023.1, from coordinate 978,458 downwards.
ATGGAGATAGTGGAGACCCCATAGCCAAACCCTCTTTCTGCCTATAATAAGCCCCATTAAACCTAAAATAGTTTTGTTTCATGCATATTGTTGCTAAGTCAATAAGTTCTTTTACCTCCTCTGGATGTAAGTTTTTTCTTTCTAACATGTCGGAAAGAAAAACTAAAACTTCTTCATAGGGTACGTTAGTAAACAAACTGTCTACATCCAAAGAAAGTAAAAGAGAGTTCGTGGGCAACACAACATCCTTTATTTTTTCTGTTAAGTCTTGTGTATTCTGTAGACTATATTTAGGAGAAAAACCTGACTTGTTCTTAATAATAGTATTTAATCTTTTAGCTAACTCATATGCTGGGCACCCAATGTACGAAACAACAGGACGAATGGGAACGTTGTCTTTATGTATCTTAGGTAAACCGTACAACACAGGAGCCTGAGGGTTCATGGGGACTATATATTTAGAAGCACTCTCGTTTGGAAATGTGAATTTAGAATTATCAACAGCTCTTTTGACTTCTGCATTGTACTTGGCCGTCGGATCTGAGCGTAAGACAATGAAATCATCAGTTTGAATTACATCGTTCACCTTATTTACATAATCGCTATCGTTAAGAACTACTATAGTGTTGCCTTTATCTGCCTTCGTGACTATAAGATTGTTACTATTAATCTTGCGTTTCAATGATTTCACTGTTCTTATCTCAGGTCCGACGGTGTAATTCAGATTCTGCTTCTTTAGTTCATTAGCAACAATTCCTTTCACCAAGCTATCTTTACCATTAATTAATCAATCAATTAATGGTAAAGATAGCTTGGTGAAAGGAATTGTTGCTAATGAACTAAAGAAGCAGAATCTGAATTACACCGTCGGACCTGAGATAAGAACAGTGAAATCATTGAAACGCAAGATTAATAGTAACAATCTTATAGTCACGAAGGCAGATAAAGGCAACACTATAGTAGTTCTTAACGATAGCGATTATGTAAATAAGGTGAACGATGTAATTCAAACTGATGATTTCATTGTCTTACGCTCAGATCCGACGGCCAAGTACAATGCAGAAGTCAAAAGAGCTGTTGATAATTCTAAATTCACATTTCCAAACGAGAGTGCTTCTAAATATATAGTCCCCATGAACCCTCAGGCTCCTGTGTTGTACGGTTTACCTAAGATACATAAAGACAACGTTCCCATTCGTCCTGTTGTTTCGTACATTGGGTGCCCAGCATATGAGTTAGCTAAAAGATTAAATACTATTATTAAGAACAAGTCAGGTTTTTCTCCTAAATATAGTCTACAGAATACACAAGACTTAACAGAAAAAATAAAGGATGTTGTGTTGCCCACGAACTCTCTTTTACTTTCTTTGGATGTAGACAGTTTGTTTACTAACGTACCCTATGAAGAAGTTTTAGTTTTTCTTTCCGACATGTTAGAAAGAAAAAACTTACATCCAGAGGAGGTAAAAGAACTTATTGACTTAGCAACAATATGCATGAAACAAAACTATTTTAGGTTTAATGGGGCTTATTATAGGCAGAAAGAGGGTTTGGCTATGGGGTCTCCACTATCTCCATTGATGGCAGAGATATTCATGGATAACTACGAAAATAAGTACATCGTGGGCAACAGTAATATCCTTTATTACAACAGATACGTTGATGATATACTGATATGCTGGACAGGTACGAGACAAGAATTAGATATCTTTGTTAGTAGTCTGAATACATTCCATCCTAAAATCAAATTCAAATTAGAACTCGAACAGAACTGCGCAATTAACTTCTTAGATGTGACTATCACACGGGAGCGTTGTCAGCATGCCTTTGAAGTATATAGAAAGCCAACTCACACTGATTTAGTTATTCCGGCGACTTCTTGTCACCCTTGGCAACACAAATTAGCGGCTTTTCATTGTTACGTAAATAGGTTATTAACATATCCTCTATCTTCGCAAGCGTATAATAAAGAATTGAATACTATTTACTCAATTGCAGTTGCAAACGGGTACGACCGGCGAATGGTGGACGGGTTAATCAGGAAAAAGATAAATCAGCAGGTTTCTAGCCGTTTATATTCAGCGCCACAGGAACGCGATGTTCATCACTATCGGTCAAGTTTACTGTACGCCGGACCAATATCTGAAAAGATATCAAGAATTTTGAGGAACAACGATGTTCATGTGGCGTTTAGGACTAACAACACCATTCGTCGGGCGGTTTGCAACGGCAAAGAAAAGACTGAGGTTGGTAAGAAGTCGGGCGTATACAAACTTGCATGCGATGTGTGTAATGGGGTTTACGTAGGTCAAACTGGTCGTAGCTTTAATACACGTTATAAAGAACACACTTCTGCGTATAGGAATGGACGTCCAGAAAGATCGCATTTCGCAAAACATTTGCTAGATTCTGGGCATAGTTTAACAGACAGCCATTCCTATAAAGTTCTACATACTTGTAATAAAGGCCAAAGGCTGAACGTGTTGGAACAATTAGAAATCATACGTCACGGGTGTACTGGAACTATCTTCAACGAGCAGGTAAATGTTTCCTCTTCTCCATTACTGCGTATTTTTCAAAATAACCAATCGCAGAGAGTCACCTGACCAATCTGCATTCTGATTGGTTCTCGTACATTGCGTCACCCAATGGCGGGGAGGAAGCATTTATAAGCTCGAGCCGACAACGACGGTTACTCAGTCAGTGCTCGCAACTCGACTGTCGAAGATCTCCTGATGATGCTCCGTGGAGGGGCGAAACACGTGTAGAGTGTAAAACGGTGGAAGTAGTGCGAGTAAAGTGCATCGCTTGTGCATTTGCATTAACTTGCGGTCGTACGCGTGGTGCATTCAACTAGCTGCATTACTAGCCATCATAAGTGCGGAAGAAGCTAAATACCTTTCTATCTAATTCAATCAAGATGGACTTCCGCAAAGTAACGCCTGATACAATTACTTACAAATCAGTTAATTTAGTCCAAATGCTGGTTTTAAGCTTACCCCTAGTCAAAAATGGGCAGCAGTTAGCAGTGCTCAATGGGTATTTTTGTAGTTCAATTAAAATTGTAGTTTGAACTATTGCTGGGTACCAGCGAATACTCGTTCTTGATCCCCTAAAACAAGCCAATGCACACGAGTTTTTAATCGGACTTTCTTCCGAGTGTTACATAGTGCTATATACTACACCTACGTGAATGAAAAAACAGGAATACAAAAGAAAAACAATAAAATAAACCTGATTCCTTTTCACGAAAATTTCAATGCAAATTGGCGCGTTAGAGTGATTCCCTTTTTAAATGTATTTCGTACAAGGCAAACGCAATTAAGTCCATTCAGCCAAGTCTACTATTTTGACTACATAAATAGTGTCTCTAATATTTTAGCAGGCAGAATGCAAGACTTGGCTGAATGGACTTATTGAATGTTTTGACAGTTGCATGCTTTCTTCCATAAGGAAGATAGTGATTTGTATGGATTATTGTCTCCCGCTCATTTGAAACGGCAACAATGACTCACGTTCCTCTCTACGTTTTATTAAGCTATAGGGCACTTTCTATGTAAGTGTGGTATAAAATATTATATTTTTACTAGGTCGTGCGAAAAAAATCGGCAGATATTTATATTCTCGCTTGCAATGTAGTCGGTCTGCATAGTCACTCGGATTAGGAGTTCATCTCAGGTTACTACTCGTTTATATCGCATATAGGTGTGGGTCTAGTGAAGGTAAACTTTGATTAAAGTAAAACTTTGTAGGTAAAATTTGACTGGCCCGATGATGTAGTGGATAGTACCCCTGCCTGCTACACCGAGGGTCTTCGGTTCCATCCCCACACACCATTATATTGTATGATATTTTTCAAATATTTGTGTTGAGTCAGGGCGTATACTATGTACGAGTATTGTATGTATTTATTTACAAAAAAGTATTTATGTCTTATAAATGAGCTATCTAGTTCCCATAGTACAAGCTTTGCCTAGTTTGAGGCTAGATGGCGCTGTGTGAAATGTCCAGGATATTTATTTATGGTGTAGTTTTGTGAGCTTATTTGCCCCTGATTCACCTTAAAAGTTTGTCCCTTTCATTCGCGCTGCGCCACAGAGAAACAGACAATCATTTTGCGCTCAAGTTTTCGCGAGATTTTACGGTTTTTCCGACATAGAAACTAGAAAAATACCGTTACAATGTCTAATTTATTAGGTATTCGTACTTGAAAAGGTATGTATCTAATTGATAGAATATTTATTTTTGTAATAACTTTAAAACTGTAAACATAATTTTTGAAAACTTGCAAAAGTAGACATAATATTGAAAAAAATGTTTCAAATAGATGTTACTTTGATTTTTTTGCTATAGAGTATTGTTTATATATGTTATCTGTTAGATCCTCGACAATCACATATTTATTTCAGAATTCTATAGCTGTATTTGTCTAATTAAAACTGATTTCAAATTTGTCTAATTAAAATCTTGCCCGCGCTATATCCTCGCCTTAAAAATATGCTTTTATAATTGCAATTTGCAAAGTTTCAGTTACATTTAAAGTTTTATTTGCTCGTGTGGAGGTTAGTCTAGCAATTATGATACTAGAATTTGTGTTATAATTGTTTTGCAAAGGGTCAGAAGTGGGCGGTTCAGGTAAACATTGCACCGTCTGCGTGAGGCCTGTTGCGTTTAGCACTTGGCTGGCGAACTGTTCTGAGCTTTATTTTTTAAACATTCTTATCTTATCTTCGTGTGGGACACTGAGTAGTCCAACGACCCGATGATCTTGGTGTCAAGAGTTTTTAACCGCTTACTACTAGGAGTAGGCCTCTGACCTGGTTGTGTAACGACCGCCGTCTAAGTAATCATCGACAGCAACCGAGAGTCGGCTTAACATGCCTTTCGAAACAACCATCTTTCTTTTCAGACAATCAGGTAGTGCAGCCTGCAATGTCCTAACCAGACTGGGACCAAATTCACAAAATTGTAAATATCAACTTTGTGAGTTTCCCGCTAGAATCAAACCCGAAGACTTTCCGTCGCAGGCAGTTGCACCGCCCTTGCACCAACACCGGTGAGATAGCAGACAAATGCGGGCCTATTTTATATAAAGGTCAAGTGCGAGTCGGACTCGCGTACGAAGGATTCCGTACCATAATCTATAACAAAAATACACGTGTTTTGTATGGCAGCCCCCCTTAATATTTATTCTATTAAAATTAGTATTTGTTGTTATAGCAGCAACATAAATACATCATCTGTGAAAATGTCAACTGTCTAGGTATAACGGTTCAGGAGATACAGCTTCGTAACTGTAGGACGGACAGACGGACAGACAGACGGATAGCCGAGCCTCAGTTATAGGGTTTCCGTTATTACCCTTTGGGTACGGAACCCTAAAAAGCAATTTTCGTTTGTTAAGATCAGCGCTCAAACCACTATACCGCAGTGGCGGTCTTATAGTAGCTGCAAATAGCTTTCTACCGGCCACCTGTACTGTAGGTACTGCCCCACTGACTCGGCCCATATACACAAATAGACGGAATGTGGAAGTCGACGTTACAGCCGGATATCGAGTTTTAATAGCTTCACTCGGTTTTCTAAACGATTTCGTATGCAGATTCATCTCTCTCTCTTTTCGTGTGGGACACCGAGTCATCCAACGACCCGATGAACCCTGGTGTCAGAGTTTTTTCAACCGCCTACTACCACTAGTAGTGACATGGTTGTGTTACGACCGCCTTCTAAGTAATTATAGACAGCAACCGGGACCGACGGCTTAACGTCCTCCTAAGCACGGAACCATTTCTCGTCACATCGGTCAGGCAGATTCATGACAGAACCTTTTAGTTTTTTAGGTTTTCGTATTCAAAGGGTCAAAACGGGACCCTTTTACTGAGACTGGTCCGTCTGTCTGTCACCAGGCTGTGTCTCTTAAACCATCATACTTTAGAGAGTGGAAATATTCATAACTTCTGTTTTCCTGTTGCTGCTACAACGACAATCACTAATTTAATAATTAATAATAAAATATAAATTAATGGGGGCTTCCAAACAATACGTAATTTTTATGCTGCTGTTATACACATTGGTACAGTACCAAAAGATTGTTTGAACTCCAGCTCCCACCAAATAGGCAGGTGTAGTTTTTAAAGCCCCGAGGCTAAAATTGTAGAGTCCAACCCGAAAAAAAAATTTAAAATCATTTACCAGATAAGTGTCAGAGATTTCGAACCTTCCACTTCCGTAGCACGGATCATCTTTCTTTTCTGATGAGTCAAGATACAAATGAGATCGACTGCTCCACTTGGCACAGGCTCGCCCGGATTGGCAGCTGTCGATTTAGAATGTGGAAGTGACATAGATCTCTGTTCGATGCTGGTGATATCACCTGTTCGACATTTTGACTAATAACGCAGCCCATGAAAGCAAACAACTTATGTTCTTCTATTTTTGGAATGAGTTTCCATACAAATTGCCTATGATCACTTGATATGAAAACAAAACCAGCCTAATATCTTTGCTACCAAATAGTCAAATTCAATTTGGAGCCCTAGAATACCAGCCTAATATCTTTGCTATCAAATAGTCAAATTCAATTTGGAGCCCTAGAATACCATACTTGACACTTGGTTGGTTGCTACACATTTGCTACGCTGCTACGGCCGCTACGTCGTAGTAGAGGTCAGCAACTCAGCAAGTCAGCACTAAATATATAATAATATATTGGGGTGGTATGGGATCTACCTCCTAGCGGTCCACCCCGGGCAACGGCAACACAGGCTTGCCTGTGGATAAGTCCGGCTGAACGATCCCACTAAGCGGTGGAAGGCTCCGTAAGGGGCCGCCTGGCTCGCGACCACCATCCCACCGAAGTCTGGCGCCAAGTAGCTTGCTGCGTTCCGTCAGTGTGTGGGAGTGCCAGTGCCTTAACAGGCTTCTTCTGGGTGAGCTCGCTCCATCTTAGACTCTGTCTCTGTCCTATGACCTAGACTAGAGTCAAGAGCAAACCCATCATTAATAAAAAAAAAAAAAAAATACTTCCGACTGTTTTGATTAAACCACTAAATAGTATAAAATGAAGTCGCTTCTTGTGTCCCTATGTATGCTTAGATCTTCAAAGATACGCAACGGATTTTGATGCGGTTTGAGATGATGATAATTTATTCGTATAACAATACAATTATTGTGTTCGAATGTTCACATGAAAAAAAAAATTACAATAGGTACATGAAAACTACACAATAAATTATAAATTAAATAAGTAGGTAATGTCAAAATTATTCTTAATAAATTAAAATAATTAAATATTAAAATCAATCAAATTTACAAAAAATTAAAATTAAGTCAATGAATTAATTAAAGGTAAATTATGTAAAAAGGAATACAATCAACATTACAACATAGCAAATAAAATATAAATATAATGAATGTCAGAATTTTTTTACAATAAAAAGCAATTTATTAAAATTCGTCAGTACTGAATATGCATCTTTCCAATAGAAGTGCCTTAAGTTTAGTTTTAAAAATAGTTTTAAAAATATTTATATTTTCTTTATTAGATAAAGTGATTCAAGAGAAAGCTATTTAAGTATAACTAGATTTCCGTCCAGCTCTTTTACCCGCTGCCACTCATTTTCCCGTGGTAATAGTTGTTTTCCCGCGGTAAAAAGTAGCCTATGTGTTATTCCAGGTTATACTCTACCTGTGTTCCAAATTTCATCCCAATCGGTCAAGCCGTTTGAGCGTTAAGAGTTAACAAACATACCTCCACATACACACTCACACAAACTCTCAGATTTATAATATTAGTAAGGATTCATGCAGGGAAAATAACTTATTCGTGCGAGAAAACGGTTAGCAGCGAGTGAAACCGCTGTACAGGCCGCTAGTATTTTGATAAAGACGTTTTTTTTTCTGTAGACTACATAAATAGAACCAACACATCAACTATTATTTAATTTACTTGTCAGTCTTTCAAAATAAACCACCTAGATCTGCGGGTTCATTGATCTCGTGTTTCTTGATAATACTTTATACCAGTCTGTCTCATAAACTTCTAGTCAGACCAATTTTACTACGCTTTGAAGCTGGATTATAGTCTATATTCCACGAAGAAGTTGATCTATGACACCGCCTGAACATTCTTTCATATAATCCTCGATATTTTACGCTTGTAATAAAGTTCAATTTGGCAGTAAAAGCAAGTGTCTGTAAGACTGAAAATAAAGAAGCTACAAATTACTCTAATTTGACGTAAATTTAAAATGATATTCTTTAATACAAGGATCGCACAGGGATACAGGGAGGAATCACTCTACATACATACATACATAAATCACGCCTCTTTCCCGGAGGGGTAGGTAGAGACTACTTCCTTCCACTTACTACGATGATCCTGGCATACTTCTTTCGCCTCCTCTACATTCATCAATCTCTTCATGCATGCTCGTCGGTTTAGGGTACTCTTGACCTGACCTTTCTTTAGCACGTCCCCGATTTGATCGAGGTACGTTCGTCGAGGTCTTCCCTCTATCACTCTAGATTACGATGAAAAGCTTTCCCTAACAAACATGGCTCTAAATATGGAAAGTAAATTAGGACGAAAACAAAAACGGAACAAATTAAACATACATACATATATCACACTTATAATCCCTTGCGGGGTAGGCAGAGCATAAACGGCCGTACATTACGGTCATTTACGCCACGTCTGACAAACATATGAGGGTCCTTCGGAAAATTGTGTATCGCCATAGTGACAGGTTGTCAGCCCATCGCCTAAAATTGCAACACACACCCTCGAGTCCCCTAGTCGCTTCTTACGACACCCACGGGAAAGAAATGGGGTGATGCTATTCTAAGCCGGCATCACACGGCACAAATTAAATGTTATATATATTTACATAGAAAAAATATAGAACTAATTATTCAGAACATCTGTTACCCCTGAGTACAGCTGGGTGATGTCCCATACAAAATATCAAATGTAAGCTATTCATGATAGCTTATTGAGAACTTAACTACTTACCTACTATGATGACATTCTTTTAACTGTAGGCGTGTCCATTTGCTCAGAAAGTCAACAATATAATATAGAATTGACATTCTAATTTTGATCGATCCTCCACTGAACCGCAACATGAAAATATTGTAATACCGACATTTTAATAATATAATATTGTTGTGTTTTGTTTCGATTTTAAATAACTGCCCGACGATGATGTTCGAAACCGGTCGCATTTAGTTTAATATCAAATTAAACAAATATATTTAATCAGTGGAACTAGTGAAAAAGTGTTTTATTAGTAAATTAACATGGAGTTCCATCAAGAAGTAACAACACAAAGTGTAACATACTTATATTTTTTTAAATGTTTCTTTGTTAAGTTGTCCCAAAATCATAAGGTCTAAAATTTAATTAAATGTAACTTATAATTTTATTGTAAGCCAGGTGTTATAATAATTATAGTGTTAAAGTGTAGACGAAGTTATAGAAAGTAATAATATATCCTGGACATTTCACACAGCACCATCTATTCCCAAAACTAAGCATAGCTTGTAATATGGGAACTAAACAGCTGATATTATTATTTATCTCCTTTTTTGTAAATACTCGTTTACATAGAAAACACCCAGACTAAATTTGTGCATATATGTGTCTTGTGGGGAACCCACGACCCTCGGCGTAGCAGGCAGGGGTACTATCCGCTACGCCATCGGGCCAGTCGAAGTGAAGATGTGCTAAAGGTATACACTCATATTAAAATGCTGCACACGGCGTAGTTTCCTGTAAAGCGTCGATACTCTGGCGCGATATTTCTCATCCTGAATTATTCAGAAACTATAAATCGGCCTTGGAGACTTAAGAGGGTGTAGCAGAGATATATGAGGCCCTATATTGAAGTGAGCCGAATTGAGAATTATAATTTGCAGTAAAGAGTAAATATTTCATAACATCAAAGTTTGTTCCTTTTTATAAGTAAGTCAGTAAGAGCATGGTATGAGTTTTCTAAATATCTAAGAAAACTTGTTCAAATAATACCCCCTAAAGCAGTACATCCCAAAACCGTTTTTTCCCACATTTCGTTATTTACACTCAATCACTGTCTTAGGATGTTAATTATATCTGTTGCTTGCGTGTGTCGGCCTTCGGCTTTTTATATATCGCATGCGCAAGTTTCCGCACGTTAACGCAGAAAAACTGAAATTTTGCATTTCGTTTTATGTCGCCTGCCAGATGCAATAAGTATGTCATTTCATGCGCAGCCAAGAATAACAGAATAGTCCATTTTTATGCATCCCTTGATTGTTTAGATTTATGTTCATTACAGCAGCGCTGTTCTGTAAAAAATCGGCCGAGTGCGAGGTGGACTCGCTTATCGAGGTTTCCGTAATATGCACATCACAAGCCCTTTAATACGATACCACTTGAACCTACTTTAACTTTTCTTATAGCCATAATTTTTAATTATTTTTACGGCAAACCAAGCTACTTGCCAAATTTCATAATTCTAGGTCCTCAGTCCCCTATGAATTTTGATTTCCTTGAGAAGCTCAAAAACACGTCTTTTTACATCATAAACGGCCGTATCTTTTTTTAACATGTAGTTTTGAGCATGAATTTTGTACAACTACAAGCGGCCGTAAGCCTTTTGATTCCTACTCAACGCGTATCATATCATATCAATACACGTTTCCCAGAAAAATGGTCGTGCCAGACGGACGGACAACAAATGGATCCTTTTTATTCCTTCTGAGGTGTGTAACCCTAAAAATACCACATAAAGAGCGTAAACATTGGCTATTTGTCTGTCGCGTTTCGTTGTATGACATGAGGTATCTGTACTACTCTAGCAGTATTATATTGTCTGTGCTTTGGGCAGAGAAAGCCCCCGTTTGGAAGGCGGCCAGCACAATTAGTTGTAGCTATGGTTGTATCTGCTGCGGTCTGTGAACCTGGCTAGCGGATTTACACTCGCCTAGTGCAAGCACGTCTGGCTATGTTATTCCTGGTGGGAACGGCTGTTTTTAAGATAACATGACGAACATGCAATATAAGAAGTTATATAGAGTGATATTTTACTCTCGACCGATAGCGAAAATTTAAGATGGCTGATAAGAACAACTTTCCCCAAGGAACATAGGCCGAACTACGAAAAATAAAGATGCTAAATAAATAAATTCATGCTAAAATAATTTGGACCTCATACAAAATTGCCGATCAGCTGATTTAAGTTACTATGGAAACTATTTTCTTTTTCATATTTCAACCTATGTTTCTTGGGGAAAGTTGTTCCTTATCTCCTGCTCGTCTTGAGATTTTGCTATCGGTCACTAGTAAAATTTTACCATAACAAGCGGGAAGCTCGGGGAATCGATCTGCAAACATAAAAATCACAAACACTTTCTTTGGGTTATCATTATTTTTAAAACTAATGTAAAGATTTGGGCTCGGCTTCACTTGTTGCAAAAACAGTTATAGGTAGATGGCGCTAACAACGGTGAAACATTGACATTGAATATTCTATCCATTGCGTTAGCACAGTGCGCCGAAACTAGGTATTCGGTTCGAATCTCACTGATGTGAAGTTTTTTGTTTTCTATAGCACGTCTAGAATAGCATAAAAACAAATCTACAAACAATTGTCGACGTAATCCACACTAATATTATAAATGCGAAAGTAACTCTGTCTGTCTGTCTGTCTGTCTGTCTGTCTGCTACGCTTTCACGGCCAAACCGCTGAACCGATCTTCATGAAACTTGGCACAGAGATTGCTAGCATACCGAGAACGGACATAGGCTACTTTTTATCACCATTCGAGGGTCTGGAGTATAGATGTAGACCACCAGGTGTACCACCAGGAGCCCAGCTAAACTAAAAGAGATACAGGCATGATTCCAAAACAAAAGTTGTTCAGTATGATGGGCCGCTTCTTTCCACAAGGACATTGGGGCTCTGGAGTACCTTTTGAAGACCACCAGGTGTACCACCAGGAGCCCAGCCAAACTATTAGAGATACAGGCATGGTTCCAAAACAAAAGTTGTTCAGTATGATGGGCCGCTTCTTTACACAAGGACATTGGATATCTGGAGTACCTTATGTAGACCATCAGGTGTACCACCAGGAGCCCAGCTAAACTATTAGAGATACATGCATGGTTCCAAAACAAAAGTTGTTCAGTATGATGGGCCGCTTCTTTTTACAAGGACATTGGCGCTCTGGAGTACCTTATGTAGACCACCAGGTGTACCCCCAGGAGCCCAGCTAAACTATTAGAGATACGGGCATGGTTCCAAAACAAAAGTCGTTCAGTATGATGGGCCGCTTCTTTTCACAAGGACATTAGGGCTCTGGAGTACCTTATGTAGACCACCAGGTGTACCACCAGGAGCCCAGCTAAACTATCAGAGATACAGGCATGGTTCCAAAACAAAAGTTGTTCAGTATGATGGGCCGCTTCTTTTCACAAGGACATTGGGGCTCTGGAGTACCTTATGTAGACCACCAGGTGTACCATCAGGAGCCCAGCTTAACTATAGGAGATACAGAAATGGTTCCAAAACAAAAGTTGTTTAGTATGATGGGCCGCTTCTTTTCACAAAGACATTGAGAATCTGGAGTACCTTATGTACACCATCAGGTGTACCACCAGGAGCCCAGCTAAACTATTAGAGATAGAGGCATGGTTCCAAAAAAAATTGTTGTTCAGTATGATAGGCCGCTTCTTTTCACAAGAACATTGGGGCTTTGGAGTACCTTATGTAGACCACCAGGTGTACCATCAGGAGCCCAGCTTAACTATAGGAGATACAGAAATGGTTCCAAAACAAAAGTTGTTTAGTATGATGGGCCGCTTCTTTTCACAAAGACATTGAGAATCTGGAGTACCTTATGTACACCATCAGGTGTACCACCAGGAGCCCAGCTAAACTATTAGAGATAGAGGCATGGTTCCAAAAAAAATTGTTGTTCAGTATGATAGGCCGCTTCTTTTCACAAGAACATTGGGGCTTTGGAGTACCTTATGTAGACCACCAGGTGTACCATCAGGAGCCCAGCTTAACTATTAGAGATACAGCCATGGTTCTAAAACAAAAAATGTTCAGTATGATGGGCCGCTTCTTTTCACAAGGACATTGGGGCTCTGGAGTACCTTATGTAGACCACCTGGTGTACCATTAGGAGCCCATGTAAACTATTAGAGATACAGAAATGGTTCCATAACAAAAGTTGCTTAGTATGATGGGCTGCTTCTTTTCACAAGGACATTGAGGATCTGGAGTACCTTATGAAGACCACCAGGTCTACCATTAGGAGCCCAGCTAAACTATTAGAGATACAGGCATGGTTCCAAAACGAAAGTTGTTCAGTATGATGGGCCGCTTCTTTTTACAAGGACATTGGGGCTCTGGAGTACCTTATGTAGACCACCAGGTGTACCACCAGGAGCCCAGCTAAACTATTAGAGATACATGCATGGTTCCAAAACAAAAGTTGTTCAGTATGATGGGCCGCTTCTTTTTACAAGGACATTGGCGCTCTGGAGTACCTTATGTAGACCACCAGGTGTACCCCCAGGAGCCCAGCTAAACTATTAGAGATACGGGCATGGTTCCAAAACAAAAGTCGTTCAGTATGATGGGCCGCTTCTTTTCACAAGGACATTAGGGCTCTGGAGTACCTTATGTAGACCACCAGGTGTACCACCAGGAGCCCACCTAAACTATTGGAGATACAGAAATGGTTGCAGAATAAAAGTGGTTCAGTATGATTGGAATAAGTTGAAAAAGAACATTGCCTTCTTTTTACCGAGGACAGAAAAAAAAGTGGTATAGAGGTTTAAAAATGTATAACAGTAACTTAAATTACCTTTTTATCTGTCTTATCTGCTTATGCTGACCATTTTATTCTGCTCAAATCGGCACCTCTGGCTACTGACTTCTGTATTCAATGGTTATAAATATTGATCTCTTAGGCCGGATAGCAAATTTTGAATTGTCCCTTTAACAACAGAAGCAAGCAAGTCATCTTTTCACAGTAGAGATAAGAACTGTTCTAATATCACTGTCACACTTACTATGAACATATACATTTACCTACTTTAGAACTTTTGCCTAAAAAAACTATCTAACGCGGACGAAGTCGCGGGTAAAAGCTAGTGTACTTATAAATTTTCTAAAACATTATATTCAATACAAAATTTCCAATACAAAATTCAAACATATAAGAAGAAATAAAAAGGGTATAACAAGCCGACACGTGGTTAATGTACTCATGGACTAAACAACTTTCCCAATGGAACATAGGTCGAAAAATTTAAAAAATTATTGACCAACTGTTCGGATCCATCCGACCTAACACTGTACGGTACTATTCGAACTAAGCCCTATACGCATTTAGAAATAAAGTCACGATAGCGAGTTCTAAAAACCTAGTAGCGACATCTATTATCGACGCATCGTTAACACAGCTGATTAGCTATTTTGTCTGGGTGGCCCATTTTTTGTTTTCAGGGATAATTGTTCAGCTTCATGAGTATCTTGACCTACTTTCGGCTTGTTATACCGATTCCGTTACTACCTGTATAACCATCTGCTCAATAAATAAAAACATCAACCGGCTTACCAAAGACATATCGCTAGTAAACTACAAAACTAAGGAACCACAGTCACGGCTGTCTGAACTAAATATAAACATGTGTTCCTACGAACTCTCTCACAAAACTAAATTAATTTTGTCGGAATTATACGCGACTGTTCCGGCCGACTTGAATTGTCTTATGTCGTCAAATTCCGTATAGAACAGACAGCTGTTATGTCCACATATAAAAACATCTTCAATATACGTAGATAATTAATTTCTAGTATAAACAAGGTACTTTCAAATTCAGGGTAAATATATAAGGGTGAGATCTAGTCGTAAAACTAAACAACTTTTCCCGATAAACATAGGTCGGAATGTGAAAAAAATGGACGTGCCAAACTAAAATGTTCAAAAAATGTGTCACTTTGTATGGGGCGCTAGTTTTGAACTAAAACACAACTCTGTCTTCTAGTTGCATTTCACACAGCGCCATCTAGCTCTAAACTAAGCAAAGCTTGTACTATGGGAACTAGATAGCTAATACTAATAGGTACTTAAATACTTTTTTCTGTAAAAAAATACTTATGACGTCAATAAGTGATAACACTATCCTAAATTGAATTCAAGTTTTTTTTTTATTTATTGCTAATTCGCAGACCCAACAAAAATATTTGAAAATAAACTTACAAATATTTCTGCTCTGATCGAACCCACGACCCTTGGCGTAGCAGGCAGGGGTATTATCCACTACGCCTACGCCAAGGCCACTCGAAAGTTCAGCATCTTACTAAGGACTCATAAGACAGGATAAACTACGCAAACTTTATTACAGGGAACTCTTTTCCGTGTTAAGAAGTTTCGGGATGGAATAATGGAGTTTACAAGATGAACATGATGTACAGCGTGTTTCGGAACTGAAAACCAATAATACTGATGGCAAAAGTCGCAGATTCAAATCCTGCCCGCGGTGGAAAGAATACCTAACACGGAGTGTTTTAAAAATTTGGTGTTCAATTTATCGCGGATTTTCAGTGCATAGGCTATATTCAATCTGTAAACTAAGTAACTAGTCGCTGGGTATTAGTTTTTTTTATTTAACAATTTATTGTACACAAGAAAATACAAAAACACAGAACATACGGAAAAATGGTCCAACAGGTACTGCTTATTTCTAAAGAAATTTCTTCCAGCAGACCTAAAGAAACGTGAGGAGATTGAGGATAAACGGATAAAACGTGCACAATATAACAGTTAACTTACAATTTTCTGATCAAAACACAAAACAAATAAATATATGACAAAAAATAAAAATACACATCTAATAACTATATAAAAAAGCATTAAAAATAAATTGCAAGCTTATTTTCAGTAAATAGCAATCACAGCCGTCATATTGGAATTTCCTTTTAAATTGAAATGTATACTGCTGAAATATAACGAGAGCGCACGAAGTTTTTGTATAAACATGCATGTTTATGACATCTGAGGATGAAAAGTAAAAAAAATGGTGGAGTAAAAACGCGATACAGCCTTTCAGAATGTCTGTGACACACGTGAAATGGAATTCTAAACACGAACGGATAAAACCCTTCGCACTTTTTGAAACCACTTTTTGGGTACCACAAGATATATTAAGCTGCAATAGTAATGCAAACAGCTGATCAGCAGTATCAGGTGTCCAATTACTATTTCCTATTTCAGCCTGTTTTTTTATTCGTTTATTTCATTTTAAAATACAGGGAATATATAACAAACACGCCAAACAGCTTACGCCTTAAGAGGATCGACTACCGAGCTCTCGTCCATACAAAAAGAGAAAACGTTTTTCTACCCCTAAATGTAATCCGATCTCAATGATTTTTTAGAATGTTGTTGACACAGTAAAAAACTAGGTTTATAGTTTTTCCTTTTTTCGAATTTTTCAATTGATTGAAAATTATAGGCGTCTAAAAGTCACTTTTTTTTATTACAAAATCCTCCTTGAAGTAAAACGTTTGTATTTTAAAAGCAAAGTTGTTTTAAGAAAAAATAAAAAGCTATAAACCTAGAATATAATATGCTGAAACGATGGACACCAAAATCAAAACTATTGGTTGTGATTTAGTATGTGGGAAACGTTTTCTCCCGAGACGCAAATTTCACCTCAAAAATACCTACAATCAGTCGCGAGCCGCAACGCTCTCTATCGCACTACTACGCGGGGACTTGAGCGTGCGAGCGACAGTATGAGTTTTCTTAAATACCAAATTTTTTGAAATGGCGATGGTATTCTTCCCTCTTAAGGATAATTCCTTGAGGAAAGTTGTTTGTTGTCATCAGTCCAATCTGAGTTTTGACTATCGGTCACTAGTAATATTTCACCTATATAAGGAGTAAAGAAAGTAACTGCGAATATTTCAAGGGGTTAACTAGCCTATGAAACTGAACAATTTTCTTCAAGAAAATATGTTGGAATACATAAATTTGGACCTCCCATAGAAAATGTTCCAGCCGAAAGGGACAATTTCTATGCGAGGTACATTTTTTACATTGCTACCCATGTTCCCTAGGAAAAGTTGTTTAGTTTCATAAACTGGTTCACCCCAAAAAAATCTATATATTACCTATCTATACTCCTACTTGTCATTCAAAGTTTATGCATTTATGCATAAAATTTTCTGTTCAGTTCACCTGACTCATTTCAGAACATAAATTGGAAGCACTCTCCGATCCACGCATTCACTACCGAACGCTCGATTGCAATTCTGCAGAACTGCTGCTATTTAATTTTTAAGTGCAGTTCAGCATTTGAGTACCAGGTTAACTCAGAACTGGGAAATGTTTCAGATAGAACTCTAAGTGTGTTGCCGGCTTAGAATAGCATCACCCCATTTTATTCCTGCGGGTGTCGTAAGAGGCGACTTAGGGACTCGAGGGTTTCATGTGTATAAGAGTTTTAGGCGACAGGCTGACAACCTGTCACTATTGTGATACAATATTGTTGAAAATATTTGTTATACGCTACGATAGCGACCGTATTTTTACGGTCGGTAACGGTCTGCCTACCCCGAAAGGGATTAAAGCGGGATTTGTGTATGTATGTATGTGTGGAAGTTTACGTACCTAAAACCAGAATGAATCCATAAAATACTCGTCGCAAACACACTTGGCGCTTGTACCTACACACAAAAATGGACCATATTCTACTTACCAAATAAGTAAGCGCTCTTCTACTTGATTATGTAGTATTTTGCGTTACTGTGCATTTAGTTGTGTTAAACCAACCCAGATCGTATAACCACGCAATAAAAATTACCATAAAGAAAGGGCCAAATGTCATTGCGACGATGGCTTTTCATGGCTTCATTCGGTTTGCCCGAAGGGTTGCTCTGAATCTTTCACTTTCTCTGAGCGCATGAACGGTTTTTGAGCTGGATTGAAATCGCGTAATTACCAATCTCGTCGCTGCAAAACTAGTTTAAACCCGTTTTTTGCAATGAGGCTCAAGTATCGCGCCAGCAGACCGGAATATTTAAATTGTTGTGTAGAGCTGAACGTAGGCCTTCGTAGCATTTTACGTAGATGTAGAACTTTGCTACGGTTGGTACTACGCGCCGTAATTATGAATAATATAATCGTTTAAAGACCAGAAGTACAAAAATAAAAATCTCAACTATAATTTAAACTTGGCAATAGCTTGATCATATTGTGATAGTATAATTCAATTTAAATTTATTAAATGTAGAATAGTACTATAACTCATGATCCGTCTATTGTAAAAAAAGAAATAACACAATTTTTATAACAATTTTGTGTAGTCATTAATTGCTGAATTTTGTTTGTCTATTAAAACTATACAATGCATCACCCCATTTTTTCCCCTGGGTATCGTAAGGGGCGACTGAGGGACTCAAGGGTTACATGACTATTGCAATTTTAGGCGATGGGCTGACAACTTGTCATTATAGCGATACACAATTTTCTGAATGACCACCAAATGTTTGTCAGACGTGGCGTAAATGTTCATTTTATACGGCCGTTTACGCTTTGCCTACCCCGGAAGGGATATAGGCGTGATTTATGTAAATCGATCTAGCTCTAGGTTTCATTTTCATAAAAAACGTTTTTTACCAACATTTGATAATATAAAAATGAAAATCAACTTCGTGCGGGTCGTGCCCTAAAGCGAATCGAACCAGAGACCTCTGAATCCTGTATAAAACTCAGACCGTTAGACTACAGAGGCAGTATATTCTTAAGGAGGTATTAAAAGCGCTAAGAGCGTACTCTCTACTTACATAGACTCGACTAATGGAGCACCGTACATCACTTAGTACTGTATACAGGGTGGCCCGAATAGTTACGTGCAAATACAAAACTTAAATAAATAATGATAAATAAATAAATATCCTGGTCACACACAGCGCCATCTAGTCCTAAACTAATATTTCCTTTTTTGTACGCTAAAAAGTAAAAATTATAAAGATTATGCTGCAGAAACAACCGCTCGAAAAGACCAATAAGGAAAATAAAAAAGGAAAAGAGTCGGTCAGTGGAAACTGTACCATGCAACTTTAAAAGTTGATAATCGGAAAGTACAAGAAATCGCGGAATACACATGCGGGTGATTCGGATACCCTTCAGTGTAAGATATTAAAATTTTGTCTTTGGACATCACTATGCGGGCCACCCTGTATTTGAAGAGATACTACTACTTGTAAAAGAAATAAGAGGTTATTAGTTTACCGAAGCGCTTGTGAGGCAAATATACCGACTTTAATATAAGAAAGATAAATTGGACCCGTACTATTATATGGGCGATTCTCTGTAAGATTGTAAAGTGGCTGTCCAGACAAGTTTTGATTAAATAGATGGTTTAAAAAAAATAACAATCCTTCTAATCATTAGTAAAACATGCACACTTTATAGCACAGTAGTATTTAGGCCGGTAACTATTTTATATTTTAAACTAAAAATTGTCAAAGCCCCAAAAAGACAGTCCCCTGGCTGTCCCATTTGCAGAATACCCGTATAAAGGTACTAATTATAAAGAATTCATAAACACTGCATACATTTGGCAACTATTTTATTAAAATAGAATAATGTAAAAACATTGTTTCATTAGACATGAGATCATTACATATTTCTTTTAATTAAATACTGTAATGTGAATGTTGTCCGGGGATTTTTTTAAACAGTCCCCTGCCAAAAATTTAAAGCTCCGAAAAAAGAAGAATGTATTGTTTTCAAATGAATTTTGTCGTGTAACAAAACGCTATCAGTGTGTAGTTAGACACAGTCCCGGCAAAAGCGAAGCGACACCATTTCTTTCAGTGCCAGAGCGTCATAAGTGGCGTGAGTGAGTGTTTGAGTCGGCACCACCAACAGTCCTCTGGTAAGTTATTTTACTGGCATTTATTAGTGGAATCACATAATTCCTATGTATCATTTCTATGATCCTGGTTCCTATTTATTGGTAGCTTCGTAAGGAATTCTTTTTCAGATGTTTTGTAAATAATCCACCATAACACCAAAAAAAACAGTCCCCTGACGACAGTCCCCTGTCTGGCAATAGGGCAAGGGACTGTTCTACACGTCAGAGGACTGTTGATTTTTCATAATTCTGTTCTCCCGAGAGGAGAACGTTACAGAAAAGGAGATAAGCAGAGCGATTAAGATATCATACATACATCAGCGTATTGCAGTCCACTGGTCGACGTAGGCCTCCTCCAGGGTACGCCATAGGGCACGATCTCTCGTTTTCGCCTTCCAGTCGCTACCAGCCGTCTTTTTTAAGGCATTGGTCCATCTGGCGTGGCCTCTATTCGAGAACCCGCTTACACCACTGCCTGTGAGTTTACGACAAATTTGACCAGCCCACTGCCACTACAGCTTGCTACACTTCCAGGCTATGTCCGATACTTTAGCCTTCTGGAGAATAATCTCATTCCTTACTTTATTCAGTAGCGAGATCCCGAGCATACACCTTTCCATAGCTCTCTGAGGGACAGTAGCCGGTGGGCCAGTTTTACTATCAGGTTCCACGTCTCGGCTCCGTAGGTCATGACTGGTAAGACGCACTGATCGAACACTTTGGTCTTGAGGCATTGTGGCTAATGTGATTCCAGAATACGATGCTACTTCCTAAATGCTCCCAGACCAGCTGTACTCTTCCGGTGATTTCAGCCTCAGAGTTGTCTCTGCCCAGCTGAAAAGTTTTCCCACACACCTTTGACGGAGACCGGCTCGGGGATGATGTGTTGATTGAACATGACTTTAAGCTTGTCCAAGTTTATCCCGAGTCCAACACGTCTCGGGGCGGCGTTGAGACTGGTCAGCATTTTATGCAGATCCTGCAGCAATTCAGCCATTATAACTATATCGTCGGCAAAGCGGAGATGTGTGAGGTATTCGCCGTTGACGTTGATGCCTAGTCCATCCCACTGCAGAGTCTGGAAGATATCCTCTAGCGCATTGGTCGAGAGTTCCAGGGATATGACGTCTTAAACCTCGGAGTAGTTAATGGATCCTGTTTTGTGGTTTTGTACTTGCACGGACTTCGTTGCCATTTAATAGAGGCTTCTCAACATCGCCACATCTCGCCAATCCACTTGGTACCGCTGCAAGGACTCCAAAACAGCACAGGTTTCAAAATATCTTTCAGTCTATAAGCGAAGGAGTTTGTGCTAGTACCATCTTTAACGAGCGTAGGCAGTACATTGTACACACTTGGTCTAACAACTCAAAGCAATTTTCGCGCCTTTGCCAGTCTACACCGCGGTGCTTACAAGAGGAGGCGATTTCGGGTGTTGAAGTTATGACTGTCCCTGAGTGTTAGGAACGCAGTGAAGGTCTGTCTTACCAATATTTCAAGAACATACATTATTCCAAGATCTTGGACCTCTGAGCATGATGGTCATAACATTATCGGCTACTATTCGTATGGCCCGTTTTGAAAGCTTTTATGCTCAATCTCGATTTGCGGCTGTACCCCATAGATACACACCATATGCAAGAATCGTGTGGAAATATCCATAATATGTCTTTTTGAGATTGTCGGTTGTCAGGGAGTGACGCAATCTGGATAGCGCGAAACATGCAGATGATAACCTGTCACACAAGCCATCTATGTGGGCTGACCATGTTAGACCGGAATCAATAGTGAATCCTAGATACTTTACTTTATTGACCTAGGGAACTGTTGTATTTATCTCAACGTCAAGGTTATGCATATTTGATTTGCGCAGTTGCAAGTGCAATATGTTGGTTTGTTGCACCTTTGTTGACATTTAAAGCCATGCCATTAACAGTAAACTAATTGGATATTGGTAAACTATCGGTGGTTGGACTCCAGGTATGATCAGAAAGCGACCTTCACGAAGTGTTTTTACCTTATATCTTTAGAAGTACATATTATTGTACGATCGTGCGAATTTAAACACTAAAATAATAAATAATTCATACTATAAATATGACTATATTGTTTTTAAAACAGTCCCCTGCCGCACCCAACAGTCCCCTGGCACGTTTTTTTAAAAAATCACAATTATCTCAAAAATTAGGCATTAATTCAACCGCACCTCTTATGTATCGAAAGTTACAGCTAATTTCCTAAGTAATAAAACAGAAATTTTTCAAAAATGTTATAAAAATTTGTCTGGACAGCCTTTGTATGAGGCCATGACGAGTTTACAGAGAATCGCCCATATATTCTGTGCCTAAGAACCGTATAGTTATTAAAGACTTTATATGTTCGATAAAGTTTACAAAATCATCTGCTGCATGCAGGCTTTACCGTGTGATGCCGGCTTAGAATAGCATCAGCCCAATACTATCCGTGGGTGTCGTAAAAACTACTAAGGGAAAAATTCGTCCAGGGTAAGGGCAAAGTTCCCCATTCAGGAAATGTCCTTGGTTGTTCTTATATATGTAGCCTCCAATTATCTGATGCGTCCCTCGAGCTAGGCACGTATATAGTGCCGAGTTGTGGCCCCGAGGGCCGAGTGGGGCGGCAATCCAGCAAATGCCGCTGAAGAGGTTAAGTGGCTCCTCTAGGCTAACTGGTGCACACGTCTCTTAAAGGGGAGTGTAGCCGTGAACGACCTCCACAGTAGCGCCACTTCAAAAAAAAAAAGTTTTCTTTTTATACAAACAATCTATCAGAATGTCCGTTGCCCAAGTTTTTAGTAAAAAAACATGACTTAGTCAAAGCTTTCATTGAACATACGCTCGGTCAGATCAAATAGGCACTAAAGCGAAACGTTGTCTTCAAATCTCATGTACAATTAAGTTGAGGCCGGGTAAGACAGTTTGGACTTCGGACAGTTCTTATCAGCCCGGTCGACGCAGCGTTGGCGCTTACATTGGCGGTTCGAGTGTCAAGATGGACGTGAGCCCGACTGTACATATCTTACAAGCGCATCCCACTATACCTACAATTACAAGTAGGTTATAATTTTGCAATTTTGAGAGAAGCGATCAACCAGAATTAAATATACATATTGTGCTGACATTGCGATTTTTCAAGAGGAGACGACACTTAGGCTTGAGGATGCGCTTTAATGAGTGTAGTGCTGAAGTTCATTGCGATTCACTTTCGTAACTTGTTAACCCAAATAAGGTGTTATTAGATTAATAGAACATGACCTGGGACCTTGTCTATGGTACAGTCAAACTCACGTCCGGTTAACCACTCGAACCGACAATAAAAGTTATTTAAGATAAAGATGATAATTCTTTATTCAATAAGCTTACTTTTATGCTTAAACTTACTTAAATGCGCGCGGCAGAAGCAAGAATGTATTTCACGAATAAAATAAGACCTATCAAAAACGGCCGCTGCTTACCTCTCACGGGATAAAGGCGAAGTTTTTTTAATGTTTAAAATATGACACGTATTACAAAGACAAGCCACGATATAGGTAGTCAAGTACCACTAGAATCTGTGTATATTACAATGGTACCTGCCGTAATAGTAGCTTCACTCTGACACCAGGGTTCCACAGGTCGTTGGACGACTCAGTTTCCCAAACAAAAAAAAGAAGAAGTAGCTTTAGATTTTTTCTTCTGAATAATCGATATGATTCTTGCATTGACATGGTTAAGGCACGCATAAAATAATGAAATTGATTTTTCAAACTGCAGTTTGCGTGTGTTTTTTGCTGTTCACGAGATTGCGAAAATTTATGAAACAAAACAGTAGGTACAATATTAAATACCAAATACATGCTTGGTATTTAATATTTATTTAATATTTTAGCTTTATTAGTCCACAACTATTACACATTTGAATGTGATGTAGGTTTAAACGACTTACTTGTTGATTATTAGAAAGTTTAGCCCTTTACGTTTCGGCTGCTTACGGCAGTATTTTTAACGGAGGTTTACAGATCGCATGCGCCCGCCCGTCTGCTGTCCAGGCGTAAACACTAGGTGTTAAAACGGTGGTTCTAGTGGGACATAAATGTACTACTAGAACCACTGGTGGTTCTAATCAGTGGTTCTAGTGGTCCTAGAGGTGATTTCCGAACACTTTCACTTTATCTTGCCGAATCCATTTAAATGTGTGCGACCACAAAACTTTCTTAGCGCAAGTTCAAAAACAGGAAGTGATACTAAAGTTAAAATATGAAATTACGATTGAGTACCAAATTTTAAAACACTTCGCGTGTTAGGTATACAATTTTTGAAAACTTGCAAAATTTTTCCTGCCCGCACTCGAAAATTTTGCAAGTTTTCAAAAAAATAATAATTGAAATTACGATGTTTTCCGTAAATCAGAAGCGGACAAACGCTAAAACTATCAGTTACACCGTCGTTTGGGGTGATGCCAAAATGCAATTTATTGTATTGACGCACGATCAACGATAGTTACATATAAAACATATCTCGCAACTATCGTGTTCTATGTTTGATAAATTTAATTTGATTTTTGGCGTCTACATTCTATTAAGATGGAGCGAATAAGCTGGACAGAGAGAAAGACGAACAAGAAAGTGCTAAATCTAGTAAAGGAGTAGAGAACTTTACTGAACTTTATAGAAAACAGAAGAGGAAACATGCTGGGACACTTGTTACGACATGACGAGCTACTAAAAACTATAATGTAAGGAAAGATTGAGGAAAGAAGAGGGAGAGGGCGACCTAGACGAGCGTATATGGACCAAATCAAAGAAAAAATTCGTGTCATGTCGTATAAGGAAGTCAAAGAGAAGGCTCAAAAAAGAGCTGATTGGATATTACTCCACTGACAAGAGCGAGGCTCTTAAAACAATGATGATGATGATATTCTATTCATTATATGAATATCTCAATTTATCGCGGGTTTTCATCGCTTTAATTATATTTATTCTGTAAAAAAAAATCGCTGGGAATTAGTTTCTAACTATCCCGGTAGATGGAGCCATGCCACGCGTTAGTGGCATTAAAATATGCGTGCATAATTTCACAAACAGCAGGTAAGCCGCGGTACCTCAGTCGGTAGAGGCGTCGGTAGTACTGATAGCGAAAGTCGCAGGTTCATACCTTGCCTGCGGTGCAATTTTGTAAGTTCTCAATATTTTTAAACTTACCGCACTATACTTTTTAAAGTTTAGTGCACAACATATTAATGTCATTGGCATTGAGGCTGCTAATGTAGCCACCTATTATCATCAGCTGTATACCACTTAAGGCGACTGTAGCCGTGAACGACCTCGGCAGTGGCGCCATTTCACAAAAACAAGTTTTCTCTTTATACAAACAATCTATCAGAATAACCGTTGCTTAAGTTTTTTATTATTATCCTTAAGTAAAATTAGAACCTGCAAACTCAATGAAATATTCGCTGTCATTAAAGTTGCCATAACTTTTATTATAGTGAATATTTCATTCAATTTTTAGGTTCTAATTTTATAGATTGATTTATAAAATCAGGTAAAGAGAAAATTTTATTTTTGTGAAGTGACGCCACTGTCGAGGTAGTTCACAGGTACACTCGCCTTAATCTGGACTAGACTTCGGTTAATTTGAACCAATCGAAAAAAAACATCGCATATTTCGTTCTCGTTCTGAAACTTATGCAGTGGCTGGAATACGATAACTTCAAGGCCCAACGCTCCGTCAAGCGGGCAGAAAGTGCGGACCGCCCGCGCGATTCGGCGCGTCTTGGCATTATTATCCGTCCGAATCTGAAAGCGCATCGTGCTTAAGTTTTTTTTTTTTTTTTTTATTAGTGATGGGTTTGCTCTTGACTCTAGTCTAGGTCATAGGACAGAGACATGCTGTAATACGGCGAGGTGTCGTCGTGTTTGGACGGGTTGTACTTACCAAGCCCGCAAGTGCTGCCCGATCGACACAGCGTTGGCGCTAAGCAGAAAACGCACACCTCAGTACATTTTCTGGAGTTATTTGAGCATGATTTCTGCGAACATTAAGTTCATTTCTAGACAAGAACAAGATAACGCTTTTGAAATTCATTTTGAAGTCTTTGGTTTGTGGCCCGTTATATCAAACTCAGATACAATATTAAATGTGAACCTACCAATAGATATAATTTAATTGTAAATATTATAGTTCTAGGTAAATGTACATTATATTCAATGGAGATAAAACCATAGCTATTGAAGTCTCAAGTTAAATATTTGTTATTTGATATTGAAAACATTTTACGAAAACTTATTACGAGCTAACACTGAGGAGAATAGTAAATATTTGGTTTCAATAACAAGTTTTATTAGTAACGAGAATAATTAAAACTGAAACGTGAGATAGTCTAGTGAATAGGTCGACATTCTATAAGGTCTACTTATGATGAGAGGTTATTAAACTTTACCTACTTGTGGGTGTTTTAAATTACTCAAAAGTGTAGACTTTCAACTTATTATGCAACTGTAAAAAAGATGTGCTTAAACCATTTTTAACAATGTAAGGTGAAATTTTACTAATGATAGTGACCGATAAAGAAAACTCAGATCGGGCTGGTGGTAAGGAACAACTTTTTCCAAGTAACATAGGTCGATATATGAAAAATAAGTCGTTACTATGGAAGCTCGAAATATTTTTGTCTTATTTCGACTTATGTTCCTTTAGCAAAGTTGCTCCTTATCCCCAGCCCGGATTCTGTTTTCAGTATCGGACACTATTACAATCTCACCCTATTTAACACAATACAATACAAATATGCGTTGTTGTTCAAGAAATAGTAACGTTATCGAAACAAAAACTTATCCGCTTCTTTATATTACATCTTCCAGGTGTGATTGTGCCTTTATTTGAATACTAGTGTATATAATATGATAAAATTTAAAACGCGACTGCTTTTTGACATAAAGCCTAGCCTAACCTATGACACTCGGGATAATCTAAGGATTATTCCGATACAATTCCGCGTTCGCACCTGTTCAGTGGTTAACGAGTTTCAGTTCTTCAAAGAATCGCACATACATACATACATGAAATCTAAAAACATTTCACTCCTTTTTGGTTGGGCAGTCGTGTAAAAAGTCGCAGGTTCAAATCCTGCCCGCAGTAGAAAATTTTGCAAGTATTCTAAAAAGTTTTTGTAAATGCTTTAAAATATTTTAATAAATATGAATTTTGTGGATTGTTTCAGGTAAGAACCTCGATCGACCGACATAATTGCGTTGGCAGCTAAGTGTTTGAACTTCCATGTGAACTCACAAACGTAAGCTAATGCAGTTCTACTACAAACATACGGGTATGATGGCCGATGTGGCGCAAAAGTTCCGGGTTCGATTCCCGTTGGGGCACTCACAAAGTTAATAATATAACTTTGTGAATGTTCACAGTCTGGTTAGGACATTGCAGGCTGACCCATATTTTTATAACTCTTTGAAATATTTGCTTTAATTAAAGTTATGGCAAAAATGGCCGTTTTTAGGCACTTTTTGCCATAACTTTAATTGCAGCGAATATTTCATAGAGATTGCAGGTTCTAATTTTGCTTAAAGATAATTAATACTAAAAACTCTCTGATAGAATGTTTGTATACACTACTACACTCGCCTTAAAATGGAAACAATGAGGTCCTAACCACAAAAAAAATTACAAGTTATGAACGCGTGTTTAGTAATAATAATCTATTTTTTTAGGCATTGTAATGCCCTCGACATTCACCTGTCATGCTATTGCCATTATGATTTTCTATACTTCAAACTGTTAGCGTAATACGAAACGGCCAAAACCATCCAACTGAAACACAACTGAGACGCTTTTCAAATAGCAGAATACGGCCCTTACATTTGATGTTCATGTTTAGCCATCTTTTCTAGCCAAGTAGGCCCAATATTATACAGGGTGTAATGTAAGGGACAGCCCTCCGAATACTGATAGGGTGCATTCAGACCATGAAACTGAATAACGTTTTATAAAAATTATGTTTCAGGAAACGTCGAAAATTATGGACTTCCCATAGTAAATGCAGTCAGCTGATCGTAATTTTGTATGGGAGATCGAATATTTCTTGTCGTTTCCTGATATGTGTTTCTAGGGGAAAGTTGTTTAGTTTTATGGTCTGCATGCACCCTATCAGTATTCGGAGGGCTGTCCCTTACACCCTGTATAGAAACATGAACATGCAAATGTTGACCTCAATGTAAATTACCACCAATCTTGTTATCGTGAGCGATTTGCATTATGCTCGCCACTTATTTCATACTTAAAATTAATTCTTTAATATAGTTCTGATGGGAATATGGCGCCTGAAAGTCTTAATCGATTATTCAGCGAAATGCCAGTTCTGAAAAACAGATTTTTTGTCTCTCAAAAAATAATCTATCGATAAAAAAAAACATATAAACACACTTAAATAGTGTAAGCAGAACGTAAACGATAAGCCACGTCTGACAAACATTTTGAGGGTTATTCATGAAAATCTGTGTCTTCATATTAACAAGTTGTCAGCTCATGTAAACCTTGAGTCTCTTAGTCCCCACTTTCAACTCCCGGGGGATAGAAAAGAGGTGGGTGCTATTCTAATCCGGCACCACGCGGCAAAATCCATATCCATGTACTCTCTGTTATTATGTCAGACGTGGCAAAAATGACGGTTTTCGACGTACGTTTACGTCATTAAGGTTATTAGCGTGCTGTGTGTATGCATGTTTGTACTTTATTCTTCCTTTGATGTGGGTCACCAATACGAACGACTATCGTTATCTGGAACTTGGCAATAAATTGCATAATTTGTTGTTTATTCCTGCAAGTTGTTTTGAGTAGTTAGTTACTTCTGAGAATTCCACTTTTGTAACCACTTTTACAGAAGGCACTTAGCAACATTGTAGCACCATGCCCTGAATAATAATATAGAGAACAATATGCAACATTGAATAAAACTCGGTGAGTAGTGACACTACGTTTTGAAGCCAAAACTACAAACTTATTAAATTCGTGACACGAAAAGACACCCACAGCGCAAAAATATTTACATACATACTTACACATATCACGCTTTTACGCGGAGTAGGCAGAGCGTTAACGTCCGTAAATAACGGTCGCTATCGCCACGT
This sequence comes from Tuta absoluta, assembly GCA_027580185.1. Taxonomy (NCBI): domain Eukaryota; kingdom Metazoa; phylum Arthropoda; class Insecta; order Lepidoptera; family Gelechiidae; genus Tuta; species Tuta absoluta. The sequence goes on along the minus strand of JAQAHW010000023.1, from coordinate 949,401 downwards.
CTGACAAATATTTGGGGGCTGTTTCAGAAAAATCGTGTATCACTATACAGATACCTAGAGACAGGTGTCTCAATAATTTTGTGATTCTTATCATTTTAATACACATGAAACCCTCAAGACCCTAGGTCGCCTTTAGTACACATGTGGGAAAGAAATGGGATGATGCTATTTTAATCCGGCATCACACGGCCAAATTATTTAATAGTACATATTATTGATACAGTGATAAACAGTGTGATTCTACGCGATGACTTATTCATTTTTCTTTGGTAATAGCACTGCGTCTGCAGTTACACTTTCTTAGCGCGGAATCTTATTTTGTTTTTTAATATATAAAGCTTCTTGTGTTCAGCCTAAATACGCTCCAAGGTTTTTCCTCGATCAATGAATGTCAAGGTTACGCTGATAAACTGAGTTGATACGGATTACGGCGGTTGTACAACATGAAAAGGTTGTAAGCGTGACGTCATCAACACTTTTACGGTTCTGACGTAAAAGACAAAGCTTAGGTATGATAGGTTTTGGTGACGTTGTAAACTTAAAACTGCTTCCGTCGTCAAGCAGTCTGAATTTAGTTTCGGGATGTCCTTTGTTCAGCACCTAGGTTCATTTATATTTTAGTGGATAGTACACCTGCCGTGTGATGCCGGCTTAGAATAGCATCACCCCATTTCTTTCCCGTGGGAGTCGTAAGAAGCGACTGAGGGACTCGAGGGAGTGTATTGCAATTTTAGGCGATGGGCTGACAACCTGTCACTATGGCGATACACAATATTCCGAATAACCCTCAATTATTTGTCAGACGTGGGGTAAATGTCCGTTTTTTGCGGCTGTTAGCGCTTTGCCTACACCGCCGCAAGGAATTATATGCGTGATATGTGTGTGTGTGTGTGTGAGTGTGTGTGAGTGTGTAAATTTAAAACTGCCTCCGTCGTCAAGCAGTCTGAATTTAGTTTCGGTATGTCCTTTGTTCAGCACCAAGGTGCATTCATATTGTAGTGGATAGTACCCCTGCCAGCTACGCAGTGGGTCGAAGGTTCGATCCCCACTCAGCACAAGTATTTGTTAGGTACTTTTCAAATGTGTGCATTGAGTCTGCGTGCTTTCTATATATTATATTTATTTATTTACAACAAAAAAATATTTATGGTTCATATCAGACCATATTGTATCTTCCGCCGGCAGGCGAGAACAAGAATGAGAAGAATACCAAATTTTGTATTCAAAGTTGCATGCCACGCGTTATTGGCATCAGGATACACTTTTCAAATTCGCGGGCAATGGATGAGCCGCGGTAGGCCAGATGGAAGAGGCGTCGCCACGAAAGTCGCAGCTTCAAATCCTGCTCGCGGCAGAAAAAAATTGCAAGTTTTCTAAAAAGAAAATACTAAAAGTCAGAAGGTAAACTCGTCATAAAACGTAGTTACTGTAAAAAGGAATCTTATTTATATTTCTTCTAAAATGTCATTTCATCACGAAACACAATATCCGTTGCATTCCCCAGATTCTAAATGTCAGTTAGATTTTCGTCAGTAATTAATATCGCTATTGCTAATGCTTCGTCTGTCTGACAATTCTGAAATCCTCGCGTCAGTTCTAGTTTTACATTGGTTGCCAGATTCACTCACACTCATACATAAAATACATACATAAATCACGATTATATCTCTTACGGGGTAGGCAGAGCGTTAACGGCGGTAAAACGTATATTAACACCACGTCTGACAAAAATTTGAGGGTCAATTGGGTTACTGTGTATCACTTTAGTAACAGGTTGTCAGCCCATCGCCTAAAATTGCAATACATATACATTCATCTAACCCTCGAGTCCCTTAGTCGTCTCTTACGATACCTATGGGTAAGAAATGAGATGATGCTATTCTTACCAAATATAGCATTGCATAAGCCTAAATTCCCAAATTAATACATACATATATCACGCCTATAATCCCCTGCGGGGTAGGCAAAGCGTAAACTGCTGTAAAAGTCGGAACGTTACGTCTCGACAAATATTTGAGGCACTTATAGAAAATTGTGTATCACGATAGTGACAGATTGTAAGCCCATAGCCTAAAATTGCAATGCATATGTAACCATCGAGTACCTTAGTCGCCTCTTACGACACCCACGGGAATGAAATGGGCTAATGTTACAGCCGACATCACACGGCATCATTCTTTTACATTTTTACACTAAACTTCTTCTTCAAATTTAAGAGTCAAACTCTTGTCGGTGGAGTAACTTCCAATCTTCTCTCCTCTCCGCCAGTGACTTGACCTCTTGATACGACACGACACTAAACTTCCCAAATAAAAATGGAATTTTTTGCCGCTTCTTAGAAGTTCCAATGGTTGTTTTCGTTTGCATACTTTGAAAAAAATACTTTACCAAATTAGAGCTTGCTGCGTGCTAGAACATACCATCCTTTGAAACGCTTAATTTTTTTAGTTTGAAAATCCTTTTTTCATCTTTATTCGATTCTGGCAACACCGATATCCACTGTTCCCAGTTGTCGACGAAAATAAAGTGTTTCTGGAAAGTCTGAAAATCTAGGTTTACGCTTCGGCCTTGGAAAATTGGGTTAGTTTCGGTTACCAACTATTTTTGTTGCGCACTTTGTTGTTGCTACGGTCTAGTTGCATCCGTTTTACATATTGTTGACAGGAGGATTAAAAGTACATACATACATATATCACGTCAATACCCCTTGCGGGGTTAGTAGAGCGTACTTGGACGTAAAAAAACAGACATAAACGCCACGTCTGACAAACATTTGGAGGTCATTAAGAAAATTGTGTATCACAATAAAACAATTTTAAACGGGTTTAAGTTGTGTTTATTTTGGATTTTACAATTCCTACGTTTCGAGCTCTTTACACAGCAGAAGAACCAGATCCAACATACTGTAAGACCTACTACACAAGATACGGTTTCAGCATTTTGTGTGGAACCAGGACGTTACGCTAGGCAATTAAGAAATAGATGGCGGTAGAACAAAAATAATTTCAATTCTAAATAATGACGTCTAACACCTTAGTCATCCGTGACCACGGGCTCTGTAAAGAGCTCGAAACGTAGGAATTGTAAAATCCAAAATAAACACAACTTAAATCCGTTTAAAATTGTTTTATTGTGATGAGTAATAGTTGTGCAAACTCAAGAAAATATTAAAATTGTGTATTACAATAGCAACAAGTTGTCAGCCCATTGCAATACACAATACACATGTAGCCCTCCAGTCTCTTAGTCGCCTCTTACGACACCCACAGGAAAGAAATGGGTGATGCTATTCGAGCCGGCATCACACGGCGTTTTTTTTACCACGAAGATATTATTTCTATGTCGTAAGCAACTAGTAAGCAGAAGAATTATTAAAATTATTTCTTCAATAGAATTAAATAAATAAAATTACTGTTTCTCTTTTAATTAAATATCCGTTTTACGGCTATGAACGTTTTGCCTACGCCTGAAGGCATATAGGCGTGATATTTGTATGTATAATAAAACCAGAATACACTGATGCAATCTGTATACTAATTTCTAATATTATAAATCTGAGAGTTTGTGTGTGTGTGTGTATGTATGTATGTTTGTTACCTCTTCGCACTAAAACGGCTTGACCGATTTGAATGAAATTTGGAAAAAAGGTAGAGTATTACCCGGAATAACACATAGGCCACTTTTTACCGCGGGAAAACAACTATTACCACGAGAAAAGGTGTGGCAGCGGGTGAAACCACCGGGCAGAAATCTAGTATTCTTATAAAACGAAACTTGGCGTATGCCAGGCTTATGGCATTAGATATAGAATCAAATCTATCTTATTTGAAATCAGTCGCTTCACTGCATCTGACATTACGTACGACAGACGATACAGTTTTTTTTATTATTTATTTTTGTAAGATAATCAATCTGTACTTGAATGTATGCCAGCATACTTTCCAATGACATAATAATATGCAGGATGTAAAAATATTAGTTTGAAATATTTTAACGGGTCAGTCCATGAAACTGAATAACTTTCCCCAAGGAACATAGGACGAAATATATAAAAAAAAAATTACCTCCCATACTAAATGTTACAGGCCCGGTCGGAGCTATGTTACTTGGGAAAGTTGTTCAGTTTCATGGTCTGGTTCACTCCTCAAAATATTAACAGTTTATACTTAAACATCTTGTACTTATTATTTTTCTTGTAGTGTGGGACAACGAGTCGACTTACCACCCGATGAACCTTGGCATACAATTGGCTGTTACTTACAGTCAGGTTCAGTTTTGTGAAAATAATAACCGTTGCTGTAGATCAGGTAAAAATGCTACAGAACAGGTAATCTATTTTCGTTACAAATTCAACGTTATTTCATTCTGTTTTCGACTCTGCAAAGGTCAACCCCATTTCAGCAAAATGTCAGAGAAATTCTAATGCTAGGTTGTTATTGTTTCGACTCGTACAGATCCAATCTGTTTTAAACATTTGAATTTGGAACGAAATGGTTTTCGGCCAGTCACTCACCACTGCCAACAACAAAGTCATCTATGTAAATTGTGTTTCTCATCAATCACTCAACCTACCCTCAACTTTTGTGTTGTACAATGCTCCGTGCATTCTAAAATTGAAACTAAACTAGCAATGAATGTTTTCGAATGCTCGTAAGGGTGAAGAGACACATCAGATTCTGAATCTGTTTTGTGAAATTGAAATGTTTTACGAGACCAGTGACTGTTGTAAACCAGCAGTTGCAGGATTAGATTCACATATCAAGCCGGGTCCTATTTTGTTAGTCACCCGCGATATCTAGTGGAAACTTTATTGGATGCCCTGAACTTACATATACCTAGTACAAAGAATGCCGTGTGGTGCCGACTTATCAATCAATCAATCTTTATTCATAAACAGTAATTTAACTGTGTGCGAAAGTTACACTTAAAACTAAAAGAAATAATATTTAACAACATGTCAAAATAACTTAAATTATCTAATAAAATGTGAAAATTACATTCAAGACTAAAATAAATATTTAACAACATGTCACAATATCTTAAATTATCAAATAAAATAATAACAGTCATTTAAAATTCATCAATTGAATAACAATTCTTTTCTAAAAGTAGAGTTTTCAGCTTCTTCTTAAATATATTAACATCATTTATGATTTTAAGGTCGATTGGCAGTTTGTTGAAAAATACCACGGCTTGATACCTTGAGCTGTGCCTGACTATGTTGAGACGAGCTTTGATTTTGTGACTTATATCCTTTCTTCTGGTACTTAGCCGAGCGCGCATTTCGCCATCTGATTCAAACTCGTGATGAAATCAACCAATAGCACCAAAATAAAGAGGCTGGGAACAGTTAAGAAACCAAACATCCTAAAATAGTCCTTGCACGATTCCCACGGCGGTATACGAGCCAAAATTCTAACAGCCCTCTTTTGAATTTTGAAACCTTTATCCCAATTATATGTATAGCTGCATCCCCAATGTTTTATACTATAACGAAGTTATAATAGCATCACCCCATTTCTCTGCTGTGGGAGTCCTAAGAGGCGACTACGGTTACATGTGTATTGTAATTGTAGGCGATGGGCTGACTGTCTGTCGCTCTGGCGAAACTCAATTTTCTAAATGACCCTCGAATATTTGTCAGACGTGTCGTAAATGTCCGTCTTTACGGATTTTTCTGCCTACCCCGCAAGGGATATAGGCGTGATATGTGTATGTAAACATTGCAATTGTGAATTATGAAGCTAGGTAAACGAATAGGTAAGGTGTTTAAGGTTTTCACTTATCAAATTTTATTCCTCTATAGAAGAAGAATAGTAATATTTTATTATGTTTTCGTGTGTTCAGTCAGTTTGAAATAAAAAGTAAAATTGTGTGCATTGTGTGTGTAAAACACAAAGTACTTTCCAGTCGCATATATTTTCTTTCAACCAAGTGATGTCAGCAACGATTTCTTAGTTTCTTACATTGTTGAAGCTTTTGTTACTTTTATTGTGACTTGTAATTTATAAAACATCGAGGTTAGAAAAACGAGGATATTTTTTTGTACACTAAAATAAACAATGCAGTGTGATGCCGGTTTAGAATAGCGTCACCTCCATTAATTTCCCGTGGTTGTCATAGGCGACTAAGGGACTCGAGGAGTACACGAATATTTAAATTTTAGATGATCTGCTGACAAGCTGTCACTATGGCGATACACACTTTTCTAAATGACCTTCAATTGTTTGTCAGACGTTTGAGTAGTTACACATACATATATCACGCCTACATCCCTTGCGTGGTAGGCAGAGCGGACAAACGTTTGAAGGCAAACAGAAAATTGTGTATTGCCATAGTGACGGATTATCAGCCCATCGCATAAAACTGCAATACACTTCGGTCCCTTGAACGTGATAGGCCTGGTTTATTAACTTAAATGTATGAAAAGATGCAAGTTATTATATAAGAATAAATGAACTTTTTTCCTGTTCACCTACCTACCATTTTGTCAATTAGTGCGCGTCGGTGAAACCGTTCCCACACAAACAAATACGTTAAAAAAAACGGCCAAGTGCGCGTCGGACTCGCCCACCAAGGGTTCCGTAACATGCACGTCAAGCCCTGTCATATGATACCCTGCTTGAACTACTAGCATCAATTTTCAAATATTGTCCTGTTTCTGCCCCTAAAAGATCAAAATATTATATTACTTTTTTAAGTATTTTTTTTATTTTCCAAATTTTTTTATTCAAACTTGCCAAATTTCATAGTTCTTGGTCCACGGGAAGTACGCAATAAATTTTTATTCCCTTGAAAGTGTAAAAAAACTCAGCATAAAGGGCGTACTTTTTTCAACGCTAAGTTAGGAGCTTAATTTTTTTTACAACAATAAGCAGCTGTTAACCTGAGTATCCAGTTTTAATTTCAAGTCGATATCTTTACGCGTTCCCGAGATAAAGGGTCGTGAACTCGTGACTGACGGGCAGATGGACGGACAACAGTGATCCAATAAGAATTCCATTTGTTTCCTTTTGTGATACGGAACCCTAAAAATCAGCATTGCAGCGTCTGACATGGCGTCCAGCTTTTAGGGCACCGAATTCAATTTACTCGTAAAAAAACGGAAAAAAACACGGATAGTGCCAAATTTCCGCACATGAGAGAGTAGTGTCGCTACCTGTGCCAAAACTGTGTGCCGAGCCAACTAGGTCACTGTGACGTGACAGCTTGTCATGGGGGGATGGTGTAAATTGAGTTACTGAAACTGTTACGAGACGCGCGACAAGGTAATTCTATATAGGTGGAAATTTTAATAGTGACCGATAGAGAAATATCAAGACGGGTGATAAGAAACAACTTTCCCCAAGGAACATTTGTTGAAATATGACAACAATATTTCAGCTACCTCCCATACAAAAATGGCAACCAGCTGATTTGAGTTACTTTGTTTATTTTTTAATATTCCATGAGGAACACTTACATATTTATATCACGCCTATAATCCCTTACGGGGTAGGCAGTGCGTAAACGGCCGCAATAACGGACATTCACGCCACGTCTGACAAACATATGACGGTCATTTGGAATATTGTGTATCACCATAGTGACAGGTTGTCAGCCCATCGCTTAAACTTGCAATACACACCCTCGATTCCCTAATTCGCTTCTTACGGCACCCACGGGAAAGAAATGGGGTGATGCTATTCTAAGCCGGCATCACACGGCGAAAGTGGAAGGTGGTTTCTTATCGCCATCCCGTCTTCAGATTTCGCTATCGGTCACTAGGAAAATTTCACCCATACATAAAGGTCAAGAGGGGAATACTTCGCATATAGGTATCTTTGTATATTTATTTTAATGCTATACCTATTGTTTTCAGCCTTAATGTCTAATTGCTAGGCTAAGGGGTTCCCCTTTTATTTCCACTGTTTTTAGTCTTTTGCGTCTACCACCTAGTTCTTTAGCAAAAGCATCGAAATCACAAAATAATTCTATCAAAAAATAATACTCATTTTTCTTTGTAACATCGCTATCTTATAAACTGCTTACGAAATTATACGAAGTAGAAGGTCGTTCCTAAATTGGATAAGATATAATCCGTTTTATTTTCCAAACTTGACTGACTTTACAATGTTCCTTGTTTCAGCTTTTTTTTACTGTTTTAAGATTAAAAGTGGGTGTAAAGTCCAATACTTAATGAGAGTCTTCTTTTTCTGCTTTTTGTGTGGGATACCTGGTCGACCCGATATACCCTGGTATCAGAGTTTTTCAACCGCCTACTACTACTTGTAGGCCTCTGACATGGCTGTGTAACAATCGCTGTCTACGTTACTATAGGCAGCAACCGGGACCGACGGCTTAACGTGCCCAATGGAGTACTGTTTCCATTGACTCGACGAAGAAGAAGAAGAGTAATTATTAGTAAAAAAAAAACAACTATAAGCAAAATCAGTAGGTCTAGTAGTAACGACTTCAGATAGAATGTGCCGTGTGATGTCAGCTTAGAATAGCATCACCCCATTTCTTTCCTGTGGGTATCATAAGAGGGTTACACGTGTTTTGCAATTTCAGGCGGTGAGCTGACTACCTGTCACTTTGGCAATACACTATTATCTGTATGTCTTCAAATGTTTGTCAGACGTGGCGTAAATATCCGTTTTTTAATAATAAATAAATATATCTGCCAACTCCGCTAGGGATTAAGCGTGATATATGTATGTAAGTACTTCTTATAGGCACTTATAAGATATAAAGAGTGCTCTCGATTTATCCAAGATCTGATCATCAGACCTTAACATGTTGCCTATGAAACTCGGAGGTACCTACCTGCACCTATTCTAAAAAATCGGTTTAGCAATGGCGAAGTAATCGCGTTAAGACACATACAAAAAAACATAGAGGTCAATTGAATACCAATTTTGAAAACACTTCTCGTGTAAGGTATACAATTTTAGAAAATGGGCAAAATCTTTTTGAGCCGCTGTAGCCCAGGTGAAAGAGGCTTCGCCACTAGTGATGGCGAAAGTCGTAGGTTCAAATCCTTCATAAAGATGAAGATACTCACTACCTGCGTCTGGTGTTTCCAAACGCATACAACCCTCTTCAAAGTAAAAGTGAACAGGCTTCTTCTGGGTGAGCTCGCTCCATCTTAGACTCTGTCTTTGTCCTATGACCTGGACTAGATTCAAGAGCAAACCCATCAATAATAATAATAAAAAAAAATATTTTATTCGTAAGCATACACGGTACACGCGCGCTACAAAATAAATTTTTATGTTTTCTAAAAAAAATAGAGTTCAAATTGAGAATCTTCTCTCTTTTGGAGTCGGTTAGAAAGGCTTTCATCTGAAAAAAATTCGTTATCTTGAGCAAATAAATAATGTCTGTCTCGTAACTACAAAAGGTTTACCAAAAATTATTTGATGGACAGAAAATGGACATGCCTTTGCGATTATATTTTTATTTTGCTAAGAAATGTTTAGGAAATTCTGACTGGACCTTTCTTTATCGTCACATCAAGAGCTCGCAATATTTTACCGTGAGGTGAGAACATGACGATGACACGCGTTGTCTTCTAGGTAAAAATGAACTAAATGCACAAAGTAAGTATTGGCGGCGGCGTTAAAGGAATGATTTTTTATTCCATTTACCCATTCTTACTACGTACTTACTTCCCGTGGACTATGAAATTTTGCAAGTATCTTCGTTTGGAACGTTTTATGACCGAAAATGATCAAAATGTTAAAATGTAGTGTAGTAGTTGGGGCGCGATTGGGCTGGTTGTTTAAACAACCACACAAACTTCTTCGGGTGAGCTCCAGCTCCCTACCAAATAGTCAAGTGTAGATTTCAAAGCCCCGGGGCTAAAATTTTAGGGTCCAGCCCTAAAAAGAGAAAAAAAGTGCAATACACATGATACTCTCCAGGCCCTTAGTTGCCTCTTATGTTTGCGGGAAAGAAATGTGATGATGCTATTCTAAGCCAGCATCACACGGCATCAAACTTGTTTTTTGCTTTAATTAAACACTAGATTTCAACTCCGCTACGTAAGAGGCGACTAAGGGACTCGAGGGTTTCATCCACACTAATATTATAAATGCGAAAGTAACTCTGTCTGTTTGTCTGCTACGCTTTCACGGCCAAACCGCTGAACCGATCTTCATGAAACTTGGCACAGAGATTGCTAGCATACCGAGAACGAACATAGGCTACTTTTTATCACCATTCGAAGGTCTGGAGTATAGATGTAGACCACCAGGTGTACCACCAGGAGCCCAGCTAAACTATTAGAGATACAGGCATAATGCATAAAGTTGTTCAGTATGATGGGCCGCTACGACGAAGTCGCGGGTAAAAGCTAGTTTGTATTATAATTTAGGGCGACAGGCTGACAACCTGTTACTATAGTAATAAACGATTTTTCTGAAACGGCCGTCGAATATTTATCAGACGTATTTTGACGGCCGTTAACGCACTGCCTACCCCGCAAGGGATAACTGCGTGATATGTGTACGTATGTAAAGAACACGTTTTACAGAAGAATACGCGTGATGTCGTGCGACGAATTTTGAATTAATTTAAACAAACAAACAACTCGTGCCGAAGTACCTTCAGTGATAACAAGCCTCTACGCAGCAGGTTCTTTAGAATTACGTGCACAATGTAAATCTTCATGTAACTTGATATTTACCAACAGAAGTTACTTTGATTTTCCCATAAGATCACGTCTTCTGAACAAACTTTTTAGGGTTAGGATTCTATTGTACTATAGTATTGCCGTGTGATGCAGGCTTAGAATAGCATCACCCCTTTTCTTTCCCGTGGGAGTCGTAAGAGGGAGCCCTTTGCTGGAGTGTGTGTATTGCTATATTAGGCGAATGGCTGACAATCTGTGACTATGGCGATACACAATTTTCCGAATGGCCTTCAAATATTTGTCAGACGTGGCGTAAATGTCCATTTTTGAGGCCTTATCTGTACTATGGTTTATTTTTCATAAAATGTTTGCTCTTTTCTTTTCGACCGAGTCGTCAGAGTTTTTTCAACCGCCTACTACCACTAGTAGGCCTCTGACATGGTTGTGTTACGACTGCCGTCTAAGTAATCATAGACAGCACCCAGGACCGTCGGCTTAACGTGCCCTCCGAAGCACGGAACCATTTCTTTTCGAATAATCAGTTGGTTCACCTTACAATGTCCTAACCAGACCGGGAACAAATTCACAAAGTGATAAATATCAAGTTTTGTGAGTGTCCCACTGAGAATCGAACCCGGAACCTTTGCGTCGGAGGCAGTCGCACTACCACTGCGCCACATCGGCTGTCAGTTTGCATCAGCCGGGGACTGAACGTGGGACGGTTCTCCACAGGTCCTAGGTTCGATCCCGTAACGCTACGCTAACTTTTTTTCGACCACCATTTTTCATTTATCCTTTTCCAGCTTTAATTAAAATCTGTATGAAGGCTTAAGAGGCCGTACATATTTTTGAGTAATTTTGTCTTGTTTCTTTAATTCTGTAGGACCTAGTTTAAAAAAAACAGAATAACTAACAATGTGTTATGATATGTTTTATTGAAGATTAATTCAATATCTAAAAATTGGCCCAGACAAATTATTGATTTTGATTGTTCAGTTTGTTTTATAGTTAATAACTTGAGACGTGTTTTAAATTGTTTCCTTGCGGACGTTCGTATCATTAATTGTTTACATGAATTTTAAAATATGGAGTGGTTTATAAAGTATACAGCAATAAAGACAATGAAAAGTGCTAAAAATTGGCCGAGGAGTTTTTAGTAATTTTATTCAAAAATTCAAAGAAAAACTACGGTAAAATGGCCCTACTTTGAAGAAATTTTAAACGTATACAGCGTCGGATTTCTCGTACAATACAACACGATTTAAAAAAAATCAATTTGCACATTGAAAAATAGATTCATGCTAACACATTTGCTATAAAAAAAATTGCAAATATGTATTTTATGAAATTCATCGAATATTTTAAAGTTCTTCGGAATTATCAATTATATACGGGAGCGCAAATGCTGTTTCGGCAGACCGCGCGCCGCGCTCTTGGGAGAAGGACGTGTAGCTTGCTGCGTCACACTCACGCACACATACAAAATTACGAATGTGTGTCGTTCGCGCGCGTAGAGGACAGTAGATCACGCGTCACAGGCGGAATTATAGTGCGACCATTTAGAAGCTCATAACATAACAATATAAAAATAAAATAAAAGCGCTAAAAAGATGACTAATAAATATGATAAAGAAGAATGTAAAATAGTCTTGAATTAAAACCACAATTGGTATTACCAAGTACAGGGTCAGTTACACATAACCAAAAAAAATACTGCCTGTTTGGCGTCTGGACTGGCTCTAATTATGAAATTAAAACTGCATTCATTGAAAGGGATGATGATTTCTTTACACTTGCTTACTTCCAGAAATCGTCGACTCGCGAAAAAATCGATCAATGGTGCTAAGAGACACCAGTTTTTAAAATAAATATATAATAGTGAATAAATAAGATTTTTTATCTATGCCAAAAAACAAATTTGAAAACTATTATAGTTTTACAATGGATAACCTTGGTGCGTTTTACTTTTATGTCTAATAAATGTACAAAAAAATTACGAGAAAAACTTTGTTTTTACTTTTTCATATCTTAAAAAATGGCCGAGATATTAAAGTTCAAAATGTGTAGTTTCGGGCGAAGGTTTTTAAAAACGCGGGCGGGCGCAGACTAGCCGATGACGTCACGGCTCGAGTCATTCGGCAGTCGCGCTTACGCTCGCACGCCGTCGCGCAGTGAAATTACATATTATAAAATAAAATGCCAGGGAAATACTGTATTGTGCCGCAATGTTTAAACTCCACGGTTAAAACACCAAATAAACTCTTCTTTTATGTGAAAAGAGTTGATTCAATAGGCCCTAAAACTGTAGCGCACTACTGCTGTGAAGACTAACAAGCAGAACTTCGACGGCCGCCGGTGGCAGAAACTAATGTTAAAGTATACCTACCTACATATGGACGTACTCACGTACTTAGATTACTTGTGCATCCTGATTGCTGAAGTACCTACCTATGTAGGTACCACCTTGTCGTACCTACTCTACTTGCAATGGTACAGGCGAGTGTGTGTAGGTGAATAAAAGGGGTACCTTTAGGTAGATGCGTGGAGTAGACATGCGCCTCCTTGACCCACACTGTAGGTATAACAGTTGGCTAGAGTAGGCGTGTGCGCCTCCTTGTCAAGGAGGCCGCCGCCGTGGTACCTACTTCAGGATGGACGCACATGCACCCGCCAGTTCCACGGCGAGTAGGTAGAAACGCATGGAAACCCATAGGTAGGTTTTAACGAGCGCAAACTGTAGGTACCTAGGTTCCTTATCTAGTATTTTTTATCATACACATTTTGATTGAGTTGAGGGAGTAGGTACAACTAGGAACCTTACGGGTAGGTACTTCAGGCAGGATGGTAATGAACACGCGAGTGAAAGTATTTTTATCACCGCCCATAGTAGGTATGTAGGTACTAAAAAAAAAACACTATGATTCAGTTGAGGTAATGCTTACATATTACATACCTTTTCATTGTTAGTCCACGAATTTCGGCAGCGGTAAAATCTTTATTCATCATGAAATATTGGGCCACCATCAAACTATCAATTTTGGCAGATTGTCCGACTGACCTTTCACAAATCCTGCTTCCATTTTACTCATTACACTTATATAACATACACATAAATACCATATAAAGTATTTCTTTGAAAGAACGAAGAAAATCGAAACAAAATCACCGAAACGTGCAGCGCGCTGTGTTGCGGTCGCGAGTTGTCCCAAGCCGAGCCGTGACGTCACAGTCTTAGCGCGCGTAATCTCGGAAATTCAAAATTGGGGTAAAACTTCTCTTCGTCATAACTTGCGAAATACTGCATGTATTGAAGTGAAATAAAAACTAGTGTAATGTACATGATCTACGCTCCAATTTAAAGTGTATATGGAAGTCATATTTTGACCCCTCAGGCTTATCCATTCAAATTGAAAACAATAAAAACATGACTGATAAACATACATAAAGGTAAGTACAGATTAATCACACCCAAACACCCCTGAATAGTAGTCGGTAATTAATCAGTCCACAAATTCCAAAAACTCTTAGTAGGTACGCAATAATTTAAAACTTTTTCATACAATTGCCACAAACAACTATAAATAGGATCAAATCTGATTGATCGAACTATACGCTGCCGTCCGCCGCTGGGTCTGCATATCGCCGCCGCTCGGCTGCACGATGACGCGTTCTAATACTAATTACCTACTTTCGCCCGGCGCAATTTCATGTACGGCCTCTTAACTCTTGCGCAGGTTATTACCAAACAAAACATAAAGACGTTGCTTTCCATCGATCGCGGAAAACAATTCATTCACCGCTGGTATCCGCTTCGCGCCGCTCCGCCTCAATGAAGATGCACCCTTAGCGTGCTTATTTGTGGAAAAAAAAACATGTACAGTCGGTTGTAGCACATAAGGTACCAGGGGTGCTCCAAAAAAACTGAATAATTTTGTCCCCAGCAGTATTTTATCCTTGACATGAATAGGTATTAGTAGAAAATGACTTATTATAAAAGAATAGGTTAAAAAAAGTATTATGAATTAACTAGGTATAAAAATCATTCAGTTCTTTTGGAGTACCCCTGGTACCTTATGTGCTACAACCGACTGTACTTGTGTATTTGTTTTCACAGATGTGGCAGTACTTAATTGTAAGCCCACTTGGCTTAGTTCAAGTAGCAGCAATCTTCACGACTCCTACTTTTCTCTTTGCGAATGTTATTTTGCGCTCAATTTGCAATGCTAATTTCTGTTTTGTATTCACACTGTGTTATGATGGTTAATTTTGTTTGTGGTTGTAGCAAAAATATCGTTTGATGTTGTAGTAGGTACTGTTTTTTATCTACGGCCTGCCCAGCGCTTTTCCCGCATGTAATATACTTACTTATAAACCTTATCCTTGAATCACTCCAACTTCTTTTTCTTTTCGTGTGGGACACCCAGTCGTGCAACGACCTGAGAAACCCTGGTGTCAGAGAGTTTCACGTTGTGTCGTTGGACGACTCGGTGTCCCACACAAAAAAAAGGGAGAAAGAGATTTTCAACCGCCTACTACTAGTACCTAGCCTCTGACATGGCTGTGTTACGGCCGCCGTCTAAGTAATCATAGACAGCAACCGGGACCGACGGATTAACGTGCACTCCGAAGCACGGAACCATCTTTCTTTCCGGACAATCAGGTGGTCCAGCCTGCAATGTCCTTACCATACTGGGAACAATTTTACAAGGTGATAAATAATAAACTTTGTGAGTGCCCCACCGGGGATGGAACCCAAAACCTTTGCGTCGCAGACAGTCGCACTACCACTGCGCCACATCGGCCGTTAACTATCGTCCTACTAATAAAAACAATCGCATAAAATCCGTTGTGTAATTTTAAAGACCAAAGTATATAAGTAAGAGTATGCGACTAAGGAACTCGAGGGTGTGTATTGCAATTTTAGGCGATGGGCTGACAACCTGTCACTATGGCGATACTCAATTTTCCGAATGGTCCTCAAACATTTGTCAGACGTGGTGTAAATGTCGGTTTTTTGCAACCGTTTACGCTATGCCTACCCCGCAAGGGATTATTGGCGTGATATGTGTATGTATGTGTAAGCATATAACGGGACTCCACCGACTCGGACCACCGACACGGAAAGCGCCTCAAAATAATTTGTCTCTACTTGCATTATTGTCGAAAAACTAAGATTTCTCTCAAAGCATCTGGCTGGCATGATTCTACCTGGAGATACTTGCAAAGTGTTACACAGTACTCGTACAAAGAACCTGACTACGACCAACCACAAGATAAATCCATGTTCTCTCTGTACAATACGTGTTAAGTTCTCGGCACACCACACACACGCAGATGTAACTGCGGAATTAAACCGCCGGTGCCACTGTCGACAGGATTTGCATATGAAACGACCTACTACTGTGACCTGCAGACCAGAATATATTCTCGGACTGCACCCAATTAGGGCAACTAAAATCGGAAAGTTCTCAATACCGGTTTTGAGTTTCTACATAAGAGCTTATTCCAGAACTTCGGTTTTGGTACGTTATAGTAAACATGGTAAAAATGCATTTCGGATCAATATTTTTCCGGTTTCAGAAAGATTTCGAGGGAGTCGTGAATAGTTCTTAGGTATTTGCTTGATAAAATGCTTGCAAACAGTGGCGGGTGGTAGCAAAGTACATTATTCTCAATTGTTATGCCTCGGAAATGAATGGAAAACGTAAAATACCTCCTTTATCCAAAACCGGCTTAACGATTTTAAAGTTCTGAAAGCTGGAATTGAAATATCGGAAAAATCGTTCCAATATTCCGGATTTCAAAATTCCGGAATTCCGGTTTTCATCTCCTAGACCCATTGCTGTGCAGTTATTTACTGCCTGCGTTTTACAGACTTCTTTGTACTCTTTGTCAAAAAATGTAGAGATTGCTGGTTAGAGGCAAAATGCCGAAATAGCCAGCTTTTTCAATGGTGTCGATAAAAATTACGTGTCTTGTATTGCCGTGTGATGCCGGCTTAGAATAGCATCACCCCATTTCTTACCCATGGGTGTCGTAAGAGGGGACTAAGGGACTCGAGGGTTAGATGTGTATTACAATTTTAGGCGATGGGCTGACAACCTGTCACTATAGTGATACACAGTTAATTGATTGGCCTTAAACTTTTGTCAGATGTGGTGTTAATATCCGTTTTACGGCTGTTAACGCTCTGCCTACCCCGTAAGGGATATAGGCATGATTAATGTATGTATGTTGTATTGTGGAAATATTTACAGTAGCACACCGCCGCCTATCAAGCACCCAAAACTCATACAATCACTATTATCTATCTATTATATCCGTCGGTCATGATACGGCTC
This sequence comes from Tuta absoluta, assembly GCA_027580185.1. Lineage (NCBI taxonomy): Eukaryota > Metazoa > Arthropoda > Insecta > Lepidoptera > Gelechiidae > Tuta > Tuta absoluta. The sequence goes on along the minus strand of JAQAHW010000023.1, from coordinate 932,442 downwards.
TTAGGTTGCCAACGTGGGTGATAAAGTTAGGTTTTCCCTGGTTTAAGGGCTTTTCACTTTCGCAGTAGGTAGGTTGGTAGTCCATGCAACAGGGCTGCAATCTACACTGATATTATAAAGAAGAAAGATTTGATTGTTTGTTTGTATTGAATAGGCTCCGAAAGTACTACACCGATTAAAAAAAAATGTATTTTACCATGAGAAACCCACGTCATCCCTGATGAAATGTGCTATCTCGCGGGATAACGGTAAGGTGCTATATCGGATAGTTCAACAAAAATCGAGTATCTAAGTACCCCGTTTTAGTGTTGTCTTGTCAGTCATTAAGTGTGACCGCGAAAGTTTTTATCAGTTAATGTACTCCATTAAGGTCCGGCACCATAAAGGTCTATGCTTGTCACTTTCGCTCAATTGCTTGTCACTTTCGCTCAATATAAACTTCATAAATTACGAATTACAACGGGCTGCTAACCTGTCACTATGGTGATACACAATTTTCTGAATGACCCTGAAATGTTTGTCAGACATGGCGTAAATGTCCGTTTTTACACTCCGCGACTGTCAGTTACATACAACGTTTGTCACTATCACTATCACTACATAGTATAAAATAAAGTCGCTTCCCGTTTGGTGTCTCCTTATATCTTTAGAATTACCCAACGGATTTTGATGCGGTTTTTTTTATTAGATAGAGTAACTAGAGAGGAAGGTTTATAGGTATAATTTATTCCGAGAAATTGTCACATTCCCATGGGAAAACGGGTAGCCCAACTGGTAGTAAACTTTTGACCCCCCTTTGACACCTTTAAAGATTAAAATTTCAAAAATGCTGAAACACGTATTTAATTATTTTAAGTTATAAGTCTAATCAGAAATTTTGAAACAGATCACATTCATTTAAAAAAACGAACTTTCATACTAACTTTTAACCCCATTTTGTCCCTATTAAGGGTTAAAATTTCAAATATGCTGAAACACGTGTTTAATTATTTTTGGTCATAAATCTAATCATTAAATTTTAAAACGGATCACACTTAAGACAACGAACTTTCATACAAACTTTTAACCCCCTTTTCTTCCCTTGGGGGATTAAAAAAAACGGAATTGTATCTATAATAGTTGCTTTATTACATAAAAAACTTCATCTCCAAGTTTTATCTCTCTAGCTTCAGTAGTTTAGCATTTTTTACTATAACGAAAACTAAGAAAGATAATATTTTATTTCCATAATACAAACATAGTAGATGTCGCTGTTAGTTTTTCAAACGCACTATCGTTATGTTTTTTCAAAAACTATTAGGTTGCATTTAATTTTGTTCCTTGCTGATACTCGATAAAGTATTGTCGAACTTACTTTAGACTATCGTTCATAGAAATCGAAATTATAGGTGTCGTTTTAGGTATTTGTTTGGTCGTTTGGGTCTTAGGTCAAAATTGTTTAAGGAGAAAAGATATAAGGAGACACCAAAAGGGAAGTGACTTTATTAGAGTGATTCAAGAGAAAGATTTTTATGTATTATAATTTATGTCGGGAGAAGGTCTGTTTCCAGCGGGAAATCAGTTAGCAGCGGGTGAAACCGCTAGGCGGGCCGCTAGTTTACAATAAAAGTAATTCTTAAATAAACTGAGTTTACGGCCGTTTACGCTCTGTCTACCCGCAAAGGATATTGGTGTGATATGTGTATGTTAATTAGGAAACACGACCTAATCATTCAGGTGGGTAAGCTTTAATCTAATATACAAGTCAATAACAATATCCTACCCGCGTGGAGTAATGAACTCAGCTCGTTTAATAATCCGTTTCATTACACGTTTTACGAGAAAATTAATATTTACCACCACGCTTACTTAGTAGGTATACAGCCGGCCTTTTAATATTGCGAGCGTAATCTGCCTCTGCTTTGATTATGAACAACAATGTACCTAGTGCCGTGACACGTGTTATCAGCATCAAGATACACTTACGAAATTTGCGGGCAATGGATGAGCCGCTGCAGCCCAGATGGAAGAGGCTTCGCCACTAGTGATGGCGCAAGGCGCAGATTCAAAACCTGTCCGCGGTTGAAAATATTGCACATTTTCTAAAAATGGACCTCGTACTTCTTCTTTCTTTGTTGTCGTAGTCTTCAATTACTGAAGGTCGTGTCCGATTATAATTCCTTATTCTGGAACGCTTTGGTAGAGGTTGCAACTAGGTTCCTCCATTCACTTCTGTCTTCCGCTCGCCGGATAGCTGTGGCGATTGGCATGTCCAGTACCATCCTAATCTGATCAGTCCATCGGTAGGGTGCTCGGTCACGCGATCTTTTGCCCTCTATTTTGCCCAGGATGATCAGCTTTTCTAGATTGTCTGGCTCTCTTCTAGCGACATGACCGAAATAGCTCAGAATCCTCTGGAAACAGGTAACGGACAATCTTGTTGATATTTTAAGTTGATCAAGAATTGACACGTTCGTTCTTTTTGCAGTCCATGGTATTCGAAGCATGCGTCGCCAACACCACATTTCAAAAGCGTCAATTTTTTTGCGCTCGGACGCACGGATTATCCATGACTCGGAGCCGTACAGAAAAATAGGGAACACCAGAGTACGCACTAGTTTCATCTTAGTATTATTCGAAATGTTTCTGTCTTGCCAGATCTTCTTAAGCTTGCTCATCGCGTCTTTTGCCATCTGTGTTCTCCTGCTGATTTCCTTTTCAGTTCCTCCTTCATTGCTTATCATGGATCCAAGGTACACAAACTCTTTTACTATTTCCAGGTCTGCAAGTTCGCTTGTCAAAGTGAGTTGATCAGCTCTGTCCACAATCAAAACTTTTGTCTTGGACTTATTGATTTTAAGCCCAACCATCTCACTTTCTCGTTCGACCTTTCTGATTAGTTCAACGAGTTCGCTTTCTGAAGATGCAAAGAGTGTGGTGTCATCTGCATACCGGAGGTTGCTGATCTTTTTTCCTCCCAGTGTTATACCGCCTTCCCAGTCTTCAAGGGCTTTTCTCATGATGTACTCCCCGTATATATTAAACAACAGAGGAGACAATATGCAGCCCTGGCGGACACCTTTTTCAGGCCGAAATGAACCAGATATGACGTCGTTTACTCTTACAGCTGTTTCACCATCGAGGTATAGGTTTGAGGTAAGTATTATAAGATGCTCCGGTACACCCATTTCTCTAAGGATGTTCCACAGGTGGTCCCATTGCACACAGTCAAACGCCTTTGAATAATCAATGAAACACATCAGCATTGGTACGTTAAATTCTCGTGCCTTTTCGATTAAGAGTCTGACGTTCACAATTTGCTCTCGTGTGCCTCGCCCTCTTACGAATCCAGCTTGCTCTTTTGGAATCTGCCACTGAAGATAGTATTTCAGCCTTTCATTGATTATATACAGAAGGACCTTGCTGGCATGGGATATTAGTGCGACAGTTCGATAATTGCCACATTCACGAGTTGATCCCTTTTTGTGCAGAGGTATTAGCAAGGATTCTTTCCAGTCGTTGACCCACTCGCCCGTTCTCCATACCCGGTTACAAATATTTAGTAACATTTGTATTCCATTCTCACCCAGATGTTTTATTTCTTCAGAATAGATTGTGTCTTTGCCAGCTGATTTATTGTTTTTGAGTTTCTGAATGGCATACCTTAGTTCAGATTCAAGAATATCAGGTTCTGTGAACGCGTTTTCAGTGTGTGGAAATGCAGATGGAGTATCAGTATTTTTGTATAAGCTTTCGCTATAGGATCGCCACCTTTCCGTCACTTGATCAATCTCAGTAAGCAGAGTTCCATCTTCGTCTGCAATTGCCCAAGTCTTTGCCCTGAATTTTCGCGTTATACTTTTGACCTTCATGAAGAAATCTCTAGGATGCATGTTCTGACTATGTCGCTCGATGTTCTTACATAAAGTGGAAAAAAAGGCATTTTTATCCCAGCGACACAGTCTTTGTATTTTTGCTGATAGCTTTCGGTATTGATCATCATTACAGTCGATATCACCCTCAAGTAGGGCCTTTCTTTCTCTTATAGCGTTCCAAGTATCTTCTGTAATCCATTCCTTCTTTGGTAAATCAGTTGATGTTTTGCGGGCATATTCGCGAGACGAGAGCATTGTTTCCTTTAGTCTGTTCCAACCTGTGTCGACGTTGTTTGTGTGGTCAAGAGTAGGATTTTGTAATTGCTGTTCAACAAGGCTTTCAAAGTTTATAACCTCATTTGCAGTAAGTCGCTTTTGAGGCTTGTGTATAATGCGGTTCGATTTTTTGAGCTTCACTGTCATCTCCGCCACTAGCAGTTTATGGTCGCTACCACAATCGGCTCCTGGGTATGTTTTGGTGCTGGTAATGCAAGATCTCCACCTACGAGCTATAGCAATGTAGTCGATCTGATTCCTTACTCGATCGCCAGGTGATACCCACGTGTACAACCGCCTCGCGTGTTGCTCAAAACCTCGTACTTACACGTGTATTAATTATCCTTCTCATTCATAAAAGCCGTGTGATGCCGGCTTAGAATAGCATCATCCCATTTCTTACCCGTGGGAGTCGTAAGAGGCGACTGAGGGACTCGAGGGTGTGTATTGCAATTTTAGGCGATGGGCTGACAACCTGTCACTATAGCGATACACAATTTTGCGAATTACCCTCAAGTATTTGTCTGACGTGGTGAAAATGGTCGTTTTTTGCGGCCGTTTACGCTCTGCCTACCCCGCTAGGGATAATAGGCGTGATATGTGTGTGTGTGTGTGTGTGTCATTCAAAATGTTGAAAGGCAGCCGTTGTTGCTTTGCCTACCCAACAAGTAAGTTTGTATGCGTAGTGTGTTATTATAAACAAAGAAATATAACAACAAAAAACTTACCAACCCTAATCTCTTCAAAGTAAGAGTGAACTTCGTCTTTTGGGTGAGCTCGCTCCATCTTAGACTCTGTCTCTGTCCTATGACCTAGACTAGAGTTAAGAGCGAACCCATCAGTAATAAAAAAAAACTTAACTGAAGCGGGATTTGAACCTATGACTTTCGGCACGTTACACAACAGCGAGGTGCACCGATAGATGTCCGTTCAAATTCTACAATATCTAGTAAAGTGTTCATTTTCAGACATAGCACTGTCTACACTGAGCTGAATACTTTATGTTGCAATCCTGCCTTATAGCCTGATATCGGCTTAGTAAGCCTGTTTCACGCAGACGATGTGTTCAGCTCAGGCTGAAATGTTCAGTTGTGCTAAAACCGCTGACTTGCCACTAAAATGTGATCGACTATTCGACTTTCATAGGTTACATTCAAACGTTATTGAAACAATAATCGTGCCTCAAATAAGAATCCGATATTAAGCTGACTTAAGTTTGTTTTATTTGGCCAGTTCTGTACCAGGTTTTTCCAACTGATAACAACATTTTTAGTATTACAATTTAAATAATTTTTTGAACCGGTCCGAAATGAAAATCATGACCAATCGCGCTAAACGTAAAATAGTAGTAGAAGGGCAGGAAATACATGTTGACGAGTACATCTACGTCGGCCAGATATTCTCCTTCCTAAACCGACAAGATAAGGAAATTGATCGCTCTATAGAAAATGCTTAAAAATACTGGTCCATGAAGGACTTAATGAAGAAAGACCTCCCACTGCGCTTAAAACATACACTCGTTGATATGTGCATCCTGCATCGAAGCTCAAGCATGGTCCCTGACCGGTAAGCAAAAGTTTCCAAAACCGTGATAGCTTGGCAACACAATTGATATTTTCACAATTATAATGTCGCCAATATAACAAACACTAAAAATGACAATAATATGCGGTCCTATACAACAAACGTGTTCTTTTTTGCAATTTTTATGGATAATTGTACGAAACCCTTTTTGCGTGAGTAGGACTCGCACTTGGCCGTTTTTTATGTTGAAGGCAACCACCTCAAATCATAAATTGATGCATTTTACGATTATTGCCTTTTTATGTCGATCAGATTATTGAACTCAACTCGTCTCGCCCCACAGAATATTTTTATATCAGCCTAAATATGATACGTATACAAGGTGTAAGGGACAGCCCTCCGAATACTGAGAGGGTGCATTCAGACCATAAAACTGAACAACATCCCAAAAATAAATATTTCAGGAAACGTCAACTTTTACTTTCATAAGTTGTTCAATTTCATGGTCTGACTGCACCCTATCAGTATTCGGAGCGCTGTCCCTTACACCCTGTATACACAGAGTAACAAGAAGGGTATAACAAGCCAAAGAGAAGTCAAAGTACTCATGAAACTGAACAACTTTCCCCTTGGCACATGGGACGAAATATTAAAAAATATGGTGCTCCCATACTAAATTGCCGTAATTCAGTAATTCATTTATTCATGTTAAGTAATCAGGTACATAAGCAGATATAAAAGCAACAAATATTAAGTTTCACTGAAAACTGCCTTTGCAGGCATGTACATGAAATTAAAATTATTGTCAACTCTTCTATTAAAATTACAATGTCCAAATTCTAATAAAAATTAAAAATCAATGTCCAAAATAAAATAAAAATCAAGGAAATAAGAAATTTATTTCTTATTTCCTTGATTTTTATTATAAAATAAAATCTAGACAATAAAATTAAATAATGAATAAAAACGACACAATAAAAATAAAAATCAAAGCAATAACTAAAAATTTAGATCTATACAATAATAAATTAATCCAGCAATGTCAGATTGCCATACAAGTATTATTATAATAAAGTCAGGGCAAAATAAAATGTCGAATCAATTAGTAATAAGTCAATAAACACAATCACCGATCATCATATAGCTAATTTACTACGGGGGGGCCCCATTTTTTTCAAATATTTTTAACTAAGTATATCCCTTGGGAAAAGTGGTTTACTTGTTATACCCTTCTTGTTACTCCTTGTAGATGTGTTGATTTATCCAAAAATACCGTTGTATACCTTACCTTGAAGGTGAACTGATAATTACCTGTGTATACCCAAAAATATCCACAAATAACTGGACTGCACCAGAATATATTTCTGATCGGATCACATAAAATGCTGTAATCTATTACCGTAACAGTTATACTATAAATACTCAGTTCTTTAAATAGTAAGCTGCAATCACAGTGTCAATATTATCAAGCAAACTTGTTAAATGAACTTGTTTTTGAAAACTTGCAATATTTTCAAGCACATGCAGGATTTGAACCCGCGACTTTTCCCATTACTATTGGCGACGCCTTTTCCACCTGGGCTACCGCAGCTCGTCCCTTACCCGCGAATTTTGCAACTGTTTGTTAATGCCAGTAACGTGTGGCACGGCTCCATCAACCGGGTTAGTTTTGCAACTCATACACAGCGATTAATTGATTCTTTACAGATTGAATGTAGTCTACGCGATGAAAACCCACGTTAAATTGTATACCAGGTATACAATTTTTGAAAAAGTTCAAATTTGGTATTTTAAATTTTAGTATTCAATTAACTTGTTAGTTTGAGAGTTTTTGTGGAACGGTCAAAGAGTTATGTCCGACTTAGTGGCTCTAAACAACTGCCACAAAACATGACTGCTGGAGATAGGCCTCCCCAAATTGGGGGGATTAGGGGGCGATACATTCCCTGGGAGCGCTGCTGCCCATTCCCTGTCTCCCCATCCCATAGTCGCCATTTACGACACCCACGGGTAGAAATGGAGTGATGCTATTCTACACGGCACTGCGGCACATTCAAAACAAAATGTTAGAGCATTATCATCTTTTGAACATTTCGTACGGTCATCCAATAAGAATATATTTCAAGCCCTTAATGAAAAATGATCTACGCTGATGATGGACTCAAGTGCTGAGAATCTTGTCAAAATAGTCTGTATTTGACTGAAAAGTCTAAATTTTTTTTCTTCGCTATCTACAACATTCCACTGCTGGACATGGGCCTCCATAAAGAGTAGCAATAAACATACAGATGTAAAAATATTAGCTGCAAATATTTTAAGGGGTAAACAAGTCCATGAAACTGAACAATTTTCCCCAAGGAACAAAGGTCGAAATAAAAAACAAAACAGTTGGTAAGGGAGGTCCTAAGACCTATTTTACTTGGGGAAAGTTCAGTTTCATGGACTGGTTCACTCCTTAAATATATTTTTACTGCGTGTAGGCATAAGTAAAATTAGAACCCGCAAACTCAATAAAATATTACATCACAGTTATGGCAAAAAGTGCCTAATTCATTGCCATAACTTTAGTTACAGCGAATATTTCATTTAGTTTGTAGTTTCTTACTGAAGGATAATACTAAAAACTTGAGCAACGGACATCCTGATAGATTGTTTGTATGAAGAAACAATATTTTTGTAAAGTGGCGCCACTGTCGAGGCCGTTCTCGTGTACACTCGCTTTAAAAAACCGTCTGGCTTTTAGATATGCGGTTGTTTTTCAACCCATTCCGAACCCGCCGCATCGATGTGGAAATTTACAGTCTGCACTTACTTTGTACAATTTACTGCTATTGCATTTTTACTCTTAATATTTATTCTTTTTTCTTTTTGGCTTGGAAATCGGCATTTGATTCTAAATTCTGTTTAAGAAGTCTATAGTAAATTGTTGTTATTTATGAAAGTACTAGATTGCCGCCCAGCGGTTTCACCCGCTGCCACTCATTTTCCCGTGATAATAGTTGTTTTCCCGCGGTAAAAAGTAGCCTATGTGTTATTCCAGGTTATACTCTACCTGTGTTCCAAATTTTATCCAAATCGGTCAAGCCGTTTGAGCGTGAAGAGGTAACAAACATACATACACACACAAACTCTCAGATTTATAATATTAGTACGGATGAAATTATATTTTTCACTAGTCTATTTGCATGTAGGTTCATTTCATTGCCATTTATGTATTAAAGTAGGTACGTAATGCCAAATCCGCCTGTCTTGTGACAGTCTCACTTTCTGTAGGTCAGCTGAAAGAAAAATGTCTTAGTAGAAATAAGTTGTCCTGTTGTGTCGTCATTCTTTGTATATGTTTCTTGTATGCAATAAATTGTTAATAATAAACGTCTATGAATGCTGTGTGATGCCGGCGGCTTAGAATAGCATCACCCCATTTCGTCCCGTGGGAGTCTAAGAGGCGATTAAGTGACTCTCAATTTTAGGCGATGGGCTGACAACCTGTCACTATGGCGATACACAATTTTCCTAATAACCCTCAAATATATGAGTGGCGTGGCGTAAATGTCCGTATTTGCGGCAGTTTACGCTCTGCCTACCTCCCAAGAGATAAAAGGCGTGATATGTGTATGTGTAACTATGTATGAATGATTGTGACTTTTATTGCAGCTAACGAACTTGTGTAAATACATTGTAAGAAAAATTACACAATGTCTGTTTTTTTTATAAGGAGAAGGTAAATATCATTCCATATCAAAACTTAATCGTAACAAATATTCTAACAGACTTTCTAAAGCCAACAATAACGCCTGCACAGAAATGAAAAGCAACGACCACTTGACGTGTTGTGAAATTGCTTTCACAATTCCGCCAGGCGCTTTGTCCTCCTAATACTTGGTCGATCTCATAACGTGTATTGACGCTTGAAATAGGCTCAGCGATTGACAGAAACGTTTATGGGGTGGAGGTGGGGCAAAGAAACGTTTCAGAGGGGATACTAGAACAACCTCATGAAGCCTTGAAAGACTAGTCGTACTAAGTCAATCTGTGCGCGCGGTATATTTCAAGTAAGAGTACAAAATGCGTCTTAAACTGTTACGGAATCAAATAAAGGGTGAAATATAACTAGTGACCGATACCGAAAACTAACGATGGGCTGATGATTGATAAGAAACAACGTTCCCCAAGTAACATAGGTCTCCCAAATAAAATTGCTACATACATACATACATAGTATATCACTCCTATAATCCTTTACGGGGTAGGCAGAGCGTAAACGGCTGTAAAAACGGACATTTACGCCACGTCTGACAAACATTTGAGGGTCATTTGAAATATTGTGTATCACCATAGTGACAGGTTGTCAGCACATCGCATAAATTTGCAATACACACCTTCAAGTCCCTTAGTCGCTTCTTACGACACCCACGGGAAAGAAATGGGGTGATGCTATTCTAAGCCGGCATCACACGGCCATCAAACAAAATTGCTGATTAGCTAATTTGGATTACTACGGAATCTCAAAATAGTTTTGTCATATGTTCCTTAGGGAAAGTATTTCTTATCAGTAGCCCGTCCACTGTTTTCAGTATCAGTCACTAGTAAAATTTCACCCTATATAACTATGTAGTTGTGTTTGCTAATAGCAACGTCATTTTGATGGTTTCATTCTGATTGTTCATTGGGTTCCTTTTGAAACATTTCCTTGATCCGAGGTCAGCAATGGTATTATTGAAACTGAATTAAATTGAATGTCACAAGAGGGGATTCCCTGGGCTTAGTGTGGGATTTGTGTGAAGAGAAGTGTTTTTGTAAAAGGTTAAAATCTCTTTTCGTTTTCCTTGGGACAGCCCTTCGAATACTCATTGGGTGCATTAAGACTATGAAACTGAACAACTTTCATTAAAAAATATATTTCATGAAACGTAAATTTTTATTACTTCCTATAGTCAATTCAGTCAGCTGATTGTGATTTTGTTGCCAGGTCGATTTTTGTCGCTTCCGGACATATGTTTCTAGGGGAAAGTTGTTCAGTTTCATGATCTGAACGCACCCTATCAGTATTCGAAAGGGTGGTCCCTTACAACCCGTATATAACCTTGTCGTACCGGTCGTGTAAGATGATTTCGAATATAGCATAACTTTTCCCCCTGCGGGAAAAAGGCATCTAAGAGATAAATGAATCAGGAAATGGGCAGCACATTCTCTGCTGTTACAGCATCTTGTATTGCGCTCACCAACCCGCCTGCCAAGTGTTCCCAGTGATAGAGGGAGGCCCAAGTCCAGCTGTGGACTGCTGTGGCTGTTAATGAGCGATGTTCTACAAAAGCATGTCAATATAATATGAACCTTATTGACACTAAATAGAACAAGGGTGTTGTTAAACGTTAGAATAGCATCACCCCATTTTCTTCATGAGGATATAGTAAGAGGTGATGCGGGGACTCGAGGGCAGCATTGCAAATTTAGGCGATGGGCTGACAATCGGTAACAATAGTGATACACAATCGTATGTTACGGCCGTTTACGCTCTGGCTATCTCGCAAGAGATATACGCGTGATATATGCATGTATGTAAGTATGTTGCATTCTCAGAATTCGAAAATATTATACATAAATGCTAAAGACTATTTAGGTTTTAAGACACAATATTTTTTTTAAAAAAAAGGGAATATTTATTTAGCAAATACGATTCGAATTAGTTATTTACGTTTTTTAGGCGGTTAAATACAATGACAACATGATCATAGCAAAATTTATCACCACACCTCACCTGTCAATGTCAGCTGATATTCGCAATCAGTCCATTCGAGTCAGCTGCGGAGTTGCCTGTAAATATTGATTCTGTTACAATATAAGTGATTGGCATGATACCTTACATACGCATTGGCTATTTATAGAAAGTGACGTGCTGTGACTAAGGAAATAAATAGTGACTTAGCCCTAGTTATGTTACTTCTTGAGTTTTTTTGCAAGTTTTAATTTTTTTTATTTCTAACACGGGAAGTTTAAAGGAGTTATTATTTCAATAATTAGTTCTACATACATACATACACGCCTATATCCCTTGTGAGCCGTTAAAACGCACATTTACGCCATATCTGACAAACATTGGAGAAAAAATGTGTGTCGCCATAGTGACAGATTGTCAGTTTTGTCATCGCCTCAAACTGCAATACACATGTAACTCTTGAGTCTCTTAGTCGCCTTTAACGACACCCGCGGGAAATAAATGGGGTGATGCTATTAAAAGCCGACATCACACGGCAATAATTACTCCTCTTACAAATAAATAGCATGCGGTTACAAACTTTGACACCAACGTTCTCAGGTCAATCGTCGACTCGGTGTCCCAAACGACAAGAAGCTAGTTTTCAACATTCATATAATAAAACTATCTATACATGTCGAAAGTTTCGAGTTTTATCTACAATCCCTAATCAGCACTTCCACGAACATAATAGATAAATTACGACACTCATTAAGATAGCTATATCTCGAACTTTGTGTGTTAATGTGTTTATTATATTATTATTTTATTGTTTCCAAGTCCGATAAGAAAATTGTTTTCTTTTAATCGTTGAATGTGTTTAAACTGCGCATGTACTGTATTATTTTTAAACAACATAGATTTTTTTTCTGCCTTGTGGGCTGGTCACGGTGGGTGCAGTAAGCGAATCTTGAGTAGGCCAAGCCTCCGGAAGCGTAGCGTTGGACGCCCGCCGGCCAGATGCACCGATGACTTAGAAATGGGGGCTGGTAGCGACTGGATGGCGAAAACGGGAGATCGTGCCTTATGGCGTACCCTGGGGGAGGTGTACGTCCAGCAGTGGACTGCTTTAGACTGATGTGATATGTGATGATAGCCTAATGTATTGTGAAATTAGTTATTTAATGATCCAAAATCTTGGTACACCAATAACGAAATTAACGTGATCATTTCTTCTCTTTCAGGTAAGATGCAATCGAGATATGTATGTCGCAACAATCCAATAGAGGTTTGACTCATAGATTGACTAACTACTTACATACTACACATAGGTATAGTTATTTCTAAGAAATGAACTTTCTGACGTAAAGTGTGCCTTCGGAAGACAACCGTTACCTTTGAGAACGTTGCTCATAATTTATTTTGTCGTAAACGTCATGTGCACTTTGAAGGCGCCTTATTTTGATAAGTAACGGAACAAAGTAAGATACTTTAGCGTACAAACCACTTGGTTAAAGTTTTCAATCCTTCCCTATTATTTGTGCTTCTTTGTGCAGTAAGCTTTTGACGCATTTCATGCCATTACTTTTAGGGAATGTCCCCCCCGCTCTATCTTAGACTAGTTGTTGAAACAGGATTAGGAATTGTTCTGGAAAGAAAGGATCGGACTGAATCTACCAGGCACATGCGTTTAGTACCACGTGTGACAAATATTTGAGGGCCGTTCCAGAAAAAATGTGTAGAGATATAGGGACCAGTTGTCAGCCTGTCGCTTAAAATTGTAATAATACACATGAAGCCCACAAGTCCCTTAGTCGCCTCTTATTATACCCGCGGGAAAGAAATGAGGTGATGCCATTCAAAGCTGGCATCACAAGGCATAACAAATTTTCAAAGTAATATAATATATCAACCAATAAAATCCCACGGTTTTGTAAATGTGCTCAACAACGTGATAAGTTAATCATCTAAGCCACTAAGCATTTATTACATTTGAAACTAATTAATAAGTCAATAGTACGGATGTTAACTCGATCACGTAACTTAATTGTCATGTTTAATTGACTTTAACCAGCATAGCAATTAAGTTTTATCATTTAAAGTAGCGTTAAAGGCGCCAGAGCTTGTTCAAAACACATTCTTAATAATTGTATTGAAAAATACGTTCGTGTTTGTTTTAAAAGTACTGACAATAGAAGAAATTAACTTTGGATATCATCAATCATTCTTCAGAAACGCTGGAATAAAATCGTAAAGTCATATACAACTTTAATCCTTATAAATTGTTTTTTCGTAATGAGGATAGTTGTGCAAGATCTAGAAAAATATTTTTTTAAAGTTCTTTGTAATGAAGTTAAATATTTTTAAAGATCTATTATAATGAGCTATTATTTGCCATGCGGTGCCGGCTTAGAATAACTTCAGCACAATTCTACTCGTGGGTGTCGTAAAAAGCAACTAAAGGATAGTTATCCAGGGAATGGGCAGCAGTGTTCCCTGTGAATGCAACATCTTGCACTGCGCTCTCCAATCTGCCTGCCAAGCGTGGTGAGTGTGGCAATACCCCCAAAAAGGGGGAGGCCCATGTCCAGCAGTCGACTGTTGTGGCTGTTAAATTATGTATTTCAAAAGATCAAGTCTTCAATTCCTGAGAAAAAACAAATATATCTTGTAAAGTGTTTTCGTCACATCACTTTTACTACGCCGCTACTTATTAATAACAAACAAACACGGTATTTCTGCAGTTTCTTATCCACGGCTAGATACGCTGAACAAACGGACTGCACCACAACTGCATGACGTACAGTTGACGCGGTTGCGAACGTTTTAAACTTTAAAGTTGCGACAGTAACTTGTTAACACCAACAATTTACCTTTTTCTAGGTAGCAATCTTTACTATCTCGTACAAATTTTCATACGGCTTGTCACCGATGATTACAAGAAAATAACTCCTACCTACTGTTAAATAAATAAATGAATGGTATTGTTAATACCTTAATCTACAAGTGCCGTGTGATGCCGGCCTAGAATAGCATCACCCCATTTCTTATTCATGGGTGTCGTAAGAAGCGACTACGGGACTCAAGGGTTAGATGTGTTTTGCAATTTTAGGCGATGGGCTGACAACCTGTCACTATTACAATTATCTGATTGACCCTCAAACTTTTGTCAGACGTGGTGTTGATTTCCGTTTTGCGGTCGTTGGCGCTCTGCCTACCCCGTAAGGGATATAGGCGTGATTTATGTATGTATGTGTATGTTAATCTACAATTGTAATTGTATTCTATTCTATCCTACCAATAATTATTGTAATATTCATTGTAAGAATTTTTATATGGGTGCCTATTATGCATTAATTTGTTCTGGCCAACCCGCCTTCCAGGCGTAATGAGAAGAGTATAGCAAACACTCCCTAAGGGATGACGGTCATGTGTAGTAGACTGTTTTGGATGTTATTGATGATGATAGGTACCCTGTTACCTGGTACGTACCTACCCTGGGAATTCTACATCTTGCACTGCAGTCATTATGTGACTTGCCATGTCCAGCATCAGTAGCTAGCTGGCTAAGAACGACATCACCCCAATTCTACTTGTAGGTGTCGTAAAAATCGACTAAGGGATAATCATCCAGGCAATGCAATATCTTGCACTGCGGTCGCCAATCCGACTGCGAAGCGTGGTGCGTATGGCAATACCCTCCAATAGGAGGAAAGTCATTGCCAGCAGTGAATGTTGTTGCTTCGCCGTTGTTAAGCAGTTGAGAAGTTTGCTGTCCGTCTGTTTTATTTGAATTTGATCTGTGAAGGTCAACTTGGTGATAGAATTACACTTTAATTCATTGATTTCGCAGCAAGTTTTGGTACAGCAATTTGGCCTGGATTCAATTTAGTTTATTATCGAATGAAACTCAGTTATTCAAGAAAATAGTAATTGCGCAAAAATTTACAAACCTCTCAAAAAAAATGTTTGTTGAACTGTAACTTTCTTGATAGATTCCATTCTTCGCCGTACCACTGGGGTACGATAACCAGTATTATATTGTGTACAATAAACGGTTATATAAATAAATAAATGTAAACCGTTGTCGGTAATATAACTACCTAACCTAATAAAACTAAATGAAAGCTTATTTACGATTCACGCCACATACCCAATTTATGGCGCATAAAAAACTAAGAGCTCCTTTCAAATTAGCTTGCAAATACCCCTCACTTTGAACCAACTTATTTTTATGCCGGCAGACAAACATCCTTTCACAAAAAGATCATCCCGAGCGAACATAGCGTACTTGTCGACATTTACGCCACATTTAGCGCAAGCCAAGGGCAAAATGTACATACACGAGATACTTAGTAACACACTGAACACAAACATGAACACACACACTGTTGACAAAGAAAGTCTAACTACCTATCTGGATTTAGAGTTAAAAACTAGTGTTGCCGTTCGATAGTGGATCAATAGATAATTAATAGTAAATCGATAGTTGACGCTATCGTTCAATAATCGATTATTAATCGAAAGTATCAATTGTTCAAAATGTAGCAATACCATCGAAAATGTGCAAATATTTCGATAGTACCGTGGCTCATAATTTAAGAACTATCGATAGTATGAATAGGTACTAAAGATAGTATTGGTTTCCAACAGAGCCAAACTATCGATGGTCACCGAAACTGTCGATAGGTACTATCGATACTTTTGTTCTCTAGAAAACCGAAAAAAATAATGGACCACAATACTATCGATAGTATTGTACTTTGTAGATAGTATTGCTACAATTTGAACTATTGATTGACCCATCCACTGTATAGGGTTTTTCGAATAAAAACTGTCGATATTTCGGCAACACTTCTACTACTAGGTTGTCTGGAAGAGATCGATGTAGCGATAAGCCCGCCTTTGCGCATATAAGCTATGATTTTCCTGTTATTTTTGTGCAATTAAGTGTTTTTACTTACTATTTAAAATCACCTTCTGTGACTATGACGTCATTCTGTATAACTTTTGGAGGTAAGATATGAATGTTTGATCGTATTAATAAAAAGGCTAATGACTCTCCAAAAACAGTTGACGTATTCGTACGTTACCTGGACGATATTATCTGATGATCGTCTGTTGCAGATCATCACGGTCAATGCAATCTTGTTGCAGTTGAACGACCCCAAACTACTTCGTATGCCTTTTGGGATAAATGTTTCCAAAATGGTGGCGGTTACACATTTTATAGGTGTTTAATACGGTCACACAATGGTTTCAAATACGAGGACGGCTAATGTGGTAGCGGTACAGTGGTAGTGCGACTGCCTGCAGCGCAAAGGTTCCGGGTGCGATTCTCGGTGGGACAATAGCAAAGTTGATTTTAAGAGTATCACTTTGTGAATTTGTTACCATTCTAGTTAGGATATTGCAGGCCGAACTGCTTGATTTCCCGTAAGAAAGATGGTTCCGTGCCTCGTAGGGTACGTTAAGCCGTCGGTCCCGGTTGCTGTCCGTGATTACTAAGACGGCTTGTTAAACATCTATGTTAGAGGCGCAGGCCTACTAGTAGTAGGCGTAGAAGGTGGTTGAAAAACTCTGAAACCAAGGTTCATCGGGTCGTTCATCGACTCGGTGTCCCACACGAAAAGGTAAATTGAATACGATTATGCCTTAAAGGTTAATTGTATTGAGGCACCGATAAATTCCGCTTTTGATTCATAACACTCACAAACAAATTTTGTTTTTTCTTTATATTAAATTTCCATTTTATCGATTGATGTAGATTATCAACCTCAACCTCAGTGCAGTTGAACGGCCATGCACCGCTGCATGCGTCCTTCGGCTAAAAATAACCAAAATGGCGGCGGCGGCGTAGCGCATACGGACTTTATATTTCGCTTTATTTAAAATCTGGTCAGACAATCTCTTTGTGCGATTGAATTTACAGAGTTTAAAAATAATTATCTGAAAATTAAAACTAACAAGTTTTCCCAAGAAACATGGCATGAAAAAAATATTGACATGGCAAGAAAATCTGTTTTGTTTCACCGTTTGAAATTTTTTAAACAGTTTTGTTTACGCCTTATTTAATATATAGATTGATAGAAGATAAAAATAAGAAATTGAAAAAAATTGCATCAGCCGGGGACCTTTCCACCGCTCTGCCACAAACCTACCGGCGCCTCAGCCGAACACTTCTAAATTTTCAACCTCTTGATACTCGTCTTGAAGCGAAGTTTAATCCCCGGCCACCGCTTACATTTTTTAAATTTCTTATTTTCATTTATGAAAATAATACAGCACTGTGAAAGCTAAAAAAAACCATAGTGCAGATTGATAGTAATTCGTAGATTTAATACTTGGGAAAAATAGTAGGTGAACCTAGCTCAGAACAAAATAATCTCGCAATGATAATGTGTGATGCTAATAGGCACTAAAATAAATGGCAAGGAGTCCGTCACTAACAAACATTTGAATAGTTTAACCTGTTTGACATATATAAAGTTTTCTTCTTAAGCAATGGTATCCTTGTCTCAAAACACTCTAGAGAGTTGAGCTCGTCTCCAGCTAACAAGCTAGGAATGTGTTTGACATTTTTGTTTATTGTCGTCTATCCCCGAGAGGTGGCGTTGTCAAGTTACGGAGCTACGCAACACGGTCGCTGCTGTAGTGTGCTACGGTGCTACGATGTAGCAAACTGTAGATATTCGTAGCAAGGTGACTTGAGCCTACGCAGGCATGAAATGTGGGAGAAAATACACTTTCAGCATTGATTTTCACATAAATAACATCATGATGATAGTGTGTATACCTATATGATTTACTGAATTATAAACAAATATATCTAGATTTAGTATTAATTGCATTAGTACTACTACTTAATACGCAATACAATCTAATTAGTTCAATGATATCGCTAAGCCTGATTCACTTTTGTCTGCATGTTATAATCCGATAACAATAAGTAGGCAGCACAAATTTCGCTTGTGTTGGTAAGCGCTGTGTTTTACAAAAACAAATAATATAATCTTATTTGTGAATATACGAGCAAGCTTCAGAAGCAGTTGGTAGATACATAGCTCGTAGAATCGACGAGGTTGTAAGGTTTAGAAGTAGGGGATAAAAACTGAAATTTAAGTGTTTCGGAGAACAGGAATCATATATCGATTCCAGTTTTAAAAGCTTTAAAATCGTTATGGAAAAAGAGGTATTTTTATGTGTTCCCTACATTTTTCGCTGCATAACCATTAAAAATAATGTATTTCGCTACCATCTGCCCCTGTTTGAAAATAATGTATTTCGCTACCATTGAAAATAATGTATTTCGCTACCAGATGCCTAGAATTTTGGGAATCTCTATATGTTTATAATCATCATATTTTGGTTACCATTAAGTAAGTTTCAATGTTTATATTATATTCCTTGTTCAGTATAATTATAAAAAAAACTCTTATGTTTATTATAACTTACCAAAACCGTAATTCCGAAATTGGGCTCTAATATCGAAACTCAAAACTGGTTTTGAGAACCTTCCTTCCGATTTTACATGCCCTTTTTAGAAGTAATACGCAGCGTGGGTTGCCTCTAAGTTGACCGACAATCATGTTACGAGTAGCCATTAGATGCAGTTTGCCCAAAACCCTGGTCTTTGAATCAAATCCAAGAGTGATCTGCCTTGAGACGAATACCTAAGCATTGAAAGTGTTAGCAGCTAGAAAATAAAAAAGGGGAAAATACTGCTATCGAGATCTCTCAAACTTGTGCTGATAAGAAAGAAAAGCGTTTCATTTTGAAAGGATTTTCTTTCTTGCTTGATAAATGGAGATAGTTTTAGAAATTCACTCAAGATTTGTGTAAATCGTATTTTTTTTTCTTATCTAGATTTTTTGTAGACAGATCATCAGAACGAGTTACTAGGATTTAGAATATTATTTTATAGCGGAATTCTGGTGTTCTTAGAACAATAAGCGGCCTTAGTTATTCTTGCGAAAGCCCAGATATTTCATCATTACAAAAATTTGTTCTAAAAATAAGTAATTAATAACCTGGTCATTTCACACAGCGCCATCTAGCCCCAAACTAAGCAGCTAACTTGTATAATGGGAACTCAATAGCTGATATTAATAGGTATATACTCCTTTGTGTAAATAAATACATATTATGTATAGAAGACTAAACATAGCTGAAAAATTACTTAACTTACTTCGTCCTGTGGGGATCGAACCCACGACCCCGTAGCAGGCCACAGTACTATCCGCTACGCCATCGGGCCAGTTAATGCTGAATGCCAGGTTTGAAAGCAGTCTGCAACTCCAAATAATTTGCAAAACGGTTCTTAGTTCGCCGACAAATAGTTCACATTAATTTACTAACATATGTTTTATTTATTTATTGTTATTTTTTTACACTAACATATCCCTACTTGGGAGATCGATTGTAATGTTGTGACAGATGTTTACCCCACACAAACCAAACGGCACAAAACCACAACTTATCATAATTTTGGCAACGTGATTCTATGTGATGTCGGTTTAAAATAGCATCACCCAATTTGTATCCTGTGGGTGTCGTAGGAGGCCACTAAAGGCCTCAAGGGTAATATGTGTATTGCAACTTTAAGGCGATGGACTGACAACCTGTCACAATAGCGATACAATTTTATGAATGACCCTCGAATGTTTGTCAGATGTGGCGTAAATGTTCCTTTTTTACGTCTGTTTACTCTCATATAAGCGTAAGTAACGCTTGTAAGTATTGACACAACATGACCCACCCCCTTGAAGCCTATTTTAAGTGCAGAAATCATCTTGTGGGTGCGTGAACTAAATCAAACACTGGAAGCACAGTATACCTAGGTCTGTTCTGTAGCGTTAGTAAACAGAGCGTGCAACTATCTAGGTCACAGCTCCGAGCAGGGATCTTGTACTATTATGGTTTATTCTGTGGTAGAGAAGACAGATGTTTGCAAAACCCACCTTATCGGTCACTCTGCTCATTGCCTGCGAGACCTTGAAAACTTTGCCTAAAATTACGGATCAATTCAAGACTAGGTTATTAACTCCTTTCGATGGTTTACATAATAATAATAATAATAATAATAATAATTTATTTTCTTCCAATATTTTACAAAACTTATCTAAGGTTAGGAATCGCCTTTTAAGCAGATAAAAACTGCCTGTGACAGGCGATGCCGCTCTTCCATAACATTACATTTCATTTGGAAAAAAAACAACGCATTGAGCGAAATAACGTTATGCATACGTGAAATAAACATACATATCTATATCACGCCTATATCCCCTGGGGGGTAGGGATACACCCACGGGACAGAAATAGAGTTATGCTATTCTATGCCGCCATCACAAATTCGCATTCAAATAGTGAAACCAAACATATTACACAGGCGGGAATTGAACCTACTTTAGTGGCACTCCGGGCCGCTAGGGACTTGTCTATCTGACAGTTCTCGACCTTTTTGATGCGACTGCCCAACCAAAAAAGGAGTGTTATGTTTTAAGAGTTCTTGTATGTATGTTTTTATGTATGTTAATACGTGCGATTCTTTAAAGGACTGAAACTCCTTAGTTACTGAACAGATTCGAATGGGAATTGTATCGGAAGAATATTTACAATATCCCGAGTGTCATAGGCTAGGCTTTATCTCAGAAAGCAGTCGTATTTTTAAATTTTTTATGCTTGTTATAATTTCAAACCAGATGGCGTTATGTAAAGCTGAAATTTTAATGAGACCGATGCCTCGCAGATTCGCACCAGAAGTCGTAGTAGCATACGGACGCCGTAAAGTTTGTAAATTTTAACATTTGATGTAAATTACATTTCCTCGGATATAAACTTTTTCGTTAACCTTTGTGCCATCTATACACACCATAAGCTACTGGTCCTGAGAGTGTTTTAAATTCTCAAAATATGTTACTGTTTGAATGAACAATAATTTGAACATTAAATAAAGAAAGCAAGCCAAGTAGAGTGACCGATTAGTGCCTTGACATTCTATATCACTTATCAGACTTCCATTATGACTCACATAAAGGTAATTCAGCTTTTTGGCAATTGAAATATTCCTCACAAACAACCAAGACTTTTCTAAAACTAACTATAAGTGCATACAACAAACCTTGTAAAGATCATCGGGGAATAATACGAGTAATATAGAGACAATGACATTTCGCAATATTTACCTCAAAAAGTTATTCCTATAATCAGTTCGTCGACTTTAAAATCTCACTGTGATAACATCTAAGCATGTCGCTATCGACAATACCAAACATTACCGTACCATACGCCACACATCATATTGTATGTTCCAGGAACTTAAACTGGTTTAACATACAGATATCAAGAATCACCAGTATACATTGATCTTTTAGAGATATAACTTTATTGCTACTGATAGTACAATCCGACTGACGGTGTGTTGGTTGGTCAGTCAGTTCCAATCGAGACGCCGCACAGTGCGCACGTGTGTATGTGAGTGAAGTCCGCGCAGGCGCGTAGTCAGTGTTTTTGTGATCAGCTGTTTTCTGTTTTCTGTGTTCTGTGATCTCAAGTGCTGTGGAGGAATAACCAGGAGACATGGGTCAGGCATTCGGAACCACCAACTCGAACAGCGACAGGCATTACGCGCGGAAAGAAATCGGTACGTCGTGTTTTTGTTGTAACAGGTGGTTTTTGTTGAGAATGGAGAGCGGTTGCGGAATAGGTAGTGTTTATGGCAGTTCTATTTGAAGCATTCGCAGAGTTTCTAGTAAAAGTTGTACAATTTAGGCGGCCTTATTGCCGAGGTAGCAATTTCTACTAAGCTACATTTGGGTGAAAGAAGAAAGAGTATGTATAGTTCAGCGGGATAGCGCATAGGTACACCTACATAAACTAATAAACAATTATACAAACAAATGTAAAAGTACATTTGGATAAAACAAACTAACATAGATTAGCTTCATCATTTATCGGCTTGATTCTGGTGAACATTTCCTTAGTTTTTGAATTACCTAACGATACTTTCTTATAGAGAAGATACGAAAAATCTACATCTGATTATATATGCCTATATGATATTACATTCCAAATAACTTTTAAATATAAATTCAAGCTTAAACAAAGTTATAAGCAGGCAAGATGATAATGGCCTCAATTCGCGATATAAATAATCTTAACTTACCTTAAATTAGCGCTGTTACTTTCCGTTGAATAGGTTTACTTAGAAAAGGATACGAGGTATCTGAGTCATGTCATGTCTTATAATTAGACGCAAAGTACGCGTTATCTGACAAAATAAGGCGACGATGAACACAATGGCGACTAGAAATGTGAAACCCATTGACATTTTTAAACATGGCAGGACTTTGATATCTCTTTTCTTAACCTATTGGAAAGAAAACGATAGCGCTAATTGAAGAGATTTTTTGTCACCGAATTGAGGGCAATTTTGATATAATGTTTCTTTTTCTGAGTCTGTTTATTTTTTCCCTCAACTTAAGTACTTACCTATACTAATGTACACATCTGCAAGAATAGTCACCAGTAGGCATGTACATATATAATAAGGTCCTATTAAATTTATTGCAAATATATACCATCTATATACAAAAATGTTCTAAAAGTGTGTCACTTTGTATGGGAAGTCCTTTTTTTTAAGTTTCTACGTATGTTTTTTGAGAAAAGTTGTTCAATATTACGAGTAGAACTCACCCTAAAAAAAAATTAAGTACCTTATATATAATTCTACAAGTAATGTTTACCCTACCCCGCAAGGGATAATGGCGTTTTACATGTATGTATGTTTACCCTAGCCTAAGTTTTATAAAGCATAATAACAAAGTATTTTTCATTTTCATTTCATATCCTCATATGATAATGACATCTGTTATATCGTGGTAGGAAACTCTGGAGGGTAGTTAAAATATCAAGTGCCTGAGTATTTGGCTAGGATCCAGCTCATTCAGACCTAACGACCCGTTACTTAAATGTTTTTACGTTTTTACCGTTTTCGGACGTTTTAGTCAGTGGCTAATTACTAGGTAATTACCCTGGTAATTAAACCTTAGTTACTGGCTAAAACTGTTATTTGAGTTTAAAAGTTGAGATGGACACAGATTTCGTGGTAACTTTATTAACGGATAATAACACCACGTCGTCTGTCAACAGTTTGAGGGTCAATCAGATAACCGTGTATCAGTATAGTGACAGGTGTCAGCCCGTCGCCTAAAATTGCAATACTCATCTAACCCTCCAGTCCCTTAGTTGCCTCTTTCGACACCTATCGGTAAGAAATGGGGTGATGCTATTCTAAACCGGCACCACACGGCAAATCTAATCTTTCCTCTTTCTAATATTAATGTAGTGTACTATCTGCAGCATTGCAAGCCAATTAAAAGGATAAACCTATAGTGCTTTATCTAAGTAAATGTATGGAAAACCATTATTTGAATGCTGCTAATAGACTGAAGTACATAATGTCCAATTCCCAAAATGTCCAACACCAAATTCCCAGAATGCCCATTTCCCAGTAGGTATCATTTCTTTACCTAGCAGATATTTGACTCTCCTGTGTCTTGCAAGATGTATCGATACTCACTGATGTAAACTTTAAAATAATTGCGGTTATTACTTTATAACATGAACGTTGGATCGGATTTTCTATCTAGGAGTAGGTATTAATGTTAATTCTTATCATATCAAGTCGGAGTTTAACCTAATCTTAACAACAACATAAAGATCGCGTATACAACCGCCACAGTATCATTAAAAACCGGCCAAGTGCGAGTCGGACTCGCTCCCCGAGGGTTCCGTTACATACCCTTTCATATAATCCCACACTTGAACTAGTACCTAGCGCCAATAAGTAAACTTTCGGCCTCCTAAAAATTTTTGATAGAAAACAATATTTTAGATATTTTTTCTAAACTTGTACTTGCAAAAATACACCGCAGATATTGTATTAAAAAAAGCTCGGGTAAAATATTTGAAGGGAATTATATGACATTTTCTATATCTGCTTTTAGAGATAACGGCACTTTATGTAGACGATTTCCCATAAAAGCGGCATAAATAATCAATTTTTGAATAAAACTTTTTTTTCGCTTTTTGTACAGATGTTTTTTCAACGTCATATAATTTTTTAACGTTAAGTAAGAAGATTAAATTTTTGTAATTACATACAATACAAGCGGTCTTAGACGGTCAATGTGAGCAAATAGTTTTATTTTCAACTTGATATATTATATCTATGCGTTCCCGAGACGGACGGACAACTACGTGATCCTATAAAGGTTTCGTTTATTTTACTTTCGATGTACGGAACCATAATAAATCAGGTACCTACACTTTAGACTAGTTTTTGATCAAGGACAGATTGTAATGTTAGATGGTAACAAGAAGTTTTTTATGTCTTCTTAGGTACTCTGAGTTTCCTGAACCTACCTTTAGATTTGAGTCATTGCACTAAATTGAATGAAAGTCTTAGTAACTGTTTTATTATTTTATACAAACAACGTCTCTTATCTGGCTTACATGTGTAAGAAAATAGAAGTTGTGAATGAATGGAAAATTCCGAGTGGGAATGAATTTGATATCGCTTAATAGTATAAAATAAAGTCGCTTCTCGTTGTATCTTCAATGATGTGGTTTTGTAGATAAAATGATTCAAGAGGAAGGTTTATACAAGGAGTAACAAAAAAGGTATAACAAGCCAAAATGAGGTCAAGGTACTCGGGTAGGTAGGATTTGAACCTGCGACGACTGGAAGAGGGGTCGCCCGCCACTAGTAATGCGAAAGTCGCAGGTTCAAATCCTGCCCGCGCTAGAACATTTTGCAAGTTTTCAAAAATTGTATACCTAACAAGAGAAGTGTTTTAAAATTGGTATTCAATTTATCGCGGGTTTTCATCGCTTTGACTACATTCAATCTGTAAAGATAGAATCAGTCGCCGGGTGTTAGTTGCAAAACTAACTCGGTAGATGGAGCCTTGCCACGCGTTACTGGCATTAAAATACACTTGCAAAATTAGCTGGCAAAAAACGAGCTGCGCTAGCCCAGATGGAAGAGGCGTCGCCTTCGCCACTAGTAATGCGAAAGTGGCAGGTTCAAATCCTGCCCGCGATTGAAAATGTTGCAAGTTTACAAATATATACCCTTTTTGTTACTCACTGTTTGTATTAATTATTCCGGGAAAAGGTCCAGTCCCAAATGAAAACTTCTAGCAGCGAGTAAAGCCGCTAGCGTTTTACAAAAGGCACCGATCCTTTATTTAAATCGTGATCTAAATACAACTGTTGGATTGTATTTTGACAACAATTAAATCGTTTCCTGCTACAGCAGCAAAGGCTGCTTTGCGGCTTTATAGAAATAGCAACATAACAATGAAGTTACTAGTCTGCAGCACCTATCTCATCTTTGATTGTACTCAATTGTAAAAGGCAATATTTGTCAGAAGATATCTATTCATTAAATACATACAAATAGCACACCTTTATCCCTTGCGGGGTAAGTAAGTAATTAATAACACTTTATTGCACATTAAGAAAAAGAAAACAGATTTTAGGACATTTTGAACTAAATCGCTAAGAGCGATCGCTTACAGACAACCTATGGGTGGAGAAAACAAAGATAGGAAACAGAGCGGAGTGCAAGAGTATATTAAATAAAGAGATATAAGCATTTTATTATTTGGGGTGGGCTGAGCGTTAACGGCCGTAAAATACGGTCGCTATCGCCACATCTGACAAATATTTGAGGGGCTTTTCAGAAAAATCGTGTATCACTATAGTGACAGGTTGTCAGCCTGTCGCCCAAAATTGTAGTACACATAAAACCCTCAAGTCCCTTAGTCGCCTCTTGTGACACCCGCGGGAAAGAAATGGGATGATGCTATTCCAAGTCCGCATCACACGGCCATATTATTCTTATTCTTTCTATTGTATGATCAGCCACCTGTTTAAACATATACGTATACTAGCTGTTACCCGCGGCGTTGCCGCATAAGTGGTGATCAAAACTATCCTATGTGATAATCCATGTTACCTTCTATATGTGTGCCAAATTTTATTACAATCGGTTCAGTAGTTTTTGCGTGAAGAAGTAACAAACAAACATACAAACTTTCGCATTTATAATATTAGTAGGATAGGTATTTGGTGTTTTTGCGACACTTTGCTCTTCATCAAAACTCATTCAATTTCTATCACTAGAAAGTTCCGTTATGTCATTACCTAATCATAATCCTCGTAAAGTCATAGTCAGATCAAGTTAAATGAGATTGAACCTTATCCGGAAGTAATAGAGACGATGATATAAATTGATGTGTTGTAGATTGTATGATTGCAGATTATAGAGTGAAGAGAATGTGTGTTTATGAATGAGTGAATGCGACACATAATATTATGAGCTGTTATTTAGATGATTAGCGAAAGTTATATTTTGGATAATAAGATGTTTAAAAGCTTTGTGACAGGCTATGAGTTATAATTAGAGCATAGAATATAGGGGAAATATTACTAGTGACCGAAAGTGGAATCTCAAGACGGGCTGGTGATAAGGAACAACTTCCCCAAGGAATATAGTTTGAAATACGATTTTAGGAAAAGTGATAATGAGGCCAGTAGGCCGAGTGACGACAATGAGGAAAAGGGTAGCTACCCGCCTGGTCGGGAGTTGTGACCAGGGGAACGACTGTTCCAACCGGACATGTTTGGAAGTTGTATATATAGCGATCGGCGAAACAACTTCTATACCGCGTTTCAGGACTTGTATGTGGAGCGCATGCAAAAATATTTTCCATAGTAACTCGAGTCAGCTGATCGGCAAACTTCATCCAGCGAATGGACAGCAGCGTTCCCTGTGAATGTGCACTGCGCCCACAAATTCGCTTGCCAAGCGTGGTCATTTATCTGAAAAAGTAGGGACAATCAATCACAAAAAACAAACATACTTACTCATCATTCAAACAAACTGACACACTAACCCACATTTAGATTATCACTGTCACACCACAAAGGTGATAAAACCACAGTTTCAGATATCACAGTTCAGTCTTCAGTATCTGACCCGTCAATGCCGAATCACTTATCACAGTTATCACCTATCTCGATGATAGCCTGTCCCGTTCTAATGCATTGTGCGCTGCGTTTGCTGTCTCGTTCTGCTGATGTTATCATTTATATAAGGTCCTATTGAATTCAGTGCAAATATTTTAGGGTGAGTTCTACTAGTAAAACTGAACAACTTTCGAATACCAAATTTTAAAACACTTTCCGTGTAAGTTTTCAAAAAATTTACAACTTTCCCCAACGTAGGTCGAAATATGGACAAAATTGTTCTAAAAATGAATCACTTTGTATGGGAGAACTAAATTTCTGTTTCATATTTCGATCTATGTTGCTTATAAAGTTGTTCAGTTTCACGAGTAGATATCGCCCTAAAAATATTTGCCCTGAATTTAATAGTACCTTATAGCAATGGGTTGGGCGTGATTGAAACTTTGTACTGAAGAATTGTGTTGATCTTCTTAATGAGAGATTAGTCTAGTCATAGTTCTGAATCATTAAATGATAATCCGATGAGCTTGAAGTTTTAAGTGACCAATTATATATCTAACAGTAGCTTATTATTTTCATGCTAGAATAAACTTGATTCTGATGTGCTTGTATAATTAGTAAACAAATAAGTACTTTAAGGAAACAAAAAACTACTATATTGGGTCTTTCTTTTCGTGTCAACGACCCGATGAAGTCATATTGGGTGTAATTTTACTTGTGACCGATAGCGAAATCTCAAGTCGGGGTGGTGATAAGGAACAACTTTCCCCAAGGAACATCCCATACGTAATTGCCGAATACCTGATTTGAGCTACTATGGAAGCACAAAATATGTTTGGTATATTGAATACCAAATTTTAAAACACTTCCCGTGTTAGGTAGCCCAGATGGAAGAGGCGTCGCCACTAGTAATGCGAAAGTCGCAGGTTCAAATCCTGCCCGCGCTTGAAAATTTTGCAAGTTTAAAAAAAAAATGTTTGGTAAATTTCGGCCTATGTTCCTTCAGGAATGTTGTTCCTTTATCAGTCTTATCACAATGCCGTCTTGAGTTTTCGCTATCGGTCACTAGAAAAATTTCACCATATATTAGCGTCCAAAACGTTCATTTATGTTTATCTTGTTTTATTTTTCGCTGATAAATGTGTTTTCCTCAAAATGCATACATACATACCTATATCACGCCTTTATCCCTTTCGGGGTAGGCAGAGCGAAAACGGCCGCAAAAACAGACATTTGCGCCACGACTGACAAACATTTAAGGTTTATTCGGAAAATTGTGTATCGCCATGACAGGTTGTCAGCCCATCGGCTAAAATTGCAATACACACCCTCGAGTTCCTTCGTCGCCTTTCACGACACCCACGGAAAAGAAATGGGTTGATGCTATTCTATGCCGGCATCACACGGCAACTAACAACCCTCAAAATAAACTAACAAAATTTATACCTTATATGATTTTATTTAAATTTTTAGTAGCCTCACTAAATCATCACCTTTAATATTTCAAAGGACATATTTGCCATATGTTTAATTTTGACGAAGAAGTCTATACGATAATCCCAGTACTCGCAAATATTTCAGAGGGCACAATACGATCATCAAGACTGAAGCCATTAAAAACTCGTCGCAATCAGACTTGGCGCCCGCTTAAACACAATTAAATACACAAACATACAAAATACTAATTTAGTTGACTATAACAGTATTCTTAAAATCTGTGTGTAGAATGTTTTTGTGCATTTAATTGTCTTTTATACGTCTTATTGTGATGAGCTTTTCAGGCCTTTATTGTTATTTGTATCAAATTCAACTGCAACAGCCAAAACAGTCCACTGCTGGACATGAAGCTCCTCCTATTGGAGGGTATTTGCCATACTCACCACGCTTGGCAGGAGAATTGGCGAGCGCAGTCCAAGGTATTGTATTTTCTAGGAACTCTGCTGCCCATTCCCTAGATTTATCCGTTAGTCGCTTTTTACCCACGGGTAGAAATGGGGTGGCGCTATTCAAAGCCTGCACCACACGGTTTATCTGATTCGTATAGATCTCTCTGAATCCTTGCTCTGAGACAATAATGAGGCCAAGCGAATTGCCGCTAACACCCATTAAGGACGTATGTCCGCTTGTTTTTTTACGCGAGGACATTGCCCTGTCATACAAAGTGTATTGCCATACAAAATACAACGCATTTTCTTTATTATTTTAATGTAAAACGTGCCATGACTAGTTTCGTGGCCATAATGCCAGTAGGGAGTCTCAAGTGCTAATGGCGTGTGATGCCGGCTTAGAATAGCATCGTAAGAGGCGACTAAGGGGCTCGAGGGCTTCATGTGTATATAACAATTTTAGGCGACAGGCTGACAACCTGTCACTATAGTGATACTCGATTTTGTCGAAGATGGCTCTCGAATATTTGTCGGACGTGGCAATGGCGATCGTATTTTTTCGGCCATTAACGCTCTTCCTACCCCTCAAGGGATAAAGGCGTGATATGTGTACGTGTATGTTACATTATTAGTCCAGTCAAGTGTCGAAGCCTATCAAACGTATCCTTTGCGCATTAATGTTTTTATGTTAATGTTTCTAGACGTGAAGAATTTGAATTGACTTTTTTGGTATATGTTTCCAATATGGCGCCTGTCCTTGATTTTGACCGTTGTGTTGTGCAAGATGTGACATGTGTATGTTGATGCGACCTTCATGCCAAATTACCAAGAACGTGCCATGGGCAGGTATGATTTGTTAGAGTTTACGAAGGAAGTTTGCAACTATTGGCAAATACAAAAAAACATTGGCTATTAACAAACATGTTGAGTTTTGGTAGTTATAAGTTTGTTTTCAGTGCTAAAATAGTGTAAATTCCCTGTGTTTTTGTATACAGGGTGAAATTTTACTATTGAACAATAGCAAAATCTCAAGACGGTCTGGCGATAAGGAATAACTTTCCCCTAAGGAAGATAAGACGAAAAACGAAAAAATAAATTGCTGATCAGCTGAGTTAGTACGGGACTTCAAAATATTTTTGACTTATTTCAACCTATGTTCCTTGGGGAAAGTTGTTTCTTATCACCAGCCTGTCTTGAGCTTTCGCTATCGGTCACTAGTAATATCATCCTATATAGTATTTTCTTTTATTTTGCACTCAGTCGATGCACTCAAAGTTTTACTATCATCATTAATCTCTAAGATAAGAGCTTCTACGTATCATATTAATTTCCCTTTTAAGCTGTTGTTGATGTCTACAGTTACTATCTCACTTTCTAGATAAAGCTGAATACTGTGCAAACGTCACCCATTGTCGTTAATCCAAAACAAATACAGATAAAAACAATATTTTTCAGCATTTTCTAGATCAACTAGATATCAGTAATTTTGTATCATTATAGTCACAATCGCAATAAAATATAGTAGACTATAGGCAAACCAGATAACTCCTGCAAACTCAATGAGATATTCGCTGTTATTAAAGTTATGACAAACAGTGCCTAAAAATACTTATAGTATTAATTGCCATAACTTTAATTTCTGCGAATATTTCATTGAGTTTGCAGGTTCTAACTTTACTTATGGATAATACTAAAAACTTGAGCAACCGACATTCTGATAGATTGTTTTTTCTGTCTTGTCTTGTCGCCCACATCATCCCACTGCTGGGCAAAGGCCTCCATCTTCTCCGAGGATGGATTGTTTGTATAAATAGAAAATATTTTCTTTTGTGGAGTGGCGCCACTGTCGGGTCCGTTCACGAGCACACGCCTTAAGTTGATTATTCGTTTCTAACAGGTCGTGATAGATAACTTATCAACATGTGGATAATACGTTTGTGATGTGACACATTTTTTATATGAGGATGTTATTTTTGTTTTCAAAATAATAAAAAGAATTATCAGTTATGCCTCGTGATATTGTTTGGCAAAGTTTCTTCAACTTGTTATCAGTAGTTTTTATAAATTTGACTTCTTATCTGTAGGTACCTATGTTTTAACTTGACATACGAACACAAGTGTATGAACACATGTTTTCTAAAAAATCTTTTAATATTCATGTGCTTCTCATATCTTGGTTTGTTGTCAGTTTAATAAAAAAATACATTGATATTGTTTTAATGGGGTTGCGGCTAAGAATGGCATGACCAAATTTCTTTTTCGTAAGAGGCGATTAAGAGACTCGAGGGTAGCATGTGTATTGCAATTTTATGCGATGGAGTAAGGCGATGCACATTTTTCCGAATGATTCTCAAATGTTTGTCAGACGTGGCGTATATGTCCGGTTTTTAAGGCCGTTTACGCTTTGCCTTACCCAATAGGGATTATAGGCGTGATATAGGTACGTACTATGTATCTTGTTTTAATAGCTTACCCTACATATAGAGTCGAATAATACTGTAAAGAAACTTTGAAGGATATATTCGTAGCACAGTTTTTGAACCGTTTTTCATTTCCTTTTTTCACTCCTGCACTCTGAATAATTTTATGACATTGTTTCAAACACAGCCTTTTTATTTGAAAACTTTTACCAAGTTTCTTAGACTGCAACTGAACACTATTATAAGTTGGAGTGGCAAGTTGGGAAGACTTTAAGGGGTTTTATGGTAAAGTTGGTCTTATGAACTATAGGGACGAGGAAGCTTTTAAAATGGCCGGTTAAATGGCAAAGGATTTATAGTCTGGATTTTTTTAGAACAGATTTTTAAACTGCATTTAGTAATGGTTTATATCTTACTCTGAAGTGAATGTGTCGTCGAAGGTCAAATGACTTAAAATTGAAAACTTCAATTTGTTAGTGAGGATGTTTCAGTGCTTAGTCGAAATACTTCCTCTACAGTACATGGGCAGTATTTTGATGTCCTTTTGTATGTTTAATCATACAAAGTGATCGGTCGATAAAAAAAACAACGGTCGTCTGAGGGCCAATGGCAATAAAAAACAAGATATAAATTTTATGCTACAAAGGTGAGCCTCAATCTATGACCACCTAAATGGTTATGTCTGCGGATCTTATTAATTTTAAAACAATGATTAATTATTCAGATTAAAATATTAGAAAGATCATCTTTAACCTTTACCGAAATCTCATGTTTTTCGGTTTTCCCATGGAAATGGTATGTTTCTCGCAGTGAAGAAAAGCCTATGAATTATTTAAAGTAATATTCTATCCGTATACCGATTTTCATCCAAATCTGTCAAGCTGTTTTAGTGGGTGAGGTAAAGACATACACAAACTCTGATTTACGGGCCTGAACTTCCTTCCCACAAAAAATAATATATTTTATTACTTCAAACATACATGATACCAGTACATTTATACACAATCGCGATGTTATCCTTTGCGATTTAGGATGATCATCAACGAAGTCAGAAATTGTGTATTACACTAAAAATACGAGTGGCCTTAACTTTACCACATTACCACACGATAATCTAAGCCAGCATTATTACATGGCATTCATAATTTGTACATACATACATTAACAGCCACAAAAGTCCGCTGCTGGACTTGGCCTTTCCCCTATTGGGGGGGTATTGCAATACTCACCACGCTTGGTAAGCGGATAAGCGAGCATAAAGCAAGATATTGCTTTTTTTTTGTTCTAGGCTCTACAATTAGTGTGCCATGTCACCACACTGACCTACTTGCAACGTTCGAGGACAACAAAAATATACACGCGATCCTCATCTCCGAGTCTTTTCTCAAACAGACTCTTCCGTCGAACCTTTATCCACTACCTGGATACCGTCTTGTGAGAAACGACAGGACTTACTGTTGCAGCACTGCTGGACGGGCCAGGGTGGTGGGGGGTGGAGGTGTAGCTGTATACCTGAGGAATGACCTCTCGTTCAAAATAGTCGACAAATCGTTGTCTGTAGCAAATTCAGCGGAGCATCTGTTCTTGGAGGTAAGTCTCCATCATACCAAAGTCTTGCTAGGAGTATTCTACAGTCCCAACTTGCACATCAACTTCTTTAACTCACTGGAATCCACCCTGGCAAACTTACGGCCTCTTTATGAACACATTGTGTTGATGGGTGACTTCAACACTTGTTTATTGAAAGATGATCACCGCTCCAAGAAGCTCGTTGCTCTCTCAGAGTCCCTTAATCTAAACATCCTGCCTATGGAGGGGCCTACACATTTCTCCCACAACGGTCCTCCATCTCTTCTGGACCTTATCATTACCTCTTCACCGGAATTGGTTGCCTCCCATGGTCAATTTAATGCCTCTGGGTTTTCTCTACATGATCTTATTTACGCATCTTTTAAGATTAGACCACCCAAACGTAGGCATAAGACTATACTTATCCGGGACTATGGTAAGATTGATAAGGAGGCCTTTGAACGGGACCTGGCTGATGCTGACTGGGCATCTGTGATGGATAGTGACGATGTGGACAGTAAGGTGGCTGCTTTTCAACACATTCTTCTAACTCTCTATGATAAACATGCCCCTCTGAAAGAAGTTCGAGTTAAGCACTATCCCGCACCGTGGCTCACACCAGCCATAAAACAACTTATGGCTCGACGAGATGTGGCGCGCCTTAAAGCGCGTCGTGATCCTTGTGAAGAAAATATCCGTGCTTACCATGACATTCGCAATCACTGTAACAAAACCTGCAGGAACTCCAAACGAAGACATATCCACTCGTCAATCCAGGAATGCCCCCCCCATAAATTGTGGAAATACCTAAAGTCACTCGGGGTTGGTGGCTCTCGAGAAGATTCTAATCTCAACCTGGACCTTGATGCCCTCAACAATTATTTTGTCACATCTCCTGTTCCGTATGATCCTGACGTAAAGTTGAGGACACTTGCAGAGCTTGCGAACTCTCCTTTGACGGCACCTGTGCCGCTGGAGCTTAGACAGATCACGGTGGGTGAGGTGGTAAAGGTCTTAAAGTCAATTGGGACAAGGGCGGTTGGTGAGGACGGACTGAGTTTAGATATGATTATTCCTTACTCTGATACTCTAGCTCCAGCCATAGCCCATGTCCTTAATTGCTCAATTTCCACCGGTACCTTTCCAAAGGCCTGGAAATACGCCCATGTTCTGCCCCTCCCGAAGACACCTAACGCTAAAGTATTTACGGAGTTCAGGCCAATATCTATCCTCCCTGTTCTCTCTAAGATATTAGAGCACTGTGTTCATCAGCGTCTGACTGGACACCTCAACCGCCACATGCTTTTTAACCGTTTTCAGTCGGGGTTCCGTGCGGGGCACAGCACTGTGTCTGCGTTGGTTCACATCACTGATGACATCCGACACAATATACAGGAAGGGAAAATCACTGTCCTTGTTCTTCTTGACTTCAGTAGTGCTTTTAATACTGTGGACAGTGATATTCTCCTTGCTGTGCTCCGCAAGCATAACCTGGAATCCAAAACTGCTGCGTGGTTCTGTTCGTACCTTACGGACCGATATCAGCTTGTGAAGGCCAATGATAGACGATCTGGCTGGTGTAGGATTAGGGCAGGGGTCCCGCAGGGTGGAGTGCTTTCGCCTTTACTATTTTCTTTATTTATAGACGGTATTACATCCGCTTTGCAATCCTCGTTCCACCTGTACGCTGATGATCTTCAGATATATTCGGCGGAACCACCGGATAGGCTGAATGATGCAGTCAACAGGATAAACCATGACCTGCTTTCTATAAGTTGTTGGGCGAAGAAGCATGGTCTCCTGTTGAATGCGGCCAAATCCCAAGCCATCATTATTGGAGGTCATCAGCGTATTTCCAAATTAAGATCGAGTTCTATTCCCGAGGTTTTTCTTGATGACTCTCCCATTCCTTACTCTTCAAAAGTAAAGAACCTCGGAATATACATCGACCAAACTTTATCCTGGACAGATCAATTAACTGAGGTCAGTCGAAGAGTGTACGCGTCACTTCACTCGCTCAAAAGGTTGCAGAACTTTCTGCCTCTCAAGACAAGAACAATGCTCGCTCAAGCACTCTTATTACCATTGCTGGATTATGGTGATGTGGCATATCTGGACCTCACTGAAGAACATCTTAATAAGATGGAACGGCTCCAGAACCAATGCATCCGCTTCGTCTTTGGGTTGCGTAAGTTTGACCACATCACCGAATACAGGGAGCGCTTGAGGTGGCTACCTATACGTCTTCGCAGAGACCTGCACACCCTCTCACTTCTCTTCAATGTGCTTACAAATCCTGCTGCACCTCAGTATCTGTGTGAGAGGTTTGCGTTCAATATTGCGGCCGCTCGTCAGCGCTCCTATGGTGACCTTTGGCTGCAGATAGCGGTTTGTTCCTCTACGACTTTTAAGAAGTCTTTCACTGTCCATGCTGCGCGCTTGTGGAATAGACTTTCTGTAGATGTGAGGAAGAGTGCTAATGTGAAGATGTTCAAATCCAACATCAAGAAGGTTTGGGGGTACGATCTGGGTGACATGGACAATTTATAGGGTTTATGATATATTTATTTATGTGTATATTAATTTATGTATGATATATTATTATGTGTTTGTTTGTTTGTGTGTTTTATTTATTATCAAGTACGTGTATTTGTTATTTGTTTATAATATATATTGATAGAGTAAGCTTATTTTAACCATACTGAAGTACCGCGTAATTTACCTGCAAATAACATATCCTCTGAGTCTCTCAAAGGTTGACTGGAAGAGATCCCTTAATGGGATAAGTCCGCCTTTGTGCCTCTTGTTTTTAAATTTATTTCTGTAACTGTTCTTATAAATGTGTCTGGTGGTACAATAAAGTTAATACATACATACATACATACATACAATTTTAGCACCGGGGCTATGAAATCTACGCCTGACTGAATGGTGGGGAGCAGGAGCTCACCCGGAGATGTTTTTTGGTTGTTCAGACATCCAGCCCAATCGCAACAAGATATTGCTTTCACAGGCAACTGTGCTAGCCATGCCCTCGATGAATTTATCCTCAGTCGCTTTCTCTCTCTTTTCGTGTGGGACACCGAATCGTCCAACGATTCGATGAACCCTGGTGTCAGAGTTTTTCAACCGCCGACCACTAGAGGTAGGCCTCTGACATGGTTGTGTAACGGCCGCCGTCTAAGTTATCATAGACAGCAACCAAGACCGACGGCTTAGCGTGCCCTCCGAAGTCGCTTTTTCGTCACCCACGGTTTGTATTGAGGTAATGATATCATACGGCTCATTTGTTTATTATTTGTATATAACCACCGTGTGATGCCGGCTTTGAATAGCATCAACCTATATCTTTCCCGTGGGAGTCGTAAGAGGCAACTAAGGGACTCGAGGGTGTGTACTGCAATTTTAGGCGATGGGCTGACAACCTGTCACTATAGCGATACACAATATTCCGAATAACCCTCAAACATTTGTCAGACGTGGTGTAAATGGCCGTTTTTAGCGGCTGTTTGCGCTCTGACTACCCCGCAAGGGATTATAGGCGTGATATGTCTATGTATGTGTTGTATATAAAGTTTATTTAAATACATAAAGTGATCGTGTAAGGATCCCTTCGGTGGGCCAGCCGTGAGCTGGTGGGCCTCATTCGGTTCTTGAACTCAGACCGTCTAAAGGGCACTTGCAGAGTTACGACGCGGTCCAACCATATCGTTGGAGTTTTTATTTCTTGTACATTTGACTGAGAAATCTTGCCTTAAAGGATTAAACGACGAATGATTTTCTTGTATCGCTGTGTGAATTGTCCAGAATATTTATTTATTTGTATAAACACCTTTGCAATATTCGCTTGTAACTCACAGACCAGGCGTAGTGGATAGAGGGTGTTAACTATCCAGCAACCTTAGACTATGAAGGTAACTTTAGAATGGACTGGTTCACCAACAATTCTAACATTATTGTTACTTGAGTAATCATATCAAGGTCATACGCTTGCAAAATTCGTTGGGGAGGGGATGAGCCGTGGTAACTTAAATGGAATAAGCGTGCCGCTAGTGATAGTAAAAGTCGCAGGTTCAAATCCTACCGCGGTAGAAAATTTTGCAAGTTTTCAAAAAAAAGGTCAGACCTACTTGGATACTTATATTTTTTGGTAATTTATATAAAGTTTCACGTAGTTGCAAATATAACACTCCAAGCAGACATGTAAAGCAACATATCTACAAGTATACAAACACACATAGCGTCTTGTTTTTACACACCAACTGTTTTGCATGCGTGTGTCGAAATTGCCAAGCATTTAATACGTTGCCAGTTGCCACCTACATAAACATTTGTTATGAACGCGTTGAAACGAAACGTATGCATGAATTGTATGAGAGTCGGCAAGAACATTGAAAAGGTGAAAAACAGTATTGTTTAATTTGGGAGACGTTCTTACGAACTTGTTATACATACATATATCACGCCTACAGACCTCCAAGCAGACATGTAAAGCAACATATATACAAGTATACATACATTACATACATACATAGCGTCTTGTTTTTACACACCAACTGTTTTGCATGCGTGTGTCGAAATTGCCAAGCATTTAATACGTTGCCAGTTGCCACCTACATAAACATTTGTTATGAACGCGTTGAAACGAAACGTATGCATGAATTGTATGAGAGTCGGCAAGAACATTGAAAAGGTGAAAAACAGTATTGTTTAATTTGGGAGACGTTCTTACGAACTTGTTATACATACATATATCACGCCTACAGACCTCCAAGCAGACATGTAAAGCAACATATATACAAGTATACATACATTACATACATACATAGCGTCTTGTTTTTACACACCAACTGTTTTGCATGCGTGTGTCGAAATTGCCAAGCATTTAATACGTTGCCAGTTGCCACCTACATAAACATTTGTTATGAACGCGTTGAAACGAAACGTATGCATGAATTGTATGAGAGTCGGCAAGAACATTGAAAAGGTGAAAAACAGTATTGTTTAATTTGGGAGACGTTCTTACGAACTTGTTATACATACATATATCACGCCTACAGACCTTGCGGGGTCGCCATGTTCGCCAAATATTTGAGAGACATTCAGAACATTGTGTATCACCATAGTGACAGGTTGTCAGTCCATGGCCTAAAGTTGCAATACACATGTAAGCCTCGAGTCCCTTAGTCGCTTCTTAAATCACCCACGGGAAAGAAATGGGGTGATGCTAATCTAAGCCGGCATCACATCATTACCATCACAGCAAACTAAAAGTGAAACAGTAAACTCGCAGTAGAAACGTAACATATTATCGATAACAAGTATTAATTTGCAAGGTTCAGTGAGCTGGAAATGGAATCTCCGAATAGAATTTTAAATGTGCCTTCCGATGCTCGGCTCCGGTTTCCATTTGGATGGTGATGCTTTCGAAAGTAGGTCACACACAGGGGTGCAATTCTAAGAATTGGCTCCAGATTAGAAAGTATAAGATCGAGGTTTGATGCTTGAATGTCGACTTGGCAGAATAATAATTAAAAATAAAATAAATAAATATCCTGAACAATTCACACAGCGCCATCTAGTCCCAAACTAAGCAAAGGAAACTAGATAGCTGATATTAATATAATTATATACTTTTTTTTTGTAAATAAATACATAATATACATAGAAACACCCAGACTAAACACAAATATCTGAAAATGACTTAACAAATATTAGTGTCTTGTGGGGATCGAACCCACGACGGCGTAGCAGGCAGGGATACTATCCGCTACGCCATCGGCACAGTCGAACTAGTTCCAACTAGATTAGGATTTTTGCACTCATTAGTCTGAATTCCATGTTACCGGCTAATATTTATTACTAAAATAGCACTGACAAAGGTAGAAGATGATCGCCTCTTAAGTTGTCTATGATTTCACGCATTTTACACGATATCTGTCAAATTAAACGTCAAAATGGCGGTCAAACATACATACAAAAATCACGCCTATATCCCTTTCAGGGTAGGCAGAGCGTAAACGGCCGTAAAACGGATATTAACACCACGTCTGACAAAAGTTTGAGGGTCAAACAGATAACTGTGTATCACTATAGTGACAGGTTGTCAGCCCGTCGCCTAAAATTGCAATACACATCTAACCCTCGAGTCCCTTAGTCGCCTCTTACGACACCCATGGGTAAGAAATGGGGTGATGCTATTCTAAGCCGACATCACACGGTCAAACATACAAGGAAATCTCGGAAATGGCAGAAAATCTGACTATTTTGTAAACATGACATGACTTAAATAGACTATGACATCTAACTATCCTTTTCTAAACTTATTTCACGGAAAGTGGTAGTGATATTTTTAATTAGCCTTTTAGTCAGTAACATATAATCGTGACAATAGTCTTGTTTTTACGTCTTACACGTATGTCGCTAAGTATTGACAAGTATCAAGAAATCGCTAAGTTTTGACAAACGGCCATTGACCGCGATAGATCAGTTGGTAGAACGGAATTCCACGGTCCCGGGTTCAATAAAATGTCTTGATATATACAGCAATGGTATTTCGATGAAAATAAATAGTACATGCATGTAAAGAAATACTTACATACAGTTTCTTAAACTTGTTTTATCAATGCATACATAATTCCTTTTTAAAAAGTAGTCAGATAAGATTACTTAAAACCTGCTTTCATCGTCACTTGCCGATATCATATATGCACGAGTAACACGAGTATGCATAGCAATTTTTTACGTATCCTCCTAGTTCCTATCACTCGTTTTAACTAACACTCTACTCATGTAATATTCAAACTACGGTGTAATAAGTAGATGGAATGGTAGAAAGGAAAAATCGATATCCGAGGCTAAGAATAACCGAAAGTATGGCCGTCTGATACCGGCTCAGTATAGCATCACCCCCTTTCTTTCCTGCGCGTGTCGTAAGAGGCGACTAGGGGTTTGATGTGTTTAACAATTTAAGGTAATTTAATGGATGGCGGAAACGGGAGATCGTGTCTTATGGCGTACCCTGGCGGAGGCCTGCGTCCAGCTCTGGACTACTATAAGCTGATGTGATGTGTGTAAAATTTTACGCGGCGGGCTGACAACCTATCACTAGCGATAAACTTTTTTTCTGAATGACCACCAAATGTTTGTCAGACTGCGTAAACGTTTGTTTTTCAGAGCCATTTACCTACCTAACCTGGGGTAGGTTAGGGATATAGGGGTACTATATGTGTGTGTAATATCAAATTTGTCTTTCCGTGAATACCTGCCATCCTGATCCTGGAACCGAATTCAACTCGGAAGATCACGAAGGCAGTTTCCTTTATAAAGCATCAATGTATTTCGTTCTAGTATGAGAAAGTACCTCTGACTTTTTATTTCATAGTACGTACCACACTTCAAAGTAAGTGAAACACACACACACACAAATCACGCCTATTTCCCTTAAGGGGTAGGCAGAGCGTTAACGGCCGTAAAACGGATATTAACACCACGTCTGACAAAAGTTTGAGGGTCAATCAGATAACTGTGTATCACTATAGTGACAGGTTGTCAGCCCATCGCCTAAGATTGCAATACACAGTAAGTGAAACAAAAGGGATTAATAAAGATTTTATACATACATACATACACTCTATCCCCCTGTTTATTATTTCTACATAACACTGTATCAAGTAACTTTTATGGTAGTTCTTAAAACAGCATAAAATTTATTGAAGCGCTCCATCCGACGATCCAAGTACTACTACCAGAAGTGATTGTGAATCACATACATTGTATTTTTAATGCTGAATTGCTGGCATTTTGAATGCAATCTGATTTAGTGTATAGTTTACTGTTACGACAACAATTACGTTTAGTTTAAACCCATCCCAGATTGACAAAGTGGGAACGCATTTGGTATGGGGAACGTATTTCTTGCTTTGCTATGTTATGTGTAGGGTAGGGTAGGGTTTCTTACTAGAGCCCAGAGGTTTAACCCGCTGCTTACTGGTTCCGCAAGAAAGTGACCTTTCCCTGCATAAAAAACTTTCTCTGGAATCGCTTTATCTACTAAAGAAAACCGCATCAAAATCCGTTGCTTACTTCTAAAGATATAGTCATATGAAAGGACATAGGAAGCGACTTCATTTTATTACACGACTGCCCAACCAAAAAGGAGTGTAATGTTTTTAGAGTTAATGTGTGTATGTATGTATATATGTCCAATTCTTTAAAGGTCTGAAACTCGTTAATTACAGAACTGATTTGAATGGGAATTGTATCGGAAGAATCCTTACATTATCCCGAGTGAGAGGCAAGGCTTTATCTCAGAAAGCAGTCATGTTTTAATTATTTTAAATTTATTATGCTATTACTAATAAACTAGTTAGTGATAAGCAGTGCCTCTTGTGTCTGTATTCTATATGTTACTATTTACAGTAAATCGTAAAATAAATATTTAGATTAGATCAGATACCCTTGAAATATGCTTAGCTATCAAGTTGCTTAACATGAGCTGGTGTCCTATTAGTTGTTAGCAACTTTAACACCAGTTGTTGGTAAACTGTGGACCAGCTGAGAACAAGTCGAACATGTTCTGAGACTTGTACTATAAAATAAAACTGGTTGCTCGGTACTACCTGTCATGAATTTAACTTAAGAAAGGCTTACTTTTATCCGGAATAGAGATTTCGAATTACTTACTATAAAATGTTATTTTCTTATACATACATACATACACATACACATATCACGCCTATAACCCCTTGCGGGGTAGGCAGAAAAAAACGGCTATTTACACCACGTCTGACAAATGTTTGAGGGTTATTTGGAATATTGTGCATCGCTATAGTGACAGGTTGTCAGCCCATCGCCTAAAATTGCAATACACACCCTCGAGTCCCTTAGTCGCCTCTTACGACTCCCACAGGAAAGATATGGGGTGATGCTATTCTAAGCCGGTATCATACGGCATTTATTTTCTTATAGCCTCTGTAAATTGATGAAAAAATGAATCAGCTCCAGAAATAGTACGATTTTTTAATAGAAAAATTAAAATGTGTCAGTGCTTGCGAAGAGAAATTTTGTTGCCATACAATTTATATTAATAAACAAAATCTTTTCATATTTAAACTTAGTTCCTTTGGGACGTTGTCCGGTATCATTGGCTTATTCATCCCTTGAAAATTTGAACAGATTGTTTAATTACATTTAGGGTTTTAAGCGTGTTTTCATACTAATAATAAACTGTTCATCATACTAATAATATTGTTCTGTTGCAGGTACGTTTCATAACACAACATTATAATAAGGTAACATCGGCGAGTGCAGTGCACGATACAGGAAAATCGCGTGGTATTTCCTTAACGGGCGATCCTTTCAAATTATGTGAGTGTATTTTTAGCTTAGGAGTTCGTGACTGCGACTGTTATGACCGTATTTATGTATTACATTTAACGCTTAAAGTTCTGGCGAAGTTGACCTTTTTTGAAAATACCTACTTCATGAATTTTAAACTTACCTGAAAATACTATGACTCAAATTCTTTAATCTATGCCGTGTGTTGTTGGTTCAGAATAGCATCACCCCATTTCATTCCCGCGGGTGTCGTAAGAGGTGACTAAGGGATTTGAGGGATTCATGTGTATTGCTATTTTAGGCCATGGGCTAACCACCTCACACTATTCGTGATTCGCAATTATCTGAATGACTCAATGTTTGTATAAGAGGTAGCGTAACTGTCCTTTTTATACGGACGTTTACGGCGTGGTATGTGTGTGTATGTTTGTATGTACAAAATCTATGATTGCATAGCTTTACCACCTATGTTATTTAGTTACCTTAATACCTACGTGGGTTGGCCCTTGGAACACATGTTCGTTACAGTGACGTCAAACATATAAATACCGATTAAAATCTTCGTAGGTGTTGCAATTGTAAGCACAACCTGGTAATTTGTTTAAAGATCTTATCGCAATCGCGTCAACTGCACCGCGCGACGCGACGCTACAAAAGTTTCTTTGTATGAGATATTGCGAACTAATTTCCATTTCTTTCCTATGCGTGTCGTAAGAGGCGACTAA
Source organism: Tuta absoluta (assembly GCA_027580185.1). Taxonomy (NCBI): domain Eukaryota; kingdom Metazoa; phylum Arthropoda; class Insecta; order Lepidoptera; family Gelechiidae; genus Tuta; species Tuta absoluta. The sequence continues at coordinate 889,116 of JAQAHW010000023.1, read as the reverse complement.
GGAAATCGAGGGTTACATGTGCATTGCAATTTTAGCCGACGGGCTGACAACCTGTCACTATGGTGATACACAATTTTCCAAACGACCCTCAAATGTTTGTAAGATGCTGTGTAAATGATCGTTTTTTACCGCTATTTACGCCTGACTACCCCGAAAGGGGTATAAGCGTTTGTATGCGCCAGCGTCACCGCACGACAACGGATTGTCAATTTTGATCGACTCGTAGCAAAATATCGCACATAAAAACAAATTTCGACTTATATCAAGTAAAACGTATACCTACATAAAAATGATAAAGTGAAGGAATTTGTGTGGTGCTGGCTTAGAATATAACTTGCATTTATAACAACTTGCACTGCGATCGCCAATCCACCTGCCAAGCCTATGGCAAATACCCCCCAATTGGGGAAGGCCCATGCAGCAGTGGACTGTTTTAGCGTAGGATTTTGTATAGGAAGCCAAATTTACACACACACACACATCACGCCTATATCCCTTGCGGGGTAGGCAGAGCGCAAACGGCCGCAAAACGGACATTTACGCCACATTTGACAAATATTTGAGGGTCATCCGGAAAATTGTGCATCGCCATAGTGATAGGTTGTCAGCCCATCGCCTAAAATTGCAATACACACCCTCGAGTCCCTTAGTCGCCTCTTACGACTCCCAAGGGTAAGAAATAGAGTGATGCTATTCTAAGCCGGCATCACACGGCAGATTATATTTGTTACATATTTCTTCCTATGTTCTTGAGGGAAAGTTATCATGGGCCTTGACCCCTCTGCGGGTTGTTAACCCTGTTTGTTGCACAGCATATCATTTCAGCACATACCTCTTGATCAGTCTATTTAAATTCCCGTCACAATAACAATCCGTCCGATTCTCGGGATCCTCGGCTCTCTTTGTCCGCGGTTGAATCATCGGCCGGATGTTGGGAATGCGTTGCGTCTGCGCAGCTTGTACTTCTACGCAGTTGTATATTGATGACACGATGCGTTCAAACAACGAAAAACATTGTTGACTTTTATTTAAATAAGAAAACACCAACAGTATACATATTACATACATACATAAGCCTATTGCCGTCTACTGCTGGACGTAGGCCTCCCTGCAGGATAGGCCATAGGCCAAGATCTCTCGTTATCGCTATCCAGTCGCTACATATTGAGCAATCTTAAAATTAGTACCAGCTATTAATTTTCTAATACATATACCAGATATAAAAGTGTACACAGGGTTCTTGATAAACTAACAACACTACACTTAACTATAATCTATCTATACATATAATAAAACAGTAACGCAACCAAGTCTGTACACAAAATATTTTAAAACAGAATATTTGTTTCTAATTCAGTTCATATTGTAGATCTTAAAATAATAGCCCAAAAAAAATGTGTCTGTCTCTCTGTCTGTTTGTACACTTTTCACGCAAAATTTACTGGACGGATTTCTACCAAATTATGTATAATGATAGCTTAATACTTAAGTCAACATCTAGGATATTTTTCCTTCAGGAAAATCTCTTATTCCCACGAGAAAACAGCAACTGGTTCGGCGGAGTTCATTAAAAAAATTCAAAATCCGTCTAGGCTAGTGATAAAAATAAATTACATACAATCGCGAAGAGTTGGATATGGGACAAAATTAAAATGTAAGCATTTCTTTCTGTGAACTACGAAGTAAGTGTACGTCGGCTGTTCTTCTACATAATAATATATCAAGAACTCTTACAACAATATTACCATTGTTATTTAAACAGAAGCAATTGGTGTGGTCTCAATAAAATAACATCACACCATGGGCTAAAACGGCTATAACACCAGTCTAAATACCGTGCACGGTACGGCATACATTGCTGGTTTTAAATAGGTGTCAATACAATAAACACAAGATAACCAGCAATATATATTGAACCGTGCAAGGTATTCAGTCTAGTGTAAAGGTTCTCCGAAGCTGTTGGGTGAGTTTTATGTTTGTGTGGTGTTAGGTTTCGTTACAGGAATTCTTAAGTGTGTTACGCGTGAGTAATATTTCAGTTTTAAATGGCCAAAATTCTTAAGACGTAGTAGGCAATATAGCTACTGGCTATAACGTATCTTATACAGCTGAATACCGAATTACTGCATGTGTTATATGAATTATGATAATAACGTTATTATGAAGTTGTATGTATGACACTATTATTCTTAAACAGCGGCCCGCCCAGCCGTTTTTCCCGCTTCTTCACTACATAGTATAAAATAAAGTCGCTTCCCGTTTGGTGTCTCCTTATATCTTTATAATTACCCAACGGATTTTGATGCGTTTTTTTTTAATTAGATAGAGTAACTTGAGAGGAAGGTTTATGAGAATAAATTATTCCGGGAAATTGTCACATTCCCATGGGAAAACGGGTATCCCAACTGGTAGTAAACTTTTGACCCCCTTTTGACACCTTTAAGAATTAAAATAAAAAAAATGCTGAAACACGTATTTAATTATTTTAAGTTATGAGTCTAATTAGAAATTTTGAAACAGATCGCACTTAAGATAAAAAACTTTCATACAAACTTTTAACCCCCTTCTCACCCATTTAAGGGTTAAAATTTCAAAAATGCTGAAACACGTGCTTAATTATTTTAAGTTATTAGTCTAATCACAAATTTTGAAACAGATCACATTCATTTAAAAAAACGAACTTTCACACAATTTTTTAACCCCCTTTTGACCCTATTAAGGGTTTAAATTTCAAATATGCTGAAACACGTGTTTAATTATTTGAAGTTATAAGTCTAATCACTAATTTTGAAACGGATCACACTTAAGACAACGAACTTTCATACAAACTTTTAACCCCCTTTTCATCCTTTGTTGGATTAAAAAAAAGAGTGATTCAAGAGGAAGGTTTGTATGTAAGATTTAAGTCGGGAGAAGGTCTGTTTCCCGTGGGAAATCAGTTAGCAGCGGGTGAAACCGCTGGGCGGGCCGCTAGTCGAATATAATTTTATGTGCCCAATGATTCCCGCTTATAACCGTTTTGCCGCGGGAATAATGCATTTTCCTGGCATACGCACATAAATCACGCCTCCCTCCCTGAGGAGTCGTCAAAGACACACACACACACACACATCAAACATATCACGCCTTTAATCCAGGGTAGGCAGAGCGCAAAATCGGTAAATTACGCCACGTCTAACAAACGTTTGAGGGTCATTCTGAAAATTGTGTATCACTATAGTGACAGATTGTCAGTCCATCGCCTAAAATTGCAATACACATCCTCTAGTCCCATACGACTCCCACGGAAAGAGAATGAAATGGGGTGATGCTATTCTAAGCCGGCACCACACGAGATTACACGACTTTATCTTACACTATGAACTAAATGCGATTACTTCAAGCTCAATATTATTATGATGACACAGTATAATAGCTAACTAATTTATATACTGCAACTATTATTCACAATTATAAGAATCCTACCTACCACAAAGTGTAAACAATATTATGTCATCCATGCAAGATTGATCGTGGAGCGTGCAAACGTTGTCGTGGGAAATGATAGCGTTGTAGCAGCCGAGAGAAAAGCATTAGGTAGAGGGAACCTTACTCCCAATAATGCGAAGTCAGGAAATAAGTACCCTCTACCGAAGTTATACGTGAATTACACTTCAGTTTGCCAAAACACAGAGACACAACATTAAGTAGAAGTAGCCTTCGCTAGAAGATTCATAAGTTATGTTAGATTGATTAGTGTACAGTCCGGTTGTAGCGGATTAGGAGTCGAACCCCGCCGAACTTTAAACTTCAAAACTTTAATTTCTAAGTAGATTCGAATTTAATACTTTCAAACCTCAATAATACGGGTGTGGATTATAATGTTTTGTAGCTAGATTTGTAGATTATTAATCCACACTGTGCTTTGAGAATTAATACAGTTAAATATTTATTTATTATCGTTTTTAGCGACACACCTAATATTTGCAGCTGCGAATCTTCATGCAAAATATACTTTTTTCTTGTAAGTTTGACCCATAAGAGCTGACAGGAAATTCTTGAATCTGTCATAATCAATTTCAAAAAGCTTTCTTAAGTATCTGTGTAGGAAGTAGCACGCAGGTTCGTAGGGGTGCATTTGATACCTTGTGTAGTTATAGTTTTTTCAGTTTTTACTTTATTTGTGTTAAGGGCTCCCTCTACAATGTTCCACGCTCTGAGGACAGAAGTTGGTGTGATAATGAGTACAGATGATGAGGGTTTGATGGCTGTTGTATTTGTATCCTTGTTACTAGTGATATAGTGACGTTATTGTTGTAATACACAGCTTGAACATTTTGTATGTTTTTTGAAAATGGCGAATACTATGAAAGATGAATTAAGTTGCTGACTTGTTTGCGATTTTTTTGTATTAGTTGTAGATGACGAATAGTATAAAAAAAAACATTTAAGTTGATGGATTTTGTGAAGAATGTTGTTCGTAGCCTCCTGTGTATTTCTTAACATGACTGTCTGAATGGTTCGGCATGCAGGCACTTAGGATCCCAAAAAGTCATTGCGAAACGCAGAATTTTTATTATCATCATCATCATCATCAGCCCACATCCACCTACTGCAGGGCACATGTCTCTTCTCTATTGTGCCAATCTTCGGTCCTGTGCTAATCTCATCCATCCATTGAATATTTAGCACTCAATATTGCAAAAAAAAAAGGAAAAGGGCTGACTTTATATTCATATTTCTTCGCCGGTTTGGATTGGGTCAGATAATAATAATTAAATTCTCGCTGGAATTCCAAATTTTCTCAATAAAAAAGGCGACAAGTCGGCAGATTATCGACAAAAATCGCAATATGTAGGTAGGTTCATCGGAATCCACGGGAGTTTTAGTGAGATTTTACAACAGCCGCAGTAATGCTATTATAAACCGGCATCACACATCATACTTGTCCCATACATACATACACATATCACGTCTATATCTCTTGCGGGGTAAGCAGAGCGGAAACAGCCGTTAAAGGCGGATATTTACACCACGATTTGTCATGTGACAAACATTTGAGGATCATTCAGAAAATATTGTAACACCATAGTGCCCGGTTGTCAGCCCATCGCCTAAAATTGCAATACACATGTGACCCTCGAGTCCCTTAGTCGCCTCTTACGACACCCAAGGGAAAGACATCACACGGCTGATACTTGTACCAGTTTGTAGATACAGGGTGTAAGAGACGTTGTACCGAAAACTTTGCAGTCATGATCAAACCATGAAACTAAACAACTTTTACTTAGGAGCTTATGTTGGGAAACGATACTTTTTAGAAATTCAGTCAGCTGATCAGTAATTTTATATGGGAACGAACGTTTACCAACATATCATCCATATAAAAAGTTGATCAGTTTCTAGTCTGAGAATGCCTGTATAGTTTTCGGTACACCGTCCCTTGAACCCTGTATAACACCCGATATGACAACGAAAATGGACGCAGTCGGTCGGTTAAAGCGGCCACAAGAATTATCTCAGACAACAAAGGCGTCGAATGTGACAAGATTCACACACGTTGTGATTTACAATTGACTAATGACAGCATTCTGAAATTACTAATTCAAGGTCTTCAAGGGACGTTATGTGATGTGTCTTTACACACAAACAATACTTTACTTTACTTAGTTAACCTACTTTACCATGCTTTTATTCAACCTTTTACTATGGCGGTACACAATTTTCCGAATGACCCTTAAATATTTGTCAGACCGGTCGTTTGGGCTCTGCCTACCCCGCAAGGGAATATAAGCGTGATATGTGTATGTGTTTGTATGAAAAATTAAATATACACTGTTTTACTTAACGCGCGTCATATTCGTACGCATAATTTTTTATTCATTACCTTCTAGCAACGATCTACATATTATATTTAATTTAAAAAGTTCCTAAGTCCAAAGATCATACGTTAAATACTCGTCCGTTCGTTTTATTTTTACAATACTGCAAATATCTAATAGTATATTAACAACATAAATTCAAGAGCTCAGTAGCATAGCGGTGGGACGGTACTCCACAGGTCCCGGGTTCAATCCCCGGACGTCGCAAAAAAAAAAAAACTTATTTTAATTTATGAAAATAATAAAGCACTGTGAGTGCAAAGTAAACTATAGTATATTAACAACCTATTTACCTAATGCTAGAGTTTACTTACATAGGCCAAAGTAAACATAATGAGATGTGTATTATTCATCTCGAAACGAACGTCACTACATAAGTAGTATCAGTAGCAGCGCGACTGCGCGAGCTACTAAGGGATCAACATAATAATGGTTATTCATACAGTTACAAAGAAAAACTAGTGTATATTGGCCCAGTATCGTTAGCTGTTCATGTGTCAAAAATTGAAAATTTTCGAAAAAAAAAACTGGTTAGAGGCGGCCCAGGATAGGGACAAATAGAAAAAAACAGAGGGACGCCTTTTTGCTCTGCAGTGGAACATGTCTGGCTCAGAATAACAAGAGTAATAGTACATTGTTGTCGAGGTATGGAAAATAAGACTTTGCTGGACGAGTATAGTTCAATTATACAAGTCAAGCAAAGTAATTTTCCCCGAGGCTTACATAGTGCTTTTCTCAAAAAAAGGCTAGGAAATGAAAGATTGTACTTCTTATAAAAGTTAGCTAGCGACCACAACACAACGAAACAAATAAAAATTTACAATTTTCCCACCAATTGTAATATTCAGCCATACTAAATGTTTAGTTCATTCTTTTCTTTTTTAATTCTGGACAGGCAAGGGTCTTCACATCATACAGCCTCGTCTTTAGTTACCTGTTTCATACAAAATTACGTTCCGTTTCTATGAGAGTCATCGAGATAATTTTGAAATCAAATTATGTGGGTTTAGCGTATAACGAATTTATCTTAATGGACACCAGCAAAGGATTTCCATACAACTTTGCTGGCGTGATCTGAGACGTGACGAACAATGTGAAACTTCGCGGTTTCTTTTTTTGAAAGAAATGAACACATTTCCTAGCATGTTTGAGAAATGAATATTTTATGGCTTATAGTTTCTGGTTAGCCGTGTGATGCCGGCTTAGAATAGCATCACTCCATTTCTTTTCCGTGGGAGCCGTAAGAGGCGACGAAGAGACTCGAGGGTGTGTATAGCAATTTTAGGCGATGGGCTGACAACCTGTCACTATGGCGATACTCAATTTTCCGAATAACCCTCAAACGTTTGTCAGACGTGGCGTAAATGTCCATTTTTTCGGCCGTTTATGCTCTGCCTACCCCGCAAGGGATAAAGGCGTGATATATGTATGTATGTATAGTTTCTGGAGCATTGGCTTAACACAATTTATCTACACTCGTCTCATAATGTTCGAATTATGAATTCGAAAACAGTTGTATAATGAATATAGAAATTACGGTTAAATAGAAATTACAGACGCGTAATGACTTAATGAGAAGGCTCTTACTTCGATAAAGTTGAGAAAAGAAATGAAGTTTTTTTTGCCAATACTCAAATCGCCATCTTTCGCCGCACCTGACAGTTGTTGTTGTACGGTAATTGTTCGGATGTTGTTCAGATGTTTTAATAGGTTTTTGTTCAGTTGTTGTTGACTTGTTGTTCAGATGTTGTTCAGTTGTTGTTCAGACGTTGTTTAGTTGTTGTTCAGTTGTTATTCTGATGTTGTTGTGATTAAAAACGACTCTAACTGAGTTTTTACACTGCAAAAGTAAACTGAGATATAGACAGTACCGGGATATATTATATTTTATTCATTTAATTATAGACACTTAAAAAAAAACAATAAATGAGGTACCATACATTAAATCATAAATTTACGCAAGCGGTAAAAATTACACAAAAAGTCTTATGTGCTTTACAGACACACATAACACACTCGTATAAAAAATAAGCCACTATAGAATTTTGTAAGTAGAAAATAAATTATGTCAGCCGTACCGTACGATAAAGGGTTGATTGAGGTGCTGCTGATATTACTGTAGGTAGGTAATTGAACTTTGATCAGGCTTTTTTAATTGCCAAATATTTGCAATGTACTTATGTGAACCCTTTTTTTAAACGGCAGCACACGTACTTTTGAGACAAGTGTTAATAACACACTGTTGACGGCCGATGTGGCGCAGTGGTAGTGCAACTGCCTGCGGCACTAAGGTTCCGTATTTGATTCCCGGAAAGTTGATAGTATCACTTTGTGAATTTATTCCCGATGTGATTAGGACATTGCAGATTGAACCACGTGATTGTCCGCAAGAAAGATGGTTCCGATGTACAAATAAATGTAAATAAGTATTAACATTGGCTATGTAGTTCCCATAGTACAAGCTTCGCTTAGTTTGGGGCTAGATGGCGCTGTGTGAATTGTCCAAAATATTATTTAGAAAATGAAATTTCATCGGACATTCACGCCTCGTCTGACATATGCGGGTCATTCGTAAAATTGTGTTTCGCCATAGTGACAGGTTGTCAGCCCATCGCCTGAAATTGCAATACACACCCTCAAGTCCCTTAGTCCAAAACAATCACTGCATAACCACGTAGTTTCAGAACAATTGGCTTGCTAGCTGTTATCATTCGTTCACAGCGAAAAGTAATAAGATTAGCTAATTGTGCGACCGGGCAGCGCCAATTTGAATGCCAAATCGAGCGGCAAAGGTCAAACGAAGCAACCTCACTGCTGCATATTACTAGTGCATTGCCGCGTGATGCCGGCTTAGAATAGCATTACCACATTTCTTTCGCGTGGGAGTCGTTAGAGGCAACTAAGGGTATGTATTATAATGTATCGCCACGTTGACAAACTGTCACTAGGTATAGCGATACCTACACATTTTCCTAATGACCCTCAAATGTTTGTCAGACGTAGCGTAAATATCCGTTTTGGTAGCCGCTTACGCTCTGCCTACCCCGTAAAGGATTATAGGCGTGAACTGTGTGTGTGTGTGTGTGCGCATTACAAAGTATTTTGACTTTAACATGTAAAAATAAATTAATGTCCTGGACTTTTCACACAGCCCCATCTACCCCAAAACTAAGCAAAGCTTGTACTATGGGAACTACATAGCTGATATTAATACTTATATACTTATTTTTTGTAAATAAATACATAGAAAACACTCAGACAAAAACAAATACTTGAAAATGGACTTTAACAAACAAATATAAGTGCCTCGTGGGGATCAAACCCACGACCCTTGGCGTAGCAGGCAGGGGTACTATCCGCTACGCCATCGGGCCAGTATATTTTAATAAGTAGATAAAAAAGAGTGAAAAAGTAAATAATATAATAGGCGCTCTGATGATCAAATGAACTATCGGACTACTTTTTCTGATGAATTTTTTCTTCAATCTTTTTGTAAAAAATACCATCGAAACTCCGTTTTATTCTTCTATAAAAAAGATGTCAGTTTTTTTGGGTGCGTATTACCACTTATTAAAAAGTTAGAAATTAACTAAAAATACTTGAATACCAAATTTTATCACACTCACTTAAAATTTGCAAAATTTTCAAGCGTGGGCAGGATCTGAACCTGCGACTTTCGCTATCACTAGTGGTGACGCTTCTTCCATCTAGACTATTCCCTTGCTCGCGTATTTCGCAAGTGTATATTGATGCCAATAACGCGTGGTACGGCTCCATCTACCGGGATACTTTTGCAACTAATACCCAGCGACTAATTTAATTCTTTACAGATTGAATGTAGTGGCTTCCATATTACCCAAACTTGTACCTACTCACATCACAGGGCAATATTGTATGATATTATTATTTATTAGGTTCGGCGTATTATGTATTTAATTGGCTAAGCAGTGCACTCGTAACTTGGTTGAATGGTTCTCTACGTGCCCGCAATGTTTCATTGGCGTGGGGACAAACCGCATTGTTGTTTCTTTTTTATTCTGTCTGACTTTGTTTCAATGACGTGGGAGCGAGTTACACTGTTTTGATTTGGCCGGGTGAATAGGTACAATACTGTTTATGTACCAATTACATACATTCACATACACATATCACGCCTATAATAGGCAAAGCGCAAACGGCGGCAAAAAAAAATGAACAGTTACGCCAGCCCATCATTGTCAGCCCATATCGCCCAAAATTGCAATACACACCCTCGAGTCCCTTTGTCGCCTCTTACGGCTCCCCGGGCAGAAATGGGGTGATGCTATTCTAAGCCGGCATCACACGGCACAGCCGGCATCACACCAATGTGCCAATTACTTGTATAAAAACTTATACCTATGCTTCCGATGTAAGATATTCTACTTTATAATACAAAATTATACGCATGGGTTGCAAATATTTGAGGGACGTGTCAGTCAAATTGTGTATGACTATAGTGACAGGTTGTCAGCCTGTCGCCTTAAATTGTAACACACATGAAACTCTCGAGTCCTTTAATCGCCTCTTACGACACCCGCACGAATCAAATGGGGTGAGGCTATTCTAAGCAGGCGTCACACGGCAAAAAATAAAATTGTACACACATATCACGCCTATTATCCCTTGCGGGGTAGGCAGAGCGTAAACGGCCGTAAAAAGGCCATTCACGCCACGTCTGACAAATATTTGAGGGTCATTCGGAAAATTGTGTATCGCCATAGTGACAGGTTGTCAGCCCATCGCCTAAAATTGCAATACACACCCTCGAGTCCCTTAGTCCCCTCTTACGACTCCCACGGAAAAGAAATGGGGTGATGCTATTCTAAGCCGGCATCACACGGTTTGTATGTAAACCGTATTTGTATATAAAACGTATATAGTTTTTATATGAAATTGTAGCTTGTACTAAATAATATCGACCACTGGTAGTAGGGATTATCTGTCAGTCCAGTGGCGGTGAATGACAGATGATATTTAAGGCTTCAGGTCAAGGGCCAAGGTGAAGGTCAATCGAATCGTCCTCGCTTTTCATAAATCCAATAATCATTTACACTAGGGGATGTAAGACCGGTTTTGAGTTTCGATATTAGTGCTCAATTGCGGACGGTTCACATACATACATACACATATCACGCCTATAATCCCATGCGGGGTAGGCAGAACCTAAACGATCGCAAAAAACGGACATTTACTCCACGTCTGACAAATATTTGAGGGTCATTCGGAAAATTGTGTACTATTATAGCGATAGGTTGTCAGCCCATCGCCTAAAATAGCAATACACACCCTCGAGTCCCTTAGTCGCCTCTTACGACTCCCACGGGAATGAAATGGGGTGATGCTATTCTAAGCCGGCATCACACGGCAGTACAATAAAAATAGTAAAAATGTCTTTGCATCAATATTGTTTCGGCTTTAGAAAGTTTTTGTTTCGTTCGGAAATCGTGAGCAGTACTTAGGTATATTCGTGACAAAGAACCCTCTGCAAGTAGCAGGTAAACTATATTATTATCAATGATTTTGCCCTGAAAAATGTTGGGAAAATTGAAAAATACATGGTATTTTCAAACCCGGTTTCACCTATTCTATAGCTCTGAAAATCGTTATCGAAATTTCGTTTCGATATTCCGATATTCTGGTTTTTTCAGATTCCGGAATTCATGAAATTTTCTTCAATTTATGTGTGGATTATTTAATTTTTCATGTTAAGTTTCATGTCTGTAACGTTATTGTGAACCGAACTCACTAAGTTTGATCAAGTTTTGAAGATCTTAACTTAAATAGCTATTTTCCAACAATTTTTAGGGCTCAGTACCGTGTGAAGCCGACACAGAATAGCATCACCCCAAACATCTACCCGTGGGTGTCGTCAAAAGTGAGTAAGGGATAAATTTATTCAGGGAATAGGCAAGAAGCGTTCTCTTTTTAAAAGAAAGAGCGAGTTTCAAGAGCAAACCCATCATTAATAAAAAAAAAGTAAGATCTTGCACAGCCAGTACCCGATATTATCAAACTACAGGCTAAAATTTTTCAAATAAAATTCGATGTTCATTGCGTAGTCGGTAAGCCATTGTGATACCAGGAATATGAACCGGCTACGCAATGTACTAAGAATTTCACCTGTATACTTGTAGCATGTAGTTTCATAACATAGGCACCTGGAGACAGACAGACAGACAGCAGAGTCTCAGTAATAGGGTCCCGTTTGGACCCTTTGGGTACGGAACCCTGAAAACTAAATACTATACAAGTAAGTCACCTTTATTAGATTAACGTAAACCCTGTTTGTAAACATTTTCGGTGTTCTAGCAAGGTCGGCCCATTAAGCAGGCATCTACCCAAGTTAATTAGGTTAGTATGAAGGTAGTGTTTACGTCACTTGTTTCTCACTTAATCTTTGGTGGCAGTATGAATGAAACCAATTTAAATATTGAAAAGTACCTAAAGGGTTACCAATAAGTACCTATAATAAATTGAAGTATGTTTTTGTTTATATAGTAAAACTTTGTTTGTATTTGTATACAGCCAAAGTTTTACAAGAAATTATCAAGATACTGTTTGCTGCTGTCTTAGAATAGCATCGCCCCAATAAAATTCTACTCGTGAGTGTCGTAAGAAATAATCATTAAGGAAATGGGCAGCAGCGTACCATGTGAATGCAATATCTTGCACTGCGCTTGCCTATCCGCCTGCCGTAGTGAGCATGGCAATACCTCCAATAGGAGGAGGCCCATGTCCAGCAGTGGACTGTTTTGGCTGTTAATATAAATGTTGATGTATATCAACATACAGACGCCGCAAAAAATAGGAGTATTCGAAATAAGATATGCTATTTTGGGCCTGACATTTAACTTGAACAGTTTGTCTTATACAGATATAAAAATTGTATTCAATTGGGAGTCAGAACGACCTTTCCAAAAATAAGTGGACGCTTTTGATATTCTTTCTTAAAAACACATACACGGCTTGTGACTGGCGCGATGGCGTAGCGGATAGTACCCCTGCCTGCTTCGCCGAGTGTCGTGGGTTCGATCCCCACAAGACACAAATATTTGTTAAGTCCATTTTCAGATATTTGTGTTTTCTATGTGTTTATTTACAAAATAATTAAGTTTATTAGTAATACTATCAGCTATTTAGTACCCATAGTGCAAGCTATGCTTAGTTAGGGACTAGATGGCTCTGTGTAAAATGTCGAGGATATTTATTATTTTTATTTTATCAAAGATAACTTAGGTAGTGCATTCTCCCCATCCTTACCTATGGAGCTCAAACTTGGTCTTTGACTGACATCCAAAAGTCCAGACTCAAGGTTTGCCAACGAAGTATGGAGCGCAGCATACTCGGAGTCAGGCTAATAGACCGAGTTAGGAACACTACGCTGAGATCCCGCACTAAAATCGTAGATGTAGGTCAGAAGGCAGCATTTTTGAAATGGGATTGGGCTGGTCACGTAGCCAGGATGCCGGATGAGCTTTGGGCAAGAAAATGTACAATTTGGGTCCCTCCCAATGCAAAGCGGGCGCGCGGTAGACCTCGGAAAAGATGGGAGGATGAACTACGTGCACACGCCCCTTTTTGGATGCAGGAGGCCCAAAACAGGGAAGAATGGAAGAAAGGGAGGGAGGCCTTTGCCCTGCAGTGGGACATTACAGGCTAGAATTAGAATTAGAACTTAGGTAGTAGTGGTTAGTTTTGCAATGATATAAAATGTTACATTAGTTTGATGAAGTTACAATAAATTAAGATTTTAAGTAGATTAAGATTTTGTATGAGTATTTACTCAATCATTCAATTCACAAGCATTATTCGTAAAACGTTTTCCTATGATTCATAACGCCTCCCTGTTTAAATTAAGAACATTTTTATGAATCATTGGCCAGTTTGTTTGCAATAAGAAATAATAAAAAATAAATCGCTCGGAAAACCCAAATAGATTGTTAAAGACACGTTCATAGAGGTCAGCGCTCGTCTAGGTCAATAGACTCACGATCAAAATTTATACACACACACACACACGCGCATACACATTAGGCCTATAATCCCTTGCGGGGCAGGTAGTGCGTAAACAGTCGCAAAAAACGAACATTTACTCCACATCTGACAAATATCTGAGGGTCATCCGGAAAATTGTGTATCGCCATAGAGACAGGTTGTCTCTCGATTCCTCGAGTGTTCCTTATCACCAGCCCGTCTTCTGTTTTTAGTATCGGTCTTTATTAAAACTTCACCCGATATACTGGCTTAACTAATTATTAAAAGGAGATTTTTTTTATTATTTATATTTTTATGCACAAAAATGTACACAGGCGGACTGAGACCTTAGGGCATGTGGAAAGGGTCAAAGCAGGTGCATTAAACAAAAATAAAATAAAGAAAGGCTTGAATATATAGGTATAACACAGTAATATGTTCATACGTATTATTCGCCAAAAAAATCTTTTTCTTCCTTTTTGTGCGCGTGAGAGTTTTTCAACCGCCTACTAATAATAGGCCTCTGACATGGCTGTGTAACGACCGCCGTCTAAGTAATCATAAACAGCAACCGGGAACGACGGCTTAACGTGCCCTCTGAAGCACGGAATGTCCTAAACAGAACAGATTCACAAAGTGATAAATATAAACTTTGTGAGTGCCTCACCGAGAATCGGATCCGGAACCTTTACGTCGCAAGCAGTCGCAATACCACAGCGTTTTTTTTTTTTAGTTGTGGACCCTATGATTTTAGCCCCGGGGCTTTTAATCTACATCTGACTGTATGGTGGGGAGCAGGAGCTCACCCGGAAAAGTTTGTGGTTGTTCAAACAATAGAGTTGTTCTGGGGAGAACGTATTGGACTGAAACTACCACAGCGCCACATCGGCCATCGAAGGAAATGTAAATTATAGTTTGGCATAAAAACAAGGATAATTTGCGATACCATATCTGATACGATAACTCTGAAGTATTTCTTGTGCCAAATGCGTGTTGTTGAACTCAATTAATTTCTGCTATTGTCACAATTTGTTAACTACTTCATTATCTTTATATTATTTAAGTGGCATTTCGTTGTGAGCTCAATTTTACAATTTCGAATACATTAGTATATTTATTTTATAGTATAAAAATTGGCTGTGGTACCTCTTGAATTCGCGATGCAAGTTACTACATACATACACATATCACACCTATAATCCCTTGCGGGGTAGGCAGAGCGTAAACAGCCGCAAAAAACGGCCATTTACACCACGTCTGACATATTTTTGAGGGTTATTCGGAATATTGTGTATCGCTATAGTGACAGGTTGTCAGCCTATCGCCTAAAATTGCAATACACACCCTCGAGTCCCTTAGTCGCCTCTTATGACTCCCACGGAAAGAAATGGGGTGATGCTATTCTAAGCCGGCATCACACGGCAATGCAAGTTACTAAAACTACATATTCATCATATTAAAACTTGGTTATTTTTTCAGTGGCATACGCCCTTAACGTAAAATAAAATAACCCCTTTTCTGTGTAATGTATACAATTTTGTAGCCGGCAGGATTTGAACTTGCGACGCCTCTACACAATCTGGGCTGCAGGGGCTCATCCATTGCCCGCGAACTTTATGTGTATATCTTGATGCCGATACCTCGTGGCAATTATAGGCGCGGTGGGAATTAGTTGCCATAGTAACACGGTAATTATAGCCATTCCGCGTGGCATGGCTCTTATAATTGGCATTAAGATACACTTGCAAAATTCGCGGGCAATGGATGAGCCGCGGTAGCCCAGATGGAAAAAGCGTCTCTACTAGTGCTAGCAAAAGGTCCGATTCCAATCCTGCCTGCAGTAGAAAATTTTGCAAGATATCTAGAAAAAAAATATAGATCCGACCTAAGATCTGGCTGGCAATTTATTTCAAAATGACAAACCGGAATTTTGTTTGTGTTCATCGAACTAATAAAACCATTTTCATATCATTCACTCAATAATGAAAGCGTTTTTTTCAGGTCGTACATTGACTGTGACTGTGCCCTACTTCATTTGTTATTCGCGAAATGAAAGCCAAAATTATTATGCATTAGCCTCAATATAATAGGATTATAACAAAGACCATCATTGTAATAACTCGGTCTTATAATATCCTATATTATGTTGCCGTGTGATGCCGGCTTAGAATAGCACCACCCCATTTCTTTCCCTTGGGATTCGTATGGGGCGACTAAGGGACTCGAGGGTGTGTATTGCAATTTTAGGCGATGGGCCGACAACCTGTCACAATGGCGATACACAATTTTCCGAATGATCCTCAAATATTTGTCAGACGTAAATACGTACGTAGACGCGTAAATGTCCTTTTTTCGCGGTTGTTTGCGCTCTGCTGAACCCGCAAGGGATTATAGGCGTGATATGTGTATGTATAATATTATTATCCTATTAAAATATATGGGTAGTATCGTTTGTTTACTTGATACTCTTAGGGCCAACGTACAATTAGTGGCATTAGGTACATAGTAGGTATTGTTTTTATATTAATAGCGGAATTATGTCATCGAGACAAACCTTTATGAGGTTTATCGAAGGCATTTGTCTGAATTGTATGTGTATGTGTACTATGTTTAAATAATAATAATAATAATAGGTGCGCGTTTTGCAATATCGAAATGAGTGAAATTGAAATGAAATTAACTTAATTCAATGTAGGATAGTATTATCACTTATTGACGACATGAAGCGTCATTGTAACAGAAAGAAATTTGTTGAACATAATTTGCTTATTTTTATAACAATTTTGTATTGTCCTGATAGAAAAACGGCTTGGACGGGATAAAAAAATATAGACACTGTCTCGGGGCTGGCCAGATTAATCATGGCATGGCAATCAGGCATGTAACGCGACCGTTGTTTCAAATTGAATTCAAGATCTTCAAAAGGTGTTATTTACTGAATACCAAATTTTCAAATCCTGCCCTCGCTGAAAAGTGTTAGTCAGTCAAGATAATGTTAATTTTCTGTTTGCTTTTGATAACGGCTCGTGTCATATCGCGCTAAATGATACAGGTACACCTTACCTTACATACATACACATATCACGCATTTCCCGTGCGGGGTAGGCAGAGCATACACGATCAATAAATTCGGTTGCTATCGCCACGTTTGTCAAATATTTGAGGACCTATTAAGAAAATGAATGTATCACTACAGTGACAGGTAGTCAGCCTGTCGCCTAGAATAGTATAACACTTCTTTCGTTTTCGTGAGGGACACCGAGTTGTCCAACGACCCGATGAACCCTGGTGTCAGAGCTTTTCAACCGCCTACTACCACTAGTAGGCCTCTGACATGGTTGTATTACGACCGCCTTCCAAGTAATCATAGACAGCAACCGGGACCGACATTTAAAGTGCCCTCCGAAGCACGGAAACAATTCTTTTCGGACAATCAGTTGGTTCACCCTGCAATGTCCTAACCAGACCGGGAAAATATTCACAAAGTGATGAATATCAACTTTGTGAGTGTCCCACCGAGAATCGAACCCGGAACCTTTGCGTAGCAGGCATTCGCACTACCACTGCGCCACATCGGCCGTCAGTAAAACACTGAAAACCCCGATTTTTTTAAAGACTGGACATTGCGCTTTTAGACCCTGGGCTTTGAAACCTTAACCTGACTCGCTGGTGGGGAGCAAGGGATCACCCGGAGAAGTTTGTGTGGTTCTTCAAACAACCAGCCCAATCGCGCCCTTAGGTCCCTTAGCTACTTTATATAAATACATACATAAAACACGCCTCTTTCCCGGAGGGGTAGGCAGAGACTACTTCCTTCCACTTACTACGATCCTGGCATACTTCTTTTGCCTCCTCTACATTCATCAATCTCTTCATGCATGCTCGTCGGTTTAGGGTACTCTTGATCTGACCTTTCTTTAGCGCGTCCCCGATTTGATCGAGGTACGTTCGTCGAGGTTTTCCCCTTCCGACTTGACTAAGCTACTTTACTTCGATACTTAATTAGAGTAAAGATTAATGCTATCTTTATAGTGTTATCAACCTATTAATTAAGCATTATCTAGCATAAAGTTGTTAGTAAATAAAAATATAATAAATCTTTTATGATCGTCTAAGGTTGTTAACTCACTCTTTCTCTTTAATCATATCTTGGCTTGTTTTCTATTAATTAAAATATAAACTGTTTTATTTCTTGTTTATAATTGATCTGTTATTTAATTAATCAATTTAAATGGACTTGAGAGTTTCATGTGTATTAGAATTTTAGGCGACAAGTTGGCAACCTGTAATTAGTGATACACGATTTTTCTGAAACGGTCTGCAAATATTTGTCAGACGTGGTAAAAACGACCGTAGTAACCCCGTTTACCCCGCATGAGATAAAGGCGTGCTATGTGTTTTTGTGTTATTTAAGTAAGTAAGTAAAAACACTTTACTTACTTACTTACTACTTACTACTACTTACTTACTTACTAGATATAATACTTGTGCGACTTTTAGTGTAGACTTTTTCATTTTATAAATTCATTTGTTGAATACCAAATTTTAGAAGTTATATTGCCAATGCAATAATGCATCACATTGATTTTGTTGGTAGCCATGTCTATCTAGGCTTAAATATTGATAACAGGCTAAACTGGAAACCACACATCAACTATGTTTGCGATAAGTTGCGATCTATTCTCGGGAAACTGTGCATCTTGAAATATCGATTACCATACAAAGCGCTTAGACTACTTTATCTAGCACTTGCTGACTCAGTGATAGACTATGGTCTTAGTACTTATGGCAGAGCGCATACAACATACCTACAGAATATTTATAACCTACAAATTCGAATTCTGAAAAACATAATTCCCATGAAAGTTCGGCTTACACATAAACACAACTATTCAAAATTATTTAAATATTGCAGCATACTTCCTATCCAAAGTAAACTGAAACTGGCAATTCTAAAAGAAGAACAACATAACATAACTGTACTTGAAGAGAAAAATAGACCTAGGAATCTAAGGATACTTAAGGAATCAAGGCAATTTTCCCTACCTCGAGTCAATAATGTATATGGGATGAGAAACTATAAATACACATTACCAAAATTATTAAATAGCTTACCTTCTGATACTGACCTTGTAATTATTTCTTGAAAAATGTTTATATTTGTAAATAAAAAAAAAATATAAAAAAAATCAAGATACACGTGAAAAATTTGCGGGCAATGGATGAGCCGCGGTAGACCAGATGGAACAGGCGTCGCCACTAGTTTAACTACTTAAAATTCATCATCCTTTAGTTAATAAATAATAATATTGTTGTTACAGGTACGTTTCATGTTATAAGGAAACACAATTCATCGTGGAGTGCAGTAAACAATTCCTACAGGAAAATGCCATAATGATAAGTAGTGTTATTTTTAACATAAAATAAGACCATGACTGTTTTTACCCATGCAAATTGTGCCGTGTGATGCTGGCTTGGAATAGCATCACCCCACTTCCTTCCCGCGGATGTCGTAAGAGGTGATTCGAGGGCTTCATGTGAATTTAAATTTTAGCCGACAACCTGTCACTATGGTGATACTAGATTTTTCTGAAACGGCTTCCAAATATATGACAAACGTGGCAATAGCAACCGTATTTACCTATCCCGCAAGGAATAAAAGCGTAATATATATATGTATGTGTATGTTGTATGCAAAATTGCACAGTTTAGTTAATTAGCACCGATTTCAGTGGCAAATTGTAAATTGACTCTATTTTGAAATCGTTTCTATCGCCGTTCGTAACTACATATTACAGTACGGTGATCCCAGTAAGCTGACAAATATGCAGCAGTCAGATTCGTGCTAGAGGGTCCATTTTCCACTGTTTACATTTCGTTTAATATGGAACTGAAAACTGTCAAACATGACTTATTGGGATGGCCTTACTTTAGTGTTTTCTCTCTTCCACATTCCGTATATTTCCACTTACTTAGTAGTCCATATACATGTAAATGTTATCGCCGAAGGTCACCGGTTTCACCCTGACACTGACTCTTGCATGAATAAATAAAGTAACCGCACGGAAGCGATCGTCCGTTGCACTTGCGCGTGTAAATGTTTTCCAAATTGATTTGTGGTTATTGTAGTTTTGACATTTGATTCCGTTCGATCACAATATAGCAAGGAGCAGTAGTTTAACTCAGGAATGATTGAGCAGGAATGTCAACTTATTGGTTTTGCGAACCTGAATTAAAGTGGTGTCACACTATGTACGTAAGTTTTCCCATGCGTGTACTCTGTTCTCTATGACCATTAATGCCAAAAAAACAGTAGTGCTAGCTCAAGGCGCAGATGCACCACACATCATGCTAGCCGGTGTTCCCTTGAGCATAGTCGATAAGTTTTGCTACCTGGGGTCGACTGTGTCGAATAATCTCACGCTCGATGCTGAGATCGATACGCGAATCGGCAAGGCAGCGACCATGTTTGGCAAGCTCAGTACAAGAGTATGGAACAATAAACACCTAACCACAAAAACCAAGATTATTGTTTATCAAACTTGCGTTTTAAGCATACTCTTGTACGGAGCTGAAACCTGGACATCGTATGCAAAACAGGAACGTCGACTAAATACATTTCATATGCGCTGCGTAAGAAATATCTTGCATATAACATGGCAGGACAGAGTCAAAAACGAGCGAGTTCTAGAAATTGCGCAGCTGCCTAGTTTTACCGGCCTGCTTAAGCAGAGACGATTGCGGTGGCTAGGGCATGTGCACCGGATGGAATCTTCGCGCCTACCACGGCGTGTTCTGCTTGGCGCTGTAGCAAACGCTAAAAGAGGGGTTGGAAGACCTATGCTGCGTTTCAAAGATTGCGCCAAGCGGGACATGACTGCGTTTAACATTGACCATCAAAGCTGGGAGAAGCTTGCTGAGGATAGGGACGAATGGCGTAAGCGTGTGTTTGATGGGCGTAAAACACACGATAATGCCTGGTTTTCCGATCTCGCTAACAAAAGGCAAAAACGTCATCAAAACATGCATGTGCCAGTCTCAAATTCCACCTTCACTTGTAGAGCGTGCGGAAAACTATGCCGCTCCCGTATCGGCTTATATAGCCATGAAAAGTCTTGCCTCAGACACTGATTAAATCGTCTGTCACAGACGTGTGAGGCCAATGATGATGACACTATGTACCATAATACTACCTCTAGGTTACAGTAAGAAAACAATGACTGATGCTATTACCTATTTAATGAGTATTGATTATTAGTAGGTAATTCCCGATTTCCCGATACTCAACAACAACGCCCGGCGACAGAGCGGTTCGCTGTGGATACGAGATTCTATGTAGTACTCATGTACGTATAGGCCGGTCGGGCATGTTTATGTGTGAGTGCGCAAACCGGGCGTTAGTATGAAGTTAAACTGCTTCTTCTTAGTATGTTGTTGTTCAACGGACTATTGTCCCAAAAATGTCCCATACAACTGTTTGACACGCGCCCTATTCAGTAGTAAATTGAGAAATAACTGTTTCGTTACATACTGTTGTGATATACTATTATGTTTTAGGTTTAAAACTGGGTAAAGCATACTTAGTGGGGTCAGTCCTTACGATTGTAGAACAGTATTTTTTTTTTAAATTTCAACGTTTAGTATACAATTTTGGAAAATTTGCTAAATTAAGTAGGATTGGAATTTGCGACTTTCGCTGGTACTAGTAGCTACTGGGCTATCGCCGCTCGGCTACCCTCGGCGAAATTATGCAAGTGTATCTTAATGCCATTAACGCGTGGTATGGCTCCATCTATTTATTTATATCTACCATTACTTTTTATGAAGGTGCTCAGAGCTAATTATTACTTACATTGTACCATATCGGTGTGGCAGTGGAAAATTCGAGGAAAGCGAAAAGTTTGCGGTCACCTTGTAATTACGTGTTCTAGTTCCGTTTAAAAAATATACTTTTATTATACCTCCTACAAACAAAGAGTTGGATGTCGTAAAAAGCGACTAATCAATCAATTTCAATTTTTTTTTTTCAGGTTCATTCAAATTTCAGGTTCAATCCCCGACGGGTGTTAAATTTTTTCATTTATGCAAATATTAATATCACTGTGAGTGCATAATAAATCATAGTACCTACATATAGTAGTATTAATTCTTCATTTTTCGGGCTTGCTTAGAATAGCATCATCTAATTTCTTTTCCGCGGGTATCGTAAGAAGCGACTAATGGACTAGAATGTTTCATGTGCATTACAAATTTAAGCGACAGGCTGACAACTTGTCACTTTAGTTATACGCGATTTTTATTAATCGGCCCTCATAAATTTGTCAGGCGATGGTGACCGTAATTTTACGTTCAGTAACGTACTACCTACCCCGCAAGGGACTAAGACGTGATATGTGTATGTATTTTTTTCAGGAATTTATTATTTACTAGTCTTGTACCTATATTACCCGACCCGACCCGTGTCGTTTCAATTGCCGGTCGGTATCAATTGTTCACTGTGCAATCGCAGCCAATAGGAGTGGGGACATTGCATTGTTCTGTGACGCGCGGACGAGAGGAGATTGACGTCGCTGCAATAATGCAACAATGTCACCTACTACTGCACTCGAGTATCTGTCGATCAACGTATACCGGTTTTCAATAACTGTATGGAAAAATTCGGTATGCCGGATATTTTATTTATAGTTTGTTTTGAAAATATGGGTAATTTTTATCTTACTATGGCAAAAGCATTTATTCAGGTGAGGCGCCATGCAAAGGTCATCAAGGGTAAATATATTTTATTAAATATCTTAGTATTAATACACTTTGTATTATTCCAATACGTAGATAAAGTATAATTCTCGAAATGATATGAGATTTTTCTTGAAACCGACCATCGTAGCATATTAAATTAATTAGAAAATCACATCATACTTTCTTCTTTCACTAGTATATGTAGTGCTTCTTAAATAATATAACATCTTTGTACGTAAACGAACTATTAGTTTTTGCCGCTACATAGTCTATCTTATCCATCATAGTTTTACCAATGACGGCCGATGGTGCAAAGATTCCGGGATCGATTCACGGTGGGGCATTCACAAAGTTGATATTTATCACTTTGTGAATTGGTCCCCAGTCTGGTTAGGACATTGCAGTCTGAATAACCTGATCGTTCGTTCTTAAGAATGATAGTTCCGTGCTTCGGAGGGCACGTTAAGCCGTCGGTCCCGTTACACAACCATGACAAGAGACCTACTACTAGAGTTGAAAAACTCTGACACCTGGATTCATCAGGTCGTTGAACGACTCTGTGTCACTCACGATATATTAGAAGGAAAGGCCGATACGAGGGTATATAGAGTGATATATAGTAGATACTGTAGTATATACCGCTGTTGCCAATTATACTGTCCAGTTTGGTTACTCCGCGTCTGTTTGGACAAGCTAACGAGTGATGGTGACGCAAGTCCGCCAAAGCCGATTATTGGAATCTGGGCGGTATAGGTAGGTATACCTACTGTTTATAGCTAAATCAGTACTGGCATGCTGCAATAGCATACATCGGACTACCTATTTTAGGGATCTACGTATTATGTTTATTTGTAGATTTGGAGTTGGCATACGAGACCAAAGTAACGGGTATAGTATGGAAGTGTAGCAAGCTGAAGTGGCAGTGGTCATATTAGTCGTAGAACCGACGGGCGGTGGAGCAAGCGGGTTCTCGAGTGGAGGCCACGCCTCGGAAATCGTAACGTTAGACGCTCTCCGGCCAGATGGACCGATGACTTAAAGAGGGCGGCTGTTAGCGACTGGATGACGAAAACGGGAGATTGTGCCTTATGGCGTACCCTGGGGGAGGCAGCAGTCCAGCAGTGGACTGCTACAGGCTGATGTGATGTGATGAGTGGATGGAAACAGATGATCTCATAGATGGGTAGGTTGATATGCTACCGATAGTACCAGTTCTTATTTAAGTACCTACAGTTTTTGTTAGGCCTCACACACCATTTGTTTTTATAAGAAATAACTTTTAATGCGAAATACCGTACATACACAAATCACGCCTTTATCCCTCGCGGGGTAGTTAGATAATTACAGTCGCTATCGCCACGTCTTATGAATATTTGAGGACCGTTTTAGAAGTATCGTGTATTGACAGGTTGTCGTCAGCCTTTATGTAATACATCTTAAAATAGAACAACTAAAATTCTAAACCCTCGAGTCCCTTTGTCTCTTACAACATCCGCGGGGAAGAAATAGGGTGATGCTATTCTAAGTCGGCATCACACTACCAGTATTACCGTACATATATATAAGTTACACATATTGGTCCAGCTACTTTTCAAAATGAGTTTTCCCAGCTGATAATATGGCGTCACACTTATGCCCTCCGAAGCGCGGAGCTTGCACATGCGATGCTATTGATGTACACACGAGTAATTCAATTTTACGGCTCGTATAACTTGTGACGCCATTTTATTTTACCCTGTTTATCTGGCTAATAATTTTGAACATTGTCAAATTTTTCATACATATTTGATGTCAAGTCAGGGTTTTTATTGAAAAACTCTGACACCAGGTCTCATCGGGTCGTTGAACGACTCGGTGTCCCACACTAAGAAGAAGAAGGTTTTTATTTTAGTGGGATCATCTCAAAAGTTTCACGAAGTTGAACTACGAAGATGTTTTTTACTTAAAGCAAATCTGGTATCTTTGATATCAGATTATGATTATCTGTTTTCAAATGTTATACCTACTTCACGAAGAAAAACAAAAAGTCAATGGACTGACTAGTATTCCCACATGATCCGAATAATACGTTTCATTCATCCCAAAACAACAGCAGTGGCAACAACCTCATAGAAATTCTCAATCTATTTCTGGCTTGGTACGTGAATTTCACTGATTGTGTAAAACACATTCAGCAATGAAAAGGAAAGATTTTCATGATGATTTGTCAGTGTTAAAAACGGTCAACGTACTTTCTGAAATAGAAAAAGTCTTAGAAAGCCATGTGAAAATAGTGATATTATTAAAATCGAACAAATAAAAATGAAATATAAAGTCTCAGGTTTAGAGTTAGGTTTTATTCAATTTCTTTGAACACTTTATTTCGTTTTCTAAATCATAGACAAGAAAAAAGTTTATTGAAAATATATTCTATTGGTATATTAGCATGCCTTTGCGTTGAAATTACGCGGTTCCATATTAGGGCAGGGAAATAGTAAGCGCGAGCATGTAAACAGGTTACTCGCGCTGCTAGTCGTAATTCCGCTGCCACTTTTCGTGCACCAGGCTAAGGAACGGCAGCACGAGCGCGAGAGCAATGTATAGCCATCTCGCTCACTCGTATTACTTCAAGAAGAGTATGACGGCAGTGTGTCAACACTCACTCGCGTTGATACTTTCATGGAAATATTGCGAGCAATATTCGCGGTAGCGGTAGGAGCACGTGCATAGGGTCAACGTAGCATAAAAACTTCAGTAGTAAATAGGTTATCCATATATAAATTCACGTGGGTTAATCTTATACCTGTGGTAGATTTCCATAATGTATCTCTTAGAAGCCACGTAATGCGTATTCATCTCTGAGTAATGGGTACATGTTATCACTATCGTTTATCTCTCACGTAACCATTATTATATGAGCAATAACATCCGGTATCAATTTTAAGCAGAGAGTTTTAGTGTCTGAACTAAAATCTAATTACTAATTAGGTATGATTAAATGTAAGTCATTTTACAAGAACTATATGCGCGTCACTTCAATAAGCAAATTTTGGCAGCTGTCAAAATCATGCTTATAAATTGATATAAGGTCTATTTTTCGTTGTTTACACGTCTGCTAGTATGGGTTTGACGGCTGCCAAAATTGGCTTATGAGTGACGCGAATATAAAAGGTAATTTCAGCAGCAACTGAAACTTCAAATTTTATGTGTTTAACCTACTTTGGCTATTCCTTAAAATAATAACTTAATGGAGAACCAGCATAATATTTTATCTCTCAGTTGTATGATAGCCTACATAATGACAAAGTATCGAATCGACCCATAAAACTTATTTCTTATCAACGAATAATATTGATAATTATCGATTCAGGTTGATAATGCGATGACTACAAGGAAAATTAATCAATTTCCTTGATTGAAGTTTCCTAGATAAGATTCGGGTAAGTACTTCTGTACTGAGTCATTGTTTTAGTTATTTCTAAGAATTATTAAAGTTTACATTATTATCAATAACCACTAAATAGTTTAAATTTAGTCGCTTCTCGTGTACCTTTGTCCATATGAAAGCTTTGATCTTGTACGAAACGGATTTTGATGCAGTTTTCTTGAGTAGATAGAGTGATTCAATAGAAAAGTTTCAATATATAATTTAGGCCAGGGGAAGGTTTCTTTCCCGCGGGAAAAACGATTCGCAGCGGTCAAAACCGCTGGGCGGGCTGCTAGTTTTGTTATATTTTGTTTTGTCTCAATTTGTTCTTATCTTACCTTCGTAAGTAGCGTGCGTGACAAACATTTGAGGGTCATTCGGAAAATTGTGTATCGCCATAGTGACAAGTTGTCAACCTATCGCCTAAATTTGCAATGCACACCTTCAAGTCCTTTAGTCGCCTCTCACGTCTCCCACGGGAAAGCAATGGGGTAACGCTTTTCTAAGCCGGCATCGCACAGCCTATTTTTAAATGAGAGTCAGATTAAAGTAGGTACGTAATACTCACGGATTGTTTTATGAAAAGGCTTGTCAAGATAGTTAGGCTTAGTCTTAGTAGGCTTGTCGACCGACATAGGTTTATTTTATAGTTGAACCAAGAGACAGAGACATTTGAAATCATACTTAAGTAGGTATATATGTACATACATACAGGGCAGAGCATAAATGGCCGCATAAAACGGACATTTACGCCACGTCTGACAAACATTTGAGGGTCATCCGGAAAATCGTGTATCGCCATAATGACATGTTGTCAGCCCATCGCCTAAAACTGCAATACACACCCTCGAGCCCCTTAGTCGCCTCTCACGACTCCCACGGGTAAGAAACGGGGTGATACTATTCTAAGCCGGCATCACACGGCAGGTATATATATTATGCGGTATTTTAAAATATATTTTACTTTTTTACACTAATTTTGACTGGCCCAATGGCGTAGCGAGTAGTACCTGACTGCCACGACGAAGGTCGTAGGTTCGATCCCGACAAAACGCAAATATTTATTAAATAAATTTTCCAATATTTGTGTTTAGTCTAGGTGTTTTTCTACGTATCATATCTATTTTTTTTTATAAACATCAGCTATATAGTTTCCATAGTAAAAGCTTTGCTTAGTTTGGGACTGGATGGCGCTGTATGTAATGTCCAAGATATGTTATTTATATTTTATATATTTTATAATATATAACGCATTTTATCTAGCCCAGTTTTGCCAGTGCACACAAACCTTGGCCCTATTGTAGATATAAATAATGACTTTTATTGCGCAAATTGCAGCTGTAATGGCGTCGTAATTCAAGGAACCACTGAATTGCACCATGCAACAATAGGTGTTTTGTCGCTAACTACTACACTTTTCATGTAATAAATGAGAATCCCTGAATAATGCTTTGATTTTTATTTTTTTCTCCCGCCCGAGCCGGTTTTCTATTAGGACATTACAAAATTGTTATAAAAAAAAGAAAATTGTGTGATACAAATTTCTTTTTTTTACAATGACGGTTCATGACGTCAATAAGTGATATGATAATACTATCCTACATTGAATAAAGAATTTCAAATTTCAAAATTTCAAATTTCAAATTTTGAATTAAACTCACAGAAACGGCATCAAGGCGACGCAAAGTATTTATTTATTTAACCGTTTATTGTACACAATATACCACAAAGGACATAACATATAAAACATTACACAACAGGTCAGCTTATTTCTAAAAAGAAATCTCTTACAGCAGATCTAGGGATATCAGGTCAGCTTATTTCTAAAAAGAAATCTCTTACAGCAGATCCAGGGATATTATAATATGGGCATATTGATACTAACATAAATACATATTGAAATAAAAAAACCAAAATTAATCATAAAAAAAAACTTTTTATTGACATTTATTTATTAAAGTAGGTACGTAATTGTGCATGCCCAATCCTCCTGTCTTGTAGAAGTCGCACTTTCTGTAGGTCAGCTGAAAGAAATTTCGTAGTAGAAATAAGTTGTCCCGTTGTGTCGTCATTCTTTGTATATATCTCTTGTAATGTTTCTTGTGTGCAATAAATTGTTAAAAATAATAATAACAATTGAACACCACGACACAAAATATTGTCTATTGATGTAAATAATATGAGTGAGTTTTTGGAACGAGTTTTTAGTTTTTGAATGGATAGGTAGTGCAAGCTGTAATAGTATTTTTTATGAATAGTGTCGACTCGTTGCTTGCCTATGTACCTTCTTGTAAAATGTTCTACGCATAAGACAGTACACATCTGTTGTAGAACTGATAGACGATGGAAAGAACGGGATCTCGAGTGGAGGCTACGCTTCGGCAACCGTAGCATTAGACACCCTCCGGCCAGATGGACCGATGACTTAAAAGAGGGCGGCTGGTAGCGACTGGATGGCGAAAATCGAGCCTATGGCGTACCCTGGGGGAGGTCTACGTCCATTTGTGGACTGCTATAAGCTGATGTGGTTATGATAAAAAATAAGATCGTAACTTCATGTTTAGGTACAGAACGGGTTACGTGATTAAAGGGCAGAGCACACCGCGTCCGTATGCAGCTCGTGCACGTATCCACGCGCGTGATCACGCCGTGCAGCACTGCCACACCAGGCTATGACCCCGCGCGTATCGCAAGGGGTCTGTTGCGTATCAACATGAATATTTCGTAAATAAATTTTGTCGCACAAGTTAAAAAGTTTTTCTTTATCTTCATTATTCAAACTGATTTCACTCATCTTATCACTTACCACTACCGGTGTTTTGTAGTAAAATGCAACTGCCACGCCCGTACACACGTCCGCACTACGCGCGGACAGAGCTGTGCGTGTTCAAATGAGTTCGGTGTGACGTCCAATAGGAATCTCATAGAATACAACGTCATCACCGCACGCATCTAAGCGACGTTACCATTTCGCTCTGCGTAGGGTACGCAACCTGTTTGTCGTCTGGGAGCCGCAATGCATAACACTACGCATTACGTATACATAAATGTCTACGCAACCAGGGATCATCGGGTCGTTGGACAACTCGGTGTCCCACACGAAAAGAAAGAGTGACATACCTCATTCTGTCCCATACATTACAACGTCATAGGTACGCGCGTGATTACGTGCACGAGCTGCATACGGACGCGGTTTGTTCTGGCCATTATTTTGTAACTGGTATTATATTAAAGGCATTTACTCAAATGTTTGTTGTTCGTAAACAAACAATGTAGCAATTGTTACATGTTACTACGTACTATTTAGCTTAATAATAGCTGTTTATATGAGGAAGACATAATGATATAAAGTATAGTATATTTACCATGTATTATATAATGTAAGTGCATTCCGCTCTCTGACTCTGTTTGAGGTGGTAGTGTCGCAGTTATCCGCAATAAAATTTGCTTAAAAGTTTAAACAATTTCCGTCTTAACTATCTATAAGATAAGTGACATAACCGCGTGCAATAAGTGAGTGAGTGCAAATTAAAATCAGTGAGACCGCCCGATAGCCACCTATTGCTATTTCGCTCTCGCATGCCTGGCTTGTAACCCGATCGCGGGGGCTCCTCATACCTCACCTTTGCGATAAGGGACGGAAGCATATTTTTCGTCCTGCTTCCTGCAACTGCGCTGCGACTGGAATCAACATACCTATATGCTAATACCTACACATACAAAATGCATGAAAACGATCAGATAACTCCGCCATCTTCATTTTCATCTACTAATCCAGATAAATCAGCTGCTATGGATCTGGACGCCTCGGTGGGCGATGATTATGTCAACAAACCTAGATATCAACCTCATCCAAAAAGTCACGACCAGGGCCTGGACATCCTTAACGAGAAATTTAATCAACAGCTACTAAAATGGAATGCAAAGCTTCAAGCCACCGTCCAGGAAACCATTGCGAAGACAGTAGGAGCTGCGGTAGCTGTGGAAATGACGAAGATCACCGAGTCTCTTAAGGGACTAACTACCAGCATCCTTAAACTTAATGAAGACAATGCCAACATAAACCAAACCTTACGTGACACGAACGAAAAACTGGGAGGTTTGGAGAATTCCATCTGTTTCATGTCTGAACGTCAGGCGTCTTTCGAAAATCGTCTTGCTCAAGTGGAGAGTGACCTAGTGACATCAAAGGGGGTCCCAATGCAAATTAATGTGCTTGAAAATAAAATCGCTTCACTTGAACAGCAGGCCAGGATTTGCAACATGGAAATATCTAACCTGCCTGAGCGCAGAT
This sequence comes from Tuta absoluta, assembly GCA_027580185.1. Taxonomy (NCBI): domain Eukaryota; kingdom Metazoa; phylum Arthropoda; class Insecta; order Lepidoptera; family Gelechiidae; genus Tuta; species Tuta absoluta. The sequence continues at coordinate 858,824 of JAQAHW010000023.1, read as the reverse complement.
CGGAAAATTTGTTGTCGATAATCGAGTCTATGGGCCGTGAAATTGATCACCCGGTAAACAAGTGCGATATTGTGTCTATACATAGAGTACCTCACGCCGATCAAAAGAATTCGCACCCTAAAAACATAATTGTTAAATTTACGACGAGGGTACTACGTGACAACTTTATCTCTGCCTACCGCAACAAGAAAGGTATCAATTCTAAGATGCTTGATATCACAGGCCCCGAACACAAAATATACTGCAACGAACATCTGACCTTGGCGAATAAGGTTATATTTCGTAAATCCCGTGAAGCTGCAACTAAACATCAATACAAATATGTGTGGATTAAACACGGAACCATCCTTGCTCGACAATCGGACACCACACCTGTTATCGCAATCAGAACCCTGCATGACGTTGCCAAAATCAAGTGAAAGTGACAATGAATTAACTCGTAACTATAACTACGCGGTACTGTTTTTATACCGTAATGTAATTATTAAGCATTACATAATATTTGTTGTTTTGATTGCGGTCATTAGGGTGTATTTATCATGCGACAAACTAACTATATGTGATCTCTGGGGTATAAAAATTAACTCGGTTTATTTTATTTATCATCTGACTTCCCAAAAAACATTTAGAAATATATATTTATTGAGAGTGTTACTGACGTGTGGATGTGTTCGCAAACAAATAACTTATGGGAAACATCATGATAACTGTTTTAAAATCATAAACTTAAAGTACAAAACAAATGCAGTTAGTTCTATATTTATTTTCTGTACTGATTCTATATTGCAAATATCTAATCAAAACGCCGTACTCGTAGAATATGTATCTCACTTTATATTTTTTTACATCAATAACATTATGTTATTGCTCGACATATTTTTACATTTGAAATGACCAGTAAATGCGTAATGTCTATATATTATCAAAATTGTCGTGGTTTGAGAACTAAGCTACATACACTGTATATGAATATTTTGCAGCATGACTACGACCTGATAATTTTGACGGAGACGTGGTTGCAGGGATTTATCAGTGATAACGAGTACATAGACTCACGTTACCGTGTTTACCGATGTGATAGGGATTTAGTAGGTACAGGTAAGCATGATGGGGGTGGGGTGCTGGTGGCGGTCCGGCGCGGCATGCCAGTGTCGCCGCGCGTAGTTTCGTTCGCCGGCTCCGGGCTCTCACCACCGCCACCACCGATTATAGATCACATCTTGCTTGAGCTACGCTCGCGTAATTATTGCTGCGTCATAAGCGTTGTTTATATACCGCCCAGCCTTAGTGCAGAAACATATGCTCAATGTTTGGACTATATTACGAGTAACCTACAGTTGGATGACGTCAATCAGTTCATTATGGTTGGAGATTACAATCTCCCATCTCTCCAATGGAAAGACTGCGATATATTTTCACAGCCAATCATACATAGTAACTACTGTCTGCCTAATAAGTACCTAATAAATACTATGTCACTGCTAGGAGGAGTCCAGCTAAATAAGTACAAAAATAAGAATAATAGACTACTTGATTTATTTATAACTAACATATCAAACTGTATAACACATTTACCACCAGTGCCATTAGTACCGATAGACCATAATCACCCTGCTTTCTACGTGCTAGTGCCTTTTGCGAGTAACTTTGTGCCATTGTTAAGTAAACCTAGGATCCAATTCAACTATAGGGCTGCAGATTATAATAAAATTAAAAATGATTTGTGTAATAGGGACTGGAATGATTTGTATAACTGTACCAGCATCGATGTTGCAATTTCAACCTTCTATGAAGTTATGTATTCAGTGATTAAAAAACATATACCTACCAAAATTATTAAAAACTCACATTATCCAATTTGGTTTTCTCGTGCGCTTATTCACATTTCTATTAATAAAGAAAATGAATGGATTAAATGGAAAACATATAATAATCGTTGCGACTATGATGTTTTCTCCATGTTCAGGAAAAGGTTCAAGTCAGAGTCATGGAAATGTTACAAAAAATACATGTCCTCAGTCGAGGATAGCATCCGTGACAATATCAAATATTTTTTTACCTATATTAATAATCAAAAAGGTTGCGGTGACATTCCAGATACCATGTTCTATAAAAATCAAACTGCTAATACTCCTCTTGGTATATGTAATCTATTTTCAGATTTCTTTAGCTCAGTATTTGAACTATCAGAGGTGACTGATAATTTCGACATAAGTAACATTCCAGACACAAACAGTAACTCTGACTTGATCCTTAGTAATATAAGTCTATCAAAATCAGAAATACTCAAGGAACTTCGCACTTTAGACGCTACAAAAGGACCTGGTGTAGATAACATACCTCCTGCTTTCTTTAAACAAACCGCAGATTCTATATATGAACCACTTCACTATATTTTTAACAGATGTTTAAGGGAAGGAGTATTTCCTACTACTTGGAAGGCTGCTCGTATTGTGCCAGTTCATAAAGGCGGACCCAAAAGTAAAGTTGAGAACTACCGACCTATTTCTATTTTACCTGCTCTGTCAAAGCTTTTCGAGAGACTAGTTCATAATAATATCTATCCATCATTACATAACAAAATTATTGAGCAACAGCATGGCTTCGTTCAGAAACGATCAACAACAACTAATTTATTACTATATACAACTTATCTCTTTGAAGGAATTGATGCTAAAAAACAGATTGACAGTGTATACACCGACTTTCGAAAAGCATTTGACAGAGTAGATCATAAAATACTTCTCAACAAACTGGCTTTTAATGGTATTCGAGGAAACTTGTGGCGCTGGTTCAAGTCTTATATATCCAATCGTACTCAGAAAGTTGTTATTAATGGCTTTGAATCTGCTTTCATCCCTGTAACCTCAGGAGTCCCTCAGGGTTCAATTCTAGGCCCACTACTGTTTATATTATTTATCAATGATGTAAACACTTGTTTCAAACATTGTCGATATCTTCTTTATGCAGATGATCTAAAAATATATCATACTATTGATAGTGTAGATGATCATAACAAAGTTTAACAAGATCTGGACCGCTTCTCCATCTATTGCTCAAAAAATAAACTTAGTTTAAGCCTCAACAAATGTAAAGTCATCACTTTCAGTAAAAAACATAAGACGATAAGCAGTTTATATACACTTTGTGGAGTGCAATTGGATGTTGTTAACTCTATTCGAGACCTAGGCGTCACTCTTGATTCTAGTCTGCACTTGGATTTGCATGTTGATAATGTTATACAAAAGGCATTTAAAATGTACGGTTTTGTCATGAGATCATGCTCTAAATTCACAAGACCCTCCACCTACCTTTACATCTACAAAAGTTTAATTCGTTCGCAACTGGAGTATGCGGTGGCCGTGTGGAACCCATTTTACAATAAATATGTGGATGCACTTGAATCAGTACAGAGAAAATTCTTACGCTGTATGTACTTTAAATGTGTTAACAGTCGCTTGTCATATGAGCTCCTCTTAGATAAATACAGCATGATGACCCTAAAGTCTAGACGCTTCTTCTTACAAACAATGCTGCTTTATGATATCTGTCATGGTAAGTATGATTGTATGTCCTTACATAATTATCTTTGCTATAGGATACCCCATAGAACACATTGTCGCAATCAACACCGTTTGTTCGTCACTGCTCCTTGTCGCACTAATGCTGGAAAGCGATCTCCTTTGTGCCGCATGGTGAACTGTTATAATCAACATTTTAATGAAATAGATATCATGGCCGTGCGCGTAGGTAGTTTTAAGAAACAAGTTACGGCCATATCTGGCTTGATCGTGTGACATTATTATTATCACCTATGCTCAGTCACTTCTTTTAGTCCCAGTCTGGGACTAATAATTAGATTATTATATTATATTTATGTTGTAAACTTAACTACCTTTTGAAATTGTGTTACTACCAACTTGAGATTAAAAACATTTATTAATTTGTGGTTACCGGTGCGGGTTATACAATTATTTTTAAGTTGATGAACATGTTTAGTAAGATTTTATTGTATAACTGTTTGGTAATCCCAATAAACAAAAAAAAAAAAAAAAAAAAAGTGTATTGCAATGAGACGTTGAGCAGGCCACTTAGACTTGCGCCGAGCAAAATCCGACCGTCCGTTAATTCTGAAACAATTATCAATAACCTAAGACGGGCCAATTGCTGTCCTCTACGATAATTTAAATGAACTTTTTCTTTTGTTCTTATTTTTAATCATTTTCCGTTATAGTGATTTTAAAAACGCAATACAATAAAATACTTATTGTTATACCTTAAAATAAACTTACCGTATAGAACAACAATTTGTCGATCTTAGGGTTTTAATGCTTGTTCTAGATTTTAGAAATTATTTAAAAATAGAAATTGTTCTTTGCCATACCACCCAAGTATAAAAATCGGCAACACACAAAACTAACCTAAACTGATACGATTCTCGGTGTTGTAGTTTACTAGCTTTTCATAATTTTCGTTGTAGTAACATATATCATACATATATCACGTCTACGTCCCTTGCGGGGTAGGCAAAACGCAAACGTCCTTTTTGCCACGCTTGACAAACATTTGAGAGTCATATAGAAAATTGTGTATCACCATAGTTATAGGTTGTCAGCCCATCGCCTAAAACTGCAATACACATGTAACCCTCGAATCCCTCCGTCGCCTAGCGTTGGAGTAACAATGCTAACAACTCCTTTAAGTATCACTCCAAGTTCGCAAGAAGTCCCAAAACTTCTCAATCGTTTATCATAGGACTAATGATCCGTACAGCCGCCTTCGGAACATAATTTCTGGACGAATACCAAATAACAATGCGGTTTTGAGATAATCTCATTAATAATAGTAAGTTTTTTTTTTGTCAAAACATTATAAAATTTGATCTTACCACGATATTGACGAATTTTGAACAGTTCAAATAAAAACATTTTAACTACGCGTAAACGGAAGTATTTTACATAAGTGTATAGCAATTTTTATTCGAAAGTTAAATCCAATACCTATTAATGTAAATTATGTTTCTGTTACAGGTACGTTTTGAACCAGTTAATTTATGAAAAAGGTGCAGTAAGCTTTTAAAAGTCTTTGTATGTAAGGTAATTATGGTAAGAGCCTAGAGTTATGAAGCCATCTATGCTAGAGCTTGTTTAAATGGGAAAGTACCTACTTATCATTTTCTTCGAAACGTCATTTTCACTACATAGTCACTACATAGTATAAAATCAAGTCGCTTCCCGTTTGGTGTCTCCTTATATCTTTAGAATTACCCAACGGATTTTGATGCGGTTTTTTTTATTAGATAGAGTAACTTAAGAGGAAGGTTTATAAGAATAATTTATTCCGGAAAACTGACACATTCCCATGGGAAAACGGGTAGCCCAACTGGTAGTAAACTTTTGACCCCCTTTTGACACCTTTATGGATTAAAATTTCAAAAATGCTGAAACACGTATTTAATTATTTTAAGTTATGAGTCTAATCAGAAATTTTGAAACAGATCACATTTAAGATAAAAAACTTTCATACAAACTTTTAACCCCCTTTTCACCCATTTAAGGGTTAAAATTTCAAAAATGCTGAAACACGTGTTTAATTATTTTAAATTATTAGTCTAATCACAAATTTTGAAACAGATCACATTCATTTAAAAAAACGAACTTTCATACAAACTTTTAACCCCCTTTTGACCCTATTAAGGGTTAAAATTTCAAATATGCTGAAAAACGTGTTTAATTATTTGAAGTTATAAGTCTAATCACTAATTTTGAAACGGATAACACTTAAGATAACCAACTTTCATACAAACTTTTAACCCTCTTTTCATCCCTTGGGGGATTAAAAAAAGAGTGATCCAAGAGGAAGGTTTGTATGTATGATTTATGTCGGGAGAAGGTCTGTTTCCCGTGGGAAATCAGTTAGAAGCGGGTGAAACCGCTGGGCGGGCCGGTAGTATAAAATAAAGTCACTTCCCGTGTCCCGGTATCCCGTTGTATGCTTATTTCTTTAAAACTACGCAATGGATTTTGATGCACTTTATTCAATAGATAAAGTTATTAAAAAGGCGGTTTTTGTGTATAATTTATGCCGGGAAAATCTCTCATTCTCACTGAAAAGCAGCGGTGGTAGAAACCGCTGGGCGGACCATTAGTATCTCCTTAACAAGAAATACACCTGTTGCCTTTTTTAGGCCTTTAAAGTTTATTACTCAAAAGTTTTGTCCATTTAATTAATTCCTTTCCTTACAGACTGGTACTGCAAAACTAGCGCCAATTCGCGAAAATAATCATATCTCTTCTTGCAAACAATGCATTATGCAACAGACATTCTTTCAAATTGCATACATTGCTATCTTAAAGTTAAATAAAAACCTACACATGCTATACTATATTAACTGTGATAAAAGTTATCGGTGAAAGTGCGTTAAAACTGATCCTTGCTTTGTAATATTGGTCTTTACAACCACGTCAGAGGCCTACTAGTTATCCAGTAGGCGATTTAAAAAGATAGATACCAGGGTCCATCAGGCAATTCGGGAAGGGCGTACGTTAAATCGGTGTTGTTATCGAAATTCTACATCGGTAAAGCTTGCAGATACAATTATGTTGTTAAATATTAAAATATTTCAAACAGAGTTCAACAGGGTAGCATTTTAGGATTCAAGTTTTTAAACGTGTTTGTTGATAATCTGACTGAAAATGCTAATAACTTCTTAATACAAATAGATGAGATTGTGATGTCATTAATTATCATTAAATTGTAGTTTAAATAAATCGATGTTATCTGTCATTGCATTTAAACTGTCACTTCCTTGCCAATAGCTTTATTATGCAAGCAATGTAGCGACATTAATTAATCCGCTTGATTAACTGTACCAACGTTGTTGTTTGATTTTACTGTATTTACTTTGTTATGATTCAGTATCTTCTTTGTGATGCTGGGTTAGAATAGCATCAATCCATTACACCTTTAGGGGTCAGAAAAAGCGACAAAAGAATAAAATTGACTGACATATCTTGCCTCCCTTATAGTGATTTATATTTTTGGATATTCCTTTGGGTAATACAATACCTAAGCTAATCTACTTATTTCGTCCCACCTTCTTGAACCAATGTATATGGTTAAAGTTATTACTAGTGACTGATAGCGAAATCTCAAGACGGGCTGGTGAAAAGGAACTTTCCCCAAGGAACATAGATTGAAATATGACAAAAATATTTTGTATTTCCATAGTAACTCAAACCAGATGATGCGCAATTTTGTATGGGAGATGAGAGAGATCCATTTTTTTTGGAATTTCGACCTTTGTTCCTTGAGGAAAGTTGTTCTTTATCACCGATGCATATGTTATGAAACTACAGGCTATAAGTCTACAGGTGAAATTCTTAGTACATTACGTAGCTGGTTAATACTCCTGGTATTATAATGGCTAACCGACTACGCAATGAACATCGAATTTCACTTGTAAACTTGTAGCCTGTAGTTTGATAATTTCAGGTACTGACCTTCTTGAGTTTTCGTTATCGGTCACTGGTGTAATTTCACTCCATTCTTATACCTTTTTTAATAGATTAATACCTGTCGGCTATGAAATTGGAGTGCAATCTCTCGACGAAGCTAGTTATCTATAGTTGGCCATTATCTCCTCGACCACCTCAGCGGCTAAGTGCAACATACTGGCTCGTAATTGCATTAGCTGTGATAAACACATTTCCTGATTATACATACATAAATCACGCCTACATCCCTTACGGGGTAGGCAGAGCGTTAACGGCCGTCAAACAGACATTAACACCTCGTCTGACAAAAGCTTGAGGGTCAATCGGATAACTGTGTATCACTATAGTGACAGGTTGTCAGCCCATCGCCTAAAATTGTAATACACATCCCTCGAGTCCCTTAGTCGGCTCTTACGACACCCATGGGTAAGAAATGGGGTGATGCTATTCTAGGCTTGCATCACACGGCACTACCTGATTATTGTGTGGTATATATGATGTTAAAGTATTAGATGCAAATATTATAGGGAAAAGCCCATGAAACTGTACAAATTTCCCCAAGGAACATAGATCGAAATATGAAAAAAATTACCTTCCATACAAATTGACCCGGTCGGCTGGACCATTTGTTTTTTCATATTTCGACATATGTTTCTTGGGAAATTTATACAGTTTCTCTGTTTATACAGTTATCCTGGTTCATACCTTGTAATATTTCCAGCTTATAACATCCTGTATGTAGATGATGTCATAAATATTTGAAGATAATAATATATGAGTGCGGTGTTTTATGCCTCCATTCAATACAATTATCTTAGATATGGCTTTTCTAGCATTAGAGATATTCTATTCTACTACTATTTTATGGCAACGTTGGAACTAGATATGTGGTGATGCTATTCGAAGCCGACACCGTCTGGTGGGTGTCGTAAAAAACTACTACGGGATGAATTCTGGGCGTGAGCAGCAGTGTTCTTTGTGAATACAACACTTTTCACTGCGCTCGCCAAGCGCTGTAGTATCGCAAATACCCCTCTAACAGGGCCTATGTTCAGCAGTGTACTGTTCTGGCTGTTATATTCGTACAAGTAGTAGTTTACACGAAAGGCCCGCTTAGGTATTTCACTCGTAGGAGTCGGTTTATAGTAAGAGGCCATTGCCCGATATTATCGAACTACAGGCATATCCGTTTTACGGCCGTTAACGCCCTGCCTACCCCTTAAGGGATATAGGCGTGATTTATGTATAGTTCTTTGGAAAAAATCCTTGTGAATTCGCGACAAACGTACTTGCCGCTTTAGCACCGCAGCGGCCGAGTCGCTCAATATGAGTTGACCCAAAGCCTAACAGACTATTACTAATTAAAACAGCATGATTTCAATCACCATTGTCTGTAGATAATTACAATATCAAACCGATACCTATAGCTAGCTATAGTTAGTATTCTTTGCTATAGCTCAGATCTATACTATGGAAACAATGCTCTTGTGATTGAACTGCGGTGGTTGCAATCAGAGCGGCAGGAACCATCTTTGATTAGTCTATTCAAACTTGATAATATTAGCTGTTTATTTTGTATCATTGTTAATACCTTAATAATGCAACTGCCTGCGACGCAAAGGTTCCGAATTCGATTTCCGAAGAGATAATATCAAAGTAGATGTTATCACTCTGTGAATTTGTTTCCATTCTGGTTAGGACATTGCTGGCTGAACTACCTGATTGTACGAAAAAAGATCGTTCCGTGCTTCGGAGGGCACGTTAAGCTGTCGGTTCCAGTGGCTATCTATAGGTATTTAGACAACGGTCGTTACACAACCATGTCAGAGGCCTACCCGGCGTACAGAAAAGTTGTAATGGTGGTCTACGAGGGAATACCTGACCAGTTTAGTTCGTCTAAATTAAATCGAACCTAAATATTTACTTCAATAAATTTCAACCTGCGTAATTTGTTTGTTAACCATAAAAATGTTTTATATCCCAACGAGCAGCGGGACTATAGATGTTGTTTGTAATTGTTCATTACCAACGGCGTAGGTAGGTAAATATTTTTGCTGGAAATAGGGTGAATTTTTACCAGTGTTGCATAACACAAGACCGATCTCAGTTTTCACTATAGGTGAAATTTTACGAGTGACCGACAGCGAAAACTTTAGACGGGCTGATGATAAGGAACAACTCTCTCCAAGAAATGAATCGAAATACGAAAAATTTGGACCACCCATAAAAATTGCCGATCAGGTGATTTGAGTTACTATTTGGAAAATCAAAATATTTTTTGTCATATTTCGACATTTGTTTCTCGTCCCCAGCCCGTCTTGAGATTTCAGTATCCAGTCACTAATAAAATTTTAAACTTTATTTAGAAGTTTTACGGTCATTTAACACTATTTATTTATTTTATTTATTGTGTACTTAAAGATATAACAATATTATTTTGTTTAATCTCCATATTTAATTTAACATTGTTTACCGCCAAAACGTGGCAATTTAGGCGCGTTTTCTCGTTCCAAATTCAAACTGCAGAGCGGTTGTGATTTACACTGACAGCGCGCGGATTTATTAAAACGTTAATCATCGTTTGCTCAACTTTACTACACTAACACCACTACGTACGTAGGTAAGGTTTAAACCTATTTGTACGTAGATGTTTAATTCAACTTTTTTTAAATTAAATACAATTCAATAAAGAATCTGGATGGAGTGTTACGTCCTATCTAAATTTGTTACATCTATGCTAAATTCATGAAAGAAAATCACGCTGGTCAATAAGGACGTACGCGCTCACTTTACGTGAGTTGCAAAGTAACCCGCGCAGCCCACGCGTTGCACCCGCGTAGAGCACGCGCGCGTGTTTTTTAGTTCTTATAATAAATTATCTGTTTACCGTTATGGATGGAAATATATAAATGTTTATTTATTTTTTATAGAGGTTGTGTTGACCCACAAATGTTTGTCAGACGTGGCGTAAATGCGTTTACACTCTGCCTACAAGAGATAAAGGCGTGATGTAATATGTATGTATGTATCGTAAGTGTTGTGTTGTATTAACAACAAAGACATCTATAATACATACCTATGCATTTAGTTATTCTCTTCTCTTTTCGTGTGGGACACCGAATCGTCCAACGACCCGATGAACCCTGGTGTCAGAGTTTTTCAACCGCCTACTATCACTAGTAGGCCTCTGACATAGTTATTTGTCTGACATTTAGTTATTAAAAATGTATTACAAAAGAATATTGTACTTCATTATTATGCCAAATAACTTTAAAACAATGTAATGTCACCTATTGTGTCAGTGTCCTCCTTGCACTTGGCATGTTTTTGTGAAAAACATTTTGTAGAATGCGATCCGTTATTTTTTGTTAATTGTCTTAAACCTCAACACGGTTACCTCATTCCTTTATTACTAAGCATTTGTTGTAGGCTGCTTGAGTTTCTTCTTCTTCTTTTCGTGTGGGACAACGACCCGATGATAGAGTTTCTGAATTAAATAGATACTCGATTATGTAAATTAAGTTCGTATTTTAGAATACCTATGATACTGTGTGCAAATATGGTTTCTCAAAATATGCGGAAGATTTGTTTGATTGAATTGAACACATTTTAAAAGGCTCTCTTTCAAAAATATTGTTCGGCAAGATACAAAAATCTTGTTTTGTAATACAGGATGTTTGCTGTTGACCTATGTTCCTTGGGGAAAGTTGTTCAGTGTCATGAGCTAATTCACCCCTAGGTACAAATATTTGCAGCGTTTTTTTTACATCCTGTGTTACCATATAACAAATAAAGCACAAAATTTGTTATATGGTAATATTCTTTTTTGTGTACTAAATACAAAAAAGTTGTATTATTTATTTACGTACAATAATCTAATCTTATTGCGGTTAATTAGCGATTTATCTGGATCTCGACGTTAGGTCACAAAATTGTGTGAAAGTAATAGCGAGTACTTAAATAGTTATTGGTTATTATGGTGAACAATATGCAAAATTCTACCTACACGAGCTATTCCCTCTTCTCCTCTTTTCGTGTGGGATGCTAAGTCGTCCAAAGACCCGATGAATCCTGATGTCAGAGGTTTTCTAACCGCCCACTACTAATAGTATGCCTGACATGGTTGTGTGTACCATCTTCCTTTTCGGATAATCAGATGGATTAGCCTGCAATGCCCTAACCAGACTAGGAACAAATTCACAAAGTGATAAACGTCAACTTTTGTGAGTGCCCCACCGAGAATCGAACCCGGAACTTTAGCGTCGCAGGCAGTCGCACTACCACGGCTGAGATATAAATTTAGTTATTTATATTGGTAATAGTAATTCTCACAGTGCACCAGTTACAATGGCTCGCTGCTGGCAACATTTCACATCGCCACATATAGATTTATTCGCGTGCGATCTGGGTCGAGTGGCCTAACTATGTACAGTCGACAACATTGCGAGTTATCATTATAGGGATCTACATAAACTAGCTCTCCATAAAGTTGTGTAGAAAAACTAGTATAACGGGATCCTTGAAATGGTATCGAGGCGATACGGATAAATAAAATGCTGGACAATTCACACAGCGCCATCTATCCCCAAACTAAGCAAAGCTTTAACTGTGGGAACTTGATAGTTGATATTAATACTCAAATATACCTTTTGTTTTGTAAATGAATACTTATTATACATAGAAAATACCCCGACTATTTGTGTCTTGTGGTATCGAACCCACGATTCTAGGCGTAGCATACTATCCGCTACGCCATCGGACCAGTTAAGAATTTATTATGAATAGAAAAAGATACTATTTTATAACTATTGACCATGGGTGGGTAAAAATTGCTATTTTAATATGCCCTAGGTAAACACTACGTTGACGTCATCATATAGGCCATGCTATATTTAGCTAATGCTTACTTTTACGAAGCATACGTCATATTCATTCAGGCTTAGTCATTATTGAAAATACCAGTCATGCTTACTTCCTTACCGTGGTAACCAGATTTTATCCATATTTGTATGAACACCTGCTCTTAAGAGGCTTATTCAGCCCACTGGTCTGGTCTTATCTATTGTTTGTCTACTAAGCTTGGCTACAAATGCAAGTCTAAAGCCGTTCTCCCCAAAATAGTTTTATAATTATATTTTATATATCTACGAAAATTAGTTTTATAAGGATTAGTCAGTCTAGTAAAATAAGCGTGAAGAAAATGACATTAAATTTTATTAGTAACCGATAGTGAAAACTCAAGACGGGTTGGGTGATAAGAAACAACTTTCCCCAAGGAACTAAGGCCGAAATACAAAAAGAATATTACTTCTCCCGATCAGCTGATTTGATTTACTATTGCAGCTCAAAATATTTTTGTGATCTTTCAACCTATGTTCCTTGGGGAAGGTTGTTCCTTATCACTAGCCCGTCTTAAGATTTCGCTACCGGTCACTAGTAAAATTTCATCGTTTATAACTCTTGCTGAATCATGTATTCAATTGTATTAAGAGCGCAAAATCTGGTATTGATAAACTGTGCTGAATCACACTCAGACAGGTAGTTATTTTATTTTTATAACAATTCTGATGTATAATTGATCTGATGAGTAAGCTTAGCGGCCTGACTTGACAGGAGATAACAAATTTATTTTATTATTGATTGAGTCATCGGGTCGTTGGACAACTTGATACCCCACACGAGAAGAAAGAAGAAGAATTATTGATTTATTGTGTTTCTAGAAGTGGCCTTGAAGCTAGATAATGCGGATTTTCTAAAAGGTTCTCGAAAATTCATTTATAGCTCCTAAAGCCTTTAAACGTTCAGAATCTGTCGGCATTTGAATCAAAATCCAAATTGCATTCAGTATTGATTCGTCGTCACAATTCACCGACCCGGGACCCGGCAGTTTGTCACACAGCGGACCCAGACCAACTAAACGACACTACAACATACATAGCTATGCACCGACTATAGTTCTGGCCGACTAGCCGACTACCGACTAATAATTATTAATTGTAATTCGCAGACAGATATGTACTGTTCAATGAATGAATAAATGATGATGATGAATCGGCTTAAAAATTGCTGGCTTAAAAGCTGATTATTACTTCGGTAAAGTTTAGAAATAGAAATCGCGTCTGTGCATTTTTATATGACACTTCTTTCTTCTTCTGCTTATTAAAACAGTTGTGGTTTCATTTAGAACATGATTATTGCTGGTTTGAAATAAATTATTATATTAAATATTAATGTCGCTATTACTGCCGACTAATCGGGGATTCAGCCGACTAGTCGACTATTTTCCGACTATAAAAATAGCCAAGTACTCGGTGCATCGCCCATCGCCCATCTCTAATAGAAGCCATTTAAAATAACACTAGCTAGAGAAGTTATGATCATGACAATAGATCAGCTTATAATGTTATCCGAGGAACCGAGATGACGAACATACATACATATCAAGCCTATATCCTTTGTGGGGTAGGCAGAGCGTAAACGACTGTTGAAAACTAACTTTAACTCCACATCTGATAAATATTTAAGAATTATTCAGAAAAATGTATAACGCCATACTGACAGGTTGTCAGCCCATCGCCTAAAATTGCAATACAAATGTAACCCTCGAGTCCCTTAGTAGCTTACGACACACGCGGGAAGAAAGGGATGTTGTTAATTAAAAAAATAATTGTATCATCATTCAATTATATTATGTCGTGTGTTGCCGGGTTGTAAGAGAAAAATAAATGGGGTGATGCTATTCTAAGCCGGCATCACACGGAGTCCACGAACGACCTAATAAATCCTGATACCAGTTAGGCTGTTGTCATGCCTACAGAGCAGCTTATTAAGCTCATTAGAAGCGAGAAATGTATTCTAAATTCGCCATTGTAATCGCAAACTAATGACTCATTAAAACACAATGCGATTTCGGATTTGTGGTCTGAATTTGGGCCACGTTCATTGGTCTTGTTTGTTTATCTACATTCTATTAGGAATAATTGATGCTTGAATCAACATTGGTACTGGTTTGTTTTGGAATTGTTTGTTTTCAATTGCGATGGAAAAGCTAGGTTTATTTTATGTAGATATCATGTTTGATGTTTGTGCCGTATGATGCCGGCCTAGAATAGCATCACCCCATTTCTTTCCCGTGGGTATGGATCGTACGAGGCGATTACGGGACTAGAGGGTTTATTTATTTTATTTTATTTATTTATTCAATTACAACGGTGCAAACCAATTACAGGATTGTTATTAATTAAGTAACATGTCACATTATTAACAAAAATTTGATTAGTATAATATGTTATCCTTAAAACTAATTGGGTAATCAAATTAAAGTTTCATTACCATAGAGAAAATCACAATACAATATGTCAACAGAACAATTAATAATTTAATAAGTTAATCAAATTTTGCTACATTAGGCTATACTAGACGGGCAATTATCCCTCGTCTCACTAAATTGCAAACAATGTCTCATGATCTTGGTCCATCCGTCCGCAAACACATCACACTCATGCTCATAGGCCAGGAGCGCGTTGAGTTCTCTCAAAGTACGACATATCGGGGACTGTGAGTGCGCCACAGTACGGCAGGTTGGGGTGGCAAACAACTCACGGCGGCGGCGAGTGCCGTGGGATACGTACATGTCGGGGACAAAGAACCTACACAGCAGGTCATTTAAGCCGGGGGCATTAACGCGTCCATGCAGCACCTTGAGGGCAATGGTCAGTTGTCCGTTCACTCTGCGAACATTCAGCGAATTGAAGCCCAAAGTGCCCAGGAGGAAAGGAGTAGGGTACATGAAGGGGTAGTACCATAAGAATAGATAATAATACTGGCGTATAGAAGCGAAACTCCTTTGTCTGGGCCCCAAAAGCCGCGCTTTAAACACCTACTTCCCCCCGCAGCCCGTAACGCCCCGCACTCTCCCGCGCTTTAAGTCGGGGCTGTCACGTGCCAATAATTTTATTCCAGACTAGCGGCCAATCAAGCGGTTGCGACCACTGCTAACAGTTTTCCCGTGGGAACAAAATATTTACCCGTTTTAAAGTCTTACCTTACCATTTTATTGTTAATAGGTAGGTAATATATTACAGCCTACTCTTGTACTGGCTTATAAGTATGTATTTAAATACCTTACCTCACCGAACTATCTACCTACTGCGTGGTATTGACGGACGATCTAGGTTATTCTCGCTCGGCACACGGCACAAAGCACACCGCCACCACGCCGCCGCCTCCGTTTGATACCTACCTATTCGCCGCCTCGCCGATTGACCAAAATGCAATAATTTTAAAAGATTTGCGATGAATATTAATTGTTTGTTATACCTATTCAAGGATTTCTTATCAAATGAACTTTTTGTTGCAGTCGAGCGGTGTTAAGTAGGTACCTACTTACCTACGTTAAAAAACATACCTACGATACGAATGCGCTTATATATCATTATCAGATAACAATGAATTAGGCACCTAGGTAGTTTAAATTAGAAAATGGAAACTAGGTACCTACGTAAGTAAAAATAGGAGTACACACAACAATTACGTATAATAACGAATGGTAGGTACCTAGGTATTTACTGTAAAATCATAACTTACCTTGGCTCATCTTTAGGCAAATTAAAAAAACTTAGAGGCGGAGTCTTCCTCGCATCACTTTTGCAGCCATACACACCACAATAATTCGGCATTGCTAAATTTTTCACAAAAAATGAAAATTCGACCCGCACGACGAACGTTTCCGCGGCGAAGCGCACTCCCGACTGAATTGTTCGCTAAGAGACAGCCAGACGGATTGACCTTGAGCGCGTCTGGAGCGGGAGTGTCATCTCTATGTGATTTCTACTCTATGGTAGTACCCATAACAGCGCTTATAGAGGTATCTAAGAAATGCTTTTTGTACTCTTTCTAATGTTAGGCTGTAAGTGCTCTCATGGGGGTACAGGTGTATTGCAATTTTAGGCAATAGGCTGTCACTATGGTGATACGCAATTATCTGAATGGTCAGACGTAGCGGTAATGCGTTCTTTACGGCCGTTTGTATGGGTTTGAATTTTCAAAATATGCTGTTTCTGTAGGTTACATTACATACATACATTACCAGCTACAGCAGTCCACTGCTGGTCACAGGCCTTACCATAGAGTAGAAATCACATAGAGATGACACTCCCGCTCCAGACGCGCTCAAGGTCAATCCGTCTGGCTGTCTCTTAGCGAATAATTCAGTCGGGAGTGCGCTTCGCCGCGGAAACGTTCGTCGTGCGGGTCGAATTTGTGAAAAATTTTGCAATGCCGAATTATTGTGGTGTGTATGGCTGCAAAAGTGATGCGAGGAAGACTCCGCATCTAAGTTTTTTTAATTTGCCTAAAGATGAGCCAAGGTAAGTGATGATTTTACAGTAAATACCTAGGTACCTGCCATTCGCTATTATACGTAATTGTTGTGTGTACTCCTATTTTTACTTACGTAGGTACCTAGTTTCCATTTTCTAATTTAAAGTGCCTAGGTGCCTAAGTCATTTTTAGCTGATAATGATAAATAAGCACATTCGTATCGTAGGTATGTTTGGCGGATGGATTAGCGAGCAGAGTGCAAGGTGTTGTATTCAAAGGGAGAACGCGTTTTACAATAAAAATGCTATTCTAATCTGGCACCACACGGCGCCATTTTTGCACCTATTTTAAAGTTCTGTACCTACCTATTAACAATAAAATGGCAAGGTAAGACTTTGAAACGGGTAAATATTTTGTTCCCAAGGGAAAACTGTTAGCAACGGTCGCAACCGCTTGACTGGCCGCTAGTCTGGAATAAAATTATTGGCACGTGACAGCCCCGACTTAAAGCGCGGGAGAGTGCGGGGCGTTACGGGCTGCGGGGGGAAGTAGGTATTTAAAGCGCGGCATTTGGGGCCCAGACAAAGGAGTTTCGTTTCTATACGCTAGTATTATTATCTATTCTTATGGCCTTACCTTATTGGGGGGTATTACCATACTTACCACGCTTGGCAGGCGGATTGGTAAGTGCAGTGAAAGATGTTGCATTAACATGGAAAGCTGCTACCCATTCCCTGGATAAAAATATTCCTGAGTCGCTTTTTACGACGTCTATGAATTTTGATGATTTTATTCTAAGCCGGCACTACACGGCCAATTTCATCAATTTTGTTGAATTAAAATTTCCCGTCTTAAAAAGATTTTCTAGTTCTTAACAAACATTTTGTGTTATATTTGTGCTTGTGCGTCGGCTGCACGCGAATTATTAAATCTTAAATTTCCAGTCACATATACGAGACACTTACTTTAAAATTCAGACACACGTCTCTACATAAGCGCAAAAAGAATTTGCTTTTTAAAGCTCTTTTGGGGTACAATTTAAAGCTTAATTCACTGTAGTATTTTAATTAAAACGTTGAGTAAAACACTGGCGAGCCATCCAAAGTGAACTGTTACCAGAATGCATCGAGCTGGAAACTATCCAAACTTACCAGACGAACCTTTAGTTATGGAAACTACGCTATTATTTTATAGAGGTGGTTAAACTTCAGCATAAAATGAGATGTTACTTCGTTGAAGTTCATGTTATTGTTTACGAAATTTTATTGTTTACGATGTTTGATTTTGGTTGAAACAATTTTCAGCTAAAACAATGTTTTATTTTGTTTAAAGTAAGCGATGCAATGCTACATGATTTAGTGTTTATACCTGTGGGTGTCGTGTTTTAAAAGGAAACCGAGGTATGAATCCAGGGAATAGGCAGCAGCGTTCCTTGTAAATACGACACCATACAAAAAAACAAGTTTCTTGTATGGGAGCCCCCTTAAATATTTACTTTATTCTAATTTTTTGTATTTGTTGTTTTAGCGGCAACATAAATACATCATCTGTGAAAATTTCAACTCTCTAGATTTAACAGTTTAGGAGAAACAGCCTCATAACTGTAGGACGGACGGACGGACGGACGGACAGACAGACAGAGAGACGGACAGCCAAGCCTCAGTAGTAGGGTTTCCGTTATTACCCTTTGGGTACGGAACCCAAAAAAATGGCCCTTCCATACAAAAAATTCTAGCTGACCGGGTAAATTTTCATGGGATGTCGAACTTTTTCACATTTCGACCTATGTTCCTTGTGGGAAGTTGTTCTGTTTCATAAACTTATTTACCTCTTAAAATAATTGCAGCTTATATTTTTACATACTGTACAATCGCCCTGAAAATTTCCATGAAAAACATGACTCACTCAACCCTCCCTCACAAACCCTCTCTCCTGCATACACTAGACTATTACTAATGAGAACTACACCCGTACTTCCCTGCTTGGTAATTGCTACGGCACTTTAAAAATGGAATCCGGAAGGAGCGGCGTCGCGACGTATCGATCGCGGGCGGAGCCAGGTGGACGAACTAGTGTTTATAGTTTGTACGGTGATCTGCCTGAGGTTTGTGTACTATTATTATTATTAACAGCAACAACATTCTCTATTGGGGGTATTGCCATACTCACCACGCTTATCAAGCGAATTGGCGAGCGCAGTGTACGATATTACTTTCACATGGAACGCTGCTGCCCATTCCCTGAATGAATTTATCCCTTATTTCACTTCAATTGTAGAATATTGGCGGTGACAGTTTTACTGTCATGAAGTCTTGAAAAATTAAAATGAAATTAACTTTATTCAATGTAGGATACTTGCATTATATATTCATATTCATATATTTATTTGCATTCAAATGGTACAATGGTTCTTAGGTTAGGTAGGTATACAGGGTGTAAGAGACGGTGGACCGAAAACTTTGCAGGCATGATCAGACCATGGAACTGAACTACTTTTACTATGGAGCCTATGATGGAAAAACTAAAAAAGTATTCGAGTTTCCATAGAAAGTCGGTCAGCTGATCGGGAATTTTGTATGGGAGGTCAAAAATTTTTCTCGTTTACCAACATAGCTTTCATAGAAAAAGTTGTTCACTGACATGGTCTAATCATGCCTGCAAAGTTTTCGGTACACCGTCCCTTACACCCCGTATAGTTTCACATTTGATGCCTACTCGTATTTGTATAGTAAACTCATGAAACCCATCGCACTATTAGCGGGCTTGCAACTAGCAGACAGGCAGACGAAACAATTGTTCCGGCGGCGCAGCGACAATGGGGATAATGTCATGTCATAAGTAGAAAATAAAGCCAGTCTGCATGAATTTTTAGCCTGGATGTATTTTGGTTGAACTGAGGTTTTATGTATCATCACACTGCAACACTGCTTGATGACAGAATAGAAAAGACATATAAGAAAATTCAACTTTTGTACTTTTTCAGTTTATTCTCTAAAGCCTCCCTTACTCTTTCAAAGAAGTTGCCTTAATAGAGTCATGTAAGAACTACAGGAACAGGAAGCTTTTGTAATATTTTGCTTCAATGCACTACTTCAATAGCAATTGCTATATAAAGTAAAATCTGACTAGTTACCGATAGCGAAAACTTATTACTGGCTGGGTGATAAGGAACAACTTTCTCCAAGGAACAAAGGTCGAGATATGAAAAGAAAAAATTGCCAATTTGTTTAATTTTGCAGCATGATATCAGCTTAAAATAGCATCAACCCGTTTCTTTCGCGTTGTTGTCCTAATAGGCGACTAAAGGAATCGAGCTTCATATATGTGTTGCAAATTTAGACGAAGGCCTGAACACCTGTCACCATGGCGATACACAATTTACTGAAAGACCCTCAAATGTTTGTCAGACGTGGCTTTTATGTCTGTTTTTCGTGGCCGTTTACGCTCTGCCTAACCCGCAAAGAATATAGGTGTGATATATGTATGTAGGCATGTATGTACAGGGTGTAAGGGACGGTGTACCGAAAACTTTGCAGGCGTGATCATACCATGAAATTGAACAACTTTTATCATAGAGCCTATGTTGGGAAACTAATTTTTTTTTTTCGAGTTTCCATAGTGAGTGATCAGGAATTTTGTATGGGAGGTCGAAATTTTTTTCTCGTTTACCAACATATCTTCCATAGAATAAGTTGTTTAGTTTCATTGTCTGATCATGCCTGCAAAGTTTTCGGTACACCGTCCCTTACACCCCGTATATGTATATGTTCTTATTCAGACTTATTTTATTGTATTATAATGTTAATCATGTTGAACATAAGTTCAAGAACAATAACGGTTATCCATTGAAACATCTACCTACTTTATTATATTACGTTCCATTTGCATAAAACGTTACATTTTGCGACGCTCCGTTTCACACAGTTAAATGAAACGATGAAAAACACAACTCTTCTTGATTAAAATTGTAACACAAATATTACGTAAGTTGCATTGCAGGTAGTTTGTTAAATCCAGAAGAATTAAGGTGCCCATGAAAGTGAACAACTTTCATCAATGAACATAGGTCAAAATGTAAAAAAATCGACGCCCTTACAAAATTTTCCAGCCGACCGAGTTAGTTGGAATGGGAGGTCCATTTTTATATGTTTCGGTCTATAATTGATCAGTTTCATGGGTAACTTTACTTCGTAAAATACGCGTTATACGTGTAATAATACTGCTATAATTATTTTTGCTACCGTCTTCAACAAATGCAATAAATTTGAAGAGTTTACTTGTTGTTCCCATCAGGATCTGACCTGATGACTATGGATGGATATTCTTCAAAAAGTTGTTACTCTTTCAAACAAAAACAGACTTGTAAAAAGTCATCTATGAGTAAACATAAATACAAACAAAACAAGCATAAATAATAAAATTTATTGTAACGAATTGAGACTTCTCCGAATATGTTTTTATGTATTTTTTAAATTAATAATTTGCAATTCTACCAGACGGTTCTGAGTCATTTCTTCTGACTCATTTGATACCATCATTATCATCACTTCATGCAGACACTCTTGTTTTTATCAATAGAAGGCTTTAACTTAAGGCGGGGTAGCGTGCGAGCTAGATTTTTAAAAAGGTGTTATTTACACAATTACAGCCATGAAATTCTGAAAAAAAAATATATGTTACTGTCGAGGATCTAACAGATAATATATATAGCTATCTATCAGTTACACAATTTGACAAACATTACTTAATAAAAAAAATACAAAGTCACCTCTATTTAAAACATTTTTTCATTAATATGTCTACAGTTACATACAAGTTATTACAAAATTATGTACTTAAATTAAGATACGTACCTTTTCTAGTAATGATGGCAAAATTAGACACTGTAACTGTATTTGTCTAGACACTATTTCGAAAAAAAACGTAAATGATCGCGAAAATTTGAGCGCAATATGATTGGCTGTTTCTCTCTGGCGCAGCGCGAAAAAAGGATACAACTTTTCAGGTGAAACAGGGCCTTAAGTATATTCTGAACAAAGATATTCTTTAATGAGTAACATTAATTAAAAACGCTACAGCTTACAACACGGTTTCATACAATTTATGCATTCATATTTATAATTGCTATAATTATAAACAGTCCTTCACTTTACAGTGAGGCAATCATAGATAAAGTTTCAAGTTTCAAGTTTTTATTGCATAATCAAATTCACATACAAACCGGCATGTATGTTTCACCGTGTTTCGAAGGAAAGGCATTTAAATTGACCACATTGTTTAGGAAACCATACTTACTTCTATCGTAGAATCGATAGATGGTGGAGTAAGCGGGTTCTAGAGCGTAGTGTTGGACGCCCTCCAGCCAGATGGACCGATGACTTAAAGAGGGCGGCGGCTGATTGCGTCTGGATGGCGAAAACGGG
This sequence comes from Tuta absoluta, assembly GCA_027580185.1. Lineage (NCBI taxonomy): Eukaryota > Metazoa > Arthropoda > Insecta > Lepidoptera > Gelechiidae > Tuta > Tuta absoluta. Next base: position 836,584 of record JAQAHW010000023.1, on the reverse strand, counting down.
ATACAAGATACAAGATATTTTATTTGCTTGAATAGGGTACAATGGATGGTAATATTACATAAAATAAGAATCTCCTATACAGCCGTCAACAACAGCATGCAAATGTAAATGAAGTTAAGAACATTAGTTAAACAATTAAAATCGAAATTAATTAGTTACTATATATGTCATCATGATATAATTTAGTTACAATGTCAAATAATTATTAAAATTTATATTTAAAGAATTCGTCCAAACTATAAAAACAATTTTTACATAATATGTCAGAGAGCGTAGCCTTAAATTTATTGTCAGGTAGGTTTCTTATATGTCTAGGCAAGAAATTGTATAATTTGACAGACATGTTGAAGCTGTTTCTAGCAAAACAGACAGTTCTATTTCGTAACGGTACAAGTTTGTCTGGATACCTGGTGTTAAATGAACATATCTCATGGTTCTTTTGATATAAACCAAGATTCTTTTTTACGAATAGACAAGTCTCTAGAATATACATTGAAGGAAGCGTAAGCAATCGCAATTTTTTGAAAATTGGTCTACAGGATTCCACTGATCCCGCTCCACAAATAGCTCGTAAACATTTCTTCGGATTTCGGAGATCGGACCTTGTGGCGTACTCTGGGGGAGGCCTACGTCCAGCAGTGGACTGCTTTAGGTTAAAATAATGAATCATTTTTATCATGGAACCAAGGTTGACTAAAGCTGAAAAATACAGATTGGTCATGATATTTTCAACACAGACGAAACATCTTCATCGGATCGTCGTCTTTAGATTCTTCATCACGAGATATAATTCACTCCATTAAATATCATGCCCTGCTTGAGTTATAATTCATACGTTATCTATCGGGTGCAGTTAACAGATAGCGCGTGTAACCAAAGTGTTGGACCACGTGTATCGATCCGAGAAGCGAAGAATACAATTTATACTTCAAACTAGCGACCAACCCAGCGGCTTTACTCGCTGCTCCCCGTCTTCCCGTGGGAACGTGGCATTTTACAAGCATAAATTATACATATAAACCTTTCTTTTGAATCACTCTATCTATTAAAAAAACCGCGTCAAAATCCGTTGTTATTTTAAAGATCTAATATGTTTTAAAGATGCATATTATCTACAAAAATACCAAAAAACAAATCATGAAGTAAATTCCTATGAAACGATTTATAAAATAATGTAAAAGATCGTGAGCTCCCGATGCCGGCGACCACTTTTCATCCCGCTGCATTATTATTTAAAGCTCTTATTTTATTGCTTGCTTTTTGGACAGTTTTTTTATATGGTGCAGTACATACTACAGCTTATTGCAGTCCACTGTACGCCATAGGGCACGATCTCTTGTTTTCGCCATCCAGCCGCTACCAGCCGCTACCAGCCGCCTTCTTTAAGTCATCGGTCCATCTGGGCGGGTCCAACGCTGCGCTTGTCGGGGCGTGGCCTCCACGCGAGCACCCGCTTATGCAAGAGCATAGCAAGCACGTTATCTACATAAATACCTTACAAAAATCAGTCTAGCATATTTATATATTTTTTCAAGTAAATTCTTATGTAACGATTTATAAATTAATGTAAAAGATCGGGAGCTCCCGATGCCGGCGACCACGTTGCATCCCGCTGCATTATTAAATGCCGGACTTGCATTTTTGCTCGCTTGCATTCTCTCTCGGCACGCTATTAAACAATAGCAGGGGATTGCAGGGTTCTGTTGTTGTGGGTTCACAGTCACATTGTGTTGCACAAAAATAACAATAAAATTCGTAATATTATTAAATCTGTAATGTAAGTATGCGTTTTTTTCTGCCTTAAATAAAGAATTATTATTATAGTTATTTAGTTTTCCAAATGCAAGCAGTTTTATGTAACACTAGCCTAACTTTTTTGACAAGTATTCGATCACTTCATTCGCTTAGTGATGGCTTACTGTCGATACCAGCGTAACTGCCAGTACGTGCGTGTACCGAGCATAGAGGTCAAGTACACTGGTCGCGACACTATTTAAGTGAATGAGCTAAGTTTTTGCCGCGTTGTAAGTAGGACATATAAATCGGAAGGTTCTTAAAACCGGTTACGAGTTTCGATGTTTTAATATTAGAGCCTAATTCCGGAATTCGGTATTTGGTGAGTAACAGGAAACAGTAAAAATGTCTTTCGGATCAATATATTTTCTAATTTCAGGAAGTTTTCGCGGGAGTTGTAAACTTTTCTTAGGTATTTGTGTGACAAAATGCTTGCAAACAGAATGCAGGTGGGAGCTTACTACATTATTTTCAATGGTTATGCCTCGAATATTATTTGCATTATATGTTTATTTCAAAAATGTTGCGAAAACATAAAAATACATCCGTTTTCCGAAACCTGTTTTAACTATTTAAAAGCTCTGAAAGCCGAAATACTTCATTCCATCAGAAAAAAATATCCGATATTCCGGTTTTTTTTTAATTCCGGAATTCCCTTTTCCAAACCCTAGTTTTGAGCTCAGTGCGAGCGACGAGTAAATCAGGATTAGTTGGTACTGCTGAAAGTGGATTCAGTTCGGTCTGTGTTTTTTACGGCTGGTATTAAAATGTTACTGTTACTAGTTTTCTGCTATGAATGAGTTTAGTAACTGCACATGTTAGTATACTTAGTAACGTGCAAAGTAAATTCTAAAATTAGTTTTAATGTAATTGTCTGTTGATATTTTTTATTAACTATCTTTTAAACTTAATGTCATTGTTAGTAGGTATAACATACAACTAATAATTACTAGAAAAACATAGTATCACTACATAGTACAAAAAAGTCGCTTCCCGTGTCATGGTGTCCTGTTGTGCGAAAATCTTTAAAACTACGCAACTTATTCTGATGCAGTTTTATTTTTAAACAGATGGGCTGATGCAAGATGAAGGTATATATGTATAATACTCTTGTTCCCACGGGAAAAATTAAGCGGCTAGATTTATAGTATCAATGTATGCATACACAATATTCCGAATAACCCTCAAACATTTGTCAGACGTGGTGTAAATGGCCGTTTTTGCGGCTGTTTACGCTCTGCCTACCCTGCAAGGGATTATAGGCGTGATATGTGTATGTATGTATGCATTGATATATAGCATAATGTAGGTTCACGCGACTCTTTTGTTTATGATTTGGTAGAAAGTTATAAACGCAAATTATAAACATGTATGTCGCGTAAACCTACATCATGAGTAATACTTGTTGGTTTAATAATAAGATATTTGCCGTGTCATGCCGGCTTAGAATAGCATCACCCCATTTCTTTCCCGTTGGTGTCATAAGAGGCGAGTTGAGAACTCTAGGGTGTGTATTGCAATTTTAGGCGATGGGCTGACAACCTGTCACTATTGCAATACACAATTTTCTGAATGACCCTCAAATATTTGACAGACGTGACAAAGTATCCGTTTACGCTCTACCGAACCGCAAGGGATTATAGGCGTGATATGTGTTTGTATGTATTATAAGCATACCTATTATATTGAGCACTAGGTATATGAATACCTACATACATGCGTACAATGACGTCGCAATGGTAATATCTCAGCAATATCATGTAGTGAGCATGATTTAGACTGACAGGAGACTGAGTCGGGCTTATTAGGTAGTTAGCGATGAGTTATGGCCATCAGCGCATGTTAATATAGATAATGTTCGAGTTTGTAATTCATAGCTCTAATCATGCAGGGTATATGGACTTGGATAGTTAGCTTTATAGAGATAAGTCACTGTACCGTGTGATGCCGGGTTAGAATAGCATCACCCCATTTCTTGCCCGTGGGTGTCGTAGGAGGCGACTATAAGGGACTCGAGGGTGTGTATTGCAATTTTAGGCGATGGGCTGACAACCTGTCACTATAGTGATACACAGTTATCTGGTTGACCCGCAACTTTTGCCAGACGTGGCGTAATTGACCGTTTTATTACGGCCGTTTATGCTCTGCCTACCCCGCAAGGGATTATAGGCGTGATATATGTATGTATGTATAGAGATAAGGTTGAAAAATTTTGACACCAGGGTTCATCGGGTCGTTGGACGACTCAGTGTCCCACACGAAAAGAAAAAGAAGAAGAAGAGATAACTACCTTTTATGAAAAAAATATTTTTGTATACAGAATGTAAATATACATATTATCTATAAATATTTTCAGGGCTGAACCAGTTAATGAAACTGAACCACTTTCCCCATTGAACATAGGTCGAAATATTAAATAGATGGACCTCCCGTACAAATTGACCCAGTCGGCTGAAACATTTTGCACGGAAGCGCCATTTTTTTTTCTTTCGACCTATGTTTTTCGAGAAAACTTGGTCCGCCGTTCCATGATGGGCTGGTTTACTCCTTGAAATATTTACATACATACATACACATACACATATCACGCCTATAATCCCTTGCGGGGTAGGCAGAGCGTAAACAGCCGCAAAAAACAGCTAATTACATCACGTCTGACAAATGTTTGAGGGTCATTCAGAAAATTGTATATCACTATAGTGACAGGTTGTCAGCCCATCGCCTAAAATTGCAATACACACCCTTGATTCCCTTAAATATTTACATCTACAATACATTTTTCACGTCCTCTAAAAAGCACACACAGAATGTTAGTAAATATTTTAATCTACTACGGATTCGAATTTTATTGATCATGTTTCATACTTTAAGCATTCTATTTTCTTGTCATCTTGTTTCTACATAAATACATAAATCACGCCTATATCCCTTACAGGGTAGGCAGAGCGTTAACGGCCGTAAAACGGATATTAACACCACGTCTGACAAATGTTTGAGGGTCAATCCGATAACTGTGTATCACTATAGTGACAGGTTGTCAGTCCATCGCCTAAAATTGCAATACACATCTAGCCCCCGAGTCCCTAAGTCGCCTCTTACGACACCCATGGGTAAGAAGTGGGGTGACGCTATTCTAAGCCGGCATCACACGGTATTGTTTCTACAGTATTCTTAAATATGATATAAGTTAGCTAGCTTCTCAATCACTTTAAGGGGATTTCGGAGCGTCACTTAAAAATTATATCTGGATGAAAATATAATTTACTAAAAATCCGCTTCTGTCAGATTGAAGTATATTTGCGGAAGCTTATTTACCAAATATTGTATAATAATAGAAGTGTCAGAGTTCATCGTGTCGTTGGACGACTTGGTGTCTCACTCGAAAAGAAGAAAATAGAAGTGTCGCTGCAGTTTCGAGTAATGAGGGCGCTAGTTACGCTCCGGAATCCCCTTAATAAGCCGTGACATTTGATAATGATTAGCAAAGTGTGTGTATACTGATCTTTGTAACCGCATCAATGCAATCTGCTGCACGCGGTTATGCAATCGCATAGTTGCATCATTTGTCTTGTTGTTTATTAATGTACTAGCGGCCCGCCCAGTAGTTTCACCCACTGCTACCCGTTTTCCCGTTGGAATGTGACCTTTTCCCATCACGAATCACATGCCCCACATAAAAATCCGTTGTGTTATCTTAAAGATCTAAACATTCATAGGATCAGTGAAAGAAAGTGATTTAATTTTATATACTATTTCGTAGTTTTTTTTTAACGAACAGGTATTGAGTGACGTAACGTAAATCTCCATTATTTCGTGATTTATCATATGAGACTATGGAATATTGGTAAGTTATAGTGGTCCGCCAAGAGTTTTACTGTTTTACTGATAGAATAGGCGTTTTCCCGCAGTAAAAAGTTGCCGCATGTCGCTCTGGTAAATGTATCTCTATTCTAATCAACTTACTTCCTACACTAATATACCTTAAGGCGAAATCTGGCCGAGGTTGCCGCGTTTTCAAGGGGGTGAAGCAGCCGCGCGGGCGGAGCAGGCGCGGGGTGTACCCCCCGCACGGGCAAGTAGCAAACGCAGCGTAGCAGGCTCCCGCGCACGACAGTATAGGCGTAGGGTAAACGTGCTAATAATTGAACTATTTGTTTCATTGAAAGGTTGTCTTTTTTAATGTTATATGATATAACTATTCAATGTTTATGTTTTTTAGACATGTAAACCATGTAAAACTTTACGTAGTGCTACTACGTAAAGTTTTTAAATCAGTCATAGTTAGGTAGGTACAGAATTATTTATAAAGAAATAATGTCTAGGGATCCGTATGATTATTCATTATTCATGTTATATGGGGAAAAATTCAAATAATATACATCAAAATGCAATCAAAATTCATTTAGAAGACAAAAAAATTACGTTTAAATTAATATTTATCTGCTTCATTTACTGACGCCCATAAATAGGGTTCCTTCCGTAGTCTGTTGAAATTATCGAGGCGAGGCATACAAACGAACAGACATAGAAATAAAATTGGCAAAATAATAAGGAATCAAACTAAGGAAATCTATAACAGCCCCAATAAACAGGATCTGACAATCCAGCGCCCACTTTCCTGGTTATATAGCCGGTTTTTCAGAACCTCTCAAAGGCATCCCACGGGCTCGACGAGAATCTACCATTCCATACCATTTAGGGAGAATATGATTCTATTTTAGTTTACCAAAAGTTGTCATATCTTTGTATATACTGTCTCCATTTCATCAGATTGTTATATTATTATTATAACTTTGGTGTGGCAAAGCCACTGGCTTCACATCTCGTGAGTTGAGACGTATTTCGCCATTTATGTCAGGTTAGTTAAGTCAAGTCGTTGTAAGGTTATGTTAAGTCGTTTGTAAAGTGATTTGGCATTACGCCGAGGGAGAGTCCACAACACAGAGACTTACGACTAGGGGCTGTGTTGTGCAGTTTATGTAGCACCAGTAACGTGCAATTGTTATACCTCTCCTTAAAGTTTCCAATCCTGTATCGTTCTCCCAATTTCAACCCACTTCCATCCTTCCATTCTTATCTAAGATCCTTGAACACATTGTCCACAAGCAGGCATCTGACTTCAACACATCTAATAGTCTTCGTTCTACGTATCAGTCTGGCTTTCGTGCTGGTCACAGCACTGTGATAGCACTTATCAAAGTCACCGACAATATTCACCACACCATGAAGAATAAGTCTTTGACTATTCTTATTTTACTTCATTTCAATAATGCCTTCAACTCAGTTGATCTTGATGTACTTTTCGCTATCGCTTCGCTCTCTTAACATCTCTTTTCCGGCAATAACTTGGTTTGATTCATAATTTCGGGGTCGCTTGCAGCGGGTCCGTTCTGATGAGGCTTTCTCGGAATGGAGTAATCTCTCTTCAGGCGTACCTACAGGTGGCGTCCTTTCACTTCTTCTTTTTTCTGTTGTGATTAACACAGTTACTCCTCTCTTCTAGCTTTCATCTTTACGCAGACAATTTGCAGATTTACTGTCATTTCACCTGTGATGATATAAATAGTGCAACTGTGGCTATCAACAATGACCTCAGCAAAATTGCTATATGGGCTGAATTCTTCGGTCTCGTGGTCAACCCAATAAAATCTCAGGCCATGCTAATAGGTAGTTCTTATATGTGTGTAGGCAAGTGGACCATCCAATTATCCCAAACGTTATTTATAACGGCACGTCTATAGCTTTCACAAAAACTGCCAAAAACCTAGGTATTTTGCTGGATTCCACTCTCAGTTGGACTGCGCAGGTCAACGCTGTCAGCAGTAAAGTATTTTTCTCTTTTCTTTCGCTTTAATGCCTTCAAAATTTCTTGTCTCTTAAAACTAAGATTACTCTTGCTCAAACACTTCTCCTCCCTCGTTTAGACCACGCCGACACCTGCTACGTAGATGCCACTGAGGAGTTGTTTAGCAAACTTGAGCGTCTCCAAGTTGAAAGTTGGGTATGGCAGAAAAAGCATGAAAGTAGAATAAATGCAGTACAAATGAGAGCGTTAAGAAGTATGGTTGACGTAAAATTGAGTGACAGGATAAGGAATAGCGTGATAAGGGAACGTTGTGGTATAAAAGAAGACATAGTGACTGGTGTAGAAAAGGGTATGCTTAAATGGTTTGGTCATGCAGAGAGGATGAACGAAAGAAGATTAACGAAACAGGTGTATATGGCAAGTGTGGATGGGAACGTCGGAAGGGGAAGACCTCGACGAACGTACCTCGATCAAATCGGGGACGTGCTAAAGAAAGGTCAGGTCAAGAGTACCCTAAACCGACGAGCATGCATGAAGAGGTTGATGAAGGTGGAGGAGGCGAAAGAAGTATGCCAGGATCGTAGTAAGTGGAAGGAAGTAGTCTCTGCCTACCCCTCCGGGAAAGAGGCGTGATTTATGTATGTATGTATGTATGTATGAGCGTCTCCAAAACCTCTGCATCAGATTCATTTTCGGTTTACGCAATTACGACCACAGTTTGGCTCACAACTCACATTGAATCGTTAAAGTAGATTGTACGGAACCCTCCTCACTTATCGAGTCCAACTCGCATATTACCAGTTTTTATATATCCACACTAATATTACAAATGGGAATGCCTGCTTGTTTGATTTTCCTTTCTTCTCGTCGCAACGGAGCGGTTTTATGTAAAATTGAACCTCCCATACAAGGTGACTAGCCGGCCTAGTCAATTTGTATGGGATCCATATGTTCCTTGAGCAAATTTATTCCTTATTCTCAGACTGGTGTCTGGTAGGCATTCCATGGTTTTCGCTATCGGTTACTAGTTCAATTTCACCCTATACAATAGTAAAGTAAGGTTGTACGGAACCGTCCTCAGCTATCAAGTCTAACTCGCACTTGACAGGTTTTCATCCATCGAAACGTGTTTGTTTGATTGTCCTTCCTTGATGTTGTAATTGTAACGTCACGTTGCGTTGGGTGGATTGTGAGGCTGGAGAGTGACATAGGCAACTTTTTTTTCTTTGGAGAAATATCTTTTCCTACGGGAAAAACATCACGCCGTGGGTGAGGCTAGGTATAAATAAATTGTTATGTTAACCATACATAAGGTAGTCCTTGCAAGGTACTTCTACCCTAATTCGAAAAAATATATCTTATTTTTTTTTGTAAATATTATGCCGTGTGATGCCTAATTAGAATTGCATCACCCCATTTCTTTCCCATGGGAGTCGGTAAAGGCGACTAAGGTACTCGAGGGTCTGTACTGCAATCTTAGGCGATGGGCTGACAACCTGTCACTATGGCGATACACAATTTTTGCGCATAACCCTCAAATATTTGTCAGACATGGCGTAAATGTCCGTTTTTTGCGGCCGTTTATGCTCTGCCTACCCCGCAAGGGATTATAGGCGTGATATGTGTATGTGTGTGTATGTAAATATTACACCGCAAACTACCTTATCCTCTGTTTTTTATAGCAAGGCTTGGAAAGCTTCGTTTTTTTTCTTTAACTTGGCATTTGGTTTCCCTGCTCAATAAATGTCGTAATATCTCCGCGGCTGGAAAAAAGTTGTACATGTCTGCTTCCGACGAGGCTCAGTGGCCGACTGAGGGGAGCGGGCGCGGTAGAAACCGACGTGCCCGTGCGCAAACCGAACATACTTTTGTGTTTAAGTGTTCTTTTTTAATGATAATAAGTAGATAATTGAAAAACTAACTCCATGCGTTGATTACACATATAATAAGGAAGAAAATGACATAAAATAAATTTTGAAATATTGGATACCGGTCAAATGGTACAGGTTTTTAGTCTAAGAAACAGGCCAAAAACCGCAAAATTAGAGCTTACTTTGCGATTTTTTTCTATCGAGAAAATTTTTACCAATCGTGTTTTGGGCTCCATAGTTTTGTAGCATATATCTTGAAGTAGTCCTGAAAATAATTAAGTTTCGTGTTATTGAGATTTGAAGAAATGGCATAGAAAACTCCGAACACTACTCCGCCTTTGCTCGGAGGATTTCTAAGGCCACCTCACCTTAACAAGGGAATATCGCTTAGTTGAAATTGAAATTATTTATTCAATGTAGGATTGTATTATAAAATCAAAGTAAAGGCACTGCCTTATTTCTCATTAAAGCCGTTTCAGTGGAAGATATTTGTACCTGCTTGAGTCGAGGTCGGTTAAGCTTATAAAACTTTAGCGTTAGCAGATAGTAAACTAAAGCATAACTTCTCCTTAACATAAAGAGTGTTGGCTTGAACGCCCCCGTTACGCTCCTATAACAGGTATAATATTTTCATACTCTCATTTATTTAACTTTACACTAATGACTTGTAATAAACACCTTCCCAGGGTGGAAATATCATTTTAATACCTGCTTTCTTTCTTATTCATTATACTGTAGCGGGATTTTAGTAATATTCGTAGACAATCTCGTAGACTACAGCTACGGTGTAGCAACCGTAGAAACTACACACGTAGAGGCGGTCTACGCACGCAATGTATTAAAAGAATATAATAATAGTATGTAATGAATGGAAGCATTTCCTATAGGAAATCAGAAATCTCTCTTAAATATATGAAGTCTAATTGATTTTGTCACAAATCACTTGTACTCGTTTAAAGATTTGTTGCGGGGTAACCCGACCGGTTTCGCTCAAATGCACATTTTCAAGGATTGAATTTTTACATACAAAATTTTACAAGTCATTATAATTTAGTGGTTGTGATGTACTTCCTTCAACAATGTTTTTTGATTGTAAAAATGTAATTCTTGAAAATGCTAATGTCAGCGAAACCTGGTTACCCCGTAGTAAATCTGTGAAACAAGTACAAGTGATTTTTGACAATATTAATCATTTTTCAATAGCTACATAGTGTAGATGCCGTGTGATGCCGGCTTAGAATAGCATCACCCCATTTCTTGCCCGTGGGTGTCGTAAAAGGCGACAAAGGGACTCGAGGGTGTGTATTGCAATTTTAGGCGATGGGCTGACAACCTGTCACTATGGCGATACACAATTTTCCAAATGACCCTCAAATTTTTGCCTCGCGCGGCGTAAATGTCCGTTTTCTGCGGCCGTTTACGCTCTGCCTATCCCGCAAGGGATAAAGGCGTGATATATGTATGTATGTATGTATGATCGGTCGGATTCATAAGTGGAGTCATAGTTAGACCACTCGACAGATTGCAATACGGGTTATTATCCTCTGTACTTACTTTACTAACTTACGCACACACGTAAGATTATCGACTGTAAGTAGAAAAGTCCACCTTAAGGCGTAGCATTAAAACTTAAACAGATTACCACCTATAAGCGACATCTATGTAATCTTTGAAATAATTACTCGGTGATAGCCTATTCGCCACCACATCACCACAAAGTATACATCACACTGGTTTGTCTAAAACTGTATTATAGTTTGCCTTATTCGTTCACTTGTAGTAAAGCAATAGATTACATATCTTTATTTCGTCATATTGATCACAAGCTACCGTAGCTTAGCGGTAATAGTTCTTACCTTCTAATCAGAACGGAACCGGGTTCCCATCCGATCTCTGTATGTTGAATAATGTTTTTTATATGTTTTTACCATATTTTCTCCAGTAATAATTATTTTATATAATATTTTTCTATATATTCATCTATGTATTATATCTATAAATGTTTATTGTAAATTATGTATCAAAATATTATTTCTAAAAACATAAACCTATAATATTGTAATAAAACAAAAAGTAAGGTAAGAAATTATTTTATTGGTAGGTATAGTATTACTTTATGTAAATAACATAATGACATGAATGAGAACTTTTGGTAACCATAAGATACGAGTATGTAAAACTACTTATAATACTTGCTGCCGTAATACTTAGTTTATAGTTTTGTTTGAATGATAAAACACAATATTATGTAAAATGATATTAAGTGTTCATTAGCTGAAACATCGATAGGTAATTATTTATAAGATCATAGGAATGATCCGAATCTTGGATTGAATCTTTCAATAAAGTTATTTAAGTAATAATTTCGTTAGTAATTATTTTATTGTTCTATGTTTAACGATGATGCACTTTCCAAGTAAAAGTAATTGTAATAATAATAAATCAGTTATTTGCCTACATCTCAAGGTTTAAGCTTAAGTACTCGTTTTCGTAATGAAAAGATATTGAAGCAAGGCCTTAAGATAACTGACTAATAATGATCAATCTTATATAAATATATATCGATGTTTTAGCATAATTTAATTGCTAATGTAATGCTCCACAAATACCTACTGCAATAGTAGGCGGGTAAGCAGGTAAACAGAGGTTGAGTGAGCAACGATTTATCGGGCCCGCTTCGGCATACATTGCTGATTATTTTGTGTATATTCATATATTATAATGAAATACACAAGATAATCAGCAATGTATGCTAGATCGGGTCTGATTGGAATCTTAAGTAAAAATCGCCGCTTACATAATTATTATTTGGTGTTACCTCCGCTGTTTTCAACAACACTTAATAAACACTTAATAGACTCGACCAAATCCACACTAATAATAATATTCTTTATTGCACAAACAATACACAGAAAAAAAAAATTACATTTTTTGTCGCAAAGGCGAGCTTATCTCTAAAGAAGAGATCTCTTCCAGCCAACCCATGTCTTGTGAGAGAATTTAAACTTTTGGGGCAAATAGGCAATACGAAATAAATATAACAAAATAAATGAATATATAACTCTGTAAAATATTTTAACATGCATACAAATAATAAATATAAACTTACATAAATAAATAAACAAATTTACATAAGTACTATAAAAATACATAAACATACATAAATATTTCAAGGTTGTTGAGAAATGAAGTGCTCTTTTACTCGCTTTTTAAATACGGAAATAGATGGGCTTTCCTGTACAGTCTTAGGAAGATCATTCCAGAGCTGTGCAGCTTTAACGGAAAAAGAGTTAAAAAGAAATCTAGTATTCGCTCTTGGACACTCCAGCACCTTAGTGATGCAGTCGCGCCTAGGGCGGGGATCAGGGGGAAGGAAGTGAAAACGGGAGCGGAGATAGTCGGGAGTGGCAGGATTGTGAAGGATGTTATAAAGAGTGGATAGGATGTGCACATCGCGGCGAAGGCGAATTGGAAGCCACTTAAGCTGAGCACGAAATTCTGAGACATGATCGAACTTACGAAGACCGAAAATAAATCTAATAGCCAAATTTTGTAGTCGCTCAAGCTTATTGAGTAATTCTTCCGTCGCATCCAGATAACAGACATCAGCATAGTCAAGAATGGGACTAATATTATAAATGCGAAAGTAACTCTGTCTGTCTGTCTGTCTGTCTGTCTGCTACGCTTTCACGGCCAAACCGCTGAACCGATCTTCATGAAACTTGGCACAGAGATGGCTAGCATACCGAGAACGGACATAGGCTACTTTTTATCACCATTCGAGGGTCTGGAGTATAGATGTAGACCACCAGGTGTACCACCAGGAGCCCACCTAAAGTATTGGAGATACAGAAATGGTTCCAAAACAAAAATTGTTCAGTATGATGGGCCGCTTCTTTTCACAAGGACATTGGGGATCTGGACTACCTTATGTAGACCACCAGGTGTACCATCAGGAGTCCAGCTAAACTATTAGAGATACAGGCATGGTTCGAAAACAAAAGTTGTTCAGTATGATGGGCCGCTTCTTTTCACAAGGACATTGAGGATCTGGAGTACCTTATGTAGACCACCAGGTGTACCACCAGGAGCCCAGCTAAACTATTAGAGATACAGGTATGGTTCCAAAACAAAAGTTGTTCAGTATGATGGGCCGCTTCTTTTCACAAGGACATTGAGGATCTGGAGTACCTTATGTAGACCACCAGGTGTACCACCAGGAGCCCAGCTAAACTATTAGAGATACAAGCATGGTTCCAAAACAAAAGTTGTTCAATATGATGGGCCGCTTCTTTTCACAAGGACATTGGGAATCTGGAGTACCTAATGTAGACTACCAGGTGTACCATCAGGAGCCCACCTAAACTATTGGCGATACAGAAATGATTCCAAAACAAAAGTTGTTCAGTATGATGGGCCGCTTCTTTTCACAAAGACATTGAGGATCTGGAATATCTTATGTAGACCACCAGGTGTACCATCAGTAGCCCAGCTTAATTATTAGAGATACAGGCATGGTTCCAAAAAAAAAGTTGTTCAGTATGATAGGCCGCTTCTTTTCACAAGGACATTGAAGATTTGGAGTATCTTATGTAGACCACCAGGTGAACCATCAGGAGCCCAGCTAAACTATTAGAGATACAGGCATAATGGTTCCAAAACAAAAGTTGTTCAGTATGATGGGCCGCTTCTTTTCACGAGGACATTGAGGATCTGGAGTACCTTATGTAGACCACCAGGTCTACCATCGGGAGCCCACCTAAACTAATAGAGATACAGGCATGGTTCCAAAACGAAAGTTGTTCAGTATGATGGGCCGCTTCTTTTCACAAGGACATTGGCGATCTGGAGTACCTTATGTAGACCACCAGGTGTACCATCAGGAGCCCACCTAAACTATTGGAGATACAAGCATGGTTCCAAAACAAAAGTTGTTCAGTATGATGGGCCGCTTCTTTTCACAAGGACATTGGGGCTCTGGAGTACCTTATGTAGACTACCAGGTGTAACATCAGGAGCCCACCTAAACTATTGGAGATACAGAAATGGTTCCAAAACAAAAGTTGTTCAGTATGATGGGCCGCTTCTTTTCACAGGGACATTGAGGATCTGGAGTATCTTATGTAGACCACCAGGTGTACCATCAGGAGCCCAGCTAAATTATTAGAGATACAGGCATGGTTCCAAAAAAAAAGTTGTTTAGTATGATGGGCCGCTTCTTTTTACAAGGACATTGAGGATCTGGAGTATCTTATGTAGACCACCAGGTGAACCATCAGGAGCCCAGCTAAACTATTAGAGATACAGGCATGGTTCCAAAACAAGTTGTTCAGTATGATGGGCCGCTTCTTTTCACGAGGACATTGAGGATCTGGAGTACCTTATGTAGACCACCAGGTCTACCATCGGGAGCCCACCTAAACTATTGGAGATACAGAAATGGTTCCAAAGCAAAAGTTGTTCATTATGATAGGAATAAGTTGAGAAAGGACATTGTATTTATTTATTTATTTAACTGTTTATTGCACACAAGATAAAACACAGAACAATTACATTAAAGAAAAACAACACACATTGCCTACTTTTTACCGAGGATATTTTTTCAAAAAAATCGGAAAATTAAGCAAATTATATGAAAAATACCGCTGTGCCGCCGCCGTTTGCTTCGTATGCGCTACCTTCATTGTACTTAGGCATATCTACTTAGGTGATACGTTACCATGTTCTATACTAGAAAGTATCATACACATGACACGTTAAGGCGGGGATCACATTTGACGTCCGATGCGGCGTATTTTGTAATTGTAAGGGAATAAAATAGAAATTCAATTCGCGATTTCCTTTTGTCTGACATACGCATGCCTTATGGATATGTAGTAAAAATACACACCAACTAAATAAATAATGCCCAGATAGCAAATTTTGAACTGTCCCTTTAACAACAGAAGCAAGCAAGTCATCTTTAAACGGTAGTGATAAGAACTGTTCTAATATCACTGTCACACTTAATATGAATACACATACCTACTTTAGAACTTCTGCCTAAAAAAACTATCTAACGCGGACGAAGTCGCGGGTAGAAGCTAGTAAGTCCATATATCTGTTCCTCTGGTACTCTCCCACACTCCCAGGCAGTGAGCCTAAAGCTTCTGTAGTTCTTTCATTGCGCATGTCCCACCTTTGCACCATTAAACCCCATAAATTCTCTATGGGATTTAAGTCCGGAGATTTTGCTGGCCAACAAATAACTTGGATATCTGGGTGCTGGCTAAACCAATTATACACCACGGCAGCTCGATGCACTGGACAAATGCAAAAGGATGAGGAACTTCACTAGCAGGATAAACAGTTAAACATTTCGCACCGTCGTCGGTAGCATGCTTTCCTGTAGCATATCAACATAATTAGCGGTAGTTGCACGCCCTGTTTCTTGTGCTACTAATTCGCCTGGACCAGCGGCAGAACCATTTTCTTCATATTGTTACACCATCATCCTCCGCTGTGAATCATTAATAAGACGAGTCGAGTTTTTACGCTACCTTCCTCTTCAAAACGTGTAACCCAACGTTTAACAGTCTTCCACTAAAACAAAGTAGCATTATTAATAAAAAAGTTTATACTAATCGGTTCACAGCTACCAACATACTATGAGTCAAAGTTTTTAATATTTAAAATACAATTGTAATGAAATAAAACTATACTTACGGCCAGACCAGTCTGATTAGCAATTTGAGTTAAATTAAATCCAATATCATGCAGCGCCACAGATAATTGCAGCGCAACAATACGCTGCTTATCCTGCAAACTGATAATAGTATGCATTTTGAAGAAATAAACACTGAAGTTTAATAAATAAACTTAGGTTAAAAAAAATCACTTAGCACACGCACTATCTCGCAAACGATCTAGCAACAACTAAAATGTAATTCAAAATTTACTAAATTTTGCTTCATTTGATAAAATAAAAACTACAACGAAGATATCGGGATTCGATGCATTGTCTCCACAATAACGGTCAAGAATTTGCTTGACCGCGCTACTGACCAAGCTACCGAAGCTAATGATTCATGTAGTGAAATAGTCAATACTACTCAGCCTATTATACAATGGTAGTTCGTCAAATAATAGTATGTTATACGTCATTTGTGTCATTGTGTGAGTGTCGCCGCGGGTGCGAGCGACTTGTTTTCTGAGGTTTGTGTTAACTATGACTCCACTTTTGAATGCGACCGTACATAGTGTTTAAAAGTGCATTACCAGGTGCCTATGTTATCAAACTACAGGCTACAAGTCTACAGGTGAAATTCGTAATACATTGCGTAGCCAGTTCATATTCCTGGTATCACAATGGTTAACCGACTACGCAATGAACATCGAATTTCACCTGTAAAATTGTAGCCTGTAGTTTGATACTATCGGGTACTGCTCAACAATAAAACCACGAAGCATGCAGAGGGCGTGGCAGTTACGACCGCATTCTGGCGGTGCATCCGTCTGATGACATAGTGTCGCCATATCCGTATAAATAGCTAGCTTAATAGTAGCTACGTATTATAGTACGGGTATTTACGTACAAGTAGCCATATGTTTTCATAGAGCTAGATAAGCGACATATTCAAATAAATTATAAATTGAATATATGAAGACTAAGGTCCAGCGCATGTCTATCGCCGTTTGGCGCAAACTGCAGGCAGTAGTTTCGCGCTGAATAGCGCTAAATATGTATATTTCTGATTAAGCACCTGCGATCTACTTTGTGCAAGTCCTTTTTTTGTGATAAGACTGTCAATTTGGCTTCTGGTCATCCCTATAGAAAAATATGTGAGGTTTAAACCGGTAAAATTCAACGCAACACATTTAATCAACATCTTAATCAAAGCAGAAAAATATTCTCAGTAGAATCTCGTAATCACTACAATCTTCAAAACAACGCAACGGGTTTTGATGTGTTGTTTTTAATATATGGAGGGATACAAAATAAAAGTTTCTATGTACAATAATACATGCCGGAAAGAGGTCATATTCCCTCCGGAAAACGGTCGGCAGCGGGAGAAACCGCTGGGCAGGCTGCTAGTCTCAAATAAATGTTGAACCTGGATCTAGGTCACATTCGTGTCTATCCTAGGACGAACCGTATTAACGTTAATGGCCGTCCCATTCCCACCTAGAATTTGAAGTGTCTAATATACTTGTACAGTCAAGCTCAGTCCCGTGTTAACACTTTAAACTGTGTACCAATCGCTCTTATGCCACCGCGAAAAAGCGTCTGGTTGCTTTGAATATTTAATCGAACGGATCTGAACTACACGGTATTATAAAAACTAATATACGTAGCAACAGACATGCGAAGATTTTTTATGGGGATTAATAAAGGATGAAATATTATAAGTGACCGATAGCAAAAACTCAAGACGGGCCGACGATAAGGAACAACTTTCTTAAAGGAACATAGGTTGATGAAAATGGAAAAAAATATTACAACCCATACAAAACTGCCGATCAGCTGATTTGGTCCTTACCACCAGCCCGCATTTGTTTTCAGAATCGGTCACTAGTAAACTAATATATATAAAAACATGCCGTGAAAACGTCTTATTACCACGGGAAAACCGTTGGCAGCGTGTGAAACAGCTGGGCGGGCTGCTAGTATCTTACCTCTATAATCCTGTACTTAGTAAAACGGGCTTCAGATAAGCTAATACTAAGATACCGCGTGGCGTTAACCAAAATCTTTACTTTGGTTTGTAGACGGTTAAGGGCCGCCGCAGGCTAGGTGTTCGTTTTAGCAAGCTCGAGCAAATTGGCGTAGAAATCCGAAAATGAACCGTACATAATTGGAATAAAGATGACATTGGCTAGAATAATAAACGGCACTTACAATCGCCCGGCGACGTGCGGCGCAGCGGCCTTTGTAATTCTAGGCAATTCACTATTATTTCAATTACGTTCGGTTCATTTTCGGATTACAAAAGTATTCTTGGTGGCGCTCGCAAATATGAACGTTTGGTCTGCGGCACCCATAAGGAGCTCAGTAACGCTGTCAGAATTTTAAGTAAGTGCCTTAAACAAAGTCTTTGTTGATCGGCACCGGTTTATCCTGGAAAGGTCATACCTTTCACAAGATTCAAACGATTATTTAATGAGGCTTACTCCCCGTCAGGATATCACAATCTTATTTGATTGTAGGGACTCATTTTATATTAATAATTAACTAATCTAAAATTGACAAGTATTCGTATTGAAAGAAAGAAAGAAAACACATTTATTTTGGTCCACACAACACAACAACAAAAAAGACTACATCAAAACTTAAGCTATCGTAAGCACAGGTTATTGCGCATATGCACCAATTTTTTTTATTTATTTTTTATTAATGATGGGTTTGGGACTCTAGTCTAGGTCATAGGACAGAGACAGAGTCTAAGATGGAGCGAGCTCCCCCAGAAGAAGCCTGTTCACTCTTCCTTTGAAGAGATTAGGGTCGTATGCGTTTGGAAACACAGACGCAGGTAGTGAGAAAATGGACCTCACTCAGCATGTGCGGCAGTAGCTATCTACAGCGCTGGTATTCTGTGAAGCCATATGAACGGAGAATAAACATAAATATGCCGTGTTGACTAGAGCCCCGATATTACTTTTAAACACTCCCGATTACCTTCACACATTTGAGTTGATAAACCGGGTCTATCGCGATATTTTTGAGGTAAACAATTTATCTGGATTCCGACGTTTCAGCTGGGTTACATCAGATGTGGTCAGTCTACCTGCTACCACAGCTGATGTAACCCAGCTGACACATCGAGACCCAGGATCCAATCGACCCGGATAATCAACTTAAACAGGGCCCCGATGAACTAAGTCAATCTTATGAAATTACTTTATTCAATGTAGGATAGTATTATCACTTATTGACGTCATGATCCGTCATCGAAATTTTTATAACACAATTTTCTTTTTTTATATCAATTTTGTATTGTTCTAATAGAAAACCGACTCGGGCGGGATAAGAAAATAAAAATTAAGGCTCGGGGCTGACCAGGTTAATCACACGGCATGTAACTTTACCATCTATCTGTAAACGGCATTTGTTTCAAACTGAAGTCAAGGTTTTCAAAGCGCGTTATTTACATGCGTATAGATTACCCGGAGATAAGAGCTAGTTTCTATCCTGGCACTACCAAACTTTCAAGTGTACTTACTGTTAATCCTACATAGCCGCAATTAGTTCGACACAGTAACTTCCAGCACTAAACACTCGAAACACTGCCATTAGCAATAGTGCCAGTTAGTATTGTGTATCCGAACTAAGTTCTAGGGAGTGTGACGTCACTGTACTTGCTTGCTTGCCTCGCTCGTGTACTCAAACTGTCCAACAGTTGGAACTGTAGCCGTTGTGAAATTAGTTTGAGTCTTGCAGTTCGCCAAGTAGTAGAAACAAGAGACCGACTAATATTCGGGCAGTTTTGGTCATAATGGTAGGTTTAGGCTAAATAAAAGAAAGACGCACTTAGTTGACATGATAAACATGTGCACAGTGAATAAATCACCAAAAAAGGTTAAACGTAAAACCTATACTAACATTTAGTACCTATGATCAGACTGTCCATAAGAACTACATGGTAAAAAAAACAGTCTCTTCCCGTCTTCCGGACGTTGCTTAGATCTTTAAAACGTTTTAATGCGTTTTTTATTAAGTGGAGTAATTCAAAGGGGGGGAGGGATTTATATGTAAAAAAATTGCCGGGTAAAGGTCATATAATATATTTCCCGTGGGAATATATTATTTTCCCAAGGGAAAGCGGGTAGCACCGAGTGTACCCGCTAGTGCTTAATATAGGTATATTAATTAAGTTTTTCTATTTCAGGTAAGTTGAGGAGTGCCAAAATCTAGGGAGAAGGAATATATCTACCATTTGGCTTTTGAAGTTATTGAACAATTTTCAAAGAAGGTATTTATATAGAGGTTGTCTAAGATTTGAGCGACGAATCTCTTTGACGAAATGAAAAAATTTTGAACATATTATTATGGGTAACGTATTTATAAGTATTTAAGCCTCGCTAGTAAACGTTATATTACATCATAGATCTGGCGTATCATCGCAGCTGTCCCTAGAAATATTCATACAACATCGATGCAGTAATACAGTAAAGTTAGTAAAACCCACTTCTTGTGTTTTGTACGTTAAACAATCGCTTAGTGCCTGAAGCGTCATATTTTGTAATGTTGTGAGAAACATACTTATTCAAATTTCAACTACTCTAAGAGTGGCCTAAAATGCAATTGAAATGCATTCGTTGCATAATATGGCCCGTTTCCAAAGTATCGGAAAACGCTTTGGCCGCATTTTCATTCAACACTTTCATTCCAAGTGTTTGAGGGCAGCTGTTTGGCTCGGGACTCGCCATCCTACTGGAGATGTAGCAATTGTATATAAATGGCTTTAGTCTGAGAGAAAATTTAATACAGTCTACATATTTTACTAATACGAATAAAGATTTAGATCATCGATGATTGATTGATTTATTAGTCAAACAATGGAAATTGCCGTGTGATGCCGGCTTAGAATAGCAACACCCCATATCTTTCCCGTGGGTTTCGTAATAGGTGACTAAGAGAATAGCAACTCCCCATATCTTTCCCGCGGGTTTCGTAATAGGTGACTAAGGGACTTGAGGGTGGGCTGACGACTGACGACTGACGACGATCGGCTGGCAAACTGTCACTATGCATGAAACGCCGCCCTTAGTCGCCTCTTACGAAATAAGCGTAAAATAAAAGGTGTGATGCTATTCTAAGCCGGCATTATACGACATAAACACTTGTAGAATAATAAAGTGGCCTGGAAACCCGAAAATACAAATGCCCATTTCATCACAAATACCAGGGTTCATCGGGTCGTTGGACGACTCGGTGTCCCACACGAAAAGAGAGAGATCACAAATATACCGTATCTTTCAAACCCAGTGTAAATCAGACGGCTGCTTCACCAAACACCAAAAGTTATTCCACCATCCAAACATAATCGTAACAAGAAGCGCATTCGACTCAAGGATCATTCAAAAACTGAGTTGCAATAACAATTCAGTTGCATTCTGGCAGCGCAGTGGTAAAGTGCAGGCAGCGTGCCAGCAGCGGCTGCCAACGGCCAGGGTTCGATACCCGGCGCGCCACATCGTTGGATTATTGTTGGGCAGGGTCAGTGATTAAGGATTACGTACTAATTAGTGAGGCAGTACAAATTCTATAAAGGTTTTTAGAAATAGCATAAAAAAGGAGCCTAATGTAAAATTTGAATATTTTATACTGTGTTGGAAATTACGAATTATTAAGTTTAAATTAAGCTTTAATCGAAATAAAGAAAAGAGTTAGAGACTTAGGTGACTGCCTGTCCGTAACCAGGCTGTATCTCATAAACCGTAATAGTTGGTCAGTTCAAAATCGTAAATTTTCACAGATGACGTAGTAGGTATTTCCGTTGACGTATAACGACAAATATTAAAAAACAACAAATTCAAATTAACATTGAAGAGGGCTCCAATACAACAAACGTATCATTGTCATTTTTTGTGAAAATATCAGCTGGAAGAAATTCGTACATGAAAATAAGCTGCGCTGCACCTGTTGAGTCGTATTTCTATATGTTTTTCGCCTCTTCTATAATGTTTTTGTGTGCAATAAACTGTAAAATAATATAGTACGGAACCCTTCGTGCGCGAGTCTGGCTCGCACTTGGCCGGTCTTTGAGTTTCTCTTCCTTTTATATTAATGATGGGTTTGCTCTTGATTTTAGTGTAGGTCATAGGACAGAGACAGGGTCTAAGATGGAGCGAGCTCACCCAGAAGAAGCCTGTTCACTCTTACTTTGAAGAGATTAGGGTTGTATGCGTTTCTCACGTGTGTCCTATTCTTTAACTATGTACCGCTTTACGAAACGAACAAGTTTTGTTATTGACTAGATTACTAGTTATATCTTCATACTAAAACTACCGAACAGATAGTATCTTGTTAAGTATAAGCGCCTGACAAAACCGAAACAGCAATAAACTGAAAACCAACTTCGCCTTTCCAATCTTCAGTTCAGTTCAGATACAGACAATCGACGAACTAAAACTTACCCAATCTGTTTATTTACCAAAACTACCTAACTTAATTAGAACCGGCTATTGAAATTTCCACCGTTTCACCTGCACATAAATCTCATTTTCGTACCTACGGAACTTTGCTTCAGTGAACAAAGGTACCACTTCATAGGTGGTTTGTTTGTTCGCCAAGATTTATGAGATAACTTCGAGTTTCAATGCTGCGGTGGTACTATTGAAAAACTTTCCGGTGACTTTCGGAAGAAATTGGTCGATAATACTGGTATTAATAGTTGTTGCTCACTTTTGTTAGGGTAGTTCGTTTTATTGATGGTTCTGTTTTTGTACGAATCATGAGATATGGTTTCAGCAACCATACGATCAATAGAATGATTATGGTTAAGCCAGAAAGCAATTTTGAGAGTGATACTGATTGAAGCTAATAAAATTCCAAAACACCCAGGTCAAAATTATCGCTTATTTTAATTTGTTCATATCGTCAAATATTAAATTATTACAATACTTGCCATTAAAACTTCAATAGAGTTAAACAAATTATATAAACGACAAAAAGTAAAGTAACGCAACTGAAGTTAGTCTGTTGTTTATAGTGTGTAGTGTGTGTGTGTGTGTGTGTGTGTGTGTGTGTGTGTGTGTGTGTGTGTGTGTGTGTGTGTGTGTGTGTGTGTGTGTGTGTGTGTGTGTGTGTGTGTGTGTGTGTGTGTGTGTGTGTGTGTGTGTGGTGTGTGTGTGTGTGTGGTGTGTGTGTGTGTAAGTGTTAGAGAATGATGCTTCGTAGGCTTATCCTTCAACTAATTTCATGCACTAAAGAAGCATACCCTCTTCTTCCTACCCATCTGAATTTACCTTGACGGCATACATAACATTCCATTCTATCTTACTGATAATAAATTAGTTTTACTGCATATGCTCCATCAATATCACCTTAGCTTCCGTTCCGATCACAGCAAATAGGCTATACTGCAAATAGTCTGTCGGTAAACATGGACCTAGTCTATCCAGTCTATTTCCAGGTCCAGTGAAGCGTATGACGTCACGATGCCGTCAGCAACACCACAGACTCATAAACACTACATATATGTTGCCGCTGAAATGATTATTTGAACTAGATATATTGACAGGTTGCGTAGTTTAGTTTAATGGCTGAAATACAAGATGGTTTGTGGTAGTGATGGGCGAATGTGAATGATTATTTCGAATGATCATTCGAATAGAGAGGTATTCGAATTATTCGATTGTTTAAAAGGACTATTCGAATTATTCGAATGAAAAACAATCATTCGAATGAATTCGACTCATTCGAATGAATTTGGACGATTTATATTTAAATCGCATTCAGAATAATCATAATGAAATGAAAATATGAAAAATAAAACTATATAAATATGTTAAAAGATCAATAAATTTTAATGAGATCTTGTATTAAATGATAAACTTTTGAATTTGAATGAATTTAATCGATCGAAAACCATTCGAATAGCGAATGATCATTCGAATTAATAATTTTCATTCGAATGGCGAATGATCATTCGAACACCATTTACAAATTTATTCGAATAATTCGATTGTCCGTTTTTAGAACAATCGCCCATCACTAGTTTGTGGTCCACTCGTATCAAGCCGTGAAACATTTTTACTACTCTCCAAAACAGTTGATTGTCAAAATCAAATGACAAGGTACGCATTTCACCAAAGACTACGATTTGACGAAATTAAATAACGTTTCGTTTCACTGTCGGAGAGTTTCGGTTTTTCAAATCAATGAACTTTGCTAGGGATGGTGATGGAGGGGTCTCAATACTTCTGCTACTAGTGTTAGCAGGCGGTTGAAAAACTCTGACACCAGGGGTCATCGGGTCGTTGGACGACTCGGTGTCCCACACGAAAACAAGAAGAATACTTCTGCGTAAAACGAAAAATTTAAAAAGATTTCAATAAAATGGCTATACTGATTTCTACTGTTTAGGAAATACGAAAAAAACTGGAGTAAGCGATTTGGATTTTGCGAGAGACTGAATTACGAATGTCAATGGTATGAAAACAAAATTAAATATTAAATTTAAAATACTACTTTTGCTAAGAAACTTATTTAGTACCTATTATAGTTTCAAAAGTTACTCAATTATAAGTAGTGGCGATAATAAATCTGAAATTCCATCTTGTTTAAAGAGCGACTGATGATCTATTATTTTGAGCCAGACATGTACCACTGCATGTCAAAAGGTCTCAGGTCAGGTCTCTGTTTCTTCCACTTTTCTCTATCCTGGGCCGCCTCCATCCTGTTTTGGGCAACTGATGATATTATGAGATTATACTCTTTACGTAATGAAAAACGGCTACGCTCACAAATAAAACGACCAATTTAAGTAACCACCGACATAAACCAAGCTCTTAATTAAATTCACAATAAACCTCCCCAGTGCAACAGAGCAGGTTATAAACTCAACTTGGTAGCATAAACTTTGTTTATAGCATTGCAATTTGTACTAAACCTGGCATTAAGGTGTAGAGAATGAACTGAGAGTGAGTGAATGGGAATGAATTAAGAATGAGACCGAATAGAAAAAGATAAAAGATACTAAACTACGTATATATCCTGGCGGTGTAGACAAGTCTTTAACGGCCATGGGAACGGTCGTTTCGCACTGTCTAGTGAATATTTCTCCAAATCGTAAAGAAGTACATTTGTTTATATAAATTTAAGTTGATCAAGAGCCAGAGGCTAAAGGTTTGGTTATCAAGCAAAACAAATTAATATTGTAACTTCTTTTCTTCTTATCGCATCGACTCTTATTTATAATTGAAAAGATAGTAAAATAACTAAAATGGTTTAAAAAAATCATACGTTTAAAATTAATGAACAACCTTTATAAAGACCCTGTTTTTCCTGAAAAGTTAGTCCCTTTCATTCGCGCTGAGCCAAAGAGAAATAAAATAGCTAATAATTTTACGCTTAAATTTTCGTGTTTTTGCGACTTAGAAACTACACAAATACCGTTACAATGTCTTATTCAGTAATTTTACTAGAAAAGGTAATAATAACTTACAACTGTAGACATAATATTGAAAAAAAATATTAAAATAGAGATGACATTGTATTTATTTCTATCAAGTAAACTTTGTCAAATTGTGTTAACTGATAGTAAATGTGATCTGTCAGATCCTTGGCAATAACATAATATAGCTTTTCCAGAATTTCATAGGTGTAATTTGTCTTAATAAAACCGGTTAAAAAATCTTGCCCGCGCGCTATTCCCGCCCTTACATCCCATGCTTTCAACAACTAAGCCACAGACACACACATTGCATTTACAAAGAACTGCTCTCAGCTCCTACTCAGATAGTTAATTTAATTAAGCACTAACCTACCCCAACGAGCACTCGAAGCATTGAGGGAGAAAATAGGTATTTGCAACATTTCTATATCTGTCTAAGTGAGGATTTAGAGTGAGAAATGGAATGAATCTTGTTTTGGCTGAGCAGTCGTGCATAAAGAAGCATGGACGGAATGAGTAACATATTAAAATAGAACCCTATCTGGGTTTCAAGAGTTAAAAGTAAATAAGTTCAACGCTAACAAATAAAAAACACATTGCAACATACATACACATCACGTCTTTTTACCTTGCGGGGTAGGCAGAGCATACTGCCGTAAAATACGGTTGCTATCGCCATGTCTGTCAAATATTTAAATGCCGTTTCAGAAAAGTCGTGTATCACTGTAGAGACATTTCAATATCTGTGAAATTAATATGAAATCTGGAAAAAAAGTATTGAATCGTCCTTGTGTGGGATACTTTGTTGACAGTTTTTGAACGGCCTGCTATGTGGTAGGTAATACTAAGCCTCTGTGGTTGTGTAGCGACAAATACAAGACCACGAGCCAAATGGTCAACCATTACACCACATCAAAAGAATATATTACAAACACAGTTTTAACTTTCACTTCTCAGATACTTAATTAAAATGAACCCTAACCTACACCAACAGACTTTTGAAGCAGTCCTGCACAAAGGAGTTCCCACTATTAATAGCACTTGATACTATATTTGTGTCTGAACCGCCTGGAACTGGGAATAATAATATGAAAATTGGAATCGAAAGAGGTATTGGAATTGAATGAATTTATCAGAATAAAATTGTCCTCGTGGTGTAGTCGTCTGAGTTTCGTCTCGGGATGTGAGGTCCCTGGTTTGAAATTCTTGACTGTAAGCAATTAAAAATTCCTAGTTAATAGAAGAAAATAATTATTACGAATTTTTATTATATTGAATTAAAAAAATGCAATTTTTAGGACTTTCCGATAAATAATGAAATGAACATTCAATTGACCAACCATTTGACATGTATTTTATATTGAAAAAATTATGGTATGGTATTGTATTCTTGTGTCAATTTATCACTTGAGATTGTTGACAGTTTGTTTAGGACTTCGCATGCATAGTAATTGTTGTTCCGTGCTTCGGAGTACAAAGCATTTAATTATTATTATAAATTATACCAGTATTGTCTATGTGACAGTTTACACAGTGTAAAAACCTAGTTTGAGTCGTTTTATTCACTGCAAACGAAAGTATGTTAGCATATAACTAAAATGTCTGAAAATAATAAATTTGGTCTGGCTAATAGTCCAGAAACTATAAGCCAAAAATAAACGACGAAAATATTTTTTATATTTTAAAATATAAAAAGCTTGTCATACTATAAAAATATCCCAAACAGTAATAAATAAAACTTTTCCAATTTGTCAAGTCAACAGTAGTTAACGTTCCGTTTGACGACAGTAACATGTGCAGTAACGTTCCGTTTTAGTAATGAGGTGTACATAGCGTGTCGTACCGAGTAAGTGCTCGCCTCAGGGCACCATGACGTGTGATTGCAGTTTGCCTCTATGGGCTAGTGTTTGTAGAGATCTCAGGTTCGATTCTCAGCAGGAGATATATTGACATTGTTACCAGTTTGGTTAAGATATTGCAGACTGAATCAATGTAGTCAATAATTTAACATAATTCCTTGGCGCTGTTGCTTCAAAGAGGTAAATGTTACTCTCTATAACTAGCCACTTAGATAATGGTCTTACTTAACACAACCATGTCAGAGGCCCAATACATATATCACGCCTATATCCCTTGCGGGGTAGGCAGAGCGTAAAGGGCCGTATAATACGGACATTTACACCACGTCTGAAAAACATTGTAAGGTCATTCAGATAATTGTGTACCACCATAGTGACAGTTTGTTAGCCCATCGCCTAAAATTGCCATACACATGTTATTCTCGAGTCCCTTGATCGCCTCTTACGATACCCACGGTAAAGAAATGGGATGATGCTGTTCTAAGCCGGCATCACATGGTATCCTAAGCCGGAATCAGAGGCTGCTGTCCGTATAATTTATGACGTAATTAGCTAGTGTAGTCGTTAAAAGCGAATTGCTTAGAAGTTGTGAAAATAAAATAGAACGACCGCTTCACGACATTTCACTTCTTCTTTCCAGGGTTATGGGATCGACCAACGACCTGGCAAGTGTCAGAGTTTCTAAATTGCCGTACTTATACTGAAATATTATAAGTACTTAGAGTGTGTTGTGCTCTTTGAAGCACAGAAGTATATTTATTGTTAGTCAGAATTCAGCCTGATTCTACTCTATAGATTAAATTATTCGATGAAAATATTTTTAGGGCGTGTTCTACTTGTAAAAGTGAACAACTTTCCCCAAGTAACATAGGGTGTAATCTGAAATACTTAAATAAAATTGGATCTCCCGTTCAAAGTGACACATTTTTTGATCATGTTTAAATGAGGGGTCCATTTTTGTCACATTATTGGACCTTTGTGTCCTGGAGAAAGTTGTTCAGTTTCACGAGTAGAACCTACCCTTAAAATATTTGCATTGAATTTAATAGCACCTTTCATAAATATTTGTCCTTCTTTAAAATCGAACTCACATTCTCCTGAACGAGAGCTCAAGCACATTACCCTAAACCACAAAGGCAATTCGTAAGCTAAACAACATTGAGTTAACTGAATCAAGATCGCAATCACCAATTAATCAGGCAGATTGAATCTTAAACAACAATACGGAAGACCAACAAACGCGCGACAGTATTTACATAGCAATAGTTACTTTAGCATGGAGCTGTCTATGTTTTAATATGTACTTTCTTGTTTATATAAATACATACATACATATAATCACGCCTCTTTCCCATAGGGGTAGGCAGAGACTACATCTTTCTACTTGCTACGATCCTGACACACCTCTTTCGCTTCTTCAACATGCATCAATCTTTTCATACATGCTCGTCGGTTTAGGGTACTCCTGACCTTTCTTTAGAACGTCCCCGATCTGATCCAAGTACGTGCGTCTTGGTCTTCCCCTTCCAACGTTCCCATCCACACTTGCCATATACAATACACCTGTTTCGTTAATCTTCTTTCATTCATTCTCTCAATGTGACCAAACCATCTCAGCATTCCTTTTTCTATACCAGTTTATTTATATAAATTTGCTCGTTAATATATCTAGTGCCATTAGATTCATTACTTTGTTATACATAACCAATTATAATGTCGGGGCACTTCTACATGTTTTGGCACTCTGATGTATTTTTTATTTTATTTTGTCATTGTGGCAAAGAATTTGTTGAAATGCAAAAAGAACTAGGTATACAATATTATGGTTTCTCTGTTTTGGGCTAATCAAAATGAAAATATACTCTTGTTCCTAATTTGACATGCTCACACTATATTTTGTTGGGGTTTCGCATTTATATATTCATGCCGTGTGTTGCCGGCTTAGAATAGCATCACCCCATTTCTTTTCCTTGGGAGTCGTAGGAGGTGACTAAGGGACTCGAGGGCGTGTATTGCAATTTTAGGCGATGGGCTGACAACTGTCTCTACGGCGATACACAATTATCCGAATGAGCCTCAAATATTTGTCGGACGTGGCGTAAATGTCCGTTTTTTGCGGTTGTTTGGGCTCTGCCTACTCCGCAAGGGATTATATGCGTGATATTTGTATGTATGTATGTACGTTCGCATTCATATATCTATTGTGTGTGACGTCACAGGCTAATGAAACCCTATTAGTCTATTGATGGGAATTCCATTATGGCGTGCGTGACGGCTGTTAGGGGGAACGGTGGGGGCTGGACGAATTATTTCCCCAAACCAAAAAATAAACAAAAAGCTTCATTGGCAAAAAGTACAATGCAGCATGTGTTTGAGTTTTCCCAGTAAGTAATAAAACTACTTGTATTGAGAATGACTCGCTTCTTCCGTTAGTAGTAACAAAGTTGTATGTAAGTATACAAAAAGGTAGGTTTGTAGGCGCTAGGGGCACTACCTAATTTATATTAAACAAAATTTAAGAAAAGAAAGGAAATTATAGTTAATTAATAAGTAATAAGTAGATAATAGGTACTTATTTTAAAAAAGGAACATGACCTTATAGTTCTTAGTTATAGTATTTATATGTTTGTTAATGTATGAAAATGTGTGTATGTGTGTATAAAAAAATGTGTGCGTGTGTGTATATGTGTGAAATTGCAGCGTGCAGGTATGTATTATCTATCAACCAATAAAGCAATCAAAGTTATTTTAACTAGCGACCCGCCAAGCCGCCTACTGCTACCTGTTTCCCTGTAGGAATGAAGCTTTTTCCCGCGGTAAAAGGTTTCTCAAACCTGCCTCTTGAATCACTTTATATATTTTTAAAAAACGCACTATAATCCGTTGCACTGTTTTAAAGATCTAAGCATACAACAGGACACTATGACACGGGAAGCGATTTTATTTATAGTATGTTATGTAATGATTTCTATCGATAAGAATTGTATTGAACGTTTCTTTCTTGTAGGATATCAGATTCGAGTAAGTTTGAATATTGCTACTTTTAGTAAAAATCATGTAATTTTTCTAAAAATATTGTGTTGAGAACCGCCGTAGCTTTTTGCTACGAACATTTGGGCAGCGTAGCAACTATACTGTAGGCAGGTAAATTGAGTTAAAAATTTCATGTATCTCATTTTGTAAGAATTCTTCAGAGTTTAGTTTCAGATAGAAATTTCATAAAGTTTCGTTGTTCTTAGTTTTAATAACGCTCTTTCAATATGTAAAACAGTTTCATTGCCCTTCAAGCAATATTATAACTTTTAAATTGAAACTAAAGTTATTTAGTTACCTTTTACAACTAAATTTCAGACTTAATAAATGTTAATCAATCATTGATTGATAAAACCATGAAACTGTTGATACAAAAGTTGGTACATTTAAACACACGTGAAATAAATATTGTGTTTTGCTTAATCAGAGCATTATCGTCATCATCACCAGCCGTGGACGTCCACTGCTGGACATAGCCCTTTTATAGGCAAGTGCTTACATAGAATGCGATTTAGACCAACAGCCGTGTGAGGCCGGCTTTGAAATAAAAAGCGACTAAAGGATAATCGTCCCGGGAATGGGCAGCAGCATTCCTTGTGAATGCAACAACATTCACTGCGCTCGCTAGTCCGCCTACCAAGCCTGGTGAGCGTGGCAATACCCCCCAATAGATAGAGGCCCATGCCCAGCAGTGGACTGTTGTGGCTGTCAATGTAGAGCAACTGCATTCTGTCAGATACTTATATATGTCGCAGTATTATGGCAGAATTAGGATTTCGGCCGAAATCCTAGGATTTCGGCCAAAAGCCGGATTATGGCAAAATTGTAGACTACATTCGACCATCGCCCTAAGCAGATCCAGGATTTCGGTCATAATCCTAGGATTTTGGTCGAAATCCTGGATCTGCTTAGTATTATGGCATTAATCGCGATTCGGGGGAATCTATGAGCGGGGAGGGAACAATACGCTCCTCCCCCGCGCGCATTTTGTATATTTTGTAAAAGAAAAGACACCCAATTTTTTACACATTCCCATGGGAAAACGGGTAGCCCAACTGGTAGTAAACTTTTGACCCCCTTTTGATACCTTTAGGGATTAAAATTTCAAAAATGCTGAAACACGTATTTAATTATTTTAAGTTGTGAGTCTAATCAGAAATTTTTAACCAGATCACATTTAGGATAAAAAACTTTCATACAAACTTTTAACCCCCATTTCACCCATTTAAGGGTTAAAATTTCAAAAATGCTGAAACACGTATTTAATTATTTTAAGTTATTCGTCTAATCACAAATTTTGAAACGGATCACATTCATTTAAAAAAACAAACTTTCATAAAAACTTTTGATCCCCTTTTGACCCTATTTAGGGTTAAAATTTCACATATGCTGAAACATGTGTTTAATTATTTTAAGTCATAAGTCCAATCACTTATTTTGAAACGGATCACACTTAAGACAACGAACTTTCATACAAACCTTTAACCCCCTTTTCATCCCATGGGGGATTAAAAAAAACCAGGCCTTTATTACATAAAAAACTTCATGTCCTGGGTAATTCTAAATATATAAGGAGACACCAAACGGGAAGCGACTTTATTTTTTACTATGTAGTCATACAATTCTAGCGTCCAACTCCATCAATGCATCTTGCCAATATAAAGTCTTTAAATTACCTCTTATCTGGGCTTCATACAAAATTTTATCTACATCCTAGCCTAATGCGTTAATGAAGCGAGACCGATTATCACTAAATAGTATAAAGTAAAGTCGTTTCCCACGTCTGTCCCTGTCTGTTTGTCTGTATGCAATGCATGTAGTAAATCTTCAAAACCACTTAACGGATCTGGATGAAGTTTTTTTTTAAATCACAAGGTTTTTATGTATGATCAATGTCGGGAGAAGGTCAGTTTCCCGTGGGAAATCAGTTAGCAGTGGGTGAAACCGCTGGGCGGGCCGCTAGTAATATTATAAACAGTTACTTATGTAATTATCTAAAAAATATTGTTTTTACTACCTACTTGAAAAATCTTTAATGAAAAAAATGATACTCAAAAGTTTATGTTAATGACAAAAAAACGAATTATTTAATGTTTGTTATATTAATCATGGTTAGAAGAGGTTAGCACTTAAATGTTTATGAAAAATGGTTAATTTTTATGTCGAGCCTCGATACCTAATAATAATAGTGATTAGTACATTCTATCTGGAATCAATGAAATAAAAGACTGATTTGATTATTATAAATATTTTCTGTGTCATTTATTTTGTTTCATCAAATTTTCTTAAGTTCTTATTTTTCTCTCCAAAAGCATAATAAGAATACAAATTAAAGTAAAGACAAATAGTAATGCATGGCGATAGTCACTATTCCGTGTAATGACGGCTTAAAATAGCATCACCACTATTCTTTCCCGCGGGTACGACACCCAGAAGCGACATACGGATGGAGGTTTTCATGTGTATTACCATTTTATTTTTCTATAGTCATTCACGTTTTATCTAAAATAGCCCTCAAAATTGTTTATGGCCATTAAAACTCTGCAAACTCCGCAAGTATTTATGTATGTATGTGTATAGTCACTACAAAATTTATAAAAAGTGTTCTGAAGCCTTCGTTTTACCATATTACTACGTTGATCCAGGATTTCGGTCAAAATCCTAGGATTATGGCCGAAATCCTAGATCTACTTAGGACGATGGTCGAATGAAGTCTACAATTTTACCATAATCCGGCTTTTGGCCAAAATCCTAGGATTTCGGCCGAAATCCTAATTCTGCCATAATACTGCGACATATATATACGAAGTAAAACAAAGAAACAAATTCCCCAGCATCCAAGAACGTGTGAGTTTACCCCACCTCCCCCCACCTGGGGTTGATGCCTCCCCGTCTCCTCTCAGTCGCCGCCAGGCGCCGCTAGCGGGCGCTCGCGTCGCGCCAAAATTTACAAACACATTCGAAATTCAAATCATTTTGACAACTCGAAATCTTTTTGTTGACTTTTTTCAGTGGCCAATGATAGGCGTTTGAAAATACGTAAAGTGATTTTAGTAAAGTTGGGATCAATAGTGATTTTATGGTCGAAAGGGTTTGTAGGTCATCAATTTGTCGAATCGAAATCGCTTGTTGAATGAAAACTGATATCTGATATTTAAACTGTTATTTTTTAAGTTTCATTTGCATTCATCAAAAATATTTTTGTCTGTAATTATTTTAAACGATGGCTTTACATAGTGTTTTATTATTATAATTAATACCTAAGTACAGTTTTAAATTATGTTGACATATCTATCACCATACCAACGCAGTCAGTAATTTTGATAATAATTATATAGCACACTTTTATTGACAATTAAGATTGATATTCATCAAGTTTGAAATAACAATTAATACAAAAGTTAAATGTTTACACAAATTGGGCAGCTGAATTAATTTAATAGAATAGTTTTTCAAAGTGATTACTGAAATTAAACAAACTTTTTATTTTGAGAACTAATATAGGGTGTAAAGAAAATAATATACCGGCTCATGAAACTGAATATTTTTCACCATGGTCAGGTCAAAACATGAAAAATAAAATTTGAACATAGCATACTACGAAATTATTAAACAATTTCGTACGGGAGAACAATTTTTATTTTATTTTATCCAGTTCGGAAATATTTTCAATTCAAGAGTTGTCTCAATACTTAGGAATATTCTGTTTTTTTTCATCCTGTATTTTTATGTGGCTATCTTGGAGACTATGTCGAGGCTTTTCGAATTAATTGCGATTCAGATGAGCTTAGTCACGAAAATTGGTGTCATTAACCCCCAATTATCTCACAAAGGACCTTCGTCTAATCCTTCAGCAATTATTGGTTTTCTCTTTAATAGAATATGTAATTATTAAAACTTTTTTTATATTTCGTTTTATTGAAAGCTTGTAACTTTGTAGCTATTAAATAGACTTACAAATAACGGTACACTACTTTATAGCAGCAATTTTCGGCGCTTGGTAAATCTCCATTCATACATATATCACGCCTGTATCCCTTTCGGGGTAAGCAGAGCGTAAACGGCCGTAAAAATGAAACATTTACTTCTGACAAACATTTGAAAATCACTACATAGTATAAAATAAAGTCGCTTCCCGTTTGGTGTCCCCTTATATCTTTAGAAGTACCCAACGGATTTTGATGCGGTTTTTTTTATTAGATAGAGTAACTTGAGAGGAAGGTTTATAAGTATAATTTATTCCGGGAAATTGTCACATTCCCATGGGAAAACGGGTAGCCCAACTGGTAGTAAACTTTTGACACCTTTAAGGATTAAAATTTCAAAAATGCTGAAACACGTATTTAATTATTTTAAGTTATGAGTCTAATCAGAAATTTTGTAACAGATCACATTTAAGATAAAAAACTTTCATACAAACTTTTAACCCCCTTTTCACCCATTTAAAGGTTAAAATTTCAAAAATGCTGAAACACGTGTTAATTATTTTTAGTTATTAGTCTAACCACAAATTATGAAACCGATCACATTCATTTAAAAAAACGAACTTTCATACAAACTCCCGTTTGAACCTATTAAGGGTGAAAATTTTAAATTTGCTGAAACACGTGTTTAATTATTTTAAGTCATAAGTTTAATTACTTATTTTGAAACGGATCACACTTAAGACAAAGAACTTTCATACAAACTTTTAACCCCCTTTTCATCTCTTGGGGGATAAAAAAAACGGATTTTAAAGTAAAGTCGCTCCCCACGTCTGTCCCTGTCTGTTTGTTTATTTGTATGTATCTTCAAAACCACTTAACGGATCTGGATGAAGTTTTCTTAAAAGATAGAGTGACTCAAGAAGAAAGTTTTTATGTATGATTTATGTCGGGAGAAAGTCTGTTTCCCGTGGGAAATCAGTTAGCAGCGGGTGAAACCGCTGGGCAGGCCGCTAGTCATTTATAAAATTGTGTATTACCAAAGTGACAGGTTGTCATCCCCTAAAATTGCAATACACATGTAACCTTCGACTCTCTTAGTCACCCCTTATGACACGGAAAAGTAATGGCATGATGCTATTCTAAACCGGCATCACAAGGCAAACTCCAAGTCAGTTTATTTTTAGTATTACATTTGTCCATCGGTTGTATTGTACCACAGAATAAAAACAGGTTTATACTAAGAATCTCTATAAATTGAAAAATGTTCTAGCAAAGGCAATTATGTCCACTCATATTTCTAACAAAAGCGTGTCCTTATTGAAATTATAGAGAGGAAACGACCGGCGCAAAATCGATCAACTTAATTAGGTCATATGCCCCGGGACAAATATTATTATAATGCAGTTTTTTATGCTCATAGCTTGAGTTCATTCAACCGGCTTGTGCTTATTGTTTTGCCTCGAGCGGAATATGAATTTTAATAACCTATGTCACCTAGTTTTGTAGCATATTGCAAGGTACAGCTGAAAATAGATTTTAGGAAAAAAACAACTATCAACGATACATTATTGAATTCAAATTCGGATGCTATAAATTCGTCCCATTAATTGTACCTATTGAACCGTGTCGTGTGATACAGGCTTAATGAAAAAAAATTCAAATGAAATTATTTTATTCAATGTAGGATAGTGTTATCACTTATTGACGTCATGATCCGTCATTGAAAAAAAAATGAAATTTGTATAATACAATTTTCTTTATTTTATAACACTTTTGCTTAATTTGTTTGCTTCCTTGTTTGCAAGCAACTCACGTCTGGACGCTGGCTCCAAGCAACCACCTACTGTACCTCGTTGCGATTCTTCGATGTCGGAGATCGCAGTACACATTAAAGAGGTTCGAAGAGTATTGTGCAGTCTAGACGTGAACAAGGCCAGCGGACCTGATGGCATACCAGCGAGAGTGTTAAGACTATGTGCGCCTGAACTGTCTCCTGTGCTGACACGCTTGTTCCGCCTCTCTCTTAAAGAAAGAACGGTGCCGGGGGCCTGGAAGCTTGCTAATGTGCAACCAGTTCCCAAAAAGGGCGCCGTGCCGACCCTACCCATCACCGTCCAATTGCCATTACCTCCATCCTATGCAAGGTCATGGAGAGGGTACTTAACAGTAAGTTGCTGACCTACCTTAAAAACAATGATCTTCTCAGTGACCGTCAATATGGCTTTCGCCGGGGGCGGTCTACTGGTGATCTTCTTGTGTATGTCACGCACTGCTGGGGCGAAGCCATCGAGAAAAACGGCGAAGCACTTGCCGTTTCACTCGATATCTCGAAGGCCTTTGACAGGGTCTGGCATGCAAGTCTGCTCAGCAAGCTTCCTGCTTATGGCATCCCAGCTGATTTTTGTACTTGGATTTCAGACTTCCTTAGTGAACGGTCCATCAGAGTAGTCGTTGACGGCTGCTCCTCTGACCTTATGGCCATTGATGCCGGAGTTCCTCAGGGGTCTGTTCTCTCTGCAACTCTTTTCCTGCTGCATATCAATGACCTCCTTCGGCATGGTATTGTTGGATACGCAGATCATAGTACCGTTTCAGAGAGATACTTGACAGGTGCAGGGACCAGTGGGGATGAAATACGTTCGTTAAGAAAGGCCATGGTAGAGCGAACAGATCTGACCTTGTAACACCATTTTTTATAACGCGTTCGTTTGTTCGTTCACTGGTATTTCTGTCGTTATTTTCTGCACTTGACACTGGCCGATTTGCGTTCTGCGCGGCCATCTTGTTGAAAAAAGTAAACGAGTTTTTTTTGCGAGTCGTTGACTTGACTGACTGTCGAGGATCGTCATTTTAATTTAAATTATTTTAGTGT
This sequence comes from Tuta absoluta, assembly GCA_027580185.1. Classification (NCBI taxonomy): domain Eukaryota; kingdom Metazoa; phylum Arthropoda; class Insecta; order Lepidoptera; family Gelechiidae; genus Tuta; species Tuta absoluta. The sequence continues at coordinate 799,326 of JAQAHW010000023.1, read as the reverse complement.
GGTCGCTAAGGTAAGCCTTGTTTTTTTGAATTGTTTTGTGGTTCTTTTATCGTTATCTTTCCGTTTTGGGAATAAGATCTTGATTTCCTTACAGATTTTTCCGACCGAGCTCCGTAGTTGAAACTGGCTCTGATAGCCCATGCAACCGGCATTCCTACAAAATGTAAGTATTTTTGGTGATTATCGAGTGCTTATCGGCTTGTATTTTCGTATTTACAAACCTACTTTTACATTAATTCCAGGGCGCATCTGATCGCGGAGTCGAGATGACCGCCACCTTGTTTGTCACATGGCCACTTGTCGAGTGCCTTTAAAACCCCTATAAACAGGTTAGTTTGTTCAAAATTCATTTATCCATGGCGTTGGTTACGCATTTCGACTTAATTATTCACAATTTTACATGAAAATTCTTGCTAGATGTGCCCCAAAATATGATTGAGGTTATGTTCCTTTGTTACACTTATTTCTGGTCAAGTTCTACATTTTAGAAAGATTTGAGGCTTTTTACACCTTGGCACCTACCTAGAAACCCCAGCCTAGTAAATATTTTGGGCAAAGTTTTGTTATTTTCTGAGATTTTCATGAAGTTAGTTGACGGACCTAAGTAGGTTCCTACAGGAAAAACCTGAGTGTTTGAATTGATAAATATCCTTTTATTAGCATGGTATTTAGAGCCTCTTCGTGTGGGCAAGACGCCCATTATCAATATTGTTTATTTTTCATGTAATTTTGTAAGTTAAGAATTTTAAGTCTTGCCGTCGAGCTCATAGTGCTTCTTGGTTCATTTAGTTACCTGTATTGACTATTTTTATATTCTTTTACAGGGGTTCTTCTGGAGGGATGAAGGTTCGTCTGGAGGGGTAAAATTTCTTCTGGAGGGATGAAGGTACATCTTTAAAGCTGGGGATTTTATCCGTAGGGATGAGGAATTCTTCCTGGTAGCGGCTGCAGTTTTGTTTAGAGACATGAAGTTTCTTTGTGAGGAAGTGGAATTTTACTGTGGGTAGGCCACCCGCTGTGAGGTCGGTAACGTTTGATTATTCACGTTTGGTGTCACCTGTGCCAGGCACACATCCGTATAAATTTTGGACATTGTCTCCGAAGCATCAATATCTGCATCTCTTCTCTCCGTCTAATGGTGTCGACGCTTATCTAGTGTTGGTTTTGCGAACTACACTGTTTTATTGTCGTGGAAGTGTGGATTCGGTTTTGCTGTTTCACTACTTACCTTTTGAACACTTTTCCGTTGGGCGTAAATGTGTTGACCCTCACCTTCGTCTCAAATCTGAGTAAACTTAATAGCTTTCGATGTAAGCTATTGAATGCTAATTTACTACGCATTTTTTACATTTTCCGTTGGGCGTAAATGTGTTGACCCTCACCTTTATCCCAAATCTGAGTAAATTTAATGGTTTTGATGTAAGCTATTGAATGTTAATTTACTGTGTACTTTCTAACAATTTTTCCGTTGGGCGTAAATGTGTTTGCCCTCACTTTTGTACCAAATCTGTGTAAGTTGAATAGTTTTCATTGTAAACTAATGTGTACTAAATGATTACCTACTTTTTTTTACATTTTTCTGTTGGGCGTAAATATGTGGCCCTCGCCTTAGTTCACTTTAACCATTTCATACGTTAGGCGTAAGTTGTGCGCCCTTACTTTAGTACCCAATCTGCATAAATTGGTTTTTCTTTTGTTAAATTCTTATATGTCGGCTGTTTATATAACCTGTACACCCATACACACAAAAGTGGCGGCTCACCGAGCAAATGTAAGGCCCCATAACTTATAAACCTTATAAATAAAAAGGTTAAAAATAATAATTAGTTGGTTTTCTTTCACCCTCCAAGAAAGGACCGTTACAACCTTAAGTCTTGTCTCCCAATGGGGCGACGACAATCTGGTCTCATTCAATGCCACCAAAACACAGGCGTGTCTTTTCACCGCAAAAAGGAGTCCTTTCGACTGGACACCTATTTTTCGGGGTACATCTGTCCCAGTCACTGACAGGCTCGAGCTTCTAGGCATGGAGTTGACATCAAATCTAAACTTCGGCGCGACCATCGAGTACAAGGCTCAGACGGCGGCTAAAAAGCTGGGCGTCCTGAATAGAGTGAAGCGATACTTTACGCCTGGACAGCTTTTAACTCTTTACAAAGCACAAGTCCGATCCTGCATGGAGTATTGCAGTCACCTTTGGGATGGCTCAGCCAAATACCAACTTGCCGCTCTTGACTCGGTGGAACGCAGGGCCAAGAGGCTCATAGGCGACATAAAACTGGTGGACACCAAGCTACATAGCCTGGCACATCGCCGCAAGGTTGCCTGCTTGTCGGTATTTTATAGATTGTACTTCGGAGAGTGTGCTCAAGAGCTTCACGGCCTTGTTCCACCAGCTCCCTTCTACCATCGGACATCCAGACGCACCGCCGGATACCATCCGTACCTGGTAGCCATTCCACCAATTCGGACTAAGCGCTTCCAGTCATCATTTATAATGCGCACTGCTAAAGAGTGGAAAATACTACCTGCGTCTGTGTTTCCAAAAGCATGCAACCCTAATCTCTTCAAAGTAAGAGTGAACAGGCTTCTTCTGAGTGAGCTCGCTCCATCTTAGACTCTGTCTCTGTCCTATGACCTAGACTAGAGTCAAGAGCAAACCCATCATAAATAAAAAAAAAAAAAAGAATAGCATCATCCCATTTCTTACCCGTGGGTGTCGTAAGAGGCGACTAAGGGACTCGAGGGTTACATGTGTATTAACAATTTTAACGATGGCCTCCAAATATTTGTCAAGCGTAGCGATAGCGATCGTTTTTTACGGCTGTTAACGTACTGCCTGCCCCACAAGGGATAAGGGCATGATATGTCTTTGTATGTATGTGTAATAAGCTAACTTTTCAAAAAATTTGCAATAATTTTTTAAAATCTTTACTGCTTAAGGTTTCTGCGCAACTGTGCAACATTTTCTGGTTTTTGTCATCACGTGTCTTAAAAATTACTGAACCAATTTTTTTGTCATTAGTAGGTGCTCTGCATTTAATTTAAAATCGCTTCTCTTCTGTGATGTTTAGTTACTTTAATATTCTTGCATAATGATGACTTGTGAATTTCGAAAAAAAAACTTAGTTCTGTTCAGTTTGTAGACATGAATTCCTTGGTTACTTAAAAACCTTTATTTATAGTTTTTGCAAAGTCTATATTTTCATTAAAGTGAACACGGATCAAACTCACTGTAATAATTTTTTTTTGCGCTTTATCGCGACGTATTCGGATCAGTCGGTGGTCCGACTGGTCCGAACACGTCGCGATAACGCGCAACAAAAAAAAATAACAGTGAGTTTGATCCGTGTTCACTTAAATGATTTAGTTATGTCTCACTGATTAAATCGTCTGTCACAGACGTGTGAGGCCAATGATGATGATGATGATGATGACTTAAGTTTAAATAGTATAGTCTATATTTTCGCCTAAACACTAATATTTTTACCCAAATCTGCCAAAGTAAAATGGCGCATAATTTTATTTGACATGATATTTTACGACCCTCGTCTAGCTTCGTCAGGTTTATACGCCTCGCGTATGAAGCTGGTGTTTACTTATTCACGCGGCGAACCCTTAGCAGACCGGTTACGAATTATGATCATGCACTTACCAATATATATTAGAGAAATCTTCTTTTATAGACGACGGTACTATAGCGATGAAGTTGATGGAGGCTTAAAAAGAGATAGTTATATACACATACATATAGGCAGAGCGTAGACCATTAAAACGGAAATTTACGCCACGTCTGACAAAGAAAATTTTGTATTGCCATGGCGTCAGGTTGTCAGCCCATCGCCTAAAATTGCAACCCACATGTAACCCTCAAGTCCATTAGTCGCCTCTTACGACATCCACGGGAATGAAAAGGGGCGGTGCTATTCGAAGCCGACATCACACGGCGAAATATACCTTATTATTTATTATTTTATATTTTTACAAAGACTATTCGTCACATAGCTGTATAAAAGTAGAATCAGCCGCATACCAGATCCCGTGTCTGTTTAAAATTAACAACAAAATTAGAACCATTCAGCTACGAACCATAGAAAATGGCGACTGGTACTTACAGTACCTAATAAATAGCTTTGTTGACTTATATTTGCTTAAAATACTAAGTGGTTACTCTCAACCACATTATATTGACTCTAAAGACCTTTTAATCCATTTGTCGATAGCTTTAGTGTCCTTGAGATAGTATCAAGTTGTTAGGACCGACGTATATGTAGTGCCATTTGACGCGCACGTTTTACAATAGCGAATTATACGAGGCGGATATAAATTTTTAGGGACCGGTACCCAAAGGATAAGAACGGGAATCCTATTACCGTATAACTGTCCGTCCGTCCGTCACTAGATTGTATGTTACCCGTGATAGTTAGACAGTTGAATTTTCACAGATGATGTATTTATGTTGCCGCTGTAACAACAAATACCGAAATATAGATTAAAACAGAAGAGTCCCATGTAATTTTATGATTGTTTTTATCGATAATGAAACTGAGGCTGTGTCTCATCACTATCTATCTCATGGATCGAGATAGTTAGAAAGTTGAAATCAGCACAGATGATGTATTTCTATTGCAGCTATAACAGCAAATACTAAATAAAAATATTTAAGGTGGCTCCCATAGAACTAAAGTAAACGTGATGTTTTTTTTTATGAAGAATGTACAAAACGCTTCGTGTGCGCTTTAAATCCGACTCGCACTCGGCCAATTTTTTATTTGCTCCTGTTTCTTTATCGAGTCAATAATGGTAAATATATTATATGGCCTTCTGAAAACAGCGCGCGTAAAATAGCGCTAGATGTACGGCGACCCTTAGAACTGTAGTTATTGTAATACTCATAAACTACTGCCAAATACACTTCACAGTTATTACCAAACTAAACTAACGGTTATTTACTAACAAACTTTAATTGTTTGGATAAGGGGCTATAACAATAAATCAAAACATTTAACTAGTTAATGAGGCTCACAAATTAGAAGAGGCTTCAAACATTGGCTATGGAAATGATATGGACAGAGAAAATATTAGAAAATTGAACCTAAAACACATTTTGGTACTCCCAGGCAGAAATGAACTATTCTATCATTTATTATTCAGAGTAAGAGCCCAGTATAGCTAGCGTTTCAACTTTCAAAAATATCAAAGTCGTTTATTTTTGGCTCCTAGTTTCTGGACCATTAGCCGAACCTTATTTATTATTTTGTGTCATTTTAGGTAAATAATAAAATGCTTTCGTTTGTAGTGGTTAAAAAGAACTTAAACAGGGTTTTTACACTATAATTTCAAGTTTATTTTATACTATTAATTTCACCATAAACATTTGGACATTTAATTAATAAATAAAAATACATTAAGTCGAAAATTTACGCAAGCGTAAAAAATTTCATAAGATAACGTAAACTGTTATTGTGTCAATCTGTAGAGAATGGATTAATCGCTGGGTATTCGTTGCAATTAGTTTCTCGTGTGATGCCGGCTTAGGATAGCATAGCCCCATTTCTTTCCCTTGGGTCGTAAGAGGCTGTCAACCTGTCACTATGGTGATACACAATATTCTGAATGACCCTCAAATATTTGTATGTAGTTGCGTAAATGTCTGTTTTTTGCGGCCGTTTGGGCTCTGCCTACCCCACAAGGGATTAAGGGCGTGATATGTGTATGTATGTATTATTTGCAAAAACTAACCCGGTAGATGGAGCCGTGCCACGCGTTATTGCCATCGTGATACACTTGCAAAATTCTTATGCAATGTTTGAACCGCGGTAGCCCAGATGTAAGAGGCGGCGGCGCCTTAAATGATACTGCATCACTTAAGGCAGGTATAAATCCTGCTCGCGCTTGAAAATTTTGCAAGTATAAAAAATAAAAATATCTGCTTGAGTGCCTTTAGAATTTTTGTAAGTTAAGCCTTCTAATAATGCTAGTCATACCGGACTATAAGTCTAGACTCGTATAATGTGGGTAGAGCTTCAAGTAATCAATTTGTAGAAAGTGGTGGTTATCCCACGTCATTGCCAATTTTCATCAAATATTCCATCCGATAGAGCATTTTTACGCAAATCACTACGAGAATAAGATCACTAACGAACCGACAGTCGGGGCGTCTCATGGCTATATATACATACGTGTTTACCCATCGGACTGTCTGTACTGATACAGCGTGTGAAATTAACAAAGGAACGGATATAATATATTATACACTTCTGAAAAGTTTACATACAAGTGCATATACAGGATGGCGCACTTTAAGTGGTCCAAAGAAAATAGAAATAGAATTTGGACATCCGAAGCTACCAACTAGCAATAAATGTCTTACACTTATCTAGCACCCAGATATAGCTCAGACTAGATTCAAGAGAAACCCCGTCATTAATAAAATAAACTAAAAGTACTGCGTCTTCTCTCACCCTGTATGCGCTTAGCAGATCACAGAGCCTGTCAGATTAGAGTCTTAAATAAAGCAGTACAAATAGAAAACTTGTGTACTGCAGTTACGTTGATGAGAGAACACTGATTGAAGAAAACCAAAGGTCATGCACATTCAATCCTATTTTCAATAAAGAACTTTCCGTTCGTCGAGCATAGTTTCCTTGATTGCGAAATATGGAAATAACTGTATATCTCTAGATCTAAAAATAGGATTTCTATCGCAAATACGTATCATATTTCATAATAACTTCTTCTCAATAAATAGATTGCTTATCGTTTGCGTCTTCTGAATCGTATCGAAAGTTGAGTTCAATGAAGAAAGATAATGATCAGTCCTATCGTATTGAAAGAAGCAACGATGAAAATAAGCATCTATTTACGGACGATAGCAAATTGTCAAAATTGACTTCGGAAATACTGTGACGATTTGTATTTACGAACGAGCATAAAGGTGCTGTTCCGAACCGAGCGGCCTACGGCCGACGGCCGACGGCCGATGGCACATGGCGCGGCTATCGGCCGTCGGCCGTCGGCCGCCGCGGCAGATGTCATTCCGAAGGCAGCGGCCGACGGCCGACAGCACATGTCAGATTATAGTTTTCAGGACTTAGTTATTATGTTTATTGGGTTATTATGGTTTATCGGGTTATCATGGTTCATAGGGTCGTTGGGTTCATCTTGTCGTTAAGGTTCATCATGTGGCCGGTGTTCATCGGCTTGCAAGGTTGGTCGGGTCATCATGGTTCATCGGGTTATTATTATTCATACATACATACATACATAAATCACGCCTATAACCCTTACAGGGTAGGCAGAGCATTAACGGCCGTAACAGGCATGACGGCGGGACGGTTAAAACGGATATTAACACCACTTCTGACAAAAGTTTGACGGTCAATCAGATAACTGTGGCGTCAAACAGATCACTATAGTGACAGGTTGTCAGCCCATCGCCTAAAATTGCAATACACATCTAACCCTCGAGTCCCTTAGTCGCCTCTTACGACACCCATGGGTAAGAAATAGGGTGATGCTATTCTAAGCCAGCATACTAACACGGTTTTATTTTTTATCGGGTTATTATGGTTCATAGGGTCGTTGGGTTCATCTTGTCGTTAAGGTTCATTATGTGGCCAGAGTTCATCGGCTTGCTAGGTTGGTCGGGTCATCATGGTTCATAGGGTTATTATTTTTCATCGGGTTATTATGGTTCATCGGGTCGTTGGGTTCATCTTGTCGTTAAGGTTCATCATTGGGCCAGAGTTCATCGGTTCACTAGCTTCATCGGCTTATCATGGTTCATCGGGTTATCATGGTTCATCGGGTCGTTGGGTTCATCTTGTCGTTAGGGTTTATCATGTGTCCAGAGTTCATCGGTTCGTTAGCTTCATCGGCTTATCATGGTTCATCGGGTTATCATGGTTCATAGGGTCGTTGGGTTCATCTTGTCGTTAGGGTTCATCATGTGGCCAAAGTTCAACGGTTCGCTAGGTTCATCGGGTTATCATGGTTCATCAGGTTATTACGGTTAATCGGGTCGTTGGGTTCATTTTATCGTTAGGGTTCATCATGTGGCCAGAGTTCATCGTTTCACTAGGTTCATCGGGTTATCATATTTCATCGAGTTATTAAGGTAAAGCCTAACGACAAGATGAACCCAACGACCCGATGATCCATATTAAACCGATGAACCATGATAACCCGATGAACCTAGTGAACCGATGAACTTTGGCCACATGATGAACCCTAACGACAAGATGAACCTAACGACCCGATGAACCGTAATAAACCGATGAACCATGATAACCCGATGAATCTAGTGAACCGATGAAGTCTGGCCACATGATGAACCCTAACGACAAGATGAACTCAACGACCCGATGAACCATAATAACCCGATGAACCATGATAACCCGATGAACCTAGCGACCCCATGAACTCTGGCCACATGATGAATCCTAACGACATAATGAATCGAACGACCCGATGAACCATAATAACCCGATGAACCTAGTGAACCGATGAACTTTGGCCACATGATGAATCCTCACGACAAAATGAATCCAACGACCCCATGAACCATAATAACCCGATGAACCATGATAACCCGATGAATCTAGCGAACCGATGAAGTCTGGCCACATGATGAACCCTAACGACAAGATGAACCCAACGACCCGATGAACCATAATAAACCGATGAACCATGATAACCCGATGAATCTAGCGAACCGATGAAGTCTGGCCACATGATAAACCCTAACGACAAGATGAACTCAACGACCCGATGAACCATAATAACCCGATGAACCTAGTGAACCGATGAACTTTGGCCACATGATGAACCCTAACGTCAAAATGAACCCAACTACCCGATGAACCGTAATAACCCGATGAACCATGATAAACCCATGAACCATGATAACCCGATGAACCTAACGAACCCATGAACTCTGGCCACATGATGAATCCTAACGACAAAATGAATCCAACGACCCGATGAACCATAATAACCCGATGAACCATGATAACCCGATGAACCTAGCGACCCCATGAACTCTGGCCACATGATGAATCCTAACGACAAAATGAATCCAACGACCCGATGAACCATAATAACCCGATGAACCATGATAACCCGATGAACCTAGTGAACTGATGATTTTTGGCCACACGATGAACCCTAACGTCAAAATGAACCCAACGACCCGATGAACCGTAATAACCCGATGAACCATGATAAACCGATGAACCATGATAACCCGATGAACCTAGCGACCCCATGAACTCTGGCCACATGATGAATCCTAACGACAAGATGAACTCAACGACCCGATGAACCATAATAACCCGATGAACCATGATAACCCGATGAACGTAGCGAAACGATGAACTCTGGCCACATGATAAACCCTAACGACAAAATGAACCCAACGACCCGATGAACCGTAATAACCCGATGAACCATGATAACCCGATGCACCATAATAACCCGATGAACCATGGTAACCCGATGAACCTAGCGAACCGATGAACTCTGGCCACAATGATGAACCCTAACGACAAGATAAACTCAACGACCTGATGAACCATAATAACCCGATGAACCTAGCGAACCGATGCTCTATGGCCACATGATGAACCCGAACGACAAGATGAACCCAACGACCCGATGAACCATAATAACCCGATGAACCATAATAACCTATACATAATAACTAGTCCTGAAAACTATATTCCGACCCAACCAACGTAAAGCCGCCGCGGCTATACTGGTCTGCAGTTATGTGCCGTCGGCCGTCGGCCGTCGGCCGCCGCGGCAGATGCGCGGCGGCCGATAGCATGTGCAGTCGCCGCTCGGTTCGGATAGTATCCCATACAAGTCCATACGAACCAGTAGTGCCGCGGCGGCCAAGGACGGCCGCCGCGGCATATGCTGTCGGCCGTCGGCCGTCGGCCGCTCGGTTTGGAACAGCACCTTTTTATGCTTATTATAAGCATAATATACTAATTGCCGTGTGATGCCGGCTTAGAATAGCATCACCCCATTTCTTTCCCGTGGAAGTCGTAAGAGGCGACTAAGGGACTCGAGGGTGTGTATTGCAATTTTAGGCGATGGACTGACAACCTGTAACTATAGCGATACACAATTTTCCGAATGACCCTCAAACATTTGTCAGACGTGGTGTAAATAGCCGTTTTTGCGGCTGTTTACGCTCTGCCTACCCCGCAAGGGATTATAGGCGTGATATGTGAATGTGTATGTATGTATACTGAGGAGCAGCAGTTTAACTCGAGCACCTTTCGCTACCTACATTAGCAGGGATGTCAACAAATTAGTTTTTCCAAACCGAATTTAACTGATGTCACACAGAAAATAATAAATTAAATTATTATTTAATGAATAGTTAGGTTTCTAGGAATTTTCCCGATTTCCCGATACTGAAACCAGTGCGGTTCGCTGTGACACGAGCAGCACGAGATTCTATGTAGTAGTCGTATACGTATAGGTCGGTCGGGCGTGTGCATGTGTGAGTGCGCAAACCGGGTTTTAGTATGAAGTTAAACTACTGCTCCTTGGTATACTATGCTAATGGCGACTTAAGGATCGACCATAATCTTAAGCTAAATAATGGATGGCATCACGAGACAAGATGTTAAGGTATAGGGCGTTTCATTCCCTCAACCAGCCACAACACAAAAAAACACGCCGATAGAAAAACAAAGTACATATGCGGCTTTTTTGCTAGGGTAGCAAAAATACATTTTGACAAAAGGACATTATGTGTTGGCAAATTGTATCCCCCCCACAAAGACTAAGCTAACCTAACCTAAGACAAGCGGACATCCGGTTGTAATTCCCGCAGTAAATCCTAGTCAGGGATAATTGCTGTGTGTCGAAGGGGCGGTGAGCGGTGTGGACAGAGATTTATATGCTCTATAAACTGATAGTAGTGGGTGTACGGTAGCGAGATATATGAGCTAATCTGACCGCTGCTTTGTGGTAGCAATTTTGTTGAGAGTACCTAACAGTAATCTTTTACGGCTTTGCTTCCACGAGGCTAGACAAAAAAACTTGAGGTTAAGTTCATAGTTTCACAAGAAACCCAACAAATGTGTGAGAAAGATTTCACAGACTGCGGCAAGAAAATTTGCTAACTTAGCTTGTTTCTAGAAATTGAACTTGCAATAAAATTTTCAAAGGTCAATGATTTTACTAAGTACTAAATTAATTAATGTGTTCTTATGTTCATATCTTCTATAACTGTATTTCTTTAATCAAATTTTTTTTACATCTCTGATTGTTTTAAACATACTGTTAGAATATCCAATTCCATATATTTCAATTTTGGTTTTCAAAGTCTAATCTTTGTGAATTCGCCGAATAAAAAGACTGGATATCTTAAATATTGTAATTATTATAATCACTCTTCACGGTAATTTTTTCTGTTGGATTCCTTTTATTCTAAATATACACTTAGAACTTAATAAACCAGAAATTAATCCTGATTTTAGAATATTGTTATTCCCATACAATTTGCAATGCAACCGTTTAGTATTGCTCTCACAGTTATACAAGAAGTTGAGGAAGGTTCTAAAAGAGTTCATAAAATATTTAGTCCTAATAACAAGTGAAATCTGATTAGGCTGAATCGGAGCCAGCTATAACTTTAGTCCATAAAATGTGAAGTCCTAATTTCGCGAAGTAGGAACGGCCCGTAACAATAAACCGAAGTTTCATAATGGCGTGTTGTGATAGCCACGTCGTCAACGTATCAATCAACCTGATTCACTCGCTCAGCAACAAGTTGTGGCCGGCCGATGTGGCGCAGTGGTAGTGCAACTGCCTGGGTTCCAGGTTCGATTCCCGGTGGGGCTCTCAAGATATTATCACTTTGTGAATGTCTTTCCAGTCTCGATAGGATTTTGCAGGCTGTCCGTAAAAAAGATGGTTCCGTGCTTTGGAGGGCACGCTAAGCCGTTGGTTCCGGTTGCAGTCTATGATTACTAGTAGTAGTAGGCGGTTGAAAAAACTCTAACACCAGGGTTTATCGGGTCGTTGGTCGACTCGTTGTCCCATACGTAAAGAAGAATCTTCTTCCACGGGAAACCACAAGTTTTAAGCTTGTTCCAATATAGGTATGTTTTGCAGTTAGGCTAATGGTTGTGCAAGCAATAGGATTGAAATCGTGGTCTTTGGTGGCGTCTTGGATGTCCCCAGACTGTTGGTGGTCATGATCAGATCACCCGTGTGATGCCGGTGCCGGCTTAGAATAGGATTACCCCATCTCTTCCCACGGGTGATGAAAGAGGCGACTAAGGGGCTCGCGGGTTTCATGTGCATTACTATTTTATTGTGATATGCGGGCGGAATATTTGTTAGACGTGGTTATAGCGACCGTATTTTACGGCTGTTCACGCTCTGCCTACCCCGCTAGGGATAGATACGTGATAAGTGTACCTATATGTATAACGTTATTAATGAAGAAAATGCCGGTGCATCTTATCTGTCTTGGGATTGCCCTTTCACATTTGCTAAACCATCTCCATTATAAACGAATTATCTGAAATAGCCCTCAAATATTTGTTAGACGTGGCGATACCGACCGTATTTTTGCCTACCCCGTAAGGGACAAAGACGTGATATATGTATATGTATGATATCTAAATGAATATGTAAATGAGCTAAGATATCACCAGTCTGTCACTTGAGTATACAAGGGTCGATGACCGATGCTCCTCTCAAAGCTATATCGTTGAAGCGGTTCGCCGGCTTCCTACAATCTACAATACTCTACATACGTAATGCAAAGCGAATCTTGTTTACTGAGTGTGATGCCAGCTTTGAATAGCATCACTCCGTTTCTTTGAAGGTGTCGTAAGAGGAGGCTAAGGGACTCGAGGGTTTAGTGTGTATTAAAAAGTGTATAAAAACTTATATTAAAATATTATATGGAGGTAAATAAGTCAATAAATTTTGTTGATTTGAATGCACATCACTAGTTACAATGGCTCTGCAATAAACCCGTAATATAATTTCCTTGTTTCCGGTTTCTCAGACTGCATCCGGGGTCAATGCCCGGAGGTGTCGCTACTTCCGCTTCCGGTGTAGCTACCGAGACGGGGGATTAAGGAGGGTGTAGGGGGGCACTATGTTCACTGCTACAATCGGTAGCAGCTCGATATAATAATGCACAAAGAAACAGAAAGCTGTATGACATAAAAATGTACAACAAGGCTGCATTTAAGGCATCAAAGTTTCATTTTTTAAGCTGCTTATTGAATTCAAATACAATTGTAACAAGCACCGATCCTAAACAATAGAAATAATTTTGTAAGAGCGAGGGTTTCCCACCACATATGTCTAGGACTACTTGAAAGCCTCCAACAACTGACTACTAGGATTTACTGAAATAATTTTCTTTCAAACGCGCATACTGATGTCTTTATGTCTCCAATCTAGTGCATACGACGATCCCTACGTGTATCCCGTCAATAAGCAGTGAGCTGCCAAACGTCATTGGCGAAAGAGCCGTTTTCGCGGACCCTGAAAATTTATGACGGTAATTTAAGAATTACCGATTATCAAGCCAATGCATAATTATATCATACATTTTTCACGCCTATAGCCCTTGCGGGTGGGCAGAGCGAATACGGTCATTCGGAAAATTGAAAATCACCTAATTACAGGTTGTCAGCCCATCTCCTAAAATTGCAAAACACATGTAGCCCTCGAGTCCCTTAGTCGCCTCTTACGACACCCACGGGAAAAAAATGGGGTGATGCTATTATAAGCCGGCATCACATGGCAATGATAAATTTATCGAGTCGAATAATCCTTTTTAAACTGACGCAAGCGGGACTGATCGGAATATCAGGTAATTCGTATTCATTACGGATGTGTCACTTTGTGAAATTGTTCCTAGTTTGTAAAGGACGTTGCAGGAATATAAGAGGAGTTAGATAATTATGTTTTTCGGAGAGCAAATCGTATATTCTAGTTGCCGTCTCACTGCTTAAATACTCGTAGATATATCTAAGGTCAGGAACATTAACATAAACAGCCACAAAACAGTCCACTGCTGGACATTGACCTCCCCCTATTAGGGGGTATTGCCATACTCACTGCTGCTGCCCATTTCCTGGATGATTATCCCGTAGTCGCTTCTTACGACACCCACGAGTAGAATTGGGGTAATGCTATTCCAAACCGGCACCACACGGCAAAGGTCCTGAACACTTATTATATTTCAAATCAACATCCAGGTTCATTAAATCGTTTGCTTGCAGACTCGAAGACACTATAAGAAGAAGATAAATTCTCTAAATTTGACACGTTGGGGCGTTAAAATATAAATTAAAGTACATACAGACATGTGCATTAAAGCTCCAAGACCTAAATAAAGTACACGTCAGTCGAGACTTGACAAATGCGACGGAACCTTTTAACCTAATTCCAGACGAGACCCTAGTTTATTGGCTAGATAAACAAGCTGCATGAAGCCCGACATTGTTGCAACTGCGGTGCTATTTTTAGCTGATGAAGACCAGAGGGAATATGCTGCCGAGCGATTCCGATTCAATTTTGCACTACGGTTTTGTTTAAAAAAATATTATTATTTGAGAAGTAGAGGTTGGTCCTAAAGGACCAACAGCCACGGCGACCTGTGCAGATCTATGGTGGCTGACCCTTACCTTTAAAATGACCTCATTCAGTAAGGCCGATCTGGAGATTAAGTGGCCACCCGTAGTCCGGCTCGTAGTTTGCACAAATGCATCACATTCACTACTACACCGGTGAACATAATGTGTTGCCCCAATTATTTGCCGTGTGATGTTGGCTTAGAATAGCATCATCCTTTGCATGGTTGTGGTTAAAAAGGGACTCGACGGTTACACGTGTATTGCAATCTTAGGCGATGGGCTGACTATCTATCACTATGGTCATACGTGGGTCATACACAATTTTCTGAATGGCCCTTTATGTTTGTCAGACGTGGCGTAAATATCCTTCTTCGCTATGCTTACCCCGCAAGGGATATAGGCGTGATACGTGTGTAGGAGTGGAATCTCCGTATCAGATGACGTGTGAAAGAGAAAGATAAGTATGAAAGGGAGAGTAGGTAGACTGTCAATATGTACGGACGTAAGAAGTTGCGGTAAAGACGTGAAGACAGAATAAAATATTTAATGTAGAATAGTATTATAGTTTTACTTCTCCGCTCGCCGCCCCGTCCTAAATAGGTATATGTATAACATAATCAATGAAGAAAATGTCGCTGTGTCTTATCTCTCTTGTTTGCCCCCTCACATTTGCTATGCAATCTCCATTATACTCTAGAAACTCTCTCCCGGCACCACTCCATCTGTCACATAACACCGCTAGATGGCACCACTTTGCGCCGAGTTAGTCTCATCCTTCCATGTCGCAAGTGTATCTAGACTGAACTAATGTTACCGAGCTAAGTGGTCTTGTTTGATACATGTGTGACTATGCGTTTTCCATGCATACATATATCACGCTTATATCCCTTGCCGGATAGGCAGACATTTACGCCTAAAAACGGCCACTCTTGGTATGAATTGCCATAACTTTAATTGCAGCGAATATTTGATTGGGTTTTTAGGTTCAATTTTTACATAAGGATAATGCTAAAAACTTGGGCAAAGGACATTTTGATAGATTGTTTGTATAAAGAGATTTTTCTTTTTGTGAAGTGGCGCCACTGTCAAGGCTGTTCACGAGTACATTAATATATAACTCGCCTTAATATATAATTAATAGCCTAATGAATGAAATGTTTGTTAAACGTGGCGTAAATGTTCGCGTTTCACGGTCGTTTACGCTCTTCCTACCCCGCACGGGTTATAGGCGTGATAAATGTGTGTACGTAGTAAGTAGGAGTACCTTGATGTGGAAGTTTCAGGTTCCTAAACCCGTTTGCAATATTACTAAAGAGACCGTAGCGCGGGAGTTGCATAGAGTTCAAAAACTTTCACGTTAATTAAATACAAAATTATTTAAAACACTTCCCGTGTTATTGAAGTATATTTTTTTAAACTTGCAGAATTTTCAAATCCTGCCCGTGTTTGAAATTTTTACAAGTTTTTAAAAATTCACGTGAATTGATAAGTTTTAAGTAGGACCAATTCTCCGAAGATATAAGGCTTATGCAAGAATGTTTCTCGCATAAATCATCAATCTCATCATCATCAGCAATAGGTATCACAGTAGATACCTATTCCTAATTATATTTTGTACTAGCAGCCTACTTAGCTTCTCCCGCGGGAAAAGACCTTCTCCCGGCAAAAATTATACATAAAAACCGTTATCTTCAAACACACTTACTACTAAAGAAAACTGCATCAAAATCCGTTGGGTACTTTCAAAGATCTAAGCATACAAAGGGACATAGGGACACGGGAAGCGACTTCATTTTATACTATTTTTATTCATTATTGGGAAAGCTTTTTTAAGCCAGTTTCCACCAAAACAGCGTTATGATTATAAGATGTATGTGGCAGGTTCGAGAGGCATCAAATCTTTCATTGTTTGATTATTTTTCTACAAGGTTATATTACTTAAGATACAACTTGCAATCTAGTACTGAATTTATATAGGGTGAAATCATACTAGTAAGTGACCGATAGCGAAATCTCAAGATGGGCTGATGATAAGGAACAACTTTACCCAAGAAGAATAGGTTGAAATACCTTTGTCAAATATATTTTGAGTCCCATAGTTACTCAAAGTGCCGTGTGATGCCGGCTTAGAATAGCATCACCCCATTTCTTTCCCGTGGGAGTCGTAAGAGGCGACTAAGGGAATGCCCTTAACGCGGCTGCTCACGACCCTTATAAAATTCCTTAAACCTACCTTAAATGAGTGCTGTCACTTTCCGTCAAACAGGTTTAGAAAAGGATAGGAGATAATTATGTCCTGTTATGTTTAAAAATGACAATGGGTCTTCGTAGTTTCTAGTCAATTTAATCGCCATTGTTTTCATCCTCTTATTTTAACAGATAACACGTATTCTGCGTCAAATTATAAGACATGATATTACTATGATATCTCCCATCCCTTTCTAAACCTATTTAACGGAAATTGACAGTGACAGCACTAATTTAAGGTAAGTAAGGAGAATTTATATCCCGGATTGAGGCCATAAATGCCTACAGATTATTCTAATAACATACACAATCATTATAATGTCCACTATGTCATAAACAATTCGTATTTCAAACAACCAGTGACCAACGACAACCCAAAAACTGTAGCAATTACTCGCTCAGATTACAAAGTCTCGTGCCCTCACTCACGCTGATTGCCTCGATCCGTGCCTCAGATAGATGACCTGGAGCCGGCCCTGGCCGCTAGCTGTCATTTGTCCACGACAACACGGAATGTTACGTTTGGGAAGTTGCGGTTGTCCGCTAATATCCTACGAATGGAATGAGATTTTGGTTGGAACTATTGGAATGAGATTTTAGGTGGAACTGAATTAGGTCTGACTAGATTGCTTCTGGACTAAAAAAAAGGATTATTGTAAAAGCAATTGAAACCTCACCAAGTTTTGCATCCATATATCACGCAAATAATCCCTTGCGGGGTAGGCAGAGCTTAAACGGTCGTAAATACAGATATTCACGCCACATTCAACCAGAAAACATTTGAAGTTCATTCAGAAAATACAATC
This sequence comes from Tuta absoluta, assembly GCA_027580185.1. NCBI lineage: Eukaryota > Metazoa > Arthropoda > Insecta > Lepidoptera > Gelechiidae > Tuta > Tuta absoluta. The sequence continues at coordinate 781,643 of JAQAHW010000023.1, read as the reverse complement.
ATCTCATTTTTTTATTATTATTGTTGTTGCATTATTCTTTCATTTTTTTTTATTGTCGGCAAAAGATAGAAATAGGCGTCAAAAATCTTTTCGTTTCAATATATTCACAAAATAAAAATTTTGTTATTATTATTATTTTACTATTATGTTTCAGCTTTGGATAAGAAAAGTATTTTGACGCATAATGCATAAAACAGGTTTTAGTACAAATGTTTTCCAATTCGTTATCCGAACATTATGAGACGAGTGAAGATAAATAATATTACTTTCATGACATATCACAGTCAAGCCAGAGGGCGCACGACAAGAGTAATAAGGGTCACAATATCAAATCTCAGAACTTGTGTAAAAGCAGAACCGCTTACCGAAATTGAAATAAAGGCACAACCGTCTCAGACAGAATTAGACTTGACTTTTTTGAAGATCTTACGAAAATGTGGGACGAAGGCACAGAAAGATTTATATAATATTCTTCGAAATATGAAGACATATCTTTGAAAGAGACAGGTAGTTTACAACCTACAGCCACTTAGAAGTATTTATTATGATAAAATTTAAGTATAATTCTAAAACAGGTTAAATTAAACTTACTGATTTTGATACTGATGATGAAACTATTTCTAGTACTATATTTCAAGGTGCCGTGTGATGCCGGCTTAGAATAGCATTACCCCATTTCATGCCCGTGAGTGTCGTAAAAGGCGACGAAGGGATTCGAGGGTGTGTATTGCAATTTTAGGCGATGGGCTGACAACCTGTCACTATGGCGATACACAATTTTCCGAATGACTCTCAAATTTTTGTCAGACGTGGCGTAAATGTCCGTTTTCTGCGGCCGTTTACGCTCTGCCTACCCCGCAAGGGATTATAGGCGTGATATGTGTATGTATGTATGTAAATTTAAGTATAATTCTAAAACAGGTTAAATTAAACTTACTGATTTTGATACTGATGATGAAACTGTATTTCTAGTAAGTACTATATTTCAAGAGCTTTAATTTATGTCAAACTACGAAAACAAACATTGTAACTTTGACAATATTCTAAAGTACGTTTACAGGTGAACCAGCCTACATTTTGCATAGGTGGAAATTTTTACATGTTCCTTGGGGAAAGTTGTTGTTTCATTGGCTGATTCACAGCTTGTTTTTTTTTTGTTACACCTGTACAAAGTAGGCATGTACGTATAACCATACTATACATTCTCTACCAGGACACGAGTACTCGTAAAACTACTCAGAACCACTGAAATATGCACTAGATTATAAACTTGTTCGTTCAGTAACTTGGGTCCCTCAAGTGTCGACGAAGTGAAGGAACTACCACCAAACCAACTAAAACTAACAAAGTAATATATAGGGTGAAATTTTATTAGTGTCCGATAGCGAAAACTCAAGATGGGCTGGTGATAAGGAACAACTTTCCCCAATTCCTAAATACGGAAAATAATTAAAACCTCACATACAAAATTGCCGATCAGCTGAATTGAGTACACACACATATCACGCCTACAATCCCTTGCGGGGTAGGCAGAGCGTAAACGGACATTACGCCACGTCTGACAAATATTTGAGGGTAATTCGGAAAATTGTGTATCGCCATAGTGACAGGTTGTCAGCCCATCGCCTGAAATAGCAATACGGTGTGTATTGCAATGTGAATTGAGGGCATTGTATGCCTTATAAGGGTCGTGAGTAGCCGTGTTAAGGGCATTTGACCTTAAATCATTGTCTGTGTAAGCGCTTAGGGAGATCTATGCATACGTACATCCCGCGACTGCTTATGATGATAGTGTTGTTTGTGGGTTGCTCATGTTGGTACTTACGATTCTTTTTAGTTGAAACAAGTAGCAGGTGGTTGAAAAACTCTGACACAAGGGTGCATCGGGTTGGTGGATGACTCGGTCTCCCACACGAAAAGTTGAAAATTTCGTTTGCGTTTTTAAACAAAGTTTTTCTCCAATTATCTAGAAACAACCATTTATTCCTGTAAGGCTGGATTGGCTGGTGTCTCACCTATTTCAATTTGCCCTCAGAACTGTCACTCTTGAATTATGCCTCTCCTCTATCGCAATCCTGTATCCTAGAAGACAAACGGCCTCACCCCCTCAGACCCTCTCCATCACCATAAGGTCACACTCCACATTGACGACACGTATTGTATAAATCCAAGTTCTTCATAATTTATCTTTCACATGCTCAGAGAAAGCGAATGTTTCAAAGGGAGCTAAGTCTACGAACAGAGTACGATGCTAGACTTTGAAAGCTAAACGTCTGAGGAATCGTGGATTGAAAGAAACCTCTGGTATGAATGATCTCTGAACCAAGAACATGGTCTGATTCATCGCTAGACCTACAAAACTTTGTCTTAGAATGGAGCAAAAATTCGTCGTTATCAGACTTAGCGCGCGCTGTAACACTACTAAATACGTAGAACAAACAATAAAACAACGTTCTATTTTGAAGCACTCTTATCCTCGACTAAAGTGGTACGAGTATGTTGTGTTTTGGCATACGCTAACTCTGTTTGAGTTTTTCATGGCTTCGTTTTGGTTTTGCGTGGTTCTCTATGAAACATTTCCTTGTTCAGAGTCCACAAGTCGAGTAACGTTAAGTAAGATGAATTTGATCCGATTGACCGAGGAGTTAAGCTTTCTGCGATGACTTTGTGTTTCGATATCCGTTTCGTTTCACTGTTTTTTTTGGGTTTGTAAGATTTGTGAGATGACATTACCTATAGGTGCACTATGTGTATACAATATAGGGTGAAATTTTTTAACGCTGGGGTCGTGTAGGTTATGTTAGTGTTTCAGTCTAGTGCCTGTAAATATAGTTAAATGCGACTTCGAATTATGCCTGTATAGGGTGAATTTTTACTAGTGACTGATAGCGAAATCTTAAGACGGGCTGGTGATAAGGATCAACTTTCATCTTGTTCACTATCACCCATCACTGGATGATCTGATTTCACTCGGCGCAGGCTTAAGGAAATGAAACCCGAAAGATGAGCAATGGTTGGACGTGAACGTAACAAAAGCCTCTGTAACGTCACAGTTCAGGCCCCTTTGTGACGATTCTCATTCCGACTGGTATCAGCCGATGGTTTGTCACAAAGCTTTGTGGTCATTGGTCCTTTGTAGGATTTGGTCGTAATCAATATCCAACCTAGGGCCACACATCTAGCGTCATTTAATGTGCGATGTTTCAGAAGCTAATTGAAATAGGTAGAAATGAAATCGATAAAAGCTGATCTAGTCCAAGTCCTGCGGCGTTCGCACACATCCTACAACCTGCACAATTTAGACTCTATTTAAATAACGATATCAGTAGGTAAGTACCTAAGTAAAAACACTATGAGCCTTACCTCAAAAAAGTTAAATACGTGCTTAACATATGTCTAACTTTTTGTGGTAATGCCCTTAATAGATAAAGTTTTTTTATTAATTTATTGCTGTACTTGGCGCGGGAAATGGCGCTAGGTGTAGGCCAACCCTTAAGTTCCTATTTGATTGCATTTTGCTGACTGTTGGTAAAAATCTTTACATTGTCGTAGAATAAGGACCTTTATTTCGCCCTGTACCAGCATTTCCATTGAGTTGTTCAGATCTTAATGAAGTGACATTTCGTTCCAATTGATTTAGTTAATTTTTTCACTTCGGCAATATTTGTTGTTGCATAAACTGAATATTCCACAATGGACGAATATTATTTAGTATATTATTAGTATAGTTTATTAATAAGTTTTGCGGCGTAAATCCAGTAGGTAAAAGTCGCTTTTAACCACATTATGAAAAAAAATTTTAATTACATTTCTTAGTATTAAGACGTTTGTGATATTTCTAAACGCACTTTAAAAAAACGTATTTAGCGGAAACAGCCACAGCTACAGCCAATTTCCCAAACTTGACATTGGCAGGATTTTCTCAGTGCTTTTTAATCCCTCACTGAGCTCAGGATACTACTTTTGGTCCGCCGCTACCTCTGGACTCAAAATTAGCACTCGATGCAAAAATAAACTTTGCTCTCTTGTTGTACAAATAACTATTTACGTTGTACTTTCCGTGCCAGACGAATTCTCGCGATCTCATCCTTCATAATAAACCATAATACAAGATCTATTGTACTGCGCATTACATCCTTGCTTCTATTGTTAAGCTCTCGGACTACAAAACGCTCTAATGTTCTCAAAATTTGCATATCAGCGCAACTGTTCCGGCCAAAGTGCCTTGACTTGACCGAACTTTACAACTATCAGATCCTAGAGCTTCTCAAACTGTAATGGTTTTTAATTACTGTCACATATAGTTAGCAAAAATTTATTAGTTTTTACATTGGAGTGGAATATTTAGATATTGTCCGATTATTAAAAATACTGAAATACAATTGTTGAAATTTGTTGCAACTCGTAATTGCAATTTAAATTTACTTTATTCAATGTAGGATAGTATTATCACTTATTGACGTCATGATCCGTCATTGTAAATAACATTTAATTTGGATTTCACAATTTTCTTATTTCATAACAATATCCTAATAGAAAACCGGCTCCGGCGGGAAAGTAAATAAAAATAAAGGTTTTCTTATTTAGGCAATCCTAAACCAATTTAAAATCACCGAAATAGTTCGAGTGTAAAATTTTATTCACTTGCTCAGAAGGCTTTACAATGACCGACACATCTTTTCCTGAATCCTAAGAATAAACCATAGATACAAATACAAGTCAAATTAATGAAATAGGTTGAGGTACGGTGAATGTGAATTACTTTCAACTTCGCCAGCGTTTGTCAAGGGCAAAAGGAGTTCCGGTCGGAGCAATCACTGAGTTGAAAAATATATATCGTTTGCGGTATTATTTATATTTTTGTCCGATGAGGTTGCTCTTTAACGATGTTTTTTCATAATCTTAAAATGTTTGATTGTGGACCGGTTTGAATCTTTGTCTCCTGTCAGTTTTCGTATTGCTATGCCTTCAAGTTCTTAAACTGTTTATGTATTTTTTATGTTAACTTTTACTTCTTCTCTATCTGTTGATTGTGCTGTTAGATTTCGTTTAGATCGGTACCTTAATTAAAACTATACGAAAATAAATACGAAAACTATAACTAAATACACATTCAGTAACACCTTTATACTATTTAAACTTAAGTGAGACATAACTTATACTTTTAAGAAAAACACGGATCGAACTCACTTTTATTTTTGTTGCGCGTTATCGCAACGTATCCGGACCAGTCGGCGGCGATCCTTCGGTAATCTCGACGAGCGAATTATCAGTACTTAGAAATCTTGTAAAATCGTTTTATCCTAGTATTTTTGCTTAGTTTATTTTAATATTTTTAATGTTCTATTCAAGACGAGTAGCTAACAAGTACACGAAAGGTCGTCTGTCGCGTGTCGGTACGGGAAGTCTAAATTTGTCGGAGGGGATTATGGACACGCAAACTCTACGATAATAGTGCCACCTCGCTCCGAATACCTGTGATTACGTTTGAGAACCACACTCTGGGAAACTCAGGGATTTCCAAACTGTTCTAAGGAAAGATACATACATAAATCACGCCTATATCCCTTACGGGGTTAACGGCCGTAAAACGTAGATATATTAACACCACGTCTGACAAAAGTTTGAGGGTCAATCAGATAACTATGTATCACCATAGTGACAGTTTGTCAGCTCATCGCCTAAAATTGCAATACAGATCTAACCCTCGAGTCCCTTAGTCGCCTCTTACGACATCCATGGTAAGAAATGGGTTGATCCTATTCTAAGCCGGCATCACACGGCCTAAGGAAAGATGCAGGAAAATAAATGTTGTTAGACAACAAAGAAATGAAGTAAACTCGTAAATTTTCGCACCACTTTCTGATTATTTATACTTACGTATTATTATGTGATTACTGACATTATGGCAGCAGTTCAGGATTTTCCCAAGAGTTCCCAGACGGTCGGGGCTGTTAATGCTCAATAACAAGTTTTTTTATTTTGGAAAGCCCGAGATGTCAATAAAGAAATATAGGTAGTGATTTCATCAACAACTACAGCTTGTGTTGTGCATCATACAATTTTCAAACATGTTTAACTCTACCTATGTATCGAATAAGTTTGGGAATGTTATGATATATCATAGAATTTAAATAACAACAACATAGACCTTCCTTTAATGGTGCAAATGTTAGAACAAATAATACAATATTTGTTCAAAAAATTTACCATAGCCACGACATGATAACGGGTTTATTTATTTGCTTTTCAAAATGTGCAATAAATCCTCGTATTTTGTTAAGAATTGTGACATTATAACTTGGTTAAAAAAATCTATGAAACTTGATTCTGTGACGCAATTCTTTGGAAACTTCATAAAGGTTATGGGTGTCCTCAAATGTAAACAAGAAGGCTATTCAACGATTCTCCTCAGCCCGTCCCTACCGTGTGACGCACTATGTGTGACGTCACAACTCGCGTGCTAAATGTGACAGGACTGGCACGCTAGAATTGCCACTGCCCGATACGTACTGGCCGGCACAGTTGGTTAAGTTCGATCGACCGTGCTGGTTGGCTGGAGCGCAACATTCCAATTTCAAATCTACTTTTGTTTTCAATTTGCAAAGTTTGGTTTTTAGTGGTTTGTTTAGTGGCCAGTTTTCTGGGAAACTTGTGCGAATACTTTTTTAGGCTTGATAAAATTAAATGAGTTTTTGCATTTGTAAACATACTGGCAGTAATCAAGGCAAGGAGCAACATAGCCTTGTGCATTCTAATTTCAAAAGCGACTTCGATTCACAAGTGCTTGACAGGACGAAAACCTAATCGAGTGAAGTGTAGTGTGTAGTGTTTGACAATGTGCTGTATATTGAGTTAGTGAGTGCAGTGTGTGGCATGGTGAGCATGGGGATCATCATAGGGACGTGCGTTCCTGACCCGGAACACGACGCGGTGGCTTATGGGACGCACACCCATAGAGTACCCAGGAGGATACTATACGGTAAATAACCACATAGCTATATAATATATATATACTTATATATATAATTATTAATTACATATATTAGTGTTCGTCATACTAGTTTATTATTGCATTTATTTTGCACCTGCCTCGCCCATTTCCACATGCCCTAAGGTAGACTGGTAGATAATGCCCTCGGCATTAAGTCCGCCCATGTAAATTTATTGCTGATAGTTAAATAAAAAAAAAATATACCTTTATAAGGATCGTGTTTACTTTAACACATTTTAAGTACTAAATCTATCGCGACAAGTGACTGATAGCAAAAACTTAGCACGGGCTGGTGATAAGGAACAACTTTCCCTAAGGAGCTTAGGGCGAAATACGATAATTTTAATTTGGCCCTCTCATACAAAATTGCCGATCAGCTGATATCAGTTACTATAGAACCATAAAATATTTGTAACATTTCAACCTATGGTCTAAGGTAATGCCGTGTGATGCCGGCTTAGAATAGCATCACCACATTTCTTGCCCGTGGGAGTCGTAAGAGGCGACTAAGGGACTCGAGGGTGTGTATTGCAGTTTTAGGCGATGGGCTGACAACCTGTCACTATGGCGATACACGATTTTCCGGATGACCCTCAAATGTTTGTCAGACGTGGCGTAAATGTCCGTTTTATGCTCTGCCTACCCCGCAAGGGATTATAGGCGTGATATGTGTGTGTGTCTAAGAAAAGTGGTTTCTTACTACCTACCAGCCCGTCTTGAGATTTCGCTATCGGTCACTTGTCACATTTCACCCTAAACACAACACATGAAACTGTGTTGAAACGTCGGAACACAAGTAAATTATTAATATTTACCTATCGCCATTGTTTTGATCGTCGCCTTATTTTGAAAGTTAACGCGTATTTTGCGTCAAATTTTAAGAGATGACATGATTTAGATATCCCCTATTTTAATTTAAGTCAAGTTAAGATAAACTATTTACTGAACTCGCGAGAAGAAATCTAGTTTCGCCGTTGGCTTAGCCTTAGCTCTGCTGACAATCTTCTTTATTTCCCCTCCATTGTAGAAATTGCCTTCTAGTTTATAAATAAACATCTAAGTATGTATAGTTTTATCACGGCCTTATAATGCACCATTCTTAAACTGAAATTATATTAACTGTAGCTGGCTTAGTTTTTTAAGGTGACATTGGTTTTTATTTTTTGCATTAATTTTAAACAAAATATTTTAAACATTTTGTAAATAATTTTCTTTTAATAAATTTAAACCGGTATATTTAAAAAAATTTAAACGTTTGTTCTAAATGCAAAGTTAGTTTAGTAATGAGCGTGCTTAAATATACTTTAATATGACTTGAATGCATTTTGAAGTAATAATGATTGAATCATCATGTTGCAAACGTGTCTTTAGTGCTTTAGGAGGCACGTTTAGCACTTCTCATTATCTTCGTAGTAGATACAAGTATATTTCTTATGACCTACTATGCCGATTTACCTATATTTTAAATATCAAAGAGTTTTTTATTGGCTAAGGGACTCGACGATTACATGTGTATTGCAATTTTAGGCGATAGGCTGACAACCTGTCACTATGAAGATACACAATTTTCTGAATCTCCCTGAAATATAGTCAGACGTGGCGAAAATTACAGTTTTTTACGGACGTTTACGCTTTGCCTTCCCCGCAAGGGATATAAGCGTGATTTATGTATGTAGTTTACTTTTAACGCTAAACTGGATAAATATAATATAATAAAATATAAAATATAATATTTGCAAAATAAGTAAGCAACCGTTTCGCTTTCGATTTAGCTTTTCAGGTAAGGTAATCTAAGTCTTACAAGTGTGTGTCATTTGTGAACTGCATCACAATATTGCTGGTCTAGTTAATAACACTGTCTCACTCTTAGTATGTTTGAAATAGCTGAAAAAATTATGTGGATAAAATCTGTATAATATGAATCATTGTAAAATGTCCCTAACTTAACTTAGCTGCTCGTATATGGTAGAATATCGCAGTATAAACAAGTTAAATATTGCATTTTTCCTGGAAAGCATTACTCACACGAATTTATTTATATACACTTACGCCATCTCTCTACGAGGAAGATACTTTAAATTACGTGTGTAGGCAGGTTATTATAATTTTAATGATAACTTTTCAATATAGAGTGTTGGTATTATGATCCCAACGGTTAGTAAGTCGCTCGTCGATTTGACAATATACAACACAAGCAACAAGTTTTATTATTTTGTTCGCTTCCACCCGCAGTTATAGTGTAAAAAGTTTTTTTTTTAAGGCTTGAATTTTTATAAGGGGCAGTTGTGTGTAGACAATTACTGCCATAAAATTTAATATGTATTATATCAGTTATATAATTTGACAAACTTTACTCAATAGAAAAAAAACCTAAAGTATTTTTTTTTTCAATATTATGGCTACAGTTTTAAAGTAATTACAAAATAAATTATGCTTTAATTAAGATGCTTTAAATAAGAATCCAGTACTAATACCTAAATTAGACATAGTAACGGTATTTCTCTAGTTTCTATATATGTCGGCAAAACCGTAAAATCTCGCGAAAACTTGAGCGCATAATGATTGTTTGTTTCTCTCTGGCGCAGCGCGAATGAAAGGGACACACTTTTCAGGTGAATCAGGGCTTTAAACGAACAAGTATCACTCATGATGTAGGTTTACGCGACATACTTATTATTTGGTAGAGAGCCCTGTACTTTTCGGCTTAAGACAGCCTCCTTCACGGAGGTTGAAGGTCAGGTCTTCTTTTACAGGTAAGTCGCGTAAACCTATATCAGAAAAACAATTTTTACAAATTCAATAAGATTACCTATAACGCGATATGAAAGTACAGGATGATTTAATTTCGGCGTCGTCGTCTTGATGATTATAGATTTTTTGATGATAGATTCCCGTGTGATGCCGGCTTAAGGGCCTGCCTCGAACTTTTAAACGTCCCTTTCCCACTAATGGCAAATCCCGTGTGTTAGAACAGAGCGGAATCACCATAGTTAGCCAATTTTTCAATGTTTTGGAAATTTCTCGCCACATAAACAAGTAATCATAAAACTGAACGACAAAAAACTAGTACTTTACAAGACGTATCGTATTCGCAAAAAATAATGTGTTATGTTCTTAAGATTGCTATACAAAACGCAAAAAAGTGTGAAAATAGACTAAACTTTGAAAAATAAATCTATCGAGCAAACTTTCTTTAATCATGTTTTCCTGCGACAAAAATCTAGATAATATAATGAATAATCATTATACATAAAAATAAAGTGTTTATCGTATTCACCAACAAAATAACGTGCATCCAAAAATACCCATTTTTCTCACGACCAGCCCTTAAAATAGCATCACTCCGTTTCTTTCCCGTGGGTGTCGTAAGAAGCGACTAATTTTAGGCGATGGGCTGACAACTTGTCACTATGGCTATACACAATTTTCCGAATGACCCTCTAATATTTGTCAGACGTGGCGTAAATTATCGTTTTTTTACGGCCATTTATACTCTGCCTACCCCAGAAGGGATTTTAGGCGTGATATATGTATGTATGTCCTCTAGATGAGACGCCCCCCCATAATGCCGTGCCACCCGCTACAGCACTCCACTGGACACATCTCAGCTATGGCGGGAGGCGCTGTAGGTGTCGTGGGTAATGTCCACCTACAAAGGAACTACAGGAATGAAAAAGTGTGAATTATATTCACACTTAGATTCGAAAACCCAACATCTATATAAGAACTATGGAAACAACTATATACTAATAAGACCCATTTATTTTTTTAGGTAATGCAACGATCATAGTAATATTTGCTTTAACACTTACATTACGTTTCGTGGACGAATATGTACCTAATTTTTTAAATATATTTTTAGGAACGTAATAACATTGATGAATCTGTGTTCAATACTAATAAAATTAGTTTTTAGACAAAGTTTTCTTTTTCTTGTTGCCATAAGAAATATATACGAAAAGTGACGCCGTTTATTTCGCACTTACCATATTTTCAGAACATTTGCAGTGTTGGAAACCCAACAAATAAATATTCTAATAATGAATATTTATAGGCGTAGTCGCACCTTGACTTTCTACCAGGTTTTTTGGCACACCTACATATAGATAAACGTAATCCTGATCATGAGGCGTGCTTTTAAAGTTTCGTTCCTTATCATAATATATATTTGCTTTTCTAGTAAAATGAACTTCACGGTCATACATGGTGCTTTTTTCATAGGGATTTCTGGCAGTGTAAGGATTCTGGTTCTGTTCATAAATACCATTACGTGGTCCAAACACCCCTGCAGTGAAGTATTCTTCATTCTTTTCGCTTGTATCTTTTCTCTTTATTTTCTTATTGAAACCTAAATCACCGTTACTATTTCCTTTATCATTAGTTCTTTTAACTAACGCTTCAATATCAGAGTCGAAAATACTATCACCGCGTGATATGTGGTTGTTTTCTTGGTTGCGGTAATCGTAACCCATTAAAAACATCCTGAGAAGCTTTTTACCGTTTACAGAATTTCCCGGTAAAATATTGGAGGAATTGGTATTTGTATCATTGGTATTTGTATTAGCAATCATATTTCCAATGGGACCTTTGCCATTCCAGTTGACGTTAATGTTTATCTCGCTGGGGAAGGGGCAAGGGCACGTGGCTACGCAAGGGACGCATTTGGTGTTGTGATGCTCCTTCCTCGGCCTGCACTTATCGGCGACGGGAGGACACGTTTGCTGGGTGGGAGGTCTTGTTGTTGTAGTAGTCGTCGTAGTTGGAGGTTCCTCTTCTACTTGTTCCACCTCTTCTGAACACATCGGTGGCGTAGGACAATGTTCCGGCCATGCTACAGAAATGGAAAAAGTATTAACATTAGAAAGATATACGAAAAAAACGATGGAACCTTATAAGAACGGTTGACTGCAAACTGAACACTATTCACAAAAACAATCTCATTATCTATTGTAATCATACATACAATACTCGCATTACAAGTTCTGATATAGTCTTATGTGCCTTAGTGTATCAAATCGTTAAGGTCGCTAACGTTCAAATTTTACTTTTTAGGTACACTGTTTTAGAAACGAATCTCCTTTTAGTACGTTATGTTTATTGCACATACGAAGTACTTGGCGCTCAGCCACGGTACAATCACTTTGCTTTATTTCGGTAGTTTCCGGGATTAATTCCCGCGTCGACAAGCATTTCCTTTACGACGCACTGTGACCGTATGTGGTGCTCTCATCATTCGAAAATTCATAACTTGAAGAAAACATAATTCATCTAAAATCTGATTGTGGAGATTCAAGTACAGATAATGTAAAATATTTATAGAATGTCGCTTGAATAATTAAAGAGTCGCAGACAGAAAACACTGTTATTAACTAATGACATTCTGTAATAAAGCTTCAGTATTTGTATTTCAATCTCGTCCAGCGGAATGAATTACGTTTCCATCGAACTATAAAATTTTAAGTTATGGGGGCGGCACATACGATGAGGGCGCGTCATATTGAAATCAGCTCTTCAAAAAATTCATTTGTTTGTGATTGGGGGAACACTTTCATCTTTCACAGTGTTTGTAAAGTTTATTTTATGCTTACTAGCCATATTCTCCTCGTCGTCGTGGTCAATTGAGTCGTTCACAACATTAATGGTCGCTGGGCCCTTTCTGCTGGGTTTCTGCGATAGACTAATGAAGTATCCTCTGTTGGATTGGCACGTCAAGTCCTCCAGCTATTGTCTTCCATACCTGCCGCTGCATTTGCTCCTTTCTTGTGGTCAGCACTGTGGGTCAGCAGTTCAGATACTTTCATGGCCTCTGCAAAGCCTACTTCTGCGTTACTTTTGTCCTGAGCAGTTAACGAATACTTACTTCCTTAAGGTATTTTGTGGAATCCGCTATCTATAGTACATCGATAAAAAGGACCTGCTTAATATTGCCATTACCCAGATTCTGGTCTTTTAGCAAATACTTACTTGCCAAAACGTCCTCAGCTTCTTCTTCCATCCGTAACGCAGGTTGTCTGCGGTAGAATGTTCTGAACCGAACTTTGGGAGGCCGGTTCCTTCGTCTAACCGGCAGATCTTCAGATAGATCTTCAGGAAATGGATCAACAGGTGGCGTGGTTCGACGGGCCAATAGTTCTCTCCGCTTATCCCGGCATTCTTTGCACATGGAGCAGTAAACCTGGAAAATTTACAGAAAGAGCAACAATTTTAAACGTCTCAAGACAGTTGACTCTTTTGTTAGAAAATGAATTCCTACATCCAGAAATTCGATGTCTTCTGTACCCTCTTTGCACTTCCTGCAAGCGGTGCGGCAGTCGAGGAGTCCTTTGCTAATAGTTAGTTGTAAAAGCAGCATCGCTGTTACGAGATTGATAAATACTGGCTGCATCCTTCTGTCAAATTAAATAAACTAGTATTAAAATAATTAATGGTCAAAATTAACAGCCATAACAGTCATCCTCACCACGCTAGGCAGGCGGATTGGCGAGCACAGTAAGAATAAGAATAAGAATAAGAATAATTTATTTAGATCAAGGTTTAACAAGTGTACATGATAAATAACATTAAGTTCATCGTAAATAAAATTATGCTTAATATGTAAAAAAGGTTTACAACCAATGATCACGCTAAGCATTCGAATGAAGCCTGTGTTATGATCATTGGATGCTTACAGAGCATTTTTATTGGGGACAAATTATGTAAAGTATAGTATATGTTTCAAATAATTACATTTTAATTTAAATGTAGTATTTTAGTGTGTCTAGTGAATTAAGAGCTAGGGAGGGAAAGGAGAGGGGAGATTGAGAGTGAAGGGTTAGGAAATTGTGTTAACTTATTATTAAAACTTATACTAGAATTAGGTAAACAACGAAATAAATTATACTACTATGCTGAGAAGATTTTCAGTCTGCTCATAATTTAACGTAAGAAGCCAACGGGTCACTATTTACTTTAACTCGTATTTTGACTTTTGAAAGATATCAAGGTTTTTATTAACGATATTGTAAAGTCTAGGACCTTGAAAAATCAGGAATCTATTTAAGAAGAAAGTCCTACTTTGTAATGATGGACAAACATTAAAATTTCGCCGAGTAGGTTGGTTCGCCGGTGTGTAGTGTGTCAGGGCATGTTGCCTTATAGTCGCGTGTAGTATGTAAAGTTGTCTTACAGTAAGTGTAGCTGTTATTTTATATAGTTCTCTCGTTGGAAACCTGTATGGTTTGAAAAGGCAAATTTTTAGAATTAACCTCTGCGCACGTTCGACTACCAATAGGTGTGTCTTGGCCGAGCCACCCCAGCAGGTAATTGCATAGGATAAAACAGACTGACATAGTGCAATATATATTCGTTTTACTAGTAACCCACAGCCTACATGTCTTATTTGCTTAAATATATATGTGAGTTTCCTTATTCGTGCTGATAGTTTTCGAAGATGTTCGTCAAAGATTAAGTTGTTATCAATAATTACTCCAAGATATTTTATTGACTTTGTCGCTTGAATAGGTTGACAGTTACAACTTATAGCGGGTGGATAAGCACATTTGTGAGAAGTAATATATGAATTTGAGAGGATGTTAGAGAGGCCTTTGGAATTTACAATTGAAAAACACATATACATTGTTTTATCCGCATTTAGTGTTAGGTAGTTTGAGGCAAGCCAGTGGCATACTATGTCAAAACCTTTTTGAGCAGAGTTAAATACTTCCGGCCATGAGTTAGCTGTAAAAGTCAGCGTTGTGTCATCTGCGTATGAGGCAATGGTACAATGTTCCAATTGGAGATCACATAGTTCATTTATGTAGCATAAAAACAGAGTAGGGCCAACAATACTCCCTTGCGGGACCCCGTAAAGTACCGGCAATTCATCGCTCGTGAAATTTCCAATTTTAACACGTTGGGTTCTATTCGTCAGGTAACTTTCGAACAATTTAAGCTGATTTCCTCGAATACCAATTGTTTCTAGTTTTTTTAGGAGTAAAGAAATTGACACCGTGTCAAAAGCTTTTGCCAAGTCAAGGTAAATAGTAATACATTTTTTCTGATCGTCTAGTTCCTTAGCTATTTTGTTAGTAAAAGTCAGGAGTGCATCCTCCGTTGATTTACCTGATCGAAAACCAAATTGGTTCTTCGATAAAAGGCTGTTTTGTTCCAGAAATTTTACAAGTCTATAATTAATTATTTTCTCAAATATTTTAGATAAGGTTGGAAGAATTGAAATTGGCCTATAGTTGCCTACAATACTACAGTGCAAGATGTTACAATCACAGGGAACGCTGCTGCCCATTCCCTAGACGAATTTATCGACACTCATGGTTGAAATTGGGGTGATGCTATTCAAAGCCGGCATTATACGGCAATTAATTATTTTTAAGGTCGAAATGCATCCAACAGGCAAAGTTGACCTAATGGTACGAAAGTCAAAAATAGGCATTTAAAATCAGGTGATTCAGATTTGTGAATTGATGGATGTTTCGGCGTTTGGCTCACGTCCAGAGAACCACAAGACCATAAAAGTTAATTTCTTCCCGTTTTGTTGAATATGGCTTTTCCGGAATTTAATATTTATAGGATCGGTCAAAGGCATCTTTCAAGTTCTGTTTATTATGCCACGACAAGGATGATCGAACATTAGGTCTTATTTTAGGAATTGGTCAGTCAATTACGTAGAAATTGTCTTAGGTTTATAGTTAGGTTAGACGCCTAGTCATGCAGACTTTAACCGTGTTATTACAAAAAAGTTGACGCGATTTTGGGCAGTGTTTAACATAACTTCTATACGTTTACTATACGCTGTCAAAAAGCTTAAACCACGTCTTGCTTTTTTGTACCATGACCGTAAACTTTTCTAGATATTAAATATGCGTATGGTCTTACCTTATTGATTTAAAAATAAACTTTTTCCTTTGAGGTTACACATGTTTATGTCGCAGTAAAATGGCAAAATTTGGAATTCTTCTGATTCCTAGGAACATATCTGAAAGCCGTCATATGGCAACATCGAGACTTTATTCTGCCATCGTCATAAACAGATCTAGGAATACGGCCAAATTCCTAAGATTTTAGCCATCCCAAAGTCGTTTTAAAAAGGTAAAGGTATAAAGGTAAGATGTTTTTTTTTTAATTAAGTGTCGGCATGACTAATTTGTGCTTACATAAGACCTACACTGGAAAAATCAATTAAATAAAATTATACATAGATTTGAAAAAAAATGCGTCTGACTTGTTCAGAAATAGAGGTATAGCGTAGGAAATTTTCTCATCTGGAACCTTTCATTACAAATATGCGCTAATAATGTACTAACTTCAATTTAGAGATCAGTTCGTTGCCCATATCTCAATTAAATCTTATTTAATGATTTACTTCCTTCGTAAGTTATTGTTTATTTGTTAAAAGAAACAAGGAATAACCATAAATATGAACTGAAATATAGTTATGACGACTAGGTATTGCAATTCGGTGCCTTTTTGCCTCCCTACCGGATCCGGTGATATTTGATCGGATCCGGTACTGGAACATGGGGAAAACGTTAGAACCAATGGGAAAATAAATGGTCATGTAATATTTTGTTTGTATTGTAATGCGATGCTAACGATGTAGTGACGTCTGCAATCAGGTGTTCTAGCTTGATAAGTGGTGGTTTAGTTAAAAATGACTCCTATATTCTATACTCTCACACTTAGCTCCGTGTCTCGATTTTGTTAGCCGTAACGTAATGCTATAATTTGACATCAGTAACTATAATTAACGAAAAATCTGCAGGTACATTCACAAAAATATACATAAATTTCTGCTTAGTTAGTAGCTAAAACTTAATAATTTCTGAAAAATTAATAGGAGAATGCGTGTTTTTACCATTGTGCCAAACCGGTCTGGTCCGCCCGAATTGGTGTCAATCCGATAAAATCCGGCCGGATGGGAGTCGATCCGAACTGCTATCTCTAATGACGACATTATTTGGAAAAATAGTAACTTTTGAATTCCGTTTTGCCTGATTCCTAAACCGATTTAGAAATTCCTAGGAATTTGGCCATATTTCTGGATTTGTTTTGAACGATGGTAGAAAGAAGTCTACGATTCCGGCTTTTAGCCAAATACCAAATTTTCCCATATCACTGCGACATATGTACACTGTTTCCATACTTTATTTTATGTCTTTATTATTCTTGCATAAAGTGAAAACCATTAAATGGTCAATATAAAAAAGTGTTGCTCAATACAATTTTGTGATGTAGTTTGGCTGTTCTGATATAGCAATAGTTTTAATAGCATAGTATAGCAGCAATACAATTTATCAATAACAAAAGTTTTCACCGTTTGTACATGAATTAGCCCATTCTTAGTTTAGTGGTTTATAGAGATTAGAAATCCACAACCAAATGGTTTCAAGAAGCCTGAAGTATGTACCTATGTAGTTAGGTACTTTTCTGCTAATTTCTGGGATTTACTGATGGATGGACTGGCCCGATGGCTTAGCGGATAGTACTCCTGCCTGCTACGCCGAGGGTCGTGAGTTCGATCTCTACAAGACACAAATATGTGTGAAGTCATATTTCAGATATTTATTTTATTTTATTTTGTTTATTTGGAAAAGCAAACAACTGTATACATAGGTTACTTACATAATACATAGTACACAAAGCATAAGTTTATATACAGCCAACTACGCTATTCACGGGTTGAATATAAACGAGTAGGTAGTTTAGAAACAGGCTGATAAATTATAACATGTAACATGTTTAGGATACTTACCTACGAGCTATTATCTTTATGAATTACAATAATCAATCAATTTGCCAATTCTCTTAATAGTGATCTCTTAAAACTACTGCAACTGAGTGTATATAAATCAAGGTGCGGGAAATTATCGTTGTAAGCAGAAATAATTCGGCGCATCGGAGAACGCAATCCAGCATTGGTTTTACAGCGTATTTGTATTAAGTCTGGGTGTATTTCATGTATTTATTTATTAACAATATAAAAAAGTATATAAGTAATCCACACTAATATTATAAATGCGAAAGTAACTCTGTCTGTCTGTCTGTCTGTCTGTCTGTCTGTCTGCTACGCTTTCACGGCCAAACCGTTAAACCGATCCTCATGAAACTTGGCACAGAGATTGCTAGCATACCGAGAACGGACATAGGCTAATTTTTATCACCATTCGAGGGTCTGGAGTATAGATTTAGACCACCAGGTGTACCACCAAGAGCCCAGCTAAACTATTAGAGATACAGGCATGGTTCCAAAACAAAAGTTGTTCAGTATGATGGGTCGCTTCTTTTCACAAGGACATTGGGGATCTGGAGTACCTTATGTAGACCACCAGGTGTACCACCAGGAGCCCAGCTAAACTATTTGAGATACAGGCATGGTTCTAAAACAAAAGTTGTTCAGTATGATGGTCCGCTTTCTTCACAAGGACATTTGTGCTCTGGAGTACCTTATGTAGACCACCAGGTGTACCATCAGGAGCCCAGCTAAACTATTAGAGATACAGGCATGGTTCCAAAACAAAAGTTGTTCAGTATGATGGGTCGCTTCTTTTCACAAGGACATTGGGGATCTGGAGTACCTTATGTAGACCACCAGGTGTACCACCAGGAGCCCAGCTAAACTATTTGAGATACAGGCATGGTTCTAAAACAAAAGTTGTTCAGTATGATGGGCCGCTTTTTTCACAAGGACATTAGGGCTCTGGAGTACCTTATGTAGACCACCAGGTGTACCATCAGGAGCCCAGCTAAACTATTAGAGATACAGGCATGGTTCCAAAACAAAAGTTGTTCAGTATGATGGGCCGGTTCTTTTCACAAGGACATTGAGGATCTGGAGTACCTTATGTAGACCACCAGGTCTACCATCAGGAGCCTACCTAAACTATTAGAGATACAGGCATGGTTCTAAAACAAAAGTTGTTGAGTATGATGGGAATAAGTTGAGAAAGGACATCATGCCTACTTTTTACCGAGGACAGAAAAACAAAAAATGTGGTATATAAAAATGTATTATAGTAACTTAAATTAGCTTTTTATCTGTTATATCTACTTATGCTTACCATTTTAGTGTGCTCACATCGGCACCTCTGGAGTAAGTTCTCTGTTATCTACTGACTTTTGTATTTAATGGTTATAAATATTGATCTCTCAGGCCGGATAGCAAATTTAGAATTGTCCCTTTAACAACAGAAGCAAGCAAGTCATCTTCAAACAGTAGAGATAAGAACTGTTCTAATATCACTGTCACACTTAAGGTGCTGTTCCGAACCGAGCGGCCGACGGCCGACGGCCGATGGCACATGCCGCGGCGGCCGACGTCGGCCGCCGCGGCACTACTGGTTCGTATGGACTTGTATGGGATACTATCCGAACCGAGCGGCGACTGCACATGCTATCGGCCGCCGCGCATCTGCCGCGGCGGCCGACGGCCGACGGCCGACGGCACATGACTGCAGACCAGTATGGCCGCGGCGGCTTTACTTTGATTGGGTCGGAATATAGTTTTTAGGACTAGTTATTATGTTTAATAGGTTATTATGGTTCATCGGTTCGTTGGGTTCATCTTGTCGTTAGGGTTCATCATGTGGCCAGATGACATCGGTTCGCTAGGTTTATCGGGTTATCATAGTTCATCGGGTTATTATAGTTCATCGGGTCGTTGGGTTCATCTTGTCGTAAGGGTTCATCATGTGGCCAGAGTTCATCGGTTCGCTAGGTTCATCGGGTTATCATGGTTCATCGGGTTATTATGGTTCATCAGGTCGTTGAGATCATCTTGTCGTTAGGGTTCATCATGTGGCCAAACTTCATCAGTTCGCTAGATTCATCGCGTTATCATGGTTCATCGGGTTATTATGGTTCATCGGGTTATTATGGTTCATCGGGTCGTTGGATTATTTTTGTCGTTAGGGTTCATCATGTGGCCAGAGTTCATCGGTTTGCAAGGTTCATCGGGTTATCATGATTCATCGGATTATTACGGTTCATCGGGTCGTTGTGTTCATTTTGTCGTTAGGGTTCATCATGTGGCCAGAGTTCATCGTTTTGCTACGTTCATCGGGTTATCATGGTTCATCGGGTTATTATGGTTCATCGAGTCGTTGAGTTAATCTTGTCGTTAGGGTTCATCATGTGGCCAGACTTCATCGATTCTCTAGATTCATCGGGTTATCATGGTTCATCGGGTTAATATGGTTCATCGGGTCGTTGGATTCATTTTGTCGTTAGGATTCATCATGTGGCCAGAGTTCATGGGTTCGCTAGGTTCATCGGGTTATCATGGTTCATCAGTTTATCGTGGTTCATCGGGTTATTACGGTTCATCGGGTCGTTGGGTTCATTTTGTCGTTAGGGTTCATCATATGGTCAGAGTTCATCGTTTCGCTAGGTTCATCGGGTTATTATGGTTCATCGGGTCGTGGGGTTCATCTTGTCGTTAGGGTTCATCAAGCGGCCAGAGTTCATCGGTTTGCAAGGTTCATCGGGTTATCATGATTAAATCGGGTTATCATGGTTCATCGGGTTATCATGGTTCATCGGATTATTACGGTTCATCGGGTCGTTGGGTTCATTTTGTCGTTAGGGTTCATCATGTGGCCAGAGTTCATCGTTTCGCTACGTTCATCGGGTTATCATGGTTTATCGGGTTAATATGGTTCATCGGGTCGTTGGATTCATTTTGTCGTTAGGGTTCATCATGCGGCCAGAGTTCATCGGTTTGCCAGGTTACATCCATGGAACCATGATAACCCGATGAACCTAGTGAACTGATGAACTTTGGCCACATGATGAACCCTAACGACAAGATGAACCCAACGACCCGATGAACCATAATAACCCGATGAACCATGAAAACCCAATGAACCTAGCGAACCGATGAACTCTGGCCACATGATGAACCCTAACGACAAGATGAACCCAACGAACCGATGAACCTTAATAACCCAATGAACCATGATAACCCGATGAACCTAGCGAACCGATGAATTCTGGCCACATGATGAACCCTAACGACAAGATGAACCCAACGACCCGATGAACCATGATAACCCGATGAACCTAGTGAACCGATAAACCTAGCGAACCGATGAACTCTGGCCCCATGATAAACCCAACGACCCGATGAACCATAATAACCTAATAAACATAACTAAGTCTAGTCCTGAAAACTATACTCTGACATGTGCTGTCGGCCGTCGGCCGCTGCCTTCGGAATGACATCTGACAAACCGAGCGGCCTACGGCCGACGGCCGACGGCCGATGGCACATGCCCCGACTATCGGCCGTCGGCCGTCGGCCGCCGCGGCAGATGCCATTCCGAAGGCAGCGGCCGACGGCCGACAGCACATGGCAGAGTATAGTTATCAGGACTAGACTAAGTTTTGTTTATTAGGTTATTATGGTTCATCGGGTCGTTGACTTCATCATGTGGCCAGAGTTCATCGATTCGCTAGGTTCATCGGGTTATCATGGTTCATCGGGTGATTATGGTTCATCGGGTCGTTGGGTTCATCTTGTCGTTAGGGTTCATCATGTGGCCAGAGTTCATCGGTTCGCTAGGTTCATCGGGTTATCATGGTTCATCGGGTTACTATGGTTCATCGGGTCGTTGGGTTCATCTTGTCGTTCGGGTTCATCATGCGGCCATAGTTCATCGGTTCGCTAGGTTCATCGGTTTATTATGGTTCATCGGGTCGTTGGGTTCATCTTGTCGTTAGGGTTCATCATGTGGCCAGAGTTTATCGGTTCGCTAGGTTCATCGGGTTATCATGGTTCATCGGGTTATCATGGTTCATCGGGTTATCATGGTTCATCGGGTTATCATGGTTCATCGGGTTATCATGGTTCATCGTGTCTTTAAGATCATTTAAAGTAAACAGTCGCACTCGACTATTTTGGATGGTAGAATAGGTACTTGTATGTATTGTATATCGTATGGCCGTGGCGGCTTTACGATAAACAAGTACTATTCTACTATCCAAAATGGTCGAATGCGACTGTTTAGTTAAGATGATTCTAAAGACCCGGTAACCCAGCCAAACTCTGGCTACATGATGAACCCTAACAACAAGAGGAACCCAACGACCCGATGAACCATAATAACCATGACAACCCAATGAACCTAGCGAAACGATGAACTCTGACCACATGATGAACCCTAACGACAAAATGAACTCAACGACCCGATCAACCGTAATAACCCGATGAACCATGATAACCCGATGAACCTAGCGAACCGATGAACTATGGCCACATGATGAACCCGAACGACAAATTGAACCCAACGACCCGATGAACCGTAATAACCCGATGAACCATAATAACCCGATGAACCATGACAACCCGATGAACCTAGCGAAACGATGAACTCTGATCACCACATGATGAACCCTAAAGACAAAATGAACCCAACGACCCGATGAACCGTAACAACCCGATGAACCATGATAAACCGATGAACCATGATAACCCGATGAACCTAGCGAACCCATGAACTCTGGCCACATGATAAATCCTAACGACAAAATGAATCCAACCACCCGATGAACCATAATAACCCGATGAACCATTATACCCGATGAACCTAGCGAACCGATGAAATCTGGCCACATGATGAACCCTAACGACAAGATGAACCCAACGTCCCGATGAACCATAATAACCCGATGAACCTAGCGAAACGATGAACTCTGGCCACATGACGAACCCTAAAGAAAAGATGAACCCTAACGACAAGAGGAACCCAACGACCCGATGAACCATAATAACCATGACAACCCAATGAACCTAGCGAAACGATGAACTCTGACCACATGATGAACCCTAACGACAAAATGAACTCAATGACCCGATGAACCATAATAACCCGATGAACCATGATAACCCGATGAACCTAGCGAACCGATGAACTATGGCCACATGATGAACCCGAACGACAAATTGAACCCAACGACCCGATGAACCGTAATAACCCGATGAACCATAATAACCCGATGAACCATGACAACCCGATGAACCTAGCGAAACGATGAACTCTGATGACCACATGATGAACCCTAAAGACAAAATGAACCCAACGACCCGATGAACCGTTACAACCCGATGAACCATGATAAACCGATGAACCATGATAACCCGATGAACCTAGCGAACCCATGAACTCTGGCCACATGATGAATCCTAACGACAAAATGAATCCAACGACCCGATGAACCATAATAACCCGATGAACCATGATAACCCGATGAACCTAGCGAAAGGATGAACTCTGGCCACATGACAAACCCTAAAGAAAAGATGAACCCTAACGACATGATGAACCCAACGACCCGATGAACCGTAATAACCCGATGAACCATGATAACCCGATAAACCATGATAACCCGATGAACCTTGCGAACCGATGAACTCTGACGACATGATGAACCCTAACGACAAAATGAATGCAACGACCCGATGAACCATGATAACCCGATGAATCTAGCGAACCGATGAAGTCTGGCCACATGATGAACCCTAACGACAAGATGAACTCAACGACCCGATGAACCATAATAACCCGATGAACCTAGCGAACCGATGAACTATGGCCGCATGATGAACCCGAACGACAAGATGAACCCAACGACCCGATGAACCATAGTAACCCGATGAACCATGATAACCCGATGAACCTAGCGAACCGATGAACTCTGGCCACATGATGAACCCTAACGACAAGATGAACCCAACGACCCGATGAACCATCATAACCTATTAAACATAATAACTAGTTCTGAAAACTATATTCCGACCCAAACAAAGTAAAGCCGCCGCGGCTATACTGGTCTGCAGTTATGTGCCGTCGGCCGTCGGCCGTCGGCCGCCGCGGCAGATGCGCGGCGGCCGATGGCATGTGCAGTCGCCGCTCGGTTCGGATAGTATCCCATACAAGTCCATACGAACCAGTAGTGCCGCGGCGGCCGACGTCGGCGACTGCACATGCTATCGGCCGCCTCGCATCTGCCGCGGCGGCCGACGGCCGACGGCCGACGGCACATAACTGCAGACCAGTATAGCCGCGGCGGCTTTACGTTGGTTGGGTCGGAATAAAGTTTTCAGGACTAGTTATTATGTATAGGTTATTATGGTTCATCGGGTCGTTGGGTTCATCTTGTCGTTAGGGTTCATCATGTGGCCATAGTTCATCGGTTCGCTAGGTTCATCGGATTATTATGGTTCATCAGGTCGTTGAGTTCGGCTTGTCGTTAGCTTTCATCATGTGGCCAGACTTCATCGGTTCGCTAGATTCATCGGGTTATCATGGTTCATCGGGTTATTACGGTTCATCGGGTCGTTTGGTTAATTTTGTCGTGAGGATTCATCATGTGGCCAGAGTTCTTCGTTTCGCTACGTTCATCGGGTTATCATGGTTCATCGGGTTATTATGGTTCATCGGGTCGTTGAGTTCATCTTGTCGTTAGGGTTCATCATGTGGCCAGACTTCATCGGTTCGCTATATTCATCGGGTTATCATGGTTCATCGGGTTATTATGGTTCATCGGGTCGTTGAATTAATTTTGTCGTTAGGATTCATCATGTGGCCGTAGTTCATGAGTTCGCTAGGTTCGTATCATGGTTCATCGGTTTATCATGGTTTATCGGGTTGTTACGGTTCATAGGGTCGTTGGGTTCATTTTGTCGTTAGGGTTCATCATGTGGTCAGAGTTCATCGTTTCGCTGGGTTCATCGGGTTGTCATGGTTCATTGGGTTATTATGGTTCATCGGGTTATTACGGTTCATCGGGTCGTTGGTTCATCTTGTCGTTCGGGTTCATCATGTGGCCATAGTTCATAGGTTCGCTAGGTTCATCGGGTTATCATGGTTCATCGGGTAATTATGGTTCATCGGGTCGTTGGATTCATTTTGTCGTTAGGATTCATCATGTGGCCAGTGTTAATGGGTTCGCTAGGTTCATCGGGTTATCATGGTTCATCGGGTTATCATGATTCATCGGGATAACCCGGTGAACAATGATAGCACGATGAACCTAGCGAACCTATGAACTCTGGCGACTCGATGAACAATAACGACCCGATGAACCTAGCCAATCGATAAACTCTAACCACTCGATGAACTCTAGCCACATGATGAACCCAACGACCCGATGAACCATAATAACCTAATAAACATAACTAAGTCTAGTCCTGAAAACTATGACATGTGCTGTCGGCCGTCGGCCGCTGCCTTCGGAATGACATCTGCCGCGGCGGCCGACGGCCGACGGCCGATAGCCGCGGCATGTGCCATCGGCCGTCGGCCGTCGGCCGTAGGCCGCTCGGTTCGGAACAGCACCTTTACTATGAATACACATACCTACTTTAGAACTTCTGCCTAAAGAAACTATCTAACGCAGACGAAGTCGCGGGTAAAAGCTAGTTATAAATATAACCTATTTATATAGTACAAGTTATGCTTAGTTTGGGGCTAGCTGGCGCTCTGTGATTATTGTCCAGGATTTTATTATTAATATTATTTATTTACTGGCTACCCCACAAGGAATATAGGCGTGATATATACATATATATACGATATTGACAGACAACCTGCATTTGGTAGTCGTTAAGCATCAATCGATAAAAGGTACACAAGTAATTTACAACTTATGCAGTCGAAGGCATTTGTGTAGTGTATGGTTGATTATTTATAATTTGACAAACTATCATTTTTTATTATAATGATACTGTTATACTAATGATAATGATTCTTATCTGCTATCGCTATCACACTCAAACGTAAAAGTAGCTAGCAACATTCTAATTTTAGATAAACTGTAATCAATAAGGCGTTATAATGAAATGGCCATGAACCCAACCTGGTTATGTTTTGTGTCCAATCCGATAGATGTTATCATACATTATCCGTCCTAACACCCCCCAATAGGGGAAGCCAATGTCCAGCAGTGAACGGTTCCCTTGTGGCTTACGCATGAGGACGCGGATGTCGTTTAAATCCGCACACAATAGTTTGTTATTGACGATACTAAGTGCGTCCGTTTCAATGCTAATAAGGAGAAGCACTAAATTGTTATGGGAGTGTTGTTCGGTGCCGATAGTACTTGCATCGTGTGCCCTCTCGCTTGATTGGCTTTAGCTACTCTTTTGGTGGGGCGATGCTGTTCTTACTCCACACCTGGCACTAAACATTACATTAACCAATAGGCTTCATCTTAACAGGGTGTATTGAAATAACCACCATGCTTGGCAGGCGGATTGGCGATCGCAGTGCAAGATGCTACATTCCCACGGAACGCTGGTGCTCATTCCCTGGATCGTAATCTCATGGTCGCTTTTTACAACATTTGCGGGTGGAATTGGGGTGGTGACAGGGGCGTGCAGTCCATATAGGCACAAAAGCACTGCCTACCCTGATATTTTGATCCACACAAAATTATAAATATTTAATAAAATTATTATTTGAAGAACTATACCCATTCGTAAAAAGGAACGTCATTTTCAAAACTTTCGCGCCCCTAGTGAACTCGAACATTACCATTGTCAATCGAGCTTAGGCGCCTCGACCGCTGCCTGCTTTTATGAATGAAATGGACTATTACTACGTGTTCAAACCGGTTCAAACTAGTAGCGCTAACAGAGCCAAACAGACCTCCAAAGGTGCTGCTTATTAAAAAAAAAACGACTGCATACACACGGCGAGTTCCTATACTGCATAACAGTGTTTTGCACAGCAAAATCATGGCCGACACAGCTACGCATGTCCCAAGCCAGCACGACAGTGGCAATTGTGGCTTGATCGCTCGCTTTATTCGCTCCAGGGGGTCACAACTCTAACCTAACCTACTGTATTGAATCTGTGTCAAAAATGTTTAGTTTTAATGGGCTTCGCCCCCTAAAGCCCTTTGAAGACGATCCCATGACTGTGTCGTACACAGTCATGTCGTACAAAACGTTGTCCGGCGCAATCGTGTTGTGCATAATCAACGTCGTGCAGTGATGGTTGGTCAAAAATCTAGTAACCAAACGCAAAAACTGTAGAAAAAAGCGCGCGGGTTGAGGTGTGAGGGAGGGAGGGGCGGTGCGTATAATCCGACCAATTTGTGACACCTTTCTTTTGAACTATTTGCATAATAATGAGGTGCAATTTTGCTTGATAGTATTTTACTTTAGAAGACATTGCAAATTCCTCCATTGTTGTTTACCCGTGTTGTTTATTTTAGGTTAGGTTTGTCAAGTAAAGCTTTAAAGTTTAATAGTGAAAATGTTGTTCGTTTGGTGTTCTATGATAGAATAGAATGAAAAATTACAGAACTTCTGTCATATTTTCTAATGTGCGCGATAAACAAGTGTAATAAGATTTGTGTTATGTGTTTACAAAAGTTAAAGTACTGTTTTCAATACCTAAGTTGATATTATGTGTGATAAAATGCAGATCAACAATTGGAAATTACGCAAATAAAAGGTAACAATAGGTCCTATTTGAAAATTTAATTTTTGTGTGCAAACATTGAAAGAGATGAACAATCATCTTCGTGAATTGCACGCATTGGACCACCACCGGACAATACTGCGGTTCTTTACATCTTTGGTGACAGCCCCCGCACACATGGCATCTTGTGACAGCCGCAATTTGATGCGGTAACGTGTACTAATGATACCTATCCAAATTTTGTATGGGATCTCGTAAACTATTTTCCCCTAAAAACCGGATACGACAAAACACTGAAAAAGATGAGGTTCGTGTGAGAACCGCCTTTGTTTGTACTGCCTACCCAGTCGTGAAACCCTGTGCACGCCACTGGGTGGTGATATTCTAAGTCGGCGTCACGTCCTACAGAAACGTACTGACATAAGAAAAACTTGCGCTATCCAATAAACACTGATTTAGCAAACGGGAATAACCTGCAAACATTTCCACCTTTTGATTGCTCGAAAAAAGAGGTCTAGATTTCCTTAGGAAAATAAACTACGAGCAAGTTTTATTCACGTAGTACGTAGATTGTAGGAGTAGGCAGTGAGGTATGGCTGCGAATGGTTCCCCAATGTGCGTTATAGTTTATTTACTGCGCTAGTGCGGGTGTTTGAATCAAAGTAAGTAAGCTGTAAAAAATACATGAACGTTGAAGTATGGTAAATAAATAACCATTATGGTATGTATTTTATTCATAGAAACGACCATACCTTGCGTTGGTGAACATTACACACTATTGTGATCAATAAATGTTAAGCATAAGAATATTTTATTTTGATCAAAGCATTAAAATTAACTAATATTAATTACATAATAATGTTAGGTATCGACTTGGTTTTGTACACAAACACATTTTGTACAAAGTTGACAGATGTTTTTAAAGTAGCTAAATAAAGTTACAAACACCAGACTTGATAACTGGCTGTCGTTCTGTAGATATTATTTTACAAAAAATATAAATAATAATATTTATATGTTGTGTTGTATAGAATAAAACTTTATATGTCAAAAAATTACAAATTCAATGTAAATTTTTGCGTTTAACACACTATTACTGAAATCACGCCATATGCTCAGAATATCTCAAAGGTTGACTTGAAGAGATCCCTTTAAGGGATAAGTCAGTCTTTGCACTTTACTATAAGGTGTACCGAAAACTTTGCAGTCATGATCAGACCATGAAACTGAACAACTTTCTCCATGGAGGCTATGTTTTTAAACCTGAAAAAAGAAACATTTTAGGCTCCGAAGTAAAAGTTGTTCAATTTCATGGTCTGCAATGCTTTCGGTGCACCGTCCCTTAAAACCTGTATATTGTTTTTGTTTATATATTTTTCTGTAAGTATAAGTTTTATAAAGGTACAATAAAGTGATTTGATTCAACATACATACAATCCCCTAAGTAACAATTGCCGCATAATATTGGCCGGTCCATCAGTAAGCTGGTCACGTCTCCAGGTCCTCGCTCGTTCAGGTGATGAGGTGTCACGTAGCCGCCGAGACCTTCAACTGCGCCATATAGGATTGTACGATTACATGCATTTAACAATAAAATTGTAAATAAATAAATATTTGCCGTGTGATGCCGGCTTAGAATAGCATCACCCCATTTCTTACCTGTGGGTGTCGTAAGAGCCGACTGAGGGACTCGAGGGATGTGTATTGCAATTTTAGGCGATGGGCTGACAACCTGTCACTATAGTGATACACAGTTATCTGATTGACCCTCAAGCTTTTGTCAGACGTGGTGTTAATATCCGTTTTACGGCCGTTTACGCTCTGCCTACCCCGAAAGGGATATAGGCGTGATTTATGTATGTATGTATGTATGTAAATAAATATCCTGGACATTTCACACAGCACCATCTAGCCCCAAACTAAACATAGCAAAACACAACACAGGCGTGTCTTTTCACTGCAAAAAGGAGTCCTTTCGACTGGACACCTACTTTTCGGGGTACATCTGTCCCAGTCACTGACAGGCTTGAGCTTCTAAGCATGGAGTTGACATCAAATCTAAACTTCGGCGCGACCATCGAGTACAAGGCTCAGACGGCGGCTAAAAAGCTGGGCGTCCTGAATAGAGTGAAGCGATACTTTACGCCTGGACAGCTTTTAACTCTTTACAAAGCACAAGTCCGATCCTGCATGGAGTATTGCAGTCACCTTTGGGATGGCTCAGCCAAATACCAACTTGCCGCTCTTGACTCGGTGGAACGCAGGGCCAAGAGGCTCATAGGCGACATAAAACTGGTGGACACCAAGCTACATAGCCTGACTCATCGCCGCAAGGTTGCCTGCTTGTCGGTATTTTATAGATTGTACTTCGGAGAGTGTGCTCAAGAGCTTCACGACCTTGTTCCACCAGCTCCCTTCTACCATCGGACATCCAGACGCACCGCCGGATACCATCCGTACCTGGTAGCCATTCCACCAATTCGGACTAAGCGCTTCCAGTCATCATTTATAATGCGCACTGCTAAAGAATGGAATTTACTACCTGCGTCTGTGTTTCCAAAAGCATACAACCCTAATCTCTTCAAAGTAAGAGTGAACAGGCTTCTTCTGGGTGAGCTCGCTCCATCTTAGACTCTGTCTCTGTCCTATGACCTAGACTAGAGTCAAGAGCAAACCCACCATTAATAAAAAAAATAAAAAAATTGCTTGTACTATTGGGACTAAATAGCTAAAATTATGACATACCTATATATATATTTTGTAAATAAGTAAGTAAAATCACTTTATTGCACATTCAAAACACTAATAAATAACATTAAAACTTAAACTAAAAATGCGCAAAGGCGGCCTTAAATAAATACATATTACACATATATAGAATTTTTTATTTACAACCTGTAAAAGCTGTTGCGGAAAAATAATGTCTTGCTTCAAGCGCCTGACAACTTGTGCAACTTGAAAAATTTAAAGGAATTGGCCTACTGGATTAAAAGGATTCCTTAATTCCTAAATACTTACTTCTGATCTGAAGTATTGTTAGACTCTGTCTCTGTCCTATGACCTAGACTAGAGTCAAGAGCAAACCCATCATTAATAAAAAAAAACCGTCTTAGAACTCGAGTTCTTGTTTAAATTACTCCTATATCGGGCTTCATCTAGGTACTAATGTTATACATAGTTAGTAATAAAAATATTGTTAAATCGTATAAATGTTTCCATGTAATGTTCCTAAGGAAACAGTCTCTACATCCGGCTGTCGTTTAAGGCCTAGCTAAACACTTCCTTGCTAGTAACCTTAACAACCTTACGTTGCGTTTCCACATGGTTGTTTGGTGTAAACTCTAGTATTAACGGTGTGTTTCCACATGGTTGTTTGGTGTAAAGTCTAGTATTAACGGTGCGTTTCCACATGGTTGTTTGGTGTAAAGTCTAGTATTAACGGTGCGTTTCCACATGGTTGCTGGTGTAAACTCTAGTATTAACGATGCGTTTCCACTTGGTTGCAGGTATAAAATGTCCGGTGTGCAGCAAGTTCGTTCTTCCGGACGACATCGAGTGCCACCTGGTAATGTGCCTCACCAGGCCGAGGCTATCCTACAACGGTGAGTTGTCACGCACACATTCATGACATGACTTATCATTATTTTTTTACTCTGACACCAGAGTTCTTCTGGTCGTACGTCGACTTGGTGTACCACATGATAGAAAAATTAAAGGTCGCAGGTTCGAATACTGGAAAAAATGCAAGTTTTCCAAGAAAGTAGAATAATTTAATGCATTTGACACGGAGATTTTGTGCGAATAGTTGCACTAAATTAGCGATTTGTTTGTAAATTTAGTTCAGAAAGGTAATCAAACTATCTTGAGTATGAGAGAGAGCCATAATAATACCCGCATATAACGAAACCATATAATCACCTATTAATAACCTCCTGCAACATAAAGATTAATGAAAAACGCATGGAAAAAGGCAGTACCTTAATATCACCAAAATTAAACATTCGTTCGATTCTGTCTGGATAACTCTTTATGAGTATATTATATTATATAAGCAAGCTATTGAGTGCTAGGTACCTTCGAATAGTTGGGTCGATTACGAACACAGCTGTCTATCCGTGTCTCTGTCAGTCAGACAGAAGCAACGACAATGTACCTGTAGCGGGGTTGTTAGCATCCAAAAAGAGCCTCAAAAAAGAGCATCAAGCTAGAAAGCTGAAAATTGTCCTTAAAATTGGTACTTTTTGAAAAACCGATCAAACCTTGGCGTGGTGCCAAATGTTGTCAAGTGAAGGGGGGTGGTGCTCTTTGATGAGTAGATTAAAGAGTACCTTCATGCTGATTTTCAGCTTTCTAGTTCGATGTTTAAAATTGAAGAAGCTCACAACCCCGCTACTCTAGAACTCTTGCTTACGCTGGGCACAGCGATCCAGGCATTCTATAGCTTGCTTATATATACTGTAAGGTATAACCTAACCTGCGTTTAACCAAAGTTCTTTTCTCCCTAATTCCAGAGGACGTGCTGTCAGACTCGAAAGGCGAGTGCGTGATCTGTCTAGAGGAGCTGTGCGCAGGAGACACGATCGCGCGTCTGCCCTGCCTCTGCATCTACCACAAGGGGTACGTATACCTACACACAGCAAAAAAAGTATACAGGATGTACCGGACAACCGAATACTGATAGGCTAAGTTCAGACCATGACTCTGAATTATTTTCCCCTAAGAATATATGTAAGGAAACGTGTTTGTTTACTTCCCAAGTTAAGGCAGTCATCAGATCGTCATTCCGTATGGGAGTTCGTTTACTGACATATGTTCCTAGAAGACAGCTGTTTACTTTCATAGTCTGCATGCACCCTATCATCATTTGGAGAGCTGTCTCTTACACTCCGTATTTTGTTTGCGGTTGTTTTGTGCTTGACTTAGTTATATTGACTCTCGGACCTGTGATGAAAACACAGTTGATAATGGAGCCAGCTCACCTGTAAAAGCTTGCAGCACCCTACGCCTAAAGCCAATTTAGAAACAAACACCCATTTTTGACTAGGGGTAAGCATAAAACCTGCAGTGTGCTTTGCCTACACCCATTTCAGCTCATAGTGTATATTTGTTATGAATTTATTGATTGTTGTGCCTAAGATGTGATGCGAAATAAATATATTTGTATTTGTAACAAGAAATATTATGGCTCCTTGAGTTTGCTCACTGAGATCAACACTAATTATAAATCTGACATTCAGCTTTACGAAGGACATCGCTTTGCTTCTCACTTCCAATCTCCGCTTTTTAAGTGGATACCTACTCAACTTTACTGCGGTATTTAGTGAACTGCATTTCATTTGATGAAAAACAAAACACGAGTAAAAAAATATGATATCTGGTTAGTAACAATCTGTAAGATCAGTCTTCACGAGAGAAGACGTCTTCAGCCAAGTGTCTTCCTATATGAACCTATCGTTAGGCTGTATCTAGGCTAGCCTCGACTATCAGCGACCTAGATCTTAGGGCTTGTGTGAAGGGTTGAAGAGCCTACCGGCTGAGTGACGTTATTTGAAGGGTTTGTAAACCCTTCATTATAGTTCGTGAACGGACGTTAAAGGGCAACAAAGTGCTTTTTTATATTTTAACCATTAGTTAGAACAATTACGAAAAAAAATATTGTACCGCTTCTCTGGTGGCTTTGGACTGTACTTAAAAAAAGAGTTAAACGAATACTGATTGAAAGCGATTGTAGGCTCATTCTACGAGTATATTCCACAGACCGCTAATAATTTCAATGTGAATATAATTATTCGAGCTTTAATTTAATGAACCACATTTTCGATCATGCATTTTGGTCATCTCCAAATTATGTGTCATTATTTCATTCGTTTTGTAGATTGTCCAAATGTAGATTGTTTGATTTAATATTATTTCAACCTTATAACTGTACTAGCTGTTACCCGCGGCGTTGTCCGCATAAGTAGTGGTTACCGTCTATATGTGTGCCAAATTACATTACAATTGGTTCAAACATCAGTTGGTATCAAACAAACATACAAACTTTTGCATTTATAATAATAGAAGGATGTCTTGAGGACAGTTATTTTAAGTAGCTATTTTCCTCAGAGTTGTTTCTACGACATCGCGGCCATAATAGGACAGTATCTACTGAATGAGGGAGGTCAAAACTGGCGAGAGAAAGGAGAGGCCTATGTCCAGCAGTGGGCTTATGTGGGATCTTTACCTCTTTGTTTAAATGTTTTAATCCTTATTTCATTATTAAATATATAAGAGCAGTGTAAAGACCTGGACTAAGTCAAAAGCAGACCTGTCATATAAAAAATATGTACAAAATTGATTGAACTCTCTCTCTTTCTCTCTATATTTCTTTCTATCGTAATATTCCCGTATAACTATAACGTAGGATTCATCAGAAAGGATGTTAAAAGTTGCTTTAGCTTTAGGGTCGGCAACGCGCTAGTAATACGTTTGGGGGTCGTTTCACGAAACTACTGTTTACAACGTAGCCACTTAA
This sequence comes from Tuta absoluta, assembly GCA_027580185.1. Taxonomy (NCBI): domain Eukaryota; kingdom Metazoa; phylum Arthropoda; class Insecta; order Lepidoptera; family Gelechiidae; genus Tuta; species Tuta absoluta. Next base: position 747,715 of record JAQAHW010000023.1, on the reverse strand, counting down.
TGTAGATAGATCTACACAATGGACATTGAATCGTACTTGTAAAATTGTAGGTTTTGATGCTCTTTTCGTAGGTACTGGGTAGACTTATACTAGCATGATTTATAACTGACTACTTAATATACATTGAAATTGTAGTTTCGTGAAAAGATCCTTTGGTGTTGCAGGCGCCCATTGCTACCTCGACTGCTTGCCATAATACTTTGTCATTTTTTAAATTAAATCTCACGTGCTTCGGAGGGCACGTTAAGCCGTCGGTCCCGGTTGCTATCTATGATTAATTAGACGGCGGTCGTTACACAACCATGTCAGAGGCGGATGAAAAACTCTGATACCAGGGTTCATCGTGTCGTTGGACGACTCGGTGTCCCACCGAAAAGAGAGATTAAATCATCGTTTATTCAGTAAACAGTACAACTGTGTGTGAAAATATAACATACATTAAATATTTGCCTTCCTTAACAAAAAAAATAATACTATACAAATACAACATAACATCATGCACATTAAATAATCATCTCAATCATAAAATAATAACTCATTAATAAAGATTCAATTAAAAATGTCAAATAATCAAACATAAATTACATTTTAGGATAGTTCATTTCAATATTGCACATAAATAATAAAAATTAAAAGATAATAACATTTATTAGAATTCATCTACCTGTATAGCAATTTTTGTCTAAAAGTAATTTTTTTCAATTTTTCCTTAAATACATTCAAATTATTTTCACATTTCAATTCCACCGGTAACTTATTAAAAAATCTCACTAATGAAACGTTTTCCTTTATTCCAGATGTATAGACCAATGGTTCGAGGTGAACAGATCGTGCCCCGAGCACCCGGGCGACTAGTGCTGCCCCGCGGAGCCGCTCGCGCCCGCGCCCGCGCATAGTGCCATGAGACAGTGATACACAGACTGTGGCCGGCCGGGGCTTGAACCGGTAATAACCGGTATCGTCATTAAACCGGGTTATCGAACTACAAATTAACTGTTGTCGGAATAAGTTTGCTCAAGGTATATGGGCCAACATCTCAAACTACTCAAAAGAACCTACGAAAGGCAAGAGAAGTTATAAAAACTCGTTTAAATCAGACTGCAATAATATTAAACTAGCCGCACAAAAAAAGAAAATACTGCTTTAGTCAAGTATAAATAAATATAATAAAGTGCTTCTTTAATCTGTACAAAGAATTTTGGAAGTTTTGTGCATTTGTTTGCCAAGCGCGCACCAAATCTAATTGCGATGAGTTGTTCAAGATGTTTCGTTTTGGTTAAACGTAGGGTAAAATATTTTCATATGTCATAATTATGAACCTACATCTACGGTACAAAACTCATGATTAGCTGTTTATGTACGGGAGATGTAAGTATTTTCAACCCCGCGATTCTTGGGCAACGATTCATACACAATAAGCTTAGGTTAAAAGTGCTTCAACAATATTGTTGCGGTGCTTTCAATAAAGTTTTCATGACGTTTTGATGAATTTACCGGTTTGAGTGATTGCGATGCAATTCACACGAACCTATCGCGTAAAGGTTTATACAGCAACATTGAACCTGTGCTTTTTTATTATTATTAGTACTATTGGCAGTAGTGTAAATGATGATCTTATTATTTCAGCTGTTTAAATTGTATTGCGTTCTTGAAATCTACCATACCGGTTACAAAATAAACCGGTTTTCAAGCCCTGGCTTAGGCCTTGTACATATATAACGTATGATAGTGAGATCTTTTACCATTAATATAAACATAAAGACAATTCATAGTGGGAAATTCTAGGTAATGTGAGTATTAATATTAAATTGTAAATTTTACATCGTTATTATATTTAGTTTGTATGATTCGATAGTTTTTTGATTTAGTCCGGTGTGGAAACAGTCCAGCACTATTTGAGTGACTACACTCGTAACACTCAACAACTTTCTCTACGAAATATGGAATAAATTTAAAAGCATAAAATGGCAGACGCCTCAATTTTACTTCTTTGTTTCATGGAGAGACTTGTAGCATTTGAGATAGTGGTGTACTATTTTCACATCCTAATATAATTATGTAATAAACAGCTATGTAAACTTATAATCATTTATTGCAAACGATGTGTGGAGGCCTCGTTGTTTGACTTTACTGCGGGAGACATTATTGTTGAGTACAGAATTATACAGCGTGTCAGGAAAAGAACTGCGTGTCTTTCAAGGGGTTTAAACAACCCATGAAACTGAACGATAAACTTTTTTAATAAACATAAGTTAACTTAATAAAAAACCTACAACAGACGCTAATAAATTTCAGTTTTTGTTTCTTAGCAGAGGCGTAGTTTTCCTAGGCAAAATCTGTTCAGCTCACCTCTTGAACAGGCAGTGCTTTTCCTAAACGTTGTATATAAATATGTACAATTTATTAACTTCGGTTTGTACATTTAGGGTTTAAAAATTGTTTATCTTCTGGATTTATTATTAATGTTTTACTTTGATATTGATTTGATCACATTTATGTTTCAAAAGTACCAACACGATCCGAAGGTGAGTCTAACCTGTATAGAATTTGTAACTCAAAAGGAAATGATTTTTTCTAAACTGTATATTTATTGTTTAAATACACCTTAGGTTTTAAATGCTGTACCAAACTGTGCCCCGTCCAATTTTTATGACAAAAAACATAATTAAGGAAATATATAAAAAACTCATTTTTTTCAATCGCTTTCGAATCAATTGTACGTTATCTTTTAGAATATCTTGCTAAAATAATGGCGCTGTTGTTCTGTTAACAAAGCTTTAATAAAGGATAAGAGATATCAGGACTTCAGTCTAACGCAATTTGTAATGAATTATATTAATTAATAATAATGCGAAAGACATCCAAATCAAATAGAGACATAATTATTCCGAAACTTAACTTTTTCCGAGTAACAGACAGTTAATGCTATTTCCAGCTAGCGCTTGTTAATTTGTATTCTCCGGTGTGAAGTTAGCTGTTTAAATATAACATTAGTAAGTAAATAATTTTATTTTTCTCAGAAAATTATTTGATTTGGTCAGAAAAAAATACCAGAGTATTTTAAGTGATCTTAGTTTAGTTTTGAAAATTATTGAGGGACGCTAGCATTATTCATTGGAAATAATAACATAAAATATTATATTTAAGCCTGCGAGCTTAATTTTAAAAGCTGTCTTAGTTAAACTGTTTTTTTTTTCAATACATTTAATAATTGCATGTTAATAAAATTCAATACAAATTAGTCAGCTACAAAGCGTACGTGTTTATTAAAGTCAACATTATTTTACGTTCAATTTTATTATTTTCTTTCAAAAGTCAAACAAATATAGCTATAGTTACTGTTACGTAGCTAAAGTTCTTAAGGATAGGTACTAATCTTTCTGTAAACAAACCAATGGTATTTCATTTTTGAAGTTTCTACTAACTTCATAGTTTTATATTTTTTCAATAAAACTGACTTATTCAAATACAGAACCAGTTGCTATTTAATGCCGTGTAATATTATGAAAAGTACAGGAATAAAACGAATTCTATTAAGCAAATACTTTTTGTATAAAACGTAATCGGTGTACAGTATGTTATGCTGCTAAGCAAGAAAGGTCAGCACCTTCTTAATGTCACCTGTATTATTAATTTCATTTATATTCGGTCGTATAACTGATCTGTCAAATTTGAAAAGACTACCTATCCTTACTCACAATTTTTATAACTGTAAGTCTCATAAATTGAACAACTTTTATAATCAGACAATGGTCGAAATTACTTTTTTTTACATTTTGAGGTTGGAGTTTGTTAAGCATTTTATTTCATGACGGATTTAGTTTTCGACCTATATATGTTTGTAAAGGTTGTTCAGATTTGAGTTTTTTATGGCGGGGTTCAGTTGGCGGCGCCTGTCGCATTGTATATCTTTTCCGTAAGCTTATTATGAGTTCATATTTTTATCTTGATATGATAATAAAGTTGATTTCTTTCGTAATTTTCTAACATTGTTTTTTGTGCCCTATCCCTAAAATAACATAACATTTCTTGGTCGTATTAGTACTGTATTGAAGTTATAATTTCGAAGGAGGGAAGTTGTTCAACAACTCATTAGTTGTATATATTTGTACAAAAACCGAAAATATACTTCCATTTTTTGCCATTTTACTAAACAAATCCAGAATTTTGGCCAAATTTCTACGATTTTGTCCGAATTCTAAACTAGTTATGGAATATGGCAAAACGGAGTTCAGAAGTTACTTCTTTCCAATTAAATGTCATCATGACTATTTTTGAGTTCAGTTTTATAGTTATTTACGAGGGAAATAAATCAGTAAATCTTTGGGATATTTTCTACGAATTGTTCACTTAATTAAAGTTAACCTTTTCGCCGCCAAGCCATTCGAGTAAAAAATTGCAACCAGCGCCACACCAATTTCTTGGTAAAGAAATACTCAATAAAATAGAGATGTCCAACAGTTTATGTCGATAATAAATCTTCACTTTTTAAACCGAGTTTTAATTAATCTAAAACCATTATTTTGCCCCCTACTTTTCAGTTCTGATTTCATATAGGTCAAAATAATATTATAGGATAGTGGTAGTAGTGGTGGCCTCGTAAACAACACTAGGCATATTCAACCAGTTTATTTTTAGTTCAGTTTTCGATCAGCACTGGCGCATCTCTATTACGCGTCTCTCTATATCGCGTTGTCGGTTATAGACGACTGTGGCGTCGGTGGCATTTCTATATTCTCAAACCCTTAGGACAAATAAGGATGTAATATAGAATATCGATAAAAAAAATTAGAACATCATAGGATTTATGCTGGTATTTATTTTAATATTTTATTGTGACTATTTGTTTTCTTTCATTTCTTTTTCTTATTTTACTTACGTTAAATATTAATTAAAAACGATTTTAAATGGCACAAATTTCATGTTAACTTAATTTAACGGGTCAAATTCTGATACAAGATTATTATTAGATAATAAGAGATAAGATAATTATTTATTTAATAAACTTAATAACAAATACACTTATATGAAATAATTCTGTGGCTTAACCATTTCCTAAATTAAGAATATGAATTTCTGTATCTCAGGCAAATGGGAAACTGACATAACTATTATTTTAAGATTTATGATATATTATTATTATTAAATACTTGAATATTTTTTTTTCTATTCCTACCCGGTTTATTTGATTATTTCTTCGGTTTGTTTCTATTTACTTTTTATAACGCCCTTCGTAAGGTATTGTACTTATATTAGCGGTTATTTATTAGCATTTCATAGTTACTTATAAAGAAGAGGCCTATGTCCAACAGTGGGCTAATATAGGCTAATTAGATAGATAAATGGATAGTTACTATACGTTTATTAAATAAATAATTATCTTATCTCTTATTATCCAATAATAATCTTGCATCACAATTTGACCCGTTTAATTAAGTTCACATGAAACCCTCCCAAACGCTCCTAATTTATTTATTATTATTTATGATTATTAGGTATTTACTTACCTCTAAATCTTCTTCTTCGAGTAATCCAGGTTCAAACGACAGATCAAAGTCATCCTCTACGCCTTCTAAAATCTGTAGAAGTTCTGCTGAACTAAGCTCGTCGGCACTCATTTTCCCATCACTATTTTTATGTCACTACTGCAATGACGTCAGAGCGTGTCGTCTATACCCGACTACGGCGTACAGTGCACTCACAATGGTCAAGCAATTATCGCTGTGCACGAGTCGCCGAAACCGGTTTGTCGATACTCAATCAAACAAAGAAAATAATGTCTAATACTTGGCGTATTTCTACAAATCGATGTCGGGAATATTTTCAATATACATTAAAATAATAAGAAAATGTTATTGTTATGACAAACTTGACAAATATCTAGGCATAGTATATTCCGTAAATATATTATAGATTTATCGATATTTCACATTTGTACTAGTAAGGAACAACACTTCCAGTCGTGTGGGGCCGACTATGGCGTGTGCGAATGGTACTTCTGACAGCTTCAAAACGTAATCAGTATTTTTCTTATTTATACTACAAATCTTATAAATATCTAAGCGCAATAGTTCATAAATCAAAGTAGAGGGTACAATAAATGCAATATGCGAAAAAATAAAAGATAGATACGGTTTGAAAATGCTAGTTTATGAACATAAACTTTAACGACGTTTTGTCGGCTGTACCCGACCGTGGCGCTGACGGCAAGTCGCGGGTTGTCGGCTATACCCGTCTGTGGCGGTGAAAAGGTTAATAAAAGATAGTTGTAATAAAAGGTTCCAGATAGGTTTAAAAAAATCTTTGAAAACTACTGAAAATTCTTTCAATTTTCAAAAATCACTAACAGACGTAAAGTTTTTTTTTGTTTCAATCTTGGTAAATTTATTTCTTTTGTTTTTTATTTAAAAGTTAACACAAGAATTGTCATGACCACTTTTTGATTGGAAAGAATTCTACCTATCTATTGAACCTCGTTGCCATATTCCTATAAAACTTTGGGTATTTGGACACCATTCTACGAATTTAATCAAATTCCTAGATCTGTTTAGGACGATATGACATAATAGTCGCATTTTTTCCATATTTCGACTTTTGGACAAATTCCTAGGATATCGGACGAATTCCTAATTTTGCCATTTTTCTGCGTCACAAATAAAAATCATGCATCGGTGTGAATAATAATAAAATGAAGCCAAGTATTTATTTTCGTTGTTCGCATAATGAAGATGCACCAAAAGTGACGGGTTTTCTTTCGCACATTTCATATCCATAATTTACGACATATTAAATTCAAGTGAATTTTTGCCAGTTTCAGTCCAAGTTTTAGGTGTACTTAATTCATTTTAAAGTGAATTTTTGCTTGTTTCAGTCCAAGTATGTCCACCTAATTTCTTTTGCACTTACCATATTTTCAGAACATTTGCAGTGTTGGAAAACCCAATAAATAAATATTCTAATAATGAATATTTATAGGCGTAGTCGCACCTTGACTTCCTACCAGGTTTTTTGGCACACCTACATATAGATAAACGTAATCCTGATCATGATGCGTGCTTTTAAAGTTTCGTTCCTTATCATAATATATATTTGCTTTTCTAGTAAAATGACCTACACGGTCATTCATGGTGCTTTTTTCATAGGGATTTCTGGCAGTGTAAGGGTTCTGGTTCCGTTCATAAATACCATTACGTGGTCCAAACACCCCTGCAGTAAAGTATTCTTCATTCTTTTCGCTTGTATCTTTTCTCTTTATTTTCTTATTGAAACCTAAATCACCGTTACTATTTCCTTTATCATTAGTTCTTTTAACCAACGTTTCAGTGTCAGAGTCGAAAATACTATCATCGCGTGCTTTGTGCTTGTTTTCTTTGTTGTGGTAATCGTAACCCATTAAAAACATCCTGAGAAGCTTTCTACCGTCAAAAGATTTTCTTCCCGCTGGTGCAGTATTGGGATCTGTATTATTGGTATTTGTATCATTGTTATTTGTATCATTGTTATCTGTATCATTGGTATTTGTATCATTGGTATTTGTATTGGTAATCTTATTTTCAATGGGATCTTTGCCATTCCAGTTGACGTTAATATTAATCGCGCTGGGGAAGGGGCAAGGGCACGTGGCTACGCAAGGGACGCATTTGGTGTTGTGATGCTCCTTCCTCGGCCTGCACTTATCGGCGACGGGAGGACACGTTTGCTGGGTGGGAGGTCTTGTTGATGTAGTAGTCGTCGTTGTAGTAGCTGGTGTAGTTGTCGTAGTAGCTGGTGTAGTTGTTGTAGTCTCTTCTTCGCACAGCGGTGGCGTAGGACAATGTTCCGGCCACGCTACAGATGTGGAAAAGTCATTACATTAGAAAAATAAAAAACTTGCGAGTTAGACTCGCCCACCGGGGGTTCAGTAACATGCACATCAAGCCCATTCAGTTTGAACAAGGCTACTTGTTCTTTACTTTTAAATTTCGCTTATCCGGACCCCTAACCAACCATACTTTCAAGATTTTATAATATTTAGATTTTTTTCTTTGTATGAATACGTCTATTCTATGGCGGGTGACAGGAGTGATGCCAATAGGCAGAATGGAGGGTTCCAGGTGGTGTCGGGAAAAGGGTAGCTACCCGCCTGGCCGGGTGTTGTAGCCAGGGGACCGACTGGTCCGCCTGGATAGAATTGGAAGTTGTATATATGCGTTGCGCGGTGAAACACTTCGATACCGCGCTTCAGGCTCTTTGTTCTGTCACGTGGCGCCATCTTGCAGATATGTTGGAACTTCTGTTGCGTCTTGCTTGTTCGTTCGTTTTTAATTCCTTTTATTTAGATTTACCATTAGCTAAGAAAGAAGTTTATATTTTTACGACTAAAAGCGACTGAAGGTGAGTAGGTATATGGTTTTAATTTCAGCTTGATGATATATGTCGTGGCCCCATCGTGAAATTGACCACATCATGAAATGATCAATGGAATGTTGGCCACATCATGATATGGGGACACTTCATGAAGTGGCCAACTGTAACTGACTATATCGTCATATCAATAACGTTTAACGATTTAGTCACGGACGATTAACCAGATCATGGAATTAGGGTGTCGATTACATGTTTAGTAACATCAGAAAATACGACTTGTATTTCCCGGTGACTGACAAGAGGACTGCATCATCATTCACCATTATTAAGCTGACTAAATACGATCGTTTCCCCACGTTTCACAAATATTTGAGACCCGTTTAAAAAAAATTGTGCAACTGTCGTGGCAGGTCGTCAGACCATCGTCTAAAATTGTACTGCACATGTAGCCTTCGACTCCTTTAGGCCCGCGACGTGACGTTGCACCGTGGCGGCGGCGCCGGCGCGTAACATTGTTGCCAGATTACTCCGCTGATTTAGGACAATATTTTTTTACTTAGAAGTCTGTTTTTTTAATACAGCGGCACTGTGGGTAGAGCAACCGTATTTGTTTACTGGTGCATAATAACCAGAGACAAACTTAAGAGATCTAGTATAGAGGGTATCTAGTTTAGTAGTGTGAAAAGGATGGTAAGTAGATAAATCAATAAAAAGGACGGAAAACTAACTGGCAACGCTATGCGTAAACAAAGTGCTCGCAGCGCCTCTGTCGCGAGTTTATGTAACTAAGTACCAAATTTTTAAAATGCTTCCCGTGTTAGGTATACAATTTTTGAAAACTTGCAGAATTTTCAATCCTGCCCGCGCTTGAAAATTTTGCAAGTTTTCAAAAAAAAGTTATGTAACTATTTCACGATATGATCAAACAAGCTTGGCCATTATCATGAAATGGTCGCGCATTTAGTTGATCATATCGACAAACGAGTTTTTATCATTGATCTGGTCAATCCACATCATGAAGTGGTCAATAGACGATTGGCCATATCATGAAATCATCTAAAATTTCATGATCTCGCCAATTCGTCGAAATGGCCACGACATATACACGCGTTCCCGAGATAAACAGTCTTGACAGACAGACAGACGGACAACTAAGTTCCGTTTTTTCTTGTTGAAGTACGGAATTCCAATTATATCAAGTAAATGATGAAACTACTTACTTGCCAAACGTTCGTCATCTTCTGGTTGCATCCGTAACGCAGGTGGCGCGCGGTAGAATGTTCTGGTGCGGAAGGGAGCCGGGTTCCGTCGTCTCACTACTGGACGCACATATTCTGGAAATGGATCCACATGTGGCGTGGTTTGACGGGCCATCTCTTCTCTCCGCTTATCCCGGCATTCTTTGCACATGGAGCAGTAAACCTAGAAAGTTTACTTATTAAAGGAAAGGAAATAAATAAATATCCTGGACATTTCACACAGCGCCATCTAGCCCCAAACTAAGCAAAGCTTGTACTATGGGAACTAGATAGCTGATATTATTACTTAAATTATTTTTTGTAAATAAATAAATATTATACATAGAAACACCCAGACTAAACACAAATATCTAAAAATGACTTAACAAACATTTGTGTGTTGTGGGGATCGAACCCACGACCCTCGGCGTAGCAGGCAGGGGTAGTATCCGCTACGCTATCGGGCCAGTCAATTAATTTACGTACCTCCAGTTGTCTCCCCTCAGTGTGTTACCCTCCGTGTGATGTCGGCGAAGAATAGCATCGCCCTTAAAATTTCACGTTTCGCGAGTTTTACGAAATGGTGCGTTCGTACTTTATAAGTGGGGAAAATACCCGAGCAGCCTAATGAATGTACGCGGACGAAAGTTTACCTCGACTGCGTAATGCTGGCGTTGTGGACCCTCGTGTACCGAACCCAAGAACATTCCTCAACGTTATGCAGCGGCTGTTCGATCACGGGCAGTTTACGGTAAGAAACTGTTAATTATACGACTATTGTACTTAGCTATCTACTGCCTACCTAGTGTTCTAGGTAAACTTTTCATTTTGACGGTCCTAAGCCCGTAAAAGTATGAAGGGAAAATTGGAATCATCTTTTAAAGGCTCAGCTACACAAGACCGGCGCGCGATAGCCGCGTTCCGGCCATACGATTTTTTTTATGAATGCCCGATCAAATCACACCCTGTTATTTTTGTGTGAGTAGACCGTTTTTAATCTTTATTCCTAAATAACCACTCAAGGTTAGTTCACACTGACATAGTAGCAACATTTTAGTGGCCTAATCAACTTTGACTGTCATACTTTACTGAATTTTTCGCTCCACTCTCATAAGCACACAAAATTGCCGTTTACTTTACTTTAAATGCAGTTGTACTTTAAGGATAATTCGGTTAAAATCATCGCAGGGCAGGCACGCGCAATACGAGCTACCTCATATCATCAGTGTACATAAAGCTTTATAGCAGTGCAGATGAATTTCCCGCCACGCCGTGCCGGGCGCCGGCGTCAGATTTCTTCTAAAAATTAAACCGTTGGCGCCACTATGTCTGGCGCTGTAAGACGCGGTGACTAATCGCGACGTTGTCAAACCATCACAACCTCTGTTGTATGCAGGTTGTGTAGGCTTTTTAGGTACTATCAGCAACGGCTCCAGTTGCCATTAAAGTCTTTACTGGTTATTTTTAAGGAATATTAGAAAAACCTTTGAATGTTGATCTTTTAAAATGGGTATCAATCTTTTCTGGTTATTCTTGTTAACTGTAAGAAAAACCATTCTTAAGTTGATCACGTATGGATGGTTACTCGAGGTGCTGTACAATCCCGAGTTACCGTTATGGATTAAACATTTACATGTCTTGCTTATGCTAGTAGTAGCTGCTAATTCTTAACCAAACTGGGAAAAATCCAACTACGTGATTAACAAAATAATCTTGTCTCTCCGCATAAACTAGAAACAGGGACCATCAAATTAAGATACCAACTTTCAAACCACTACACCACGGAGGCAGTTTAAGTGTAGGTACTTGTGAGATAGGTACTTAGTTGTTGTAGGTATCACCCGCACGCATCCCGGTACCAATAGCGGTCATTAACCTGGACTGGTCATTGACCTGTACTGTAGGTAGAAGCTAGAACACAGTCAGCTGATAGGTATAACTGGGCCGCGCGCGACGTTGCCAAACCGAAAGATAGATAGTGAACTTAAGGGTGATCCACACTTACGTACGATCCTGGGATAAGTTTAAGTGCGATTATTTCAATTTTTTTGTTCTAAGTCAGGTGTAAAAAATAAATACATATTTTCTAAAATGTGATAACCATTACGTATGTTGAAGCTGCGCACTGACTAAAAAATAATCCTGTATGTACCTCCAGAAGGTCGATGTCCTCTGTACTCTCCATGCACTTCCTGCAAGCGGTTCGGCATTCGATAAATCCTTCAGTAACAGTTAGTTGTAAAGGCAGTATCGCTATTACGAGAGTGACAAATACCGGCTTCATCCTTCTGTAATAATAATAATTTATGGTCGAAATGCATCCAAAAGCCAAAGTTGAACTGGTAATAAAAATACTCAGCTATATAGGGTGAAATTTTACTGTGACAAGAGAAGGTGATAATGAACATCCTTCCCCGAGGAACAAAGGTCGAAATACGAAAATTAAATAGCACCTCCTGTACAAAATAGCCGATCGTGCTTACATAAAATCTTGTCACGTAATAAGTAGGTTGTACCTTTTGCGTAGGTAAAATTTCACCCTGATATATTCTTTATATTAAGTTTCTTAAATATATCTCCTATTTTAAATCTTGTTCTTCAAGGGTTTTACTCTTCTTCATTTATTTATACTTAGTGATATTGAATATGTAACTTTATTAATATTACAAATAAAAAAAAATCCTCGCACTTCTTTATACACTTTAGCACGTTGTACATATTTTATTTGATTCTTACTTTTTTTACGAGGTATTATTGTTGAAAACAATTTACTGGTGAATATAAAATATCGTTATTTCTCAATTCAATTTTGTGATGTAGTTTTATGGCAATCATTGTCTGCCTACGCTCAATCTCAATCTGCTAGAACCGGCGAAACATACATTAAGCCTACCTAAACCAAAACACTTGTTAAAATTTTAAATGAGAATTTCATAGCTGCAAAACATTTCAACAGTGTTGACGATGATGAAGTCCTTGTATCCCTCTCATCCAGGACATAGGGCTCGCACCGCCGAAGAGTTTTCCATTGCTACCGATCTTGTGCCGTGGCTTCGAGGTCTTCCCAGCCGAGACCAGTTGGTGCGGCTTCGATATCAACTGATCCTCTACAGCCCTGCTATCATGCGTGCCACGACATACTTTGTAGTCTCATGTGCGCAGAACTTCAGTAGGAATAAAGTGCGGAAATTATATCCTATAATATGCAGTGAGACGCCAACGAAAAATGCGGAACAAAAATGTTAGCTGGTGGTACGGGGCGACCTGGTCTTATCCTCCCTCACGCTTATCACGTTAGACCATGTTTGGATTTAAGGTTGTCTGTTTTCCGCGAGACATGTCCAATCCAGCGCCACTTTCTCAATACGATCTCCTTAGTTGTTGGACAGTTATCATTTTAACAGTATTTAACTAATTTTTACTTTGCAAATTTTCTAGCATACCTACTTATTTAGAATAGAATACCTTTATTTCATTCCTAAAATTAGCATCACCCCAAAACAATCCATGGGTGTCGTAAAAAGCGACTGAGGGATGAATTCATCCAGGGCAGCAGCGTTCCCTGTGAAAGCAATATATTGCACTGCGCTCGCCATTCCACTTGCTAAGCATGGTCATGGCAACTATTAATTATACTGTGGTCATGGTGAGTATGGCAATACCCCCCAATAGGGGCAGGACCATGTCCAGTAGTGTACTGTTGGTGTTGTGGCTGTTAATGTATGTATTTATTAACAGTTCAATGGTCTGTAGACGTTCTAAGCTCGAATGTTTTATAGTAGTAGCTAGGTTTTAGGTATCTAGGTATGTAGGTCGTTTTAGGTAAGTATGTATTTAGATAAGTAGGTACTTTTCTGCTATATATCTAGAATAATTACGATATAATGGAAATACCGGGAATAGACAAGACCTGGAGCTTAATTTCTGTGACCGTGATTCCGGAAATCATGCACAAAAATCCGCAACGAATGGTCTCACCACTTGTACACTTTCTTCTAGGTACTCGTTTATTAATGTCAAGGAAAATTTGTGTGAATTTATTAGGCTTAAATAGATAAGTTTAGTAGAACGTGGGATACGAGCACAATTACGTATTGGTAGCAGACATCCGTATACGAAAATTCAAAAGTAGAGATCCAGTACCTACCTGAGTGGTGAGCGTGGAAAACAGACACCCAACTCTAAGCTACATGCCACGTCAAATAATCGAAGTGAGTAATCTATTTTGGTTAAAACTGAATATCAAATTGTTGCTCTTGTCTTGCTTGCCTCGTACCTTCGTACCGCCGATGTGGCGCAGTGGTAGTGCGACTGCCTGCGACGCAAAGGTTCCGGGTTCGATTCTCGGTGGGACACTCACAAAGTTGATATTTATCACTTTGTGAATTTGTTCCCGGTCTGGTTAGGACATTGCAGGGTGAACCACCTTATTGTCCGAAAATAAATGGTTCCGTGCTTCGGAGAGCATGTTAAGCTGTCGGTCCCGGTTGCTATCTATGATTACTTAGATAGCAGTCGTTACACAGCCATGTCAGAGGCCTATTACTACAAGTAGGCGGTTGAAAAACTCTGACACCAGGGTTCATCGTGTCGTTGGACGATTCGGTGTTCCACACGAAAAAGAAAGAAGAAGTACGAAGCTGTAAGATCAACCTTCGACCAAGTGTTGTCTTGATCTATACAAACACATGGTTACATCTAGGCTAGCCTCTTCTATCTTGATCTTAGGACTTGTGACAAGTGCTGAAGAGTTTATCGACTTTGTTTGAAGGGTTTTGTGAACCTTTGACCGGAAAAAAGGCAAAAAATGATTTTTGTAATTCCTGATCAAAACACGTACTTAACTACACGCATGTTTTTGTTTTACAAACGATTGTAGCCAAGGTGCTACGAATAAACTCAGTGTTGCATTCCACAAAACGCTAATAATTTGAATGCGAATATCCAGCAATTTTTATGAACTATGTTTTCAATCACGAGGCATAAAGCAGGTGCCTTCAAGGATACGCCAAGACTCGGAGTATACGTGGAGCCGTTGGAGTAGCGCCATTGGGTTTCAACTAGTTCGTGGTGCGAGTCCCGACCGCTACTGTGAGCGTCTTCACGTCACAGGAGTTTCATGGCCGCAGGGGGTCGTGTTTCGCCGCTTCCGAGGGAAGCTACCGCTAACGGCTTTACCGTTAGAATATTAATATTTTAAAGTGTATTTTATGTTAATTTTAATCTTAAAGTCGTATTTTATGTTTATATTTTATAATTTAGAACAGTTATGTTGGTAATCTGTTTACCTAAGACACAGGAGCTACTATTCTTAGTTTAGGTAATAGTTAAGCCTCATAATTGTTTTGTATAATTTTACCTATTGGTAATTATGTTAAAATAAAAGAATTTGTATTTGTTTTGGGCACGCTAAGCCGTCGGTCGGCCGGCAAGACATACAACTCCTTAGCTGATCGCATGATGAAGGTTGAAGCAAATCGCTTCGTGCGACATAAAGGTATATCAACACCATAAGGGTGGTACCCCAGCGGGTGACGCGTGCGCAGGAGGTGGAATGGGGGGGGGGGGGGGTAAGAGGTCGTGGACTGATTGCGCACTCACCGAATAGAACAAACAAATTGAACTAAATAGCATTGTATGGTTTATGAAATGTACATACACACATCACGCCTATAATCCCTTGCGGGGTAGGCAGAACATAAATGGCCGCATAAAACGGACATATACGCCACGTCTGACAAACATTTAAGGGTCATCCGGAAAATTGTGTATCGCCATAGTGACAGGTTGTCAGCCCATCGCCTAAAACTGCAATACACACCCTCAAGTCCCTTAGTCGCCTCTTACGACTTCCACGGGCAAGTTTATAAAATGTATGTAATGTTATATGGTTTTTGAAGCGAAAGAAGCGTAAGAATGCCGATTACAACTCCGCAATTTATATAGGGTGAAATGATACGAGTGACCGATACCGAAACCTCAGGATGGGCTTCTCCTAATGAACATAGGTCGAAATATAAAAAAATGTACCAGCCGACCAAGTCAATTTGTATGGCAGCTCTAAATAAAATTTGTTCCTTAGAATCTCCAGACAATCCTAAACTTTCGGTATCGGTACTTGTTTTAGCGCTTTTCTGTAATGAGCTTGAGACCACAACAAAAATCCGCAGGACAAAAATTGATGGGTAATTCTTAAATTTGCGGTTCGAAAAACTGAAAATGGGTTAACCAGTTATTTTGTTCAAAAAATACAACAAGGCGACCGTATATGCTCTAGCAACCTCAAAAAAAATATTCACCGAGCTTAAAACATTTTTGTTGTCTAGATAATAGCGTTCAAAAAAAATCTGTACCCATGGAAGTGACATTACATCCACGGAAGTGATGTTACGTGCCGAACGTGACGTCATGGTCCATAGATGTGACATTTTAATACTGATAAGTCAATCCATTTGAAAATTTTGAAGTAGAAAAGAGATAATTAAATTAAATAACATTTTAAGGCAAATCAACATTATTTATTATTTTAATAATTAAGTAAGAAGTAATCAGTCTTTCATAGGAACTCAGGTTTACTAACAATTAAATCAAAATAACTAGCTTAAGGATTAAACTAGGTAAAATCAACGATAGCTGTTAATCAAAAAATCTATTAACCCTTTTATTCTTCTTTACAATGAATATTTCTTCATCGTCCTCACTTAAACTGTTTTCTTCAACATTTTGTTCCTCTTCTTTGTCAGTAATCTCTTCTCTATTCTCGCTATTCCCGCCAGTTTGATCACATATTTCTTCCCTTTCCTCATAATTATCCTCGTCTTCGTTATGGCTCAATTCTTCTTCCTGATAATTTTCCTCCTCCTCTTCTTCGTAATTGTCTTGTTCCATGTTGTCACTGCCTTCACCCAAATCACTGCTTTCTAAAATACTCTCATCATTACCAATATCTTGCTGCGTGTCATCATTTTCTTCTTCTTCATCGCAAAGCTCTTCAACCTCTTCATGACTGTCACCCTCCTCTTCATTTGTTTCTTCCTCCTCTTTTGCCTTTTCCTCTTCCTGATTATCACTTTGCTCACCTTTTGCTTCTTCTTTTTCATGATCATCATTTATTTCTTCATAACTAGATCATCATTTATTTCGTCTTCATCTTCAGACGAAGTATTTGGAGTGTCCTCTCTTAATCTTTGTAATAATCTTTGATTTTTCTTTATATTTGTACGACTTCTGGCTTTTCGCAATCTCCATTCTCTTCGTTGAATACGCTGTTCCCTTGACGTCATTTGTGCTATGAGCTTCACCTTATCTTTACGTTTTTTTTCTTCATACCTTTCTCTTTCTTGTTTCTTATAATTTTCATATAAAATAGGATCAGCTTTAATGCGAGCTCTTCTTTTTCGTTCACACTCCATTATTTGAATTCGAATTTCTTCTGCCGTTCTCGTCTTCTTTTTCTTCCCCATCTAAAAGGCAACAAAAATAAACAAGCGTCCACACACCATGAAATGAAAACTTAGAACATGCGAACAGTCAAACAAAAGCTTATTATATGCATAGCGTAGGGTTGTGTCCCAAGAAAACCATTTTATATTTTTGTTCATATAAAATAAAAACACACATAAACAATTTTCTCTTGATTTATAAGTTCTAAGGAGTTTAACTCTCTGCTGTGTCTTGTAAAATTCACTTCCGTGGACACAAAGTCACTTCCATGGACGATTAAAATCCACGGCATCCATGGAAGTGATATCCACGGAAGGGACAAAAAATGGCTTCAAAATTAAAAAGTTAGCTCAAAATTAATGTGTCTGGCAAGACACTTTGGCAACAATGATTTTATTCATTTTACTACCACAACCACACAAAATTTCTGCAAAATCATAAACTCCTTACCTTTGCCGATGATCACAGTAGTGACTGGTTATGCCTGACGAAATTTGAGAACGTGCTTTTGAACAGAATTTTATTAAAACCTCCGGCGATCAAAACACATTTGACTGTTAAAATGCAAATGGCAGATTGTTTATTGTCTATAGAAAAATTGCGTTTGGATACACACATCATATTTTTTGTAAAAAACTTGGTGTGACATTTGTCCACGGAAGTGACAAATTTCGTGCTCACATTTTCTAATCTTAATTTTTATATCTAAGTAACCACATTATACGTATAGAATGATGCTTATTTTATTAAATAATGATTGCAGTAATAAACGTATTTCCATATTTTTGTATGATACTTTAATTTATAGATGAAACATATTTTTTTGTGTTTGAAATTGGGTTTGTCACATCCACGGAAGGGACGTTTTCGGATACATTTTTAATTATAGCGAATCATAGCTTACTTTATGTTGAAGTATTTTATGCTTGCCTTAACGGATTGGTATAGAAGCTCTTAGAAAAAGAATGTAAAATTATAAAAACGTATTTGCTATCTAAATAAAAGCATCTCAACAGTTTTCTGTCATGAAAATGAGAATTACCGTGATGTGTTTCGTAATTTCCTTACAATGTATTTCTACATACATACATAAATCACGCCTATATCCCTTACGGGGTAGGCAGAGCATTAACGGCCGTAAAACGGATATTAACACCACTTCTGACAAAAGTTTGAGGGTCAATCAGATAGCTGTGTATCACTATAGTGACAGGTTGTCAGCCCATCGCCTAAAATTGTAAAACACACCCTCAAGTC
Organism: Tuta absoluta; assembly: GCA_027580185.1. Lineage (NCBI taxonomy): Eukaryota > Metazoa > Arthropoda > Insecta > Lepidoptera > Gelechiidae > Tuta > Tuta absoluta. Next base: position 729,431 of record JAQAHW010000023.1, on the reverse strand, counting down.
CCTCAGTCGCCTCTTACGACACCCATGGGTAAGAAATGGGGTGACGCTATTCTAAGCCGGCATCACACGGATTCTGTGATGTATTTCTCGTCCTGTCATATTTGTAGGTAAAGGTAAAGTACAACAAAAATATCCGAAATTGTTTTTTAATGGATTTATTATTGAATGAACGATAGATACTGACCTTAGAGTAGGTAAATATACTTAAATACTGACAGTTGGATAAGTATTGTATTGTTCATATCTGTACATTGATTAATTGTATGCACTACTTTATATTGAAATAATCTTTATCTTTCTTCATACATTTAACAAACTTGTCTTGAGCTTATACATGTAGTATCTTCTTATAAATAAAGGAAGTACTAGTATAGTATGAAACTGTGCAACCTTCCCTATAAAGCTTACCATACAAAATGCATGAAAATACTCAAAATCGATTGTACATTTCGTGACGGAGGGTCTAACTATTTCCACATTTTGAGCGATTTTCTCTTTGAGAAAGTTGTTCTGTTCTAAGGGCTGGTTCACTCTTTCAAATATTTTTACATCTATAGGTATAGTTTGTAATAAATAACACAAATATTTTTTTACAGTTTTGAGTCCATGTAACTGTTTTATTTATTGACGATGTATGTTAAACACTAATAACTGAATCTGAATCCAAAACGACGAGCTGTTTTCGACACTATGCACGGAACTTTCTGATCGTTATAAACACAAAACCATCTACGGATTGTCGTGCTTTTAGTGGCCCGAAGAAAAAATATATAGATACTGAACCTTCCAAGCTACCAATCTACCAAAAACAAGTTTAAATTATAGGATAAAAATTAGATGCCACTTATAGACAGGAGGAAAATTACATTTACATACATTTGAATAATTTCTAATGGTATTAAAAAGTGAGACTTTTTGTCACCAGGTTTTATCACACGATTCTGCATGGTGCCAACCTACCCATACTTTTCACGCAAAACGTGCCCTGATTTGAGAGAAGAATACCCTCCACGAAAAAAATAACCTTTATTAAGAACTGCTGTTTTGTAGAAAATTTAATAAAGATAAATTTGTTCTTCGATAGTTTTCTCCTACACGAGGGCACGTGTTCAGAGGGATCTTTATTTTAAATCCGATCCCAATAAGCAGCACGAAATGCCGTTAGCCGATGAAACCAGACCTTAAGACCTTAGATCAATAAGCATGCAAATTCTATTTTATTTTCTTCAAATATCAAATTATTTTCTGTAATGTTGTCGGTAGATTGAAATAGCTAAATTGAAAGACCACTAAAAGTGACACTCCGTCTACTGCACTCGTGGCGAGTGGTGCAGCTAGGGCTCCGCCCCCGCCCCCGGCGCAGCCGCCCCGAGCGCCGCCGGTCACCGCATGAAGGTGCGGTGCCGGCCGCGTGACATGCGGCCGCCACCCCAACCCATACCGCCTGCAATGTTAAACAAATTAATAATATTAGTTATTGGTTTACAAACTGTTGGTTTTATTTACTGCATTTTCACAATTTTAAAGCATACATACACATACTGAACATATCACGCCTATAATTCCTTGCAGCGTAGGCAGAGCGTAAACGGCCGCATGAAACGGTCATTTTTGCCACTTCTGACAAATAATTGAGGATTAGTTGAAAAATTGTGCATCGCCATAGGGACAGGTTGTCAGCCCATCGCCTAAAATTGCAATACACACCCTCAAGTCCCTTAGTCGCCTCTTACGACTCCCACGGGGAAAGAAATGGGGTGATGCTATTCTAAGCCGGCATCACACGGCATCTTGTATAAATAATCCGTACTAATAATAAATCTGAGAGTTTGTGTGTGTATATGAATGTTTGTTACCTCTTCACGCTCAAACGGTGTGACCGATTTTGGTGAAATTTGAAACACAGGTATAGTATAACCTGGAATAACACAGAGGCAACTTTTTACCGCGGCATAACTATTACCACGGGAAAATGAGTGGCAGTGGGTGAAACCGGTGGACGGAAATCTAGTATGTTCTACAGGAATGGTAGCTTGATGGAACACAATGTTCTATCTCTTTAATTTGTTCGTTAACTACCAAAGTTAGCACTATCAAGTTGGCTACACAACCTCGGTCCAAGTATGATTGAAAATTAAAATGAATTATAAATGTAAAAATGAAGAAATTGGTATACAATTTTCTTATTTTAACATCAATTTTGTTTTGTCCTAATAGAAAACCGGCTCGGGTGTGTTAAAAAAATAAAAATAAAGGCACGGCCGTGGTGTAGTGAATTTAATGATTCTGAATAAACTTTTATTTCACTATATTTATTAAATAAAATTGTGCACAATTTATCAGTCTCACCATATTCTATCTCTCTATCTTAAGGCTGCTGAAAGACATTTCCTTTTAGAAATAAGTAGTACCTATTGTGCTGTTTTTCTTTGATGTAATTATCCTGTGTTTTATCTTGTGTGCAATAAACAGTTAAATAAATAAATAAACGGTGACAAGAAGTTCTACGATATGAATGTGAACGTACCCATCATGTACTGTCCGGCGGGCGGGAAGTGGCCGAAATGTTGCGCGCCCATCTCCCACGCGCCGCGGCCGCGCCTGTAATACACACCGACGTCAAATCATGTCAAGTAATACTTTATAGCACGTCCACACGATGCCAAAATGGACAGGGAAATAGTAAGGGAAGTGGGCAACGTGAATGTGTGAACAGGTTACTCGCGCTGCTACTCGTCATGGCGCTGCCACTTCCCGTGCTCCCTCGAATGTCGCCTTTTGTGCGCGAGTCAAAGGAACGGTAGCACGAAAGCTTGTGGAATGTACTGCTATCTTGCTCACTCAGTTTGGTGCGAGAAGAGTATAACGGAAGTATGTGAACACACTCTCCCGCGTTGATACTCCTGCGGAAGTATTTCGAGCAATATTCGCGACAGCGGCAGGAGCAGGAGCAGGTGCATGGTGTAAACGTGCTATTAGATGACACAGACGATTACAGTAGGTAATATCATTCCTTCTTCTTTTTTCGTGTCACCGAGTCGACGAATGACCAAATGGACCCCAGTGCAAGAGTTTTTTAAACCACCTACTACTTCTAGTAGGCCTTTGACAGGGTTTTTGTAATGACCGCCGAATAAGTTATGAACGACATCGACAGTGGCGCCACTTCACAAAAAAAAAACTTTGTACAAACAATTTATCAGAATGTCCGCTGCTCAAGTTTTTATTATTATCCTTTAGTAAAATTTGAACCTACAAACTTAGTAAAATAAATGCTGTCTGTAATTAAAGTTATGGCAATTCATATCAAAAGCGGGCGTTTTTAGGAACTTTAATAGAGAAATAATACTAAAAACTTGAACAACGGACATTCTGATAGATTGTTGGCATAAAGAGAAAACTTTTTTTTTAAATGGAGCCACTGTCGAGGTCGTTAGAGACTACACTCGCCTTAACAAAAACGGTGAGACCGCTAGACCAATGAGGCGCTAATTTCTAATAGTATTTTTTTTTATTTATTTAACTTTATGCAATTAATTTACATGGACGGACTTAATGCCGAGGTCATTATCTACCAGTCTACCTTAGGGCATGGGAAATGGGCGAGGCAGGTGCAAAATAAATGCAATAATAAACTAGTATGACGAACAGTAGAACAGTAGAAGAACAGATAGTAGTCGTCAAGCAAGTGACAAGAGTGAGCCCTAGCAACGCAGATCATATTACACACTTGATTTGACATAGAAAAAAGTATATAGTATAAGGTACTATTAAATTCAGAGAAAATATTTTTCTATTCGTGAAACTGAACAACATTGGCCAAAACAAAAATAAAAATTGGACCTCCCATACAAAAATGATCAAAAATATGTTACTTTGTATGGGAGTTGTTGCAATTTTCTTTTTTATATTTCGACCTGTGTATAATGGGAATAGTTGAACAGTATTACGAGTTGAACTCACCCTTAAAATACGAGCACGGACCTTATGCAGGGTGTAAGGAAAAGTACTGCTTTCCTTTCAAGGGATGATCTAGCCCATGAAACTGAAAAACATTCCCCAAGAAACTTAGGTCGAAATATGAATAAAAATATTGAGACCTCCCATACAAAATGTAGCAGCCGACAAGTCTGGTTCTATGTGAGCTCTTTATATTATTTTTTCATATATCGGTCTATGTTTCTTGAGGAAAGTTTTTCTGTTCCATGTGCTGGTTTATCCCTTAAAAAGAACGCAGTTCTTTTCCTTACGCCCCGTATAAAGTAAAGTAAACCGTTTAAAGTAAATATTTTATAAGTTAAAACTGGTAGATTTATCTACTTCAATTTTTACAAAAAAAAAAATATGTAGCCATTTTTGGTCTATACATATTTTTTTTACTTACAGAATTAGCTAGGGTAGCTTAGGGGCTAGTAAGATTGTTAATTTAGAGTAGGAGCACTTCTGGGCAGGTTTTTTGGTGGGTTTTTCCTGTTCAGGAGGTCCGATTAATTATACGCATGTAAACTACACGCTTTAAAAATCTTGACTTCAATTTGAAACAAATATCGTTTTCAGATGGTGGTGGCGTAAAGTTACATGCCGTGTGATTAACCTGGCCAGCCCCGTGGCAGTGCTTTGATTTTTATTTTTTTCTCCCGCCCGAGCCGGTTTTCTATTAGGACATTACAAAATTGTTATAAAAAAAAGAAAATTGTGTGATACAAATTTCTTTTTTTTACAATGACGGTTCATGACGTCAATAAGTGATATGATAATACTATCCTACATTGAATAAAGAATTTCAATTTCAATTTCGTATAGTTGTTTCATACACACTTAGTACATAGACTGAAAAACCGACGAGCATGCATGAAGAGATTTATTAATGTAGAGAAGGCGAAAGAAGTATGCCAGGATCGTAGTAAGTGGAAGGAAGTAGTCTCTGCCTACCCCTCCGGGAAAAAGGCGTGATTTATGTATGTTTGTATGAAAAATTAGGATACCGACATATGCACATACATACATACATACACATATCACGCCTATAATCTCTTGCGGGGTAGGCAGAGTGTAAACAGCCGCAAAAAACGTACATTTACACCACGTCTGACAAATGTTTGAGGGTCATTCGAAAAATTGTGTATCGCTATAGTGACAGGTTATCAGCCCATCGCTCATAATTGCAATACACACCCTCGAGTCCCTTAGTCGCCTCTTACAACTCCCACGGGAAAGAAATGGGGTGATGCTATTCTAAGCCAGCATCACACGGCATATGAATATCATATGATGAAATGATAAAGATGATACACGTGGACAGTAAGAACAAATTACACTATATATATATAAGTTTAAGTCTATTCCATTTATACTGTCATCTATTTTTCCCTTCGGAGTATTTCGCATTATCCACGCTTCCATAGTATAGTTTAAGTATTATTTTATTACGTATTAGATTATCAATATTATACAGGTATCTATTAGTTTATTAGATTGTCTATGTATGTATTAGAGTGTATTACAGTATAAGTAGTATATGTAGGTGTTTGCACTATCCCGCTATATGTTTGCACTTTCCATATCACCCAAAGGTTGCCTGGAAGAGAATGCTGCTTTAGCATTAAGGCCGCCTTATTGTACTGTGATTTGTCTTTGTATAATTTTATTTTCTCGATGTTATTTTTGTGTGCAATAAAGAATATTATTATTATTATTATCCGTGCCGTGTGATGCCGGCTTAGAATAGCATCACCCCATTTCTTACCCGTGGGAGTCGTAAGAGGCGAATAAGGGACTCGAGGGTGTGTATTGCAATTTTAGGCGATGGGCTGACAACCTGTCACTATGGCGATACACAATTTTCAGAATGTCCCTCAAATATTTGTCAGACGTGGCGTAAATGTCCGTTTTTGCGGCCATTTACGCTCTGCCTACCCCGCAAGGGATTATAGGCGTGATATATGTATGTATGTATGCATGTATTATTATTATTATTACACTTACATTTGTCGATAATGAACAGGTGCAGAAGAAGCGAACCTTCCTCCTCCAGGCGCTCCGACACCGCGACGCATTCCTCTGCAAAATTAACAAATAAATGTTATTGAGTATAAGTTGCAAAACTAATCCGGTAGATAGAGCTGCCACACGCATTAAGATACACTTGCAAAATTCGCGGGGCAAGGGACGAGCCGCTGTATTCCAGATGGAAGAGGCGTCGCCACTAGTGATGGCAAAAGTCCCAGTTTCAAATTCAAAACTAGTAGTAGGCGATTGAAAAACTGACACCAGGGTTCATCGGGTTGGATGACTCGTTATCCCATACGAAAAGAAAAAAATACAGCCCGCGGAAAAAAAATACTAATATTGTATACCTAACACGGGAGGTATTTAAAAATGTGGTATTCAAATAAAACTTACAGCAGGCATTGCTCTTTTAATTGAGTTTACGTAAGTTATACGTGTTACCTAAAATATGCCGATATAACACGTGTAAATAATAAAAATAAAAAAGAGTAATAAGAATTTTCAACATTTTACATGAAATAAGAAGCATTCCAAAAGCTTCAAATTCGTATAAAATGCCTCGATGTGGCGGGAACAATTACATTTCTCTGAAAGAGAGTTACGAACGTATCATCTATCTATCACAATGTTTGTCTTCTACTTGTTGGTGGTCAGTGCTAGTGCGTTGGCGTACGTGCCATCAACCCTCTACGATGTAGAAGATGCTGAAAACATCTTCGAAGACTTCATCAACAAGTACAATAAAGAATACGCCAGCGAGCAGGAGAAGCAGGACAGGTTCAACATATTCAAAGAACAACTTGCTATAATCAACAAACTGCGTGTAAAACAACCACAGGCTTTATTCGGTAAGAGAGAAATCCAGATTCTACGTCTTCTTCTTGTTAAAAGAGTGCTTTGAAATTTATACCTTTTTTTAAAGATATCCACGAACACTTCGACCTGACGAGGGATGAATTCGAATCAAGGTACCATGGATATTTACCAGAGCTATCTACTATCGAGCCTGAGAAGGTAATCGTAAGGAAGAACCTGCCGGAAAGTTTCGATTGGCGAGAAAATAACGCCGTCACTCCGATTAAAGATCAAGGAGCTTGTGGATCCTGTTGGGCTTTCTCCACAACAGGTATGGATAAATAACTATTGAAAAAGTAGACCAGTACATATAGACCAATGAGCAACAATTTCTAGTTCCAATTTATATATATATTCTTCTTCTTTTCGTGTGGCACACCAAGTCGTCCAATATATCTATTAAATACGGGATACAGACACAACCGCAATAATTTTACAGGAAGATGAAGATTTTGTCTCAATACACTCACACTCTCAATATCTCTCGTGTAGGACACCGAATCGACAAACATGGAGACATTAATTTTTTAGTTCTGGACTCTTCAATTTTTAGCCAGACTGTTTGGTGGGGAGCAGGAGCTCACTCGGAGAAGATTTTGTGGTTATTCAAACAACCACCCTTGGGGTGCGACTGGGCTTTCGAGTTGTTCTAGAAAGAACGGATTGGACTAAATTTACACGGCAAGTGCCGGTAGTTCCCAAAATGGGAAACAAATGAGGGAACCTGGAGACATTATGTGTACTGGGAAAAGAATAAAATTATATATTTCAAAATTGTAATTATTAGGCAAATTATAAAAAAATACACTGCTAAACAATTATATTGTTGGACCGATACGGAAAACAGAAGACGGGCTGATAAGAAGGAGCGACTTTCCGCAAGGAACATAGGTCGAAACATGATAAATAAATTGAAGAATAAAGTTTTCTTTGTCCTTCGTCTTGCAGTGGGACATGTCTGGCTTAAAGTAAATAATAAAATATAATTATTACATTAATAACCTTTAAGCGTCGCTTTTATTATTTATTTACAGTTAGTTTTGATAAATTCTATGTAATTCCAACACTTAATTTACAGGAACCATTGAAGGGGCTTACGCAATGAAACATAAACAATTATTGTCTTTTTCTGCACAACAACTTGTTGCGTGTGATGACTTGGATAATAAGTGCAGGGGAGGAAACATGATAAATGCTCTCAAGTAAGTTGGAATTTCAAATCCACATCGAGATATTTTTTGTACGGTTCGAGTGCAAGCTGATTTTTGTGAGCAAAGAGACTTTGTTTGCGACACTGGATATGTGTGAGTAACATCGGCTACTATTTACTTTGAAATTGAAATTCTTTATTCAATGTAGGATAGTATTATCTATCATATCACTTATTGACGTCATGAACCGTCATTGTAAAAAAAAGAAATTTGTATCACACAATTTTCTTTTTTTTATAACAATTTTGTAATGTCCTAATAGAAAACCGGCTCGGGCGGGAGAAAAAAATAAAAATCAAAGCACTGCCACGGGGCTGGCCAGGTTAATCGCACGGCATGTAACTTTACGCCACCACCATCTGAAAACGATATTTGTTTCAAATTGAAGTCAAGATTTTTAAAGCGTGTAGTTTACATGCGTATAATTAATCGGACCTCCTGAACAGGAAAAACCCACCAAAAAACCTGCCCAGAAGTGCTCCTACTCTAAATTAACAATCGTACTAGCCCCTAAGCTACCCTAGCTAATTCTGTAAGTAAAAAAAAATATGTATAGACCAAAAATGGCAACATATTTATTTTTTGTAAAAATTGCAGTAGATAAATCTACCAGTTTTAACTTATAAAATATTTACTTTAAACAATTGAAATTACATCCATGCAGATTTATAAAATTATGTCAGTTGTAAACTCCACGCACGCCCCATTTTGGTATTAAAAATGAGTGCGTGTGTCTTGTGCTGCGCTGGAATTTCAGAGCTCCATGCCTCTTTGTCATTAATGTACTCATCTAACTTATCAAAATCATCATCAATCATCTAACTTAAAAAAAGAGCTTAGTTAGGGTAAAATGGCAGCAGGTCAAGTCCGTTCTTATGTGATCTGCTATTCAATGAGCGCTTTTGAAGAAAGTATGCCACAAAAGTATGCGAAAGTATATGAAAGTATGCGTTGTTTGCCGCCATAGACTAAGCCGAAAAACTGACAAGTTTTGTAAGCCAGTCCGGAAAACACAGATATGTTGATATAAAATACCGTGAGTCTTGATCCATTATGTAAGTTAAAACGGCAAAGTTTATAGTGGCGTACAAAACAACCACCTCACGTATCAGTTACTGCAATAAACGGGTATTGATAAACTAAACAGTGTTAGGTAGTGCCCTTCAAAATTTACCTATTTTTGTAAATATTTTAGTTATTTGCAAGGAGCCGGTGGAATACAATCAGAAACAGATTACCCTTACGAGGCTGTAAATGGAACTTGTAAATTCGATAAGAGCAAAGTGGTAGCACAGATCACAGGCCAGAAAGCTATCCAATTCGGCAACGATGATGAAACGAAACAGGCCCTTATTGATAATGGGCCTATGAGTATTGGTAAGTTAAATACACTGTGATTTGAAGAAAATGCATTGAATTGGAAACTATGTTTACGGCATAAAAACTATTAAATAAACGAAAAAAAAAAAACTATTGCTATACAAAATTTCCCCACCTATGGAAACTCGAACAAAAACAAAAATAATTTCCCAACATAGTAACAGTTGTTAAGTTTTCTTGTCTGATCATGGCTGTAAAGTTTCCGTCCCTTACACCTGTTTCATTTTTAATCTAATATGTACAATGTGACTTTCTTAAAGAAATTCTTGTAATTTCCTACTTAGAAATAATAAAAAGATATATTAAAAAGTGCATTGTTGTCGTGTTTAAAAAAATAAGCCTAAGCTGCAATAAGGTATATGTAAAGGTGCGTACGGACTAGAGGCAGCCTCGCCTGAGGCACGCACGGCTCGCCCTTTTGCCTCAAGTGCGTACGTGCCTCAGCCCGAGGCGGGCCTCGCGCCGAGGCAGCCTCGGCGCGAGCCATTCGGTGTCGGTTTTTTGACTGTGCTCAAAGGCGCCTCAGCGTACGTGCCTCGCAAGTATGGACGTGATTTGAGGCACAGTTTTAGCGAGTCACGAACAATGGCGAAAAGTCCGTGTGTTCAAGCTACAAAAATTCTTGAAACCACTAATTGTTCTTATATTTAAAGCCATTATATTTCTGTAAAAACTAATTAGTAATTATGTCGGTAGTTCTTTTTCTTTTTTGAGGTTATTTTATTTTCGATCTGTGTATTAGATTGAAATTAGATTGGAAGTTTGATGGGAAGTTCATATTATTTGATATTTCTGCTATCAACTGATGGCGGAAGACGCCGACGCAGAAATACGAGTGAATCAGCTGTCGATCCGGCGCCATCTTGTCGCGCCTGGCTCGCTCGACCTGAGGCAGGTTGCCTCAGTCTGCTGCCTCATGTTGATTTAAATTATATACCGAGGCAGCCTCTACACGAGCCGTGCGTGGCGAGGCTGCTCAACCTGAGGCTGCCTCTAGTCCGTACGCACCTTTAGGTATACTCTACAGTATACATAATTCAATTACTATTATATGAAACCAGCAAAGGCATTTTTCCGTGGCATATAGCTTTTCTATATGTAGGTAAGCCACGGATATAAAATTTGTTTGATGGCGTCTGTGGACTTTTCATGATGATGATGTTTTTTTAGCCATTTGGGCATCTTCGGACGAATTTCGTCACTATACTGGTGGAGTAATAAAATGCCCGTCAGGAACATACCAAAATCACGCCGTTCTTCTAGTTGGATATGGAAAAGGTATGTTCTTGTTTCGGTTTATGTTTAACTCGCTGATTCCTCGGCTGAAATCTTTGTAGCACTGCTAAACATTACTTTTTAGTTGATTAACCGGGTTTATCGCGATAGTTTTGACGTAAATTTAAACGATATACATTATGGCGATACACAATTTTCAGAATGTCCCTCAAATATTTGACAGACGTGGCGTAAACGACCGTTTTTGCGGTCATTTACGCTCTGCCTACCCCGCAAGGGATTATAGGCGTGATATATGTATGTATGTATAAACGATATACCTGGATCCCGTTATATATTTAATGTAAACCTCAAAACAATCGCGATAGACCCGGTTAATAAACTAAAATGTGTGAAAATTATCGCGAGTTCTTTAAAATACTGTTCATTAGTACGTAAACCTATTAAGTAAATTCAAGATACTGTTGTGATGGACATAGGTAATGTTGTTTGGTTACTTGGATTTTCCTCCATCCATTTTCCAATATGTAGAGCTACTGTTTCTGAATCCTCTTTACCAGAAATTTGTTGAATTTAGAAAATATTTTCTTAGTTGGTCTAATTTAAGCTTATAGACAAATCCATGCAGTTTTTGCTTCCATTCATTTGCCAGTCAGTCTCTCTCTCTTTTCGTACGGGACACCGAGTCGTCCAACGACCCGATGAACCCTGGTGTCAGAGTTTTTCAACCGCCTACTACTAGTAGTAGGCCTCTGACATGGTTGTGTTACGACCGCCGTCTATGTAATCTAATCATAGACAGCAACCGGGACCGACGGCTTAACGTGCCCTCCGAAGCACGGAACCATTTCTTTTCGGACAATCAGTTGGTTCATTCTGCAATGTCCTAACCAGTCTGTTATATCGTACACTTTGTAATAAACGTCACTCGTGTATATTGACGAGTTGTTATGTATTACAGAGAATGGCACGCCGTATTGGATCATCAAGAACTCTTGGGGCCAGAGTAGAGGCGACCAAGGATACTGGAAGGTGATGCAAGGAAACAACCCCTGTGGCATGGACGATGTTGGCGGCATAGTCGCTCAAGTTGCTTGAGTTCAGCAGAACATAATAAACAAGGGGGATGAAAACATTCAAAATACATTGAAAATTTGCCTTGATTTGTGAATATATTTTAAAAATGAATATAAATACATTATTAAATGAGCCGTGTTAATTTATTTAAATTTATTACATTAATAAAAACTATTGATAATTGAGTGTTGAGAGGTTAAGAAGGCAAGGCGTCGACAGATGTTCAAGGGTTCAAAGATCCCTTATGTAGTAAAAGTATTAGAAATAACATCCAAAATTTTTTAAAACTTGTAAAATTCTCAAGCGCGGGCAGGATTTGAACCAGCGACTTTCGCATTTGTGTTATAACTAAAAGTTCAAAAAACTACGAGAAGGACGAAACGAAAATGACGAAAAGCTAGTTGGTTTCCTTGCGCTTCGCTAGGCTCGTCTCGTTGGAGGTCGTGCCTGCCACCAGATAACTTACACGAGCAAGCAATAAAAAGTCTATAATGTTTAAATACCAAAAATGGAATGTTGCCAAAAATTCTCTGAGAATCCACGTAGGGAATTCCAAAATAACGTGTTGACCAATTCGTATATATACATTGATGAGTCGGAATAACATCTAGGTAGAATAGGTAACAATGTCGTTGTTTGACTTGATGGTGCTTTGTGCTAGTAGTGTAGCACACGTTCAACCTCCTTCAAGCCCTCCAAACCTCTACGATGTAGAAGATGCTGAAAATATCTTCGAAGACTTCATCAACAAGTACAATAAAGAATACGACAGCGAGCAGGAGAAGCAGGACAGCTTCAACATACATTTTAAGTATTAGACCGGGTCTATCGCGATAGTATTTAGGTAAATATTAGTAATTTACCTGTGTCCCGACGTTTCAATACAGTTTCATGTATTGTGGTCGCGGGTTGACTGTAAATTACTAATATTTACCTAAATACTATCGCGATAGACCCGGTCTAATACTTAAAATGAGTGAAAGTGATCGCGAGTGCTTAAAAAGGTTCAACATATTCAAAGAACAACTTTCTATAGTTTACCAACTGGGTGTAAAACAACCACAAGCTTATTCGGTAAGAGATACGTCCAGATTCTACTAGCATTCCAAAAACCTCACGTCAAGATTTTATTAAGTCAGCACTTGCTGGGCACTTTACAATTTGTATTAATTTTCATTTTAGACATACACAAACACTCAGACCTGACGAAGGATGAGTTCCGATCAAGTTACCTTGGATTTTTGCCAGAGCCATCTACTATCGGGCCTGAGAAGGTAATCGTAGGGGACAACCTGCCGGAAAGTCGATGCCGATTGGCGATAACATAACGCCGTCACTCCGATCAAAGATCAAAAAGGTTGTGGATCCTGTTGGGCTTTTTCTATGGGTAAAACAGTAGACTAGACGGCTGATGTGGCGCAGTGGTAGTGCGACTGCCTGCGACGCAAAGGTTCCAGGTTCGATTCTCGGTGGGGCACTCACAAAGTTGATATTTATCACTTGAGTTTGTTCCCAGTCTGGTTAGGACATTGCAGTCTGAACCACCTGATTGTCCGTAAGGAATATAGTTCCGTGCTTCGAAGGGTACGTTAAGCCGTCGGTACCGGTTGCTGTCTATGATTAGTTAGACGGCGGTCGTTACACAACCATGTCAGAGGCCAACTACTAGTAGGCGGTTGAAAAACTCTTGACACCAGGGTCATCGCTGGGCGACTCGGAGTACCACACGAAAAAAAAGTAGACTGGTAGATCCAATGATAATACTTACTTTTTGATTACGACTGAAGGTCGTGGCCGTCGTAAGTCGCACAATTTAGAAGGGCTCTCTACCACATTCCTAAGGGTCTTACCACAAATATGTTAGACGCGCGTTAAAAGCATGTTAAAAAATATAATCATATATGGAAAATTTTTAATAGGTTGTGTTTATTTATTTAATTAAGTTACAGAAATAAAAAAGTGCCGTGTAACGCCAGCTTAGAATAGTATCAACCCAATACTAGACGTGGGTGTCATAAAAAGCGGCTGTAGCGTTCCCTTTTAAAGCAATATCTTGCACTGTGCTCGCCAATCCGCATGACAAGCGAGGTGAGTATGGCAATGCCCCCCGAAATAATAGGGGGAGGCGCATGTCCAACAGTGGACTATTGTGGTTGTAAATGTGATAAAGAAGTTACGATAGTTGAGAACTGAGATCGATTACTTGCTTGATCACTTAGACGGCGGACGTCACACAACCATGTCAGAGAGCACTAGTAACCTAGTTGGCGGTTGAAAGACAATGAAACCAAGTTCATCGGGTCGTTCCTCGACTCGGCATCGTTCACATCACAGCAGAATCGAGAAAGTTTTTGACATATACTGGTCGAATATGAAAATGCCTGTAATGTGAAGAGAAAACCAGATCGCAACTTTTTAATTGGATATGGAAAAGGTAATAAGCTCTTATTGTTTTGAACTATGTTCCACCAGATGTTGCCTGCGCTTAAATCTATGTGTTACTGCTAAAATACTTCATTCAACTCTTTTTTGTGTATTATGTTGCATTTATTTTTAGTAGGTATGCGTGGGAAATGTTGACTAGATTTGAGGATGCATTTTTAAAATACTTTATATTTACCCCTATAGAATATATCGAAACAAAATCAGCAGTTTTGATATGTTGAAGCAGTCGTCACTAAGTCACAACTGCTGAAATTCATCTGCCGATCAGACACCTTCGTACACCTGTCACTTGTGATGTACGTGTATCTAACCTAAGTGTACGTTGATGACGTGTTGGCTTGTTTTACAGAGAATGGCACGCCGTATTGGCTGGAGAATTCTTGGGGCCAGGATAGAGACGAGCACGGATACCGGAATGTGAAGCCAGGGGATAACCCGAGTAGCATGGACTACATCCCTGGAGTGATAACTGAAGTTGCTTCAGTGCAGTCGAACATAATAAAAGTAGGTAGGGGATTGTAGAGCTTGACTTTTGTTTAAAATTTTCGTGTTAATATAAAAATATGTCTAAAACGTAAATAAATGAATAGTGTTGATTTGCTTTAAATATTCCTAAAAACATAAGTTAAGAAATAAGAAAGCCACTAATACAGGCGATAGTCTGGTCATGGAATAATGACTGACTATTTCATGACGGCCTACTAGGACTAGAAGTATTTTTCACTGCTGGAGAAATTCTTATTCCAACAAAAATTTTAGCAACTAGAGAAACTGATGACAGTTGTCTTGTTTAACCCATCTGGTAAAAGTAAATAATTAATTAATTTGATAAGACATTATAAGACACCTGTCTAAACGTTATTTATAGAAGCAATACATAATAAACTTACTCTACCTAACATCTCAACGTTTACTGAACTGGTTTTGTATATTTCCAAAATTGCATAATAACGCGTGATAGGCAATTGTAAGGTTGTAAGGGACAGCTCTCCAAATATTGATAGGGTGAACCATGAAACTGAACAACTTCCCAAAATAAAATATTTCAGGAAACGTAAAAAAATTTTGGATTTCCCATGGTAAATGCAGTTTGATCGTGATTTTGTACGGGAGGTCGAATATTTTTGTCGTTTTCTGAGATTAATATGTTCCTAGGGGTAAGTTGTTCAGTTTTAGAGAGGTAAAATATAGCAAACAAATACATAGTCAACCTGATTTAGCAGGGAGAGAAGGCGCAAGACGAAAAGTTAGATATAAATACCATAAAAGAAGAAATAAGAAGATAAAAAGAATGCTTAAAACATCTTCGAAGACTTAATTAACAAGTACACAAAAAACACGCCAGCGAGCAGGAGAAGCAGGACAGTTTCAACACATTCATAAACAATTTAGATAGAAATGGTTTACAACAAATGTATAAACATAAATACATACATCACGCCTATATCCCTTGCAGGGTAGGCAGGGTGCAAACGGCCGTAAAAACAGACATCAACTCCACGTCTGACAAACATTTGAGGGTCGTTCAGAAAATAATGTATCACCACAGAATATATAATAGTACTAACGTACAGAAGAATCACTCCCTAAGAAATTACATGTTTAGGCAAAATTAATACCTACGCTCGGTGTACCCAACCGCTCACAAACAAATTGAAACTTATAAACGCGCGCGAACGCTCAATCTCCCTTGCGCATCGCAGTTTTATGACTGAGCCGCCGGCGAACTCCAAGGGTTGTAACTTGTCATCATGTTATTCGTGCACGAAGATTTTTTGTTATTGATTTTGCTATAATATCTTATTTGTTCACTTAATCTACGGAAGGAATTGTAAGATTTGTAAATATTGATAAACCTAAACGAAATTATTAATGACTACTGTTTATATAGAAAAGCAATTAATTATTCTTGTGTCTAACTGTTCTTTGTAACGAGTGGGACACCGATTCGACGACCCGACCGATTTTTTAACGAATAAACGTACTAAAACACAGAAAAAAATCAAGTAAGTGTGCGCGCGAGCAGCACGTGCGTGCGAACAGTGCGGCGGCTAGCGGCACACTGGCGGTCTGGCGACGACAAGTGACAACCCGCGGAGATTAGTCCCCGTAGGGAACCCGCCGGCGAAACATACCTAAACCGTGGAGTGAGACCCCCCTGGTATCACCATAGTGACAAGTCAGCCCATCGCCTATAACTCTGGAGTCCCTTAGTCGCTTCTTACGACACCCACAGGAAATAAATGGGGTGATGCTATTCTAAGCCGGCATCACACGGCACAAAACAAAAATATTTTTATTACATTTGGGTAGGTAATAAAAATATAACACGAGGAAGAAAAAATGCATATTAATTAAACAGAAATAACAATAAATAAATGCCGACGTAAATTCTTTTGTCGAAAATTGCAAGAAAATTCTTGTTCATAAATAAATTCGTATTTAACTTTGAGTCAAGCTACGAATCACAGTTCATAACGAAAAACAAGTGGACACGTAACAATATTTAATCATAATGTTAATTGTGTATTTGCTTCTGTTAATTGCTAGTAGTTTAGCTTACATCCGACCTCCTCCAAGCCCTCCAATCCTCTACGATGTAGAAGATGCTGAAAACATCTTCGAAGACTTTATCAACAAGTACAATAAAGAATATGCCAGCGAGCAGGAGAAGCAAGACAGGTTCAATATATTCAAAGAACAACTTGAAATAATCAATCGGATACGTTTAGAACAACCACAAGCTTCATTTGGTGAGAAAGGAAACCACAAATAATCATCATTGGCCTCACACGTCTGTGACAAACGATTTAATCAGTGTCTGAGGCAAGACTTTTAATGGCTGTAAGCTGATACGGGAGCGGCATAATTTTCCGCACGCACTACAAGTGAAGGTGGAATTTGAGACTGGCCCATGCGGGATACCATCGTTTTGCATATTATTGAAGTTCCTAATATACTTTGGCATACGTCGGTTTGCATAAATTTCTTTGTCATACTATTTGTTTGGCATAATGTTTATGTTTCATACTGCATTGATAGTCATACTATTATTTTGACCTATTTTATTTTAGACTAATTTTCAGTCGCATTCGCATAGTATCATGCATGTCGCATGCATGTTTAGATGACGTTTTTGCCTTTTGTTAGCGAGACCAGAAAACCAGGCATTATCGTGTGTTTTACGCCCATCAAACACACGCTTACGCCATTCGTCCCTATCCTCAGCAAGCTTCTCCCAGCTTTGATGGTCAATAAATAATACCACACTGGTATTATGAAGCGTCTCGTAATTTTTCCTACTTAATAAGGTCATATTTGATCAGAAGGTTTGCAATATTGATAAAAATTGTTATCGTTGTGTATTTGATCAATGTTTTCTTTTTAGACATTCACAAATACTCAGACCGGACGAAAGACGAACTTAGATCAAGGCATTTTGGATTAATGCTAGAAACTTCAACTATCGAGCCCGAAAAAATATTTGTAAGGGATGATTTGCCGGATCAATTCGACTGGCGAGACTATAACGCGGTAACTCCGGTCAAAGATCAACAAAACTGTGGTTCCTGCTGGGCTTTCTCTACTACAGGTACGTTTATCAATGGTTCATAACTCAAATGCGTTATAATCACGCCTCTTTCCCATAGGGGTAGGTTAGACTCAGAGATCTTTCCACTTGCTACGATCCTGACACACCTCTTTCGCTTCATCAACATGCATCAACCTTTTTATACATACTCGACGGTTTAGGGTACTCTTGACCTGACCTTTCTTTGGAACGTCTCAAAATATATTTTAACAATACTACAAAGAATTACCAATAATTCTTAGGTCTTTTTTGCCACTGGTATATTTTTTATTAGAACCAGAAGCTAAGAGCTGGGTCGTAAAAACACACATTTTTCCCACATTTACAGGCACATTGCCGTGTGATGCCGGCATAGAATAGCATCACCCCATTTCTTTCCCGTGGGAGTCGTCAGAGGCGACTGAGGGACTCGAGAGTGTGTATTGCAATTTTAGGCGATGGGCTGACAACCTGTCACTATGGAGATACACAATTTTCCGTATGACCCTCAAGTATGTCAGACGTGGCGTAAATGTACCTTTTATTGCGGCCGTTTACGCCCTGCCCACCCCGCAAGGGATAATTTGCATGATATGTGTGTGTGTTTACAGGCACCATTGAAGGAGCTTACGCAATCAAATACAAGAGACTGGTATCGTTTTCTGAACAACAACTTGTTGCATGCGATACGTTTGATAACCGCTGCAATGGTGGAAATTGGTATCGAGCACTAACGTAAGTTGAGAAAGCTGGCCGGTTTCGTTCACCAACCTCTCTAAATATTTCATACAACATAGAAAACTGAAATCTTTCTGATTGGTTTCGGACACATACCATCAAGATGTGGTAAACGTCTTCTATCATATCACACTCTGAAACAGATTTATGCATATCAAATCATTGGCTTGTCCTTTGTCAAGGGAGGCTAAAGCACTATACATGGTGTAAAAAAATTAGCTAAGAATATTTTAAGGGGCGAACCAGTACGTGAAACTGAACAACTTTCCCCAAGGAACATAGGTCGAACTATGAAAAAATATTTGACCCTCCTATACTTAGTGTGTTACCCGGCCGGGATAATTTGTATGGGAGGGCCAATTTTATTTTCATATTTCGACTTATGTTCCGTGGGGAAAGTTGTTCAGTTCACGTACTGGTTCACCCCTTAAAATATTCTTAGCTAATTTTTTTACACCTTATATAAACTTGTTGACGGCCGATGTGGCGCAGTGGTAGTGCGACTGCCTGCGACGCATAGGTTCCGGGTTCGATTCTCGGTGGGACACTCACAAAAGTTGATATTTATCACTTTGTGAATTTGTTCCCGGTCTGGTTAGGACATTGCAGGGTGAACCAAATGATTGTCCGAAAAGAAATGGTTCCGTGCTTCGGAGGGCACGTTAAGCCGTCGGTCCCGGTTGTTGCCTATGATTACTTAGACGGCGGTCGTAACACAACCATGTCAGAGGCCTACTAGTGGTAGTAGGCGGTTGAAAAACTCTGACACCAGGGTCCATCAGGTCGTTGGACGACTCGGTGTCCCACACGAAAAAAAAAGAAAGAAAGAACTTGTTCGGGTGGGCTTGAGATTGAGACAAGAATAATGTTTGTTTCAATGTCAAGGCTACCCTTTCTTTTTTAAGGCTGTTTAGAGTAACATACCTAGTCGCTTTTGTGACATATCTCTTTAAAAAAAGATAACAAAAATAAAATCTGGACAATTTCGTCTAAGCAGAAATCTAGCATAAAATTGTATTAATTGATAAACAAACAAACAATGTTTTCAAATTTGCAGGTATCTGAAAATGGCTGGTGGAATTGAAACAGAATACGATTATCCTTATGAAGATCAAAATGGCACTTGTTATTTCGAAAAGAGGAACGTGGTTGCCAAAGTCAGCGGCTATAAAGTTATTAAGTTAGGCAACGATAGAGAAACAAAGCAGGCTCTTATTGACTATGGACCCATCAGTATCAGTAAAGTTCATTTTTATTAGATATGTTTAGTGTTGTCTTGTAGGAGAAACAAATGTGCCGTGTGATGTCGGCTTAGAATAGCATCACCCCATTTGTTTCCCGTGGGAGTCGTAAGAGGCGACTAAAGGACCCGAGAGTGCGTTTGCAATTTTAGGCGATGGGCTGACAACCTGTCGCTATGGCGATACACAATTATCCGAATGGCCCTCAAATATTTGTCAGACGTGGCGTAAATGTCAGTTTTATGCGGCCGTTTACGCTCTGCCTACCCCGCAAGGGATAATAGGCGTAATATGTGTATGTATGTATGTAGAAACAAAAATCGAGGATCTCACCAACATGTATGTATGGCATCTAATGGTGACTTTACATTAGAAACCGTAATAAGGGGATCAGCGACATATCATTGGAACAGAAAATATCTTAATCACGCCTATATTCCTTACGGGGTAAGCAGAGCGTTAACGGCCGTATAACGGATATACGAGGGGTGTTCAATAAAAAGTGATAATGAGTATGAAGCAGTAATATTTTATTTATTATTATTTTATTTTTCGACATAGTCACCTTTGAGGTTTATGCACTTGGTATATCGTTTTTCTAAACCTAAGATTCCCTTCTTAAAAAAATCTTAATCTTGATCCCTTGAAAAATCATGTACGGCGGCGATCACTTCCTCATCATTGGCATATCTGTGACCTCTCAGGTATTCTCTTAACCGCGGAAACAGGTAGAAGTCACTAGGTGCAAGGTCTGGTGAGTATGGAGGATGTTCCATCAATTTAAATCCAGAATCTTCGATAGCCATGACATCAGCCACAACATTCCACTGCTGGATATGTGCCTTCTGCTATTGAAGAGTATTTGTCATAAATACTATCATACCTACTTATAAAAAAATTAACATTATTATGAAAAATAACTGAAACAATTTTATTTTTATTATTTTTATGATAGACTAGATTTCCGCGGTTTCACCCGCTGCCACTCATTTTCCCGAGGTAATAGTGGTTTTCCCGAGGTAAAAAGTAGGCTATGTGTTATTCCAGGTGTTATACTCTACCTGTGTACCAAATTTCATCCAAATCGGTCAAGCCGTTTGAGCGTGAAGAGGTAACAAACATACATACACACACAAACTCTTAGATTTATAATATTAGTAAGGATTGTCACGCTTTTTCATACATACATACATACATGTATCACGCCTATAATCCCTTGCGGGGTAGGCAGAGCGTAAATGGCCGCATAAACGGAAATTTACGCCACGTCTGACAAATATTTGAAGGACATTCTGAAAATGGTGTATCGCCATAGTGACAGGTTGTCAGCCCATCGCCTAAAATTGCAATACACACCCTCGAGTCCCTAAGTCGCCTCTTACGACTCCCACGGATAAGAAATGGGGTGATGCTATTCTAAGCCGGCATCACACGGCACGCTTTTTCACTGGAGAAGTTTCTTGCTTGCGGCGTGAATTTACTTACATTTGTATTTTCAAATTGTAATGATTTTTTATATTCCAGGCGTTAATCCTGAATCACCTTCGTTTTATAATTACAATGGAAGTGGAATTATACAATGCCCAGCACCAAGTTATCCTTACCGTTTAGGCCACGCAGTTCTTTTGGTTGGCTATGGAACAGGTACTTACCTAGACAAGGACACCTTATTTTATTTGCTTTACTTTATGCAATACTAGCGGCAACCCTAATCTCTTCAAAGTAAGAATGAACTGGCTTCTTCTGGGTGAGCTCACAACATCTTAGACTCTGTCTCTGTCCTATGACCTAGACTAGAGTCAAGAGCAAACCCATCAATAATAAAAAATAAAATAAAAAAAAGTTGCAAACGCTGATAATCGTCCATACAACGGCAAAATCACTACTACATTACATGCTGACAAGTGTGATTTTAAACATCATAAGATAAGACATAATACTTTGCCTATTGGTCACAGCAATAGTTTGATAGGAGCACCTACTTTACTAAAAGTTTGGCAGATGTAACAACAGTCTGTAAGGTATTTTAAAGTCATTTTCATTTTTAATTATTTATTTTCATCAGTCCAGTATAATGTACTTCTTCTTCTTCTTCTTTGCGTGTGGGACATCGACTCATCCAACGACCCGATGAACCCTGCGGCGGCTGAACCCTTTTCAACCGCCTTCTACCACTAGTAGGCCTCTGACATGGTTGTGTTACGACCGCCGTCTAAGTAATCATAGACAGCAACCTGTATAATGTACTGCTATCAAGTTTTGTGAATACTCCTATCTCATACACCATTTGTTGTTTATCAGAAAACGGCAAGCCGTATTGGATCATCAAGAACTCCTGGGGCACGGAGCACGGTCGTGAAGGATACTGGCTGGTGGAGCAAGGGAACAACCCTTGCGGAATGGATTACGCCACAGGAGCGGTCGCTGTAGTTTATTAATTGAGGAACTTGTTGTTTTCATTGTGTTTTCATTATGTATATTAATAAAGACGCTGGTTCATTTAACGTTATTTTAAATTCCCTTCTAAGAAAATCAATTACTGTATGGCGGGTGACAGGAGTGATGCCAATAGGCAGAATGGAGGGTTCCAGATGGAGTCTGGAAAAGGGCCTGCCTGGCCGGGTGTTGTGTCCAGGGGACCGACTGGTCCACCTGGATAGAGTTGGAAGTTGTATATATGCGTTGCGCGGTGAAACACTTCGATACCGCGTTTCAGGCTCTTTGTTCTGTCACGTGGAGCCATCTTGCAGATATGTTGGAACTTCTGTTGCGTCTTGCTTGCTCGTGAACCACATTGAGTGAGCTTCTTGTCGTAGCTCCCAGAGGTCGCTACAACTGCGTCCATATGGAGTACTGGTGCGAATCTGCGAGGCATTGGTCTCATGAGTGTCTTACAACAACTCGTGTATGAGTTTCGTCCTCTACAATAAGCATCTTGTACCCGAGCGGGACAATCGCTTAACTGTATGTAGTAAGTTCAGTTTTTACGCTAAACTGGTAAAATAATACGAAAGACGAAAAGACTATTTGCAAAATAAATCGCCAACTGTTTCGCTTTCTATTCAGCTCTTCAGGTAATGTTATCTACCTTACTACAGTTGGTATGAAACTGCGTCCATATGAACTACTGATGCGAATCTGCGAGGCATCGGTCGTCATACGACAATTCAGCGAAAAAACTGAACTAACTACATAACCCAATTGGGTTGTGTGCTGGAAAATTAAGAAAATACGTGACTTGTCAGCAAAAGAAGAATAGGACATATTTTTAGAGTTTTTCAAAATAAGCTAGATAAGATAAATTAAACAGAGTAACAATCTAAAGTTTCTATCTTGACGCCTTCCTTTATCTATATAGTGACGCCACAACATCAGTTTTTCATACAAAATATCGTTTTATAAAATAGATCGTTTGACTAGTAGCAAACAAGCCTATTATTATAGCAGTTTATGCCACTGTCATACGAGTATAATGGGTGCATTAGAATGCGATTGTCTGTTTATGGTTATAGATTGACACGAGCAATTTAGTGCTTAATTATGTGCAGTTACATACATAAATCACGCCTCTTTCCCGGAGGGGTAGGCAGAGACTACTTCCTTCCACTTACTACGATCCTGGCATACTTCTTTCGCCTCCTCCACATTCATCAATCTCTTCATGCATGCTCGTCGGTTTAGGGTACTCTTGACCTGACCTTTCTTTAGCACGTTCCCGATTTGATCGAGGTACGTTCGTCGAGGTCTTCCCCTTCCGACGTTCCCATCCATATGTGCAGTTGCATACACTATTTTATCTACACTCTACAAAAAACTTAGAAAATTCAACTACGTACAAACTTGTGCACCGGCGACGACGCGACACAGATGTCAGGTGGCGCGGAAATGTCCACATATATTCTATAATAAAATATGGAAAAAGTTCTTTAAACAAGAAAATTAAATCCCGACAAAAACAAACAGCTAACCACACAACATTACACGGCACGGATGACAGGTGCGGCGGAGGTGTCGTTTGAGTATAGGCAAAAACACTTCGTTTTATTTCTCCATTTTATCGAAAGGCGTAACTTCTCATTAGACTTCAGCGTTTGAGAAGAAATTTCAAGTTCCTAGGTCCAGTGGTTTCGGCTGTGCCTGATATACAAGGTGTTGGGAAATTAGACTGGCTTGCCATACAAATTAATTTTGGGAGTTAAGTCATGATAAGGTTCCATATTCGTATTTTTATCTGTTTAAGTTATAGTAGATAAATATACAAAGATATCTTTAAAAAAAAACAAACAAAATGACAAAAAATTGTAAATGAAAGTAAATTGGCCGCTATCCTATTAAGTAAAATGAAAGTTTGGTTTAAAACGATAATTTACTTTAGACGCAAGTAAACAAAAAGTTTATTATAGGTACTAAAGAAATGAACGAACGTTGCCTGTGCTACCACAAGTCAAAGAATGATGGTGCCGTGCTTCGGAGGGCACGTTAAGCCGTTTTTTTAAAGTTCTGTACCCTATGATTTTAGCCCCGGGGCTATTGAAATCTACACCTGACTGTATGGTGGGGAGCAGGAGCTCATCCGGAGAATTTTTGTGGTTGTTCAAACAACCAGCTCGATTTGGCTTACGAGTTGTTCTGGGAAGAACGTATTGGACTGAATCTACCCGGCACGTGACGGTAGTTCCCAAAATTGGGAACAAATGAGGGACCTCCGCGCCCCCGCCGGCGGGGGCGTCGGTTGCTTGAGGAGCTTGTGGAGTGTGATCTACTCGCAATGGCTGCAGCAGTGGCTACTGTGATTTCATCATCTTTTCCGACAGGACGTGTCTCGGACGGTGTTTAAAACGCGAGGTTGGATGGGGCTGTATAGCATGTAGGTTAATACGTAGTTATGATTCATTAATATCCACGCATGCGTTTGCGAGATAAACGAGACCCTACGCGACATTTTTTCACACACTTTTATACATACATACACATATCACGCCTATAATCCCTTGCGGGGTAGGCAGAGCGTAAACGGCCGCAAAAAACGGACATTTATGCCACGTCTGACAAATGATTGAGGGTTATTCGGAAAATTGTGTATCGCCATAGTGACAGGTTGTCAGCCCATCGCCTAAAACTGCAATACACACCCTCAAGTCCCTCAGTCGCCTCTTACGACTCCCACGGGAAAGAAATGGGGTGATGCTATTCGAAGCCGGCATCACACGGCACACACTTTTATATATATTCTTATAGATGTTTTTTGAGTTAGTTTGATTACTGAAAATGAGAAAACAAGTGAGGAAGTTGATTGCCACGTAATCGTTTTTGCCAACGCTTCTCGCCTGCCTTTTGTGTTGACTTTTTCTCGCCATCGAACACCCATCCATACAGAAGAAACTTGCATTTTTCTGTCAAACATTTAACTAGGTTCAAAGCACCTGAGGTATACATACACATACAAATATCACGCCTTAATCCTTTGCGGGGTAGACAAAGCGTTGACAGCCGTAAAGTACGTATTGGTATGGACTACTGCTGGCTAAACCACCAGAATATTCGCAAGAAAGATGCACATTAAGCCGTCGGGCCCGACACTGACACATAGTATTTTGTATGGGAGATTGTGAGTTCCAAATACGAGTATAATAAATAAACATCCAATAAACACGATCAAATCGATGGGCTCCACTTGGTAATCGGGGTGCTTTAGAAACACACACACAATGTACGTACCACAAGTTCTAAGCATAGTTCTTTTAATTACATACACGTACCTAGTTAATGATACCTACGATTCACACGAGCAAGCAATAAAAAAATATAAAAATTAAATACCACCAAAAATGGAATTCAGACAATTTTTTTATCATCCGCGTGGATAATTCCTCAAAATAAACGTACCGACAATTTCGTATATAATGCCTCGATGTGGCGGGAACTATTACATTTCTCTGAAAGAGAGTTCTGTAGGTACCATCGATTACAATGTTTGTCTTGTACTTGTTGGTGATCAGTGCTAGTGCGTTGGCGTACGTGCCATCAACCCTCTACGATGTAGAAGATGCTGAAAACATCTTCGAAGACTTCATCAACAAGTACAATAAAGAATACGCCAGCGAGCAGGAGAAGCAGGACAGGTTCAACATATTCAAAGATAATCTGAAGAGAATCAATGAGTTGCGCTTGTCGGAAAAAGGAAAGCTAGCATCATTTGGTAAGAAATCAATCTAAGTCTAACTCGGAGCCGTAAAAAATGCAAACTTAGTACGCTATAGAAGTAAATTAAAATAAATATAATTATACGGGGTCTAAGGGACAGTGTACCGAAAACTTTACAGGCATGATCAGACCATGTCAGTGAACAACTTTTTATATGGAGGCTATGTTAGTAAACGAGAAAAAGTATTCGACCTCCCATACCTACAAAATTCCCGATCAGCTGACTGACTTTCTATGGAAACTCGAAAAAAATATTTCGTTTCCCAACATGGCCTCCATAATAAAAGTTGTTCAGTTTCATGGTCTGATCATGCCTGCAAAGTTTTCGGTACACCGTCCCTTACACCCTGTATAGTTACTATGTTTTTGAAAGTAACATCTCATTTTACCTTTTTCACATTTGAGTGCACCCGTTTCGAGCTCTCTGTTTACCCTATGGTTGGCCGGTAGAGAATGCTGCGAGGCATAAGGCCCGCCATTTGTACGTTTGTGCAATAAAGTTTAATAAAATAAGAAATTGAAAAATATTAGCGCCCACCGCGGCTTGAACCCGGGACCGTGGGGTACCGTCCCACTGAACTGCCACGGTCCCGGGTTCAAGCCTCGGCAGGCGCTTATTATTTTTCAAATTCTTATTTCCATTCCTTTATTTGATATTATTTGGGGAGCTTACAGCCTTTAAAAAACATACGTAACTTAATATACTACTAGCAAATCTTTTCATTTTTGTCTCTTTTTTAATGTAAAGGTTTCCTGGAAGAGATCACTGCAAGCGCCTTTGCTTACTTTTAGTCTTAAGTTTTCTGTATTGTTTTGTTTCTGTTGTGTATGTTGTAAGCAATAAAATGTTCATCTATCTATCTAAATAAACAAATGGCAATTCAAACGCTCTGTGAGTGTTATAAACCATAGTACGCTATATAAGTACGCTGGGATTCTTAAGCCGCTTGCTTCAAAATAAATATAGGGAACTTTTAATTGGATTTGGAAAAGGCCTATGACAGAGTGGTGAGGAATGAATTGTGGTCGGCACTATCCATGCATGGAGTGAGCAGTATCTTGATACGAGCACTGAAATCCTTATATAAGGATTCTAGTGCTTGTGTCAGGATAAACGGGGCGTACAGTGAACTTTTTAACATCGAGAAAGGTGTTAGACAGGGATGTGTTGCGTCACCGTGGCTGTTCAATCTATTCATGGATAGTTGTTTGGCGGATTTGAAAGAGAGTGAATGTGGTCTGAGAATGAATGGTTTACTCGTCAAATGTCTTCTCTATGCCGACGACCAAGTTATCCTTGCGTCGTCGGCTGAAGGGTTGCAGGACATGGTAAATATTATGAATGAGGCTTTGAAAAAGAAAGGAATGAAAGTGAATGTAAGTAAGACGAAAGCAATGGTTTTTGAGAAAGAGGAAAATATAACAGAGTGTACAATTATGATAGAAGAAGAGAAGGTGGAACAAGTGAAAGAATTTGTGTATTTGGGCTCAATGTTCACGTCAGATGGAAAGTGTGAAAGTGACATCGAAAGAAGGGTGAATGCCGGCAACATGGTGAATGGAGCGTTGCACGCTTTTATGAACAGCCAGAAAGTCTCTGATAAGGCTCGTCTGGCTGTGCATAGAGGGGTGTTAGTTCCGACACTTATGTATGGGAGTGAAAGTTGGGTATGGCAGAAAAAGCATGAAAGTAGAATAAATGCAGTACAAATGAGAGCGTTAAGAAGTATGATTGACGTAAAATTGAGTGACAGGATAAGGAATAGCGTGATAAGGGAACGTTGTGGTATAAAAGAAGATATAGTGACTGGTGTAGAAAAGGGTATGCTTAGATGGTTTGGTCATGTAGAGAGGATGAATGAAAGAAGATTAATGAAACAGGTGTATATGGCAAGTGTGGATGGGAACGTCGGAAGGGGAAGACCTCGACGAACGTACCTCGATCAAATCGGGGACGTGCTAAAGAAAGGTCAGGTCAAGAGTACCCTAAACCGACGAGCATGCATGAAGAGATTGATGAATGTGGAGGAGGCGAAAGAAGTATGCCAGGATCGTAGTAAGTGGAAGGAAGTAGTCTCTGCCTACCCCTCCGGGAAAGAGGCGTGATTTATGTATGTATGTAACTTTTAACCTGGAAATCTAAAAAGCAAGCAAATACACAAATGTGAAGCTCGCAAAAACATCGATTTATTTAATACAAGCTAAGCTTCGTCCAAACTAAAGCTTTTATTTCAATTACAGACATAAATCATCTATCAGATTGGTCTGAAGAAGATTTTCAGTCAATCCTCGGGCTGAGGCCAGGTCCAACTTCAGTCGTGCCTGAACGAGTGGATATGACCAAGGCCGTGCCCGAAAGCTTCGACTGGCGTCAGCAACAGGTCTTCAACCCTGCCAAGGATCAAGGAAAATGTGGCTCTTGCTGGGCCTTCAGCGCTATAGGTAATCCACAACATTTCATTTTACGTTAGATACAAAAGATATATATATATCGTTTAGTGTTTGGGATGCTTATTAAGATACACATATTTTCATAATTTTTAATGCAATTGTTTCTGAAATATTTTGAAAAGTTGTAAAAACTTCCAAAGTTAGGATTACCATGAAAAAATCCTTTGCTAATAGTAGAAAAAAAAACAGTAGAGAAAACTTCATTCATTCATCTGTCAATGTCAATCAGAAGAACTTGCCCTTTATTAAATGATGCAATAAACTATCTATTAAAATATAATATAGTCTTGTTAGAAATTTGAAATGTTGTCCATTGTTGTTAAATACCTAAATCCACAACATTTCTTTCTAACAAGACTCTTATTATATTTTTAATAGATAGTTTATCGCATCATTAAATAAAGGGCAAGTTCTTTTTATTATATTTTGTTTCATAATCAGAGATTTTAAATTTAAAAAAGTGATAGTTTAGTTCCAACAATTAGGCTGCTGAAAACAGAATTCGTTTGACTACCTTTATTTAAAAAAAAACTGATTGACATTGACAGATGAATGAATGAAGTTTTCTCCACAGTTTTTTTCTACTAAGTATAAGCAAAGGATTTTTTCATGGTAATCCTAACTTTGGAAGTATTTACAACTTTTCAAAATATTTCAGAAACGAGTGCATTAAAAATTATGAAAATATGTGTATCTTAATAAGCATCCCAAACACTCTAAACGATATATATATCTTTTGAATCTAACGTAAAATGAAATGTTGTGGACTGTAGATTATGTTTGTATAAGTTTTTGGAACCTATACTGCTATTTGATACAAGAGAAAAATGCCACAAATTTCATGCCAATTCATTATAAGTGTATTAAAGTCTTAGTTTAAAGCAGGGCCGATGTGGCGCAGTGGTAGTGCGACTGCCTGCGACGTAAAGGTTCTGGGTTCGATTCTCGGCGGGACACTCATAAAGTTGATATTTATCACTTTGTGAATTTTTTCCCGGTCTGGTTAGGACATTGCAGTGTGAACCAACTGATTGTCCGAAAATAAAGATGGTTCCGTGCTTCGCGGGCACGTTAAGCCGTCGGTCCCGGTTGCTGTCTATGATTACTCAGACGGCCGTCGTTACACAACCATGTCAGAGTCCTACTACTAGTAGTAGGCGGTTGAAAAACTCTGACACCAGGGTTCATCGGGTCGTTGACGATTCGGTGTCCCACACGAAAAGAAGAAGTTTAAGGCTGCCCGCCCACGTCAGACTTTTTATAGAACCGATAATCGGGCAGATTTTTCCTCCGATTTTTAAGACCGATTTTGTGACCGACTCAAAGCAGACGTCCGTCACTTTGTCTGTTGGTTTCGAGGGAGTAGCATGTCATGGACGGCCGACTATCGGTGAGTAGTGTGCGTTAACGTATACATTTCCGAGTGTTAAATTTTTCACCGACAATCGGATCGGTCGGGATGCACCGAATTTATTTTGACCGACTATTTGTAGGATGTGGGCGTTACACCATTGCAGTCAATACGTTCCATTTTACTCCTACAAACACCATCCATTCCATTTTACACCTGCAGTTCGGACGTGTGCGGGCAGCCTAAAGCAATCTAAATTTAAATGATGTTTTCACGTGATTGGCAGGGGGCGTGGAGGCGGCGTACGCCATTAAACACAAACAACTGGTGGGTTTATCTGAGCAACAGTTGGTCGACTGCGACGGGTATAATGCTGGTTGCCACGGAGGATTTATGAACGTCGCTCTCGAGTAAGCACACTTTGTACACATACACATATCACGCCTATAATCCCTTGCAGTAGGCAGGCAGAGCGTAAACGGCCGCAAAAAACGGACATTTACGCCACGTCTGACAAACATTTGAGGGTTATTTGAAAAATTGTGTCACAATAGAGACAGGTTGTCAGCGCATCGCCTAAAATTGCAATACACACCCTCGAGTCACTTTGTCGCCTCTTACGACTCCCACGGGAAAGAAATGGGGTGATGCTATTCTAAGCCGGCATCACACGGCATGGCATTACAATGGCAAAAAATAACGTCGCTCTCGAGTAAGACTTCTCTTTCCAGTTTTTTTTTTTTATTAATGATGGGTTTGCTCTTGACTCTAGTCTAGGTCATAGGACAGAGACAGAGTCTAAGATGGGGCGAGCTCACCCAGAAGTAGCCTAAGATTTAAGCTGTGTTAATTATGGATTTTACAATTCCTACGTTTCGAGCTCTTTACAGAGCCCGTGGTCACGGATGATTAAGGTGTTAGACGAGATTGTAAAATCCAAAATAAACACAACTTAAATCCGTTTAAAATTGTTTTATTGTGACGAGTAATAGTTTTGCAAACTCAAGAAAATATTACTTCTCTTTCCAAATACAGTGTTTTGTACACAGTAAAAAAAATGTAGGCAGTTTCGTAATAGCGGTTATTTTTGTAATCGAATTCAAAAAGGAAGAGGTTGTAAATTCTTCGGGGACTTTAATATGAAGGTGGGTTTAATGCTTATTTTTTGCCATAGTAATGCTATTGATACTCAACTTTCATTCTATTGCCATTGTGATTCCCAATCATTCAACCTGTTAGCGGTATACCAAACGGCTAAAACCACCCAACTGACACTCTATTGAAACACAACTGAAACGCTTTTCAAATAGCGGAGTACGGCCTCAAGAGAAATGAGGGAATTCTTCAACAGTTCAGTTAAAGTTGGTACCAAAAAGTATTTAACTTTCAATACTAGGTATACAGGCTAAAAAGTGCTATAATGTCTAGTAAGTATCTTACTACTTACTGGTAAGCTACTAGTCATATGGCCCTCTTAAGGCGAGTGTACCGGTGAACGACCTCGACAGTGGCGCCACTTTACAAAAAAAATATTTTCTCTTTATACAAATAATCTATCAGAATATCCGTTGCCCAAGTTTTTAGTATTATCCATAGTTTGCAGGTTCTAATTTTTCTTAAGGATTATACTAAAAACTTGGGCAACGGATATTCTGTTAGAGTGTTTGTATAAAGAGAAAACTTATTTTTTGGGAAGTGGCGCCACTGTCGAGGACGTTGAGGGCTACACTCGCGTTAACAAAATAATTATCCATCACTAAAATGTGAAATATTTCAGTTATTTAAAAGAAGTCGGTGGATCAATGTTGGAGTCAGATTATCCTTATAAAGCAGTAGAAGATAATTGTACGTTCGATCTAAGTAAAGTGAAGGTAAAAATCCTTGGACAGAGAGCTTTCGATTTGAGTGACACGGAAGCAACAAAACAAATCCTTGTTCAGAATGGACCAATCAGCATAGGTCAGTATGATTTAATAATACACACACAAAAGATCTATTATTATATTACAAAGGATTTCTATGTAGGTCCCACCTAGACTTGACGACCGATGTGGCGCAGTGGTAGTGCGACTGCCTGCTACGCATAGGTTCCGGGTTCGATTCTCGGTGGGACACTCACAAAAAATGATATTTATCTCTTTATGAATTTGTTCCCGGTCTGGTTAGGACATTGCAGGGTGAACCACCTAATTGTCCGAAAAAAATGGTTCCGTGCTTCGGAGGGCACGTTAAGCCGTCGGTCCGGGTTGCTGTCTATGATTACTTAGACGGCGGTCGTTACACAACCATGTCAGAGGCCTACTACTAGTGGTAGGCGGTTGAAAAACGCTGACACCAGGGTTCATCGGGTCGTTGGACGACTAGGTGTCCCACACGAAAGGAGGAGTGTGTGTGTGTATACCAGGTAAAAGGCGTATTAAAACCGCTGGGCGGGCCGCTAGTCTCAAATAACTTGAAAGTTAAAAAACATTCATTTGGATATTTGAATTTTAGGCCTTATCACTTGAACGGAACACGTAACCTGTGCTATTTTTGTGAATTATGTTTTTACTATCTTATTAAATTTGTAGGCGTTGGCGCGGACCCCAACTGGGCACATTACACTGGCGGAATTTTCGACTGCCCTGATCGAAGTATGAACCACGGAGTTGTTTTGGTTGGATATGGAACAGGTACATTCTACGATAAACTAATAGGATTTGGACGCGTTTCTCGGCACCGATTCCCCCTTCCCACTTGGTGACATCGTCTTACTGTTCAGTCCTGTAAGTACCAGTTCTATCTAGTGAGGGCCAGTCAGCTTGAAAGTATCTTCTTCGACACCAGTCCTTGACTGCATTTGTGCACCAATCTCATAAAAAAACACTAAACAATTGAGGAAGCTTTGGATGTGTTTGCTCTTAACTCTAGTCTAAACTCCGTTTATTTAAGGATGACCAATAATGTAAACAAACTTTGTATGTAACTGACAGTTGCGAGCTGTCATTTACTTACAAAGTTTGTTTACATTATTGGTCATCCTTAAATAAACGGAGCATAGGTCATAGGACAGCGACAGAGTCTAACATGGAGCGAGCTCACCCAGAAGAAGCCTGTTCACTCCTACTTTGAAGAGATTAGGGTTATATGCGTTTGGAAACACAGACGCAGGTAGTGAGTTCCACTCTTTAGCAGTGCGCATTATAAATGATGACTGGAAGCGCTTAGTCCGAATTGGTGGAATTACAACCAGGTACGGATGGTATCCGGCGGTGCGTCTGGATGTCCAATGGTAGAAGGGAGCCGGTAGAACAAGGTCGTGATTTATTTATTCCTTACATAATGTTTTCAGAGAATGGAGTCGGATATTGGATCATCAGGAACTCATGGAGCGCCAAATGGGGCGAGCAGGGTTACATGAGAATCAAACAGTCGGGCACAAGCGTCAACTCAGTCTGCAGCATGACCAGAATACCAGGTGTCATCCCTACTATTGACTAGTTTATATGCCGCTATCATAAGGGCGATGAGGTTTAAACAACGACCACAGCTCAAATAAAAAATTGATGCAACATTTTTGTTTCTTCGCCAAAATGATACCAACAAAACTGGCCGTCATAATTGATCATTTCTTCGCAATAAAATTATTCTTCAAATCATATCATGTCAAAATGGTTTTATTTTTCCAATCGGAGCACATATAAAAACCCTTTTATAACAAGAAAGTGGTGTTCAAATTAGAACCTTATATTTGAATCCATAATTGTATCGATTCCACGTTAATGACTAAAATGACTATTTAACACTAGTCACTTTCCGTTAAACAAGTTTAGAAAAGGACAGTAGATGTCATAGACAAGACGTGTAAAATGCGTTAAATCATAAACAACGTATGATTGTATGTATAATTTCTTTATTGTGTATTCTTTAAACTAATACAGAAATCACATACAAGAAATGGCGCACTTATCCCTTTAGGGTATCATCAACAATTTAAGAGACGAACATGTTCAATCTTTTTGCTATTTTTAGTTAGCGATTTTAGTCGGTAACATGGAATTGAGACTAACATTTAAACTTTTGAGCGTTACGTGTGAAATGTAATATTAATAAAATACCTCTATGTCTATCAGAGATGGCGAAATGATAAGAGTCTGTGGTAGACTGCGAAAACTAAATACAAAAAGAAATAGAAAACAACAGGCACTGCTAATTTGTAGGAAATAGAAAAGTAATATTTTCTTGAGTTTGCACAACTTTTACTCATCACAATAAAACAATTTTAAACGGATTTAAGTTGTGTTTATTTTGTTTAATAGAAAAATGTGGACTTTTACTGCCAGGCAACGAAATTTTTTTAAAAGTCCTCACACCTTTTACAGATCAAGAGGCTTGTGGCTCTTGCTAAGCTTTCAGCACAAATAGTTTTATTTTGTGTAAATTTTTCCGCGGGAAACAGACGACCTTCTCCCGACATTAATCATACATAAAAACCTTCCTCTTGAATCACTCTATCTTAAAAAAAAAACATCTGGATCCGTTGGGTGGTTTTGAAGATTAAAGCATACATACAAACAAACAGACATAGGGACAGACGCGGGAAGCGACTTTACTTTGTACTATGTAGTGATTCTACTCGAGAAATATAGCTTATTTCATTCTCGTTAGGTGTGATCCTACCGATTAAAGAACCAAGTTGAACAATTTGTATGGCAGATCAATTTATTTTTCACATTTTAACCTATTTACCTTGGGAAAAGTTGTTACTGATCACCAGACCAGTGTAAAATTTA
This sequence comes from Tuta absoluta, assembly GCA_027580185.1. Classification (NCBI taxonomy): domain Eukaryota; kingdom Metazoa; phylum Arthropoda; class Insecta; order Lepidoptera; family Gelechiidae; genus Tuta; species Tuta absoluta. The sequence continues at coordinate 694,890 of JAQAHW010000023.1, read as the reverse complement.
ATTTCTTTATTCAATGTAGTATAGTATTATCACTTACTGACGTCATGATCCGTCATTGTAAAAAAAAAGAAATTTGTATAACACAATTTTCTTTTCTATAACAATTTTGTATGTCCTCGTAGAAAACCGGCTCGGGCGGGATAAAAAAATAAGAATAAAGGCACTGATTGCCTCGGGGCTGGCCAGGTTAATCACACGGCATGTAACTTTACGCCACAACCATCTAAAAACGACCTTTGTTTCAAATTGAAATCAAGTTTTTCAAAGCCTGTTATGGACCCCCTGAACAGGAAAAAACCCCCAAAATATGCCCAGAAGTGCTCCTACACCGACGAGCATGTATGAAAAGATTGATGAATGTTGAAAAAGCGAATCAGGATCGTAGCAAGTGGAAAGATGTAGTCTCTGCCTACCCCTATGGGAAAGAGGCGTGATTATATGTATGTATGTATGTGCTCCTACTCTAAATTAACAGTCTTTCAAGGCCCTAAGCTACCCTAGCTAATAATGGAATTTAAATAACTGATATATGTATAGCCCAAGCCGCGAAAAGTTGTGGCTGTTAATGTAAAGTGTGTATGTATCATTTAAACTTGATTGTCAGGAAGCGTGGAGGCGGCACACGCCATCAAACACAACTACTGCGACGATACTAATAACGGTTGCTTCGGAGGTTACATGGACAAAGCTCTCATATAAGGCTTGGACCATTAATAAGTAAAGCGGAAAAAGCATAAAACGGTCCCTTATAAAGTGTCTATGGACGATAAATTTAAGCCGTAGCACACCTCGGACACTCCATACAGCGCACTCTTTATAGACTGAACTGTCATTTCTACATGTGCATGTGTGGGTTATCAGATCACAGATGTGTGAGTGCAGGGTTGGCATGCTGGTTGATTTTTATACGATTTTTAAACCTAACGAGGGATGTGGCGCAATGGTAGAACGACTGCCTGCGACGCAAAGGTTCCGGGTTCGATCTCGGTGGGGCACTCACAAAGTTGATATTTATCACTTGGTGAATTTTTTCCCGGTCTGGTTAGGACATTGCAGGGTGAACCACCTGATTGTCTGAAAAGAAATGGTTCCGTGGTTCGGAGGGCACGCTAAGCCATCGGTACCAGTTGTTGTCTATGTTTACTTAGATTGCGGTCGTTACACAACCATGTCAGAGGCCTACTATTAGTAGTAGGCGGTTGAAAAACTCTTCGGTGTCCCACACGAAAAGAGAGAGACTATAGATTATTCTGTGGCCGTAGTGTCGATTTTGAAGTTCACACTGCAGCTTAAATGTTTGTTAATTTTCTATGGGACAGCAAATACCCCTGTAGTTTCCTTACATGACTAAGACTGACCTGGTGCTGGGCGGCTGGTAGGGCTGATGAAGGGCGGTGAAGTCGTCCACGTGCAGCGAGGGCGGGCGCGAGGTGTTGGGCGGGCGGGAACGGAACGCGTCCGCCGATACCTCCACTCGCACACGAGTTAGTGCCACTGAAAGGAAAGGATGATTACATTCCCAAATTCTACCAGGATTTCCCTTGAGAGCCCAGTGGCGCCCTCAAACAGGATAAAAGGTTGGCTGAACACGCTAGTCACCTGGAAACCTAAGTATCAATTCGCGGCAATAACAAAGAGATTATTTAGAAACAATATGACCTTGTATAAACTGTGTGATTGCCGTGTGATTCACCGTGTGATTGCCGGCTTAGAATAGCATCACCCCATTTCTTACCCATGGGTGTCGTAAGAGCCGACTAAGGGAATCGAGGGATGTGTATTGCAATTTTAGGCGATGGGCTGACAACCTGTCACTATAGTGATACACAGTTATCTGATTGACCCTCAAACTTTTGTCAGACGTGGTGTTGATATCCGTTTTACGGCCGTTAACGCTCTGCCTACCCCGTAAGGGATATAGGCGTGATTTTATGTATGTATGTATGTATAAACTGTGTGATTTAGTTACGTATATACGGAAAGGTCTATGCTCGGTATCTCGGATAAAGTCCGGAATGAGACTATCCGCAAGAAAACCAAAGTAACGGACATAGTCTGGAAGTGTAGCAAACTGAAGTGGCAGTGGGCTGGGCACATCTGTCGTATTACCGACGGACGGTGGAGTAAGCGGGTTCTCGAGTGGAGGCCACGCCTCGGCAAGCGTAGCGTTGGACGACCTCTGGCCAGATGGACCGATGACTTAAAAAGGCGGCTGGTAGCGACTGCATGGCGAAAACGGGAGATCGTGCCTTATGGCGTACCCTGGGGGAGTCCTACGTCCAGCAGTGGACTGCAATAGGCTGATGTATGTAGTTACGTATTCCATAAATGTCAAAAGTGGCCACTATTAGCAAAATTACAATACATAACTAAAGCGCTTAGTTTTTACAAGGTTTTCTAGATTCTAAATAATCTCTGTAGTTAGTTATTGCTGCGAATTGATACTTTGGTTTCCAGGTGACTAGCGTGTCCAGTCAGGGTTTTTTTCCTGTTTGAGGGCGCCACTGGGCTCTCGAACCATCCTAAGTGGTGCACAGTCCGAGTCTCGTTTGCAAAAAGACGTGATCTCCATGATTGCCGAGCAGAAGTGGAGATGGGCAGGTCATATAGCACGCATACTATAATAAAATTCTAGACGAAATTTTCAAGTTCAATGATACATACATACATACATAAATCACGCCTATATCCCTTACGGGGTAGACAGAGCGTTAACGGCCGTAAAACGAATATATGCACCACGTCTGACAAAAGTTCGAGGGTCAACCAGATAACTGTGTATCACTATAATGACAGGTTGTCAGCCCATCGCCTAAAATTGCAAAACACATCTAACCCTCGAGTCCCTTAGTCGCCTCTTACGACACCCATGGGTAAGAAATGGGGTGATGCTATTCTAAGCCGGCATCACACGGCAATGATAATTAATTTAAAACAAAAATCAAGAACACTTTATATGCAAAGGCATATTACACGACAGAATATGTCCTTCATTTAATTTTAATGGAATATTCTATAGATCAGCTTTTTGCTATAGTACCGCCGCCGAGAGAAGTCGTATTTGACGGCTGTCAGATTCGTGATAATACTATGGCAGAGGGTCCATTTTCCTTTGTTGACATCTCTTGTAGTATAGAGATGACAGCTGTCAAAACCGACTTCTCTCGGCGGCGGTACCTATAGTAGCGGCCCGGAAGACTTTAAAACGGCATGATTACCTGCGGGGCGCTTGTCTTGGGGCGTGGGTTCGATTCTCGAGTCGCGACATCCGGCGAGACGCCTCACGCAGCTCAAGATGGCGTCGGCGCCGGAAGTTCCGCCCGCCACTGACAAATGGACGTTGGCGATTTCCAATATATCGCACGGAGTCTGGAATAAGGAACATATAAGTTTATAGGTTATTGATAGCGAATTACTTAAAGGTTTTGAGTCGTAATCCAAGAGTTATTCTAATTTTGTAACTAATTACAAATACACACACGCACATATCACGTCTATAACCTCTTACGGGATAGGCAGAGCGCAAACAACCGCAAAAAACGGATATTTACGCCACGTCTGACAAATATTTGAGGGTCATTCGGAAAATTGTGTATCGCCATAGTGACTGGTTGTCAGCCCATCGCCTAAAATTGCAATACACATTCGAGGCCCTTAGTCACCTCTTAAGACTCCCAAGGTAAAGAAATGGGGTGATGCTATTTTAAGCCGGCATCACACGGCAATCAATAATTACAAATAGCCCAAATAAAATAGGCCCAAGATAACCTGGTAGGCTTACTTAGCGTCAGCATTGGTGTGGCACCCTGCAGGGATAGATCAGTTAATTTATGGGGGTAACGAAATTGTAATTGCCGTGTGATGCCGGCTTAGAATAGCATCACTCCATTTCTTACCCATGGGTGTCGTAAGAGGCGACTAAGGGACTCGAGGGTGTGTATTGCAATTTTAGGCGATGGGCTGACAACCTGTCACTATAGTGATACACAGTTATCTGATTGACCCTCAAACTCTTGTCGGACGTGGTGTTAATATCCGTTGAACGGCCGTTAACGCTCTGCCTACCCCGTAAGGGATATAGGCGTGATTTATGTATGTATGTATGTACGAAATTGTAAGGGAAAATAACAATCAATATGTACCTACTCCTCGTGTAAAAACATGTGTCGTCCGAGTGCGTGTCCGATCGCAATTTTTCGCGTGTTGTGGTTTTGACAACGTGAAAAGTCGCGCTTGCTCCACTCGACACCCACGGGAATGAAATGGGGTGATGCTATTCTAAGCCTACATTACACGGCGTAGTGTAGAGTGTAACGAAAAGTGAAAAATTTAACGATATACGTACAGATTTCATTAGTTTTTTTATCTACACTCGTCTCATAATGTTCGAATTATGAATTCGAAAACAGATGCATAATGACCTACTTTATGCATTCTGCCTATAAAAACTAGGGTTTACTATAAATTACAGAAGCGTAATGACTTAATGAGAAAACTCTTAATACGATAAAGTTGAGAAATGAAACGAAGTTTTTTTTTGCCAATACTCAAATCGCTATCTTCCGCTGCACCTGACAGTTGTTGTTGTACGGTAATTTTTCGGATGTTGTTCAGTTGTTTTAATAGGTTTTTGTTCTGTTGTTGTTCAGTTGTTGTTCAGATGTTGATTAGTTGTTGTTCAGATGTTATTCCGATGTTGTTCAGTTGTTGTTCAGTTTTTGTTCAGTTGTTGTTCAGTGTTGTTCAGTTGTTAAGTTATTTGCTGTTGAGACTCGACATCTAAACAACTTTTAGTAAAGAATCTTCAAAAAATCATATCAAGCCATATTACGTTCTCGTATTGAATTTGACCATGTATCGGGCCTTCGCAATCGCCGGTGCGGACGTTTGGAAAAGTGTTCAACTGAGTAAATTTTTTAGAGTGTAGATAAAATAGTGTATGCAACTGCATATAATTAGGCATTAGAATGCTCGTGTCAATCTATTATCACACTCGGCTACGCCTCGTGTGATAAACAGACACTCGCATTCTAATGACCCCCATTATATGACAGTTGCATAAACTACTATTATTAGCGAGAGGTAAATGGCAACAACATTTAAAAGGTTAGGAAGCACTTACATAGAGGTAATAAATTATCACGGCACCAACTCCTAATTTCCAAGGAACTTTTAGAATTTGGCAAAAGTTCTAAAGTTACTTTTTTATATTTAGTGTCGTCATGACAATTTATGTTTATTTTTAAAGAAGTTCTTAGATTCCTAAGAATTTGAACAAATTCCTAGAATCTAGATATGTTTAGGACGGTTGTAGAAAGAAGTGACGATTATGCCATATTTTGGCTTTTGAATTTTGTCCGATAACTTAAGTACTTTAGGAATATGGCAAAACGAAGTACATATATAACTTTTTCATTTAATTTCTTTATTTCGTTTTGTCGTCAAGACTATTTTTGTTTACTTCAAAGTTAATTACGTATTTAAAATCCTAGGAATTTGTATTCCTAGCATACAAGCCAATCAATTCCTAGCAATCCGAATTCCTACATATGTTTAGGACTATGGTAGAGCAAAGTGACGATTTTGGCATAATCCGGCCTTTGCCCTTAATAGGAGTTCAGGTGAATTCTTGGTGTTGCCATTTTACTGCTAAAGATGAGAGTATTATCACTCACCAGTTCTCTCGGCGCCTCCTCATCACCAGTGTGCTGCGGCACGTTCAACCAGTAACTAGCGGTGAGCCGCTCATCGGCTGCCTCCCCCGCTGCGTACACAGTCCTGGCTGCGAACTGTGCCACTAAGGGCTCGGGCGGCTGCGGCGCGGGGGAGGGCGGCGGGGTACAGGGGTCGTCACAGGACTTGAACGAGCGGAGATGGTTCGTGAGGAATGTAGCGTTCGCTAATGCGTCATCGTCGAAGTTTCGCTCCTGGAATGTATGAAAGATAGGATTGAAATTTCAAGACTGAGGAGCTCAGAAATGAGCAATATTTATTACAAGCATTGACAACCAGTCACTATTAGTGAATCACGATTTTTCTGAAACGGCCCTCAAATATTTGTCATACGTGGCGATAGCAACAGTGTTTTGCGGCGGTTAACGCTCTGCCTACCTCGCAAGGGATAAAGGCGCGATATATATATATATATATATATATATATGTGTGTGTGTGTGTGCAAACGACTTCAAACAGCGTATGAATTGTGGGCGACAAATAAGACACGTATAAAAGTGTCGCGTATGAATTTTATCAACCGACGAAAAAACAAAGGAGGTTCTCAATTCGTCGCGAATTTTTATTATTTTTCTAATACAGTTAGTTACTGGCATTTAGACTTCTACTGCAAGACATGAGACCGAATCAATGCTATAATTGATAAGTCTTAGTAAAGAGATAATCATAATCATAATCATAATTCTTTATTGCTTTCACATGGTTTTTACAGGTGGTAAATAAGGAAAAAAAAGTTTCACATATGAAACCCTGTAAGGGCACTGCAAAGACAAAATAATTTATACTAAATAACTTATTCTATACTAACATAACATTAAATTCTTAGAAAATTATTTTTCATATATTATATTTTATAATATAATTATTGTTAAGCTAAAAGGAACTTCCTTATCAACGTCTTTCAACAATGTTCTTCAAAAAATTCTTGTAACGTATAGTAACATTTCTGAATTAAATATGTTTTTAAACTAATTGCAAATTTTGAATATGTTTGTTCTGTAACAATATCTTTGGGTAGTTTATTATATATTTTTATGCCCATGACATATGTACTTTTTTTATACATTTCTAAATTTAGTATCGGTAATGCTAATTTATTTTTATTTCGTAAATTCCTGGGTTGTGTGTATGTGTCCTTTGCCTGGGTAAAAAGATGAAAATTCTGTCGAACGAATTTAGAAATTTCTAATATATACAGTGACGTTAGAGTGAGTATTTTAAGTTCTTTGAAGTGAGGCCTGCAACTTTCCGTCTGCTTGATGTTAACTATTATGCGTACGCACTTCTTTTGTAGAGTAAGAAGATTAATTGTATCTGTACAATTGCCCCATAAGATGATGCCATACTGTAACCAGGCATGTGCGTATGCATAATAGGCACTCATTGCAGTATTAAGGTCTGATGTTTTTTTCAATTCGTACAATGCATAGGTTAATCTACTCAGTTTTCCTGCAATGGTTTCTACATGTACTTTCCAAGTTACATTCGTATCGATTTGTATGCCTAAAAGTTTACAGTTACTAACACATTCAATTTGGGTATTATTGTAGTTAAAATTGATAGGCAATGAGATTTTTTGATGCGGTTTAAAGTGTATTATATTAGTTTTTGAAAAATTTATCTCGAGATTATGGTGCTTAAGCCAATCGTCTATTAACTGTAAATTATATGTTAAAGCATTGTTAAGATATTTATCATCACTAATTGGTAATACTATTGAAATATCATCCGCATATAATGTGCATTTTAAGTTATGACTATAATTTAATTTCGGTAAATCATTGATATATATTAGAAATAACAAGCAACCCAGTACACTACCTTGTGGGATTGAATGGGTCAAATAGGCTTTTCCTGATCTAACTTTGTGTAATGATCCTGCTTGAGAATCATAATTGTCTATTTCAACAAACTGTTCGCGATTCTTTAAGTAAGATTGTAACCATTGTAATGCAATACCCCGTATACCTATTCCAGATAGATAATACGTACCTTCAAAGTATTATCCAAATTCAGAACTGGATGTTCTTCATCAGTAGGCGAGTATCCAACCAGATCCGCCATCTCAGCGAGATTCAGCACAGACTTCCTTCCAACAGGACCTTCCCCTTCCTCCACCTTTAAGATCCTGATCAAGTCTATGTACAGACTCAGACATTCAGCCCTGTCTTCCCCAGACCCTTCCAAAGCCCATCTGAAGTATTTCCCCAAAGAATCACGCCGTTTCGCAATGAATTTCTTGAACTGCATGAAACCGTACTCGTGTTCTGTCAATACGAAGTACGCGCGAAGAATCGCTGACGCCACAGCGCAAGTTTTTGTGGTAGATTCGAGGCAGTCGGCCGTTGCGTCCAAGAATATAGATAAGGCGTCTTTGTTTGGTAAAGAATTGGCCAATATCAACTCTGTGGCGCAGTTTAGAGGTGTCAAAGTGACTTCAGCATCGCATAACGCGGCAAGAGCATGGGCAGCGAATTCTTGAGCAGCAGCGTGGTCGCTTGCTGCGTTTGAAAGGGATAGTATTCCACAAATTGCAGTCTGAACGTCAATGGATTTCGGTCCGCCGGCACTCATAGCATGTAACACCGCGCATTTTATAGGAGCGTGTGAGACAAGGCAAGCTAAAAAGCCTAATACTCTTGCTCCACTGGCAGTTGCTGGTTCTCCAGGTTTCAATTCCTTGGTAACGGCTCCTACGGCCGCTTTCGCGACAGTAGCCGCTGTGTTAGGAGCTAAATCTGCAATCTGAACGCAAACTCTTCTAAGCATGTGAACGACCGGTCTGTAAGTCGACATGCAGATTATTTGTATCATGTCTGTCAAGTCATTGGTTAACGCGTGCAAATGTGCCGACCACAGTCTTCGTTCGTTTGATGCATCAGCTAGCTCTCTCTCTGTCGGTGCTGACTTAGTCTGCATTGGTAACGGTAAAGGGAGTAACTCGGAGAATATCAAAAGACCCGGTACGAAGGTATACGGCGCTGTCATGGTGTAAGAAATTACTTCGGAGCAAAGTGAAGTCCAAGGTCCTCGGCGGATTGAGTCTCCATCATTTGCATCGTCGGCTATAGGTTGAGCGTAAGCCAGTAATGCCCTGACGGCAGCCTCTGCCGCTCTAGCGGCAGTCCTATATCCAACAGATCCCATTGGAAAAGCTTTGACGATACCATAAGTTTTCAGTATTATAGGAGCAGCAGTCAAATCTCTGAACCTAGGGCCACGGCAACGCACAACTCTTGCCAGTAGCTCATCCAACAACCTTAGGCAAGGAAGAATCATTTGAGCAAGTTGAAGGCCTCTCGAAGAAGCGAAGAACGCTGTGTGCATGCTTGGCTGATCAAAATGAGACGCTAAGCGGTCTAAGATACCGGCTATATGAGCTACGCCATCCAAAGAGAACAGTTGTAGGACGTTGTACTTGTATTTTAGTTCCACATATTCATCTGTAGCAGATTCACATACAATGGACACGTTTTTGTCATAATCAGATATGCAGAAATGTCGCAGAATTCTCAGGCACGTCATAAGTTCTCCAGGTAAATCAGGAGAATGCTCTAAAGTGGCTTTTAGTATTTCAACGCATTCTGTCATTTCTTCTCCCGTCAAAAGAGTCGCCTTTTCAACAGGTTTCAAATATGGTATCACCTCTTGTAAAACACTCGAAACGCTGGGCTCGAATCTGTCGTGTTCTTTAGACACATTTATAAGTCTCTGGCCATATTTCTTCAAGAATGGAACATTTGCGGAATACCTTACAGCTGAAACGATAAGTTCAATAGCGTATCCTTTCGCAGGTGACTTTTGCTTTGAAGGTAATTCACTCTTGCTTTTGCTCTTCAAACTATTTTCAAATACTTCCATGAGGCATTCAGCGTGGTCTCCCATTACAATTACATCGGGCACTGCTGTTTTCCCGATGCTTCCAAAGTTTAGACAGTATAAAGCTTGCAGTCTATCAATCAATTCGTTTTCGTCAGCTTTACCAGCTTGCAAATCGGAGATGGAGTGCAAGTAGTATAGTGCTTTCAATCTGTATGCCATTTCGAGTCCAAGAATTTGAAGTTCACTGTAGTTACTCAAATCGTGAGGGTAGATAAAGTCGTCGTTTTGGCCGTAAGGTTGAACCAACATTTTGAAGAGTAGTTCACTCGTTTCCATATTTTTGTACAAGAAGTTCAGACCATTTGGGGAGTGTATCAATTCGTAAATTAGATCATGAATGGGACTGATTACGACAAGGTTATTGCACGTTGAAGGAGATGTCAATAAATAGAGGCATGCTTCTAATGTTTTGTGTATTTTGAAGAATTCCAATAAGATTTCGTTAGAGCATTCCTTATTGATTTCAAATTGTGCAGATGCAGGGAGGAATCTTTTTGGTTGCGACATATGGAAACAATGAGACCGATACATGTACAATATTTCAGCGAGCGCGTCGATGATAAATTCTACATCACTTTCGGATAATTCAGATTCCTCTTTGTCAGCTTTCTTGCTGAAATTTGATACTAAATCATGCAATTTTCCCAGCACTTCATACATGTTGAACTTTTTGATCAAGGCACTGATGGAAAACTTAATTCTGCCCAGTGGATTCGTCTGCATAATAGAAAGTAGAGCTTGATATCCGTTCATTAGTTTCCTGTCACTATTATTCTGCTTTTTATCGAACTGGGGAAACATTCTTTCGTTCAAAAAGTGGTCCATAGATTCCTTTGATGAAAGGGCTGCATTCAGTGCCTTTAGAATCATCAAGCGTATGCTCAAAGCCATGTACTCCTTGGAATACATTTCGATTAATAACATGGATACATCCACATCAGCGTCAAGAAGCATTTTGATTACTTTTCCATTATGTCCATGAGAAACAAGAGCTTCAGCGAGACGAATACCGGCTTTCATGTGCCGTATTTTGTAAGTAGGCTGCTTTTGCGCTAAAGCATAATTAAAATTAAGACCAATTTTTGTAAATATAATCAATAGATCATAAATGTCGGTGAACTCGTCATCATCTTTTTCGATATCTTTTTTGAATATGCGCAGTATTATGTCAGTGTTCTTGCAAATGTTGCTCAGAGAAAGAGCTATTTGTTCACACTGATGAACCCAATCTTCTTTGGCGACATTATCAATGTCAGCAAACGTATTAGCAAGGAATTTCTGCTCTCTTTTATTAGCAGTTTTTGTCATTTCCGATATCTTGAAGAGATCAGGACTGGCATCGCATAACTCATCAAACGTCGCGTTAAGGACGTGTTTAACTTCTTCAGATTTTCCTTCCGGTAGTAGATGACATTTGTTAACAAATTCGTATTTTACCCATTCAGATTTGTACGGATTGTAGTATTTGATGATATCGTCGGCACCATCATAGTCGTTAACATCATATTCGACATCCATATAACCGGGACCTTCCAAGTCATCACAGATATCTTCATCAGACAGGATTGGCTCAAATTGTTCTGCATCGATTGATCGGTCTTCTTCAGGATTGTGAGTTGGTGATTCTATCTCTTTCGGAGGTGCGGCGTTGTCAACAATTTGAACAGTGACGAGGCTTGAATGCTGAGGTTCAATAAAGGGTGGAGCTTCTGCCTCTTGCGAAGGGCTTCTGATAGAGCTCTTGTGCCTGTAGTTAGCATGGTAGAAGTCAACGCGAGGGATTTGCTTGCCGCTTCTATCGTAGTCACCAGTGTCTTCAGACCTGATGGAATTGATGGGGCTTGAGGCTTCGCCTTCTCTTGGCGATAAAGGTCTTCGGCTGCTTTCACCTGGTGGAGTCCTGGGTCTCTTTCTAGGATCATCGCGGCTAGGAGACCTGCTGTTATAACTGGCAGTCCGTATACGACTGTATGGAGAATGTCTTTTGCGATCGTAAGGTCCTTGTTTTTCGTAGGACGGCGCGCGGCGTTCATACGAGGAACCTCTACGTTCGTACGAAGGAGCACGCTTCTCATAAGACTTCCTATCGTACGACGGAGCGCGTTTATCGTACGGCGACCGTCGCTCGTAGGAACCTCCTCGTGAACGTTCGTACGAAGTTTCGCGATGACGGCGGTAGTCATCTTTTTTGTACGATCCACGGTCCCAGTCGCGATCGCTAGAAAGTCGTCGATCGATGCTGCGGGATCGCGACCGACTGAGCGGGCGGTACTCGCCTTTGACAATGTAGTCTCTATCGCGACTACGAGAGCGCGAATGGATGCGATCGATTCTATCAAGCTCGCGGCTTCGATCGCGAAGTCTTGACGACTCCCGACTCCTTCCTCTATCGAGCGATCTCCTACGGCTTCTCCCGTCTCGTCTATCTCTTTCTCTGTCATGCTCGATAGACCGTGGACTGAGTCTGATCCTGTCCGGATCCCTTTCCATGCTCAAGTCACGTTTCTCCCAATCATTATCCTCCATGTGATGATAAGTCCTCGGGTCTTTGGGAGGCTCATTATCGTAGTAATCGGTCCTGTACATCTGATTGTCATAGTTTTCAGGATAAGTTGGTGCGTAAGCATCGGGATTGGTTGTTGCCACATTGCCCGTGTAAGACGGGATTGGGTTGGAATTCTCCTGGTTCCACTCTGGTGGGGGAACGTTGGAGACTGGTGGTGGAACCTCTCTTGCGATGGCTGGTCTGGGGACTGTCGGTGGAGGGTTGACTCCGACAGGTGCCTCGGGTAGAACTTGAGTGAGGTTGCCATAGACAGCCAATGTGATTGTTGTGTAAAAGCCTGGAAGTTTTAAAGAAAATATGTTTTTTTTGGGATAATGTAGCAAAAACTTTTAAAAAATTGCAAATAATAAAGAATTTTCAAGACTATTGTTAGTGATTGGCAGATTATTCCGTTTTGGTTCACTACCAGCAGCTGCTAATTTTCTTGTGGGCATATTATATACTAGCTGTTACCCGCGGCTTCGCCCGCGTACTCATAGAGTTTTATTAATTAGTTGTGTATTCTAAACAGGGCGACAGCACACACAACACAGGTCATTACTTTCCGGTTTAGTGACTGCGTCTCTATTAAAATTACGTTTATGGGTCACTTATTTAACTCCTACGCGAATATTATAATACAAATATAGTAGTAATGGTTATGCCAAATTATATCAGCGATATAATTTGGCATAACCTGCATTATTACACAATGCAGCGCTACATCTAGCAATACTACTAAACTACCAATACACCTATATTTATGCCTAGCTATTACACTCAGCGCTCTATGTCGCCATAGAGTATAGCTACCTTATGAATATTGTGAATATTGCCTAGTGTTATATTGGTGGTTAATAAATAATAAGAAAGTATAGATTGCTATATAGCTTTAATTTTTTTTTAATATTCCTGCTATTTTGAAATTTTTATTACATACAAACATGCTCCAAGAAGACATGAAAGAAAGGAGTGGGTATGTAATCAAGGATTTGAAAACCTATATTAGCTCCAAACCAAATTAACTTGGGGATGGATGTTCTTGGATTGGAATTATAATAATATGAATACGCAGTATAATGATTTTGCCTAGTCTTCAATTTTCAGGACTATGGTACCAAAAAATTTAAGTTTATTATGTGTCTTCGCAAGTATACGCAGGGCAAACTTACTGTGCTAAAAATGGTTATTATTATAGAAATGGACTTTCAAATCATGTTTAACTGTAGAAATTAACTTTACTACTGTGGCAAGAAGTATCTCAAGTACATACCCACATCACCCTTAAAGCCACATTCATATCCCAAAACTCATATTCAAGAGACATTCTCATAGTAGTGCTATACAGGGTGTAAGTGACAGCCCTTCGAATACTGATTGGGTGTATTCAAACCATGAAACTGAACAACCTGCCATAGATTAAATTCTTTTTTTCTATATCCCATACAAAATCACAATCAGCTCACTGCATTTACTATGGGAATATCAGTATTCGGAGGGCTGTCCCTTACATCCTGTATATACATCTTTTTTATGTGGTATGGATGTATTCTATGCTACACAATAATCAGTTTTCCGATGGGAAAAATATGTTTTTCCGAGATAAAAAGTAACCTATGACACTCACCAGCTTTTCATCTAACTGCTTTCCAAAAAAAAAATGCTTTACATCGCTGCATGATACTCATTTATGTATGTAGTATGGATGTATTCTATTGCTAAACATTAATCGGTTTTCCGAAGGGAAAAATATGTTTTTCCGGGATAAAAAATAACCTATGTCACTCACCAGCTTTTCATTTAGCTGCTCTCAAAAAAAAAATGCTTTACATCGCTGCATGATACTCATCTATGTTCGTAGTATGGGTGTATTCTATTGCTAAACATTAATCGCTTTTCCGATGGGAAAAATATGTTTTTCCGGGATAAAAAGTAGCCTATGTCACTCACCAGCCTCTCACCTAACTGCACACCTAAAAAACACTGCATGATATCGCTCTGTTGTAACGTGAAAGAAAGACAAACAAACAAACAAACAAACAAACAAACACACTTTCGCATTTATAATATTAGTATGGATTAGTATGGATTTAGTGAAACAAACATTAAATTTAATGTTCCATCGTTATTATCACTAAAACTGTTACATATGTGACAGATTTTTTATCATGATGTTCATACCCCTAAAAGTGTGAACTTTATAATAAGAAGCCGTGAGTAAGAAACCTGTTTTTATGTGTAACTAGCTGTTCCCGTGCGTAGCCCTAAGTGGTGGTAAAAACTATCCTATGTGTTAATCCACATTACCTTCTATATGTGTGCCAAATTTCATTACAATCGGTTCAGAAGTTTTTGCGTCAAGAAGTAACAAACAAACAAACATACAAACTTTCGCATTTATAATATTAGTAGGATAGTTAAGAAACAATTATAATTTTTGGTCCTTCAGAGACCAACAGCCACTGTCAACATGTGTACATTCGGTAAATAATAATAGGTTCCTGCTGTTCCTATTAGTCCGATACGGCTGGCTTTATTTGGGGGTAAAACTTATAAAAATTCTAAAGTCGTTTATTTTTTGTACGATTGCGTTAAGTGTGTCTGTAAAGCATATATAATATTTTGTGTCATTTTTGACGCTTGCATGAATTTCCGATTCAATGTATGGTAGTTCATTAATTAAATTAAATTTTTAAGTGTTTATAATAAAACTAACATAATTATATCTATGAGTATTGTCAATGTGACAGTTAATACAGTTTACAAAACCCAGTTTGAGTCTTTTTTATCCACTGCATACTAAGGTATGTTAGCATATACCTAAAATGACACAAAGTAATAAATTGGGTTCGGCCAATGGCCCAGAAACTATAAGCCAAATATAAACAACTTTAATATTTTTGAACCTTAAAAGCTAGCCATACTGGGCTATATACAGGGTGTAAGGGACATCCCTCTGAATACTGCGAAAATACATGCAGACTATGGTACTAAACAACTTTCAAACAGATAATGACAAAAAAAGAACAATCTCTTGTACAAAATCAAGATCAGCTCGTTTAGTTTCAGCTTCGCTACCATTTACTAAGGGAAGTAAATTTTTTATTGATGTTTCCTAGCCGTGTGATGCCGGCTTAGAATAGCATCACCACATTTCTTACCCATGAGTGTCGTAAGAGGCGACTAAGGGACTCGAGAGTTAGATGTGTATTGCAATTTCAGGCGATGGGCTGACAACCTGTCACTATAGTGTTACACAGTTATCTGATTGACCCTTAAACTTTTGTCAGATGTGGTGTTAATATCCGTTTTACGGCCGTTAACGCTCTGCCTACCCCGTAAGGGATATAGGCGTGATTTAAGTATGTTTCCTGAGATATATTCCTAGATGAAGATTATGCAGTTTCATGGTCTGCTCGCTGGAGGACCTTCGGGATGCCACCAATAAGGCTGTCCACATGGCTACACATTGGTCTAGGCACATTTAAACATCTGTCATTGATACAAAAGAAGAAGAATTGTCTGAATGCACCCTATTAGTATTCAGAGGGCTGTCCCTTACACCCCATATAATGTTTACACATGAAAAATTATAAAACCAAAAATATGAGAATCACTACATCACTACATAGTATAAAATAAAGTCGCTTCCCGTTTGGTGTCTCCTTATATCTTTAGACCTACCCAACGGATTATGATGCGGTTTTTTTTGTTAGATAGAATAACTTGAGAGGAAGGTTTATAAGTATAATTTATTCCGAGAAATTGTCACATTCCCATGGGAAAACGGGTAGCCCAACTGGTAGTAAACTTTTGACTCCCTTTTGACACCTTTAAGGATTAAAATTTCAAAAATGCTGAAACACGTATTTAATTATTTTAAGTTATGAGTCTAATCAGGAATTTTGAAACAGATCACATTTAAGATAAAAAACTTTCATACAAACTTTTAACCCCCTTTTCACCCATTTAAAGGTTAAAATTTGAAAAATGCTGAAACACGTGTTTAATTATTTAAAATTATTAGTCTAATCATAAATTTTGAAACAGATCACATTTATTTAAAAAAACGAACTTTCATACAAACTTTAAACCTCCGTTTGACCCTATTAAGGGTTAAAATTTCAAATATGCTGAAACATGTGTTTAATTATTTTAAGTCATAAGTCTAATCACTAATTTTGAAACGGATCACACTTAAGACAACGAACTTTCATACAAACTTTTAACCCACTTTTAACCTTGGGGGATTAAAAAAACCGGAATTTAAAGTAAAGTCGCTTCCCACGTCTGTCCCTGTATGTTTGTTTGTTTGTATGCTTAAATCTTCAAAACCACTTAACGGATCTGGATGAAGTTTTTTTAAAGATAGAGTGATTCAAGAGGAAGGTTTTTATGTATGATTTATGTCTGGAGAAGGTCTGTTTCCCATAGGAAATAAGTTCGCAGCGGGTGAAACTGCTGGGCGGGCCGCTAGTAGTTTATAATAACTAACAGCTTTTCCCAAAAAACATACCTCAAAATGTTTTAAACTATAGAAAATTCATTAAGGTGGGTAATTTTTCATACAAACAGAAAACTGAAATTGGATAAAACTAAAAATAATTGCTTATGTAAAGCAATGAAGGAATACATAAATTTGGTGCAAACTACTTTTGGTTAGCAGAAGAGTATTTTGGCCACAATCAAATCAAACTAATCTTTATAGCAGTAGGCTCCATCTATTGGAGTAAAGTAACAAATCAATTTTAACAGGGAAAACTTGTTTTACAATGATATACAAATATGATATGGAACTACCTACCCCACAATGGATATAGGTGAGATATATGTAAGGGATATAAATCCAGAAAATGAGCAGCATTGTGATTGTGGCAATGCCAATAAGGGGAGGTCCGTGTCCAGCAGTGGGCTGTTGTGGCTGGTGATGATGAATAAAAGATAAACACTGTACCTATGCTTCTTGTCTTTTCAAGCTTTCGAGCCAACCCATTTAAAAGTCAAGCGCAATATATATTTTTTTAATATATCGAATACACTTGATTGTTATATATCAGCTAGTTCTAGAAAAAGTGTATTTTCGTTACCACTTCGTAAGCAAATATGCACTACATCTGTTCAATGAAACAAGCCTAATTCAAACTAACCTCTCAACACAAGTCCATCAGTAGGAATCCTTGGCTGTTCCAAGTCAGTCGCACACTCCATATGTATCTGTCCATTCTGGCAGTAGTCCAGGCTACCCAGGGCCTCAAACGTTGAAGCCCCAGGCTTGCTCAGGTCGTTCACGAAGAAGTCGATGTGAAACTTCGTTGGGTTGGTAGCGCCCAGACGAACGCCGCCCGGAAAATCACCTTCCACGCGAGCTCCCAAAGGAATTATACGTATCTCGCGCACGTACACAGACTTCGGAAACTGTACTAGGTCTAAGTTCAGCTCCTGGAATGAGATAATTACGGAATTGTAGCAGGAATTGGCAAAGTATCGACGTGAAGTACAACGATAAAAACGTAAGTTTTACCTCGCTCGTGTCGTGAGAAAACGTGTCGAAGAACAAAAGATCTGGCTGATCCGTGGCCGCCATGATTACAGCTTGCGATTTAACAGGATTGTTCAAAGGGAAATACCATATTTTACACAATATTCCAAGTAAAACACAAACAAGCAAACCGCGTCGATGTTGACGTTTTTGACGTTGCGTTTCGTTGCTTTATATAAAGGGGTTTCTGGCCTGGATGCGAGGTATTTAGGCTTCCGTTTTGATATCGTTGCGTTGGGCGGGACGTTCCCGCGTTTTTAGACGATTGTTTTCTAACTTTTTTCATTTCATTAGTCATTCATTACTGTTTTAATCTCTAAATATTTTGCATGTAACTATTTCGCACGCGGTTGTATTACTGTTTTATGACTAAAGTGATTTACATAAATGATGATTGTCTCCCATAGCTACCTACCTACCAACTACCTACCATATATACGATTCGAAATTTCAACCAACTTTATATTATTTAAACTAAATTATATACCTACACATCTACAATCATATTTACTATAAAGATCTTATACTTACACGTTTAGGTTCAAATTTATTAAATTATTCACAAATGTTCACTAACACTACACAAAATAAATAAATTATAGATTTAGGACATTTAGTTACGAGATCTGTGTTCACAGATCTCTTATATATATGTCCTAAAGTCTGTGTTATAGTTTGATAACATTAGAAGAACGCTGTCGAAAACAACTGCAAATCGGCAATTGAATAATTTATTGTTTTTTGTTTCGAACACAAGTTTCGAACAAAAACCTACCTACCAAGGAGATCGGAACATCGAAAAAACTACTTAGAAATGCTCAGAAAGAGGTGTTTTCTAAAAACTAGCAATTATGCAAAATAAAAATAAGATTGCCGTGTCAGGCCGGCTTAGAATAGCATCACCCCATTTCTTACCCACGGGTGTCGTAAGTGGCGACTAAGGCACTCGAGGGTTAGATGTGTATTGCAATTTTAGGCGATGGGTTGACTATAGACTATAGTAATGGATGGTAATAGTAATACACACTGATTGACTTTCAAACTTTTGTCAGACGTGGTGTTAATATCGGTTTTACGGCCATTAACGCACTGCCTTCCCCGTAAGGGATATAGGCGTAATTTATGTATGTATGTAATGAAAAAGAAAAATTTTACTAGAAGTTTCAGTAAGTAGGTACTTAGGTACGTGCTCTCGGAATCACGAAACCGTCTTTCTTGCGGAAAATCAGGTAGTTGATCTTAAAATTCCAAACGAAACTGGATACACTTTATAGTAGGTAATAAAAATAAGATATTTGATGAGGTATTATGAGGAGGAAATCGTATCAAGGAAAACTTGCATAAAAATAACAATACAAATAAGATTTAAAAAGAAACTCGATCAGATTTAGATAAGCTAGGGTTTTACCCCTGATACTTAAATAGCCTGGCTGGTACCTAAATATAATCCTCTGAGTGAGGATATTATTTTCCTGTTTTCGAGTTCATAAATGACCCTGGTACAAAAAAACTAACTTAATAATAAAAAATAGGTTACTTACCGTACCTACGTAAATTGAAATGTAGTTTATTTTAATGGTATCATTAGAATAGAACCAAACACAAAACAGGTGCGTGACCAGAGTAGATCCATTTAGATAAAATAAATATACGCAGAACTAAAAGCTATCATTTACCAATACAAACGAATAAATAGTTAATAGGTAGTGCTTTGATCACGGATTGTATCTGTCATTAACGAACTCATCCGCATTTATCTATTTCATTATTGTTCCTCTGGAGTCATAGCTTTGCAGAAACTATTTCAAACAAAATGGTGGTTTAGTCTGACCGAGGATACTTAGTAGAACCTATTGAAAATGGACAGACCGACGCGTAAATCGAAATGCAAAAAAAGGGTAAGTAAAATGCTGAATTATATAAGCAGAAGAAAACGTTCCCGCAGAATACCTATACTAACCCGTTTATTGATACTACTTCGAAGATCTACCGTTCTACCAAGTGCCAATATTAGTTTTTCAAAGACAGCTAAGTATTTTAAGTGCGTTTGATTTTCTATCAAAAGGATTTCTACACCATTTCGAAACCCTGAAAGTGATGAAATCACATCTAAATTCAGCCTTACTGTTCTTACCCGAAGGTCCTGTTCCTGGGGAGGAATGACAGAAGAGATCCTCCAAAGCCCTCAAGACTGCGATCACGCTTTGCAGCAATACGTCGTGTGTTGCGATCATGCTTTACTAATTATACAGATTTTTGCAACGAAACCACGTTGCATGGCTTAAAGCATACTGTTGCTCCACACCTGCATTGGTTTGAAAGGTATCACTACTCAGTAAGAACAGCAAAACTATCAAATCTTCAAAAGTCCTTCGTTTGCATCGCATGTCTTCGCTTTCTCTGCTTCATCTTCTTTTAGAAATCAAAGCCTTACATTACCTTTTCATGATCAGTAGATCATCCAAATATCTATACTTAGTCATTCCCCTTCCATTTCTGCTCTCCTATAAGAGGTTTTTTCTTCTGTTTTCAAATGTCCAGGGGTCTTACGTACGTTTTTTTACAGGGTCCTTTGGGTCATCCTATCGTTGTGTGCGTTCGTCGGAGCGGTGTACTGCGCACTAAGCCAACTGGCTCGTTACAACTCGGAGCCAGTGGTGGTCTCCCTGCAGCGGGACTACAGGAACTGGCGGACCACCTTCCCGGCGATCACCGCCTGCTTCCTGAATCGGGTGGACGTTGACAAGGCGAAGGATGTCATAGAGCAGTAAGGATAAGGATTGTAGCCAGTTTCCAGCAGATCAGGGCGTATATATGCATCCTTAAATAAAACGAACTTACACTGTTTTAGTAATCATTCAGCGACCAAAGCAAATGCTATACATATGATTGGATTTGAGTTTTGATTAAGAGATCTCATGTGAATATGGAAGAACATAACCATATGACTCTATTTTTTTGTTTTTATTTTGAAAATGTCTTTAATAATAAAAATGTAGAACAAAGTATTACAATAAAGATCTTATTCTTTAAGAACACTAACCTATATCTATATTGTTACTCAGGCTAACTCACCTTTTCGAACATTTACAAGTGTGGGTAAAAATCATTTAATATCATAGCTAAAACATATTAATGGGACAGGATATTTAACATACTAAAGGGCAAGTTTTGTAAACAACTTAGACCTTAACCAAATAATATAAAAGAGAATATATATGACTCTATCACTGTGCTACAGATTACCGTTTTCGTATCGTTCACTTAACATACTTAAGTATCAGTTTATGTACTTATAAGCTTCTTACTTACTTTTTATTACCTCAGACACTGGAACGTAACCGAAGAATCAGACCCTGAAAAATACCAGTATTACATGAGCTTTATCGAGCTAGTATCGGATGTATCGTTCAGGACCAATCTGCAGAACTTCTGGAAGTATCAAACTGACGACACAGTGAACGATATAGACCTGCTGCAGTTGGCGTTGACTGTTCATCCTACGCTTCCTTTGAAGGTTATGGTGTCGCAGACAAATAAAGAAGTTAGTATCTTGTATCTACATTCTACAAAAACATCTTACTTTGATTTGATACTGGTAAAGTTCTCCGTCCAGAGGTTCTACGTTCACATGTTACTTCCGGATATCTTCAGGTGCAATGGATACCAGTGATGACCGAAGTGGGGATGTGCATGTCTTTTAACTCTGAATACGCCCAGTTCCAATTCATGCTGACTGACGTGGATTGGATGGCTGAGGACCTTTTGCGTTGTCATTATCATCAGGAACAGTGCTTCGTCAGGATTGACTCTATGAACAACGCCATACGGGTAAGCCCATCGATTTTGAAGCTATACTTAGATGATTTTTCATAACTCATAATTTGTATTTTCTAGCAATGAGTAATTTTTGCTTACAGTATTTTGTGCATTCTCCATTCGAGATATCAACAGCGATTTCTAATCCTACTGGAGAAATTAATCCAGGAGAAGAACTGATCATCAATTTCAAGGTGAATATTTTACGAAAACGAATTCATTATCTTGTCTGTGTGGAACTACTTTTCGCAGCAGCATCTAATCACCATTATCTGCAGACAGTGGAGATTCAGGCGTCTCCAGGAGTGAAGAGTTTGCGTGTTGACCAGCGCCGCTGCCGGTACCCTGACGAGTGGCTCAGCAACTCTATCCAAGCCTACAGCTTTGGACTTTGCCAGATGCACTGCCGTAGCAGGATGGCAGTAATGTTCTGCGGGTGTCGTCCGTATTTCCATGTTAAAGGAGGTGAGGGACAATTGATATCGTTACAAAGATTACAATGCTCCAGGAACGATGCTTTATTTTATAAGATGTATATAATCTTTAAAATCTTTCTGCCGTCTGATGCCGGCTTCAAATAGCATGCCGTGTGATACCGGCTTAAAATAGTATCACCCTTTTTCTTTGCCGTTCTCGAGGGTTACATGTGTATTGCAATTATAGGCGACGGGCTGCCAACCTGTCAATATGGCGACATAAAATTTTCGGAATGACCCTCAAAGGTCGTTTACTCACTGCCTACCCTGCAAGGGATAAAGGCGTGATATATGTATGTATAACAACTTCAAAGGACTAGCCAGGTGTTGGCTAAAGAGTTGAAAGTCAAAACCAGTCTAAGGGAGTCGACAAGCATGACACTGGCTGGGTTTAAGGGTTCGGTTTCCATGAGATTTAGCTAAAGAAGAACTTAAAAGAAGGTTTTGATTTGTGTTATAAGATGGTGAAGTGTGCGACGCTCACGGGATGGCCTGCATCGGACGTAACGTGGAGATCCTCATCAATCTTCCGAAAAACCTTGCCAAGTGCTCCTGTCTGCCCCAGTGCGCCGAGCTCAACTATTACTCGCACACTAAGAATGTTCTTATACGGTAAGAAATAATCTGCATCTTGTAGCTTGATGTTAAGGCTAGCTTGTTGCCCTGCGTTTGGGGTCGACATTGCCAGTTATCATTACATTAGGTGCATAACCTTAAAATGAGCTAGAAGTCCCATTCCAAGTGCTCCTGTTATCCCCAGTACTCGCATACCAAGAGGAAACTTCTTGAGGCAAAGGCTGGCAGAACACCCTTTGATTTCTGATAATCTTTTGTCCATCTCCAGCAACGACAGCGGCTCCGAAGACTCCGAGGAGGGTAATATGGCAGCAGTGCGGTTCAACTTAATGCCGCCGAAATTCCGTTTGCACAGAGACGTCATCTTCACGTTAGAAGATTTATTCGGTAAGTTTAATACTTAACTTCTATTGTTCTTCTTATTTTGTCCCGATGACTGAAACATACTCGAATATATTTCGACCAGAAATTTGCCACGGCTACCGCGCTGTCGTCGGTGGCGTCATACAAATACAAATCAGACAAGGTGCAGATATTAGGGCAAGGACTGCAAGACATCAAGACGGTCGCAAGTTAGGTTAGGGCCCCACTTATTTACATTAAACCTGCATCGGCCTACTTCCATTAAGGCGTTGGAAATCCTATCTAAAATACGGATATCCCAATCAGCCATATTTGACATCTGTCAGATTCGAGCTAATGCTATGACGTACTTTTGTTGACATCTAGATTAGTATGGAAATGTTGGTATGGCCTTATTTTAGTTCCATCCAGAACAAAAGGTGCGGTCCAGTTTGATGCCGTCCTAGTTCCGGCCACTTTTTTTTTTTTTTTAGTTGTGGACCCTACGATTTTTAGCCCCGGGGCTTTTAATCTAAACCTGACTGTTTGCCGTGTGATGCCGGCTTAGAATAGCATCACACCATATCTTTCCCGTGGGAGTCGTAAGAGGCGACTAAGGGACTCGAGGGTGTGTATTGCAATTTTAGGCGATGGGCTGACAACCTGTCACTATAGCGATACACAATATTCCAAATAACCCTCAAACATTTGTCAGACGTGGTGTAAATGGCCGTTTTTTGCGGCTGTTTACGCTCTGCCTACCCCGCAAGGGATTATAGGCGTGATATGTGTTTGTGTTTGTGTGTTTTGACTGTAAAACGTCTACACCTGACAGTAAACTCCGGACACTTCCGGCTGCTTAGAGAGAGACGTCATCTTCACATTGTAGGCTAGTTATACATTTGCTCGATACTTTATATCAGGCGTTCATTATCGTTTTAATAGTTCTTATACATTACTTTATTAAGTAAGTATTTAAATACACATACATACACATATCACGCCCATTATCCCTTGCGGGGTAGGCAGAGCGTAAACGGCCGCAAAACGGACATTTACGCCACGTCTGACATAGATTTGAGGGTTATTCGGGAAATTGCGCATCGCCATAGTGACAGGTTGTCTAAAATTGCAATACACGCCCTCAAGTCTCTTAGTCGCCTCTTACGACTCCCACGGGTAAGAAATGGGGTGATGCTATTCTAAGCTGGCATCACACGGCACTCACCAGACATCACACAGTATTCAAATAAATGGTTATTATTATTGATTAAATATATGTCATTTTTTTACATAGGTACAATTTGGGTTAAACATTCAGTCCTGTAGGTAGTGGAAAGTTTAGCCAAATGCAGCTAACATACTGGTAATAAATTAATATATTAGCAACTTTGAGTCACAGGAGTACTTTAAAGAGCTTTTTTTACCGATTAAATAATCATATTCCTTCAAACCAGCTTCAAACACCAAAAAAACTATTCAATGTGTTAATACATGTTATCTTCTATATGTATGCCAAAAATTACAATCGAATCAGTAGTTTTTGCATGAAGAAGTAACAAACAAACAAACATACAAACTTTCGCGTGTATAATATTAGTAGGATAAAGTACCTTCCTTATGTTTCCAGCATCTCTCGGAGGCACCACCGCCCTCTTCGTGGGAGCCAGCGTGCTGACAGTGGTGGAAACCGGCCTCTTCATCATCAGGTGGATCGTCAGCGCCGTCGTAAGCCTCGTCTTTGGAAGACGGTTCAGGAGAGTTAGGGACTTTATACCCTGATGGAGTTCAGGACTAATGTACTTTTACTAGCAAAATGTAACCAACACCAACACGTATACCATATACTTTGTACATAAAAGTGAATAAATGAATTGAATTGAAAGACAAACTTTGGATTAGATGATTTCATTCACACAGCGTGTTGACAACAGTTGGCAACAAACATAGTGTGGGATCACTCTTAGCATTGCTACTATTTACTGGAGGAATCCAACTAGACCAACACGTGAAACCTACAATAAAAGGCTTGTTATTCTAAACATTCGGTTAGTCCGTAACGCACACCTAAAATACTTTTAGTTATGTTTGTTTATCCAACAATTTTTTATAGATTCCACCCATTCGTCTAGTCGGCTTGGTGGAGTAGCAAATTCCACAAGCCCTTATTAGATGGAAGTATGTATTGACAAAATTACCCTCCTTCAGGTCATTTTTTTTATCCAAACTCCCGAATCTATGTTTTCTATGAAGTTCTTTGAACCCTTTATGTTTTTTCCCAAAGTCCTAAGTTGTCAAATCAAAAGTTTGCACAATTTGTGGAGCAAATAAAAAGTGTGTATCGTGCTATCTCTATCACTCCTCAGCAGAAAGGCTTAAGAGAGAAAGGGATGTGATTATGTTTGCTCGGCAGCTACCTGCAGTGCCGCCGACCACCTGTACGATTGGGGATACCATCGTTGTGGAATATTCCGTATTGTTGATAATTAAACATTGTGCAATGTTGATACTTGTTTTAAGAGTGAACGTGTAAATAACATTAGATCTATCTATGGGTGCTTTATACGATATTGTCCACAAAAAAGTATTTTTATCATAATGCTTATTGTTTGTAAATAAATAATAAACTTGGTAAATAACGCTAACAAGATACAGATATTTTTTAAGTATTAACTTAACGGTGTATTTTTTCTTTACTTAAACTATACAGACTTACCGACTCGCTTACACTTGCAACTTGCACTGCAACTGCTAATTCATTTAAGTATAGTAACTACGACACTATTATAATTATTATATTAAACACACCAAGAGAGAAAAATAAAAAGGGTAATAAGTTTAACATCAAACTTAAATTAAACTTAATCAATTTCGCAGGTGTCATACCGTTTGGTTCCCCGGCTTAAAAAAGCATTACCTCAATTTAACATTTGGGTGTCGTAATACGCAACTAAGGGATAATCATCCAGGGAATGGGTAGCGGCGTTTCCAGTGAATAGAACATTTTGCACTGCGGTCGCCAATCCGCTTGCAAACATGCAAACAAACAACATTGTTGCATACAAACATGGTGAGTATGATGATGTGGTGAGAGGCCCATATCCAGCAGTGGACTGTTGTGGTTTTTGATGATAATTTGCAAAAAAAAAACAGATGTGAACCTATTAAAAAGTTGTAGGCACATTATTTGAATTCTTCAGTTTCATTTCATGAGCTGAGTTAACCTAATAAATTTTGATAGCCTCAACATTAAAAACCAATCACATACCTACGTATTAACCATAAACAAGGAAAAACTTACTAATTTACTATCAGTCTTTGGAATTTCCGACGCAGCCTTCTGCGCAAATAAATCGCGTCATTGTGGCAACCCCACCTGCCTTGTTTCCGCCGGCCGGCAGTCGAAGTGCCGCCGCCACGCACGCCGCTTGTCTAGCGGGCGCTTCAAACAAAACTTTCCACGACGCGACTTTCCAAATTCAAACGGTTCCAACCAAACCAGGAATTCTAAAGGAGTTTGCTTTTAAAAACGGCCAGTGTGTGTGTCAATAGTGCCAGTGTCTATGTGGTAGTGAAGTGGAACCATGCAGGGCGCCTGGCTGGCGTTCTGTGGCTTGCTGTTGGTGTTGGTGACCGCAGTCGCCTCCCAGCAGAGTGATCTCAACATCAGACATTTAACAGGTCAGTTGATACTGCCAACTACATCCCAACTAATTACGACTCACAAAGTTTACTTTTCTACCCAACTTTCTAATAAGAATTTTGAAGGTAGGTCAATGATCGGTGGAAATTGCAGTGTTCGTGTTTAACCTACTTGGTGGTTGCGTAGTTATTATTTACTTTCACGCTAGTTTCAAACAAAGAATAGTGTTAACGATATCAGCCTACAAACGATACAAAATGTAACTTGACTAACTTTACATCCGTAAAAAGTATAAAATAAGTTAAACGGATAACTTTTCGCCAATAAAACTTAATAAAAGTATGTTAATGTGTCCGAAAAGTAACTTTAGGTCCAAAGTTTATTTGGAAGTTGTTGTTCCAAGTTTCCAACCGTGCCACGTCAATTGAAGCGCGACAGTCCGCGGTAGAAAAGACATCAACGCGAGCTGTAGCGCGCGTGAAGATACTTCTTTCACTTTTTCTCGTTTTATTCGTGTTTCTGTGCCGTGTTTAATAAATTGTTGCTGGCGATTGAAGTTTCCATTTAACTGTTCATTTTATTTCATTATTTCTAACGGATAATGTCTTATAGAAAATAAATCGTTTGGTCTTCATGACAGTCTACACTAGGGATTCCCTGATAAGTTTATCTATAATTTAATAACAAACAAAAAAAAAATATTGGTTGAAGAGCGGATGTAGTAATAAAAGTAACTCTACTAAAAGTGTACTAATAATGTTATAAAAAACCCAAGTATTTCATAATGTGCCATTGAATATTACTACTATGCCGTGTAATGCCGGCTTATAATAGCATCACCCCATATGTTCTCGCGGATGTCGGAAAGAGGCGATGAATGAACTTAGTGGTTTAGTTATGTGTATTCTCTCTCTTTCTTTTATTATAACAGGCAGACAACACGTCACTATAGAGAAACGCGATTTTTCTGAAACTGTCCTCAAATTTGTCTGATTTGGGGCTAGCAAACATTTTTTCCGGCCGTGTACGCTCTCCTATTCCCCAAGGAATAAAGGCGTGATATGTGTATCTATATGTGAATATTATTTCTAAGTTGGTTTATTGACATAAAAACAATGTTTATTTTCTAGTACCTGGCTACTTAATTAAGCAAACTGGTTTACGAATAATAGACTTTGTAATTGTTATTTATTAGTCGCAAAACTTGTTAATAGATGCAGCAACAAATTATATTTAATTACCTAATTCACGTACACAGGTTAGTAATTATCTAGTATAGTATCATGTTTCAAAAATAATAAAGTCCTTTAATTTTTGGCTTAAAGTTTCTGAAACATAGGCCAAACCAAATATATAATTTTACGTCATTTTTGGTATACGTTAACATACTTTCGTTTGCAGTGGATAAAAACAACTCAAACTTGGATTTAA
The DNA here is from genome assembly GCA_027580185.1 of Tuta absoluta. Classification (NCBI taxonomy): domain Eukaryota; kingdom Metazoa; phylum Arthropoda; class Insecta; order Lepidoptera; family Gelechiidae; genus Tuta; species Tuta absoluta. The sequence goes on along the minus strand of JAQAHW010000023.1, from coordinate 666,904 downwards.
CAAAGACAAACCTTGTATATTGAATAATTTTAATTTGATTATAAAAGTGCACTTACAAATAAATTTGCAACCATACATTAAACTAAATTTAATCTAAACTTAAAATTAATTGTATGTTAACTCTTGGTTATTCTGTTACCATTCACGACGAAACCCTCTTGTCCTACACACCGTAAGGTAAGCCTGGCTGCCCCGAGTTACTCTTAATTTTGAATAAGGATTTTCCTACTAATATTATACATGCGAAAGTTTGTATGCTTGTTTGTTTGTTACTTCTTCATGCAAAAACTACTGAACTGATTGACTTAATAAAATTCGGCACACATAATGAAGGTAACATGGATTAACACATAGGATAGTTTTTATCACCATAACTTTTTAACAGCTAGTATTTCATAATGCATCTATAGGTAGTAAAAAAGTACATACATACAATATCACGCCTATATCCCTTGCGGGGTAGGCAGAGCGTAAACGGCCGAACAAATGGCCACTTACGCCACGTCTGACAAACATTTGAGGGTCATTTAGACAATTGTGTATCACTATAGTGACAGGTTGTCAGCCCATCGCCTAAAATTGCAATACGCACCCTCAAGTCCCTTAGTCGCCTCTTACGACTCCCACGGGCAAGAAATGGGATAATTCTATTCTAAGCCGGCATTACACGGCATAAAAAAGTAACTCGAGATAATTAACACATAGACATTTCTCTCATTCTAATGTAACCAGCCAGTCCGTTCACATCGCTCTACAAATCACAATCTCCAGTCCGCTACTATTCGAGCAGTAGGGGTACGTTCAACGTGCTCCGGATAAGATAACCTTAGCTTAAAATTTAAACTATCACACCTCTGAACGGGGGTTTGGCGAAGTGAATGAACGAAAGACAATTAGATGTTTATGTAGTTTAGTTAAGTTTTTACGCTGAGCTGGTAAAGGAATACAAAGACGAAAAGTATATTTGCAAAATAAGTCGGCAACTGTTTCGCTTTCGATTCAGCTCATACAATTAAATGTCATCACAGCGATTTCTAAAGATTTGCCGCTGTGTCTGTTCTTATTTTCGTGAATATAAACTTATTAAAGTATATTTTATAGTGCAACACGATAAACAAGAGAAATATATCACCAAAACACTAGATAACACTATGCACCTGTCAATCTGACGTTTAACGAAATTTTCTCTCAATCGAGAGGTCTAGAAATTTTATCCGACGTGCATTAACGGGGTAGGATAAGTTTGACATTTTCTTGTGACAGACGCTCTACAACGCGCGGTTTTACGAGCTGTCATCGCAGATCGTGACGACCGATGTGGCGCAGTGGTAGTGCGACTGCCTGCGACGGCAGTCGAATCGAACCCGGAACCAAAGTTGATATTTATCACTTTGTGAATTTGTTCCCTGTCTGGTTAGGGCAATGCAGACTGAACCACCTGATTGTCCGAAAAGAAATGGTTCCGTGCTTTGGATGGCACGTTAAGCCGTCGCTCCCCGTTGCTGTTTATGATTACTTAGACGGCGGTCGTTACACAACCATGTCAGAGGCCTACTATTAGTAATAGGCGGTTGAAAAACTCTGACACCAGGGTTCATTGTGTCGTTGGACGACTCGGTGTCCCACACGAAAAGAGAGATCGCAGATTATTTTTTTTATGCGACGGCGTTGAACGGCTTCCAATCCCGCGTCGTCACTCAAACATCCAACCACTTCATTCAACGACTAAACGACATTGACCGGGGTCCGCAATAGGCCCTTCCGGCCGGCCCGCCCACATCCAAACATACACCTTGTCCTCTGCAGTTGTGGTTGAATTCAGCTTGCATCATCTCGTGTGAAACAGAAGACACTGATTGTAAATCCATTGGTCACAATGGCTGATTCTTTTTCTGCGAGAGAATTTCCTGTTTTAGATTCAGTACTATCAGCAGGACCTCAAACTATTATGTGGATCAAACATTGATTGTTAAATATATGTTTTGAGAACCATTATACATAATATGTTGATTGATAGGTAAATAGGTGACACAAGATGCTGGTGGTACCTATTTACTATAGTTCATAAAATATAGCTTGAGCCCAGTGACAGATGTCGGATTCATAAAATTTTTCTCTAGTCCTTTTCACTCTTGCATAATTTCCTATCTAACTACCTGCTGTAAAGGGAATCATCCTGTAATTTACAGAGTATAGTACGAAACGGAGATCAATTCCTGAATGAGAAAATGATTGAAACTTGATCTCTGATTAGTTGTTCGTATTTTTATTTCTTTTAAAATATTTCGGTTTATCTGTGGTAGCTATACTATAATTGGCATATACTGTTACAATTAATTAACTATTGTGTAAAGACTGCTATAAGCTTCCCAAATAAAATGATAATAACCAAATAATAGGCAGGGACAGTTCCCAAAAGCTGCCTTTCATTCGAATTTCTACGCAATTTATATTCAGGACGTGTTTGTTGCATCCAATCGGTGATTCCTGGAAGACTTTTTATTACACTGCTACGGAAACAGAGGCCATTTTTTATTGCGATATATTTATGATACATATCTACCTATATCCATACACACATCACGCCTATATCCCAAGCGTACTCGACAGAGAAAACGGACATTCACACCATGTCTGACAAACATCATTCAGAAAATTGTGTATCACAATAGTGATAGGTTGTCAACCCATCGCCTAAAGTTACAATACACATTTAACCCTCGACTCCCTTAGTCGCCTCTTACCTCAAATAATAGGGTGATGCTATTCCAAGCTTGCATCACACGGCGTACATACATACCCACCTAGACGTAGGTAAATATATTATACACAAACGAAGTTACTCACTTAGATTAAATCTAGGCTATTTACCTAAACTAAAAACATACCTATTTTGTAGTAAGTACTTGCAAACTCATCTAATAATACTTGATGTGTTTGTAATTCGTCATAGTACAAAATGGGTAGCAATTTGACATATTATGTCGTCAGCACGTTGTCATTATCGAGCGAATCTGTTTGTTGACCGCAATAGAGAATAAGTGGAACAAACATACCTACTGTTGGTAGACAGTTTAGGCATTTTACTGTCATCATCATCTTCATAATCAGCAGTTATGACACGGCCACTGCTGGATAGGCTTTTCCAAGCTTATGATAGATACACCGTGTGATGCCGGCTCAGAATAGCATCACCCAATTTCTTTCCCGTGGGAGTCGTAAGAGGCGACTAGGGGACTCGAGTGTGTGTATTGCTATTCTAAGCAATTTGCTGAAAACCTGTCTCTATGGCGATAAACAAATTTCCGAATGACCCTCAAATGTTTGTCAGACGTGGTGTAAATGTCCGTTTATTGCAGCCGTTTCAGTCTGCCTAGCCCGCAAGGGATTATAGGTGTGATATGTGTATGTATGTACGGTAGATTGCGATTTTGGTTCGACTGCATTCAATGGCTGCGCGCAACCTTTAAGGCCCTGTTATACCTAAAAAGTTGGTCCCTTTGATTCGCGCTGCGCCTCTGGAAGAAACACACAATAATTTTTCGCTCAAATTAGCAAACTTTTAGTCCCAATATTAATTTTACCTATAGAGTTGCAAAAAGTTTACTTGGTATCCATGATCTCATCATCAGATTCTTAAATGATGACCGGGGAATATGTAGTATACTCTTCGACCAAAACAGCATTTTCCTAAATGTTCCCGTCGTCTTTGATTACTTGGTGAAATTACATATATAGGTTACATATAAGCAAAATTTCATCGCATGGTTTGAATTCCTAATCTAATTGTGGACAAACAAAAGCATTCGTTACAATTACCTTGCTAGATGTAGTTTGTACGTCGCTTCCAGACGAGTATCAAGAGGCTTAATCTTTGGAAGTGCCAGTTAGGCGCCGGTAGCTCAGTTGGTAGAGCAGTGGGACGGTATCTCAGGGTCCCGGGTTCAAACCCTGGTAGACGCTATAATTTTTTGGATTTTTTATTTTCTCTTACAAAAATAATATTGCACTGTGAGTGCGTAATAAATAAACCATAGTACATATAGGTAATATCTGGACTGTTCGGAACGGCCTAGTCTACGGATATCAGAGACAGGAACAGTATAATCTGCATTTAATAGGTTATAAAGGTCAGCCATCTTTGCAAGTGTCCGCAGATTGTGAGAATTGATTCCACGGCGCTGGAATTGAACCCCCGGGTGATGAGTTGATTCCAAGTATTGGTAACAGCAATTCCACTGAAACAACAACTGTTATCTACCACAAGAACTCACGGTCCAAGTAAACGCGTAAGCAAAAGAAAGATACGGGAAATATTGTGTATCACTGTCACGTCTATTTCCTAGTATAGGAGTATAATGTGCTAGATAAGTAAACATTTTTACTGAGGATCAATTTGTGACCATAGACTATGCTCTCAAACTTTTCCATTACTCACGAATCAAACTTTAAAAATCAGGAAACACATACATACATATATCACGTCTATATCCCTTGCGGGGTAGGCAGAGCGTAAACGGCTGTAAAAAAACAAACATTTACGCCACGTCTGGCAAACATTTGAGCGTTATTCAGAGAATCGTGTATCGATATAGAGACGGGTTGTCAGCCCATCGCCTATAAAATTGCAATACACATGAAGAGAAGACCTTCGGGTCCCTTGGTCGCCTCTTACGACACCCACGAGAAAGAAATGGGTGATGCTATTCTAAGCCGACATCACGCGGCCAAGCAAAACGACCGATGATTGAATGATTAGGGTTTCCCGTCTGCTTTCTCTTAGCTACAAGAATAGATAAGAATAACTACTTACATATATTACTTAGACAAGGCAATGTTCTGTTCTAGCCGGCGCAAAATCCCTTGTAGGGTTGGCAGAGCCACAGGAGGTTCAACGGCATGATAATAAGGGCAAATTCGCAATTATTTCATCATTTTGTTTCAATGTAGGTGTAGCCGATGTGGCGCAGTGGTAGTGCGACTGCCTGCGGCACAAAGGTTCCGGGTTCGATTCCCGGTGGGACACAGTAAATATTATCACTTTGTGAGTATATTTTCAGTCTGGTTAGGACATTACAGGCTGAACCACCTGATTGTCCGTAAGTAAGATAGTTCGTGCCTAAGCCGTCGATCCCGGTTGCTGTCTACGATTAATTAGACGGCAGTCGTTCGTTACACAACCACACGTCAGAGGCCTACCAGTAGAAGTAGGCGGTTGAAAAGCTCTGACACCAGGTTTCATCGGGTCGTTCGTCGACTCGTTGTTCCACACGAAAAGCAGAATAGGTAGGATCATCACACTATATCATACTAACCCACCCGCCTTCTTAATTCTTTCTGTAAAGCCTTTTCTTTTGACTAAAATGAATTATGCAAAACAAAGCCCAGGAAAGCCTGCTTAAAGAGGCTATCCATCTCAGCTAGAAAGGATTAAATCATGGAACCTTCATGGCTATTTTTGGAAACCAGCCAAGACAAAGTTCTTTGACATCGTGAAGCCATCTGTCTTCTGAATACTTAAACTTGGACAGGAACAAGCATTCGTAAATTTATGGAAATTATACTCATAAAATACTCCTACGGCGAAATTTTCCTATAGAGCGGATATAAAACCAGTGAGGTACTATCGACAACAACTAGAGTTACTAGGGATCAGTTTATACTTACTAATCGTATGGAAATCCAGTTTAAATTGGTGCCTTATATGGGCAACTCGTGATGCCAATAGCACGTCTAATCACCTACCTACTTGACCGGTAAACGTCTAACCTCGCGGCTCTAAGTCTAAACACGTCCCCCGTCCTTGTCTCGCATAGGCGAATAGAGAGAGAGGTGCGAGAACAGGTTGGCAATACCTTGAACTTGTTGAACCGCTACGCGCATGCGTGGAACCGGTGGTGATATGGCGACGCGAACTCCCGCGCAATGCGACTAGCGAACTTATTGGTCTAGAAATTATAGATGTGATGTTGGCTTAGAAATTGAAAACTTTAATCAATGTAGGATAGTATTATCACTTATTGACGTCATGATCCGTCTTTGTAAAAAAAAGAAATTTGTATTAGCGTAAAGTGGCGAATCGGTTTTATCTAGGGAATCTTAGGGCTCAGGGTTTACAATTTATTTTGCTAAAATATTGTATCAACACGGGACTTACCATTGAGATTTTTAATTAGAAAGTTGGCTCCTTTAAAGACATAAGTCTCTGTAACATTTGTATGAAAACCGTACACCCTAAGTCCTTAACTAACCATAAATTAGGGCCGTCACTTTTCGTCAAATAAGTTTAGAAAAGGATATGAGATATCCATGAGATATCGAAGTCATGCCATGTCCTATAATTTGACGCAATTTACGCGTTATCTGTCATAAAAGGCGAACTTAATTGACTAGAATAGGCAGATTTAACGTTAAATATAGGGAACTCAATATTATAAAAATTCGTCGGTAAGAACCCGTTTAAACTGTAAGTATGAATAGTTACAGAAGAATTAGAAATTGACAAATTGTATGAGTGTCAAAAAACACAATTTATAAAGTTGTTAGTGAGTGGCGATTGTGAGCGGGTCTTTTGTTAGTGTCATTTTGTCATGTCATTGTCACGATTTGTAACGGTGTCAGGTTTTGTAGGTTAGGCGTGGTCAAAATGTTCCATGAGCGATAATTCGTTGTAAAATATCATAGCGTTTTGGATGACACAAAGGTTCTGAAATAAGTAAAAAACCAGGCTTTACCTGCGCGTTTAGGTCAATCGCGAAGTTTTAACATGCATTTATCACGCCTATATCTGTTGCGTGGCAGAGCGTAATCGAACGTTCACGCTACGTCTGACATTAATTTTAAAACCATTAAGAAAATTGTGTATCGCCATTGTGACAGGTTGTCAGCCCATCGCCTAAAATTGAAAAACACATGCAACACTCGAGTCCTTTAATCGCCTCTTACGACACCGAAGGGAAAGAAATGGGGTCATGTTATTCTAAGTCGGCATCACACGAATTTTAAATAGTTCTTTTGTCAACTTTCGCGGATAATCTTTGATGTCATGTTAAAACAATCTGTGACTCCACAACTGAATTGCGATTCGATGCTCATTCAAAAACTTTGATCCAATGTACGCCGCACACACATACATACACACATCACGCCTATAATCCCTTGCGGGGAAGGCAGAGCGTAAAAGGCCGCAAAAACGGACATTTACGCCAAGTCTGACAAATATTTGAGGGTCATTCGGAAAATTGTGTATCGCCATAGTGACAGGTTGTCAGCCCATCGCCTAGAATAGCAAAACACACCCTCGAGTCTCTTAGTCACCTCTTACGACTAGGTACCACCTATATATTAGCGAAAGTGAGAAAAGAACGTAAAATATGTTTAGTATACATTTCGTAACGAGCTGAAACTGACGCTTCTGTATTACAATTGAGTTAAACTTTCATTCCTTACCTAAGGCGCACGTAACTCCAGTACCCGATATTATCAAACTGCAGGCTACAATTTTACAAGTGAAATCTGATGTTCATTGCGTAGTCGGTTAGCCATTATGATACCAGGCATATGAACCGGCTACGCAATGTACTAAGAATTTCACCTGTAGACTTGTAGCCTGTAGTTTCATAACATAGGCACCAGGAAGCCTGTTTCGTTAAAAAGTGCAATTATTGACACGCGATGCGGCGGGCTGCCCCGATACTCTTTAATACCAGATCGAGTAAACGCAGTGAAATTTTACCACAAAAACGTATCACGTGCTGCTGTAACGTAATGTATCAGAAGAAATTTTGTTGGTATAGGCAGGTTCCTAAATATTGAGCTATTAAATGCTCTGTTGGCCGTGTGATGCCGGCTTAGAATCACCCCATTTCTTTCCCTTAGGTGTCGTAAAAAGCAACTCGGACTCTAGGGTGTGTAATGTGTGTATTGCAGATTTAGGCGATAGGCTGACAACCTGTCACTATCGTGATACACAATATTCCAAATGACCCTCAAAAGTTTGTCAGACGTGGCGTAAATGTCTGTTTTTTTACAGCCGTTGCCTATGTATGTATGTATATTATATGCTCCGGCTACCTAACAATCTATAACAGTAAAATATTATAATGAAGCATTTCTACTTCTTGATACATGTAAGATAATACCATTTATAATTTTTATGGTTACTAAGTGGATTTCTAATATAAGGAAGGCCTTGATTCGCTCATCGAACCCACAAAGATAAGTGGCTTACTACAAAATGTCGGTGCAGTTAAGGGCTGCCGCAGACCACACGTTCGTTATTGCGACCGACAGCTCAATCACTTTTCATAGAAATTAAAAAAAGTACCTATCTTACGTTATTGAAATAGAGGTGACATTGCCTGGAATCAGGGTTCATCGGGTCGTTGGACGACTCGGTGTCCCACACGAAAAGAGAGAGAGAGAGCCTGGAATGACAAACGCCGCCGGTTGCCGCCGGGTGACCGTGAGAGCCGTTTGTCATTCTAGCCAATGTCACCTTTATTTCAATTACGGTAGAGTTCCTTTTCAAATTTCAAGTCAAAAGGGCTCGAGCTGTAGCTCGCAAAAACTACTCTAAGCTGAGCTCACTCTGCGGCGGCCCTTAGCGTCACACAGCGCTGCTCTTGTAACCTTCTGAATCTAGCCAGCCCGCTCCACGCAGCGTTGGCGTTTAGAAATATATTTTGTAGGATAAACCTTTATTTCAATTACGGTAGAGTTCCTTTTAAATTTCTAGTCAAAAGTGCTCGAGCTGTAGCTCGCAAAAACCGCTCTAGCTCTGCGGTGGCCCTTAGCGTCACGCAGCGCCGCTCTTGTAATCTACCGAATATAGCCAGGCCGCTCGACGCAGCGTTGGCGCTTAGAAATATATTTTGTAGGATAGAGGCTTTTATTGTAAGTGTAGAGCCATGATAAAAATATATTTAAATATGCACATAGGTGAATGAAACGTATGAAACCAGTAGCATGCATGTCATGCAAGAACAAAATATCATTGGTTTAAACTTGAAATTCTTATCTTGCCAGTCTTGCCACGGCCAATGCTACACCTTGCCATTATGCTGGTATGCCGACTCATTTACATGTCCATGCATAATCGCTTACTTTAACATACGTTGCTGGTTTCGGTAGCTACAGTTGAGTGACATTGTGTAGTAAAGCGGCGATGTATTGAAGGTCGTGTAATGTTATTGTACGGTTATTGGCGGTCAGTGACAGATGCGCTTCGCTGGTGTTGGTGGTAAATTGTTGTGAATCGTATTGTATGAGAATGGATCAAGAGCACATCAACCCACCAATTTGAGGGATCAACTTATACTTATTATTCTTCCAGTTACTACGAATAACCAGTTTAAGTTGATCCCATAAATGTTTAGGTTGACAGATGTGTTGCAATACAGTTGCACGGAGCGGACGATACAGAATGAAGTCTTATTTGTTTTTTTTTTAAATACAGGACTCTGCGATATTAGCCCCGGGACTTTCAAACCTACACCTGACTATATGACACACGTCTTATTTGAACGAAGATTATAAAGTACCTACATAAAATTTTAGTAATATTAGTTTACGCATGGCGACATTGACAACCACGGCTTCAACAGAATGAAATAGGTACTAAGCATATCTAAGGCCTCGAATAAGTTGGACCGACACACGTAATTACTTGACTGTTTTACACTAATAAATTCTATTCTATTCGAAAGAAGGAACTTTCCTGCGTAAGGCGGTTCTACCACTTGTCGTCCGTCGCTGCATATTTTTAACGCACGCGTCTGTCAGACGAAAGATTATGGCGAATTCCGATCTTATTCCAATACCAATACAGCCACGGTGCGTTTACGTGACCTTACAAACCCGTCAGTACGACATTGAATTGTGCGAGAAGCTTAAAGATGTCATTGAATAATATTTGTTGTCATTCCATACGCTATCACGCTATCTCTTGAAATAACAAACCATAATCTAAAGAAATATTTTGAATTATTGTGACATTCTTTATTTCGTTTTGCTTTGTTATTGCACGCAAATAACTTTTTAGAAATTGTGAAAAACTTTAGGTACCAGTTATCAAAAGTTAAACTGCAAAATGTGAAAATAAAATTTAACCACCTGACTCCCCTTGTTATTCATTTAATGGATTTCGTGTCTGGCCACTCGAAAACCATTTTATCCCGCCAAATCCTCGCTTTAGTTTCATTTTAGTTTTAAAAAATCCTCTTCAAATGATAAAGCAAGCATTTTTGTGGCAAGCCACGGATTTTCAGAAGATTCAGCTTAAATCCGTTTAATCCGACAAAAACTGTTTTGAAAGTAAAAATGAAAGTTCTAACGAGTAATTTAAAACATTTTGCTTTACTATTTTAACTGAAGTTGCAAGTGAGAGTATATGGCCCATTAACTTTTTTTTTGGTTGTTGTGTTAAATATTAATTGAAGATGTATCATGCCCTACCCTGGGGGAGTCCTACGTCCAGCAAAGCACTGCAGCAGGCGGATGCTGTCTAAGGGCGGATATATGTACAATTTTGATGTCAAATCGTAATTACAAGTGTCAAATATCTTTACGTTACCTATACATATAAACAGTGGTTGAAGTAAAAACATTTTCTTATCAATAAAAATAATCACATTGCAGACCCATAAAACAAATTCCTGCGGATCAAATCGCAAATAAAACCCTTCAATGTTTCGATTTTTTTACCGACTTGATTATCTGTTAAGGGTCGGAACTGACCTGCGTTCCATATAATTAAACCGTAGAATGGATCATTTTGTGTGATTTTCACCAATAAAAATCGCAACTCTTCTTTCCGCGGGTATTTTTTTAGGGCTAGACTCTTCAATTTTAGCCCCGGGGCTTTAAAATCTACACCTGTCTTATGGAGAGCTGCGGCTCACCCGGAGAAATTTGTGTGTTTGTTCAGCAAGCTTACGAGTTGTTCTTTCCGCGGGTAAGTTTGCTCCATTAACTAAATGTACTTATTTCTGCAGTTTTCCATCAGAAGCAATACGTCACCGCATTATTAATTAATCTGTACGTGGTGTGCGTAAACTACACGAGTTGTCGATAGTTCTTGAGGCCCTTTCAGTGTTTGACCCTACTTCCCTTCAGCTGACAGGTGATTAATGGATTCTACATAGTCTAAGTACATACTTACTCTATTATGTAAATATGTCACAGTGATTACGATTGCTTGATTGTCATGTAGGTAGGTAATGGTCTCTATTCGGGAAATAAATTCTCTTAACTTGCCTTAAATTAGCGCTGTCACTATCCGTCAAACCTAGAAAAGGACAGCGAATATCAAAGTCATGTCATGTCAATACGCGATATATGTCAAAATTAGGCGATGATGAAAACATTGGCGACTAAAGTGACTAGAAATGGCGAAGAACACATTGATATTTTCAAACATGACAAGACTGTGATATCTCCTATCCATCTCTAAACCTATTCAACGTATATGCTGACAATTTATTTCATTTATAATATTTATTTATTAGATATAATTATCTTGAAATCCCACTGCTGAGCAAAGGCCTCCCCCGCGGCTTTCATTTCTTTGTTAGTACGTTGATTATCTAAATTCGAAATAGCATTAAAAGCATTTAATATATTAAGCATTCATTGGAGAAAAATACTCGTAGTTACTTTAAAACCACACACACAGAAACAAGTTTGAAAACTAACAAGATCGAAGGTGTCGTTCTTGAAGACAATACAAACAAGTCAAACGGGCAATTTAAGTTCCTCCGTATGTGTACAGTCGAGCTCCCGCAGAAGTGTTTAATGGACGTGATCTCAGCTGTATCATAATAATATACCAAGGAGCAGTAGTTACTAGTTTAACTCGAGCACTTTTCTGCCTAAAACTACCTAAATTTGCAGGGATGTCAACAAATAGGTTTTGCGAACCCGAATTCAAGTGATGTCACACTTAGGTTTCATTTGCTTGGTTACTGTAAGAAAACAATGACTGCTGTTATTATTCAATGAGTAATTAAGTTTCTAGGTATTAATTATCCCAATTCACAAACAAAAACGCGCGATGGCAGTCTGGTTCGCTGTGACACGAGCAGCACGAGATTCTATGTAGTAGTCGTGTACGTATAGGTCGGTCGGGCGTGTGTATGTGTGAGTGCGCAAACCGGGCGTAAGTATGAAGTTGAACTACTGCTTCTTGGTATATTGTGGCTGTACTTAAACTTACACAACTTCTACACGAAAGATGCGGGAGGGAAGTGGAAAAACTTGAGTCCGGACTAGTTCTGATCTGACAAGGCTGTGGATTGTTGGCCCATTTAGATGCAACTGACAACGCGCAAAGCTTTAAGCAGTTTTGGAGTTCGGATACGGTTTAAAGGCTACCCAATTATCAACCCTTTTTTTGTAAATGTTTTATTTTTAAAACTACAAAACGACTCTTTGACGTGAAAGTGTAGCGACTGAACTTTCTCGATATAATGAAATCCTGAATATATTTGTAGATGTTTATTTAAAGAAATCAATTAGATTAAACTTCGGTACCAATAGTAGATAACTTGTCAACCTGTGGACACTTGAAACAGTTTGATAAATAGGGTTGTTGGGCTCACAACAGGTAATGAAATGAACCTAGACATGTACCTAAGTCCTTCTCTATATAGGTCTACTTAGGTGGAGCAATGACCAACGCAGGATCGCTAGAAAAAACTGGACAAGGCGACTGAGTATCGCGCTCAGTAAAGTGCAATTGGAGATTACACTAATATGGCGTATGACTAATATTGGCTGATGATATTAGTTGAAGACCCTTTTCGATTTCAGAAAATACTTACATACATATATCACGCCTATAGTCCCTTGCGGGGTAGGCAGAGCATAAATGGCCGTGAAAAACGGTAATTTACGCCACGTTCGACAAAAGTTCGAGGGTCAATCAGATAACTGTGTATCACTATAGTGACACGTTGTCAGCCCATCGCCTAAAATTGCAATACACACCCTCGAGTCCCTTAGTCGCTTCTTACGACACTCACGGGCAAGAAATGGGGTGATGCTATTCTAAGCCGGCATCACACGGGATATCGAAAACTTTTCATTTCGATATCTGGAGATACAGTGAATAACTTAACTTTGCCGTGTGATGTTGGCTTAGAATAGCATCACCCCATTTCTTTACCGTTTTGTAAAAGATGGCTGATATACTCGAGGGTTACATGTGTATTACAATTTTACGCGGTGGGCTGACAACCTGTCACTGTGTTGATACACAATTTTCTGAATCACCCTTATATTATGTTTGTCAGACGTGGCGAAAATGTTAGTTATTACGGCCGTTAACACTTTGCCAACCCCGCAAGGGATATAGGCGTGATATAATATGTTTTCAAGTTTCAAGTTTCAAGTTTTTATTTGCATTACCACATGGTTACACTACAAAGATCTTAAAATATTACAAGTCCAGCATGTAGCACCTCGCAGAGGCACAGCAAATTCTTTTGGTAGCAACAATCATATTATTTAACAAAGATATTGATATACTATATGTTGGTATAAATGTGAGTTACAGTGTCGTTACGTGTCAAACTGTCATTGTAAAGATGCGAGACGAAAAGGAGACGAATTAGCAGAGTATTGACTGTATGAACCTATGTATGTGTGTCATATTTAGCTATGAGATACATGCGTGTCTGTATATGTGTGCGTTTGTATGAACCGTTCAGTTTAAACAACTGTGACGAACGGACGTGTCAATGTTATCAAGAAAATGGTTTATGATTTGGGCCATGGGCCATTGTTGGCCACTATTGTTCGTTCTATCATTCGTTAAAAGCGAATAGGGACTTTTCTTATGACAGTTCTCGAGCTTTTTTTATAATGTCATACCAGATGGCGTTGTTGTGCTAAGTTACATTTATGACAGCTATTTACATACGATTCGGAATGAAACTTTTTCAGTTTAGCTTAGCGCCATCTAAGTACACTTAAGATTGGCAAGCAAATTTCCCATTACATACATACATACATACATATATCACGCCTATAATCCCTTGCGGGGTAGGCAGAGCATAAACAGCCGCATAAAACGGACATTTACGCCACGTCTGACAAATATTTGAGGGTTATTTAGAAAATTGTGTATCGCTATAGTGATAGGTTGTCAGCCCATCGATAATTTCCCATTAACTCAAGAAAATTTTAAAAATAATTTCACATATTGTTGGTTTATTTAAAAAGATTTATATATTACTTTTCTTACAATTTGGGTTGCAATTTTCATTATTTGAAAGAGGTAACGATGAAATATTTATGCTTGTGACACTTGGGATGATGATGTCTTGTCTTGACTGACAGTGAAGCTAAAATATGGAGCCGTTCTGGTCTAAATAAGGTCCTAATAAATTCAGTGCAAATATTTTTAGGGTGAGTTCCATTCGTAAATTGAACAACTTTTCCCAATAAACCTATTTCGAAATATAAAAAATTAAATTGTACCTCTCATACAAAGTGGCACATTTTTGTATGTAAGGTCCAATAAAAAAAAATGCCCTATGTTTATTGGGAGAAGTTGTTCAGTTTTACAAATGGATTTCACCATAAACATATTTGTATCAAGCATAGAATCGAATAGTCACTTCCTAAATGAAACGTGCTGTCGCGGCGAAATCACTTCTGACGCTGAATGTACAAACGTGCTCCGTAGCTGTAGTAGGTGCACGGTAAGTGGGTCGCGACTGTACCTCGTGTCAATGTCAATCAAGTGTGAGGTACAGGGCAAAGTCTTCAAAACAAACAAAAACACATATCACGCCTATTATACCTTGCGGGGTAGGCAGAGCGTAAACGACCGCAATAAAAGTTACGTTTACGCCACGTCTGACATACTTGAGGGTCATTCGGAAAATTGTGTATCTCCATAAAGACAATGTTGTCAGCCCATCGCCTAAAATTGCAATACACACCCTCGAGTCCCTTAGTCGCCTGTCACGACTCCCACGGGAAAGAAATGGGGTGATGCTATTCTAAGCCGGCATCACACGGCAAGGCAAAGTCTTGTTTGATGTTGAGGATTGTAAGGTTGAAATGAACCATTTGATTGAGATTTGCAATTAAGTTGACTGGCCGTATTATTGCCATCAAAATATTGCTGAATGCTTAACAGTAAATTAGGAGAACAAATACAGGTAGTATCTTTACAGTTTCGTACCTAAAGGGTCAAAACGGGATCCTATTACTGAAAGTTCGCTGCCTGTCTGTTACGAGATTGTATCCCACAAACTGTGATAGTTATAGTTTCAGAGAAATTGTCACTGATGAGTTGATTTAATTTACATTGCTATTATAACAACAAATACTAAAAATAACAATCATTTTTGAAAACTTGCAAAATTTTCGAGTGCGGGCAGGATTTGAACCTGCGACTTTCGCATTACTAGTGGCGACGCCTCTTCCATCTGGGCTACCGCAGCTCATTTCTTGCCCGCCTTGCGGTAGCCCAGATGGAAGAGGCGTCGCCACTAGTAATGCGAAAGTCGCAGGTTCAAATCCTGCCCGCACTCGAAAATTTTGCAAGTTTTCAAAAATTGTATACCTAACACGGGAAGTGTTTTAAAATTTGGTACTCAATAACAATCATATAAAAATTTTGGTGGGCTGTCGATACAACGAGCTTCGTATTTTTGCTCGATTACATCTTCAATGGTTCAGAGGCTGTATCTCATGAACGGTATTAGTTGGACAATTGAAATCTTCACACAACATATGGCCGTTATAATAGCAAACATAAAAAACAATCAAATTAATACTTCAGGGAGTTTCTTTTTCTTATGCCACAATGGTTCGGAACCCTTCTTGCGCATGTTCCAACTCTCGAAACTCTTTGTCGGATGATCGCGACTCGTCATCATTCCATCAGCTCGTCGCACCCAACCTCCGCTCGCTCCGCACTGGATTACCATAACGAGTAGCGCGCGCATGTAGCCGCTCCGCTCCGCTCCCCGCCCGCTCCGCGCCGCGCCGCGCCGGCACCGGCTGGTACGCTGCACGCGACGCCATTGTTACCTCGCCGCCGCAAGCGCTGCGCGTTACTTACCACCACTGCAACTATACGTCAATATCAGAAGCCTTTGTGCTTGTTTCTTAACATTCTACTATTCATTAATAAATGTTAATTATTTTAACTAAATAAATAACAATTAATACTAAGCTAAACTAGACTAACGGTTCTACTTCTTATCGATATCATATTATTTGAAAATGCAATACTTCAGCGGTTGTTCAGATGACGTCCAATTGTAGCTCAGATGCTGCTCAGCTACAACAACCGAACTACAACCATACAACAACATCTGACTGCCGTTAATTTAATATTTGGCATGGAGCACTTCGTTGAATTTCTCAATTTTATCGAAAGGCTACCAACATTCTTAAGACATTATGTTACAGCGCTTGTGAAGAAAATGTAATCTGTATTGGCAAAATGCAAATCAGCTCTTCATACGTTTTCGAGAATCCAAGAAGAAGAGAGAGAGAGAGAAAAACGAGTGTAGATAAAAATACAAATCGTGTCACGGTGTCATCGTTAGTTCTGAACCTTAACATAGTTCCTACATCAATACCTGAAGCCTTTGTGGTTATATATTTTTATAATAAAGTAATGCATCTAATTTATACATCTTAATAAATACATACCGTGTCACATTGACTTCTGTAGGTACATTGCAATAGGTCTTCTAAAACAATTTCTAGATCCCTTTCCAGCATTCGTAAATATATTTTTCAGTTATAGTTTTTTTTTTCAATTTATTTCAGTAAAGGTAATTAATTACATTTGATAACAATTAATTTTACTCGCCAAACTTAACAGTTTGATGCCGAGATGCGCTTGAATTTATCCACTTAGACCTACCTTAGAAACAAACTAATAACTTATCTATTCTAACATGCATTACCTACTAGGTACACCAAGGCCACCGTCTGTGGATCACTCAATAAATTGACAGATGTCATCAGCTGATCAGTGATTTGCATCAAGACGCGAAACCAAGACAGTAGGTAGCTACGTAGGTAGTAGTTATTAATTAAAATGTATACAGTGTTGAAAAAACTACGCATTGTTCAGAAATAATTACAAAATATTTGACACAAGCACGACACTCCCATGGGTGCGAATATAACAAACAAACAATGGACAATTGTTGAGCCTTTATTTAACTCCAAAACGGGAGATCGTGTGATGCCGGCTTAGAGTAGCATCACCCCATTTCTTGCCCGTGGGAGTCGTAAAAAGCGTCTAGGGGACTCGAGGGTGTGTATTGTAATTTTAGGCGATTGGCTGACAACCTGTCACTATGGCGAAACTCAATTTTCCGGACGACCCTCAAATGTTTGTCAGACGTGGTGTAAATGTCCCTTCTATGTGGACGTTTACGCTCTGCCTACCCCGCAAGGGATTATAGGCGTGATATGTGTATGTATGTATGTATGGGAGATCGTGCCCTATGGCGTACCCTGGGGGAGGCCTACGTCCAGCAGTGGACTGCATTAGGCTGATGATGATGATACAGACTGTTACCAAGTAGGCCGTTAAGTTAACAACCGATGTGGCGCAGTGGTAGTGCGACTGCCTGTGACGGAAAGATTCCGGGTTCGCTTCTCGGTGGGGCACTCACAAAGTAGATATTGATCACTTTGTGAATTTGTTTCCAGTCTGGTTAGGACATTGCAGGCTAAACTACCTGATTGTCCGAAAAGAAAGATGGTTCCGTGCTTCGGAGGGCACGTTCAGTCGTCGGCCCCGGTTGCTGTCTATGATTACTTGGATGGCGGTCGTAACACAACCATCTCGGATGCCACCTACTAGTAGCAGGCGTTTGAAAAACTCTGGCACTAGGGTCCATCAGGTCGTTGAACGACTCACTGACCCAAAGAAAAATTTTAAAAAGTCCAAGTGATCAGTTAAAAGACATTAAAACCGGGGTGTATCGGGTCGTTCATTGATTCCGTGACTGAATGCTTGAATGTAAGGGTAATTTCAATTTCAATCGTTCATTGCATATGTCAGTATACATAGATGTATGTAATACAATTCGCCGTGTGATGCCGGCTTAGAATAGCATCATCCCCATTTCTTACCCATGGGAGTCGTAAGAGCCTACTAAGGGACTCCAGGGATGTGTATTGCATTTTTAGGCGATGGGCTGACTACCTGTCAATAAAGTGATACACAGTTATCTGATTGACCCTCAAGCTTTTGTCAGATGTGGTGTTAATATCCGTTTTACGGCCGTTAACGCTCTGCCTACCCCGTTAGGGATATAGGCGTGATTTATGTCTGTATGTATGTAAGTTATGCAATGTCACACAATGTGTAAACACTATATACCTACCCATAATGTTCAATGGGATGACGTAATTGAAATTCTCAGGACTAGCGAAGCTGCAGGGAATGGAAATCAAAACACAATTCTAGACAATCAAATGGAAGAATGCAATTATTAATGGAATGTTGATTCTTTATAGAAGTAGCTTAGATGTTTTTATATTTTCATTACCTAAGAATAGTGTTTGGTATTTCTTTCGTAACGTTTACGTCAAACGTTATAGCCCAGCCAGCATGGATAGCTTTTCATGTTTCAAATAATTGAAGTCGTTTATTTTTGGCATAGTTTCCGGGCCATTTGCTGAATCAAATTTATTAATTTATGACATTATACGCGTATGCTAACATATTTTTGTTTGCAGTGGATAAAAACGACTCAACTTGGAGTTTTATATTGGTAAACTTTCACATATTAGTCAATTTTACCAGTATTGTCAATACCGGTATATTTTATAGTATTAATTTATTTTATACACTTAAAAATACACACACCCACATACACACATAAATCACGCCTTTATCCCTTACAGGGTAGGCAGATCGTTAACGGCCGTAAAATGGATATTAACACCACATCTGACAAAAGCTTGAGGGTCAATCAGATAACTGTGTATGACTGTAGTGACAGGTTGTCAGCCCATCGCCTAAAATTGCAATACACATCCCTCGAGTTCCTTAGTCGGCTCTTACGACACCCATGGGTAAGAAATGGGGTAATGCTATTCTAAGCCGGTATCACACCCTTAAAAATACAATTTCTTAAACAACCATAAATTGTATTGAAAATTTGCGCAAGCGTCAAAAATAACACAAAATGTAATTGTGCTATACAGACACACGAAACAAAATCGTACAAAAATTAAGCGACATAAGATCTTTTGTAAGTTATGCCCTTAAATAATGCCAGCCGTATCAGATCTGCCTATACCTAATACATTTATGTGCCGTTCAAGTTTTATTTGTACATACCTTATTAGAGTTGACATTGTTTTATTGGAAATAAAATAAACACCACGGTAATATGTAATACATCCATATAAGTATTACCATATTTACTTGCCGTGTGATGCCGGCTTAGAATAGCATCACCCCATTTGTTACTCGCTGGTGTCGTTAGATGCGACTAAGTGACTCTAGGTTCCAAGTGCATTACAATTTTAGGCGAAAATTTGACAACCTGTCTATACGGTCTTCAAATATTTGTCAGGCTGTTACCGCTCTGCGTACCCCGCAAGTAATAAGGCTTATGTATTACCATATTTTAAATCCTTCCATATAACCATATACACTACGTTAGTCCTACTTAAGATCTTGCTATATTTTGAAGTATTTTGTAGCTGGGTGAGCTCAATAAATCTCGACACGCTCTTGGTATTATTGGTTCCAGAATCGAGTTAATAGGAAATCCATTATAAGTAAGAAACACAAATCTAAAATCTAGAATTATTTACTAGGAAAACAGGAATAGGAAGTGTGTAACCATTGTAGAATAATCCTGTCGTAATTCAATAATAGCTAAACAAAGAGGAGCACATTCGTTGCTATCTCTTGCTACCAGGCGCTACCAGGCGCTGCTCGGTGGCGGGCCACATCTCTGGAGTTTCCGCCACGGGACATTATCCTCAAATACTTATCAGACGAGGCGTAAATGTCAGTTTTTTACGGCCGTCTAAGCTCTGTCTACCCCGCAAGGGATATAGGCGTGATATATGTATGGTATGTACGTGTCTTACAAATATTTACCCGACCGGGGATTAAACCTATCTATGTCATAATAATATAATATGGATTTTACCCAATAAGGTGAAACATTGCAACCAGTTTAAAAAGTGATTAAAAATATATTTAAACACGCTTAGTATCGATGAAATAGGTTTTTCTATATAGCAAGTTAATTAAAATATGCGTCATTTGAACGTACCTAATTTTGTAGGTTATATATATTTGTATGAACAGATGTTTTTAAGTATCGCGTCAATGAATATTAATTGACTTTGTAGTATTAAAGACATGAATTTCACTTTTTACTTTAGGTTAAGACAGAAATACAGACTAACTATTAATAATTAATTCAAGTATTATGAAACATTATTAAGAAGTGAATTATTATAATGCCGCGTGATGCCGGCTTAGAATAGCATCACCCTATTTCTTTCCCGTGAGAGTCGTAAGAGGCGACTGAGGGACTCGAGGATGTGTATTGCAATTATAGGCGATGGGCTGACAACCTGTCACTATGGCGATACACAATTTTCTGAATGACCCTCAAAATGCCCTAGGACCATGGGGTGACCCGCCAAAGCATTTGAATTGGCCCGCCAGTCGATTTGTCGGCAGTAATTAAAATAGTGTGTTGTAGTTCAAAAAGTGTTTAAGACTCTCAAGGGAATCAAAATTTAAAAAAGTTACTTTCTGTGGCCTTAACTCACCACCGTTCATACAATATTAACAACGTCGGGCATCGATGAAACATAATGTCAAAAAATTGCAAAAGTTTTGATGGCACTTGACTGTTTTTCATCATCTATACAAGAACACATAAAAACTGCTGTGAAAGTCAGGGGCTCTATGGAAAGCCTCGTTGGGCGCTTGGGCGAGTTCGATTAACAATTTTTCGTTTTTTTCGTGTATAATGATTATGGTAGTATTGCCGGGCGCCCCAGTAAACTTTATCCGTGTACAAAAAAGTTAGACGCGTATGTAGACGATATAATTATATTTATTTTTCCATACAATGTGATTATTTTGCAAAAGTGGTCATTTTGGTAAAGTTTTCTTTTTGGTAAAGTACCTAGACTTTATGTGCGTAAAGGAATTTGACGATGCCAAACGACACACTGTTTAACTTTTTTTTGTAATAACACCGCAAATTTTGCCCACCTAGAAAATCAGACGTGGTGTAAATGGCCGTTTTTTGCGGCTGTTTACGCTCTGCCTACCCCGCAAGGGATTATAGGCGTGATATGTGTATGTATGTATGTATGTAGAAAATCAGTTGGTCGGCCTTGATTAAATCTATGTAAATT
The DNA here is from genome assembly GCA_027580185.1 of Tuta absoluta. Classification (NCBI taxonomy): domain Eukaryota; kingdom Metazoa; phylum Arthropoda; class Insecta; order Lepidoptera; family Gelechiidae; genus Tuta; species Tuta absoluta. The sequence continues at coordinate 645,511 of JAQAHW010000023.1, read as the reverse complement.
TCAAATGCATATTTTGAATTCACATTACCTTTACCATGGACTCCTGTCAATCTGTTAATAGTAATTGCTCCCTGCACAAGTAGGTATAACTTTCTAACTTATGAAAGTTGATGGTATATCAACATTGGTAATTTGCTGCACCAGATTAAGTCGTAGGTACATACGGCCGCGGCTCGAGTTACGCTTTTAAGTCTCACTACATAGCATAAAATAAGGTCATTTTCCGTATCCCGCTGTCCCATTGTATGCCTAGATATTTAATACTACGCAACGGATTTTGGTGCGGTATTTTCTGCTTGTGGATCTTTAGAGATAACTATAGCTGTGCCCTGTGTCGTGTGCAGGATACTATATTTTTTTAACGACTTCACAGATGCATCCGTTACGCACCGTGACGCATCATAGCCGTATTTGTTAAGGAATATGATCGGAGTTCGCAATTTGCTTTCGTCTGACAGACGCATGCGTTACGGTGTATTTAAAATACGCAGGGCCGGACGACAATCGGGAGAACCGCCATAGCACAGCCATAGTATGAGATCTGTCAGATTCAGGCAAATGATCGTTTAGATTGTCGTAGTCTCGTTATATCGGTCTAATAATCTAATCTGTTGGGACCTAGATACGGTCTAGATCTGCTTTGGCCTGCCTGAGTGAGCTGAGGTTTAGTTACGATATTAGACTACTTTTTGTTGACTATATGATTTGATTATGTTAAATTTCCGAAAGGAAATTTGAGATCATGGACGTAAACTAAGTTGTTTGATGTATCATCAACAGAATATTTTTTTAGAGTAACAGTTTTGTTTTGTGTCATAGTTGACAAACATAAATATAAAAATATATAGTGGCCAGGGTGTCTCAGTATTTACAAAAAGTATTTACAACACCTCCCCGTAATGGGGCACCCTGTACCTGTATAAAACTAAGATAAGACATATCAAAGATCACTATAAACAAACACACGATAACACAACACAAAATTAAAACTATACACAAACAAAAAAAAATTACATCAACCTGTATATACACTTCACCAAAAAAAACTTCAACCTGTATATACACCTAAACCTAGAGAACTATTTACATACCTAACCATGATCTGAATCCTAGCCTAAACCTAATGAACATGAAAATTTACAATGTTTGAGTTTTGGTAGAGGCTTGGTGAGGATGTCTGCGATCATGTTGTGTGTTGGTATGTATGTGATTATGTAGTCCTGTTCTGAGAGTAGGCGTATGAAGTGATGTCTAATGTCGATGTGTTTTGTGCGTGCATGGAATGTGTTGTTGCGAGTGAGTTTGATTGTGCTTTGGTTGTCTGTATGAATGGTGAGTGGCTGTATGACGTTGTAGACTTCTTTGATAAGTGTGCGGAGATAGATGGCCTCTTTGCAGGCTTCGCCTAGGGCCATGTATTCGGCCTCTGTGGTACTCAGTGCAGGGGTGCGCTGTTTCTTAGATTCCCAAGAGATGGCAGCACTGCACATCTTGAAAACGTACCCCGTGTATGAGCGTCTGTCTACTACGTTGCTGGCGTAGTCGGCGTCAGCATAGCCGGTTGGATAACCGTCACCATTTTTAAAGTTTAGTTTTAGGTCCTTAGTTGCTTTAAGATACCTTAAAACTCGTTTGGCAGCTTTCCAATGCACCTCCCCGTAATGTCCATTGAACTGGCTCAGATAAGATACTGCATAGGATATATCTGGTCTTGTGCCTATTGCAATGTACATTAGAGAACCAATAAGCTGTTGGTATGGCAAATCGGGTTTCTCATCATCCTTATCAGGGATTGTGAGCTTCATACCTGGTTCCATGGGCGTTGAGACAGGGATGGCATCAGTCATACCAAACTTCTCTATCACTTTCTCGATATATTTGGTTTGATCGAGAGATATGTTGCCGGGTTTCTGGACAACACGCATTCCAAGACAGTCTTTGACAGGACCAAGGTCTTTGACCACGAATAGTTTCTTTAAGCCGAGCTTAAGGTCGTCCTTCATGCTGTCGTTACTACAGAGAATAAAGAAATCGTCGACGAATACAGCTACTACAAGTAGGTCGTTTCCGTCGCGTCTGTAGTACAGGCAATGCTCGTTAGAAGCTTGCTGCAGGTCAAGTTTTTTCATGGCTTCACAGACTTTCAAGTTCCATTGTCGTGGAGCTTGTTTAAGGCCATATAGAGCCTTTTTGAGTAGGCATACTTTGCCCTTTGGGTCAGTGGAGAAGCCGTCTGGCTGTTCCATATAAATTTCCTCATCGAGGTCCCCATTTAGAAATGCAGTTTCCACGTCTAGGTGGTCAACTTGAAGTCCACGTTGAGCCGCAAAAGCCAATAATAGTCGCACTGAAGACAGTCTAGCGACTGGTGCAAAAGTTTCACTGTAGTCAATCCCTGCTACTTGGGTGAAGCCTTTTGCTACTAGTCTGGCTTTGTATTTCGTTATTTGGCCACTAGTGTCCTTTTTTAGTTTAAATACCCATTTGCATTTAATCGTTTTTCTGCCGGAGGGTCTATCGACGAGAACCCAGGTTCAATTTTTTATTAGGGAATCGTATTCAGCATGCATAGCTTCTAACCACTTTTCCTTCTCTTCATGATCCGTTACTTCTTTAAAAGATTCGGGTTCCAGGTCTGAGGTGAGATATCCGAAGCGTTCAGGAGGATTCCTTACACGGACAGGGTATCTGCGTTCAGGTTCAGTAGGAACTTCAGGAAGAACGGGTTCATCTGGTTCAGAAGTAGCTGACAGATACTCTGGTGATGCCGGTTCAGCAGTCGCAGATGTATCTATTTGTGGTAGAGGCTGTGGCTGGGGTTCAGTGTTTTGAGGGGGTATTTCAGAGTTAGGACGTGGGACTGGAACATCTGAGATGAGAGGTGATGGAAGACTTGGCTGTTGTGTCGTAGGCGGTTGTGTTTCCTGTTGGTCTACTCTTGTATTAACAATTAAATCGTAAGTGAGACTGTTGTTAGGGGTGGTGGGTTGCTGTGGTTCAGTAACTCCAAGTTTGTCTTCAATAAAGACTACATCCCGTGACAATATGATCGCTCGTGGGTTGCGAGGATCTATAAGGCGATAGCCTTTAGTCTCAGTTGAGTATCTAACAAAAATGCAAGACTGGGTTTTCGAGTCCAGTTTGCTGCGTTTTTCTTTTGGAATAAAAGAATGCGCTTCACAGCCGAAAACACGTAGATGAGACACATCAAGTCGTTTCCCGTACCAAAGTTCGTCAGGTATTTTATTTTTTAAAGCTTGGGTGGGCGAAAGATTTTTTAGGTGAATTGCTGTATTTACTGCCTCACCCCAGTAAGCTTTTGGGAGCTTTGCGTCGTGCAACATTGCTCTGGCCTTTTCTACAATCGTCCGATTAACCCGTTCAGCGACGCCGTTTTGCTGAGGGTTGTAGGCTACAGAGGTCTGATGGATAATTCCATTCTCCCTTAAAAATGTAGACATCGGCCCGTTTACAAATTCACGACCGTTGTCGGAACGAAACTTTTTAATTTTTTCGTTTGTTTGGTTTTGTACAAGTTGTTTGAATTCGACAAACTTTGAAAACACTTCACTTTTTGACTTTAGCAAGTAGCCAAAAGTTTTGCGCGTAAAGTCATCTGTGAAAGTAAGTAAGTAGAGCGCGCCACCCCATGAATGTGTACTCATTGGTCCACAAAGGTCGGAATGAATGAGCTCACACTTTTTGAAAGACTTACTTTTCGACTTTTTGAATGGACTTTTTGCTAATTTTCCTTGAAGGCAAGGAATGCAGGTTTCATCTAAACCCGAACTATCTATTTGACAGTTTATGCCATTCGTTCTCTTTTTCAGAGTAGACATCGCTTTGACGTTGAGATGTCCGAGGCGTCTATGCCACAGAACAGCTGTTTCATTTCTGACATTTGTCAGCTGTGCTTATTGTTGTGGCTCAGAAATATCTAATTTATACATGCCCTTATAATTTTGCCCTGTTGCTACTACTGTTCCCGAAATTTTGAGCCCTTTTTCGAGATAGATTTGAGCACCTTTACTAGTAAAAACTGTAGCATAGCCCTTCCCTGCCATAGAACTAACAGATAATAAATTAGCCGAAAGTTGTGGTACTAATAGGGCGTTAGAAATTTTGTCAATATTGCCGCTATTTACACAAATTGTACCTGTTCCTTCGCTTAAAATCTGCTGGTTGTTGGCTACGGTTACTGTGTCTGACTGGGGAGAAAAATTGCTGAATGATTGTATGTTATTGCACATATGAGATGTTGCGCCAGAATCTATGAACCAATGGGATGGGTTTTTGGAAGAATGAAAAGATGAATAAAGTGTAACATGTGTACTGAAATTAGCCTTATTCTTCTTTTTGCGGTTCCGGCACTCCGAGACGACGTGTCCATGTCGCTTGCAGAATGTGCACACATGCTTTGGGCGCGGGGGCACAGGCGTAGTCTTGGACGCAGGCGTAGGCTTCGATGTATACAGAGCACTGTCTTTCGTCGAGGTCGATGGCCGCTGGTCCTCCTTCAGTAACAATGTAGCTACGGAGTCCGAAGAGATTTTAGTTCCCGATCCTTCCAATGCCATTACCATAGGGTTATATTTTTCAGTCAAACCAGTTAACATTATAACTCCTACAAACTCATCATTGACGGGAGCCTTTATTTCCGCTAGTTGCTGCTGCGTGCTGCGGATTCCGTTAACATATTCGTCCATGCTAGTACAGTTCTCCAGTCTTGTATTGAAGAGTTTACGAAGTAGGTGCAGGCGCCGTAGAAGGCCGCTGTCAGCATAAGCTGCTTGTAGCTTTTCCCAGGTTTCCTTGGCGGTGGTGCAGCTCATTATCACAGGGTACACCGATGTTGCTACTGATAAGCATATTTTTGCCTTTGTTTTTGCATCAAGCCGCTTGAATTGCATGTCTCCAAGTTGCTGCATCATAAGTGCGGGACTTTCTATAAAATCCCACATGTCACTCACGACGAGTACGTTCTTCATCGAGAAACTCCAGCTGGTGAAGTTTCTGGCACCCTCCAGTTTCTCAATCGTGGGCACCCCAATCTGTTGTGCCATCGGGAGAGGCTGCTGTCCACTAGGTGTAGCTGTAGGTTGCGCTGGTGCCGGCAGTTGTCCTGCCGATGAAGGGTTTTGTGTGTCACCCTCCATAGCACTCGTACCAAATTATATATTCTTACACAACTTAGGTTAGAGGGGCTCTGGGCCCATAACCTGTTAAATTTCCGAAAGGAAATTTGAGATCATGGAAGTAAACTAAGTTGTTTGATGTATCATCAATAGAATATTTTTTTAGAGTAACAGTTTTGTTTTGTGTCATAGTTGACAAACATAAATATAAAAATATATAGTGGCCAGGGTGTCTCAGTATTTACAAAAAGTATTTACAACAGATTAGATAAATCAGATAGCTTTAATAATAGGGAAAGAGGATTTACAGGTAGCAATAAAAAAGCGTAGGCCGATTTTGAAAAATTTTTTTGTACGTACAGATAGGTATACTCCCCAGGAAGCAATAAAATATAAGGTAAAAAAAATAACTGCAAATATAACAAGGAGCGAACCAGCCCATGAAACTGAACAACTTTCCTCCAACGAACATAGGTCGAGAAATGAAAAATAAATTTGGACTTCCCATACAAAATGTTCCAACCGACCGGGTCAATTTGTATGGGAGGCCCAATTTTTTATTTTTCGACCTATGTTCCTTGGGGAAAGTTGTTCAATTTCATGGGCTGGTTCACCCCTTAAAATATGTGCGGGTAATATTTTTACATCCTGTATTGACTTACTTATAGTAAGTAGTAAGTAAGTAAGTAAGTAAAAACACTTTATTGCACATTCAAAACATAAATAAGTAACAGGAAAACTTAAACTAAAAATGCGCAAAGGCGGCCTTATCGCTGAAAGCGATCTCTACCAGACAACCTTTGGGTGGAGGAGAAATCAAAGGGAAGAAGAGAGTAGTGCATAAAATAAAGGTAAAATTAGACAGTGTTATTACATTAATAAATATATAGAATAGAATGAGTAAGTATCAATAAATCTTCAACTATCAATCATTGCCCATCTCAGATTAATACACAGAGTGGTAAATAAAGTAGGTTTCGCTACAGCGGGCAGCAAAGGGTGTTCCCATGGGAAAACCCACACGAATGGACGATTAATTATTAATCAGAAAGAGAGTGGTTGCTGAAATAAATACAGCCTGTAGGTATTTGGAATGTTACTTAGATAGCCGTGTGTTGCTGGCTTAGAATAGCATCAACCCATCTCTTTCCGCGGGTTACAACACCCGAAAGGCGACTAAGAGATTCGAGGGTTTCATGCGTGTTACGACAGGCTGACAACCTGTAACTAAGTGCCTTTAAGGATTATAGCGATTTCACATTCATCTATATCGGTTTACGAGTTTCTTGTGGTAGAATAGAGAAACAGTAAAAACAATACACTCCCTTTTTCGACAATCATTTAACCCGGTTCTCCGAATTGTCGTCCGTTGCTGCGTCTACCGGACGAAAGGACATTGCGAATGCCGATTTCATTCTCATACAGATTCGTTTGACAGACAACGCACCGTAGCCGTATTTTTATAGGAATAAGATCGAAATTCACAATTAGCTTTTGTCTCTGATTGACGTCAAGTGGGAAAACCGCCTAAAAACCGGAGTAGGTATCTTGTTTGAGAATCTACAGAAATGCTTTACAGGGCGACTTATCAAGTATCTACCAAACAGTTAGTACTACTAAGTCCACTAAGTCTATTTTCGTAGTTCATTCAGCTAACCAAACTAGTTTCGTGTTAGCGTAATACATTACCAAGGCGGGGCCAGCTTAGTGTACTATATATACACTATAGGATAGGATAATATAGTACTTGCAGTAGTGTAGTGTTTAAACAGCTCTAGATTCCTAGCATGCCTGGACTTGAGTACCAACTGTTGTTAGGTAGACAGAGCAAACCTTATTTAGCAGATACTTGTCTCGATTCTACGTTACTGACTAAAACGGCTTATTAAAATAGCGCTGTCACTTTCCGTTGAATAATTAGTAAAGGATAGTAGATGTCATAGACTATTTTTGTCATGTCATGTCCCAAATACTCTATGGTTTACACGCCATTTCACAGATTTCTTAGCCATATTTTTATTCGCCGCTTAATTTTGACAGATACCACGTAAAATGCTTAAAATCAAAGAAAATTAAAGAGGCGATCATCTTCTATCCTTGTCTAAGTCTATTTAGCAGAAAGTGACAGTGTTATTTTGAGTTAGAGATGTAAGTCGGTGACTTGGAATTGAGACTACTGCGTTATTCGTATCTAGAGCTCGTGTATTACCTTATACGGAACGTGCTACAAAACATCGTCGATACAGAATTGGTTTATGTGGTTAATGGTTATTTTCTAGTATCGATTTCATTTACCTATAGAAGAAACTAGATACTACCTACCTAAACGAGGTACCGACCGACGAGGCTTTTTGCTCCTAAACCTTCACGTTAAACACATTGCCTACTGAACTAACTACGCAGTTTAAATATGACTCCGATCTAATCAATTCTCTACACGTGATTTGATCACATATTTAGAAGCTGTTAGGTACTCGCTATCTACCTCTACTCATGTAGGTACCTATTATGGAGGATGTGGTAATTATACCTAGAATTAACAAGTCAGGTTTTACAAGCGAAGGCGGGTTTCCCACATGTCGGATGCCGCATCTGTTAACGCACCGCATCCGTAGACTATCTATGTATTTTTATGGGAATAAGATTAGAATTCGCAATTTCCTTTCGCCTGACAGACGCATGCGTTGCGGTGCGTAAAAATTACGCAGCGACGGACGATAAGTGAGAGAACCGCCGAAGTATGAGGTTTCCCATCTACCAGCTACCTATTTAATCATTATTTTTCTTGTCTTAAATTGGTTTCCAAGAAGGAGCAATTAGAATTGAAACCTTTTGTTTCCCACGAGGTGGTCATCTTTTCATTCCATTATCTATTTATGAAAATAAAACAGGTTCAACATTTTGAAGGTCATGTTTTCAACAACACTAGAGTCAATGCCCCTTAATTCAAAGTCATGTACCGTGTTTTATTTTGATCCAATAAATTGACATATAATGGTCATTTTATCAATATTAAACCTGCTTTTAATGACATCCGTTCAGGCTGCCTCATGTCGATTCGAAATCAAAAGGTGTGGTGCAACACAAAGGAATTTGGAATGCATTTTAGTTTATTACGTTTGTTTTCGTGTGTACCAAAGTATTCCGATTTGTGTCACATATTCGATTACACTTTACTATAAAACAATTTTAAACGGATCTTAGAAGTGTATATTTATTTAAAAAAAAATTAACCTTTCGTCCATCCGTGACCAGGATGACTAAGGCGTTAGACGTCATTATTTTAGTATTTAAATTATTATTGTACTACTGCCTCTCTTCTCTTACTACTACTCTACTCTACTCTCTACTCTACTCTTCTTATTTCTTAATTGGCTCGCGTAACGTCCCGGTTCTACGCACTGACACCGTATCTTGTGTCTTGCAGTCGTAAATAGATCCGTTTTGAATTGTTTTATTTTGATGAGTAATAGTTGTGCAAACTCAGGAAAATATTACGATTATGCGTTTAACCAGTCACAATGGACGTTACAGTCACGACGAAGTCTGCTAAAATCGTTTCAGTTGTATGTAGATACCGTGTCAGTGGCATAGTTTTAGGCGTTTCGTTTTCTGCTAACAATTTGAAGTATAGACTATAGTTGAGTGACGCTGGCATTGGAAGGGTGAAAAAATAGGGAATCCGGGCCCTGCAGATGCACCGGTTTCAGACGACACTACCGGTTTTATGATAATTTTCAAAGTAGAATTATTTTGTGGAAATCGTCTCTAGCAGGTCGGTCGGTATTAATTTCGTTAATCCCATCTGGGGTAAAGGATTGACTTTGCCTGAGTGAGGATAATTTTGCCATTGAAAGCTTATCTCAAAAGCTCTAATAGAATAATAATCTAGTATTCTTGGTAAATGAATATAACTTTGTTTATTCTACTAAATAATTAAGGCTCAGTCTCCCGAGGTAACCCAAAAACCGTACAACTCAAAAACATTGTAATATCTGTTCCGAGTTATTCTTAAGATTCCCTTGGACTCAAGGGAGGACCCTTTCGCGGGACAAAAGAAATCCTTTGAAAGGGTCAGTGGGGCAGATTGTGGTGGAATTAATATCCGAAGGGCCCTGGACCTGCATGCGTCACTGGTCAAAGATATTGGGTAATTTGGGGTCCAAAATATTTAGTGGTTTGTATTACAAATTCAAGTTTCTATGTTGTATCAAAACTGTACCTACTTGTTGTCTCTCTCTTTTCGTGTGGGACACCGAGTCGTCCAACGACTCGATGAACCCTGGTGTCAGAGTTTTTCAACCGCCTACTACCACTAGTAGGCCTCTGACATGGTTGTGTTACGACCGCCGTCTAAGTAATCATAGACAGCAACCGGGACCGACGGCTTAACGTGCCCTCCGAAGCACGGAACCATTTCTTTGTCGGACAATCAGTTGGTTCACCCTGCAATGTCCTAACCAGACCGGGAACAAATTCACAAAGTGATAAAATCAACTTCGTGAGTGTCCCACCGAGAATCGAACCCGGAGCCTTTGCGTCGCAGGCAGTCGCACTACCACTGCGCCACATCAGCCGTCTTACTACTTGTAGTGATTTCGTGAAGCAGTTTGAGGTTCTTTCGTCAGTTCCCGACAGAAAATTGTATGTAACGTAAAATATTTTCTACCCAAGTTGTCATTTTATTTAAAATTTAGCGACCGAACTTTTCTAATGTGAGTTCTGAACCATATGTAGAGTGTACGCGCGTTGAGAGGAAACTGATAGCTCTTTCGCTGCTGGTGTCACTTCGCTACATAGCTCGCTAATTATACGGGTATTTTTTGCAGGAGAAGGTTAGCTAGAAGGTTTGTGGGTCTCGATCTATTAAGGCGGTTTTCCCACTTGTCATCCGTCGCTGCGTATGTTTACACTTTTTAACTCAGATGAAAAGAAATTGCGAATTTCGAATTTATTTCCATATGGATACGGCTACGGTGCGTTTACGAATGCGTCTATCAAACAACTTGACTAACGCACCGGAATGAGATCGGAATTCGCTATTTCCTTTGATTTGACAGACGCATGTGTTGAAGGCAAGTGGGAGGCCCACCTAATATTATATTCCTGCAACTCTGCAACACCTACATAGGCGATTATTTCCCCCCTGCGGTGACATTCCCCGCCCCCAACTCATGTAAAGCGCTCGCTTGTCGGAAGCTTCATAATATCTTCCGTCGTCACCTCGCGTCAGGGCTAATTATTGCAGGGAAACGCAACATTTCTAGACTTTGCACTGTTTCCTTACAAAGTATAAGAATGAGAATTTTTTATCTGCAAGAATATATACACAGGTCTTAAATGTTATATGATGTATTCAGCGGCAGCAAATACATCTAATAGATTTTAGACATGATCTTTTTTTGACAAAATGTTAAAAAAATAATGCGCCCGTCTTTGCTGTAAAAATTGCGTGTTTTTGCCACCAACAATGGAACCAAAATTCATAAGGTACTTCCCATGGACCTAGAACTAATTAACTTAACTTACAATAAAAATTGCCGTGTGATGCCGGCTTAGAATACCCATGGGTGTCGTAAAAGGCGACTAAGGGACTCGAGGGTTAGATGTGTATTGCAATTTTAGGCGATAGGCTGACACCTGACACTATAGTGATACACAGTTATCTGATTGCCCCTGAAAATTTTGTCAGACGTGGTGTTAATATCCGATTTAAGCCCGTTAACGCTCTGCCACCCCCAAGGGATTATAGGCGTGATATGTGTGTGTGTACAATTTAGAAAATATGTATATTTTCACTATACGGATTTGTACGGAAATCCGATAAAGATTATAATTTTAAAATTGAGACTAAGTAGGTAAGTAGTATTTCAAGTCGTGAATTTAATGATATTAAAAGGCTTAATGTGCCACTTACGGAACCGTCGGTTGGCGAGTCCAACTCGCACTTGGCAGATTTTGTATCTATTGAATCATTTTGTTAAATATAACTATTAACCTTAATGAAAAGACCTTGATCAGCGTTCATTGCCTAGGTTTAGAATCGCAGTAAAACTTTTTAATGGTTTTTTTGCCATGATACTTAGGTAGTCATTATTTTATTTTTATGAGTTTCACACATTATACCTTAGTTGTTTAGCTACCTTGTCACATGTAGACAAGTTAATGAGAACCTTCTAGACAAGTCGCTCATTAGCCAGTCAGTCGCGGCGGCGCCAGTGCTCTCGGAAGCAAGGACTTCCGCTGCGTGTGTCGACTGCTAATATCAGACAACTGAGACGATAACATGACACTCAACTTCGTTACTTGATCTTCTTAAGGGCGGGCCGTGAGAAAAATAAGTATTTTTGGATGCACGCAATTTCGTTAAAGAATACGATAAACACCTTATTTTTATGTATAATGATTTTTCATTATATTATCTAGATTTTTGTCGCAGGAAATCACGATTGAAGAAAGTTTGCTTGATAGATTTATTTTTCAAAGTTTGGTCTATTTTTTCAATTTTTTTCGTAGTGTATAGCAATCTTAAGAACATTACATATTGTTTTTTGTGAATACGATCCTCTTGTACATTAATAGATTCTTGTCGTACAGTTTTTTGTTTACTTGTTTATTTGGCAAGAAATTTCCAAAACACTGAAAAATCGGCTAAATATGGCGATTCCGCTTTGTTCTTACACGCAGGATTTGCCATTAGTGGGAAAGGGACGTTTAAAAGTTCGTGGCAGGCCCTTAAAGGCTCAAACCCATTACCACCGCTCGTGTGCATGCAACGATCTTTTTACGAAACCTATGCTAAAGGAAACATAAAAGTCTATAGAAATAGAACTTACGTCTAAATAATCGCTGGATCAAGGCGGTTTTCCCACTTGTCGTCCGTCACTGCGTGTTTATAACGCTACGTAACGCATGCGTCTGTCAGACGAAAGGAAATTGCAAATTCCGATCTATTCCCATACGAATACGTTTACGGTGCATTCACGTTGCGTAACGGATGCGTCTGTAAAGTCATTTAACAGACGCATACGTAAACACACCGGTGCAGGATTTGTATGGGAATAAGATCAGAATTTGCAATTTCGTTTCGTCTGACAGACGCATGCGTTACGGTGCGTCAAAAATACGCAGCGACGGACGACAAGTGGGAGACCCGCCTGTGGCCAACGATTATTTAAAATTAAGTTCTTTTTCTGTGGACTTTTATCGTTTATGCATGTAATAACACCTTTTGAAAATCTTGACTTCAATTTCAAACAATTGTCGTAAACCGTGGTGGTGGTGGCATAAAATTATATGACGTGTAATTAACCTAGCCAGCCCCGGGGCAGTGTCTTTATTTTTATTTTTTTATCCCGCCCGCACCGGTTTTCTATCAGTAGGACAAGATGATTCGTGCTTCGGAGGACAAGTTAAGCCGTCGGTCCCGGTTGCTGTCTATGATCATTTAGACGGCGGTCGTAAGACAACCATGTCAGAGGCCTATTACTAGTAGTAGGCGGTTAAAAACTTGACACCAGTGTTCATTGGGTCGTTGGACAACTCGGTGTCTCACACGAAAAGAAGAAGTAGAAGTAGAAGAAGGACAATCAATACAAAACTGTTATAAAAAGTAGAAAACTGTGGTACACATTTTTTGCCGGATCATGGCGTCATTAAGTGACAATTACATACATACATCACGCCTATATCCTTTGCGAGGTAGGCAGAGCATAATCGGCCGGTAAAAACGGTCATTTACGCCCCGTCTGACAAACATTTGAGGGTCGTTCGCAAAATTGTGCATCGCTGTAGTGACAGGTTGTCAGCCCATCGCCTATAATTGCAATGCACACCCTCGAGTTCCCTAGTCGCCTTTTACGACACCCACGGAAAAGATATGGGGTTATGCTACTCTAAGCCGGCATCACACGGCGAAAGTGACAATTCCACATTTAATAAAATTAATTTCATTTCATTTTATTGCGTGCGTATCACTTTCCTATGCCGTGTGATGTCGGCTTAGAATAGCATCACCCCAATTCTTTCCCGTGGGCGTCGTAAGAGGCGACTAAGGGACTTGAGGGTGTGTATTGCAATTTTAGGCGATGGGCTTACAACCTGTCACTATAGCGATATACAATTTTCCGAATGACCCTCAAATATATGTCAGACGTGGCGAATATGTCCGTTTATGCGACCATTTACTCCTGCCTACCCCGCAAGGGATAATAGGCGTGATATGTGTATGTATGTATGTTACGCAATGCAACTAACGCTTGACCTAAAGAAAAAACGCTTATTAATGCATTTCCGCACAACCTTGACGACTGCACTATAACTGCAAGGTTGCAACAATATCTGGCATTGTCACAATAACAATAACGTTATTATAGCTACCGTTATTAACGTTATGTTGTCACGTTCGTCGTTGATACAATCGTTGTCTAGTTATTATAGGAGAGTTAGTCACGTTTAGTACATTTAAAATTAAGTAGCACATTTGAAACAGTTACCTACATCATTGTAACTATCTTTTAAAGTTAGGTATTTGAAATATTGCTCTTACAAAGTAAATAGATGACTGGTACTTAGCAATACTTAAAATGAATAGTATTGTTTAATTGACTGGCCCGATGGCGTAGTGGATAGTACCCCTGCCTGCTACGCCGAGGGTCATGGGTTCAATTCCCACACAACACAAATATTTGTGAGTTACTTTTCAAATATTTGTGTTGAGTCTGGGTGTTTTCGAAGTATTTATTTACTACTAAGGGCCTGCCCAGTGGTTTCATCCGCGTTTTTCGCGGGAATAAGACATTTTTATAGCCTATGTACATCAGGGAAAATGTAGGATTCCGATGGTAAAATATTTTTTTAAATCGGTCCAGTAGTTTCGGAGCTTATCCAATTCAAACAATGAAACCTTTCCTCTTATAATATTAGATTAGTGTAGAAAAGTTGCCATTGTACCAGCTTTGCTTAGTTTGGCGCTGTGTGAAATATCCAGGTTATTTATTTATATACCTATTTACTGTTTTTGCGATTTGACAAATCATCTCAACTAAAAACATTGTTTTTGTTTTTCAGGTAATTTCTTCGAAATTATTGGCTGGAATGGAGAATCAAAACTAATCGAGGCGTACTCCACAGCAGAAAGTAGGTACCTACTTAATTGGATATTAAATCATTGATGATCAATATTTTAGAATCTCGTATCTTTCTCTTGCGCCAGATGTTATCAGAGAGGAACTTTTAACAATAGATTTCCGTGGCGTAAAACTTATTCAAATTCCCGTCGAATAACACTAAAAGTATAAAGTTTTCAGCGAATAGTCGTAATATTTCAGCGCGTCCCGGCGTCCCTCGGACAGAAGGGACGGAGCTGTCATGGCGGCCGCAAGTTTCCGCCATTTCTGACATCTGTGGCCAAGCGCGTGCCAGCAATGGCCCAACTTGCGCCACGATTTATACGCGGATCGAGCACTTGTTTTATATTCAAACGAGTTTAATGCTGAGAATGGGACGTGCGGAAATATAACTGTGATAAAATGGCTGTATCAATGATTTGAGATTTGAAACTTACAGGATGTCCCGCTCGTTTAGTAATGTTAGTGCTACTACACCGATGGTTTCGTGCTTCGGAGGGCACGTTAAGCCGTCGGTCCCGGTTGCTGTCTATGATTACTTAGACGGCGGTCGTTACACAACCATGTCAGAGGCCTACTAATTATAGTGACACCAGGGTTCATCGGGTCGTTAGACGACTCGGTGACCCACCCGAAAAGAGAGAAGAGAGGGTTTTATGTATGTATATTACAATTTCAGGTGACAGGCTGACAGTGATACACGATTTTTCTGAAACGTTCCTGAAATATTTGTCAGACGTGGCGATAGCGACCATATTTTACGGCCGTTACCGCTCTGTCTACCCCACAAGGGATAAAGGCGTGATATTGTTTGTATGTATGTTTGTGACGAGTGTGAAAATGTAATGTTAAAAGTTTTTTGAAGGTCGGAACAAAGCATCCGTGATGATCTGTGTAAAGGTAAGGTACCTTTTGTATGGAAAGTCCAAATTTATTTTAGCATATTTCGACCCATGTTACTTGGGGAAAGTTGTTCCTTTATCACAGTGATCTGAGTTTTCGCTATCGGTCACTGGTAAAATTTCAAAATATGGTAAAAGTATTGAAATTTATTATGAAACAATAAGTAAAGTAACTCGCAGATTAAATTTGTTTCACAACAATATTGAGCTGTTTCCGATCATCAATCATGCGATTAAGTGCACTCATTCCAGTAATTACTTACAATAATTAATTAATAGTTCAGACCTAGCTCAATCGATCAAATCATTTACTTAACTTCCAATATAAATCATTACAAATGAAATACTCTTGATACCAGGGTTTATCGGGTTGTTGGACGATTCTTTATCCTACACGAAAAGAGAATTACAAATTATTATTATGTTACATAAATTTCTGTTTATATTTAAGTAGGTATGTATGTAAGTTTAAGTATTATTTATTGGTATAAGTATTTGTGTAAGTATATTTTTATGAATAATAACAATGTATTGGTAGGTATTTTTTTTAATAGTAATTTTGACATGTTGTTTTCCTTTAGTGTTATTTTCTCATTATTGCACCCGCTTCTTTCTCTCTCTGTTTACCTTCTGATTGGCCGGTAGAGAATGCCGACTGGCATTAGGCCCGTCTTTTGTACGATGTGCAATAAAGTATAAATAAAAATAATAAAATAAGAAATTGAAAAAATTTTAGCGCCCGTCGAGGCTTGAATGCTCTAATTTCAGAAGTTCTTATTTTCATTTATGAAACTGCACTACTGATATAGCACTGTAAGTACATAATAAACCATAGTATATTACAATGTTAGTCTAAACTGTCCCACTGTTGTACAAAGACCTAAAATAAGTATTAGCAGAAAAAAAAAATGTCCCCGTGACCTGTGCAGAAACTAGTTAGCACCGGCGCGTTATGCCCGTTTAATACGCACCCGAATGCATTTTCAATAAGTGTAGGGCATTACCACAAACAAATTAAACGTGTGTTGAATTCATGTTCAAAATTTTGCTTCATACAAAAAAATCTAAACACGCGTCAAACGGTTTTGTGGCAGGCCCATCATCTTTTATTGTTGTTTTAAACATACTTCGAACTTTATGACATTCAAGTTCTAAGAAGAACAAATGACATGATACATTCTTGTACCCACATCCATCACATCATCATCATCCATTCATCCATCAACAATGTCCACTTTTGGACTCAGGCCTCCCCCTGGATCCATTAACTGCGCCATATAGGCCACTTTACCATCCCATGTCCAGTCACTTACGTTCGTTTTAGGATGTGTTTATTTGTGATCATATCGCCTCATGCATCGAAACAATTCACATAATAACCAACCACATTAAATACTTACTAATTAATTACTTAGTAATTAAACAGGAACTATCAATATTCATCAGCATTTAGAGTATAGACTCTCGTTTGTCGTTCGGTGGTCGAAATTAGATGGATAGGCTGTTAAACCGTCACCGATCGCTTCCAGTGGATTATAAAATAGGTCGCGGTCTAATTTGAAAAGAAAAGCGGGTGTCAATTCACTATGATTAAACTTTAGTAAGTATTTTAGGAATTAAATGTATGCTATTTATTTATTTCGTAGTAGTTTAATTTGTTATTTTCCATGAATATTATTTCACACCCGTGTCTTTTTTCTCCCTGTTTTCTCCCTGTTTATCCTCTGGTTGGCCGGTAGATAATGCCGAATGGCACTAGGCCCGCCTTTTGTACTATGAGCAATTTAGTATAAAAACTAAATAAATGTGATGTACTAAGAGCCGTAGGTGGATCGTCATATTAATTTATTGTTTTTATGGCGTTTTCGTTATGATTTCGCCAGTGTCAAGTTTTGATGATGACTTTGACTATATCACACGGGATCACATAATAATCATAATAAACATAACATAATCATCATCATTTATTTGCATAAATACACTTTTTTAAAGTTCTTATAATAACAGTGCAGTCGGTATATTCAACCTGTTTACAGGAATGCATGTCTGTTCATGCAGAAGTTTGTTACATGATAAAATTATAAATTATATTCAATAAATTAATAAAAAACGACCACATTTTTTTTCTCAGTGTACTTGTTGGTCCTATAAGAGCTGGGTATATCACATTAGCATATAGCACTCCACTGCTGGACGTTACGGCACGATTACCATCCAGTCGCTACCATCCGCCTTCTTTAAGTCATCGGTCCATCTGGCCGTAGGGCGTCCAACGCTACGCCACGGTATAGGATCTATTTTCGTTTTTGATGCGGCTATGGCTTCCAAAATCCACCTACAGCCTCTCTATACAAATGTTAGTAGGAAGAATTTCTTTGTTCCTTGGAGATAGTCCTGATTTTTTGATCGACGGCTATCACTAGTTAAATTGCAGCTAATAAGTATATCCCCCTAGCAGAACAGAAAAAATACAAGCTATGTGGCACCAAGATCAAGTCCGCATAGTCCCCATAGTAATCTCTTCCACCGGCATCGTCCCTAAAACACTTCACAAGGCAATAGTAGAATTTAAAGCTTCCAAAATCAACATAACTACGTAAACATACAAAAATCTGTCATCTTTGACACATGTTCTATAGTCTGGTAATTCCTCACTAATGCGACAATCTTCCAAACAGAAAACGATATAGCTGTTGTTAGCTTCGTTTATAAGTGGACTGCGGTGGTTGGCTAGTGATGGTGGCTTGGGTGCGTGTGAGGATGTGAATAAAAGGAATTATATAACTTTAGCACTTTCTTCACTTTTATTGCACTATTTTTACTTGGAATTTATAATAAGAAAATTTAAGTATAAAACGCGTGTGGCATGGCTGCCGGTCGGACGAGAAGAAGAAAAATACATCGAAATTCAAAAATGCTCTTACAAACTTTTCTTTATAGAGAAAAGAGTTTTTATGTTGTGAACATAAGTTGCCGCCTCAAAGAAATTACATAACATCTTTTGGTTACTTTCTAAAAATATCATTAAAAGTTCAAAACTTCTGTAAAGCAACAACTTATTTACATGAATGAATAAGTTAAAACAATAGAATGACATCTATACAGTTCATAGAAAACTTGTAAAAAATTACTAACAATGTATTTTGAATTACAGTTAAGATAAACATCTGCAACTGATGGATAACATACAGTAGCTAGTAGGTACCTAAGTTTATAAATAGGCATGAGTGAAAAACAAAAAACAAGCAAAGATTGTTCTCAATGACTTTAGATATCTACCTATTCTTTAACTAAGTGTATAGGCAAATGAATAAGAAATCTACCTGAACTTATTACAAGTTGAGGGCTCCACCTCAAAAAAAAAATTAAATAAAATTACAGTAAGCAGCAGCTTAACCAAGAAACTACCTATTTAACTTATCTTATAAAAGACTTATAACATAAAATTCGCTGATGACTATAAAATGAAGTCATATTATAGTACAAAAATTAACCTATGTTAGTATCTATCGGCAGCACACAAACCTTCGTAATGGCTCTGTTATGCCTATAGCCGTTAGCAGACATCACTTCGACAGCGCGAACTTTACCATCCTTGCCGGGGAAAATGTTTGTCACCCTAGCCATGGGCCAGTGAAGAGGTTGTGTGTTGTCGCTACATAATATAACCAAACTACCTATTGTCACATTCGGCATTACATTTTGCCACTTAGGCTTATTTTGTAGTAAAGTAATATAATGCTTGCTCCAATACCTCCAAAACATTTGTTTCATGCTCGAGGTTATAGCCCAAAGCTTAAGCAAATTAGGTTTAGCTTTAGTATGGTCACGCTCTGGGTAAGTATTGAGAGGCGCGCCAGTAAGAAAATGACCAGGAGACAAGTAAGAAAAATCATTAGGGTCTGAGGTTACAGCAGTGAGAGGCCGAGAATTTAAAATTCCCTCTATTTCTACGAGCAATGTGTTAAGCTGCTCATATGTAAGCACAGCTTTACCAACAACTCTCTTAAGATGATGTTTCACACTCTTAACACCACTCTCCCATAGTCCACCAAAGGTCGGGCTGTATGAAGGTATGAAATGAAAATTAATTCCGCGCGAAGCAGCGTATGCTTGTACCTGACTTTGGTGACTCTGAGAAGAGTATAAATGATACGGCTTAACGTGTGATGTCGGCTTAGAATAGCATCACCCCAATTCTTTCCCGTGGGCGTCGTAAGAGGCGACTAAGGGACTTGAGGGTGTGTATTGCAATTTTAGGCGATGGGCTTACAACCTGTCACTATAGCGATATACAATTTTCCGAATGACCCTCAAATATATGTCAGACGTGGCGAATATGTCCGTTTATGCGACCATTTACTCCTGCCTACCCCGCAAGGGATAATAGGCGTGATATGTGTATGTATGTATGTTACGCAATGCAACTAACGCTTGACCTAAAGAAAAAACGCTTATTAATGCATTTCCGCACAACCTTGACGACTGCACTATAACTGCAAGGTTGCAACAATATCTGGCATTGTCACAATAACAATAACGTTATTATAGCTACCGTTATTAACGTTATGTTGTCACGTTCGTCGTTGATACAATCGTTGTCTAGTTATTATAGGAGAGTTAGTCACGTTTAGTACATTTAAAATTAAGTAGCACATTTGAAACAGTTACCTACATCATTGTAACTATCTTTTAAAGTTAGGTATTTGAAATATTGCTCTTACAAAGTAAATAGATGACTGGTACTTAGCAATACTTAAAATGAATAGTATTGTTTAATTGACTGGCCCGATGGCGTAGTGGATAGTACCCCTGCCTGCTACGCCGAGGGTCATGGGTTCAATTCCCACACAACACAAATATTTGTGAGTTACTTTTCAAATATTTGTGTTGAGTCTGGGTGTTTTCGAAGTATTTATTTACTACTAAGGGCCTGCCCAGTGGTTTCATCCGCGTTTTTCGCGGGAATAAGACATTTTTATAGCCTATGTACATCAGGGAAAATGTAGGATTCCGATGGTAAAATATTTTTTTAAATCGGTCCAGTAGTTTCGGAGCTTATCCAATTCAAACAATGAAACCTTTCCTCTTATAATATTAGATTAGTGTAGAAAAGTTGCCATTGTACCAGCTTTGCTTAGTTTGGCGCTGTGTGAAATATCCAGGTTATTTATTTATATACCTATTTACTGTTTTTGCGATTTGACAAATCATCTCAACTAAAAACATTGTTTTTGTTTTTCAGGTAATTTCTTCGAAATTATTGGCTGGAATGGAGAATCAAAACTAATCGAGGCGTACTCCACAGCAGAAAGTAGGTACCTACTTAATTGGATATTAAATCATTGATGATCAATATTTTAGAATCTCGTATCTTTCTCTTGCGCCAGATGTTATCAGAGAGGAACTTTTAACAATAGATTTCCGTGGCGTAAAACTTATTCAAATTCCCGTCGAATAACACTAAAAGTATAAAGTTTTCAGCGAATAGTCGTAATATTTCAGCGCGTCCCGGCGTCCCTCGGACAGAAGGGACGGAGCTGTCATGGCGGCCGCAAGTTTCCGCCATTTCTGACATCTGTGGCCAAGCGCGTGCCAGCAATGGCCCAACTTGCGCCACGATTTATACGCGGATCGAGCACTTGTTTTATATTCAAACGAGTTTAATGCTGAGAATGGGACGTGCGGAAATATAACTGTGATAAAATGGCTGTATCAATGATTTGAGATTTGAAACTTACAGGATGTCCCGCTCGTTTAGTAATGTTAGTGCTACTACACCGATGGTTTCGTGCTTCGGAGGGCACGTTAAGCCGTCGGTCCCGGTTGCTGTCTATGATTACTTAGACGGCGGTCGTTACACAACCATGTCAGAGGCCTACTAATTATAGTGACACCAGGGTTCATCGGGTCGTTAGACGACTCGGTGACCCACCCGAAAAGAGAGAAGAGAGGGTTTTATGTATGTATATTACAATTTCAGGTGACAGGCTGACAGTGATACACGATTTTTCTGAAACGTTCCTGAAATATTTGTCAGACGTGGCGATAGCGACCATATTTTACGGCCGTTACCGCTCTGTCTACCCCACAAGGGATAAAGGCGTGATATTGTTTGTATGTATGTTTGTGACGAGTGTGAAAATGTAATGTTAAAAGTTTTTTGAAGGTCGGAACAAAGCATCCGTGATGATCTGTGTAAAGGTAAGGTACCTTTTGTATGGAAAGTCCAAATTTATTTTAGCATATTTCGACCCATGTTACTTGGGGAAAGTTGTTCCTTTATCACAGTGATCTGAGTTTTCGCTATCGGTCACTGGTAAAATTTCAAAATATGGTAAAAGTATTGAAATTTATTATGAAACAATAAGTAAAGTAACTCGCAGATTAAATTTGTTTCACAACAATATTGAGCTGTTTCCGATCATCAATCATGCGATTAAGTGCACTCATTCCAGTAATTACTTACAATAATTAATTAATAGTTCAGACCTAGCTCAATCGATCAAATCATTTACTTAACTTCCAATATAAATCATTACAAATGAAATACTCTTGATACCAGGGTTTATCGGGTTGTTGGACGATTCTTTATCCTACACGAAAAGAGAATTACAAATTATTATTATGTTACATAAATTTCTGTTTATATTTAAGTAGGTATGTATGTAAGTTTAAGTATTATTTATTGGTATAAGTATTTGTGTAAGTATATTTTTATGAATAATAACAATGTATTGGTAGGTATTTTTTTTAATAGTAATTTTGACATGTTGTTTTCCTTTAGTGTTATTTTCTCATTATTGCACCCGCTTCTTTCTCTCTCTGTTTACCTTCTGATTGGCCGGTAGAGAATGCCGACTGGCATTAGGCCCGTCTTTTGTACGATGTGCAATAAAGTATAAATAAAAATAATAAAATAAGAAATTGAAAAAATTTTAGCGCCCGTCGAGGCTTGAATGCTCTAATTTCAGAAGTTCTTATTTTCATTTATGAAACTGCACTACTGATATAGCACTGTAAGTACATAATAAACCATAGTATATTACAATGTTAGTCTAAACTGTCCCACTGTTGTACAAAGACCTAAAATAAGTATTAGCAGAAAAAAAAAATGTCCCCGTGACCTGTGCAGAAACTAGTTAGCACCGGCGCGTTATGCCCGTTTAATACGCACCCGAATGCATTTTCAATAAGTGTAGGGCATTACCACAAACAAATTAAACGTGTGTTGAATTCATGTTCAAAATTTTGCTTCATACAAAAAAATCTAAACACGCGTCAAACGGTTTTGTGGCAGGCCCATCATCTTTTATTGTTGTTTTAAACATACTTCGAACTTTATGACATTCAAGTTCTAAGAAGAACAAATGACATGATACATTCTTGTACCCACATCCATCACATCATCATCATCCATTCATCCATCAACAATGTCCACTTTTGGACTCAGGCCTCCCCCTGGATCCATTAACTGCGCCATATAGGCCACTTTACCATCCCATGTCCAGTCACTTACGTTCGTTTTAGGATGTGTTTATTTGTGATCATATCGCCTCATGCATCGAAACAATTCACATAATAACCAACCACATTAAATACTTACTAATTAATTACTTAGTAATTAAACAGGAACTATCAATATTCATCAGCATTTAGAGTATAGACTCTCGTTTGTCGTTCGGTGGTCGAAATTAGATGGATAGGCTGTTAAACCGTCACCGATCGCTTCCAGTGGATTATAAAATAGGTCGCGGTCTAATTTGAAAAGAAAAGCGGGTGTCAATTCACTATGATTAAACTTTAGTAAGTATTTTAGGAATTAAATGTATGCTATTTATTTATTTCGTAGTAGTTTAATTTGTTATTTTCCATGAATATTATTTCACACCCGTGTCTTTTTTCTCCCTGTTTTCTCCCTGTTTATCCTCTGGTTGGCCGGTAGATAATGCCGAATGGCACTAGGCCCGCCTTTTGTACTATGAGCAATTTAGTATAAAAACTAAATAAATGTGATGTACTAAGAGCCGTAGGTGGATCGTCATATTAATTTATTGTTTTTATGGCGTTTTCGTTATGATTTCGCCAGTGTCAAGTTTTGATGATGACTTTGACTATATCACACGGGATCACATAATAATCATAATAAACATAACATAATCATCATCATTTATTTGCATAAATACACTTTTTTAAAGTTCTTATAATAACAGTGCAGTCGGTATATTCAACCTGTTTACAGGAATGCATGTCTGTTCATGCAGAAGTTTGTTACATGATAAAATTATAAATTATATTCAATAAATTAATAAAAAACGACCACATTTTTTTTCTCAGTGTACTTGTTGGTCCTATAAGAGCTGGGTATATCACATTAGCATATAGCACTCCACTGCTGGACGTTACGGCACGATTACCATCCAGTCGCTACCATCCGCCTTCTTTAAGTCATCGGTCCATCTGGCCGTAGGGCGTCCAACGCTACGCCACGGTATAGGATCTATTTTCGTTTTTGATGCGGCTATGGCTTCCAAAATCCACCTACAGCCTCTCTATACAAATGTTAGTAGGAAGAATTTCTTTGTTCCTTGGAGATAGTCCTGATTTTTTGATCGACGGCTATCACTAGTTAAATTGCAGCTAATAAGTATATCCCCCTAGCAGAACAGAAAAAATACAAGCTATGTGGCACCAAGATCAAGTCCGCATAGTCCCCATAGTAATCTCTTCCACCGGCATCGTCCCTAAAACACTTCACAAGGCAATAGTAGAATTTAAAGCTTCCAAAATCAACATAACTACGTAAACATACAAAAATCTGTCATCTTTGACACATGTTCTATAGTCTGGTAATTCCTCACTAATGCGACAATCTTCCAAACAGAAAACGATATAGCTGTTGTTAGCTTCGTTTATAAGTGGACTGCGGTGGTTGGCTAGTGATGGTGGCTTGGGTGCGTGTGAGGATGTGAATAAAAGGAATTATATAACTTTAGCACTTTCTTCACTTTTATTGCACTATTTTTACTTGGAATTTATAATAAGAAAATTTAAGTATAAAACGCGTGTGGCATGGCTGCCGGTCGGACGAGAAGAAGAAAAATACATCGAAATTCAAAAATGCTCTTACAAACTTTTCTTTATAGAGAAAAGAGTTTTTATGTTGTGAACATAAGTTGCCGCCTCAAAGAAATTACATAACATCTTTTGGTTACTTTCTAAAAATATCATTAAAAGTTCAAAACTTCTGTAAAGCAACAACTTATTTACATGAATGAATAAGTTAAAACAATAGAATGACATCTATACAGTTCATAGAAAACTTGTAAAAAATTACTAACAATGTATTTTGAATTACAGTTAAGATAAACATCTGCAACTGATGGATAACATACAGTAGCTAGTAGGTACCTAAGTTTATAAATAGGCATGAGTGAAAAACAAAAAACAAGCAAAGATTGTTCTCAATGACTTTAGATATCTACCTATTCTTTAACTAAGTGTATAGGCAAATGAATAAGAAATCTACCTGAACTTATTACAAGTTGAGGGCTCCACCTCAAAAAAAAAATTAAATAAAATTACAGTAAGCAGCAGCTTAACCAAGAAACTACCTATTTAACTTATCTTATAAAAGACTTATAACATAAAATTCGCTGATGACTATAAAATGAAGTCATATTATAGTACAAAAATTAACCTATGTTAGTATCTATCGGCAGCACACAAACCTTCGTAATGGCTCTGTTATGCCTATAGCCGTTAGCAGACATCACTTCGACAGCGCGAACTTTACCATCCTTGCCGGGGAAAATGTTTGTCACCCTAGCCATGGGCCAGTGAAGAGGTTGTGTGTTGTCGCTACATAATATAACCAAACTACCTATTGTCACATTCGGCATTACATTTTGCCACTTAGGCTTATTTTGTAGTAAAGTAATATAATGCTTGCTCCAATACCTCCAAAACATTTGTTTCATGCTCGAGGTTATAGCCCAAAGCTTAAGCAAATTAGGTTTAGCTTTAGTATGGTCACGCTCTGGGTAAGTATTGAGAGGCGCGCCAGTAAGAAAATGACCAGGAGACAAGTAAGAAAAATCATTAGGGTCTGAGGTTACAGCAGTGAGAGGCCGAGAATTTAAAATTCCCTCTATTTCTACGAGCAATGTGTTAAGCTGCTCATATGTAAGCACAGCTTTACCAACAACTCTCTTAAGATGATGTTTCACACTCTTAACACCACTCTCCCATAGTCCACCAAAGGTCGGGCTGTATGAAGGTATGAAATGAAAATTAATTCCGCGCGAAGCAGCGTATGCTTGTACCTGACTTTGGTGACTCTGAGAAGAGTATAAATGATACAACTCATCTACTTGGTTTTTAGCTCCCTTGAACGTGGACCCGTTGTCAGAGTAGACGTCGCTGGGCAGGTTCCTTCGAAAAATGAAACGCCTAAAACATGCCAGATACGTTTCCGTAGTCAAATCCGATGCGAGCTCAATATGAACCGCTTTTGTGACAAAGCATACGAAGAGTACTATATAAGCTTTCGTTATCACAGACCTTCTTAATTGGCAGTTCTTCATTGAAACCGGGCCAGCCATATCGACTCCTACAATTTGAAATGCTCTATCGCAAGGGGTGACACGTTCAGCGGGGAGTTGACCAAATAGCTGAGTGTTGGCTACTGCTTTCATTCTGAAACAGATAATACATTTATGAATAACTTTCTTGACAGAACGTAATCCGTCTACTATCCAAAATCTTTGTCTTAACGAACTAAGAACTAGTCGTTGACCAGCATGGAGCAATTTTATATGTTCATCTCTCACAAGCAGGGTAGTAATATCAGAATCTTTAGGTAAAATAGCTGGATGCTTTTTCGCGTAAGGAATTGGAGCGTTCTGCAAACGACCAGAAATTCTAAGTACGCCGTCGATAGGGTCCAAGAAAGGCGTAAGCGGCTTTAAGCTACCAGTGACCTGTTTGTGAGAAACCAGACATTTAATTTCACTAGCATAATACTTTTGTTGCTCATGCTTTACAATAAGTAACAAAGCCTTATCCAACTCAGCGGCTGATATAAAATCCTTATTTTTTACAGCATTCGGCCTCACGTTGTTACAAAATCTTCGAATGTAAGCAAGTACACGAGTCATTTTATTGATGCTCGAAAACTTTTTTAACTTTGAAAATAAATCGTTATCAATAGTGCTAGTCGTAGCAAACACAACGCTTTCGTTAGCTTTCAACTCAGGTAACAGTGTCGGTTGATCGCATTTTAATGGAAAGCTGTAGTCTTTTTCATGCAGCAAAGATGGACCATTAAACCATATATGATGATGCTGAAGTTCTTGAGGTTGCAAGCCTCTGCTGAGACAGTCTGCAGGATTGTCTGCAGTATTGACATATCGCCAATGACAGTTACGAGTAAGCTCTGAAATTGCTCTAACCCTGTTTGAGACGTACGTTTGCAACTTAGTGACGTCATTTTTTAGCCAAGCTAACACTATCTGCGAGTCAGATAAGAGGTAGGTGTCATCTATGTGTGTTTTTGTAGCCAGTGTGTTCTGTACCTTTACAGCCATTTTCGAGAGCAGAAGCGCAGCGTTCAGTTCGAGCCTCGGAACAGTGAGCTCTTTGCGAAGCGGATTGATGCGCGACTTGGAACATAGTAGCTCAACTTTTACTTTACCTTGTGTATCTATAGTGCGTAGGTACAGAGAACAGCCGTACGCGACAAGCGATGCATCGCAGAACCCGATCAGTTGCCTAAGAATAGCATCACTCAGCATTACACATCGAGGTAAGGAAAGTGGCGCCATCTGCTGGATGCTATCCACAAAATCAGACCAAAGTTGGTGAATGTCTTCGGGAGGAGAGTCATCCCAGTCCGTGTTACTAGTCCAAAGCCTTTGCATAATTACCTTAGCTTGTACCATAATAGGTCCTATAAGACCCAGAGGGTCGTAGAACTTACTAATGTAACTCAGTATGTCGCGTTTTGAGTGACGCTTTCCTTTATAAGGCTCAGGGCACATGGTGACGAAGACATCACTTTGCACGTCAAAACGAATACCTAGAGTTTTGAGTGACAAGTCCTGCTTCAGAAGATCCAGCTCTCCAAAATGATGAGTTTCCCTGGGTACGTCTTGTAGGACAGCAGGGCAGTTAGAAGTCCATTTATGTAACTTGAATCCCCCCAGAGCGAGTAGCTGAATTAACTCAGATTGCATTTGGAGCAGGGCTTGTTCAGAATGAGCATTTGATAGTACGTCATCAACATATGTATTTTCCTTTAAAATTGCTGATGCTAGGGGAAACTGACTTTCATACCTAATGGCAAGCTCTATGAGACAGCGAGTGGCAAGATAGGAAGACGACTTTGAGCCGTAGGTGACAGTATTCAACTGTATGCACTTGACATCTTGGTCAGGTGAGTCTCGCCACAAAATGTTTTGTAGAGAACGCTGAGCTGGGTCAATCTCAATACACCTAAACATCTTTTGAATGTCGCAGATAAAGAAATACATTTCTAATCTGAAGGAAAGCAAAATTTCAAAGAGATCCTTTTGTACTACCGGACCATTCAGTTGAAGATCATTTAAAGATACTTTTTTATTAGTAAGCATAGAGAAATCAAAAACAGTTCTTAATGGAGTGGTTTTGCTAGTCTCCCTTATGACACCATGGTGAGGAGTGAAGTAGACCGGGTCCTTAGACAAATCATAGCTACCTATGTCCCGATACTCACCATGTCCCATCTCAATGTATTGATTTATGAATTTAATATATTCCTCACGAAAAGGCGGGTTTTTTTTTAATTTTTTTTCAAGATTATAAAATCTCATGAGTGCCAGATTAAAAGAATCTCCCAGCTCTGAACTAACCTGCTCCAAAGGAACCTTTAGAGGCATTGAAACTTGAAATTTCTGATTTTCAAGCTTGGTGGTTTCCTTGAAAAGCTTTTCACAATAATCATGTTCAGGTAATCGCTCTGGAAAGATTTCCGGCACCTTTTCCGTCCTCCAAAACTCACTCATAGTGTCGCTTAAGTTGGTGCTACAATCTTGACAAAAAAAAGAAAGTAACTGGTTGGTTTTACTTGTTGAAAAGTTGTTGGCTCCACCGACGATGTGTCCAAGTGTGGTGTGTACTACAACTGGCTGCTTACTGCTGGTGGCTGCCGCTGGTTCTGCAGGAGCTAGGCTGCTCGCAGACACCTCACCACCCGGCGACAGCAATAGGATCTGGAAGAATACATCAGCTGCAAGCAACATATCCACATTCCCAGGCACATTAAAATTAGGGTCGGCCAACTTGCAGTTAGGAGGCAAAGTAACATGCGACACATCAAACTGAGCTGGAGGCTGGTTTGAAGTAACATTTTTTACTATATTGCAGTTGACATTTATCTTGAATGGATAGACAGTGGAATGCACCTCAAGGTCTACGCATTTGTCAACCGATAATGATGCACCAGTGATACCCACTATGGTGGCATTTGTGTTAGTTGGAGTCTTTCCTAATTGATCCACGATTTTACTTGAAACTAATGAAGTCATAGAGCAAGTGTCAAGAACAGCTCGTGCATGTATTATAGCACCTGTCTGTGTAATAAGCTTGACCATAGCTGTAGGCAATAAAACCTGACCGGAAGCAGCATTCGAAACCAAGGTCACATTTTGCTTAGGCTGCTCAGAATCTATCCCATGGACCAGACTATTATGCATCATCTTACAGCCGGGCTCGGAACATTTGAAATAAAACTTACATTTGCGACCATGCTTTGTAAGACACACCTTACAAATGTTGTTTGCCTTCACGAACTCAATGCGTTTGTTTGCTGTAAGAAGCTTAAAAGCAGGGCATTGATATAATCGATGATCATACTTACTGCAATGTGAACATGGAATGCCCTTCGGCACGGTTGCAGCATGACAGGTGAGTCGCTGCGCTTGGGCCTGAGGCTTATGCATGCTGGCCTCTGTCGATTCTAGTGCTAAAGCTCGATGTTCAAGATACTCAAGGAGATCCTGGGTAGTAGATGGCTTCTTGGAATCTGTCTTGTCCATCTGGAAACCACGAACGGTCAGCAGGTCCAGCTTTCTTAATAGGATACACACCACGATGCTGTCCCATGAGTCTACAGGCTCTTTCAGGTTTCTAAGAGCTGCAAGATGCTGCTTGGTATCTGAAATCAGTTTGCGAAGATTCGCTGTAGTGGATTTGGAAATATTAGGTAAGTCAAGTATTATGTAGATGTGTTCCTGTATTATCTTGGCTTTATTATCATAGCGACCTTTTAACAACTCTAAAGCCTTCTCATAACTGTCATCCTCCAGCGGCAAGTTACTTACTAAGGAATGAGGTTCCTCAGCTAAAAATCCCTTCAAGTAGTAAAGTTTTTGAACTGGATACAAAGAAGTGTCTTTGTGTATCATAGCAGTAAAGAGATTAATAAAATTATGATATTCTGAGTACTGACCAGAGAATTTTGGAATGACTACGCTGGGAAGCTTAGTCTTGGCATGATTTGACACAGGTACACTCTCACCAGCCCCCTTTTTTGATTTTGCAGCTATGTGTTTGTCTAATTCAGACAGAGTAAGCAAATAATCATCCTCAACTGCCCCTAACCTTTCATAGTCATCATCCTTTGGATCTATAACAGTAATGCTCGCCGAAAGAGAAGAAAACTCACCGAAAGCTTCAATTATGCGGGCTCGTTTTGTCTGCAACAGCTCTATAGACAGGACAGGGAAGGTGTTTGCGATATTCTTGAGACGTGTGATACACGCCTGCGCATATCCGCGGCGAGCCTTGAGATCGGCTAGCTTTTCGTTTGCCATTTTGCAAAAAAACTATACCTACACTAAGAAGTAACTCGTGTACTTGACTTGCAAACTAACACAAATAAGTAGCTGATAAGCAGCTATTACCGAGAGAACAAGAAAGATCTGTTTCTTACAAAACACACTGATAATAAATACAAATTCGCGAAGAAAAACAATTTCTCAAAGAGGATCTAATACACTAGCGCAATTCCTAAGTCGTTACGTGACTGACGGCAACTTTTGAAAGTGACAGACAGGCTTCGTTCGGGCAGGTCGACACAACCCAAATGGAAGCGCTGTGATCGCTTAGGCCGTGCGGTGCGTTCGTTTCATATCCAATCTTGATTTTCTTCGATGCAGCGTTTTGTTCTCTCGAAAAAATCGCAAGCTTGATTTTGTATGGGAACAAAATTTTATCGCAAACTTGCTTGAATATAGGTCGTCGTGCTGAAAAAAAGAATTGACGTACTATTTGCGCCCTTTTTATTGCTTGCGTCCTGGGGCTGAGCGCGAAAAATCAAGCGCGCCCGAACTGAAGAGAAACGCAAGAGGCGTACGTGACACGAAGACAAAATGGCGGCGATTTCAAATTTTTGGCCGCCGCTTCTCTCCCAGGCAAAGCTGAAGATGCCAACACGTAGTTCCTTTTGATGTAAAAGTCCAGTTCACACACGCACTGATGAAACCACAATTTCACGGCGATGATGGACCAAAATGTTGTTAGCTTCGTTTATAAGTGGACTGCGGTGGTTGGCTAGTGATGGTGGCTTGGGTGCGTGTGAGGATGTGAATAAAAGGAATTATATAACTTTAGCACTTTCTTCACTTTTATTGCACTATTTTTACTTGGAATTTATAATAAGAAAATTTAAGTATAAAACGCGTGTGGCATGGCTGCCGGTCGGACGAGAAGAAGAAAAATACATCGAAATTCAAAAATGCTCTTACAAACTTTTCTTTATAGAGAAAAGAGTTTTTATGTTGTGAACAATAGCATCAGGACCAAGTCACTTGGCTTAGCCCGTACTTGGTTTTGTAGACACCGACATAATATCGAAATGAGTAGATCAGACTACATGAAAATAATAATAATAGTTATTAATTACCTATTAAGCCTTTCCCTTACACCGGCCTCTTTCCGCGGATCCTTTCACTGCGATTAGTGTCGTCCGCCATTATTTAAATTTTATGTCCCTCGGTGACGGTTATTGGCTGGTTGCCGCCATTTTTCCCAGCTTTTACACTAAATTTGGCGAAATGTGGAGTGGATCTCGTCGGACCGCTTCGTCTAGTTATGATGATACCGTTAGAAGTTTCGTTTTGTCGAGTGGTTAAAAAACTCTCTTTTTTGAAGCTCGTAAATTTGAGAATGTTTATTTTTGAATCTACTAGCGACCCGCCCACTGTTTCACCCGCTGCTAACCGTTTTCCAGCAAGAAAAAGACCTTTTCCCGACATGAATTATACATAAAAACCTTTTGAATTTTTCTATCAATTAAACAAAACCGCATCAAAATTCGTTGCGTACTTTTATAGATCTAAGCACACAAATGAACATTGGGACACGGGAAGCGAATTAATTTTATAGTATTTAGTGATGTACAGGTTCTGAAGCTTCTGTCTGCCAGTACATTTACGCCAATTCTTGCTTTACCTATAACTTATATTCCTCTAATTTATTTTTATTTTACTTTATGCACAAAAAATTACACGGTCGGGTGGCGGCGGATGTATATTATAGACATTATAGTAGAAAATAATGAATAGCTAATAATTAGCTAAGAAAGTTTCACGACGGATTCATAGCCAATTTATGATGCTTCTTATCGAGCGTAGTCTTTCATCTATCAACTAGTAAGAGCCATAAACAAGAATGGCAAAGTAAGTTGACCCCGTATAGAATAAATAGAAAGTGTCCCTAAAGAGGTCACTGCGAACTGTGAGACGAGAGAGTGCGATACCGGCGGCGCGCGGTGACCCTTTGACGGCGGCGCAAGCGCAGGCACCCATAGTACCATCACCAGAGATTTTCATTCATTCAATTTAATTCAAAAATACTTTATTGTACACAGGAAATACAGTAAACACAATAAAACAAAGCGGCCTTATCGCTTAGGTAGCGATTCATTCATATTTTAGCCCTAAAATGCATGTTAAAGTATAGTTGTCGACTGTGGTGTAGCTTAGGGTAAACATATCTGAATTAAAACTTTCCAATAATAGAGTTACATTTATTAGCAAGTCTGTATTCTGCGCCGTGTGATGCCGGCTTAGAATGGCATCACCCCATCTCTTTCCCGTGGGAGTTGTAAGAGACTCGAGGGTGTGTATTGCAATTTGAGGCGATGGGCTGACAACCTGTGCTGTTAATATGGCGATACACAATTTTCCGAATGGCCCTCAAATATTTGTCAGACGTGGCGTAAATGTCCGTTTTTTACGGCCGTTTAAGCTCAGCCTAACCCGCAAGGAATTATAGGCGTGTTATGTGTGTGTGTGTATTCTGAGCAGTACACTTAACATCATAATTGTAGATGTTGAAAATATTGAAACCGGCCCTCTGAGAGGTTTCTCCCGCTGTTGACAGTTTCCCCCCGGAAATAAGGCTTTCCCGGGATGTATTATCCATACATAAATCCTTCCTCTTGAATCTCTCCATCTTTTTATAAATAATCGCATCAAAAATTAATTTCCAGCATACAATGGGACACCACCCAGAAGGCGACTTAATTTTATACTACTTATGTCACGGTGACAGTGAATGAGTACGAAATTCACTCAGAAATTAGAAAACACCCAACCTGTTTCAACTTTTATGTAAATAAGTAAGCACACGCCAATACGTTCTTCGTGAAGTAAGTACAGGAAAAATTACCTTGCATGTAATTTGTCTAGATGGACGGACGACCTAGCTACCATTGTTGGCAAATAGTGTATGCGGGAGGCACAGGATCGGTGTAGGTAGATGGCGAGAAAAAGAAGAGGCCTATACACAGCAGAGGGTAGATGTGGGCTGATATGTTGATGATGATTTCATTTTGCTAGTTACCATATTAGATACACCCACGCTCGCACATAAAAATGCACAAGTTTCTGCGTTTATGCACAAGATACAAAGAGACGTTGCGTTAATGCTGTCTTACTTTACACGTGCTTATTGCTTCCTCGAGATGTGTCATTGTTGTTTCATTGTCAATACATACTTCACGCCTTTATTCCTTGCGGGGTGAAAACGAACATTTACGTCACGTCTGACAATCATTTGAGGGCCATTAAGAAAACTTTGTAACGCCATAGTACCTACCAGGTTGTCAGCCCATCGCCTAAAATTGCAATACACATGTAATCCATCCATTGTTTTACGCTATCGGTCACTAGTAAAATTTCACCCTAGTATATAGTTCAGTCGCGGAATTTTAATCTAATTGCGCCAGAAGGCAAAGAAATCTCAAAATATCATACCTACTTAGAAATTTAAGTTAAATACCAAATTTAAAGAACTTCCCGTGTTAAGTAAGTATATATTTTTTTTTAAACTTGCAAAATTAATTTAGAAATCCTGCCCGCGGTAGAAAATTTCGCAAATTTTCCTAATAAAATTTAAGTTTGTATAAGAACTTGAGCGGAAAATCTTTGTAGTCATATTGATCGTACAGTCAGCCTTCACAGTATAGTCTTATTCACTTATTCTGTAATTTAAATTAAATTTATAACAAAAAAAGGGTGACATAGTATTAGAAGAAAGTAAGACAATAATTATAAACTTAACAAAGCGAGACATGTAGTAAAATAACTAAAACCATTTAAACTTATTTAATCTAAGATACCGTAATGTTCAATCTATGGGTTTATGACCTGAAATAAACATACATACTCATACATATATCACGCCTATAATCCCTTACGGGGTAGGCAGAGCGTAAACAGCCGCAACAACGGCTATTTACACCACGTCTGGAATAAAGATTTTTTAATATATTTTCTTACAGTAAGTTTACTATAAGTAAGTGGCGCGTGTCGGCGGTCGGCGCCTGCGCATTGTCTCCGGTCGCTCACTCCTGCGCACCCGGCATACTAATCACTCTGTTCAGCAAATATGCGATACGGAACGCAGGACTGCGAGTATTGCCCTTGACGTTTAAGGAATATTCCGCGTGGAGGAACCTTCTTTGGGATTTGAGCGTCGTATTTATCGAAGTTTGAACTTTATAGCCCGCAATGTCTTTAGTCATAAACAACAGTTGTTAGCTTAGCTTAGCTACATATAAGCAGAACACGCACCTAAGTTTCTTTGGTCATTCCCATACAAATAAGGCGACGGTGCGTTGATCGATACGTCGTTTGACAGACGCATCCGTTAACGCACGGTCAACGCAACGACGCCTTCGTATGGGAATAATATCGATATTCGCAATTTCCTTTTGTCTGACAGAAGCATACGGATGCGTTACAAATACGCAGCAACGGACTTCAAGTGTGAGAACCACCAACAACATGACACCTCTTACCCTCACCCGCAAAACAAAAAAGGGTCTCCAGTTCCCCATGCAGCAGATTACCAGCTCAAACCATCAATCAGATGAGACAGCTAATCCTGTCGTACCGTCTGTCGGTCTGTAGGGACAGGCTGGCCTACTCAATATGTCCGGGACAGACGGGAGGTTTATAAAAACTGGGGCAAGGCATATGTAGAAGCAAGGATTGTTATTTGTTTAGGTACAGGGTTAAGCTTAAAAAATAACGGTACCGTAAACAATGCAGCAACGCAATATTTCGGTATGACGTCATACTCTTTACCGTTTTAACTGAAATTATTTCGGTTATACAGTCTCTGGCAGTAAGTACAAAAATTAACTGAACAAAAAAATGTACCTTGCGTCTAGGAGCAGGTGATAACGGGACAATGAAAATACCTCATCTTTCTTAATTGAGAATTCTGAAATACCTACTGCGAACACAGATTTTTACAGAGTCCTCATTTATCTGGTTCCTACTTACTTTTAGCCGTGTGGTGCCGGCAGAGTAGAATAGCACCACCCCATCTCTTCCCGTGGGGGTCGTAAGAAGCGACCGAGGGATAAATCCGACCCAAGCACAATGGTCCTGGAGAGGCCAACTCCACAATTAAATCCGGAACGGGGTCTCCGTCAGGAGCGTGTGACAGAGATCTACCGCGCGGCAGACTCCTGCAGCCGACCTGGCTCCGCACGTATCGACTAGTCGTTCCTGCGGATCCAGCCAGGAAGGCCGAGAGGGTGGCGCAGGTCCTGGGCAGCCCTGCGTTTTCCATAATTGCGTCCCAGGCAACGCAGTGTCTGTGGAGAGGACACTGAACAGTCTTGCCTCAGACACTGATTAAATCGTCTGTCACGGACGTGTGAGGCCAATGATGATGATGTCTTACTTTTAAAATAAAGCCTATGTATTACATTATTATCGACTGGCCCCATGGCGTAGCGGAAAGTACTCCTGGCTACTTCTTTAAGGGTCGTGGGTTTGATCCTAACAAGACACAAATATTTGCTAAGTCAATTTTAAGATATTTGTTTTTAGTCTGGGCGTTTTCTATGAAACTTTTTTACAAAAAAATATACAAGTAAGTATATTAAAATCAGCTATTTAGTTTCCATAGTACAAGCTATGCTTACTTTAGGGCTAGATGGCGCTGTGTGAATTGTAAAGGATATATGTATATACTTATATTTATTGCTACTAGCGACCCGCCCAGCGGCTTCACCCGCTGTTACCCGTTTTCCTGTAGGAACAAAGCTTTTCACGGTAATAAGTACCTAAAAACCTGCCTCTTGGATCACTCGGGACACGGAAAGCGACTTTTTTCTCTACTATGTAGTGATACTGGTATGACTACCTTTGTGGCGTTTGAAAGGGTTTCAACCTCGTACTCGGGAAGGTGGAACGTTACTTGCGTGCAGCGACTCCACAATTTATCTCAGTCGTCCATGGCCACACTACAATCAGATATGTCTCACAGACTCTCACAACGAGACGCTGACAACTGTACTACTCTTGAATGGTGACGTCACCGCAGGTCATTCACCTCACGTCATGTTGTATGGAAATGCAAATCCTGTTTGCGAACCAAGTGTTAATGAACGTTGCGGAATACTGTTAATCAAATTATTTTTGTGATAGTTTAGTACTTTATGGAGATATTTGTGATTTGTCACTAGAAGTAGATGAAAACATGACGAATCGCGTGGGATACTGAGTTGATGAACGACGCGATGAACCCTCGTATCATCATTTTAAGCCGCCTAACCTCCTACTCCGTGTGATGTCGGTTGAGAATAGCATCACCCCATTTCTTTCCCGTGGAAGTCTTACGAGGCGAATAAGGGACTCGAGGGTGTGTATCAATTTTAGGCGATGGGCTGACAACCTGTCACTATGGATGGTGATACTCAATTTTCCGAATGACCCTCAAATATTTGTCAGACGTGGCGTAAATGGCCGTTTTTGCTGCCGTTTACGCTCTGCCTTCCCCGCAAGGGATAATAGGCGTGATATATGTAAGTATGTATGTAACCTCCTACTAGTAGACCTTTAAGGTTTTTGTCTAAATAAGCTATCGAATCACAGACAACAATTGGGATCGTTGGCTTTCCGTACCCTCAAAAACACCGAACCATATTTCTTACGGACAATCAGGTGGTTCAGTCCACAACATAACAAAAGGTTCTCCATCAAATTGCTGCAGGATTAACCGACCAAAAAATAATTAAAAGTAAAAGCCTATTTGGCAACACTGAGCCCCAGATGCGGCTCGTCTGGTGGTTCCACCCCACTCCCTGTTCCAGCCATATTGTCGCAAGGCTCCATTTCCACTGAGGTTTATCAGCCAATGCTTCAATTCCATTGCTGGTTTTGCTTGACGCAGATATTATAAGGTCTTGTTAAGAAGCACCTTAGGATATGCAGCGTTACCTATACAAATTCATGTGCAACAGTGTTGAATGCTAGATGACTTACTTAATTATATAAGACAAGAAAATATCAAAAAGATTTGCAGCCAAACTTAAAACGTATTTGTTAAGTAGCTTGTAAAATGACAATAACATTTATTGACCATTATGTAGCTAGGTATTGATTAAAGTCGAAAAGTGGTTCTGTAAGGCTATAAAATAAATTTATTCATTCAATTTTGCCAAAGATTTTAGGTAGTGTATGTAACGGTGAAGCCATAAGAAGACGGTGAAGACTCTCTTAAACTAAACTCTATCGAGCACCTGACAATTGATGGTGATGTAGTAAAAGATCCTACATGTATTGCCTCGGAGTTTAATTCTCATTTTATTAACCTGCCGAAAATCTCTACAAATAACTGTGATATACCTAAATCAATTGAAATAAATAATTCTACGTTTTTTCTTACCCCTGTTGACATATATGAAATCAAAAATATAATTAAATCACTCAATAACACAAATTCTACCGGCTTTGACGAAATATGTACACAAATAATCAAAACATGCACTAATGAGTTATCTCCATTGATCACGCACCTAGTTAACCTATCATTTATTAATGGAATCTTCCCAACGTTATTAAAGTTCTCCATAGTAAAACCTGTATTTAAAAAGGGAGAAAAGGATTGTGTTAACAATTATAGGCCGATAACGCTTATTCCCGTGCTCTCAAAAATTTTTGAAAAGGCTTTCCACAAGAGATTAACAGCTTTCTGTTCAAAATTTTGTATCATCAAACCCGAACAACATGGCTTTCAACAGGGAAAATCAACATCATTAGCATGTTTCAGGATGGTACAAAAGATCTCACACTTCATGAACAAAAGAGTTCCTGTCTCTATGGTACTATTTGATATGAGTAGAGCTTTCGATTATGTGTGCCATAAAACTCTCTTGAGTAAACTAGAGTCGTATGGAATACGCGGACATGCTCTGGATTGGATCAGAACATACCTACGTGGGAGAGTTCAAAGAGTTGAAATTAATAAACTAAATGAATCAGCTGAACTTCAAACATACAGATCTAAGTATACCAAAAATAATACAGGCGTGCCTCAGGGAAGCATTCTCGGGCCCTTGTTATTTGTTTTATATATTAATGACCTCCCATCTGTTACCCACTATCCAATGACATTATTTGCTGATGACATATCCATTATAATTAATAAAACACAAAATCTTGACTACAAAAATGAAATAAATGTGACAATAAATAAGATAATTAACTGGTTGACATATAATAATCTCTGCGCTAATATAAATAAAACTAAATATATACAATTTTTCAATCATAATGGTAAACCTCTAAGTCTTTCAGTGACTTATAAAAATGACTTATTAGAAGAAGTAGAGACAGCAAAATTTTTGGGTATCGATATAGATTCTAACTTAACGTGGAAGGGCCATGTAGATACGGTATGTAAGAAGACCAATAGATTTACTTATGCCCTATACCGGTTGACAGCTCTATGTGACCAAAAAACTGCTCTCATGGCTTACCATGGCTATGTGTGCTCTGCCTTACGCTATGGTCTCGTATTATGGGGAAACTCTGTAGATCTTAATCGAGCTTTCCTCATACAAAAGAAATGTATTAGATCTATGTGCGGCGCAGGACCATTAAAGTCATGCCAACCACTATTTAAGAAATTGAATCTACTTACATTACCGGCCTTGTACATATTCGAGATATGCTTGTTTGTTAAAAATAACATGAGTTTATTCTCTAAAAAATCTGACACTTGTAAATTCAATACCAGATATCCTAACCGGTTAGTGACTCTACCATCTACTACAACATGTTTTTCTCGGAACAGTTATAACATGGCAGTCAAACTGTACAACAAGCTGCCTGATGCGATGAAGGATCTGTCTGTTAAAAAGTTCAAAACCGCCTTGTACCAATACCTGTGTAAGAAATGTTTTTATAGCACGGATGAATATTTGACTTCAATGAATTAATCTAAGTTTTTATATTTATTTCTTGTATTTATCTGTATTAATAATTGACATTTTTATTTTATGATTGATTTGAACTTGACAATTTTATTTTTATTTTGCTTTAATTGATTATTTTACTAGATAATATGATCTTACTGCTCTATTTTTGCATGCCAACTTATTTGGTTAAATGTGTGAAACTATATTTAAAACATGTAACATCTGTATACCACATTTACTGCAAATAAATTATTTGATTTGATTTGATTTGATTTGATAAGCTTGCTTTTAAATAATTTAGGCTGAAGTTCAGTTCAATGGAAGGTTCAGCCGCTGAACTTTCCATTCAGGCGATGGTATGCTAATCTATTCCACCAAGGGCGTAGTTTGTGTCCACCTTTCAACAATACCTAAAGTTCAGTGCCAAAGCCTCCTGCTATGTTTCGCCAGCCAATAAGTAGGTAGGTAGAGCTAGGAAGTGGGAGGGATTAATCTGATTTCAATAAGCAATAGAGTTTAATCATTGGTCAGAGCTAGACACTCACCAGTGTAAAGCCAGCCGTTGTCGCATGCACCGCTCCAGTGGCATGCAGGCAGATGGCATCTCGCCAGCTTCACCGCGACATACTTTAATTGCCTATTATGTTGGAGGCAGACGGGCTGCATGAAAACTGCAACGTTGCAGAGGCAGCGATATGCAACTAGATTTCGCTGGTCAGCATTCATTTGCAAGTGTTATTTATACTAGCCGAGTACCGATTTAAACCTAGGTAAAGTTATTTTACTATCGCATGGCAATTTTAGACTTGTAAATAACACAACTTGTATTAATTGGCATTCCTTTCATGCTCTAAGATAAAATTTACGTCCAATGAAAACAGAAAAGTTGTTGGAAGGAGCAGACAACTATTTGGTGTGGCATTGTCATAACCAATCTCAGCCAAAATGGAATATAGGTACAGGGAGTAACAAAAAGGGCATAACAAGCTACAAGAAAGTCAAGGTACATATAAACCTGAACACATTTCCCCATGAAATGTGGGTCGAAATATGAAAAATAATTGGATCTCCCATACAAAAGTGCCGATCTGCTGGGTAATTTACTATGAGACTTTTAATTTTTTGTTTAACTTTTCAACCTATGTCTCATGAGGAAAATTGTCAGTTTTATGATTACCTTGACCTCCTCTCGTCTTGTTACGTACGCTCTTTTTGTTATTACGAAGGTATAAGTACCTAATCCTTCAAATACGTGATTGTATAAGAAATTGTCGCTCGTCTACTCAAACCGAATAAGGTACCTGCTAAAGCAGTGTCCAGAGAAAAACGAGCACCAATTTGTGGTGGATCGAACTCGCCAGCTCCCGCTAAGCGAGGACTTCCTGCGATACGACTACTGCTCACCAGACACTCGGTGTTATACTCATTCGATCCGATAACTAAAGTTAAGCATAAGCATTGCAATGATTGAGGGTTTTTTAAATGTAAGACAGCAATCGGGAACGACGGCTTAGCCTGCCCTCAATAAGGAGGTTCAGCCTGCAATCTCCTAATCAGACTAGGAATAAATTCTCAAAGTGATAAAAATCTACTTTGTGAGTGAATGAGAATCGAACCCGCAACTATTGCGTCGCAGGCAGTGGCACTACCACTGCGCCACATCGGCCGTGACGGGTTATATCAGTAAGGACTCAGTTTTCTTTATGCTTTTTTGTGCCTAGCGTAGCATTGGACGCCCTCCGAACAGATTGACCGATGACGAAGAGTGCGGCTGTTAGTGATTGGGTGGCGAATGCGGAAGTTAGTGCCTCATGGCACACCATGGGGCATACGTCCAGCGGTGGACTGCTAGGACTGCAAAATTCTCTTTCTACAGGGTTCAAACGGGCTGGTGATAAGGAACAACTTTTCCCAAACACAGGTCGAAATATTATTAAAAATATGTATTTTGACTGCCGGCTTAGAATAGCATCACCCCAATTCCTTCCCGTGGGAGTCGTAAGAGGCGACTAAGGGACTCGAGGGTGTGAATTGCAATTTTGGGCGATGGGCTGACAACCTGTCACTATGGCGATACACAATTTTCCGAATAACCCTCAAATATTCGTCAGACGTGGCGTAAACTTCCGTTTATGCGGCCTTTTACGCTCTGCCTACCCCGCAAGGGATTATAGGCGTGATATGTGTGTGTGTGTGTGTGTGTGTATTTTGACCTCCCATACAAAATTGCTGATCAGCTCATTTGAGTTACTATGGAATCTCAAAATATTTCTGTTCTTGGGGAAAGTTGCTCCTTATCACCAGCGCGTAGTCTGTTTTCAGTATCGGTCACTAGTACAATTTCACCCGATGTAGTGCAGCAAATCAAACGTGATTTCTTTCTCCTTATTCCCAAAGAAACACCGAAAGGGCCCGTCATAAGAACACTTAAAGCCCTTTAACTCAGCAGACCCTGAGTTTTACGATCTCTCAACACGACGGACAGACGGACGATACTTTACGACGCACAGATTTTATTGCTACGATAGAATTACCTACATTGGAAATAAGAGAACGTTTCGTTCCGGAATGATACGCTGATACACTTTCTGGTGATGTCAAATTGCCATCAAAAGGTATTAATATCAATTGCATCAGTGGGCTTATCATAGTACTTCAACTTGCGAATCTGGTTACTGGTACATAAATAAATAAATAATAAAAATCCTGGATACTTCACACAGCGCCATTTAGCCCGAAACTAAGCAAAGCTTGTACTATGGGACAAAAATCGCTGATATGAATACTAACTATAATTCTTTTTGTAAATAAATACATAAATTATACATGGAAAACACCTAGACTAAACACAAGTATTTGAAATTAACTTTAACGGATATTTGTGTCTTGTGGGGAACGAACCCACGACTCTCGGCGTAGCAGGCAGGGTTACTATCTTGCAAAATATCCGCTATAAATACTTCTAGTTTATTATAAAAATGCAAATTGGCTAAACACCAACCAATGAAGAGGATAGATTGAGGCAATTTAAAAAGCAATAAGCGTCCCCGGCATCGGTCGTGGGGTAGTTGGTGGCATCCCGGGAGGTGATCGGAAACCCTGTCCACTCTGGCACCCGGCAACTACCCACCCGGCACTAAACTATTTGTAGATAATACAGTTGAAAGTTTCATTCATCATTTCGTGTTGATCAAGTTTCATTGATCACTTATCATATAGGTTGGTTATATGACTAACAGCATTACCTTGATTTACCAAGGAAAAACATATACAAAGATATCAAGCCGAAATGAGGTCAAGGTACTCATAAAACTGAACAACTTTCTATATGAAACTAGGTTCCAAATATTTTTTAAAATTGGACTTCCCGTACAAACTTGCCGATCAACTGTTCAATTTATTATGCGAGGTAATTTTTTTAATATTGCGACCCATGTTCCATGGGTAAAAGTTGTTCAGTTTCATTACGTACGTGCCCTCCAATCCCATTTTAATACCTACCCTTTTTACCCGACTACGGCAAAGCAAAAAGGAGGGTTATTGTAACTCCTTGTTTATGCACTGGTGTGTTTTTATTGAGGGCTAGTTATATTTTAACCTTACAGCTACACGATCTGGAAAATCTTGTATGTCATTTTCGTACAAGTTAAGCTTTGTGGTTTGACATTAAAAATTATCGGTATATGTCTAATTCCAAGCTAAACTCCCGCAGTGGAAGCGATTTACACAGGTAAATTTCTAGTAAAATACCAGGAGTTCAACTGAAGGCAGACAATGGCCGCGTTACGCAGCGCTAAATAGCATACGCTGCACAATATAGCAGCGCATACTATGAATTAAACGTGAACCTAAATCTATTTAACTTAATTAACTAAGTTGAGTGAAATTGGCAAATGATGTGTTCTGACCTTTACATAACTCAATTCTGTTGTAAATACCGTCTGCCGATCTGGCGTTACGTCACACGTATAAGCACTAGATTATAAGTAAGTACCTCCAAATTATATCACCCCACGAATTCCGCAATTCGTACTAAGGAGTCACAATGATAATGGTACAACAAATACGACTAAAGGGAACACACCATTAATACGAAGAAACAGTTTTATACTAAAACAACTAGGTTCCACACTTACAGTCACGTCGCCGGTCCAAATGCATAAAATACCCAACGGAGAAAGGAAGTTCAGGGAATGGATCAAATAGGGATTCCGTGGGTACTTACAGGGCTGGGTGGAAAAGATATCGACACCCAGCATTCCACTACAGCCTTGGCGCGTTATTCACTTCAAACCACTCACAGCTTCTGTTCGTATTCCACTTTGATATTAGTCATTACGCGTGACCCAACACGAATTTGGGCCGTACAAACGCGGGCCAATATGGCCACCTGATGCCTATTCAACGCGACGCTCACGTGGAAGACGTCGAGACATCCAACAATCACTAAGCCTGGCATTCCAGTACAACCCAGGAGAAACGCAATAATACGATGCATCAACACGCGCGATCTCAAATTGAATCGTCCATTACACGCGGCATCACAAAACGCGTGGCGGGAAATCCGCACAATACGCGATACCCTCCCGTCCGAACGGTTTTGAGTGACTGATAGTGCGGTGCAGAAATCACCGCTTGGCGCCTACCAGGCGGCCCGCGCGCACGCCGCCACCCTCGCCCCGCGAGTGAGAAAGGGACAACATATGCCCAGAGCGAATGCATGCGAACGAGTATCGCGGCGCATTCATAGACCGTCATTAATACCTAACTTACCCCAGCATAGCAACGCTAAATTAAACAGTATAAGTTGTCATATTTCATACTGATAAGTAGACAACAACAGTAGTTATCTATGTTAATTCTATGATTTAACTTACCGCAACCCAGTCTTACTATATACTTAGCTCTTTTCATGAGCTAATCCACTTTCTTAAAATATTTTCCTAAATATTCACATTTTATTACTATAGCTTGCACTCAGTCCAGGTTTTGGCGAGGGCTCTGGAGGCAACAATATTAGACTTGCGAAAATAATGTGGAATTGCATTAGCCTCACTCAAACGCCAGGGTAAACTCGAAAACTTAATATGGTAATGTGTTTAATGTCATGCCCTGCTGCAACAAGGCTGCTACGCTTAAGATTGTAACATGTAAAATGAAACATGTAAACTAAGTATTTCTGAAGTATGCTGCAGTTTGACTACTTTGAAATTCGTTCGTATATCAAATCGCACAAAGCCGATGAATGCTATAGACGGTTGTTGACAATATGCCGTCCGTCGCTGCGTATTTTTAACGAACGCATGCGTAAGTCAGATAAAAGCAAATTATGGATTCTGGATCTTATTCCCATACAAATACGGGTACGGTGCGTTTACAAATGCGTCTGTCTAACGATTAGACACTATAACGCACCGAAGTCTGGGAATATGATCTGAATTCACAATTTTCTTTCGTCTGACAGATGCATGCGTTACGGTGCGTTTAAATTACGCAGCGACGGACGACAAGTGGGATAACTACCGTACCAAATCAAAGATAGTTTCGCGACTTTACTATCCGCAGGATTTACTCTGATTCGAGCCAGAACTGAACTATTTCATCTTTGAAAAAGTTTGATATCTTTCGCAGTCGCTTCTAAGTCAAGACTATTTTAAAATATATTGGCCTAGACTAGCACTTGTAAGTGTGTTACCGCGAATTGTAAACTACAAGTTTGTTTCAATGCAAGTTTGAATTTGCAATTCAAAATGT
Source organism: Tuta absoluta (assembly GCA_027580185.1). Lineage (NCBI taxonomy): Eukaryota > Metazoa > Arthropoda > Insecta > Lepidoptera > Gelechiidae > Tuta > Tuta absoluta. The sequence goes on along the minus strand of JAQAHW010000023.1, from coordinate 600,828 downwards.
GACTTGCTTTGTGAATCAGGATCAGGATACGATAAACTTGTGAAACGGAAGCTCATTGATCAGGTAGCGTCAGCAGCTACAGCGCCTTTGAGATGTCTACGTTGCGATTGTTGCTGATTAAACAGGAAACATCGATAACGACCTTTTTGTCGGTAAAATAATCAAATCAATGAATCTTGTTTATAAAGCACGGTTTCAAAGTTTAGACAGTTATCGGTAAGAAAGATGGTTCCGTGCTATGGACGGCGCGTTTAGCCGTCAGTTCCGGTTGCTGTCTATGATTACTTAGACGGCGGTCGTTACACAACCATGGCAGAGGTGAACTAGCAGTAGGTGGTTGAAAAACTCCGACACCAGGGTTCATCGGGTCGTTGACTTGGTATCCCACAAGATGAGTAGACGAACAAGAAAGTTTAGATTATAGATATTAAGGTTAGATATGGTCTTGGTTTGTCCTAACCAAAACTGGAAATTGTCTCACTAACTGATGAATTGACACAGATGCATATTTACACACTTATATGCACTTATTACACAGTCGCTCACTACAGAAAATATACAATTCTAGTTCACAATTATTCGATCTGCTAGTAAAGACATAAGTTATAACTTATAACCCACATATAGAAGCATAAGCTTATGCGCTTTACCATACCAACCACTTACACTTGGCACAGAAAATTGTTTAGCTCCAAATAAAATTCATAGATTCTAATGATCACAATAAACTTGTCACCCTACCTGTACTCGCCACGCGGCCCGCCAACCCTGGCTCAGTGCCAACGTCCGTATTACACTACCCTGTTGACAAGGCCCGCTTCGACATACATTGCTGGTTATTCTTCAAGTGGCATTGCAGTAGACTGAATATAGCCAGCAATATTTGCCGAATTGGACCCTGTTGTCAGGGTAATGTGATAGCAGCTCGACAGTTTGTTCGGCACATGCATTACATAAATGAGGGCATATCTTACGTCCATCTTGTTGAAGCAGCCTGAGAGGCATTTGTTCTCATTGCAGTTTCGCTGCAGGTTTATAAGGGATTGGTTTGTTTAGCTATTTGTTTGTTATCTCCATGCTTGATACCTCGGTTTTGGGACTTTAGGCGATTTATTGTCAAGAAAAAAAGCCTACAAGATGACTAGATGAATATGAGTTGGTAGTTTAGGGGAAAAATTAGTGAAAAGTATTTTTTAGGTACTTAGCAAGCATAAGTTTGGACGCCTTTCCGCTAGGCTAGGTGGACTAGTACCTAGTAGTGACTGGATGGCAGAAACGGAGTCATGCCATGTGGTGAACCCTGGGGGAGGCCTGCGTCCAGCAGTGGACTGCAATAGGCTGATGTGATGATGATGAAGTACAGTCGTACAAAGCCTCTATCCATGCTAGAATTCTCAAGGTAGAACTAGAATACTTATTATTGCAAATACGTCGATGACGTTTCGAATCAAACACGCTTACTTACAATGCTAGCAAGTACCTATCAGTTGGAAGCCAAACTGGTTAAACAAAGATCTCAAATGAATAGATTGTCTAACAATCGTTTAGTATAACAAAAAAGAAAGCAAAAACCTAGTTAAGCCAACAATACGCCATATTCTTCTATTAATTATTGTTAGGCATTACCATATCATCTACGTAGGTACGTTTCATTACAGACGTAGTGTCTCCCACAATTTCAATGGCAATTGTTCTTTTGTCCTGCTCACACGTTTATTGGTGAAGGCTGTAAGTGGGAAAAGGACAGAGGGAATGCAGTGAATGCGTGTGCGCAGACCGTTAACTGTGATTCTGTCGGTCCGAGGCAAGAGCGAAAGCGGTATACTTTCCTTTTGAGATTTATGGAAATTAGAATGAAAGTTTATATAAATTAATTAACTTCTTGTTACCAGTGTTACGTAACGTGTTTGTTAGCGATCATATTTTTTTTTAAATTGTTTTACATTCTATCTATTCTAAGCACATAAACAAGTTAATATCAAAGTTTAACCCCTATTTTCGTCTTGTTGCAGGTAATTTCTACGTGACACTGTAAAATAGTAAACTGAACGTGAACCGTTGACTATACAACCTATTTGAACCTATAACGATAAGTATTCTGCTCAACGGTTCTATAACATTTAACGGAGTTATTACAAAACAATTAATACACACACACACATGTCACGCCTATATTCCCAACGAGGAAGGCAGAGCGTTAAATATTAACACCACGTCTGACAAAAGTTTGAGGGTCAATCAGATAACTGTGTACCACTATAGTGAAAGTTGCAAAACACACCCTCGAGTCCCTTAGTCGCCTCTTACGACACCCATGGGTAAGAAATGGGATGGGAGTCGTAAGAGGCGACTAAGGGACTCGAGGGTCTGTTTTGCAACTTTAGGCGATGGGCTGACAACCTGTCACTATGGCGATACACAATTTTCCGAATGACCGTAAAATACTTGTCTGACGTGGCGTAAATGTCCTTTTTTGCGGCCGTTTACGCTCTGCCTACCCCGCAAGTGATTATAGGCGTGATATGTGAATGAATGTAGTATTTTGAAATTGGAAGGCTGTCATCAATCACTTAGGTAACCGCCTCGACCTCTCTTCGCTTACAACGCGTAGCTCGTGAACCGTTACCGGCGCGGGCGCACTCGGCCGCTCGTAGTTTTGTTGTCGGTCGCCGGTTCGAATCCCGAAGTGGGTCATTCGGCTGCCGACCGCCGCCGCCGCCACTGACCGTCCGCGATCAGCCAGTTTTTCAACTATAACACTAAAAACACCGCTTTCACTGAATTTCTTAGTTTTTTGTGGTGTCAAAGATGCCATTTTGATGTGATTTCTTTTTTATATTTATGGTTCCGTTAGATTCATTCAATCTATTTTATTCTGCACAAACGATAGAGCGCTATGTTTAAATCTGTATCTATGAAGTATAATAATAGAAAAAACACTTACCTACGAGTGTTTCAGCTGTCACACATTTTCAGTACCTATTAGACCGGGTCTTTCGCAAAAATATTAATGTTACTAATTCATAAAATGTGTTAAGTGAAAGTAATGACGAATGCTTAAAAAGTTATATTTCAGATGCGTCTTTTTTTCGAGAAATTACATATTTTTGCACGACTGCCCAACCAAAAAGGAGTGTAATGTTTTTAAGGTCCTGTGTGTATGTATATATATGCGATTCTTTAAAGAACTGAAACTCGTTAACCACTGAACACATTCGAACGGGAATTGTATCGGAGGAATCCTTACAAAAGTGTCATAGGCTAGGCTTTATCTCAAAAAGCAGTCGTATTATTAAATTTTCAATTTTATCATGCTTGTTCATAAGTGCAACCATTTCTAGTTTAACATTTCGCATTACATGCATAATTTCACGGTTTACAAGTTTACGAATAGGTAGCTATTTCGGTCGTTCAACTCTTCAATGTTCAATACAGAACCGCATATAAAATTCATAAACACTATTATTTCTAAACCGAATTGTATTAATTACTACAATAGTAAAACTTTGATTTGTTAGAGACTGTAATATACTTTTACGATTTTGTTTTCACTAACAATATAGTTTTATTCTTACCGATGTTTCGCGACCATTTTTAGTTCTAAAAGTGTGACATTGTACTGTACTTCGTGCCCGGTCATTGCCTTTTCGCTAGTGTAGTGACAGCCTTATTTTATTTTAGTAACATTTTAATATATAAATTGGTTTTAAAGTAACATAACATACGTGATCTCGTTTTATGACTAATACAATAATAAAAGGAAGTCGATAAAAAAAATTACATGCCATATTAGACAAAGGCAGTTAACGTAATTTTGTATGGGAGGTCAAACTATTTTTTCGTTTTGTTCATTTCCATAGATGATGTTGTACTATTATTATTTTCTGAGTAGGTAAGGCCGCTACCTTTTCAGTAATTAGAATGTTTAATTAAAATTTCTGTTTTCTGTGTAGATATAAACAAAGAAGTGTGATTACGTTGTGTTTTCAATTGTATTTTATTTATTTAACAATTTATTGTTCACAAGAAAATACAAAAACATAGACCATAATTATGGAAAAATGGTACAACAGGTACTGCTTATTTCTAAAGAAATTTCTTCCAGCAGACCTAAAGAAGCGTGAGTAGATTAAGGATATACGGATAATACGTGCACATATAACAGTTATTTGTTATATATAGTATTTTATATTGTTGTTTTTTTGAAATACTTTACTGTCTAGTCTTTTCATTAGAAATTACAAAGACTAGGATTTAAATAACACTAAAATGCTGTCTAGACTTACAAATTAATTTATTTTATGTACTAGAAACCTAGGTTTCTAAGGCGAAGATTTCTTTTGACTTGTATAAAGTCTCAGTGGTTTTGTAGTTTTAGTCTTGAGTTCTGGATCTAGATGCAGAAATACAAACACACATCTCGTCTTTATCCCTTGCGGTGTAGGCAGAGTGTTAACTACCATAAAATACGGTCGCTTTTGCCACGTCGGACTAATGTTGGAGGGCCGATTCAGAAAAATCTTGTATCACTATATTGTAACTACTATGTTGTCAGCCTGTTGCCTAAAATTGTAATTCACATGATACCCTGTAGTTCTTTGATCGCTCCTTACGACACCCGCAGAAAAAATGGGGTATTGATATTCTACAAATATTTATAAAAATGTTAGGCTCAAGACAGAAAATGGTAGGTATAACATTATGGTCTCAAACTTAAATTCTACGTGTTCAGGAAAGAAGGAAGAAGAATAATTTCTTGGACTAAGAATATACGAGAGTGGTTGAAGGTGGACAGCACAGAAAAACCAATACGCATGACTAGTCTCTCTTCCTCTTTTCGTGTGGGACACCGAGTCATCCAATGACCCGATGAACCCTGGTGTTAAAGTTTTTCAACCGCCTACATGACTAGTAATAGATCGACATATGGACAGATGGTCGCCGACCTCTGGGATGGAGAGGGCACTTAAAGAAGAAGAGATGATGAAAAAATTTACGAAGCAAACACCATATTTTATGATTTAGGTCGACTTACTTGTATACTTGGAAGAGAGTTAAGCCCAAACTCGTTACCAAATCAACAATTAAGTCGCGTAAACCTACTCAAGAGCGATACTATTTCGTTTAATAATAAAACATTAAATATTATTTATCTATATTCATTAGGACAACCAATATTTATTTAGAAGAATCTGAAGTGCAAATCTGATATATAAATAGCAGCAAGTTAGTAGAGTGTATTGTTTGTGCAAATACATGTCTGAGATGATATCACGCAGGTGAATAGCCAGGAGCACAAATATACTGTTGTGATGACAGATTAGACATATGGTTACAGACAAGACAAGCAAATGTTGAGGAGGCTAGCGAATGATCACGGAAGTCAGGAATTTCTTTGATATCCGATAGAAAATTACTTTTCTTTAATCGGGTCCGTAACCGTTAACCGTGTGTTCTTGGCTTAGAATAGCATTACCCCATTTCTTTCCCTTGGGAGTCGTAAGAGGCAACGGACTCGAAGGTGTGTATTGCAGTTTTAGGGGATAGGCTGACAACCTGTCACTTTGGTGGTACACAATTTTTCGAACTACCCTAAAACTTTGTTAAACGTGGCGTAAATGTCCGTTCTTTTGGCCGTTTACGTTCTACTTACCACGCAAAGGATTATAGGCGTGATATGTGTATGTTTAATCTGGTCTATTAGTAATCCGGGGTTATTAGTAAAAATCCCGTGCATACACCCGATCAAACAATAATAATGCGTTCAAATCGCGAAAGTCTTAAACAAATGCTAGCAAACAGATACGGGCCGGAGATAGAATATGAACATTAGATTACATTAATAGCCACAATAGTCCACTGCTGGACATGGGCCTACCCTATTGGAGGGTGTTGCCATACTCGTCACGCTTGGCAGACGTATTGGCGAGCGCAGATTAAGAATGTTACATTTAAAGGGAGTGCTACTGCCCGTTCCTTTGACAAATTTATCCCTTTGTCGCTTTTTACAACATCCGCGGGTAGAATTGGGGTGATGCTTTTCCAAACCGTCATCACACGACGGATATGAACATTAATCTATTATAAACTTTTATAATCTCAATCGCATAGACACATAGTAGGAAGATTTTATGAGATATGACAACTCACGTGTGAAATCTTTGAAGTTGAAATGATAATGGCATCGTCCCACTGGTCTACCAACTGAGCTACCGGCGCCCCGACCGACATTTCCAAATCTTCAATCTTTAATACAAGTCTCGAAGCGACAAGCGCTATAATTTTTTCAATTTCTCATTTTCGTTAATGAAAATAATATAGCACTGAGTGCATAATTAACAATAGTACATTCTTTGATGTCATATTTAAACAAATCAAAATTCCGCAACTGACGCAGGTGTGATTCGACCTTAAGGGCTATCTGTTCTGGCTCTAGCATTATTAAGCAAGTTGGTGTCAATGTTCTACTAACCCTGTATTTAGGGTCTATGAAGCCATTATCTTACCATCAAGCAGTTTTTATAACACTATTGCACGCGATTGTCTTGTGTCGATTACTATCACACTTGTCACTTGTTACTGCTTTTTTTTATAATACTAAAAAGGTAAAATTATACCTATATTTTGGATTACCTATCCAATTATTAGCACTAACTGATTGATGTATAACAGTATGAGCCACAGGCAGGCGATGTAGAGGTCAAAGGTTCAACGAGATAAGGTTTAGTCTTAAAAATACCTACACTGTCAAATCGTCATCATGAGAAACAGCCTTAACAGTTCACTGCTGGACATACTATCATCACGCTTGGCTGGTGAGTTGGCAAGCGCAAGGTGTTGTACCTATTTGACAGGGAACGTTGCTGTTTTTTTTTACAGAAGTTAAAATTCTTCTACATTATGTTGACAACTTTATCACAGTTATTCATAGGTAGTTACAATTTTACGCGTTCTCACAGACGAATTTTTATTACTCGTGATCATGACCCTTGCAACAGTTTCGAAATATTACATACATAAATCACGCCTATATCCCTACCGGGGTAGGCAGAGCGTTAACGGTCGTAAAACGGATATTAACACCACGTCTGAGAAAAGCTTGAGGGTCAATCAGATAACTGTGTATGACTATAGTGACGGGTTGTCAGCCCATCGCCTAAAATTGCAATACACATCCCTCTAGTCCCTTTGAAATATTGTGAATCCAAAATAGTGAAAATTCGTCGGTAAGAACCCGTTCAAATTGTAACTTTGAATAGTGTTTACAACCGCGAAAGTTTTAAAGTCAGTGTTAATTACAGTTTCCAATGCATAGTGTAGGAACACCTTTATAAATCGCAGTATTTTTCCAAACAATCTGTAAAAAAGTGAAAATGACAAGCTGTCCATTATGTTCGCTAAAAGAGGCCATAACGAGATTGATTTAAAATACTTATTGTATTTCGTTTCCCACGGTTGTAATTGCTTGGTAATTAAATAAGTACTTGTTTTATTAAAGTTAATTGTTCGTGTCAAATCAGCGACTAGTACCTACTTCACTCCGTTGAAATATAAATATATAAAAGAGATTTATAATACAATTTCCAAGTCTTATACAATCATGGATGTAAAAATTTGCTACCTAGCCCATGAAACTGAAAATTGTGTATGTTTGTTTTTTATATTTCGACCTATGTTACTTGGGGAAAGAGGTTCGGTTTCATGGGCTGATTCACGGCTAAATTCATTTTTCACCTTATATGCCGTGTGATGCCGGCTTAGAATAGCATCACCCCATTTTTTACCCATTGGTGTCGTAAGAAGCGACTAAGGGACTCGAGGGTTAAATTTGTATTGCAATTTTAGGCGATGATGGGCTGACAACCTGTCACTATAGTGATACACAGTTATCTCATTGACCCTCAAACTTTTGGCAGACGTGTTGTTAATATCCGTTTTACGGCCGTTAACGTTGATATTGGTAAAATTGGTATTCGTAGTTTTTGGTCGTTGGACGACCTCCGGCCAGATGGACCGATGACTTAAAAAAGGCGGCTGGTAGCGACTGGATGGCGAAAACGGAGAGATCGTGCCCTATGGCGTACCTTGGGGGAGGCCTACGTCCAGCAGTGGACTGCAATAGGCTGATGTATGTATGTACAATTGGTATTATTAGGTATATGAATTATTTTTCAATTAAATGCAAAGAAATTATCGACACGGTCTAAGGCGACTACAATTATTTGATAACATGCTTAGTACAACCTTGTAGGTATTTTCTTTTACCTTATGCTCAACGGATGAAGTTGAAAATGTAGTACAGGTGTACCTTTTCATAACGAAGTAGGTCAATACGGTTGTAAAATGAGCAACGTACGTCTGGTTCCGTCACGCTGTGGAATGACTGATTAGAGGCATGAATGGAACTATGTAATCGTGCCACTGTTTTTGGTTTAGGTACTTACATACATAGTGTAACTAAAGAGCATGGGACATTTTAGTATGAAGCCTGGTATACCTACAATTCGCGATGAATAATTCACAATAAGAAATTGAAAAAATGTCAGCGTCGCCCGGGGATTGAAACCGTGTGATGCCGGCTTAGAATAGCATCACCCCATTTCTTTCCCTTGGGAGTCGTAAGAGGCGACTAAGGGACTCGAGGGTGTGTATTGCAATTTTAGGCGATGGGCTGACAACCTGTTACTATGGCGATACACAATTTTCCGAATGGTCCTTAAACATTTGTCAGACGTGGCGTAAATGACCGTGTTGCGGCCGTTTACGCTCTGCGTACCCCGCAAGGGATTATAGGCGTGATATGTGTGTGTCCGCGAATTGAACCCAGGACCTACAAATAAGTTTTTTTTTTAAAAGTCACCCGAGTATTGAACCTGGGACCTGTGAAATACAGTCCCAAAGCTCTCGCCGTCGTCAGAGCGATGGATCGGTAACATTTTTTCAATTTGTTATTTCCGTTAATGAAAATAATATAGCACTGTAAGTGCAAAATAAACCATAGTAAGAATAAGAATTAGGATAAGAATAATTTATTTATAAGCTTAATATCAGTATTTACATATAAAGTAAATATACTTAAAAGTAGGTACTTAAATATTACAATTTAGCCTGAACTAGGATTACCTTGTATCTCAGGCAAACAAGGTCATATTTATTACGCGCAGCCGCCAATACTTACTTTGTGTTTATTACTTACATAATACGTCTATTTTTATAAATTATATAAAATACCTAATTAGATTTGAATTAGAGTTAAAGAAGACGTAGGATGGTGATAGATATTTTTTCAGGTACAATACAAGTCTAGCAAAGATATAAAAATTGGCGGTTTTCCCAATTGTCGTCCATCGCTGCGTATTGCGAATTCCGATCTTATTCCCATACATATACGGCTACCAAACGGCTTACTTAACGCATCGTGGCCGTCCGTACCTATTTGTATGTGAATAAGACCGGTATTCGCAATTTCCTTTCATCTGACATACGCATGCGTTACGGTGCGTTAAAGCTGCTACCAGCTCCCTTCTACCATCGGACATCCAGACGCACCGCCGGATACCACCCATACGTTGCCATCCCACCAATTCGGACTAAGCGCTTCCAGTCATCATTTATAATGCGCACTGCTAAAGAGTGGAACTCACTACCTGCGTCTGTGTTTCCAAACGCATACAACCCTAATCTCTTCAAAGTAAGAGTGAACAGGCTTCTTCTGGGTGAGCTCGCTCCATCTTAGACTCTGTCTCTGTCCTATGACCTAGACTAGAGTCAAGATTAAACCCATCCTTAATAAAAAAAAATAGCAGCGACGGATGACAAGTGGGAGAAACGCCTTTGTTCCATACAGTGTTCACACCTCGCTGGGTACAGGTCGATAGCTTATTTGGATAACTCAAGATGCTATTTACTTTCTTCCAGTACACTTACCTACTCAAAACATCAAATAAGTTTATTTTCATTGTCTTAGGAGTTCATACCGTCGTATTTATTCAGCAAACACAAGGTAACGAAAACAAAGAGCGAAGTATAATTCCACCAAATTAAGAGTGATATTGCTGTCAGGTGTCGGGGAAGAAATGAGCTCGTATGCAAATTATTCACGTTATGTCTTAAAAGATAAAGGGTTCTCGGCTCTTCTGTGGCAATAACTCTGTAAAGAGCTAAATACATAACCTTACGAGTACATTATTACATTACCAAAGTCTACATAAGTGGAAGATATATATGGTTTTCTGGAGAGATCTGAAGATTCTGGAGAGACCTCTACTTTAGTTCGAATTGACTGTTCAAATCAAATATGAAAGATTAAACGTTTAGGGTTGGATTCCATTTAGAAGTCATAGTATTATACTTATGATATTATGATTGAGAATGAAATCTCTCAAAGCAAAAAGATAGTAAATTTTATTGAGGTAGGTAGTAATTCAATCAATCCTTTCTTGCCACTTTTGCCATTTTATTAGCTTACAAGACCATTTCGACTATTCATATTTTTTTCTAAGCAACGAGGCGACTCTTTTACTAATAAGGGACACCTAAGTAAATCCATAGTAGACTATATCATATAACCAAATCGCAGTAATATTGTAATTCTTGTGTCCTCGTTATATAAGGTCCTATTAAATTTAGTGCATATATTTTTAGGGTGAGTTATCTAGACGTTAAACTGAACAACATGCCTCACGTAATACAAGTCGAAAAAATATTTATTAAATATTATACATATTACATAGTGACGTCTTTTTTGATTATTTTTATTTGGAAGGAAAAATATTGTTTTTCATGTTTCGATGCATTGATTCTAAGAAAAGTTGTACATTTTCACGAGTAGAACACAGCCCTAAAAATATTTGCACCCTAACAATAGGACCTTATATATACGACCACCTGAAGATCTTACCTGATTGACTTGGAGGTAACGACTTGAAGGAAGCTGATCGATTTCCTCCAATGAACAGGTATCAGGGAACCTTCCGTTTTCCGTATGATCAGAGGTCAAATTATACATTCTAACCTTTACAATATGTCAGTATTTATTTCTGTTTAATTTAGCGTTGCTATGCTGGGGTGGGTTAGGTATTAATGACGGTCTATGAATGCGCCGCGATTTCGCACGCGTCGCTCTGGGCGTGTGTTGTCCCTTTCTCACTCGCAGGGCGAGGCTGGCGACGTGCGCGCAGACCGCCTGACGGCGCCAAGCGGTGATTTCTGCACCGCGGGCAGTCACTCAAAACCGTTCGGACGAGAACGTATTGTGTTTTGTACGGATTTCCCGCCACGCGTTTTGTGATGCCGCGTGTAATGGACGATTCAATTTGAGATCGCGCGTGTTGATGCATCGTATTATTGCGGTTCTCCTGGGTTATACTAGAATACCAGGCTTAGTGATTGTTGGATGTCTCGACGTCTTCCACGTGAGCGTCGCGTTGAATAGGCATCAAGTGGCCATATCGGCTCGCGTTTTGTACGGCCCTAATTCGTGTTGGGTCACGCGTAATGACTAATATCAAAGTGAAATACGAACAGAAGCTGTGAGTGGTTTGAAGTGAATAACGCGCCAAGGCTGTAGTGGAATGCTGGGTGTCGATATCTTTTCCACCCAGCCCTGTAAGTACCCACGGAATTCCTATTTGATCCATTCCCTGAACTTCCTTTCTCCGTTGGGTATTTTATGCATTTGGACCGGCGTTAACTGTAAGTGATAAATCTAGTTGTTTTAGTATAAAACTGTTTATGGTGTGTTCCCTTTAGTCATATTTGTTGTACCATATCATTGTGACTCCTTAGTACGAATTGCGGAATTCGTGGGGTGATATAATTTGGAGGTACTTACTTATAATCTAGTGCTAATACGTGTGACGTAACGCCAGATCGGCAGACGGTATTTACTACCGACTTGAGTTATGTAAGGGTTGGAACACATCATTTGCCAATTTCAATCAACTTAGTTAATTAAGTTAAATAGATTGAGGTTCACGTTTAATTCATAGTATGCGCTGCTATATTGTGCAGCGTATGCTATTTAGCGCTGCGTAACGCAGCCATTGTCTGCCTCCAGTTGAACTCCTGGTATTTTGTTCGAAATTTACCTGTGTAAATCGCTTCCACTGCGGGAGTTTAGCTTGGAATTAGACAATTTCATTCAAATTCGATGAAATATCGTCGACTCGGTCCCACGCTCACACGATTTTAATAAATGCAGGGAAAAATTGCGGTATTACCTAGCTGGAGTCCTGGAATTCTATTTAGGTACAAATAATGCGGAAAACACTAAATTTTAAACTTTCGCGGTCGTTAACACGATTCATAGTTATAATTTAAACGTGTTCTTACCGGCGGTTTTAATATGAGTAAATATCTGCCCTTTGCACCCACTGTGTATCAATTGACACTTGCAAAAGCGTCGAAATATTGGAAGCTCAAAATGATAAAATTCGTCGGTGTGAAATAACCCGTCTGAATTAAAAAACTATGAAGGGTGGGTGGGGTAGGTTGTAAATGCGGTAAATCTTCAGAAATCCTTAAACAATCCGAAATTTCACGACTGATTTAAGTTTACGACCTTTGTTTTGGGCTTTTAAGCGAGCTTATTCCATCACAGACACCATCTCAGCCTGATGTGGTTTCAGTACAATCAAACAATCCATTTACAGACTTCAACAGTGGAAATGAAATGGCCGGCTGATTGCAAACATTTACCGGTTGATCTGGATTTTGCGCGCGCTAATTTCTACGATAATCTCATTCGAGTGCGCTAGAACCTAACAGTAGAATACAGGCTGGTAGAATTTGTTTTTTATTTAGATTGTTTTGCGTGCTAGAGTTTCTAGGTCTTGTGACGAGGCGAAAGAGCGACGTTGTCAATAAACGTTCAAATGCACTTGGCACAAAAGGTGTAGGAGTATAGAGTTTACATTATGTTTAATTTAAGTTACTGTAATGGGAGAGCGGGATCTCCTTCCACAGGTATATTACATACTTACTGGGAGGTTTCGGCCTCAGAATATAGTTTATGATTGTAAGCAAATAAAATTATTTGCTTTACAAATATGTCATATATTCATAAATAAGCTACTATTGTGAAAATGAGCTGTTGATTACCTTTATAAAATAAAAATAAAATAAACAATTTTAATTTTTAATTTAATTTAAAGTATCGCTATACGACGTGGGAGCAATTTTATAGCCTACTAGCGGCCCGCCCACCGATGCCAACCGCTGCTTACCAATTTCCCGCGGGAATAAGTCATTTTAATATAGCCTATGTTCATGCGTCATGTTATGCGATAATGTACGATTCTAATGGTAAAATAATTTATTAAATCGGTCCAGTAGTTTCGGTGCCTTTCCAATTCAAACATACAATCAAATCTTTCCTCTTCATAGTATAATTGTAGATAGATTTGGACTTCACGCCTTCATCCCTTGCGGGGTAGGCAGATCGTAAACTGCCGTAAAGATTGATAAATAGATATGAATGATAAATCTTTTACTCACTGAAAATCGGTACTCATATCACGCCTATTACCCATTGCGGGTAGGCAGAGCGTAAACAGCCGCAAAAACGGACATTTACGGCAATAATGCATGACAGTACAAATTTGAAGTACTAGCAAGTACTATTATAAATTCTGTGGTACTAGCAATAGTTTAGGATGTGTTCTAAAACAGGTTTGGAAAGAATTGGAAAGTATCGTACAATAACCCTGCTTAAGGGCGTAGCCACATGCAGTGCAGGAATAATTTTATTAATTAAATAATTACGTCATTAGAATAAAATATAAAATAAGCTAATAAAATAAATTTTAAACTGAACCATGTTTGTCATAATTTTAATAACAAATACTTTTTCACTAAATAACTAAATTACTTAACGTAACACCGTTAATTGCTCAACGGTGCGAATACCGAAACATAGCGGCCGCTATCGCAACGTCTGACAAATAATTGAGAACTGTTTCGGAATATTGTACCGCTGTGCCAGGTTGCTTGTCACATGAAACCCTAAACTCGCTTAGTCACGTCTTACGATACCCACGGTAAAGAAAGTAGGTGATGCTATTCCAAGCCGGCATCACTCGGCAGCTTTGAATAGGTACAAAATAGCGTATTAGTTCGATGCAAATCAAAAACCGTTGCCGAAGCACTTAATTGTCATATAACCATCACAATTACAATTGTCTCATTACAATGATAAACGGCGCTCAAATATTTATCCGTCGTGGCGATAGCGACTGTATTTTACGGCCGTTAACGCTCTGCCTGCTCCACAAGGGATGAAGGCGTGTTTATGTTATTGTCAAATGTAGCTCATTTAGTAACATAGTCGCAAAATCTATCAGTATTTAGTATTGTTAATGAGTCTGCTGGTGAAAGCATCCTGTGCCGTGATTTGGGCAACAATGCCTCGTTATCGGCGAATTAATTGGCGATCGGCGAGCGCAGTGCGACAGCCGACGGCATTTGTGTCTATATGCCGATGTCACGATAATCTGGCTATAATTTTGACCTGCAGATTCTATTTATTTTGGTATAACATTGATACTTTATAGCTAAACGAACGTTTATTTAAAGGTTAGTACACACCTGCTGACAGTTTAGTCGCAGAATTTAGGATAGTTTGAATATGACATCAAAGAATTTCCGCACATACATATATCACGCCTATAATCCCTTACGGGGTAGGCAGAGCGTAAACGGCTGTAAAAACGGACATTTGCGCCACGTCTGACAAACATTTTAAGGTCATTTGGAATGTTATGTATCACCATATTGACAGGTTGTCAGCCCATCGCCTAAATTTGCAATTCTCACTCTCGAGTCCCTAAGTCACTTCTTACGACACCCACAGGAAATAAATGGGGTGATGCTATTCTAAGCCGGCATCACACGGCCTTGGCCAATTTCCGCACGATTTTTCAAATACTATTTAAATTCCGCCGTATTACTAAACCGTTGTGTGATGCCGGCATAGAATAGTATCACCCCAGTCAGTACAACCCGTGGGTGTCGTAAAAAGCGACTGAGGGATAAATTCATCCAGGTATTTGGCTACAGCGTTCCCTGTGAAAGCAATATCTTGCACTGCGCTCGCCAATCTGATTACCAAGCATGGCATGGCAATAACTGCCAAAAAACCATGTCCAGCTGTGGACTGCTGATAATGAGTTTAACTATAGCAGTAAAGCAAATAAGTACTTTAATTGAAGATTGTAGGTAATTGCAAGATGTACTTAAATCACATTAAGTTTTAAAGTGAGTTTAAACATGAACAAGATTAAGAAAAGTTACAAACTCTGTTTCATTTAGTTCTATTAAGACAATTAAGTTAACTTGCTAACAAAAGCAGCTTAGTTAGGTAAAGTATTTTTTTGCTTTCTGAAACTAATCGTGTTAACACAAAAATGTTAGATGCGCTTTTAAGCAGTTATTAAATATTTTTCTATACGATCTGACGCTGTCAAAAAGCTTAAACACGACTATTTATAGTAGGGAGCCCCCATGACTATTAAAGTTATTACTTATGTGTTATAATGATAGCAGTAATATATGTATATTATGTTCTTTGAAAATTTCAAGTATGTATCTATAACCGATCATGAGATACAGACTCCGAACCATTATAGACAAAATCGAGCAAAAACCGTTTTTTGAGGCACGGAACTTTAAAACACGTTTTTCTTTATTTATCGTTATTGTTTATATTCTGTATTTGTTGTTATAACGACAACAGTTACAGAAATATAACTCTCAATGGTTTATGAGGTGCAGCCTGGTGACAGACTGACAAATGGAGAGACAACGAAGTCTCAGTAACAGGGTCCCGTTTTGACCCTTTGTGTACGGAACCATAAAAAGCATCTTCGTACCATTTGATGCCAGAGTGCCTGCTACGTGTAATTTACTTAATTCGCGTCACTCCAATAAGCCAATTATGGCAGCTGTCAACGAAAAATAGACCTTTTTGTCAAATCAAAGCATTAGCATGATTTGACAGTTGGCAAAATTGGCTTATTGGATATACACTGTACTACCCATTTCCTAGATTCATCCCTAGTCGATTTTTACGACACCCACGGTTAGATATGGGGTGATGCCATTTTAAGCTGGCACTACTCGGAAGCTCTAAAGCTTATTAGATAAAAGCAGTAGATGTAGCCCATTCCACCGGTTTATTCCTGTTGGCTAAAAGTCTACATCGCTAATTAATTAACATTTAATTAAAGTTAAAGCTGTCTTGAAATAACATCTCGAGATTTTTGACGATTTCGACCGTAAAATTATAATAAACTAATATTATAATAAAGATGCGCTAGGTGTGTGTCCACCCAAAGTTTGCTTGTATTAGCAACGTATTTTACTAGTGACGGATACTGAAATGAAAATAGAGGATGGACTGGTGATAAGGAACAACTTTCCCCAAGGAACATAGGACGAAACACGAAAAAAAAATTGGAGGGCCCATACAAAATTGCCGATCAGCTAATTTGAATTTCTAAAGTAACTCAAAACATTTTTGTAATTTTTCAACCTATGTTCCTTGGGGAAAGTTATGTCTTATCACCAGCTCGTCTTGAGATTTTGCTATCGGTCACTAGTAGCATTTCACCCTATAAGTAGTCCACCAGACCAACAAAAATAGAAGCATGCTTTAAGACTACTACGGCCATAGAATAGGGTCAAAAACTCTGTGCCAAGTAACAATATTAGTCGAGTATGTGATCCAGAACGCGAAAGACCCAATCCGGCCGTGATTACCGGTCCCGATAAAACCGGCTATTGACGGAATTCACCGGTAATTTTCCGCCAATCGGCTTGCGGGTTCCGTCGCTTCCATTCATCCCCATATCGGTAGGATTATCTCCATGCGTCCCTTAATCAGATTATGGCGGTTCCCCCTCTTGTCGCACCGTAACGCATGCGTCTGTCAGACTAAAGGCAATTTCTAATTCCGATCTTAATCCCTTACAAATACATCATGACGTGTATAAATAATAGTACTATCCTACATGAAATAAAGTTTATATCATTTCCTTCTGTCAAATTAAAATGAAATTAACTTTAATTAATGTAGATTAGTATTGTCACCTCCTGACATCATGGTCCGTCATGGTAAAAAATAAGTTGCATATTTAATATAAAACAATTTTGTATTGTCCTAATTGAAAACCGGCTGGCTCGGGCAGGAAGAAAATTAAAATAAAGGCACTGCCTCGGGGATGGCCAGGTTAATCACACGGTATGTTACTAAACGCCACCACCATTTGTAAACGACGTTTGTTATTAACATCAGTATTATTAACTGAACCCCTGAAAAGGAAAACCCTCCAAAAACCTGCCTAGAAGCCTGCCAAACGACAGTCGCATCCGTTAAGCACCGTAAACTCATAGTAGCCGTATTTGGAAATAAGATCGGAATTCATAATTTCTTCTAACAGACGCATGCGTTACGGTGCGTTAAAAATACGCAGCGACGAACAATAAGTGGGAGAACTACCTATGTAGAGTGGTTCATGTAATTATTAAAGTCATTTTTTTTATTCAACACAAAATCAAATATTGCGAAATATAGTCTCCGTATGAGTTCGGTTTCAACTAATACACAAATTGTGATAGACGAGGGGTTTATTATGTTCACTGGCACTGAAAATTTGAATTGAACGTGATATGCAATCAAACATCAAAAGCCTATGCCTAACTCAATAAAGAGTTATTTTTTATTCGATTCATTTTTAATGGCTTCTGTCAACATAGGACAATTCCGCCAATGTCTATGTTGAATATACACGTCAAATAAAAATAAAAACTAAGATTTAAACTGACAATTGATCGGTTGTTGACCTTATCAAATAAAAACTAAACATCTAACAAATAAACTAACATAGATACAAAGCATAAATATCATAAACGAATATTCAAAAATCTTTTTCCAAAAACCGTTGCTTTTTCTATTCGTACCCGTAGTTTATTTAATTAAATCTGCATATTGGTCTAACAGTTTATTTTGTGATACGTTTTTATTTATTATCTGATTTTGTTTTTGCAGGTACATATGCCAGTTTCGGGTGGCGTTTTAAAAGTTTTAAAAAAATGGGCGATTGTTGGTGAGTTTGATTTATATTTCGGCCAAATTTTTGTGAACCTGATAAATTTTAGAATGTTATGTTTTCGAATTATTCACATTTTTGTTCAAATACACTTAAAAATGAAACAGTTATTTGATTTGTAACACCAACGGTGTGTGTCGTGCATGTAGTTAGCTGTTAGTCCCCATTTGGGAAATAATTTATCTTAACTACTAACTTGAATTAGCGCTGTTACTTTCCGTCAAATATGCTAAGGAAAGGATTGAAAAGAATTTGACACGAAATACGCGGTAAGTGTCAAAATAGCCGACGGACGATGATAATAATGGCGACTATATTGATTTTTAATGGCGAAGCACCCATTGTCATTTTCCTTTAGGCGGTTAATGTCCATATCTTAGAAAGACTTCATCTATATGACCAGTTCTGGATTTGACCACATTTTGTCACAAAGTAAGTATTGGCGGCTGCGTGATTTTGTATGTACCACTTTAAATGGAGACCATAAGGTATAAGGGGGTAAGAGTATTCATTGCTATTGCCGAAACCCATGTGTTGTGTGTTTAAATAATTATGAAATCAAAGATGTTCTGCGCGAGTTGTCATATCTTGAACAGCCTAAAATTAAGGAGTGTTTGTCGACCCGATCGATTGAAAAACCTTTTATTTTTACAATTCACTTGATTAAATGAGTCCCTCTTAAGTCAAGTAATCGCAGTACTGAGCTGCAATAAAAGTGAAAGGATGGTGTAATCTTTGTGTATTCTACAAGAGACTGTATAGTTTATGCTGCAGGTGATTAGGCCTGTAATACCATCGTCAGATTATTATCCGCAATTACGCTAGTACTCAAACCTACGTATTTTGTAAATAACGTTTTTTATAATTCTTTGAGGGCCGCCGTTACTCGAATAGACCTGTCTAAAGAAGATGTTTTTTAAACCGGACACGCAAATTTTGGCATCCATTGTCACATTCCGTACCTTCATCGGTGGAGTACTAAGAAGCATATATCTTCAATTGTGCGTCTTTTGCACGTTTATTATAATTAGCTAGTTAGCTAGCAGTAAACGCGAGTTTATCCCAGAGTTGCAACATGTCGCATTTATTTCCAACTCTTTAATCAACCCAAGTCAACGCCTGTATAATTTATTCGCTCAACTACGGTGCAATTTTTCACCCGGCGGTCGACACACACACAGTGAGGCCTTTTTCCACTACTCCTCCGGTACGGCGAAGGGAACCGAGAAAATCGGAAAACTAGACAAAGCTACTTTACTTAATAACTGTGCTATGCAAATTTCGTCTTTTGGCACCAAACAAATGCAACTTTGAAATTGGAATACTAATCAGTTTCCTGCACCGACTCAACAATATGTAAAGAAGCATAAAATACTACAACTAAACGTGCTTCATGCTTTGTTACTGCAATACGATATCTGTTGCTGCGGTAAAATAGGCACATATCTGGATAGACAATAATAATATAATAATAATAAAGCTTTTTTATTTCCATATAATATTTTTACAGTTCAAATGTGTTAGTTAATATGTATCTAGTAAAAAGTTAAGTGAAAAATATCTTACATTCTATTGTAAGTATAATTTTTTTTTTTTGTATCTTATATGGATCCCTTTTGGGTAAAAGCCTCCTCCATCCCTTGCCATATTTCTCTGTCTTGGGCTATCTCTATCCAATTTCTTCCAGCGATTTCTTTAATGTCATCAGCCCACCTTTTTCGTGGTCTACCTCTTGTCCTTTTCCCAGATGGTCCTGGCCATTTCGTTGTCATTATTGTCCACCTTTTGTCTTGGTACCTTGAAATGTGGCCTGCCCATTTCCACTTTAGACGCAGAGCATGTTGTAGAGCGTCAGTAATTTTAGTTTTTTTTGTATCTCTGTATTCTTTATCTTATGTATTCTCCTTAGTTTGAGTATACTTCTCTCCATGGAATGTTGGCAGGTTGTTATTTTATTTTTAATCTTGTTTGTAAATGTCCAAGTTTGACTTCCATAGGTTAGGCTTGGTAAGATACAGCTGTCCAGTACAATCTTTTTCAACTTTGGGTGGTAGTCTCCTTTTAAAATTTCTTTCTGTGCCCAGAACTTCTTCCAGCTGCAGTTGATCCTTCTTTCTACTTCTTCTTCGTTGCTGCTTGCGCTGAATGACATTTGTTTTCCCAGGTAGATATAGTCATTTACATATTCTATCTGGTTCCCCGATACACAAATTTCTTTTCTTAAGTGGTTTGTCATTATCTTTGTTTTACTCGTGTTCATGTGTAAACCCACTTTCTTGCTTTGGTTATCTAGCATTTGTATCATTCCTTCTAACTTAGACGCTGATTCCGCAAAAAGGACGATGTCGTCAGCGAATCTCAGGTGGCTTAAGTATTTTCCTCCTATCCAGAGTCCTTTATCTTGCCAGTTGATTTTTCTGAAAATTTCTTCCAAAACGGCTATGAATAATTTAGGTGACAGTGGATCGCCTTGCCTGACGCCTTTTCCTATTTTTATCTCATCTCCTTTGCTTTCCAGTCTTACTCTGCTCGTACTTTGTGAGTAGATGTTTTTAATGATGTTTATATATGTTTTGTTTATTTCACATGCGGCGAGAGCTTTCCATATGGAGTTGTGTGTTATGCTATCAAATGCCTTTGAGTAGTCTATAAAGGCTATATATAAGGGGTGGTTGAATTCTTTGTATTTTTCTATTATTTGGTCTAATGTGTGTACATGATCCGTGGTAGAGAAACCTGACCGGAAGCCGGCTTGTTCATTTGGTTGCTTTTGGTCTATTTTTGGTGTTATTCGGCTCAGTATTATTGATGTGAATAGCTTGTAGATGCTGGACAGTAAGCTTATTGGTCTGTAGTTCCCTATGTCAACTGGGTTGCCTTTTTTATAGAGCAATATAATGTCGGTCTTTCTGTTTGTAAGACCATGTTTAACAGTTTATCCAGGTGTTGAATTAGAAGCGGAGCTCCAATTTTTAATGCCTCGTTACTTATGCTGTCAGGTCCAGGGCTCTTTTCAGGTTTTAGCTTCTTTATATGTCTTAGTATTTCGGTGGAGTTTATGGGTTGTACAATGTCTGGTTCATTTTCTATGGGTTCATCATATTCTATGTCTTCTTGTGGTTTCTTATAGAGCTCTCTGTAGAATTCTGTTGCATGACTTATTATGTCTTTTCTAGTTTTTGTTTCTACCTGTCCATTTGCAAGTTTTTGGATCCATTCTTTATGTGTAGTTAGTTCTCTGTTTGCCCGTTTGGAGCTTCTATAGTTGTTCAGGTTTTTTTCTATGATTGTTTTTCTGTGGTTGCTGTAATCTTCTTTTATTGCCTTGTTAGTTCTCTTGAATACGACTTTTAGTTCTTCTTTCAACTCTTTGGTTTTGTTTTTGATTAGTTCCGTTCTTCTGTTTATTAGTTCAATTGTCGATTTGCTTAGGATTTTTGGCTTCTTTTCAGTTGTTTTGCTATCACTTTTGGGTTTTAGACTGGTAGTAATTAAATTTTCAAATTTGTCATAGTAAGATTGTACATTATTTTCCTGATCTGGATTAGGTATGTGTTTTTCTATGTTTTCCTTCAGGTTTTTAATGTATATCAGTTTTTCGCTGTCAGTTTTAGGTGTTTTGGGTAGAGACTTGAATGTTTTCCTGCTTAACCTAGGAGACTCCATTTTTACAGTTGATCTCAATAATCTGTGGTCTGATGGGAATGTTATATTGTTTATAACTTCAACATTTGTTATGATTTTTGGTTTGTTGCACATTATATAGTCAATCTCACTTTTTGTATTATGGTCAGGGGACAGCCATGTCCATCTTCGGTTTTGTTTCTTTTTGAAGTAAGTGTTCATAATGGATAGTTTCTGTTCGCAGGCATACTGAATGAGTTTTTCACCTCTGCCGTTCCGTTTGCCATATCCATAATTTCCCATTATCAAATTTTCGTGTGCTTTTGGCTGTCCTATCCTGGCGTTGTCCTATCCTATAACCAATACAATTTTTTCTTGGGTGTCATTAGCTTTTCGGAGGTCGTTATAGAATTTGTCTATCTCATCCTCCTTTGCTTTTTCAGTGGGAGCATATGCTTGTATAATTGACATTGTTAAATCTTTAAATTTAAGTTTAAGTACTGCTACTCTTTCTGATATGCCAGTATAATTTACAATGTTTTGTTTAAATTTCTTCTTGATTAGAAATCCAACTCCATGAAAACCAATTGTTTCTCCGGTATAGCAGAGTATATACTCTTGGTGTTCTTCAATGCTGCATCCTAGTTTTCTTACTTCGGCGAGTCCCATAATGTCAAAATCTATTTTCATTAGGGCATGAGTTAGTTGTAATATTCGTTCTGGTGATGCTAGTGATCTGACATTGTAGGTACATACTTTTAATTTTAGTTGATGACTTTTTGGTGATGACGGGTGAGGGTAGTGGTCGTAATCCCCACGGAGACCAACCGGGTTGGGGAATGTTATTTCTGATTTGTTGTTAGTTTGTTGTTTATTTGCGTTGCTGGTTTTGCTTTGGTTCCCGGTATAGTTGACATTTATCAGTTTTTTGGGTACTCTGGGGGTGTGGCTTGCCGTCCTCGCTCCACAAAGTTGAGGATACTTGTCTTTGTGGCTTCTTTTTGAGTAGGTTTATTTAGTGCTTTCATTGTATCATTTTGTGCATTGATTTTCTTTTGAGAAGTTGAGTTTGGTGATCCTGACTCCTCTCTCTTCCTCTTTTCTCTATTTTTGTCTATTGGGGCTTTCACTACTAGTTTATCATACACTAGGAATGCTCTATTACCTTTCCTTCTCTCTTCTTCTAGTTGTGGTTGCAGCTCTTTCCTTTTTTGTAATATATCTTTTGTGTAATCTTCCTTTATGTACATACCCTGAGGGAGGCTGGACTTATTCTGCCATATCAGGCGCTTTTTCCATGAAGATGTAAAGGTAACAACTACTGGGCGGTTTTTCTCACTATCCCAGCGCCCAATGCGGTGTACATTGCTGATTTCCTGGCTGTCCAAGTGTATGCCCGTGTCAATCACAATGTCTTTGATATAGTCCACCAGTTCTCCTTCAGTCTTTACTTTTTCTTCTATTCCAAAAAATACCAAATTGTATCGCCTTTTCTCTTTTTCGAAGTTGTTAACCTTTTTTTCCAATTCTTCCACTTTTGTTTTTAGTGCTTTATTTTCTGCTGTAATCGTCTTCATTCTCTCATCTAATGCTTTCATAACATTCTCCGTAACTGCGCTTGTTATTGTTATTGTTTGTTGTGCGAGTTTTTCATCTAATTTTGACAGCAAAGTCTCCATATCCATTTTTAATAACCTATTTGTTTTGACAGCGCCCCGACTTGCCGGATTTTGTAGAGAATTATGGCAACTCTGTGGGTTTAATGTCACTGTCGTTATGTTGGTGATACTGATTCCAGCTGTCAACTTCACATGAATATCAAAGTATCGCATTTTTGAGGTTATATGTGGTCGGCGAGAATTTGATGTTTTCGTTCTCGATTTTCGTAATCACACTGAATTCACTGCTGTATTTTGTTGTATCCTGGGTATTCTTGTGGGATTTCAACACTTCGCACTTAAGTAGTGGGTTTTTTCTATTCTATTCTTGTATTTTTCGCGGAGCTCGTAAACGTAAGTGTTAGCTAATCAACAACCGGAACCGGAAAAAAAAGGATAGACAAAAACCAAATTAACTATTACATACATACATACATATATCACGCCTATAATCCCTTGCGGGGTAGGCAGAGCGTGAGTGGCCGCAAAAACGGACATTTACGCCACGTCTGACAAATATTTGAGGGACATTCTGAAAATTGTGTATTGCCATAGTGACAGGTTGTCAGCCCATCGCCTAAAATTGCAATACACACCCTCGAGTCCCTTAGTCGCCTCATACGACTCCCACGGGAAAGAAATGGGGTGATGCTATTCTAAGCCGGCATCACACGGCATGAAATATTCGCTGTAATATTACAGCGAATATTTCGTCTTTAGGCACTTTATGCCATAATTTTAATTATCAAAATTAAAGCATAAAGTGGTATTAATATTATATATTGGCTACACTTGCCTTCAATAGTTGGTTGGTAAAAGAAATCTATTTATACATAATTTTCAGCACATTTTTTTTGATTTCGTAAAATTATCAAGATCATTTACAGACCCAACGTGTCTGAACACAACGTGTCTGTAGGTAGGCAAAATTTTACAGAATATTATCCCGTACTTACATTACAGTAGCAGCCACAAATGTCCACTGCTGGACATGAGACTGACAGATGCGTCTGACAAACACTTTGGTCAAATTGCATGCGTTACAGAGTGCCGTAGTATCGGTTATTTTGTTTGAGTCCGTCATTGTGAGAACCGCCGAAACTTAAAACCAGTTTTGTATTCAATTTAAACAAGTAAAACCCTCTTAATTATTGAACGGTTATATCTTAGCGCACTTAAACTAAATGGTTTTTCGCAAGTTCATTGACTGATTTAAGATACTCTTCAATGAAAAGAAAAGACTCTCACTTATTAGCGATACTGTTAACTATTACCTAGAGTGTAAAAGTGGAGTAAGGAACGGAGTAGATAGATAGATAGATAAACTGTATATTTCAAAAATACATATTTAGTTTACTTTACAGAAATAACATTTATCTTAAAAATAATCAAAAGAATAGTGGAAAAAGGCCTTATGTTAATGCCGCAAATTGCAGCGCCATCTCGCGACTGCAATTAACTTTCAGAATAAAGATTTAGTACTTTAAATAAAGCACATTATTCTCTACTTGCTTTTTGCTTTGTGACGTTTTTCCTCGCACCTTTAGTTTTAATAAAGCAGTTGATTACGTGGTTAGACATTGTGCCTTCATTTTCTTTATAACGAAAACCTTAACTGTCTGATCTTAAATGCAGAAATTTTCGTTGTTGCAACGTACAATATCGTAATTTACGGTCTCAGTATCCGCAGGTCCCTGGTTTGATTCTTTTCCTTTGTGGTCTTAAAACTTTTTAAACCAAAAGAGAATAGAGAAAAAACCATTCAAGTCGTATATTTTAAGAATTATAGCAACATAGGAATACTTATTAAAAATTTAAAAGTTCATTAACTTTTAACCATTTTCGCTGAAGGTCATTTGGAATGTTATCTATCACCATATTGACAGGTTGTCAGCCCGTCGCCTAAAATTGCAATACACACCCTCGAGTCCCTTAGTCGCCTCTTACGACACCCATGGGTAAGAAATGGGGTGATGCTATTCTAAGCCGGCATCACACGGCGATTGTTTTTTGTATATTTATTTATTTTGTTTGTTGTATACAATTTTCTTTTTTTTGGTATGACGGATCATGACTTCAATAATTGATTATACTAAAAATAAATAAAAATAAAATAAAATAAGCCTTTATTGCTATTCAACATTTTACAAGTTAAACATTATAACAAATTAAAATATAATATAACAAATTTAAAAATACTTTTTTTTTAAGCTTCCTTTTTTACTTATTTTAATGACTTGTTCATTTTACTTTATAGCTTGTCTTTCGACATAGGCCTCCTCTAAAGATTTCCATTTTGATCTGTCTTTAGCAGTACGGATCCAAGCTGGACCAGCTACTTTTTTCAGGTCGTCCTCCCACCGCTTGGTTGGCCTGCCTCTACTTCTCTTACATCCTCTTGGATACCATTCAGTTATTATTTTTGACCATTTTTCTTTTGGTTCTCTGAGCATGTGTCCGGTCCATCTCCACTTAAGCTGTTTATATACTGAGTCCACCTTTTGAATTTTGTAGTCTTTTTTATATCTGTTAACCTTACTTTGTCCCTTCTCTTTACTCCGATCACACTTCTTTCTATGCTGTTCTGACATACCTTTATTTTGTAGTTCTGTTCTTCAGTTAAAGCCCACGTCTGGCATCCATAGGTCAGGCATGGTAGAATGCAGGTGTCATACACTTTTCTTTTGTGTGCTATTGGCATATCTTTATTCTTCATCACCTCGCTGAGGGACCAATATCTTTTCCAAGTATTTGCAATCCTTCTATCTAGTTCTTTTTCCATACAATCCCTTGTAGATATCAGTTGTCCAAGATAAACATACTCTCTCACGTATTCTATCCCTCTATTATTTATCTTGATGATGTAGTCTTCAAGAGCATTGGTCATAGTTTTAGTTTTAGTTGTATTCATTGATAGACCAGCTTTTGCACTTTCACCTGACAGTTGTTGCAACATTTCCTCTAGCTGCTTGGGACATTCCGAGAATAAAACTAAATCATCTGCAAAGCGTAGATAGCTTAGATTTTCGCCATTTATGTTTATTCCGAAATGAGACCAGTCTAGGTTTCTATGTATCATCTCCAGTACTGCTGTGAAAAGTTTCGGTGAGATGGGGTCTCCCTGACGTACACCTCTTTGAATAGGGAATTTCTCCCCAATTGTTTCCAGTTTGACTTGTGCAGTACTTTGGCTGTATATATTTTTCAAGAGACATATGTATTTTTCCTGAACGCCTTGCCTTTTTAGTGCATCCCATGTATAATCATGTTCTAAAGAGTCAAATGCTATATTAAAATCTACAAAAGCCAGATAGTATTTTTTATTATACTCATTGTATTTTTGAAGAACTTGTCTTAACACATGGATATGATCAATGGTTGAAAAGTTACTGCGGAAGTCAGCCTGTTCTCTTGGTTGGTTGTCATCAAGGGTGCCAGAGATTCGAGACAGTATTATTTTTGAAAATACCTTGTATACATTTGACATAAGGCTGATCGGTCTGTAGTTCCCAATATCTCCTTTGTCTCCTTTTTTATGAAGAAGAATGATCGTCGAATTAGTCCAGTCTTTAGGGATACTTTCAGTGGTGAGAACTTCGTTAAATATTTCTGTTAGTTTTGGTCCCATTATTGGCAGTGTACTTTTAAGCAATTCATTGGTTATTTGGTCGGATCCAGGGGCTTTATCAAATTTTTGCGCAATTATTGCTCTGATTGTTTCTCCTAATATAATTGGTGGTACTGTTTCTTGTATCCGGACTTCTTTTAGAGCTGAATTTGTTATTCCGCTATGGTAAAGGTTCTTGTAGTAATCTGTAGCAATTTGGAGTATCTCAGGTCGTTAACTTGTTTTATTTCCTTCTTGACTTTTCATATTAGGCATCCAACTTTTCTTATCATTCAGTTGTTTAGTAGCTTTCTTTGTTCCCCCAGTTTTTTCAATATAATGTTTCAGTGTACTGGTTCGTTTTTCTTTTCTGTCTTTACGAATTTGCTCATTAATATTCTTACTTATTTCTGTAATCTTTTGGCGATTAGCAGTCTTTGAATCTTTCAATATATCTCTTCTTTCCTGTAGTAATATTTTGGTTGTATTCGAAATACTGTTTTTATTTTGACATGAATTTACTTTTTTAGTTTCACTCTTAAGTTTGTTTATTATGTCCTTATACTTTTCTTGTATTGAGGCGGTTTCGTTTCGGTTTCTACTTATTGCTGATTCTAGGTTTGATATGAGTATGTTTTTATCACCGGAACAAACTAGAGCAGTGTTGTTGTTGTGATATTTCCTACATTTTCGTATATTGCTTCTGTTTAACGTTGCTCGAACCATTCTGTGATCTGTATTAAAATTTAATTTAGAAATTAATTGATTATACTATCCTAAATATAATAAAGTAATTTCATTTAAATTTTTCATTTTTTACATGTTAATCTATAAGAACGAATTTAGCGAAATAGACCCAAATAGAAGCATTTTGTCCCGTTCAATTGCAAAGTTTAACATTTAATAACTGCAGAACTTGTCTTTATTAAAGAAGCATCGGTTTTAAAAAGAAAGCAAAAAACAGACTCTATAGTTATTTTATTTTAGCTTTGATGCGAGGATACTTTCGTGGGCATTATTTTTTCAGTTGTAATGCTTGTAAAGTATGTTTGCTATTACACTATCCATACTAACGTCTACCATAGACTATCAAGCAACTAACACTCTCCATTGTCCATATAACAGCGGCCCACGGACCACTGCTTGCTACATTCTATTGCCGATATATTGTTATGTGTGGCTCGAATTATGTGGCTGGCTTCAGGTACTATGGGGGTTAATAGACGACAGGGTTCACCGTGGACATAGCTACCTAAACTATATATGGTGGCTCGAATAGTGACGCCTAAAGACAAAATTTTAAGTGAAGCACTAAAATTGCTTTATTATCCAGTCCATTGCTTTTGTAGTTATTGTTCAAGTTCTTAGAAATGTACCGTATTATTTTATTGTTCCACAAATTGGTCATTGTTATGTCGCGTCGTGGCGTCCTGAATTTTTGACGTGTGGTCTTATTAACACTGAGTCAGTGAAGATGAATGAGTGTGTGGAAAGTGCATGATGTTGCACTCCGTAATATGTAATGTTGTGTCTGGATTCAACATGATATATCGTCACATCCTCGGTAGTCTTAGTTTAACAACTAAACATACGAGATTTGGTCTATAGCAAAAAATATCAACAGAAAATAAAAATCTTTACGTTTTCGCAAACGAAGGAAAAACAAGAAAAGTTGTTTATAAAAATGTATTTGTAAAGCACTCTTTTACTCATGCAACCGCTGCCATTCATAGATCTTTTCTTCAAACGCCCACGTTGTAATACTATCTAATGCGGACGATGTCGCGGGTAAAAGCTAGTCTTATTATATTTGATACTTTCTAAAGTACTGTACTACCAGCTGCTGTTCAGTCAAAATCACAAGCATCGTTATTTGAGCAGAATATAACCGATCGATACTTTCTCAATTAGTAAGTGAATCTTAAGTAAAAGGTTTCATAGGAGATTGAATTTCTATGGAGATTACTATTAATTAACGGGAACGAAAGACGATAATATTTATATATGTAGATACAATATTGTAGTCAATTGCTTTAATTGAGAGCTTACGAAAGCTATATCTATTATACAAGGGAATCTAAATTTTACACGAGTCACTAGTATTTTAACAAAAGAAATATTATAACTTTTTAAGCACTCGCGATCACTTTCACTCATTTTAAGTATTAGACCGGGTCTATCACGATAGTATTTAGGTAAATATTAGTAATACAAATATTTACACATTTGAAAACAGAAGGTTTGTTGATTTGTTGTATAAATGAAACTAAAAATTTGAAAAAGTGTGTCGGCCGGGGATTGAACCCGGGACCTGTGGAGTACCGTCCCAACGCTCTGACGACGAAAGAGCCAGCTACAGTTCCCAGGTTCGATCCCCCGCCGACGCTATTTTTCAATTTCTTATTTTCATCTAAATCAAATCATTTATTTCTAAATAGGAATTTACAAGATTCTCTTTAAGAAAGTCAAATCTAGGTACTTAACATAATACATAAAAACAAGAATAGTTAACTTACAGTAATGTAAAAAATAAATACATGTAAGGAACTTGTTTGTTTAAAATTAATTGCAATATTTTTTTATTTTTTTACAATATTTTTATCTTAAATTCTATAAATAAAATATTTCTCCCAGAGCGGCGCACCGAGGCAAAGTTCCCAAAAGACTGGCAGCATTGCCTCTTTGGATGGTCAAGCTAATTCTTTGGCCTAAATAACTGCCAGCTCTTGGGTCTCCCGTTGCCTCAATGAGACGCCCTGAAAGATCTTTAATAAATTCTTTAGCTAATGGGCCCCAAGGACCCATTGTTTCAAACGCCAGGGGAACAAAGTTAAACAACTCTTCCAGACTAGAATATTTCCTTGTTTTCAATACTTCCCGTGTTGTGCCGGTTTATGTTGTTACCGTGTGATGCCGGCTTAGAATAGCATCACCCCATTTCTTTCCCGGGGGAGTCGTAAGAGGCGACTAAGGGACTCGAGGGTGTGTATTGCAATTTTAGGCGATGGGCTGACAACCTGTCACTATAGCGATACACAATTTTCCGAATGACCCTCAAACATTTGTCAGATGGGGTGTAAATGGCCGTTTTTTGCGGCTGTTTACGCTCTGCCTACCCCGCAAGGGATTATAGGCGTGATATGTGTATGCATGTATGTATGTTTCAATACTTCGGCAGCGCTAGCGGCGGCACCAGCTCGCAGTTAGATATTTAATACAATACATTCTTGATCATATTTGCTAGCTTGGCTAGTACTTTTATTTTAGAAATTACAATAGGATATTTCTTAAAAATTTGAAGTTACTCTACTGACAAGAGTTTGACTCTTAAATTTGAAGAGAGAGAGATTTCTTAAAAAAAAAAGTTCTCTCTAACCTTATTTTTAAGGCTACCTATATCCCATCTCATATAACACTCATAAGAATGTCTATAACCTCATTGTGGCACACCTTTTATGAAGATCTTTCAACCCCATTTTGTTCCATGAATGAATCTCAGGCACCAGGAGTATATGGGAGTATAATAGTTCACCATTATATCTACACAAATGCCCGTATCATTCATCGCCTAAAACAAAACTATGGCTTTATCTCCTAAAACACCTTTGTTCGTAGTCTTAATGGGTTGTATTGTTTTCAAAATACCGCGTTCCACTTTATACAAACTTGGTGCTTATGTGGTAGTAATTTGGGGGCGTTTTGGTGTAGTTTGAGTCGGTTATCAGAATGTAAACAGCTGGTTACTTAGCGCAGTAGCCGATAACACTCGCTACGTGGGCAATATTTTTGAGGTGCCACGTGTTATGCAGTTTTTTATTCAAGCTTTATTTGTTTTAATAAATAGGTCAGTTGGCTCTTAAAGTATAGTTCTCTACAATTATAGATAACTAATAGGAGTCCCACGGAAAATCTGTCTGCAAAACCTTATTAGACATTTATGACCACTGCAATGATTGCCGTACGCTATGACGATGACAGTATTTAAACCATATCCCGAGAAAATCTAAAGTATGAAATAGTTAATTATACATACATTCAATTCAAAATTGAGTCACTTAGAGTCCCATGACTGGAATGAAATAAACTTTAGTCATAATCCGTCATAGTAAAAAAAAACAAATTAAACAATTTTGTATTGTCCTAATAGAAAACCGGCTCTGATATTATCTATTTGCTTGTTTGAGGAACCCTAAAAAGTTGCACGGATGACGGGACGAAACAAGAGTTTACGAAAAAAAAGGTGTGCACTAACATACGTCATTCAGTGCACCTGGTGCAGTTACGATTTTTCGTGTCGAAGCAGAATGCACATTTTATTGCAAGTCGTAACAGCAGATTTTAGAGGAGACTAAATTTGGCTATACCTGGATGATTTAACTCATCAACGGCCATAGTCCGCCACATGGGAGAATCACGCTTGGGAGGCGGATTAGCAAGTGCAGTGCAAGATATTGCATTCAAAAGGAACTGCTGCTGCTACCTTTATCCTGGGCTCGAACAGTAAAGTACAGCATATAATAATTTAATTTCATTTTGTGATAGCAAAATTCCCTTACCCCTTTGTCCGTTTATAAATTTAAACCTACTTTACTTATTATTGATTCCTCAAATAAAACTACGGAATCCTATAATGGAAAGATAAAAAATGATGTTAAAATAGTTCTGCAAAAATAAATAACTACAAAACACAGTAATTCGTGGAAACAGCTGGACTGTGTCGAAATATCGTTCGGCTGTGCAGTTGTAAAACAACGTACTCTACTCAAACCACAGATTACTTACAATCAACTTGTACAGATGGTATGCTAAGGCGGGTATCAAAATTGACGTCCGTTGCTACCTATTTGAGTGCATCCTTCAACGTAACGTCGCCGAATTTGTATGCTTATTCGCAATTACCTTTCGCCTGAGAGATGCATGCGTTACGGATGCGATAAAAATACGCAGCAACAGACATGCGGTGTGATCCCCGCATTTTTATAGTTTTTTGTTTTTTAGTGACTACAATAGAAATAGTAGTGAGTAGGCGAGTCAGTGCTCCCGCCCTCTACTCGTCCAAGTTTTCATATAAGCACTCGGCCGAGCGCATTGTCTCGCCACACACTGCTGTACTCGCGACGTGTGATCAAAGCATAAACGTTACGTTGGTAGTTTCAAAAATGGCGTAAGTGAGCCATCTGGAAGCCGTTTTAATCTTTATTGAACATCGCGGTGTCAAAATCTCCTGTTGGTGTGCTAGGCTATCAGAAAGGTCGTCTGTTTTTAGTAGTCGATTGCTGTCGGCAGCCAGGTTTAGCCAGGCTTTTCATTTCCAGAGTTTCATCGGCCATTCCCAGAATTGACTGACAGTTGAACTGAGCTGCAATTTTGAACATTTTTCAATATCATAAACTGAGCTAAGAGCAAATGATATATGTATGAAGCCGATGACATAATTTCTGCCCATTAAATCAAAGAACTAAGTAGTAAGTAGGAATATCTGAAAAAAATCTTGTTTAGAGATTAATTATATAATAATCTCCAAAAAATGTATCAAAAGTAGGGGTTAATAGTGGCTTTGTAATACCAAAATCGTATCGAGAAGTTTACAGCAATATTAAATACGATACATTGCGCATATTTATTGTTTAATCATAACTGGTTGTCATACTTGCTTCATAGCCTGCAATTAGACAGGTTCATCAATTATAATGCTAGTCAATACTTAATTAAGGTAATTGAAAGTACTATCACTTAAATATCACCATTTTCTTCTTTCATTCATAACAATTTTGTATTGTCCTGATAGAAAACCGGCTCGGGCGGGATAAAAAAATAAAAATAAAGGCTCTGACTCGAGGCTGGCCAGGCTAATCACACGGCATCTAACTTTACGCCACCAAATTGAAGTAAGTTGTACACGTCAACTGCCTCAGTTTACGACTTCTTACTACCCTTGGAATAAGCTGACCTGTTGTGTATTGTTCTATATGTTATGTCCTTTTTGTTATATTGTGTACAATAAACGGTTACATAAATGAAATCATGATTTTTAACATGTGTTATTTACGTTCAGGGGGTCCGGTTAATTAGACATTAACCGGACCCCCTGAACAGGACAGGAAAACTCTCCAAAAACCTGCCGAGAAGTGTTCCTACTCTAAACAAACAATCTTTCTAGGCCCTTAGCTTTTGATCACTAAATCACCTTTTATTTCTTTTCATAGCGAACATGTCTCATCCACAAAAACTACGTTTCATCCGAGCACTTTACATAATAATGGATTCTCTATAAAAAGAGCAGTTTAAAGCGATCCGACGAAACGTCCATCACGAAAGTTCGTAAAAATGGCATCAAATTGCACGAAAATCCACTAAAATGTACTTTAATGCTTTTTCATTCGCTTGAAATGAAAATCCTTTATTATTTTTTTACTTTCATTCAGCGCAAGTGCATTTTATGCTAAAGAAAGCGCACGTTTGTAACGATATATTTTATTTGCAGTAATATTTAAAGTACACTGCTTGTATTCTAAGAATATTATCGTAACAGTATCTTAAAAAAGAAGCAACGTATTTAAAAGCGTCCAAAGAGTAGTCAAGTGCAAGCATCTAAGTTAGAATTATGAGGTGATTTCAGTCATTAAGAGGGAGTCAGTTGGTTTTAATGAGGAAATATTATGGAGCAGAAGTGTAGCTTCATTGCTTTTCATAGTCAGGATTCACAAAATAATCTGTATGGATGGAATTACAACTATGATATTACAGCAATTTTTTGTTGATGCTCGCAAATCTTGTTGCAAGTCCAACGTTGTACTTATTACTATGGATTTTTATTTTTATATAGGTATATCGCAGTCTGAAAAAAGACTGCCGATGTGGCGCAGTAGTAGTGCGACTGCGTGCGACACTAAGGTTCCAGGTTCGATTCGCAGTGGGACACTCACAAAGTTTCTATTTAACACTTTTGAATTTGTTTCCAGTCTGGTTAGGACATTGCAGGGTGAACCATCTGATTGACCGAAAAGAAAGATGGTTCCGTGCTTCGGAGGGCACGTAAAGCCGTCCGTCTCGGATGCTGCCTATGATTACTTAGACAGTGGGCATTACAGAACCATGGGCATTGCATTACAAACCAACACAAGGTTTTATCGAGTCGTAGGGCGACTTGGTGTCCCACACGAAAGAAGAAGAAGAAGAAAAAAGACTGAAATCAAGTTTGGGTACCTGAAACGAAGTAATTAAGCTCATTTAAAACATACTTTAATAAACTTGGAAGCAAAGTGCAGTGAATATTGAAAAGCTCTTAAAAATTCTTAATTAATATTTTAAATTAAGATGAAATTGTTTCACTTAATTTTTAGCACAGCTTTTGAAATAAGGTTTCTTTTAGATAAATGGCTTTGAACATGATTTTTCTTGTATTTTTACCTCATACATATTACGCCGTTATCCCTTACGGGGTAGGTAGAAAATATTTGAGCATTTTAATGAAAATCGTGTATCTTTTTGCAGACTGGTTGTCAGCCTACAAATTTTCAATCGTTTTTCTTGAAGGGCGCCAAAGTTTGTTCACGAAATGCTGTTACAGTAGAAAATATTGATAGGCATCCGGTTCCCATCTCGGCTGTCAAAAACAATACCCGCGCCACGAAGTGGAGATGGAAAAAGTTGGGCAAAGTTCGCGCGAGTAGCGGAACCTATTCAGGAATTTGACGAGAGTTTGAACGGAAAAATGATTGTTTGTAGAAACCTTGCATAATCAGGGTTGGCAATGTTTAAAACATTCGTTTAAAACATAAGTTTAAAACACCTTAAAAACACACGTTTGTTTTAAACAGATTAAAACATGTTTTGTTTTAAACACGTTTAAAACATCAAAAAAAAAACAGACCCGTTTTAGTGGTACTTTTATTCATAAGTTTTATAAAAATTATAGATTTTTAGCAACCTCGGTATGGCAACCCATAAAATTAGAGCTCGGGGATTCACCTAACGCGCGGGGCGGGCACTGACCTGTATAACTGCGCAGGGATTCCCCAAACCAACACGCGGGAGTTTCCCTTTGGAATGGTGTCCGCATTTCGTCGTGAGCTCTTGATTCGTGTGAATACGTAAATATAAAAAGTCGGAATTTTGAAGAAAAAATGTCGTCAAAACAAGAGTTTAATGTTTATTTTATGTTATGTGAGCTTAGCTTGGTATGTTTTGTTTTTGAGTATGATCATGTTTAAAATTTCAAAGTTATTGTTTAAAACTGTTTAAAACATGTTTAAAACAGTTTAAAACAATTACTTTGAAATTTAAAATAAACTTTGATTTAAAACATGTTTTTTTTTAATTCGAAATAAAACACAATGTTTCGATCTTTTAAAAAAAACATGTTTTTTTTCCAACCCTGTGCATAATGCTAAGGCTCGATCGTTCGAAACCAGCTACACCACGTCTCGTCGTTTCGAAATATTTGGATTCTCATTAGTATTTTATGTTTGTAATCAAATCAAATCGTTTTTTTTTAAGTAGGAATTTACAAGATTCTCTCTTAGAAAGTCAATCTAGGTACTTAACCTAATACATAAAAAATCGTAAACTTACAGTAATATAAATAACAAATACATGTCAAAGTTAAACTATGTCAAATTCATGTTTAAATATGATCTGTCTATCGTCCTCATACATTGTGTTGGAGCAACAGTTGCTACTGACCAGACGGTTTTATCTTTTACCGGCTTAGAATAGCATCACCCCTATACTACCCGTGGGTGTCGTAAAAAGCGACCGAGCGATTAAATCATCCAGGGAACAGGCAGCAGCGTTAATATAGCAATACTCCCCCATGATGATGATGATGATGATGATGATGATGATTATGGGGCCCATGTCCAGCAGTGGACTGTTGTGGCTGTTAATGTTAAGCCTATCCTGGTAAATCAGACTAAACATCTCCTAACTTTTAAGTGAAGTAATTCAAACCTCAGGCACTCGATTAACTGAAGGGTTTCACATAGGACCACTTTCAGCTTTTAACAGTTTCGAGCTAAGTCTCTAACTGCGGTTTTGATCCGGCATTTACCGGATATCAATAAACTGGGGCGACCCTAAACCGGTCAGCCGGAACGGGGCTAAAGCTAAATCAGTTAGTAGGTGCTTGGATTCCCTTTGCCGAGTTGTGTGATAGGATACGACATTGCTTGATGAATTAAAGTCAATAATAATAATGCTAGATGATTTACTTTATTATTACTAAGGGTACCAGCGAAAATTCAAGGCGGGCCGGTGATAAGGAACGTCTTTCCCCAGGGTATATGTTGACCTATGGGTCGAAATGAGAAAAATAAATTGGACCTCTCATACAAAATTGCCGATCAGCTGATTTGAGGCATGGACACTCAAAATATTTTTGACATTATTTCCACCTATGTTCCTTGGGGAAAGTTGTTCCTTATTACAAAATTGTTGTTAAATATTAAGAAAATTACTTGAGATACAAGTAAATATATTTTGTATTTACTTAGTTTAGGTATAGTTAAGAAATGTATGCATAACTTTAATTTTATATCTGTAAATTTATTTGTATGCCCACTTTTGTTTTGAAATAAATTATCTTTATCTTATCTTATCTTTCTTTATTACAAGCCTGTCTTGAGATTAATATGAAAATATTTAGTTCCAATGAAAATATTTCATGAGCATTGGTTAAAGGGATCAGAATTTCATGAAATTATTTAAAAGTATTTTGAATTTTCGTAGACGTAGTTAATTTTAATGAGCTACCAACCAACGGGTAACGAATTAATAAAAATTACATTGAGGATGTCTTTCAAATTATACACGCTTCGCACAAGGGTTGGCGAGCGCTTTGCAAGTTGTTGAATTTCCTGGGTTTATCTTACCTATAATTATAAAACCCATGGTTAGAAATCGGATTATGCTATTCGAAGCATCACACGGCAAACAAATTCATCATCATCAATCAGCCTATAATAACAGTCCACTGCTGGCTGAGGCCTCCCCCAGGGTTACAACATTACGATCTCCCGTACCCATCACACAGTCAAATAATGGCCAAAGATATACTAACAATATCGTTATCATGTGAAGAGAGCAGGGATTGTATAACCGAAATTATTCGAGTAATGGAAAGGGTATGACGTCATACAGAAATATTGCAATATAACGGTACTGCTTCGTTTACGGTACCTAAACCGCTAACAAAACGGTTTTCTCCTATGATTTCGCTTAATTTTCTTTGACAGAGCGCGATGTATATTTCGAATTAAAATTATTTCAGTAGCGGTGTCGTTTTTTACCTTTTTTCTACCGGTAACATAACCGATACAAGAAACATTTTCCATTGACCCTTAAGACGTTTACCGGTACTGATATTGTACCGGTTGCTTAACCCTGTACTTAAACCGAAAACGATCCTTGGAATAGGGGCAGAATGGTCACTCGGTCACGCGTAGTTAAGTTGCAACTTAGTTTTTGCGGACTTAGCCAAGTTGAAGTGGCCGCAGTTACCCCAAGTCGGGGTAAGACGGACCAAGTTACGCCGCTTCTTGTCACGAAGCTGTTGAAAGATCTGTGCGGCGTGATTTTGCGGATGAGTGCATTAGTGGAAGGCTTTGTCATTTATGCACTAGTAAGTAGTAAGTTGATTCACAATCTTTTACGCAGATGAATTAATTGCGACTGTCCCGATGGCGCAGCGGATAGTAGTGCTTGTTATACCGAGCGTAGTCGATCCTTAAAACAGAAATATTTGTCAAGTAAATTTTCAGATATTTGGGTTTAGTCTGAGGGGTGTTTTCTATGTATAATATCATATATTTACAAAAAAGTATATGTATTAATATCAGCTATCTAGTTCCCATAGTTCAAGCTTTGCTTAGTTAGGGACTAGATGTGCAAATTGACCAAAATATTGAAAAAATGCTGAAATAATTGGTAAACCTATTCAACTACAATCAATACCACCTACAAACGCGTTTTGCTATCGAAAACAAGAGATTTTCGTAATGATTTTGGCGAATAATCTTGGTCTTCATTTTGGTGGAGCCAATGTTCAGTAAAACGAATAATCACCCATTCGGTTTCCTCTTTTTAAACCTTTTATTGGGAAAAAACGGAACTCTAGTCTAAATGAAACTTAGACCAAATAAAAGTCCCCACTGAATATCGCCTTGGTATAAAGTTCGCTCTTAGCTCAGATTCTTTTCCCGATATTGTCTACTAAAAGTATAGTAAGTGGAGGGTTTAATAGAAAACTGTTAGGAACAGCTATTTTCATGAATATGGGTTGGAAAGTTTGTGTATGTTAATATGGAATCCAATCCTGCAGAAAGTTGCACTGGAAATTAAAATTTTGGATCGTAACTTTCGTTTCGTAGAGTGAATTATACTAAAGCTCGAAATCCAGAGAATAACGGACTCGCTTTTATTAAACAGGCACTTATTTTAAAGAACTGCTTTCGGCGATGTAAGGCGGTGGGATATGTTTGGATTAGTCACCGAATAAAACACACTGGTCTATACATTAGGTCCAAATAAACAGCTCCGGTGTCAATGATAAAAATAAATATCATCTTCAGACATTTTTTTTCTGTCTTAGGTTTCTACAAATGAAAATGAAAAATGAAAAAATGAAAATGAAATAACTTTATTCAATGTAGGATAGCATTATCACTTATTAGCGTCATGATCAGTCATTGTAAAAAAAACAAATTTGCATAACGCAATTTTCTTCTTTTTATAACAATTTTGTATTGTCCTAATAGAAAACCGGCTCGGGCGGGATAAAAAAAATAAAAATAAAGGCACTGCCTCGGGGCTGGCCAGGTTAATTACACAGCACGTAACTTTACGCCACCACCATTTGTAAACGACATTTGTTTCAAATATCAAGGAACGTCGGATTTATGAAAAAGATTATGAACAATTTCGTCTGACAGACGTAAGCGTTACGGTGCATTAAAACTTCGCAGCGACGGACAAGTAGGAGAACCGCTTAAGGCTTGCATAGATCTTCTTCTTCTTTTCTTGTGGGACACCGAGTCGTTCAACGACCCGATGAACCTATGTAAAATGTTCCTACCTATACAAATAGGTAGGAACTAGGTAACAACTATACTACTTACTTCTACTACTATTCTATATATATATTTCTATATACTATTATTATTATTATATATTTAGTTGTTTATTTAATATATGTATGTCTACATAAAATATGTACTATTTGATAGGTATTAATATATAGTTTTGTTAAATTAGTTGTTAAAGTAATGATTTTTATGTTTTTTATGTGTTGCCGCTGCTATTTACAGTGTGTTTTTGCAATGTTTTATCTTAGTGTGCAGGGTTGCCTGGAAGAGATCGCTTAAAGCGATAAGGCCGCCTTTGCTTATATTGTGTTGTTTGTTTTTGTTCTTGTATAAGTTATATTATTAATGTGAGCAATAAAGTGTTTCTGTCTGTCTGTCAGTTTTTCTAAACGATATCAAGTATCCTCACGTAGTTGAACAACCTTTTGCAGTATTTCACCAATACAATGATTTATCACGAGTCCCTTTCCAAACTGTTGCTCACGGATTGATCTCTGCCAGGTGTGCAGGCACCTTATAGCCTCTGCTAATGACCCTTGTTTCGCTTCAAATAGGCGAGACAGGTTTTTGCGATATTATCCATTATTTGTCTTAAATGCGTTTAGTAAGACGTGCCTTCAGTTAAAGTCAGACAGAATGTTATTATGAAATGGTGATTTTTATTGTTGTTTGGTAAAATATTACAACAGCTGTTGGTTTTCCAAAATAAATAAAATAAAATAAATAAATAAATATTCCGGTAAGGCTGGCATTACTTGAGGGCACAACGATTAGGAATTTTCTCACAAAAACTGACGCACAATCTTGAATGAAATAGTTTCACGTGTTACTTTAATTAACAATGCATGTTACACACGGTCGGTATAACCCTGTTAGTGTATACTGACTAGCGAGTGAGTTGTACAAATTACCGGACGTGGACTTGGCTTATTTACCTCCGTACGCTTTTTGCCGTGTGACGCCGGCTTAGAATAGCATCACTCCATTTCTTTCCCGTGGGAGTCGTAAGAGGCGACGAAGGGACTCGAGGGTGTGTATAGCAATTTTAGGCGATGGGCTGACAACCTGTCACTATGGCGATACACAATTTTCTGAATGACCCTCTGACGTTTGTCAGACGTAGCGTAAATGTCCGTTTTTTCGGCCGTTTATGCTCTGCCTACCCCGCAAGGGATAAAGGCGTGATATATGTATGTATGTATGTATGTATGTACGCTTTTTGTTGTGACCGAGGTGGAGTTGTGGCAATCGAAGGGACAGCGGGTAGTTTACTTTCAAAGTATTTGCATTTAAGGTTAGTGGTGCCATGAAACTAGCGAAAAAAAATCTCTTAATGCAAACAATACGCCGCCAGAATGTCCGTAGCACAAGTTTTGGTGTTATCTAAAGGAAAATAAATATCTGCAAATGCTTTAAAATATTTGCTGAAATAAAAGTTATGGATGTAAGTCCCAAAAATTGGCACTTTTGGTACTAATTATTATAACTTAAATTTTCGCTAATATTTCATCATAAAGTCTAATTAAACATCAACAATATGCCAAAAAATTGTGCAAAGGAAATTCTATGACATTATTTGCATGGAGAGCTATGAAGTTGTGCTAGTTCTGCGGGACCACTCGCCTTAAGAGTTGTTGGCATTAGGTGAGTATCCGGGATAACACTACTTTGTTGTAGTAAAGACACACTCACTCGACATGAAATCTGCATAACACAGCTCTGCGCAGAGCGATGTGGCATATTTCCTTCCTCTGACCTGGGTTTATCGTCTGTCAAACGTTAAAATTAATATGAATGAAAATAAGAAATTCAAAAATGTAAATCAACTGGGGATTGAACCCGTGATCTGTGGAGTACCGACCGTTCTGCCACTCAGCTACCGGCGCCTCGACCGCACACTTTCAAATTTTCAACCTTTGGATACTCTTGAATCGACGTACAAGTGACATCTAGTGTAAGTTATAACTTATACTATAAAAAAGCACTGTAAGTACAAAATAAGCAATAGTACAGTTAAAATTAACATATCGTGTGATGCCGGCTTAGAATAGCACATTTTTTGTGGCTGTTTGCTCTCTGCCTACCCCGCAAGTGATTATTGGCGTGATATGTGCATGTATGTATGTAAAATAAACATTTCCAAATAAGCGTTTAACGAGTCCCTCCTACGCCTGTTGGCTGAATCACTGACTAAGTTAACCGAAAGAAAGCTCATTAGTTTACCGTTACTCCGTTCATTGTTCGGTGTTTGGTTTATATCGTAGGAAATGTGTTAGCGTAGGTAGATATCATCCGGTCTAGTTAGGAAGTACACGTGCTATTTGTAGGTATCAGCTTTTTTTTTATCCCGCCCGAGCCGGTTTTCTGTTAGGACAATACAAAATTGTGATAAAAAAAAGAAAATATTGTTATACAAATTTCTTTTTTTTACAATGACGGATCATGACGTCAATAAGTGATAATAGGTACTATCCTACATTGATAAAGTTATTTCAGTTATTGCTTTAAGAAGCTGCTTGAGCACATTATTTGTTTAAGTCAGGTGTAGGTTTTAAAGCCCTGGGGCTAAAATCAAATAGTCCAGTTAAAAAAAAAACACATTAATAACCTTCTTTCAAAGTACTTTGGAATCTCTTTTTTGCTCGCAATCGTGCTACTCAGGTTACTTACATGTCATCCTGCGAATCAGAAAATGAGGAATCGACAAGGCATGACAAATACGTGACTCACGAGTTAACAGTATTTTCTGTCAAAACCGCATGATACCGCCGTGCGACTGTCACAGTACCTATTTGTGTAATTTTCTAAACTGGCTTTCGAATATGACCTAACTACTAAAATTCGTAGCCACCAGCTACGACTGAAGCTCGCATTCAGCTACGACTGAAATCGTAGTCAGTCTCGTAGTTGCAATGTTACCGTAGCGGTAGTGTTAGTATAAGTTAAATATTTCGTGGTTTAAGTTGGGTTAATTAGACGTTCTCGGTTAAACTGCTACCGGTTTTGCAATTACAAACTTTGTGGCAGAAATGTAAACTGGTGGTGCTTGGCTGTAATTTTTACTGGGCTAAGGCGGTTCCTCCACTTTTCGACAGTCGCTGCGTATTTTTAAGGCACCGTACCGCATACGACTGTCAGACGAAAGGAAATTGCGAAGTCCGATCTTATTCCCATACAAATACAGCTACGGTGCGTTTACACGACTTGCTAGATGCATCCGTTACGCACCGTAACGCACTGTAAACGCACCGTAGCCGTATTTCTATGTCATTAAGATGGGAATTCTCAATCTCCTTCCGTCTGACAGACGCATGCGTTACGGTGTCTTAAAAATACGCAGCGACGGTCGTCAAGTGTGAGAACCACCTTAGGATGCAATGTAGTGATTTTCACGTCAATTTCATCCGTTGAATTTTAGGTTGTTTGACATAAGAGTTCTTAGCTTACGTAAGTTGTCAAATCACATCCATACCGCATCTTTTTCAACGCAGTTTCGACAATTGGATTTTGTACGTGTAGTATCTTGGCCTTAAAAAGAGTTCTTTTCACATCTGCCGGTTATTCTTCTAAATTATGCCCTTTTCTCTGTAATTAGTGTACGAGTCGGTGCACATTTTGTGGCAAAGTTTATTAAAAATTCTCTCTGCTAGTGACGCCTATAATTTTGCAGTTTCAAAACACTTTTGATGTCCTTTCAAGCCGAATTCACCTGAAATTTTGAAACATTGTGTTATTTCATTCACTGCAACAGAAAACAGTTGAAAATTCATTTAGTGTGATGAACGTAAAAAAAAACACATGACTGCTCCTAAATAAACGGCTGTAAAAAATGAAATAGTACAACATATTTCCTTTGGCTGGGCGAGAATGTGGAAAACAGTCTGAAAAAGCTGGTTTTATTAATGTTTAAAAAAATATCAAAGCAACAACACAGGGTTATTTGTAGAGGTTTCTTTTTAAAACAAGTGTGCTTGGATACATTTATTTGTTGGTTTGTATAGTACAGACACTAATGCGGGTCTCCCACTTGTCAAGTCGTTTGACAGACGCATCCGTAAACGCACCGTTGCCGTATTTTTATAGGAATAACATCGGAATTCTCATTTTCCTTTCATCAGACAGACGCATGCGTTACGGTGCGTTAAAACTACGCAGCGACGGTCAACAATTGGAAGAAGCGCCTTACAAGACTAAGTAATACATAAATACATAAATCACGCCTATATCCCTCACGGGGTAGGCAGAGCGTTAACGGCCGTAAAACGGATATTAACACCACGTCTGACAAAAGTTTGAGGGTCAATCAGATAACTGTGTATTACTATAGCGACAGGTTGTCAGCCCATCGCCTAAAATTGCAATACACATCTAACCCTCGATCCCTTAGCCACCTCTTACGGCACCCGTGGGTAAGAAATGGGGTGATGCTATTCTAAGCCGGCATCACACGGCACTAAGTAATAAACAATTGTAAAGGAAATGTCGATATTTATGTATGATGCCAGTAGTTTAAAGTTCCTTTGTAAAATAATAAGGAGAAAGAATAATCACTTTGATTTGTTATGTCATTAATAAAACCATAAAACAATACAAGTTTGATGAGCAAAGCGCCAAAATGTTAACATTTGTAAAAGCCAAACAAGAAGTTTGAGCTTGAGTTTCCGACTCATACTCAAACTCCATACAATATGCAAATGTGGAAAGCAACGAGGCACCCAACTGGATTTCAAATAAGCTTTCGATTATGAAGAGTATCGTTATCAAAAGCCCAATTAAACAGAAGGAAACCAAACTTTTGGTAATAATAAGATAAGTCATTACTTTGTGAATATTCATCAAAGTATTAACAATACAGATAAATCAACCTACTTTTAATGACGCAGTAAGGTGGTGTACCTCAAGGGACTTTATCAGGACCTATGCTATTTAATTATTTTA
This sequence comes from Tuta absoluta, assembly GCA_027580185.1. Classification (NCBI taxonomy): domain Eukaryota; kingdom Metazoa; phylum Arthropoda; class Insecta; order Lepidoptera; family Gelechiidae; genus Tuta; species Tuta absoluta. The sequence continues at coordinate 556,811 of JAQAHW010000023.1, read as the reverse complement.
GCTTAGTCGCTCTTATACAATATATAATTTGCCTAAACCAATATAACCCAGTTTCAATTACATACAAGTCAGAAGCCCAGTGTACTAACCCAAGCACAATCAATTTGCAATGTACTGTTGGCCACTAATCTCATGTGTTGCTCGGTGTAAACGCTGCCTTACAATCAATTAATACTCGCGTGGGGTTTGAATGCAGTGTACATTGAGCCTAAGACAATCTAATTTACTGTTTACACTCGCCCTATGATCGCTGATTGACCGCACAGTAATAATAATAATAATAAGTTTATTTTCTTCTCTCACACAGAATATACACATTTTACAGATAAATCTAAACAAGTACGTGTAGTAATAACTATGCGAGAGACTGGTGTCTGTACTAGGAGACATGTATTACAGATTACCAGCCTCTCCCCAATCTGGACAGGGTTGGACGGTAAGTAGTACTAGAAACTTAGCTAAGTTCAGCAATTCTAGTGTGGCTGAAGATTTCAGTGTATGTGTGTGTGTGTATATGTGTACACAGTTATCATCATGTGAGGATACATTTGTAATTTGATTATTCTATTAAAACAGGGTATTGTTTCACGATTGAATCAATTTTGTGTTCAATTAAAAATAAGTTTTATTTGAAGTTTTGCAAGTTTTCTAAAATCGAATACGTAACACGCGAAGTGTTTTAAAATTTGGTATTGAATTTATCGCGGGTTTTCATCGTTTGGGCTAAAATTCAATGTGCAAAAAGTAAAAAATGAATTTGTCGCTGGGTTAGTTACAAAGCTAGCCCGGTAACTGGAGCCGCGATATTGGCATCAAGATAAACTTGCAAAATTCGCGGGCTATGAATAAGCCGCGGAAGCCCAGATAGAAGAGGCGTCGCCACAAGTGTTGACGAAAGTCGCAGGTTCAAATCCTGACCGGGGTAGCAAATTTGGCAAGTTTTCTAAAATTGTATTTGATGCTTGTCTAAAATCTTTGTCTTAACCGTTTTTCAAAATCACGACTCTTATTTTAGTTGCTTTGCATTAGGTAATAATAATAAGAAATCATAAATATCCTGGCCTATTCACACAGCGTCAAATACAAATAAACACATACTAGGTATGCATAGAAAACACACAGGCTAAACACAAATATTTGAAAATTGACTTAACAAATTTTGTGTTTTATGGGGATTGAACACATGACCCTCGGCGTAGCAGGCAGGGACTATCCGCTACGCCATAGACATGTTCACAGTGATAACCCCTACTTGGATTCCCAGTAAACCTATTATTGGACATTTACAGAAACTCGCACAAAGAATACTAAGAAATGAGAACAGTGTGTAAACCTGGCTCAAATATTTGCTCCGGGTCGGAAATCGAACCTTGTATGACAGACTCACAAGCAACTGCACTGAGGCACATAGATATTCCATTTTATTTGTGGTGCACTAAGTCGTCCAACGATCCTATGAACCCAGGTGTCTTTTAACCGTTTTTCAACAAGTAGGGTAGGTGTAACGACCGCCGTCTTAATAGCCATAGACAGCAACCGGGGCCGACGGCTTAATATGCCCTCCGAAGCAAGTCTTTTCGGACCATCAGGTGGTTCAGCCGACTTGGAAGAAATTCACAAAGTAATTAATATCAACTTTGTTAGTTAATAAATAAATACGATCACATTACCGGCATCAGAAATTTTATAAAAATATACAAGCGCGTACTACTTAGGCGGAAATTTTGTAATGGAACTCGGGTAAATGATACTATTGCTTTTATTATTCATGAAAAATGGGATGGATTTTTTCTAGAGCCAGTTCACTTTGTAACTAAGTTTGCAGGCAACGGAGCGAGAATCTAGTTATAGTTGGAGTTTGCAGTCCATCGGTGCGCTGGACACACCTTTGTAAGAGTACCTCGGGGTCGTGGGTTCGTTACTAGTAGGGCATGTCAAATCGGATGCTGCTTAAAACCGGTTTAGAGTTTCGATATTTAAGCTGAATTCCGGGATTCTGGTTTTTATTTCGGTTTTGGTAAGTTATAATTAAAATAGTGAAAATTACTTTCGGATCAATATTTTTCCGATTTGAGGAAATTTTCGCGGGAGTCGTGAAAAGTTTTTAGGTATTTAGGTGTACCATGTGCAATAAAGTATAAAATAAAATAAAATGCTTGCAAACAAGGGCAGGTGGTAGCAAACTACATTATTTTATATGGTTTTGCCCCGATAAATGTAAGGAAACATAAAAGTACATCTTTTTCCCAAAACCGGGTTTCACAATTTTAAAGTTCTGAAAACCGGAATCGAAAAATCAGTTTCCAGTTCCCATCCCCTATTTAGCAGTCGAGGGAAACCAACGTTTGAAGACAAGGTTATAATAGAATTAAAAATGGGGTAGCGAAGCTGAATAAATCAATTTTGAGTCTACCGACTCGGTTAGACTTCTGTATACATATCTCTTACTTTACTTAGCTAAGTAATCTTGGTCCTTGCACAGTGAAAAATATTGTTGAAAGAGTATTATACATATACAATAAAACAATTTTAAACGGATTAAAGTTGTGTTTATTTTGGATTTTACAATTCCTACGTTCGAGCTCTTTACGTTAGACGTCATTATTTAGAATAAATTATGTTTATAAAATAAATTAATTTCTCACTATCACTAGTAAAATTTCACCGAATATATTTATACATATAGATTATACAGCGTTTCAAAATCTCATATTAGTTGATGTAATTTTTGACTGATTGTTAATCCAAGTAGGTACTTCAAGCTAGTTAGATAAATCTACCCAATCTACATAACTTCTCCGTGTGAACTCCTGCTCCCCACCATACAGTCAGGTGTAGATTTCATAGCCCCGGGGCAAAAAATTGAAGAGACCAGAACAAAAAAGAAAACTACCTAATATTTAAAACATTATTCAAATTACAAATCTAGAAGCAGTGTGCTGCAAAGCTTATAAACGAGATCCAACGAATAACACTCGCCAAATCGAAAAAAACGCTGAATAAGTAGCACTGACACTAGTTTCTCTACTCTCCCTGCATACCGAATTCCATTTGCGCATTCGTTAGGAAACTCTGGGTTATTCGGAAAATAAGCTTCACAAAGGACCCGGTATGGAAAGTTGACAAAAAGACCCGGTATGGAAGGTTATCAAAAAGGCGTTTAGGGCTTTTGAGCGCGGGAATTAGCATTCGGTATTAGTGAAGTTTGTTCGGCAACTTTGCTTTATACTTATTTGTGATGGCTGAACTCCGCGCTTAAAAAAGTTTATTTTGTAGGTACCTTTGAATCAACCTGCATATATACATACATCACGCCTTTATCCCCTACGGGGTAGGCAAAGCGTTAACGGCCGTAAAACGGATATTAAAACCAACTAAAGTTTGAGGGTCAATCAGATAACTGTGTATCACTATAGTGACAGGTTGTCAGCCCATTGCCTAAAACTGCAAAACACATGTAACCCTCGAGTCCCTGTCGCCTCATACGACACCCACGGGAAAGATATGGGGTGATGCTATTCTAAGCCGGCATCACACGGCAAAAACATAAATAATGTACCAAAATCGATAAAATTAAGCATTTTCAGGTTTATTCTGTCAACATATTAATTACATAATAGAGGTTTATAATTGCCTTATTTTTCGACAATATTTTTGTTTTTGTAATAATTTTATGTAGGTACCATAGATGTAAACTTCAGTTTTAAATAAAAATAAAATTAATAAAATTATCTCAGCAAAGAAATATTGTAACTGAGCATCCGCTTCAATGAACAACCAACTAGCATTTGTTTTATTTTTTAAAATAGTACCTATCTAACCTATCACACCAATTGGTTTTGTTTTCAATTTAAAAGCAATGCAATCAGCGGCTGCGGTCAACCCAAAACTAAAATACGCGGTTTTCATTTCAGTTTTACACTTTCACATATACTAGTAGTATAAACAGTAGGTGGCATTCAATTAATTGTTTGTCTTATATAAAGTAATAGGAATGATTATAAAAAAATGTTTCCATACTGTGTCCAACAGTTGACGAAATAATTGAATACCAAAATTTTAAAACACGTCCCGTGCTAGGTATACCATTTTTGAAAACTTGCAAAATCTTGCGCGCGCTTGAAAATTTTGCAAGTTTAAAAAATAAATGGTTGACGAAATAATCTTTACCAAACGTATCGTAGATAAAATTTTGGCGTTTGTGTCTCCGTTTTTAAATAGGTTCTAGTATCATTGAAATATCGAAACTACCTCTATACATCTAATAAGATAACGTTTTCTCACAATATTGTGTTCATTGTTGAATTTTCACATTTTGTCCTTTGCAAAATCAAGAAATATACCCAGTCTAAGGAATCTAGATTTCTCGGAATTAAAGTGGTCTTAGAAAAATACAGGAGTAATAAAATAGGAGTTGTCTTCTTACAGTTGTATGTCCCCGGGCTATAGACTGCGCTGTGCCAAATGACCACGGAAAGAACCGGTATTGGAGATAAATCCGACGTTCCTAGGTATTGTACAAACCTTAGACAGAAAATAAATGGCTGCAGATGATATTTATTTTTATCATTGACATGGAGCTGTTTATTTGGACCTAATATGATATAGACCTGTGTATTATTCGGCGACTAAACACTAAATAACATAACCTACGATTTTATCTTCAAATTGTTATGACAGAGATTGAACTTTTTTTATGACTGGACTCTACGATTTTAGCCCCGGGGCTTTGAAAGCTAACTGATTATTTGGTGGGACGCAAAAGAGGGACCTTTAATGTTGCCCTAAAAGGTAGTAAAAGATGCCAATGTAACGAAATATTCTATCAACGATCTATATTATATTTAGTGCAATTATTTATCAAATGTTCAAAAAATGTGTCACTTTGTATGGGAAGTCCAATTTATTTTAATTTTTGACTTAAGTTTCAGGAATGTTGTTCAGCTTCATGAGTAAAAAGTAAAAATATGTGCACTGAATTGAATAGGACCTTATATCGATTCTCTGATAATGTTAGTTGGATAGGATTGCAATACTGAACGGTCAAGTTGTAAACAAAAGAGCTCCGTCTAAATTTATTAAATTTTATATAATATACGGCCCATACCAAGTTCATAATATATTAGTTAGTTGTAATTAGTAATAATTTAAGTTATTTAGTGCTTAAGGTGCGTGAAAACACGTTTTTATCGTAAAAAGTGTAACGGAAAAAATCGTTAGTGACAGTTACTTCAATATTTGAATATCACAACGTACATAACTAAATTCGAGTATTTTTAGCGATTATTAAAACCTATATAAGTGTTAAACTTGTGTTTCTACGCTTGTGCAAAACAATTCTGTGAAATTACGTAATTTTTTTAACGAAACATAACCTCAATCTTGGTAACCGCTCATTTAACATTACAAGGTAGTTACTTACCTATTTTCTGCGTTCAAAATGCATACTACAAGGTCCCAAACAATTCGTCAACTAGAAGACAACTTAAAGGCGACTTTATTAGAACTTAAAAAGTGTAAAAACACAAATGAGCAGTTACAAAGAGAACAGGATGAAAGTGAGCAGGAAATGTTAGAAATTAATAATAAAAATCACCAATTAAAGAGTGAGATGGCAGAAATGTACCATCAGCTGGTAGATGTAACAGGTGAGAGGGACCGGCTTCAAGGAATAGTAGATAACTTTGACCGGGACGGAAATGCGTTTGAAGACACCTTGAGGCGTATTACTGTCCTGGAAAGAGAATTGCGCGATGCACACAAAGAAATCTCCTTTTTGAATGAGACTATCCAAGACCTAAAGTCATCACAAAGTGCACTTACCACCCAGTCGCTGTTTGAGGAGCTGGTCGCTCCTACTGTTGCGGTTTCTACCATCTCACTCACCCAGCACCAATCGGTCGAGACTACTGAGGAACAGGTAGTCGAGACCATCGATCTCACTACGTGTGACAGTCCATTTAAAAACTCACACATAACTTCAGTCACTTATAGCAAGAAAAAAACAAAGAAAATTGTAAAACTTAACAATTTCATAAAGAAAACGCAATCTCTTATTAGGCGTAACATACTGTTTTGCAATAACTCGAATTGTAATATAGAACGTTCTGAATTAATTAAAGAAGTTAAATTTTGCACTTCATCATTAGAACAAACTAGGGAAATTTATGAGCGTGACACACAGCGCCTCCAGTCGGAAATGTCTGCGTTAAAACGGTCATTAGAACACATTTCCATTAAGTATAACTCAGCGCGAAAAGAAATAAAGGAACATGTGCTGGCCATGAATAGTTTGTTGAAGTCATGTAAATATAACGGTGACAATTCTCAATCTTTGACAAACAATCAATGCGATTGTGAGAAAACTTCAACAGAGCTATCCGTCCCGGCCGTGTGTCCCGAGCCCGCGTCACCTCGCGTCTGTACACAGCTGACTGGGACGCTGTCGGTGTCGCTCCCGCTCGCCGCCGCCGCCGTCACCGCCGCCGCCGCCGCCGGGTCGGTGTCGCGGCCGGTGCCGGCGGCGGCGCCGACGCAGCCCGCGCTTATGGGTGATGACGATGTCCCTTTACCACCCACACAGGATAAGCGACCGTGTGACATTGTTATGTTTAGTGATGAACTTGGTAAAAATATGGGTTTACAACTTGGCCATTGCATGGGTCAGGCAGTAATTAATCATTGCATGCCTGGCGCCGATTATTCTACACTCATAAATACAGTGTTGGCATCACAATTTTCCAAAAAAACCATTGTTATTATTTTTAGTGGCAGAAGGGGAAATGCAACAAAAAAGGACTTAGCTTTGTATTCAAACAAATTGTATTCAATTGTTAATGTTAAACAAGTCATTTTGTTTGCTTTTCCCTACAGCCAAAAATTTACTAACCTAGAAAATAATACTCGACATTGGTGTAACAAGTACTTACATACATTGACATGTCGCAATCCTGACAAATTTCATTTTATCGACACAAATATTTTTATTGGACAATATTTTAATGTAACGAAAGATAGATATTATCTATCTAAAGTTTATAAACGACAGATAGCAGAGTTACTATCTTATTTTTTTAATAATTCAGCCAATTTGTTGGCTAACCAGACAACTGCTTCTATTGAGCAGAATATACATACAAACCTTATAACGTTGGAATCGGTTCCAAGTTCTTTAAATTAATTTCTAAGACAACAGAGAGTAACTCTGGCAGAACGCCGTCTTTTAGTAACTTGAGTGATTCTATCTTGCCAAAACATAATATAAACAATAAAATTAATATTTGTAATACAACCAAAATTCAAAATAGCCGTGTTTTGAATATTGTACACCAAAATATTCAAGGCATAATTAGCAAAGAGTTAGAAATTGAACTTTTCATGAACTGTAATAATATTGATATTCTATGTATAACTGAACATTGGCTTAGAGATTATCAGTTAATGTTCAGTTTTAGTAATCACCAGGTGGCAAGTTCGTTCAACAGATCAACAGCAATACGCGGTGGATCGTTGATACTACTTAAAAACGAGTTAAAATATAAAGAACGGCCTGATATCGTAAGCCTCTCAGTTGAGCGAACTATTGAAATAGCCTGCGTAGAACTTGAAGATCTTGTTATAATGAGCGTATACAGCCCACCTGATGCTAAATATGAACCCTTTGAAAAAGTTATGGATGTAGCTTTAGATAAAGCAACAAAATCCAATAAAGGGATTATTGTATGTGGAGATTTCAATATAAATATTCTTGAAAATTCTAATATCAGTAATAGGTTTCTATCATTATTTTTATGTTACAACCTAGTGAATCTTATTTCGGTGCCAACGAGAATCACACCTACCTCAGCCAGGTGCATAGATAATATCTTTACCAACATTAAACCTGAAGATGCGGCTGTCATAAATAAATTAAGCTCCGACCATACGGGTCAATTAGCTTCTTTCAAAATTAACATTGAGCAGGCACCTAAACAAGATATTACGTGTGTACCGGTAAATGAAAGTAGGCTAAATCGATATAGAGAAAATATTTTGCAAAAATTACCTGAATTGCCATATAACGAAAATCCAAATAAATTATATAACGCAGTATTTAGTCTCGCCAAAAAAGAATATGACAATGTATTTAAATCTAAGAAAATTAAAGTTAACACAAAATTATCATTTAGTGACTGGGCCACAGTTGGAATTCATAGAAGCAGGCAGAAGTTATACGATCTGTATGAAGAAAGAACATTTAATCAATCAAAAACTTTTGCTGATTATGTAAAACGTTACTCTAAAACTTTTAGAAACGTTTGTGCAATAGCTAAATCTAACTTCATCAAAAATAATATAAAGAATAGCACAAACGTAATCAAAACCACTTGGAAATTTGTAAATAATGAAACTGGAAAATCTAAACGTCGTAATGAAAATTATAAACTTATGATAAACGATGAAATTAAAAATACTAATTTGGAAGTAGCTTCCGCTTTTGAACAATTTTTTACTGATATTCCAGTTTTGACTACCAAATCGTTAAACTCATGCCCTATTCTCGCTGAATCTATTCTAAAAGATAATGTAAACCATTGTGATAAATATTTTAAATTTTCTCACGTTAGTAACATTGAAATAATAAAAGTATTTAAAAGTTTACAAATGAAAAATACTTCAGATCTCCACGGCCTCTCTGTTAAAATTATTAGTTCCATAATCGATTGCATTTCTCCATACCTAGCATGTATTTTTAATGACTGTGTAGACAGTGGCGTGTTTCCTGACTTGATGAAGCATAGTAAAGTTATTCCCTTGTTTAAAGCTGGTAGTACTACTGACCCTACTAATTTCAGACCTATATCAATACTACCAACACTAAGTAAAATTTTTGAAAAAGTTATTTTAAATCAATTGCAAGGACATTTTTGTCGTAATAACTTAATGCACCTGCAGCAATTTGGTTTCACACGTGGTCGCTCTACTACTGATGCAGGTGTGGATCTCATCAATCATATAATCGAAGCCTGGGAGGAATCTCATGATGCAGTAGGTGTGTTTTGTGATTTGTCCAAGGCGTTTGATTGTGTTCATCATGATACTCTGGTCAGGAAGCTACATCACTACGGCGTAAAAGACCACGCTCTTAGTCTTTTGGAATCATATCTTAACAATAGAATCCAAAAGGTCGATGTCAACGGTGAAAGATCATCTGGATCAAAGATAAGAATGGGCGTTCCGCAGGGTTCGATTCTTGGTCCTTTTTTGTTTCTTGTATATATTAATGATCTACCATATCTAGTTAAAGAAAAACATGATATAGTTTTGTTCGCGGACGATACCTCTCTACTTTTCAGAGTAAAGAGGCAACAACTCAACTATGATGACGTGAACAAAGCTATTACCGATGTAGTGCAATGGTTTACAGTAAATAACCTACTATTGAATGAAAAGAAAACTAAATGTATCAAATTTGTATTACCAAATGTTAAACCAAGCTCTACAATTATTAAGGTAAAGGATGAAAAGTTGGACCTTGCGGACTCAACTGTATTTTTAGGTATAACTTTGGACGCCTCGCTCCAATGGGGGCCACATATTGAGAAATTGTCGAAGAGACTGAGTTCAGCAGCATACGCAGTTAAAAAAATAAGACATCTCACTGATGTAGACACTGCAAGACTAGTTTACTTTAGCTACTTCCATAGCTTAATGTCTTATGGCTTACTATTATGGGGCCATGCTGCGGATGTGAACAATATATTTGTTTTGCAGAAACGGGCTGTTCGTTCAATTTATAAATTGGGACCTCGAGTCTCCTTGAGACAGAAATTTAAAGAAATCAACATATTGACATTTGTGTCACAGTACATATACGAAAATCTAGCGTACGTAAAAATAAATATTGATTCTTTTAAGAAAAATTGTGACAGGCATAATTTTAACACTAGAAATAAGGAGCAACTTGCTGTGCACATGAGCAGGCTTAGTAAAGTAAGCAAAACTTTTAAGGGCAATTGTATACGCTTTTATAACAAACTTCCTAAAGATATTCAAGACTTACCCTTAAATAAATTTAAACCAGTAATTAAACAAAAATTGTACAAGAAAGGCTATTATGAAATATCAGACTATATGCAAGATAAATCTCCATGGGTTTAATTCAAATGTATAAAGTAAATATTTTATTAGACGAACAAGTAGATTTATCTACTGCAATTTTTTTGTTATTATTATAATTTTTTTTTTATGTAGCCATTTTTGGGCTATACATATATATTATTCGTTATTTCTAAAATTAGCTAGGGCAGTTTAGGGCCTAGAAAGATTGTTAATTTAGAGTAGGAGCACTTCTGGGCAGGTTTTTTGGGGGGTTTTTCCTGTTCAGGGGGTCCGGTTAATTATACGCATGTTAATAACACGCTTTGGAAATCTTGACTAAAATTTGAAACAAATGTCGTTTACAAATGGTGGTGGCGTAAAGTTACGTGCTGTGTGATTAACCTGGCCAGCCCCGAGGCAGTGCCTTTATTTTTATTTTTATTTTTTTATCCCGCCCGAGCCGGTTTTCTATTAGGACAATACAAAATTGTTATAAAAAGAAGAAGATTGCGTTATGCAAATTTCTTTTTTTTACAATTACCGATCATGACGTCAATAAGTGATAATGCTATCCTACATTGAATAAAGTTATTTCATTTTCATTTTCATTTTCATTTTCATTTTCATTTTCAATAGCCGCGGGGCTATGCTATTGCAACCGAGCAGTGAATACAACTACAGTAACGTACTGGGTAGCTGCAGTGCCCCAGGCTGATCCATTTTGTTATAGGAGATGAACTAATGAAATATTGACGTTGAGCATGATATGACGATGAATGACATACATACATACACGAACTCGCGCGGGAGTGAGATCAAAATATGGGTTGAAATTTTTCTAGTGGCCGATAGCAAAATCTCAAGACGGGCTGGTGATAAGGAACAACTTTCCCCAAGGAACATATGACTAAAATATTTTTGCTGATTGGCAATTTTGTATTGGAGGTCCAATATTTCGTATTTCGACCCATGTTTCTTGGGGAAATTTGTTCCTTAGCACGTCTTAATTTATTGCTATCGGTCACCAGTAAAATTTCACCTTATATAAAGAACTTGTTGACAAAAGTGCATACAGACAGTTTAGAGAAACCCACGTGAGGTTGTGAAACTAAGCCAATCTTGTTGTCGTGTGTACGAGCAGTGCACGCCTTCAATACACCTGCATCTTACCATGTGCAACTTACCTCAGTCCTCTGTTTACAGTATCAGTCAGAAGAAAACCCTTACGATATATTCCTGCTTATTAATTGAACTTTATGCACAAAAATGAACATGGAAACAATGTCCAACAAGACTACCTTAGGGCATGTGGAAAGGGCCAAGGCAGGTGCATCAAATTAAAAAAATTATAAAGAAGGTATATCAGCAGCTTATAGGTAAATCGTATTTTTTATTTAACAAGTTGTATGCGAATTTTCGTTCATATTTGTGAGTAAAATAATAGAATTTTAAGTCAAAAGCCAATGTCACAAAACACACATTTTACCCTTAAAATGTGTGTTTTACGAAACAAAACAAAGGGCTAATGTTAAGTACCTATGCTTTTCTTTTTAAACCATATATTATAAACTTTGGATACATTTTCAGACACACGTGAAAAAATCCTGTAGTATGAGAACAAAGCGATTCATTTAATTAAATTCTAGTTTGAATTTCATACATACATACACATACACATATCACGCCTATAATCCCTTGCGGGGTAGGCAGAGCGTAAACGGCCGCATAGAACGAATTTGAATTTCACATGTTCATTATTACGTTCTATGATTTTATTTTTCTTCCTATGTGTATGTCAAACCAACATTTTGTGGTCTAGCCCGTTCCAGCTCATTTAATTAAACTTTAAACCTACATAGCCGGATACCTACGTAATTATTTAATGACGAAGAACATATAATACAGTTAATAATATTTTCTTGTTTCAATCTCTCCCTCTTTTCGTGTGGGGCACCGAATCGATGAACCCTGATGTCAGAGTTTTTCAACTGCCGACTACTAGCAGTAGGCCTCTGACATGGTTGTGAAACGACCGCCGTCTAAGTAATCATAGACAGCAAATTTGCCCGTAAGAAAGATGGTTCCGTATTCGGAGCGCCCGTTAAGCCATCGGTCCCGTTGCTGTCTAGTGTCTATGATTACTTAGACGGCGGTCATTGCACAACCATGCCAGAGGCCTAGTAGTAGAAGGCAGTTGAAAAAGTCGGACACCAGGGTTCACTTGGCCGTTTTTAGACACGGTGTCCCACACGATAAGAAAAGTATAATAATCTTTTTCGTCAAAATATCTAACAATACCCATAAATCTCTTTCCAGGTACGTCCTCGATCCTGAATCTCATCTCCGAAGCAGTTTATCAATCCGAGGCTCAGATATTCAATACGACGTCAATACACGTTGTGTCGTGAAATAACCCGACCGTCTATACACGACGGATCGTCAGAGATGCCTGCTTACGAGGTAGGAATATTTTTTGTTGCACACAGCGAAATTGCAAATAAATCCCCTACTATTGCACAGAATTACTTTGCGTTTACAATACTATCACCCTATTTCTAAACGTTGATGTCGTGATGAGTGTATTAGGGATGAATCCAGGAAAAATAGGCAGTAGCATTCCTTTTAATTGCAATCTCGAAATTGCAGGAGGGTCCTGACGAGTGTAGGCCTATGTCCAGCTGTGGACCGTTCTGGCTATTGAAAATACTACGCGATATTATTATAATACAAGAACAGAATGCCAGACATGAACACAATCTGTATACAATTTTTTTAAATACTTCTATGTGTTGGGTATATATGCCACGCGTTATTTAAGATATACTTGCATAATTTCACCAACGGCAGGTGAGCCGCGGTAGCCTAGTCGGTAGAGGCGTCGGTAGTACTGATACCGAAAGTCGCAGATTCGAATCCTGCTAGTAAACTTTGCAATTTACAAAAAAAATACACAGACGACTATAGTTGCCCGTTTATCAAATGAAGTCGTGTAATCAGACACAACTATGGGAAGGTTAAACTTTATTGTTCCACCTCATAACAACGTTGTTAATTGCTTAGATTATGACAAAGTAACACGTAATACATTGTAATTTACAATTTAAGGTAATTTATTAGATGTCTAGAGAGATATTATAAAATGTGCGATGTTTATAAGCTTGAGAAGGTCAGTATCTAACGTACAATCACAGAAAGACACCGTACGAAGGCTGTTTTACTTTAAAAAAAGATCATTATGTTATGAGATGTGTCTTATAAGGGCCGCGTAACAAAATTCTAGTTAGTAAATAAAATTTGTGTGAATAAAGAATGGAAAAAAATGAATTTTCTTAATTTTTTCCAATTTAATATTTTTTTGCTCCTAACGCTATACATAAACTATCTCACTCATTCATCACGTTATCTCCCAAAGAGGTGCCAGTCCTATATTTATCAAACTTCTCGAGTTGCATTCTGGTTGAACATTGTTGATTATTGATTCGAGTGAGAACGCAGTGAGTTCCGCCAGTAGTGGTCGCGGAGATGAATCGCGCTTGTAAAGTTGTGCCCGAGTCGCGTATTGCTGACACAGCCATCTCGGTTTTATGACGAATCCCTCAAAACATTGCTGATACAAGGACTCTTGCGGATTGATAGAAAATCGTCGACGTAGAATTTTGCTTTCTGCGTAATATAACCTACGTTATTACGGTACCAGTCCGTGTAAAAAATACAACAGGGAACAAATGAAAGTTAAATAAACTGAGATAGATGATCCAAGGGTATTCTGGTGCTTTTAGTGAGGCTATTCATACTTACAGCCTATTGCAGTCCACTGCTGGACGTAGGCCACCCCCAGGGTAGGTACGCCATAGGGCACGATCTCTAGTTTTCGCCATCCAGTCGCTACCAGCCGCCTTTTTAAAGTCATCTTAAACAGGTAAGGCTATACCTCATCATCATCAACATCAGCCTATTGTAGTCCACTGCTGGACGTAGGCCTCCCCCAGGGTACGCCATAGGGCACGATCTCCCGTTTTCGCGATCCAGGCTATACCTATTTAATTTTTAATGCTCCGGTTTCTGAAAGACCAACCTCGTGTGTTTACTTAGCCCATGAAACGATAGATACCCACATGATGGTTGTATAAGGGCAATAACCCGCCCTATAAAGGAAGCAATACCGGTGCCACGGGTCGTTATAATGACCACCATAACACTCGTTCGTGGCAAGGCATTATCCCTTGCGAGCCCGCGTTATGCGAAACATAACAGGAAGGTTATAAAAAGCTGTTTTATCTATGAACTTACAGGATGAGATACACTGATTTGTAAGTAATATGATGCTTTTTAGCAGTTTTTAATTATTTGTTGAGAGCACATCTTATGTAAGTACGTGCTAACCTTCTTCGACAGCAAGCCCCGCTCAACCCCCCGTTTTGACGCTGGCTGTTGGTATCATTTTCTAAACGGTAAATGCCTTTTTTCTGTAAGGGGAGCAAACCTCAATCCTCAACTTCAAATTACCAAGATCGGATTTCAAAATTTTCTTTCGCCTGACAGACCTATGCGTTACGGTGCGTTAAAAATTCGCAGCGATGGACGACAAGTGGGAAAACCACCTTATTCTTGAAACTTTAGCTGGAGGTAGCGTATATTTTAGGGTTCAAAGATACTTGGCAACATGTAGCGTGGTTTTACAGGGCGAGCTCGCCGCCGCTGTCTGTAGAATTTTTTGCATCGATACGCTTCCTTCGCAGCTCTTTGCATAATGCGAAAGATTATTCTGTTTTAGGAGAGAACTGCAGTACATTCGAACTGCACATTCAACATACATACATACATAAATCACGCCTATATCCCTTACGGGGTAGGCAGAGCGTTAACGGCCGTTCAACGGATATTAACACCACGTCTGACAAAACTTTGAGGGTCAATCATATAAATGTGTATGACTATAGTGTCAAGTTGTCAGTCCGTCGCCTAAAATTGCAATACACACCCTCGAGTCCCTTAGTCGCCTCTTACGACACCCATGGGTAAGAAATGGGGTGATGCTATTCTAAGCCGGCATCACACGGCCACATAACTTTTCATGTCTACAAATAAGCTATTTAGAGAAGCGCTACTCTAGGAAGAAAATGCATCGTTAGTTCCTTTTGATATAGTACCTATTTATGTCAGCACGGATTTGATACAGACTTTGTCATTTTCACCAACTCGGAAATTAACACTTAACAACAAGATGTACCACCTTTGGGTTTTTAAATAGGTTTTGAACTAAAAGTGAGTGTAGTAAGTTCAAAATCACTGTTGTACACGCTGTACACTACCCTCACTTTCAGTTTAAAACCTATTAGGAAATGAGAGTAGATGAAGGTTGAACAACTACATGATTTGTTTATCACCGTTCTCAGAATAAGTCAACCTACTCCTGTAACGTAGCAGTCCGCGTGTCCCGGGGTTTGGCGGCGGTTTCGTGGGAGCGAATACTTACTCGGTGTTGCCAGATGAGCTTCTCGCGTTCTCCCAAAAATCTTCGTAAAAGCGTCTCATTACTAAAATCGATGCAAAAGTACACCTTATGGGCGGTACCCATAAAACGCAGATTTTTACCCCAGCTAGCACTCCCAAAATATTGTCGCCCTGCTATACATACGTACACTCATACATCAGCCTATTGCAGTCTACTGCTGGACGTAAGTCTCCCCACTCCCCTAGGGTACGCCATAGGGCCATCCAGTTCCTACCAGTCACCATTTTCAGGTCATCTGGCATCTGCTATTGCCAAATTTGGGGGGATTCAGACTGTTCACAAGCTAAGAACTTGCAGGCTCACATAAACACAGGCTTGCAGAGTTTCGGAGTAGCAGGTATCGGTACTGAAGGTTGCAAATACGTCTAACTTTGCAAGGTTTAAAAATTCTGAGACCAGGGTTCATCAACACGGTGTTCCACACGACAAGAAAAAGACCGAAATATAGTAACGCCATAATAAGCCATAATTATCAGCTGTCAGTTTCATACTAAAAGAGTTGTCAAGAAAAGAAAATTGACCCTCTATCATTGCATTAGCATGAATCTGACAGCTGTCAAATAATATGGCTTATTGGGATGCCCTTACATGTATGCCTTTAATATGTATTCGTTGACACTTAAGTACGCTGTCAGCGATAACAGCTTGATTATGTAGTTTTTCTGGTTAATAATCGAATTATTAAAAAAGCAAATTCTTTAAACAATACAAATATTGGGATTTTTTCCTATATTTGTACATCAAACCAAAGTTTCTTGCAAAATTTGATCTATCTACGGGATGTAGGTACCTTATGAATTTTGATTACCTTGAGAGGGTCAGAAACACGCTTTTTCAAGCATAGCTAAACAGATGTTTTTTTACGTTAAATTTGTAGCTTTATTTACAACTAAAAGCGGCCGTAGACTTGATACATACATACATACATATATCACGCCTTTGTCCCTTGAGGGTAGGCAGAGCGTAAACAGCCGCAAAAAAACGGACGTTTACGCCACGTCTGACAAACATTTGAGGGTCATTCGGAAAATTGTGTATCGCCATAGTGACAGGTTGTCAGCCCATCGCCTAAAATTGCAATACACACCCTCGATTATCCCTTCCACTTAGACTTGATTATTGGCTTTAATTTCAACTCGATATTTCTACGTGTTCCCGAGATAAAGGGTCGTGACAGACAGACGGACGGACGGACAACAAAGAAAACAAAGTGATCCTATAAGGGTCCCTTTTTTCCTATTGAGGCACGGAATTCTAAAAACTGTGAAACTAGTTAAACTACAGTATCTAAAGTTCAGATAGTATTCTGAACTAAAGTAAACTTTACCCCGTGCATGGCATCATACCCTGAACCCAGTGCACTCAGGGCAAGGGAATATCTGAGAGAATCTTACTAGTAACTAGAATGAAGTCATAAAACGATCTAACGCGCGCGCTAAAACACAAGCAAACAATTCGGACTAAGCGCTTCCAGTCATCATTTATAATGCGCACTGCTAAAGAGTGGAACTCACTACCTGCGTCTGTGTTACTAAACGCATACAACCCTAATCTCTTCAAAGTAAGAGTGAACAGGCTTCTTCTGGATGAGCTCGCTCCATCTTAGACCCTGTCTCTGTCCTATAGCGTCAAGAGAAAACCAATCATAAAAAAATACCCTCAATTCCTAAAATTTTTAAATGCTATCTTAAATTTTATTTGCGTGTTTATGCATTCGTTCGTTTTTTCACGTGATGTGACTGCTTGCGACCAGTTCGATTAAATGCTGTAAAACACAAATTAAATTAAATTCGTTTGAAATAGTTTTATTGTAATTGTTGTGCAGCTTAAGAAAATATAGATATTTATATTTAATAATTCATTATATGTGTTCGTAGTGTTCAGTCTGAAACATTCCTTTGCTTTAAGCCCTCAATATGAACTAGGTATGTTCTTAAAGTATGTAAATTTCGAAGCAAGTTGATTTTTTTGTATTCTAAGCTAGCAAGACGAGTTTTACGTGGCTTCTGCCTGCTTGCTCGTATTCCGTCTGAAAACTCCCCTTGTTCTGTGGAACTATGTTGATAAAGTATGTAAATTGTGAAGTATGCGCATCTCACACGCTGAGTTGCACTTGGTGTTCTCGTGTTTAAAGCGAGTTGGCTTGTTGTTTAGAAAATTGTTCTTCTTGTGGGTAGAATACAATATCTCTTGACTGGCTTGTGTAGAACTTTTGATCTTCTAGTTTACTTTCTAAATCGTTTCTTATTGAGAATTATGAAAAATACAACTATCAAATTTCACTGTTTTAAGGGTTCCGTAACGCAAAAGGAAAAAAAACTGAACCGTTAAAGGATCACTTGGTTGTCCATCCGTCCATTCGTCCGTCGTTTGTCTGTCTCGACCCTTTACCTCGAGAACACGTAAATATATCGAGTTAAAATTTAAACTATTAGTTAGGTCTACGGCCGCTTGAAGTTGTAATTACATCAAGCTACTAACTTAACGTAAAAAAAAGATACGACTGTTTATGCTGAAAACTTCTAAACTATACACGAGTGCATTTGAAGTTCAAGCAAATCAAAATTCATTAGGTACTTCCAGTAGGCCCAGAAATATCAAATTTGGCAGGTAGCTTCGGATTGAAGTACAAATACAGAAAGAAATCCCAATATTTGTATTGTTTACATAATATTTTTTTAATAATCCGATTAATAACAAAAAAAAATTGTCTAGTAGTTTAAATGGGGTATCATTAGTAAGGGACGTAAGGGCTTGATATGCATGTTACGGAACCCCTTGGTGGGCGAGTCCGACGCGCCATTGGCCTTTAATCAAAGATTTCTTTTGTAAAGAACTTATCGGGATGTACACTTATAAATTAGACAGTATTTCAGAATATATTAATTATTTGATTATGTAAGAGAATATAATTTATTTTAACAGAATCAACAGCCATTGGTTAGTAACCGCCGACAACGATAATTTACGGCTCCAGTTTCCTGAACAAATATTGTCCAGTATTATTTTATAGCCAACAATTAAAAACCAGTAAATGTCGGTTATTAATACTTTGATAACTATAAATTGCAAGTGCACTGTATGTTTACGACAAATAAAATGAAAATGGTGTTTCTCTTTTTTATATACTATTCAAACTTCTCAAGCGCAAACTCACAAATTTAAAATATAATTCATTTTCAATAATTCAAATATCGAACGTCAATAATTTCCAGCCATTAACCCTACGTATGCGGCGTCCGCGAGCACCTCTCGGGCAATAAAGGTTTTCATTGGCCAATTATCAGCCAGCGCGCGGCGGCCGAATATACTCTACTACCATTGAAATTAAATTCGATGGAGCTCAAATCAGACCAAGAGAATGACGGAATGTCTTGACGGAAACTAGAATGAGCCATGAAAAAATAGCCACAATTGAACTTCGCGAGTTTTGTGTTGGTTATTTTATACTAATACCTGATGACACACTTTAAAACATTAATATGTAATTTTATAAATATGTATTATATTCTATAAACACTAACAGCCCTATAAAAAAAAAGTTAGACGTGGTTTAAGCTTTTTGACAGCGTGAAATCGTACAGAAAAATATTTTAATCACTGCCTAAAAGCGCGTCTAACTTTTTTGTACTAACACGGCTAGTTGTTTTCTATCCTAAAATCTACATCTACATCATCTACTACATTAGCCTATTGCAGTCCACTGTTGGACGTAGGGCTCCCCCAGGGTACGCCATAGGGCACGATCTCCCATTTTCGCCATCCAGTCGCTACCAGCCGCCTTTTTTAAGTCATCGGTCCACCTGGGCCTCCACTCGAGAACCCTTTTACTCCACTGTACGTCGGTTCTACGACAGATGTGCCCAACCCACTCCTTCAATGACGCATTTATATAAATAAAATATTACTTTGTTCAGTTTTATTCTCCTTTGTACAGTAGTTCCGATCCTATTTTATAGGACTCGAGTTCGCTATTCAAAAAAGTGTTTTTTTGCAGTTAGTGTTATATAAGCGTAGGCACAGCGTGACTACGAAGAGTTTTGTCATGGCTTCATTCTGGTTTTAAAGCGTTCCCTCTGAAACACTACCTTGGACTGACGTGGGGAGGGACTGCGCAGGCAACTTACTGGGACAGAAAGTGGCTGTATTTTACAAAGTGATTTATTGGGTTTTACATAGAGATAACGAATTTAATAGTAAAATAGATTTTCACGTTTTAGAATTAGAGGAAAAGATCCTTTAGTGCAATGAAACTGCCAAGCCAACGCCTGTATAGCTCTAAAATTCTTATCCTTTTTACAATCATGGACCGTTTTTGGATTTGTAGCTCTTCGCGGATCCTTATTATAAAAAACATAATGTCTATATTTTTGTAAAATATTATTGGTAAAAATCAGTATTATTATCAGCTACCTAGAAACACACAAAAACTAGCTGCGAATGTAAAGCAGCTGAAAACCGACACGTACCACGAGCGAAGTGAGTTCGAAATTTGACGCTACATACACGCGGAAACCCTTAGCAATTGCCGCAAATGCAAAACATTTTGCTACTGACACGTATTGCAAGCGAAGCAAGCAAGGCATTTTATGCTACAATCGGGTTACAGAGCCTTAGCACTATCTGAAAGTGTAAAACAGTCGAAGCGAGCTCGACATTCCACGCTACAAACGAATTCAGTAAACGGCTATACCTTTTCGGGGGACGTTTAAATCCCCAAAACAGCCTGTAAATGCTATGCAGCCCCGAGATCCGTGCTATGGACCCCCAAAGGAGTCCATGAAACACTGGTTAAGAAACCCTGCTCTCGGTCAATTTGTTCTATTTCATACTTTTGTAGTTTGTTTAATGCCACAAGAGATTTGAGCTTCTAAAGTCTTAAGGAATACCTGATGAGAGGGAATAAATTTTTATTCTGCAAAAGGATTGGGCCGCCAAGAATCACTTGCATTACAGTATTCTATTTACAGCACGTCTTCTGTCCGTGTGGGAAACGGAGTCGTCCAACGTACATATACATTTCATTTCATTTCATTTACATATTTACATATACTTACATATATCACGCCTTTATCCCTTGCGGGGAAGGCAGAGCGTAAATGGCCGCAAAAAATTGTCATTTACGCCACATCTGACAAACATTCGAGGGTCATTCGGAAAACTGTGTATCGCCATAGCGACAGGTTGTCAGCCCATCGCCTAAAATTGCAATACACGCCTTCGAGTCCCTTCGTCGCCTTTTACGTCGTCCAACGATCCGATGAATCCTGGTGTCAGAGCTTATCAATCGCCTACTACTAGGCCTCTGACATGGTTGTGTTCAGCCTCCAATGTCCTTACCAGACTGAGAACAAATTCACAAAGTTATAAATGTTAACCCGGAACCTTTGCGTCGCACTACCACTGCGCCACATCGACTGTCAACTGCACTGGCGTAAACTGTAGTTTATCTTGCTGATCTCCGTGTTCGGTACCGAGTCGACGAATGACCCGATAGTATGATGGAATACAAATGTGTACACATTAAGTTATACCAGTATTCGGATATCACAGCTGATTGGCGGACGTATGTGATCTGTCGACCTCCGTGAAGAAGGCTGCCGTAACCAGCCGAAACGTAGAGGGATAAACTCTCTACCAAATAATCAACAAGTAATTCTCGTAAACCTAAATCATGAGTGTTACTTGTTCGTTTAATAATAAATTATGACTAAAATTCAATGTCCACTTTATTATGTTAAAAACGGTTTGAAACCTTGTGAACCTATCCATGTAGATCTAATTCGGCAAGTGCGTTGCGTGACAAGCTAATCTACGGATGACCCGGAAACCTCGAGGTGACACGAGATTCTAGCCAGAGGCACACACAAGTTGAAAGAGATAGCGAGACATTTTTCCCATGGTATAATGCCTAGTAGTTACCTTTAGTTTGGTTTTAATCTTCTTCTTCTTTTCGTGTGGGACACCGAGTCGTCTAACGACCCGATGAACCCTGGTGTCAAAGTTTTTTCAACCGCCTACTACTAGTAGGCGGTTTTAATTAATAACCCAGAGGAAATTACATATCAATCTAATTAACAAATACTCTTAATGTGTTCGTCAAATAGAAATATTAGATATTAAATCACTTACAAATAAATAAGACAAAAAAATCATTTAATTTAAATACATTAGTACATTACCCATGTATTTTAATATTTTTTTTCTTAAATCTGTTTGCCTCCCATTAAATAGCAAATGTAAACTTAACATAAAAAATTTACGGGTTCAGAATAATGTAAATATTGGCTCCACGGGTTTAATAATTTAACGTATGTGTAAGGCTGCCGTCTCCCATTTGTCGTCCATCGTTGCGTGTTTCTAGCGCACCGTAACACATTTTCCTTTCGTCTGACAGACGCATGCGTTACAACGGACGACAAGTGGGAGAAACGCCTAAAAACAATGTTGATCATTCATCATTTGCTGACAGGAGCATCACCTTTACGATCTGTCAAATCAATCTTTGCAAATCGTACCGGTTGTAAAACAAATTGTACAAAAGAAAACGCGTCAAAAGCCTCATCCATCAATATTAGTTCTTCGGACGTGCTACACTGGCAGTACATCGTACTAGCCATTCAATAGATCCACTATACCGACTATTCTTATTAGCTGTATGAAAAACCTGTTTATGTTGATCCCTTAAATAGCTACGTTGATTTAATGCTGATGTACTTAGTAGGTATCACTTAAGCTCGAAGTTACTAAGGTGCTGAGGGTTCTCTAAATCTTATTTTCGTGTGGGACACTGAGTCGTCCAACGGCCCGATGAACCCTAGCAGCAGATTGTTTAACCACCTAGGAGTAGGCCTCTGAAATGGTTGTATAACGACCGCCGTTTAAGTAATTAGCAACCGGGACGGCGGCTTAACGTGCCCTCCGAAGCACGGTACCATCTTTTTTTCGGATAATCAGGTGATATTTTGACGAATATCGGCGTCATAGTTGCTAAATACGCTATGGTATAGAGGTGTACAACTTACAAGTTAACAAGACGCTGATTTATTAGTTTGTAAAAATGAGTACATCTATACTAACTCTTAGTAGCTTCAACAATTTCTGGTTTAATTAGATAGAAAGGTATTTAGCTTCTTCCGCACTTATGATGGCTAGTAATGCAGCTAGTTGAATGCACCACGCGTACGACCGCAAGTTAATGCAAATGCACAAGCGATGCACTTTACTCGCACTACTTCCACCGTTCCCCTCCACGGAGCATCATCAGGAGATCTTCGACAGTCGAGTTCCGAGCACTGACTGAGTCTCGGAACTCGACTGTCGAAGATCTCCTGATGATGCTCCGTGGAGGGGCGAAACACGTGTAGAGTGTAAAACGGTGGAAGTAGTGCGAGTAAAGTGCATCGCTTGTGCATTTGCATTAACTTGCGGTCGTACGCGTGGTGCATTCAACTAGCTGCATTACTAGCCATCATAAGTGCGGAAGAAGCTAAATACCTTTCTATCTAATTCAATCAAGATGGACTTCCGCAAAGTAACGCCTGATACAATTACTTACTTAATTTCTGGTTTATTAATTAATTACCTTGTTTACGAATACTTACCTACCAAAAGTGATAGTTTGTGTTTAAAGTGAAGATGCTATTTTTCGACAATACTCTTGCAATGTAAACTACCCTTGTATTAAGAAAAACATGTATTTGTCATAGATTAAGTGAATTAGGTTGAAAGTGAAGAAGGAAAAAGGTTGAAAATCTCCGGCACCAGGGTTCATCGGGTCGTTGGATGACTCGGTATCCTACACGAAAAGAAGAAGAAGTGAATAATATTCGAAAAGAATATATAATTAATAAATTATATTCTTTTTATGAGGAAAATAAATATCTTAAACCGTAACCCTAAAGTCCATCAAGCGCCAGCACGTCCATATATTGCACCACACGGAGCGGTGCTCGAATGCGCGCGCACTTCGTGGGAACACTTTCACTGACGCGCTGGCGCCGCCATGATGATACCAGCCAGCCATTGTGGCTGACGAAGACATCAGCCGGGGTTACGAACAAAAACATACAATCTTGCTATTGCTAATGTCAAGATATTTTTAGTATTGGCTTCTTGTGTCTGACAATGTGAGATTACGGTTATTCCATTGCATTATCTAACATACTGTTGCTGGCGTTTTGTATTTCTTTGTATTAAGAACTAAGTTGTATCAGCAAGAAAATATTAAACGTACCTATATGAGATTGTACATTCCAGACACTATATTTCGAATTAGGCATTGGCCATTGACGTATTTAGCAGAAATTTTGGGTATGGCAGTGCCAGTGTGTAGGCATCCTCAGTGTCAATTATAGCGTTGATAAAATGGCATACTTTCTTTCATGGCAACCATTTTTCAAAAAGTGCAAGGCTTGACGATTGCAAAGATCGCCAAATTAAAGTTGGTTTCATACGAGTATTTGACATTTAATTTGATAAGCTTCGGATTAAGTCAGGGGTGACATTCACTACTTTTAATTGGTGAAAGTATAAGTAAGTTCTGCTACTTGCAAAAAGAGCTTGACATATAAAATTATCAATTAGTACCTTTAAATGTATTTGACGCTTTTAAGCATTGTTTAAACTATTTTTTTACGCTGTCAAAAAGCCACCACGCTACCTTTTTATATTAGAGCAAAATTGTTTATTTACCTGCAATGTAATGATACCTGTTAGCGATGTAACTGAACCCTCCTTTAGTATTGCACGATCGTTTACCGCAATCAGCTCGCCGTATACGAAACCGGAGCTAGTGTTGTGTATCGAGTGCCACAGAAAGTGGCTCTTCATTGCACAACGCGTGCGCCTGCGCCGGACGCCCCGCGCCGCGCCGGCCGCCCCACGCCACCGCCCCGCGCCACCCCGCGCCGCCGCCGGAGGTGCGCGGGAGCAGGGTTAATGACCGCGGTGGGAAACCGCGAAATGTCAGATGCTGTGCACATGAGTGATGGGTGAGCGGCTGTTGGACGATATTAGGAAAAAGAAACATTTCTAGAAATCATTATGTCATACTACAGATTGCTACATGTCTAAGGTGAGAAGCGCAATTATAGCTAACGAATGATGATACACTCCAAAAATACAAATAATAGATTCAGTGAAACCTAAAGTTGACAGAAATAAAGGCATTGTAGAACTTCTTTTCGGTTTTTTCACTACGCAGTGTAAAGGACTTTTTTTGGCGGGTAGACAGGGAAAAGTAAACACCCAAAATTTTGCTCTCCCAATATTTAATTGAATTAATTAGCTATATAGAGTCTTAATGTTTTAAAACCTTACCAGCTACATAAGTTGGACTTCACCTCTCTATTTCAATAATAATTTCAAACACTATTACCTTCTTCAAAGTCACAACACAATGGATAGCACTGCACAACTTGCCAAGAACATTCAGGAACTCACAAGCTGGATGGACTCAAGGATGTCAGAGTTTGAGAAGTCCCAGCAACAGGCGCCCACAGCTGTTCCCACAGTAAAGGTATTATCAGCTGAATATCTCAATTTTAAAACACTTGTTTGGAAAGCATTGGGAATGTTGAAAGCACAACTGGAACTCATTGTCAATGGGCTAGACAGACTGGAGACGCATTCCCGTCGCAAGGTTCTACTGCTCCATGGGATGGCTGAAGATGATGCTGAAGATCTGCCCAAGAAAGTTAGCAGTATTATTCAGGGCACCATGAAGTTGTCTTCGGTCAATGCTGATGCGGTTGAAGTTTGTCATCGGTTGGGAGTGAAAAAGGATAAATCTAGACCAGTATTGGTTCGTTTCACTTCCATGAAGCATCGAACAGCAGTATGGATTGCCAAGACCGCGCTTAAGGGCTCCACGGTGTCAGTGTCGGAGTTTCTGACGAAGCCGCGTCAGAATGTCTTTGGAGCAGCCAGGAAACATTTCGGCAAGAAAAACTGCTGGTCTTCTGAAGGTGTTATTGTCGTGCTCTTGGCGGACGGCAAGAGAAAGAAAGTCGTGACCATGCCCGAGCTCCAGCAATTAATTACTTTACACCCACGACGTGCTGATTGAATTGATCAAAAGTTCATCTGTACTGTGTTGTGTTTGCCTTTTCCGCTTATATGTCGGATTACTTTTGTCATGACATAGCCATTAATTTTTATTTAGTGAAGTTACACAGAAATTTCTTTGTAAGGTACTCATTTAATGGGCTTAAATTTTCTTTTTTTTATAACCTCAAAACTTGTGTATATTTGTCCTGTCAATGTCAGCAGGGGTACGTTCAGAAATCTATCTCCTAATAAATTATAACTTTTTTCCCATAAAAGCTGAGGTTGAAGTCTATGAAACCTACTGTCTGGTTTATTTGTTTTTATTTTTGGCCTAAATTGTTGTTTTTTTTTTTAATTTAATTATTGTTATTTGTGTAGAATTTTCGTCAACTTGTGTGGTTGAAAGTAGTTGGATTTTTTTTTTTATATATATAACTTTTGTTTTGTTAGTAATATATTTTATATATACTTATATTTATTTATATTATTATATTTGTTTACCTATAATGATTAATGATGATTATCAGTCTTGCTCGTCTTCTGATGATTATTTAAGTGCTCTTAGCGATAGTGACTGCTCTTCTCAGTCTGACTCTGAACCATTGCAAGAACCAAGCTTGCTTCGGTTTTTCAACACAGCTCTAAATTCCTCTCCCTAGTGCACATCAACTCGCAGAGCATTCCTGCTCACTACAATGATCTTCTCGCATCTTTTAGTAACAGCATAGTCGATGCTATCCTTGTTTCTGAGACATGGCTTAAGCCTTCTCTCCCTTCTTCATCGTGTTCTTTGCCAGGCTTTCAGCTTTTTCGAAATGACCGCGTGGGTGCTCAGGGCGGTGGGGTAGCAATCTACCTACGCAGTGACATTCCTGCGAAATTAGTCAGTAGTTCTCCTTCACAATATTCCGCCTTACTAGAGTGTCTATTCCTGGAGGTTCTCGTTCACCATACTAAAATTTTACTTGGCGTTATCTATGTTCCCAGTGACAAGATTGACTACTTCTCTAGTCTGGAGTCAACCCTTGAAAAGTTCAGCACCTTATATGATCACATTGTTATCATGGGTGATTTTAACACATGTTTGGTGAAGGAGGATATCTCCAGGAGTAGCAAACTCACCTCAATCGCGTCGTCACTCAATCTTGAAATACTACCACTTTCACCTACGCATAGAGTCCCAGGTAAAAGATCATCTTTATTAGATATCATCATTGTTTCCAATAGTAAATTAGTCAAGTCACATGGCCAAATGCTGGCACCTTTCTCTTATCATGATCTTATATTCCTCACGTACAAGGTACGTCCTCCAAAAGTAAAATCAAAAGTAACTCTTCAGCGTAATTTTCGCAACATGGATTTGGATCGTTTGAGGGAGGATGTGATGAATATCGACTGGACACCGGTACTTTTAGTAGAGTCGATTGATGACAAGGTGGTTGCATTTAAAACTATTTTGACTGGGCTCTTTGATAGGCACGCGCCGGTCAGACCTGTGAGAATCAAACATGCACCAGCTCCTTGGTTGACGCCCGTCATAAGAAGAACAATGGCTAAACGGGATAGGGCAAAATGCCGACTAAAGAAAGAACCGTCGGACTCAAATTGTGCCGCATATAAAAGGCTTCGCAACCTCTGCAACAGGATGTGTAGGGACGCTAAGCGTCGCTATATTCACTCCTCCATAGAAAACCTGTCTCAGGCTTCAACTTGGAAATTTTTAGCATCTCTAGGCGTTGGCAAGGACATGGATACCCCAAAAGGAATCATCGATTTAAATTCTCTCAACACTCACTTTTCTACTCCCCCCGTTATTCTTGATAATCAGACCAAAGCTTCTTCTATCTCTTATCTCTCTGACCTTGACCTGCCTAACTGTCGTCCTTTTTCATTCCAGTCAGTCACTGTAGACAGCGTTAGGAAAATAATCCTGTCCATTTCCACCAAGGCAGTGGGTAGTGATGAGCTAAGCCTTAATATGCTCATTCCAATTTTGACTGACATTTTGCCAGTTATTACTCACATTATTAACTTTTCACTTGCTACAAATGTCTTTCCTTCAGATTGGAAAAGAGCGTTTGTGATCCCACTGCCTAAAACCTCTAATCCAACCTCCCTTTCTCAGTACCGTCCTATTTCCATCCTTCCTATACTTTCAAAAGTTCTTGAAAGTGTAGTTCATCACCAATTGTTCTCCTACCTCACTTCCAACAATCTCCTCTGTCCTTTTCAGTCCGGCTTCCGTCCTTCCCACAGCACAGTTAGTGCGTTGCTGAATGTTACTGAAGATATCCGTCACGCTATGGATAACACCAAGCTGACCATTATTGTACTATTAGACTTCAGCAATGCATTTAACTCTGTTGACTTTGACATCCTTCTTGGTTCCCTTCGTTCTCTTAACGTTGTTCCTGCTGTGATTGACTGGTTTTACTCATATCTTCATGGCCGCCAGCAGTGTGTCAAATCAGAAGATGTTTCATCTGACTGGTCTACCTTATCTGCTGGCGTTCCTCAAGGCGGCGTTCTCTCTCCTCTTTTATTTTCGATCTTCATCAATAATCTTTCAAAAGTAATTTCCTCTCCCTACCATCTTTATGCAGATGATTTGCAAATTTATAGACACTTTTCACTAAGTGAAGTTGATGGAGCCGTTGCTGCTGTAAATAAAGATCTTGTTGCTGTGCAGGACTGGGCTAAGAGATTTGGTCTCCTTGTAAATCCTACCAAATCACAGGCCTTGATTGTTGGTAGCAGCAGGCTCAGATGCAAAATCGGGGTTGGTGATTGGCCTAAGATTTACTACAACAACGTGTGCATACCTTATACAAACAAGGCAAAAAATCTAGGGTTGATCTTGGATTCCGACTTGTCATGGTCGGCACAAGTCAATGCAGTAAGTAAACGAATGCATTATTCATTTCACTCCCTCAAACGACTCCAAAATTTTCTCCCCTTTCAAACTAAAGTCATGCTGGCACAAGCACTTCTCCTTCCCATTCTCGACTATGCTGATGTTTGCTATCTGGATGCGACTGAGGAGCTGCTAAACAAACTCGAGCGCTTACAAAACTTAGCTATTCGGTTCATCTTCGGCCTTCGCAAATATGATCATATCTCAGAGTTTCGTGCTCAGTTAAAATGGCTCCCAATCCGAATTCGTCGCGATGTGCATATCCTTACTGTCCTTTTCAAAATCCTGAAAGATCCGTCCTCTCCTGAATATCTCCGTTCCCGTTTCCGTCTGCTAAGTCCTGACTCCCGATCTAGGCGCGCTTGCATTACAAAGATGCTTGAGTGTCCTAGATCGAATACAAAATTCTTCTTCAACTCCTTTACTGTGCGCGCTACTCAATTGTGGAACAAGCTTCCTACCTCAATACAAGGGAGCCCCACAACCTTCACTTTTAAAAAGAGGCTAAAAGAGCATTTTACATCATCATTATATTGTTAATTGTGGTGTAATATATTAGCATGTACTACATAGGTACTTATTAGTATGTATTAGTTTATTTTTATTTAAGCTATATGTGTATTAGTATTAAATTCAGTATTTTTGTATGTATTTTATTATATTGTAAATTATATTGAACTTTTATTTATTCTTTGTATCTGTTCCCGTGTATTCCCATCTTTCACCCCCGCTAGGTTGGCTGGAAGAGATCTCTGAAAGAGATAAGCTCGCCTGTTGTTTTAATTTTAAGTTTCAACTGTATGTTTACTTGTTTCGTTACAATAAAGGATATATTAAGGAAAGACCCTTCGCGTGTCCCGTTGTATGCTTACATTTTTTAGTACTACATACGCAACGGATTTTGATGCGATGTAAGAAAGATGGAGTAATTCAAGAAGTAGGTTTATATTATGTATAGTACACACCGGTAAAGCGCCATATTTCTGCGGTGAAACGGTTCAGGCTTGAATCTAAAAGTATCCAAAAAACTTAAAAGTATAGCTAAAGACATTCGCCTTATGTGCCTTATGTTATGAAACTACAGGCTACAAGTCTGCAGCTTCTCAGTACATTGCGTAGCCGGTTAATATTGCTAATCTTATAATAGCTAACCAAATACGCAATGAACATGGAATTTCCCCTGTTATATTGTAGTCTTTAGTTTGAAAATATCGGGCACTGAACGAAAGTAAAATATAATTTTGAAGTGAAGCTGAGCTAATAATGTCGACATGCTTGCTCGCTTTACATGCAATGATGGTAAAGGTGAGGTCGGATCGTGGAATGTTCTAGCGGAATTACAAGCAACAGTTTCTCAATACCATATTCAATGATCCGTGATATAGGAAATTCAAATTATACCTTCATTCACTCAACATTGCGTAGAAAACAGCTTGAGCAAGAAGAATACTTTAAAAAGTCATAAAAAGAGAGGAAACACTTTGATTTATCTTGTCACTTTGACATTAATGGAGATACTTACGCAGACCAACTTCCTGTTCACATAAAATTTCACTTTTTTCTTTCTTCTTCTTCGGTGGGACACCAAATCCTCCAACGACCCGATGTATTTTGGTGTCAGAGTTTTTCGACCTCGCTTGAATTCACTTGAATTTGCCATACCCTTATTGTCTGCAAATGTTGCATGCGGGAGTTCCTATTTTCATTACATTTCATTTTTCCAGTTTCTCTTTTTGCTTGAACCTGAAATAAACGATTATTTATTTTATTACCTCTATCTCCGAAATTGCTTTTCTTTTTCTTTTCAGTGTTAAAGACGATGTGTTTTTCTTGACACTGTCTTAACAAGAGATGCGTCGTATTGAGCAATACCTTACTTGCCCTGGTTAAAGACCAAACTGTGCTGGTTATTCCTATAAGAACCGTATGAAGAATCAAAATTTGTCGGAACCTTTGATGGGTACGTAAAATACATTACACCCAACGCACATTTAGCGGCATGTTGTTTTGGTGACATTGTTAAATTCACCGCGACAGTTACAAGCGCCGTGTGTTTGCTAATTGGTACGCGCATTTGCACAAATGTTTACGAATCGGTGTTCCAGTCTTTGACGGCCGATGTGGCGCAGTGGTAGTGCGACTGCCTGCGACGCAAAAGTTCTGGGTTCGAGTCTCGGTGGGGCATCACAAAGTTTATATTTATCAAATTTGGATCCAGTCTGATTAAGACATTGCAGATTTGCAGGCTAAACCACGTGATTGTCCGAAAAGAAAGATGGTTCCATGCTTTGGAAGGCATCTTAAGCTGTCGGTCTCGGTTGATGTTTATGATTACTTAGACGACAGTTGTTACATAACCATGTCAGATGCCTACTTCTAATTGAAGGCGGTTGAAACAGACACAGGTTTCTGACACGAAAAGAAGTAGACAAGAATCCTTTTAGGCATAGGATTCTAAAACCGTTTTAACGACCTTTGTTCGCCTCGATCGTGCCACATAATATTTAGCAAATAAAGAATAAAAAATTATATACCTACCTACTACTAAATATACAATATTTACTAAAACACGTAAGAAATTATTTCTCCTTCACGAATGGTAAGTCTCCTAGACTAGAGTCAAGAGCAAACCCATCATTAATAAAAAAAAAGTTAGTTATTCGAATGGATGGTACTGTTATTGATAAAAATAAAGACAAAGTAATTCAAGAATGTATCTGTTTAGTCCTAATAGATAGTTGACATCTTTACCTAAGCGAAGCTTCTTTTATTGCAGCCTAAAAAGCACCAGCCATAAACTGTTAAAAATATGTCCAAATTTGGTAATCGGTCCCCGATCTTCTCGTAAATCCAACTCAATTTCAAAACTGGCTCCAAGTTACTTTTGGGAAGACCTTATCAAATGCCACTTCAAAACTTCACCTCAAGGTTCTAAAAACAACTTTTATGCTTTAAAACACATTTTTGCGGATTCTTTTGTGATGTTTCCAGGCGAATTTCACAAACAGTTTTGAATACATCAAGGCGACCGTATTATTGTCAACTAGGTATATACAGGGTGCAAGGGACAGCCCTCCGAATAATGGTAGGGTGAGTGCATTCAGACCATGTTACTAAACAACTTTCCATAAAACAATATTCAAGAAACGTCAAATTTTTTGGATCTTGATTTGATCGTGATTTTGTATGGGAGGTCGAATATTTTTGTCGCTTCCTGACATATGTTTGTAGGTGAAAGCTGTTCAATTGCACGGTCTGCATGCATATCAGTATTCGGAGGGCTGTCCCTTACATCCTGTATATGCATACGTACTTTGCCTTTTAAGTTCGAGATGAGAACCAGCGTCGTCGCCTTTGTTACATCAAGATGTAATGTATTCGTAATGCATATTTCAACTTGCACAATGAGGTATCTCGCATGCAATCTTGGCAGCTGCGTGATTTTCTTACAACTGAAATTTGGCGCCCAACAAGGGGCCAGAATGTTCTCTTTTCATACGTTACATGACATGAATATTAGCTACTTAATTATAATGCTTTCGGTAAAATCGCAAAAGTTTATGCATATTTTCGGATACAATATTTAACCATTGGTATGACATTGCTTATCGTTATATGAATCGTACCAAATTTCAAATTTAGAAAACAGTTTGGAGGTAAAATATTTAAACATTACATACATACACATAGACTTATCACGCTTTTATTGCTTGTGGATTAGGCAGAGCGTTCACGGCCATAAAGATACGGTCTGTAAAATATTAAAGGACAGTTTCAAATTAAAAATACATGAAACCCTCGAATCTCTTTGTCGCCTCTTACGACACCCGTGAGAAATAAATGGGATGATGCTTTTCTAAGCCGGCATCACACGGCACTTGAATATTAGATTGATTAATAGAGATTTAAGTATCAAACTCTTAGTGCTATCAGCAGCAGTAGATAACCCATTTAAGTGATCAACCAATACTGGCTATTCTTAACAACTATATGAATTACCAGTTTATGTTGACATCTTTAACGGGTAAGTCCGGGTTTAGCTCGTATTAAAATCTTAACATTGAGTGGCAATTCATTATGAAGCAATCCAACAATAGATTCTTACAATCTAAGAACCAAGACCTGTCACTACCAGAAAGGAAATTGAAACGAATCTTTTGAATGAATAATAATCTTAAGCCATTGAAAGTAATCCACTTAATTAAATATTCTGCAGTCTATTGGTGTAATAACGGATTGAGCGGAGCCCTAATGATTAAATTGTCAACTATTGTTGGAAACAATCGCCTCTTGTTTTCAATTATTTTTTAAATGGCCTTTGGCAACATAGGATAATTCTGCCAATGTCTTAGTTGGAGAATACACGTTAAACTTAAAAAACAAGCTAAGATCGAAACTGACAATTGATCGGTTCTGCCAACATTCGTATTTATGTTTTAAATTTGTGTCAAGTTCATAAAAATGTATGTCAAGGCACTTCTATCCATGCCACATGTACGCTACATTTGGCGACAAAAATCGCCTCAAACTTTTATCTAATAAATGGGACAGTTGTGTCTTTCTTTTTTAATTTCTCTCTTGATTTGTCCTTAAGGCTGGCCTAGAAAATGGTATATAAATACATAGTTAAACAAATACCAATACATTACATAATTTTCTCCAATTTGCTCGGAAATGGCTTCATTACTTTAAAAAGAGAATACGTCAATGGGCTCATTTATGTAGTCAAGGCGCAGAGGACTGTAATAGCAATTTCCGGACTAGGCCGGAAAAAAAAGGTTCTTTAACTTCACACTTTCGTGTTTAGGTGTTTTTATGGTACACATTACCATGTTCGTTCAGGAACACTTATACCGCGCGCGTTCCATTTTTTAACTAATTGTACAAACTGTAACATAACTTTCAACATAAATTAAGTGTCGCTCCATAATTCTTTCTTTCATAATAAATTAATTATTTTCTAAAATTACTGTATTATTATTGTTATTTCCTTGCAAATGAGAGAAAAGTATTGTACAATCCACGGCCGAAATAACAATTTCTGGTCTCGTTCACTATAGAAGGCCTCGACTTCGTCTCGGCCTTCCAATGCCACTCCACCAGAAACTGCTTTATACTCGGCCTTTGACGTAATGTACTATTAACAGCCACAACTTTCATGCTGGATATGGGCCTCCCCCAATTGGGGGGTATTGCCATACTCACAAGGCAAGCGGAGTAGCGAGCGCAGTGCAAGATATTGCTATCACAGGAAACACTGATGCCCAGTCCCTGGATAAATTAATGCCTCAGTCGCTTGTTATGACACCCACAGGTTGTATTAGGATTTGGGGTGATGCTATTCCAAGC
Organism: Tuta absoluta; assembly: GCA_027580185.1. Classification (NCBI taxonomy): domain Eukaryota; kingdom Metazoa; phylum Arthropoda; class Insecta; order Lepidoptera; family Gelechiidae; genus Tuta; species Tuta absoluta. The sequence continues at coordinate 522,903 of JAQAHW010000023.1, read as the reverse complement.
CTCACAAACAAACAAACAAACAAACACCCATCACGCCTTTATCCCTTGCGGGGCAGGCAGAGCGTTAATGGTCGCTATCGCCACGTATGTCAAATATTTGAGGGTATAAAATATCAGAAAAGTCGTGTATCACTATAGTGCCTGTCGCCTAAAATTGTAATGCACATGATATCTTCGAGTCCCTTAGTCGCCTCTTACGTCTCCCGTGGGAAAGAAATGGAGTGTTGCTATTCGAATTCAGCATCACATGGCTGGTAGGTATAATAGCCCAAGAACCTTCCTATTGGAAATTGTTGAGCATCGTGCCTAGATAAGGCTAAAGATATACAACAGAGCCGACAAAAGACGGCAATGGCGGTAAATCCCCGAGACAAAGTGTAATGGAAACGTCAGAGGCACGCGGGCTTGAGCCTGTTCAGTATTGTGTGTCATGAGATGCCTTAAGAAAAGGATCAAGTCTGTGATCGTAAATGATCAATAAATGCTTTATTGTACTATGGTTTATTTTGCACTCACAGGGCTATAGACATAAATGAAAATAAAATAAATTATTTATTTTTAGCGAGGGTTGAAAATTTGGAGTGTTCGGTCGGGGCGCCGGTAGTTCAGGGGCAGAGTGGTAAGACCGTACTCCACAGGTCCCGGGTTCAATCGTCGTCGCTAACATTTTTCAAATTTCTTATTATCATTTATGAAATGCTTAATTGTTGAAATTAATGTAACACCATCTTCTTCTATTTTCGGTGGGTCACTGAGTCGAAGAACGATCCGATGAAAGCTGGTTTTGAAACCGTCTACTACTAGAAGTAAGCCTCTGACATGGTTTTGTAACGACCACCTTTAAGTAATCATAGACAGCAACCGGGACCGAACGGGCTTAACGTGCCCTCCTGAGCACTGAACCATATTTATAACGGAAAATCAGATGGTTCAGCCTGCAATGTCCTTATCAGACTGGAAACAAATTCACAAAGTGATTGTCAACTTCAATCGAACCCGGAACCTTTGCACCGCAAGCTGTTGCGCTACCCGTCACCTGTCCGACTTTTTCCGTCATAACTCCTTAAATTACTTAAATTTACAGACTTTTTGTATCGTGGATAAATCTAGATACTGGTATCTGTATACGAAATGCAAAGGTAAAGCTAAAACATCTCTGCCTTAATGGGTTTCCCCGGTACCTACCTCAACTAATGAATGCTCAATAGTGTCGCGTCATCACAACAGCCGGTCACGCAGGGTTGCCAGACGCTCGACAAGAATGTATCAGAGTAGCCAAAAATATTATTTTACATACACTGATACACACACATACATCAGCCCACTGCAGCCCACTACTGAACGTAAATCTTCCCCAGGGTACGCCATAGGGCACGATCTTTTGTTTTCGCCATCCAGTCGCTACCAGCCGCCTTTTTCCATCTGGCCAGAGGTCGTCCCAACACTTCGCTTGCCGAGGGCATGGCCTCCACTCAAGAACCCATACACACAAATTACTTTTGTATTGATTACAGGGTACGCAGGGCGTAAATGGGCGTAAAAACAATCGGAATAAATAAGGATTAATGAAAACCAAATAACAATCAGTATCACTATTAACAGTTCGTGCCGACGACACAATAACCACTAAATTATCGTGTTTCTGATCCGATTGATGTGACGAACATTCCAGTGCTAGACAATACAATTGTTTTTGCCATAATTTGAGCCCAAGTACTTAGTTATTTTTCACAGAATAAATCCAACTTGATAATGATAACGTTTCACTCTACTCAACTCACTTACAAAAAAGTTCGACGCACTTTTAGGCAAACTATAAAATATTTTTCTTTACGATTTGACGCAGTCTAAAAGCTTAAACCATTTCTAACTCTTTTTGTAATAAGACCATTAGACCCTTACCAAAAAATAAACAGAAAAATGTTGAACGCGCATTTAACGTTTTTTAATTTGTAATTTTAAACTCGCATTCAACACTTTATCTAACTTTTTTGTGGTAAGGCGTATATAATGTGAACTCGTTGGTCTGGCAGCCCTGCGGTCACGCGGCGGGCTGCGCGCGCGCCGACCGCTCGCGAATGGCACCGGCTGGTACGGCGCAGGCGTGCAATGCACTTGTATACGTCGACGACGTTGTGTGACCGCTAAGGTTACGTTTACGAACACATCCTATCATAGAGTTCAACATTCAACAATTTAATAACTGACCAGGGCCTCAATTCTCTTATTTTTTTTGGCATCGAAACTCAAATGTGATTCAATTGTCATTGTGATTTTCTATACATCAAACAGTTAGCGGAATACAAAACGGCCAAAACCATGAAACTGACAGTATATTGAAATACAACTGAAACGCTTTTTAAATAGCGGAATACGGCAGCTGTTTTTCCTCACCAATGGATAGGTTCCGAATGACCCTTAGCTTGAAGGAGACTGGCTTTACCTCCTGGAGATTGACTCCCGTTAATAAATAAAAAGGCCAATTTTTTGAGCTGATGAGTCTAGCTGCATTCCTTAGATTGCTCAGCTCATAGAATAAACAGTGTCAAAGATTTATTTTAGGTTTCAGGCAAAGGTGCAACAAGGTAGGGAGGCCTTTGCCCAGCAGTGGGACACTTCAGGCTCATAATAATAAAATAATAAATCAGGCTAAGGCCTCCCTAAAGGTAAAATATTCTTATAATGATGAGTCCAACCAATAATGAATGAGTTATATCAGAAAATACCTCTGAATCAAAAATTTAATTTTTATCTTTTTCTATTTACAATTATTCTTGTATCAATACTTGAGTCAAATACCAACCCATCTTCTATCGAAGCCAGGTATCTCGTATCAGGTAGGTATGATGTAATGAAAATCCAAGCTTGTTATTCCTTGTGATTATATACCAGCTGATGATACTGCGGTAAAAAATGCGATGGCCAATCTTGCTTAGCAACTTCTAAACAGAAACCAGTTTGAAAAGTACATGGATTACCAAAGCACTTTTATACCTAGCTACTTGTGTGCGAAGTTAAAAATAAAAACATAAAAATATTTTCTTGAATTTGCACAACTATTCTCATCACATCACAATAAAATAATTTAAACAGGTTATAGTTGTGTTTTTTGAGTTTTTTTGTTAATTGTTTTATTGTGATGAATATACGTTGATAGTCATTTTGAAGAGTTCTTGATCTTTGCAATAAGATTGTTTCAACTAAAGGTTATTAATAATGCATGACTAATGCTTTTCAAATCACAAGTCTTAAAAATGTTTACTAAATATCGCCAATCTATTTATACATCGCCCACCGTGCTCTATACGCTTGTAGGAGGCCTATGTCCAGCTGTGGACGTCCAAAGACTGTAAATGATAGAAAAAAAACTCCCTCGGGTTCTTTCCATACATACACGTATCAAGCCTATTTGGAACGCTCTACCTACGCCTTGCGGGGTAGGTAGAGCGTTACCGCCTATATAATACGGTCGTTATCGTCTCTCTTCTTCTTCATCTTAGGGGCAATGCCCCCGTTTCCGTCTGTCAAAAGTCTCCTCCTTCAGCTCCGTTATCGTCACGTCTGACAAATATTTATTTATTTAACAATTTATTGTACACAAGAAAATACAAAAACATAGAACATACGGAAAAATGGTACAACAGGTACTGCTTATTTCTAAAGAAATTTCTTCCAGCAGACCTAAAGAAGCGTGAGTAGATTAAGGATATACGGATAATACGTGCACATATAACAGTTTAAAGTTAAAATAGTTGAGGGCCGTATCAGAAAAATCTTGTATTCAATATAGTGTCAGCCCATCGTCTAAAATCGTAATACAAAAGAAACCCTCGAATCCCTTAGTCGCCTCTTACGACACCCGCGGGAAACAAATTTATTTGCTGCTCTATCAAATTGTTTGATTCAATCTACGACGGCCGATGTGGCGCAGTGGTGGTGCGACTGCCTGCGACGCAAAGGTTCCGGGTTCGATTCTCGGTGGGACATTCAAAAAGTTGATATTTATCACTTTTTGAATTTGTATCCGATCTGGTTAGGACATTGCTGGGTGAACCACCTGATTGTCTGAAAACAAATGGTTCTGTGCTTCGGAGGGCACGTTAAGCCGTCGGTTCCGGTTGCTGTCTATGATAACTCAGACGGCGGGCGTTACGCAATCATGTCAGAGGCAGGCTGTTGAAATACTCTAACACCAGGGTTCATCGTGTCGTTGGACGACTCGGTGTCCCACACGAAAAGAGAGAGATTCAATCTACGACGTCAATAGAAATAACAGAGTGAGGGAAGGGATATGCATCTTATTGTGACAGATGCAAGAATAGGAGGAAGTGGGAGGGGTCAGGGGGGTTAGAGAGGTGACAGCTGGTGCCTAATGCAGACACGAGTTAGGACATGTTCGGGGCACTAATGTGGCTTCCAAATCCGTTTGCGTTGCCACTAACGTCTAACTTACGTTCCTGTTTTAACGACTGCGCTCTGGCAGTTGGTTCAAATGTAGACTGCATTTCAAAATGTAGAGATTGTTTAACCGATATTTTGAACACTGCCTAAAAGCATGTCATACTTTTTTGCAATGACACGGCAGGCTTTAAGTATACGCGAAATTTTACTAGTGACCGATACCGTAAACTCAAGACGGGCTGGTGATAAGAAATAAATTTCCCCATGGAACGTAGGTCGAAATACGAAAATTGACGATCAGCTGATTTGAGTTACTATGGAAACTCAAAATATTTTAGTCATTTTACTTGGAGAAAGGTGTTCCTTATCATCAGTTCTTCTTAAGATTTCGCTTTCGGTCACTAGTAAAATATCACTTAATGTTGTATTATTTTGTTTGTTTGTTTTGTTGCAATGACTGTATACATAGGTATCTGCCTCTCTACAGAATTTATACCTACTTCAGCTAAATCTCCAAGCTGTGGTTTTACGTCAATTTCTGCGGTAAAATACAAACAAACAAAAACATTTCTATTATACAAGTGAGATGTGGATGTCATTTATTAAACTGTTTGTTACACAGTCGAAACCATTCTCATTATTAAGTGATTTATATTAATGCGATTTGTGTTGATGTCATCATTGACATTGTTTAATATTTATTATCAAGGAAAAGCTTATATTATGAGCAGGAAAGGGATGAGTCACGATGATCGGCCGTGATAAAATATTCCTCTGAATGGTTTCCGTGGTCAGAGATCACAATCTGTTGCTGACGATGCTTGTACATGTGGATAAATACATACATATATCACGCTTTTATCCCTTGTGAGGTAGGCAGAGCGTTAACGGCCGTATGAATAGAATAGAAAAATATTTATTCAAAAAACTGCGACACTTTACACAGCAAAGTACATAAGAAAAAAAAGTTAATAAAAACGAATAAACACAATCTAACAATTTAAAACATAGGTAGGCACTCTGATATGCAACGTGGCAGAATAATGAAAAGGTCAGCGACTCAGCAAAAATGCCTATCCCATAAGAGATAGACTGCTGTTTTTCAGTCGACACCTATTTGATTGTCTTGTCGCCGTAAAACTACGGTCGCTATCCATACATACGTACATACATATATCACGCCTATAGTTCCTTGCGGGGTAGGCAGAGCATAAATGGCCGTGAAAAACGGTAATTTACGCCACGTCTGACAAAAGTTCGAGGGTCAATCAGATAACTGTGTATCACTATAGTGACAGGTTGTCAGCCCATCGCCTGAAATTGCAATACACACCCTCGAGTCCCTTAGTCGCTTCTTACGACACCCACGGACAAGAAATGGGGTGATGCTATTCTAAGCCGGCATCACACGGCAAACGGTCGCGATCCAATTTCTGAAAAATAAAAAATGCCTTTGCCGCGCCTAAAATTTTAACACACAAGAAACCCTCGAGTCTCTAAGTCGCCTCTTACAACACCCGCTGGAAAGAAATGGGGTGATGCTACTCCAAGCCGGCATCACACGGCATTATTTGTGGATGGGTGTCGTAAGAGGCGACTAAGGGAATTGAGGGTTATATGTGTATTTCAATTTTAGGCGATGGGCTGACAACCTGTCACTATAATGAAACACAGTTATCTGATCGACCCTCAAACTTATGTCAGATGTGGTGTTAATATCCGTTTTACGGCCGTTAAACTGCCTACCCCGTAAGGCGTGATTTATGTATGTACATTAAGTCCAGAAAGACAAGAATTGTTCTAGATATATGCGCTCTACAATCGTAGATACAATTCTATGTTGTTTATTGGTTCTATAAATGTGTCGATTAGGAGTTGCAACCTCGGTTAATAGTCTTAAAAGTGGCTTATTTAGTGTTTGTCCACTATGAAGGCGGTTTACGATTTCTAGAATAACGACCTATATATATATAAGGTGTAAAAAAATTAACTAAGAATATTTTAAGGGGTGAACCAGTACGTGAAACTGAACAACTTTCCCCAAGGAACATATATAGGTCGAAATATGAAAAAATAATTTGACCCTCCCATACTTAGTGTGTTACCCGGGCGGGATAATTTGTATGGGAGGGCCAATATTTTTTTTCATATTTCGACCTATGTTCCTTGGGGAAAGTTGTTCAGTTTCACGTACTGGTTCACCCCTTAAAATATTCTTAGCTAATTTTTTTACACCATGTATTTTAAGAATTAAAAAAAATATAGGTATAATTGGTAACAAGCCAAGCAATAAACGCAATCCATTTCTAATGACTTTTCATCTTTAATTTACAGTTGAATTGGTAATACGGCTATTTGAATACAATTCATACCATTAAATATTAAATCTGAATTGAAATCGTCCCCCCACTTACAAAATGATTTCCGTCTGTTTCAGGTAATTATCTCCATCATTTGAATAAGGACTCTGCAGGGGATATTGCTCCCTAATCACCTGGTTATAAAGGGTCTTTCGAGAAGAAAATGTGTGACAGTAATAATTCAAATACCCTTGGTAAAGGTATTGTTTTAATACTTAGGCTTAAATTACTTTGAATTTTATTTTATAAGGCCCCTAGTCTCGGTGCTGCCCTCATAACGTAAAAATTCAAATTGAGAATCGTAATTTATCGAAAATCATACGCATTCACCTATCAGACTATAATAAATTGCGAACTCTGATTATATTCCCAAAAAATACGGCTATTTGCGTTTACAGTGCGTTACGATACGTAACGGATGCGTCTGTCAAGTAATTTGACAGATGTAAAGAATAGAATCCCAGACGAATAGGACCACATCCCAGTGACACAACGGCTGCGACACTTTACACAGAAAAGTAGAAGAGAACTTAGCAAAGTTAACAAATAAACACACAATTTAACAATTTAAGGCATATTGGGTACTCTGATATGCAACGTGGCGCAATAATGAAAAGATCAGTGATCAAGCAAAAATTACTATCCCATAAGAAAATAAATCTTAGTCGTATGTGTATGGGTAAGATCGGAGTTCGCAATTTCCTTTCGTCTGACAGACGCATGCAGTGCAGTGCGATACGCAGCGACAGATGAGAATTGGGAAAACCGTCTTAGTGAATATGTTGGCAACTGTCGGCGACATTCTCTAACATACACTGTGGAAACGCCTATTAATTCAGAAAGTCGTAGTAGAATTCAAAGATTCCCAGAGGCATTACTAAAAGACATCAAAAAGAACTCTGTACGGAAGAGATTCCCTACCTCAAACCGGCTGAAACTTTTAAACTGCATTTTTGTTCAAAAAGAAGGGACAGAAAAGTGAGACTGAAGAAAATAAATCCTTATGAATAATAATTCAGAATATTTATCTGGATTCCGGTGTTTCGTAAAGAATTAGCATTCATTTACACACGATTACCGGCCCATTGCGAGTACTGCCCAAGCCATGAGGGTTTAACTTCATGAATATTTGGCTTTAATTTTGTATATTTTAGCTGAAGCTATAAAGTGCAGGGCGCTGATTCTCTTATTTTTTGCTATTGTAATGCCATGCCGTGTGATGCCGGCTTAGAGTGCCATGTGATGCTGGCTTAGAATAGCATCACCCCATTTCTTTCCTGTGGGAGTCGTAAGAGGCGACTAAGGTACTCGAGGGTGTGTATTGCAATTTTAGGCGATGGGCTGACAACCTGTCACTATGGCGATACACAATTTTCCGAATGACTCAAATATTTGTTAGACGTGGCGTAAATGTCCGTTTTCGGGGCCGTTTACGCTCTGCCTTCCCCGCAGGGGATAATAGGTGTGATATGTGTATGTATATATATTTGGCTTTAATTTTGTAGACTCTACACATACACAAATCACGCCTATAATCCCTTGCGGGGTACGATCTCTCGTTTTGTCCATGAAGTAGCTGTTAACGATCTGGCCGGAGGGCGTCCAACGCTACGCTTGCCAAGCCTCCTCCTACGTGGTCATATTTCATACAAGTCCAAAATTTTACAGCAAAAGTAGGTAAAATGTTAACAATTAATTTATGATGGTGGCTCATTACGAGAAAGCTCCAATACATTTTATCAATATGAATAAAAACAGTAAAAGTTTGATTGAAAATTAACAGTATGGTTTTAATACGTATTTTTAAATGCTTGGATATTAAACCAATAACTTGATCAATATAAACTTCTGCTTTGAGAAATCGGGTTTTTCTGCCATTTGGCTACTGGAGGACTCTGGCGTGGAGAAAACTCTATACCTATGTCGGCGTCTACCGATCGCACAGCGGTGACCGAGACGACAGCGCTTTTCAATTACCTAGTCGAAACGACAGACGTAGCACAGCAAAGATACCCGACAGCGAAGCTAACTTTTCTGGGGGACTTTAATGCCCACCATAAGGAGTGGTTGTTCCCGTTCCAGAAAACTGACCATGCTGGGCTAGAGGCGCGCAAGTTTGCATTATCGCTAGATCTGACCCAGCTGGTGAATGTAGCTACGCGGATACCGGATATCGACGGCCATACACCCAATTGCTTAGACTTGCTGCTGACAACTGATCCAGACAGTCATTCAGTTTCGGTCTCAGCTCCGCTGGGAACGTCCGACCACTGTCTGGTGAAATCCGTATCGACCTGCTCTCCTCTGGATGACAGCCCCAGGGGCACGAGGCTAGTTTGGAGATACGAGTCAGCAGATTGGGAAGAGATGCGGCACTTCTTTGCATCTTACCCGTGGCGTCAAGTTTGCTTCTCTTCGCGTGACCCCTCGTGTTGTGCAGATGCGGTTGCGGACGTGATTCGGCAGGGGATGGAATATTTTATTCCATTCTCCGACATCCCGCTCGGTCACAAAGCCCAGCCATGGTATAACGCAGAATGCGCCCAAGCTGAGGCGCGTAAAGAATCGGCATACCAAGCTTGGGTCAAGGCTCGCGACTGCAAATTAAGAGCACGTAGGGTTCGCGCGAAGAAAAGAACCTTCAACTCTGCCACCAAGTCTTGCAAACGGGTTTTACGTAAGGCACGTTTTGACCATGTCGGACGAATAGGGACCAAACTAGCATCACACCCTCCGGGTAGTAAAAAGTTTTGGTCCCTGTCCAAAGCGGTTGAAACTAATTTCTGTCGTCCCACCTTACCTCCAATGCTGAAACCTGATGGATCGCTGGCTTACTCAGCAAGTGAGAAAGCAATTTTGTTCGCTTCCTTGTTTGCAAGCAAACCACGTCTGGACGCTGGCTCCAAGCAACCACCTACTGTACCTCGTTGCGATTCTTCGATGACGGAGATCGCAGTACACATTAAAGAGGTTCGAAGAGTATTGTGCAGTCTAGACGTGAACAAAGCCAGCGGACCTGATGGCATACCAGCGAGAGTGTTAAGACTATGTGCGCCTGAACTGTCTCCTGTGCTGACACGCTTGTTCCGCCTCTCTCTTAAAGAAAGAACGGTGCCGGGGGCCTGGAAGCTTGCTAATGTGCAACCAGTTCCCAAAAAGGGCGACCGTGCTGACCCTGCCCATTACCGTCCAATTGCTATTACCTCCATCCTATGCAAGGTCATGGAGAGGGTACTTAATAGTAAGTTGCTGACCTACCTTGAAGACAATGATCTTCTCAGTGACCGTCAATATGGCTTTCGCCGGGGGCGGTCTACTGGTGATCTTCTTGTGTATGTCACGCACTGCTGAGGCGAAGCCATCGAGAAAAACGGCGAAGCACTTGCCGTTTCACTCGATATCTCGAAGGCCTTTGACAGGGTCTGGCATGCAAGTCTGCTCAGCAAGCTTCCTGCTTATGGCATCCCAGCTGATTTTTGTACTTGGATTTCAGACTTCCTTAGTGAACGGTCCATCAGAGTAGTCGTTGACGGCTGCTCCTCTGACCTTATGGCCATTGATGACGGAGTTCCTCAGGGGTCTGTTCTCTCTGCAACTCTTTTCCTGCTGCACATCAATGACCTCCTTTGGCATGGTATTGTTGGATACGCAGATGATAGTACCGTTTCAGAGAGATACTTGACAGGTGCAGGGACCAGTGGGGATGAAATACGTTCGTTAAGAAAGGCCATGGTAGAGCGAACAGATCTGACCTTAAGTCTTGTCTCCCAATGGGGCGACGACAATCTGGTCTCATTCAATGCCACCAAAACACAGGCGTGTCTTTTCACTGCAAAAAGGAGTCCTTTCGACTGGACACCTACTTTTCGGGGTACATCTGTCCCAGTCACTGACAGGCTTGAGCTTCTAGGCATGGAGTTGACATCAAATCTAAACTTCGGCGCGACCATCGAGTACAAGGCTCAGACGGCGGCTAAAAAGCTGGGCGTCCTGAATAGAGTGAAGCGATACTTTACGCCTGGACAGCTTTTAACTCTTTACAAAGCACAAGTCCGATCCTGCATGGAGTATTGCAGTCACCTTTGGGATGGCTCAGCCAAATACCAACTTGCCGCTCTTGACTCGGTGGAACGCAGGGCCAAGAGGCTCATAGGCGACATAAAACTGGTGGACACCAAGCTACATAGCCTGGCACATCGCCGCAAGGTTGCCTGCTTGTCGGTTTTTTTAGATTGTACTTCGGAGAGTGTGCTCAAGAGCTTCACGACCTTGTTCCACCAGCTCCCTTCTACCATCGGACATCCAGACGCACCGCCGGATACCATCCGTACCTGGTAGCCATTCCACCAATTCGGACTAAGCGCTTCCAGTCATCATTTATAATGCGCACTGCTAAAGAGTGGAACTCACTTCCTGCGTCTGTGTTTCCAAACGCATACAACCCTAATCTATTCAAAGTAAGAGTAAACAGGCTTCTTCTGGGTGAGCTCGCTCCATCTTAGACTCTGTCTCTGTCCTATGACCTAGACTAGAGTCAAGAGCAAACCCATCATTAATAAAAAAAAAAAAAAAAAAAAACTTCATTTCATTGCGAATGGTTTTAGAAGCTCGGTATCAAAGTTGTGATGCCGTGTGATGCCGGCTGAGAATAGCATCACCCCATTCCTTACCCATGGGTGTCGTAAGAGCCGACTAAGGTACTCGAGGGATGTGTATTGCAATTTTAGGCGATGGGCTGACAACCTGTCACTATAGTCATACACAGACATCTGATGGACCCTCAAGCGTTTGTCAGACGTGGTGTTAATATCAGATTTACGGCCGTTAACGCTCTGCCTACCCCGTAAGGGATATAGGCGTGATTTATGTATGTTTATGTATGGTATCAAAGTTGCGGATTTTGATGTAGAATTTTGTAGAGTTCGAGTTAAGGTCAGTCTTTGGGGTGATACATAAAAAATATTTCTCTCAGTTATTTAGAAGTTCATGACATGATACTGATGCTCACATAAATTAAGCCAGTTCGTTCGTTATGGGGCACTCACAAAGTTGATATCATCACTTTGTGAATTTGATTAAGAGTCTGGTTAGGACATTGCAGGCTGGACCACCTGAAATGGATCTGTGCTTCGGAGGGCACGTAATTTCTTAGATTATTAGATGGTGGTCGTTACACATCCATGTCAGAGGCTTAATAGAAGTACTAAGCGGTTGAAAATCTCTGTCACCGGAGTTTATCGGGTTGCTCGTTAACTCTGTGTCCCACACGATAAAAAAACTAATTTTAGAACCGCGACTAGCATGGTTCGCGATAAACAATCCACAAAAGTATCGCTTTGTAGTTCAACATTGAAACATTGTTATATCGGTGTCCTTGTTTCTACCAAAGAGAGGACTCTGCAAAGCGGTAGGTTGTCACGAAATCGGTGGGTTGCCGGATAGTCGAACGACGAACAAATGTTTGATTTGAACTGTATTGCCGACACCATTCGGACGAGTGTTGACAAGGATGGCGTTTTATAGGGAACTGTGGTATCACCAGCACCTAGAATAACCCATTTATGGAATCAACTAACTACTGCACATACAACATATTTTGATCGCAAAGAGAGAGACATTAGATTCAGTAACAAGTCACTAAAGTTTCGTAACTATTACGAAACATAGCGACCGTGTGCGTTTTGGTAACAGCTTCCACACAATGTGACCGGAAAGTTTCAGTAACTTTGTTTCAGCTAAGTGTCAGCGTTTACGGGTACATTTTGCGTAGATTTTTTCATACATGTTGCGTTGAGTTGTTACCAAACGTACAAACTGTGTTGTAACAGTGTGGTAACTATTTTACTGTAATAAAATAATATTCATAAACACGGTCGGAATATGCGCCACTTTTTGTTGCGGAGACCGAATTTAGTAGAAACAGCAATCAAGAAATATGTCAGTGTTGAAATTTTGTTTTGAAACAGCTACCAAAAAATGACATTCGTGTGGTTCCAAACAGTTTAGGTTTATTCCTAAAGTTAGGTAGGTTAAAGTGCTGATGCTTTAGCAGTTAGGTTGCTTTAGCGCACTTAAAGTGTTTCCTGTCATTTGTGTAAGTATTGTTACCTACGTAAGTAAAGTATTTATTCATTACAAGGGTGTAAAAACTCTTTCTTTCTCGTTTCACTAAACACTACGAGACTCTGTCGTATGCCGTAGCAAATGACTACGATTTTCGGAGAAATTACAAAACTCTTTTTTATTATTAATGATGGGTTTGCTCTTGACTTTAGTCTTGTACATAGGACAGAGTCTAAGATGGAGCGAACTCACCCAGAAGAAGCCTGTTCACTCTTCCTTTGAAGAGATTAGGGTTGTATGCGTTTGGAAACACAGACGCAGGTAGCGAGTTCCACTCTTTAGCAGTGCGCATTATAAATGATGACTGGAAGCGCTTAGTCCGAATTGGTGGAATGGCAACCAACTACTCCGCAGGCAGGGTTTTAACCTGCGGCTTTCGATATCACTATTAACAATGCCTCTACTTACTAGGCTATCGCGGCTCAGCTAACGTTCGCAACATCCTGCAAGTGTATCTTAATGCCAGTAACGCGTGGCACGGCTCCATCTACCGGGATAATTTGAAACTACGACTTGATTATAAATAAGTAACTAATTGATATGACCGTAGTTTGTAATTATTTATCCAAGGAATTTCAGTTGATAAAATACAGCCTAATGAATCAAAGCAATGTAACATGTATTCAATATGAATTTACTGCGCGATTCGAGGCGCAAAGGTCACCGCAGACCGCGCGCTCATTACCGCGCTTGCCAACCGAGAGTGATGCGGCTTGTGACATAGGTGATTGGTTGCCTTTGTGTCTGTGGCACCCTCGGGTCTCTAGTTAGAGGTCACGGGCTCGTAAGTACGCGCGTCTAGGACTGGTAGAACGGGATTGCGGTTTTTGACAGTCGGAAAGCAATTTACAGTCTGTGACAGTCAGCCACACTGTGGTGCAGCGTCGTGTGTGCATACATACATATAGCATGCCTCTAATTCCTAAAGGGGTAGGCAGAGCGTAAACGGCCGTTAAAACGGACATTCAAGCCACGTCTGATAAACATTAGAGGGTCATTCGGAAAATTGTGTATCGCCATAGTCAGCCCATCGCCTAAAATTGCAATACACACGTACCCCTTAAGTCCCTTAGTCGCCTTTTACTAAACCCACGGGAAGGAAATTGGGGGTGATGCTATTTTAAGCCGGCATCACGCGGCATACAATACCGCAAAATCATGCCGCCTTTAATAGAGCCATATATCATGCTGAAATTCACTTGTTTTGTTATTTTTAAAACTGTAGAGATGGCCCGGTTGGTTCATAAATCAATTCGGAGAAAACGTGCTTTTAAACGATAGGTGCGAAGTTAAGAACTTTATAGAACATTTTGGGTTCTGTGAAAATAAAATGTTAAAATTCTACCCATACATACCTATGTAGGCATTTTTTTATTACCACGTTTTAATTATCAATTGTTAAGTATCGCGTGTTACTACTAGTCTTTTTTGTGTGGGACACCGCACTGAGACGATCAACGACCCGATGATTTTATTAGTTACCGTTACTGAAAACAGAGTACGGGCTTATGCGAGGGAACAACTTTCCCCAAGAGGTCGAATTGTGACAAAAATATTTTGAGCTTCTATAGTGACCCAAATCATCTGATCGGCAATATTGTCTTGAAATTCCACTTTTTTTATTATTAAAATTTCCCCCTATATATTACATAATCCCGTGGTAATAGTTGTTTTCCCGCGGTAAAAAGTAGCCTATGTGTTATTCCAGGTTATACTCTACCTGTGTTCCAAATGGGTAATGCCGTTTGAGCGTGAAGAGGTAACGAACATACGTACATACACACACAAACTCTCAGATTTAATATATTATTAATGAATTAATTATTATATATTATATTAGTACGGATTAACTGAGGATAAAAATAATTCGGTTCTTTTGGAGTACTCCTGGTACCTTATGTGCTACAACCGACCTGTGTATGAATGTACCTTAGAGTAAATATATTGGTACATGAATTTAGGCAGCCTGCTAGAGTGTATAGTGTAATAAATTTAGCGCCGGTACTGCTGCAGCTAATAACCGGCAGATGGCGCGGTTCCGGATTGATGTAATATCCGGTTTGATCCGGTTCCTGTCGGCTAACGGGAACGGGTACATTTGAGAAAGACTTTCATAGATTTATTAAATCAGTTTTAATTTGTAGAGAAATACACACACTTTGAATTTATTTAGAGTAGGTCTCTGAAATAGGAAAATCTGCAGTTTGGCTATGATTACTTGAAAAATAACATATCACGTAAGGGACGTCACATCTATGGAAAATTCAATCGCATTCGTTTGTATGAAACAACTTGAACATACATTTTTGATGTTATATTCTGACAATGACCAGTCTGATATATGAAATTGTTTCAGTTGTATGTCAATGGCCTGCCAGTGGGACAGTTTTGGTCATTTCGTATTCTGTTAACAGTATGAGAGAGAAGAGAGAACAGTTTGAAGTATAAAAAATCAAAGTGACATTATAATGACAATTTACATTCGATGGCATTACAATGACTAAAAAAGAAGAAAATGAAAATGAAATAACTTTATTTAATGTAGGATAGTATCATCACTTAATGACGTCATGATCCGTCATTGTAAAAAAAAGAAATTTGTTTACCGCAATTTTCTTTTTTTTATAACAATTTTGTATTGTGCTAATAGAAAACCGGCTCGGGCGAGATAAAAAAGAGAATCGAGGCCCTGATTAAAAGTAGACACCTACTTTGTTATTACAAAAAAGTTTCACATGGTTTAAGCGGTTTGACAACGTCAAATCATATGGGTAAATGGATAAATAATTCAAACGCAAGATAAAAATCTTTGTTATGTCATTATGAGATATTTGTGTTTTGTCTGGATGTTTCTATGTATAATATGTATTTATT
The DNA here is from genome assembly GCA_027580185.1 of Tuta absoluta. NCBI lineage: Eukaryota > Metazoa > Arthropoda > Insecta > Lepidoptera > Gelechiidae > Tuta > Tuta absoluta. Next base: position 507,145 of record JAQAHW010000023.1, on the reverse strand, counting down.
TACAAAAAAAAGTATATAAGTATTAATATCAGCTATCTAGTTCCCATACACAAGCTTTGCTTAGTTAAGGGCTAGATGGCACTGTGTGAATTGTCCATCTTTATGTTGAGTTGATATTTATGTAATTTGTGTTTTATTTTATTTTTAGTTTCTTTGGGAAACTTACAACTTGAATAATAACAGTAGTTATATACAACAAAACACTTAAAAACTGTCCAAACGAGCGTCAAACTTTTTATGTAATAACATCACATTTCCTGCTACCAATGTCTGACCTCTTATTCAATAAACTTGTCCAGATGCGTCCAATATATTACATCACTCGTATCATTGCGCGATCAGCGGTAAAAAGGGCTTCCAAATGTTCCGACACGTTCCTCTTACTAACTCATTTTGCCCTTTTCGGGTGTAGTTAAAAGAGAAGAAAACTGTTCTTGTTAATTCAAGATCTTACACTGCGGTACGTATCTGCCTGCCAAGTGAGGCGATCATGGTAAAACAAAACACTAAATATAGGTGTCCACTTATGGCCAGTTAAAGCCCAAAACCATGCCTCTGACACGCTATCTACATACAACTAAAACGATTTTAATTTAGCAGACTTCGGGCCCGAGAAAGATGGTTGCTTGCTTCAGAGGGCACGTCATGCCGTGGGTCCCGGTTGCTGTCTATGAATACTTAGACGGCAATCGTTACACAACCATGTCAGAGTCCTACTACTACTAGCAGGTGGTAAAAACTCTGACACCAGGGTTTCTTTGGGGCGTTCGTCGACTCGTCATCCTACAGGAATAGAAGAAGAAGATACTTAGTTGAGACAAGATGCCCGCCCAGTAGTTTCACCCGCTGCCATCGGTTTTCCCATGGTATGCAGGCGTTTTTCGGCGGCAACATTAGCCTACGTTAAAGAAAGTAAGAGTAGCATTTAAAAGTTTATTTTTAAATAGGTAAGTCTTGTAGGTTCACGCATTCGTCAAATTTGCTACTGATGCATTTTTTTATAGTAGGTATGGAATAACGACAACATGGGGGAAACATCTTTGATGTCTTACAAGAGTTTTGCATTTCGAAACCTAGGTCTAATTTCATTAGAAATAATTTAACAAATTCGCACCTCCTTCTTCAATAACAGGGTCTATTTCAAAAATGTACAAGTGTACAAATTACCTGTTCAATCGCTCGTTACGGCAAAATACTCAAATTCCAAACTTAAAAGCTCGCTCGCCAAACTAGAGGCAGCCGCTCGAAACTGCTCGAAACTGCTTTAGAGCTAAACACCAAAACTTGCCACAAGCATCATTGCACGATCGGTTTGCCTCATCCGGGAAATTACGTTACACTAGTCTGTACACTACACCGCGCCGAGTCGGCACAAAATAACGCCAGGCTCTAGGTCTAAGCCACAGTAGAAATACAAGACGGTAAGACAAATGTCCGCTAAATCTTTGCTCCTTTCGTGAGTACTGATGAAATCTCAGCTTAGTCTTAAAGCGCCTGGCATTGCTAATAAGGATTAGAAACGTCGGTGTACGAATGAATCATCAAATGTGATACACATACAGCGCCATTTGATGCTCTTCGTTTTAAGAGTCCTATTAAGAATTTGCCCGGCCGCATTGTAGGTATTTGACGACTCGGTGGCCAGCCCGCGATCCGTGCGACCAGCGTGACCAGAACCAACTTATCTTGACCCGCTGGCGCCGCCGCGCTTTCTTTGTGGTTTATATTGATGTTTTGAGGTTCATGATTATAATGCAGTATGGTAAATATATGAAATTAAAATTCAAAATATACACCTGAGATAGGATAACTTTTGTATTATTTTTAAACATGTCAAAAGTAGGCAGTAGCAGGTAGGGTAGGTACGTAATTTCTAGGCTTACTAATAAAACAACCTTTTATATTAGCATTATTGGCCTCTAAGAATCTAAGGCACAAAATTAATAACTAAGCCACAAATAATTTGTTGCAAAATACTACCAGTATTTTATTCAGCACAAAATTAATAACTCAGCCACAAACAGAGTTTTCGCTAAATAGTAAGGTAACATAGGTAATTAATACTCCGAGTATTTTGCGACAAATGGTTAGTGGCTGAGTTATTAACTCTTACTCTTAGCCACAAGTTACTTTACTAATTTGGGGTAAAGTAACTAATTTTGGGGAAAAGCGATTGGACGTCAAAACAATAGAATATGCAGAACTTTTAGAATGGTAACATCTGGTTACCTATTGTGGAATGATGAGTTCTACATACAAGTCGACGGCGTGGCTATGGGCTCTCCAGTATCCCCCTTGATGGCTGACATCTTTATGGAGGACTTTGAGGATCGAGCCCTAAGGCACGCTCCGGCTGTGCCGAAGATGTATAAGAGGTACGTAGACGACACCTTTACCATCCTTCCACAAGACCAAGTTACTGATTTTCTAAATCATTTAAATTCAATTCATCCCAATATTAAATTTACAATGGAATCAGAGCAAAATAATCAATAAGCATTTTTGGATATTCTTATAATTAAAAACACAAATGGTACAATCAGTCATTCCGTTTATAGAAAGCGAACCCACACAGATGGGTACCTAAATGGTAACTGCCACCATCATCCGAGCCAATTAGCTGCCGTTGGAACCTCTTTGTTTCAGAAAGCACGCGGTATCTGTGACCCCCAACACCTAGACGATGAGCTGAAGCATGTGAGACGAGTACTCCATGAAAATAACCTGTAGCTACCCCGTCAACGTCTCAGAACCCGTGCCAAACCATCCACAGTCGAACGACAACCAGCATACTTACCATACTTGAAGGGAGTAACTGATAAGATCGGTAGAATTCTGAAGCAAGCTTCAGTCAAGACCATTTTCAAGCCGCCGAGGAAGATCAGCCAGTACATCAGATCAGTCAAATGCAAAATCCCTCTCCAAGACCCTGGTGTTTATAAACTTGACTGTGACTGTGGACTCTCATACATAGGCGAAACAAAGAAAAATGTATCTACACGTCTAAAAGAACATATTGCTGATGTAAAAAACCGTCGTGACCGACAGTCTGAAGTGTGTGAACATATCATGGATAACCCCACCCATTATGTCAGATTCAATAAGGCAGCAATCCTAGCGAGAAAGAAGGATATGGCATTTATTCCTAGGATAGTACAGGAAGCCATAGAAATTCAAAAACATCCGAATTTCAACAGAAATACTGGATGGGGAATCTCATCAACTTGGACTCCGCCGATACCACAGCAGAAGAACGAGATCCAACATACTGTAAGACCTACTACACAAGATACGGTTTCAGCATTTTGTGTGGAACCCGGACGTTACGCTAGGCAATTAAGAAATAGATGGCGGTAGAACAAAAATAATTTCTATTCTAAATAATGACGTCTAGCACCTTAGTCATTCGTGATCACGGGCTTTGTAAAGAGCTCGTAACGTAGGAATTGTAAAATCCAAAATAAACACAACTTAAATCCGTTTAAAATTGTTTTATTGTGATGAGTAATAGTTGTGAAAACTCAAGAAAATATTATCTTCTTCTTTTTTCCTATCTTCGGTGCAGTAGTAAGCTTCACAATCTCCGTGACCGCCAAATATGTGTTTGGAGCTGTTCAAAATATCTTTCTGAATCTTGATGATTTTGACACTACTGAGCCGTATGCAGAAGTTGAATGATCATTATGTTGATTCTCACCCGGTTCTCTATAACGAGAGAAGTATACGTCTTCGTTTTATTAGTTGGTTCAACTAGAAATCATGAAAGGGTTATAGGTAACAGATTAAATAAAAACGGTATTTGTAACGTATTATCAAAAATTTGATTAATTGAAACTTACATCAGACAAGCTTCTTTTTACAACATTTTAGCTTCTAAGAATGTAACTCGGTTACTCAATTAATGACTCAGCCACAATTATTTTTTTGTATCCTTCTTATACATTACAGTTCAGAAATACAAGCGTACTCACACTAGTGAGACGAATGCAGAAGTTGATTTCGACGATTGTTCATTAAGTTGGTTCTCTTCCGGTCCTCTATAATAAAAGTAGGTACAGTAAGTTTATAGTATTTTCGTATCCTTTTTATTTATTTAACATTTCACAAATATACTACTCACACTACTGAGACGTGTGCAGAAGTTGATTGTTCCCTGTGTTGTATCTCGTCTGGTTGTCTATAACAGGTGAAGTGTACGAGTTTGTTTGTTATTGATTGGTTCAACAAAAAATCAAGACATGGTGATAGAGAACTGATAAATCAAAAATACTGTAGATGAAACGTGTTATAAATATTTGATCAATTGAACTTTACATCAAATTAGCTTCATTCTAAAAATCTAATTAAGCTACTAAATTACTGACTCAGCTTCTAATTTACAAATTTTACTCTAATCAAAATATTTCAAAATGTTATTTAGTGGGTATATTAATTATACAATAAATACTCACGTTACTAAATCATTTTCTTGTTGAGTTGACGATCCAATTAAAACATTTATTTTATTTTCCCTGGAAATAAAGGTATTTTTATTTGAACGAATGCTCAGCAACACAGCGGAATCATAGAACCACGTTATTCTCCCTATATTTTGATAAATACTCACAGGTCAACGTCGCGTCAGCTGTCGAAATACGTCCGCGTGTCGGGAAGAGCACGAGCGACACAGATCCTACCTCTAAAAGCGCTGGCGCGATACTGAGGTCCGGAGCATCGTTGCGCGAAATATATAGGATTTATTGAATATTTTTAATAAAAAAAATCAAGTAAATAAAATATTTTTTCTTTTACAATTTGATTTAGTACACCTTCCTCTAACACATAATTTTTTTTGAAGTAATTCTATGGCAAATTTTTCCTACAGAAGCCATTCAAACAGCAAGATATTTCAACAAAATGTGGATGAGAAAACGAAATTTTAAACTATGTTTTAAAATGAATTTGAAAAATGTACAAAATAAAGTTTGTTTTCAAGGATATCCTCTATTTATATATAAAATTAGTATTTAGCTACAGTGTACCATAGATCTAAAACCCAGGCCTAATTTAAGGTCTTTTTCTTCATTTTCAGTAACTTGATTAAGTTTTCGCTTTTATATTATAAGTTACAATCTAAAATATCAAAATGTTCATAATACAATTTTTAGTTAAAGATATGTTTGACAATATATACTAAAAATTTAATTTTTTTACCAAACAGTTTCACTTAAAAACGCTTCTTTATAACGCCAATTTTCGGTAATTTGCTAGAAAAAGGTGATAGCCCTCTTAAGTAATATATTAAAAATAAATTGACATACACACACACACACACACACACACATATTACGCCTATAAACCCTTACGGCCGCAAGAAACGGACATTTATGCCACGTCTGACAAATGACTAAGGGTTATTCGTAAAATTGAGTTTCGCCATAGTGACAGGTTGTCAGCCCATCGCCTAAAATTTCAATACACACCCTCGAGTCCCTCAGTTGCCTCTCACGATTCCCACGGGAAAGAAATGGGGTGATGCTATTCTAAGCCGGCATCACACGGCAAAAATAAATTGAGCCTAAAAAGTAATTGAAATAACTTCGATATAAGTTTGGTTGCGGAGAGGCTAGCGCGGTCGCCGCAACCGTTAGTTCTTGGACAACTCATGCCAGGCTTGTACGACTTTTTTAAATTTGCTACTGAAACCCCCGAGAATACTTCTTTTGAATATACTGTACCGTTTCAGAAACTTTGCTTAGTTTAAAAGCGATGAGATTTCCTGATTTTTCTGCAGCGTACGCGCGATTGGAGCTCGAAACTGATTGCTATCGAGTGCTTCGATGATACAATTTATGAAGTTTCAAAGCTGATGTTCAGTTTTTCTCAACTGTAAAATGGAAGAAGAAACATTGAGTCAGGTTGTCTAGTAGTAATTCGTTCTCTGATAAGGCTAAAGATGTGTTTTTAAATGGCAGCGTTTTGTTGTTTTTCAATTTTTGTTCATTCCATTAATATATTTAGTATAATCTTTGTTTTTCTCTACCAAGGGAGGTAGTCTTTTTAAACGGGCCTTAGCAAAGTGAGCTGAGGTCTGTATTAATTCGATTGAGTTGACAGGGTTATAACAAACGTACTCGCTGGTGATGCGATAAGTGTTCAATATGGTAGCGTTTTGTACTGCTCATACTGTTTCCAAAGATTTGTGGGCTACACCACTGAGGACATTAGTGTTACTTTCTATGCTTTATTCGAATTTTCTGTTTTTAATCAAATAAAAATACAAATATATTTATTTCGCATCACATAAGGTACATAATCAATAAACACTGTGCAATTGAACAGCATGAGCTGAAATGGATGTAGGCACAGAACAGTGCTGGTTTTAATCTTCCCCCTAGTCAAAAATGTTTATTTCATATTAAAACGAAATGTCTGAATACACTTCTATCTACCGCAACTTGGTTCGTTACATTACGCTATTACTTATTAATTCAGCGTACTGTTACGACCGAAGTTTTTCACGGCACCCTCTCCACCACAGTACAACTCAAACGGAGTAATAGCTCTTTAAATTGGCTCAGTAGGGTAACGTGCATAAGGGTTGAAAATTGATCTACATGCCATCTGGATATTCCGGATTGTTTCATATGACATCAAATTTACTTATTATGCGGAACTAGTCATACATTCTTGCAGTTAAAGTATGTAGTAATTATAGTGTCATAATCATAATATAACGTAACAATAATCGTTTTGCTCGCATCGCAGCTTAGAATTAGCTTAAAATGCATCTGCAGTGGGTCGAGAATTTCAGGCACAAAATTTCTGCAATTTTTGTACCTACTGCATATTCTATTTTTACAATGTCTCCTGGCAAGTTTTGATTGTTATAGCTGTTTTAATACCTGCTTTTAAGCTTGGCGCGTTCAGCTGATGGTAATAGCTAAGAAGGAGAAGAACAAAGATGTTTGTGTCTTATATGCGTAAATCTACTGTTTTGAACGTTCTATACTATCCAATCTTTAAAGACTAGATATGTCGTAAAATATGTTTTTGAGCAGTATGTTCCTCATTCTATATCTATTTCACACACAAACAATACTAAGCTGTACAAAATGTAAGCAGAAATAAAGAATTGAATTGAATAACTCCTTATCCAATATCTAGTTTCTGAGTGTTGTGCTTGTAACTAATGAGTTAGTTATTTTTTCATTGGCCATGTTTACATTTACTGTTCTATTTGTGGCAAAACTTGCTCTTTTTTATTTATTAGTTCTGGCAAAAATAAGACTGTCTAAGTACATATTGGTAAACAAACGTTCATCGAAGCTTGGATAAGGTTTATTGATGGAAACGATTATGTGCCAGTCACCCTAATAAATGTATAAACAATTAGGTGTATATTCCAAGTCTTTTGGTTAAATCCAGTGTCTCTTCTGAATAGATACTCTGACTCATTCATTATAACAGTAGTCGTATTGCCTAGTATCATATTATGCTAAATCACAAGGCTGATTTTGATCTACAAATCATTGTCGTACAGCACGTTCACACTATGCCTATATGGACTGGTAAATAGTGGATGTGGGCAGCGCGAGCGTGTAACCAGGTTATTCGCGCTGCTACACGTCATGCCGCTGCCATTTCCCGTGCTCTCTCGAGTGTCGGATTTTCGTGCGCGAGTCAAAGGAACGGCAGCAAGCGCACGAAAATAATTAATTTCTATCTCGCTCACACTTATTCTGCGAGAAGAGTATGATGGCATTGCTCACGCACTGCCACACTCACTCGCGTGAATACTTCTGTTGTAGTATTTCGAGCAATATTTGCCATAGCGGCAGGAGCAGGAGCATGTGCATAGTGTGAACGTAGCATTAGATAAAAACGGTAGTACGCTTCTTTTATGTACGATAGACACACGATTGGTGATGTGGTTGTAGGTTAATAATGTTACTAGGGATACCAAGAAATCAGTGATAGCGAGTGCTTTAAACGTTGTACGTTGGATATATAATTCAAAATCCATCCCTTGAACCTATCTTTTATATATCCAAATCCAAGCCTGACCCAAGTCTCCGCAATATTATCTTCGAATGCAAATGGCGGCCGAACCAGTAATCGTGTCTAATATAAATTCCTGCTGTCGAACCCAGCTCAGTAATTGTTCTACTGCTCTTCAATTACGAACCATTTGAAGGTTCATTTCATTAAGAAAAGTTCCCTTGTGAATAGCAAAATATTGGGCTATATAGGTACCGCGTAAGCTACCACGACTTTAATATAATTTTTTTAGTAGGTAAATAAGAGATGAAAAAAAATGCATCTGCCGGGGCTTGAACCCGGAAAATTTTAACTCCTTAGACGAATCCCACACTCTGAAGGACTGACAGCTGCGTCTATCAAACACAATGTTCTCTGTCAAACAAACAAATCGCAGCGTTACAGACAGTATGCCATGTTATCAGTTTTTTGAACGAGAATTCTTCTTTGCCTTTCGTTTGCCAGACGTGTCAAAACTACGTCCGTCATTGTGGTAGAACCACTTTATCTAACCACATTTTATTTCAAAACAACTTCAAATTTTATCATGTTGTCTAGACAGATGCCCGTGTCGATTTTAGAGCTACTTGTCCAAAGTCTTACCTTTATCTGTAAGTGTCAGAACTATACGCTCGATAGGGTAATCGTCCCTATCGCGACCTGCGTCACTCGCATGACTCCAATACTTCGTAATGATATGGATGATTTGAACTTGGACAGTGATGTGGGTAGAGGAGAGTCGTCTTGATCAAGTCGGAACTACATTCAACTTGCTTACCTAATGTTTATGTTGTTTCTTGTGTTCATTATGTTTGCATAACGGAAAACTTTTTTGCTTATTCTACTTTGTAACTAAAGAGATTTATTTGTGCAACTTTGGCAGCGTAGTTTTGTTGATGCTATTGTACATACAAACACATATCACGCCGGCTGTAAAAAACAGTCTCTATCGCCACGTCTGACAAATATTTGAGGGCCGTTTCAGACAAATCGTGTATCACTTTAGTGAGAGATCCTGTCGCCTAAAATTGTAATACACATGTAACCCTCGAGTCCCTCAATCGCCTCTTACGATACTCACGAAAAGATATGGGGTGATGCTATTCTAAGCCGGCATCACACGGCATATAAATAGTGGTTCATTTAATTAACTAGCTTTAGCTTGCAGACAACTAAACATGCCGGGTCACGACTGCATCGAAACAGGCTTAATTAACTGACAAACAGCCTGGGAATGCATCAGGTTTCCACGACAGTAGTGAGGCGAATCCCACACTTACGACGGATGCGACTGTCAAACATTTTAGTCAAATCGCATGCGTTACAGTGTGCCGTGGTATGTTTTTTGTATGGGAAATCGAAATTACCTTTCGTCTGGCAGACGGATGCGGCAAATTACGTCCGTCTGTTCGTCATAGTATGAGAACCGCATAAATGTAGTAGTAGGTATTGGTTGAATCGGGAACTTCCTTATATGGACTTAAAGTGTATGGCATTCAGTTTCTGTCCTGGAGAAGCTACCTACGTTAATGTGACTAAGTTAAAATTATTCGAACTTGAAACCAAATTTTAAAACACTTCCCGTGTTCCTGCCCGCGTATGAAAATTTTGCAAGTTTTCAATAAATGTAAATAATTTATTTATTTTAGGAATCTCAATAAATCTTCTTCTTGTTGTTTGAACCACCGTCTTCACGACGAACTTGATGAAAATTCCGTTTTTGAAATCCTAACTTAATTGAATTTGTCATAGAACTAATTTCTAAAATCTCTTTTTACTTTTACTTTGCTGAAATTAAAATTCCAGTCCAATTACATGTTCTTAAGTCTAATATTTACTTACCTATAGGTAAGTTTTCCGATAGGATATGTCGAAGATTGCCGTCGCAATAAATGGCCTTATTTATAAATTCTTAATGAAATCGGTTTGCAACTCTTTCTCTGTAGACTTCCTCTACGCCGTAGAGTCGCTACGAGCTGCGGCGTAGAACTTTCAGTTCTAATGAAAAGTCTTCAGAAGATCGACTTATATTACACTAGTAATATTATTACGACTCTTTGAATTTTTAATTACAAGAAATATTGACAACGTTTAAGCGGGCAATGCTTTATTAAGCAAAAATCTTATAAAGTAACAGTTTGGTAAACTTTTACTAAGAACATTTTTCACGATTTTTACGCAATCAAGTGTCTAGATTCCACGTAACTGACTTAAACGGCTAATTAAAAATAACACTATCGTCACTTTCCGTTAAATAAGTTTAGAAAAGAATAGTAAGTGTCACAGACTATTTCTGGTCTAGAATATTCTATGATATCCTCACCATGTCGCAAGATTTAATTTTGACAGATACTGCATAGGATCATAGACAATTTAAGAGAATGACATTGAGACTAATGCTTAATTAAGCAAAACAGTTTTTAAGTAATGGTTAAGTAAACTTTTATTAAGATATAATTTTCACAATATTTACCGAAACAAATTGTTAATTAAAGATAAACTTGTAAGTTTGGTTGGGTTATGGTTTTTGTTGGGGGAAGCCAATGTCTAGCAATGGACTGTTGTGGCTGTTAATGTATGTATGGTTTTATCATGCATTGTATCAAAAGCATTTCACCTTGCAATCTAATTTAAAGCTTTCCGTGTGATTACACGTTAAAAGCGGCCATGTTTGCATTTCAAATTATTCTGCCCGTCGTCAGCTAACAGGCAATTCTGACAAACAAATTGTGCGTATAAGATATGAGTTGGAGGAACCCAGCAAGTGATGATACACGGCTCCGATATATACTACGTCATAGGTGCATACCTTAGAGAGCGACGCGATGAATACATGTACATGAAATTATTGCTTTCCATTGCGAGCCCTTTTAAGATTCCCAAACAAAATTTATCAGACTGTTTAGTATGGGAGGGCCAAATTACTTTCAGCCTTTGAAATATTTCCCGCACTTTTTTACTCGTGTTTTGGTTATCTGAGCCCCGATTCTCTTATTTTTAGTCATTGTAATGCCATAGAAACTCAATTGTTATTTTATTGATTTTATACTTCAAACTGTAAGCGAAACAAGAAACGGCCAAAACCATCAAATTGACACTCTATTGAACCACAACCAAGACAGCTTTTAAATAACAGAATAAGGTCCCAGATTATTAATAACACATATCATATAATACTTGTCTAATTAATTGCTCCTGAATAGCACTGAAGGCGTTACGTTCATACAAAGATGTTTTTTTGTTTGTTTGTTTTTCTTCGATTTTAGCCCCGGTGCTTTAAAACCTACATCTGACTGATAGGTGGGAAGCAAGGGCTCACCCGGAGAACATCATAGTACAAAAATGTGTCTCATTCCCCTTCAGAAGCCAGCAATGTATGTTGAAGCAGTCCTCACCGCCGTTATGTTCGTGGCGCGGGTCGTAAGACGGTGGCAAATGAAAAACCTGTCTCCTAGTGATTTATAAGCGCGTTAATTTCCATACCGAAGACGGGGCGTGTAAGGTAAGGTAAGTGTGAATATTGTTAAGAGTGAAAGGTTATCAGACAAGATATATGATAACATTCTTATTTATTTTACCTTTCAGACAAAATACTAAAGTAATTTATGTCAATAGCTTGAAAAACATCCGTACACATTACTATGTAAAGTAAGTAAGTAACAGCACTTTATTGCATAAAAATTACATACCTAAGTACCCAAAAATAACAGGAAAATTCATAGCTAATAATTCGTAAACAGATACTTTTTCCTCTTTGTCAGTCACAACAGTCCACTACTGGACATGAGCGTTCCCCTATTTGGGGGGGTTTTAGCCATACCCACCACAATTTTTTTTTGTACTGTGGTATATCTTGCACTCACCGTGCTATATTATTATTATTTATGAATGAATATTATTATTATTCTTTATTGTGCATTAACAATACAATAGTTTTATTTAAGAAATTAAAAACTGAAAAAACTATTTCTTGTGTATCTAATACATATACATACACTTAACACGCCTCGTGGGGTAGGCAGAGCATTAACGACCGTAAAATACAGTAGCTATCGCCAGTTCATGTATCTAATGGCGTGACTTGACTTCAATCAGCAATCTTTTACCCTGGCAGAGTCGCCATACGATATGGTTGGTGTGTAGAGGGATGAAAGATAGACAAGTGTATATTGTTTATAAATAGATCATCGAATGCTTACAAGTACATAGCTTACATATATAGGAGGATGATGCAAGCGCCTTAAAGGTATACAAGATATTGGCCACAATTCGGGATGTACATTCTCCTTACTTGCCTTAAATTAGTGCTGTCATTTTCCGTTAAATAGGTTTAGAAAAGGATAGGAGATATTTTAGTCGTGTCATGTCTTATAATTTCATGCAAAATACGTGTTATTTGTCAAAATAAGGCGACAATCAAAACAATGGCGACTAAATTGACTAGGAAAGGCGAAAAAACCCTTGACGTTTTTAAAAATGACAGGACTTAGATATCTTCTACCCTTTTCTAAACCTATTTAACGGAAAGTGACAGCACTAATTTAAGGCAAGTAAAGAAAATTTAAATCCCGAATTGACCTCATTATTGCACTGCACCAGCGCCGCAGTCGAGGAAACAAAGCTGGTGCACAATTATTGACAGGTGCAATGGTAGACGTCAGTTCGCAACAAATCCGTGTTGCCACGTTCCCACGACCGAGTTACACATTACCCAATCAGGAAGATGCGCCGGTGTTACTGCTTTATGGCGGTATTGCCAGACATCTACATTTAATCTTATGAGTTCACTAGATTTCCGCCCAGCGGTTTCACCCGCTGCCACTCATTTTCTCGTGGTAATAAATGTTTTCCTGCGGTAAAAATTAGGCTATGTGTTATTCCAGGTTATACTCTACCTGTGTTTCAAATTTCATCCAAATCGGTCAAGCCGTTTGAGCGTGAAGAGGTAACAAACATACATACATACACACACACAAATTTTCATCTTTATAATATTAGTACGGATTAAAGAAACTTCTTTTTATTTTTGAATATTTGCTTAATTGCACCGCAGACAGGGATTGAACCTGCGACTTCCGGTATCACTACTACCGACGCTGTAACTGACTGGGCTACCGCGGCCGGTGAAATTGTGCAAGTATGTCTTAATGCCAATAGCGCGCGGCATGGCTCCATCTACCAGAAACTTATTCCCAGCGACTAATACCATGTCACAAATGATGATAGTTTCATGAATACAGGGAGTAACAAAAAGGGTTTAACAAGCCGAAAGGAGGTCAAGGTATTCATGAAACTGAACAACTTTCCCCATGAAACATAGGCAAAATATATAAAAAAATTACCTCCTGTAGTAAATTAACCACTTGATTGCCAATTTTGTATAATAGGCTCTTTTTATATTTCGACCTATATTTAATGGGGAAAGTTGTTCAGTTTCATGACTTCCTCGAACTCCGCTTGTTATAACCTTTATACAGGAGTAACAAAATGTAGCCTCGTAGGAGTACTATTAAAAGAAAAAAATTCATGATCAAGGGCAAAAATCTGAAACTTTCATATAAGATTTACCCATCGTCATTGGAAGGGGGTAGGTGTAGCAACTGCCTCAAAAAGAATATATATAATTTATCTTAGTTCGTAGTTGGCAACACCGCAATCAACTGTTACACTACTCCATGTTGTCATAACTCATCACAACCGCTGCATTTAGTCGCTATTGTTATTTGTTACGACTATTATGTAAAATTATTAAACCCTCTCTCGAGGTTTGCAGATGAGAGCCACCGCAGGAATTTGATGCGTATTGTTTTTTATGTTGAGTTGGTATATACTAGAGAACTATTGCTTGGAAAAATACGTCATTTTTATTTGAGTTTGCCCATCTGAAGGCTCTTCTAAGTATTAGGCTCTTATAAGAATGTAATATAAAAAGTACCGCCATAAGTACATTCTGATTTTTTGAATTATAAATCGTATTGGGCGATTGTAAATAATCAGTTTGATCATCCCACATTTCATTTTGATAATAATTGATCACAGTTGGACACCTTACTATTGGATTGATACTAAATCAGCACAGAAGACATTATACATTTGTTGCACTCAAATCAAATCATTTATTCCTAAGTAGGAATATACAAGATTATCTTTTAGAAAGTCAAATATACATAACAATAATACATTGAAAAAAGAATAGTAAACTTACTTAACTCTAACGACCACTCCGGTCTGTGACTTAGTTCGATATCTAGATATCTCAAGTTTTCTACGTATGTTTTTTTAATTTGTCCATTTGAATTGGGTCAAACTCATCTTGGAAATAGTGATAAGAAGGGACAAAATTTAATCAAAAAGCAAATGTAAGATTTCCTTACAAGTTTACAACGTAATTTGCGTATTGTGTATTGTAATTTGCAGTCACAGAATTGTTGGGTGTTTGAACAAGACATCAAAGATTTAGCGTGCTAGATGTCATTTCTCATACAATTGAAACGCGACTAAACTATACGGAAATTAGTTTGACGTTCCGACACATAAGTAAAGTATCATATTTCGAATGTCACTATTATGATTATTAATTACCAAACATACTTGAAGAACAAAAGGTCCCCAAGTCATCCATCGCGATTTAATATGCAAGTAACAAATGGTCCCATAGTTCCCATACACGCAGTTCCCGGAAAGTGATGTCACGGAAATATATTACACCGTCGTAATTAGAAACGGAGCACGTGGTAATAAGGCAATTAGGACTTGGAGACAATGGGAACAACCTGGGGGGAAAATTGTCTTCGGCGGAACGAGTTAAATTAGTTTTAAAGGTACTTATTATGGAGTTGCCGTGTCATGCGGTTCTGCCTGTGATATTTGTGATCAATTTATGCTACTACTATAACAGCCATAACAGTCCACTGCTGGACATGGGCCTCCCTCTATTAGGAAGGTATTTGCCATACGCATCACGCTTGGCAGGCGGATTGGCGAGCGCTGTGCAAGATATTGGTTTCACAGAGATTGCCACGTATGACAAACATTTTAAGTTCATTCAGAAAATTGTGTACTTACCACTATAGTGACAGGATGTCCACCCATCCCCTACAATTACAATATACATGTAACCCACGAGTCCCATAGTCGCCTCTTACGACACCCACGGGAAAGAAATGGGGTGATGCTAGTCTAAGCCGACCACACGGCATCAATACAATAGTTTCTGCACATACATTCGATTCAGCAATCAGAGTGAACCGACCACAAATCTGACGCGTTACAAGGCTGCGTGAGTCAAACGTCACGCCAATTAGCTCCATTACCGGCCCGCAGTGTAACCGCTAGGATTCAATTATTATAATTTGTGCAATCAAATATGCATTTATTGAGTTAACAAGTTTATTAAATTAAAAATAATTAAAACACTACAGCTTTCTGAGATAAAGCCTAGCCTATGAAACTCGGGATAATATAAGGATTCTTCCGATACAATTCCTATTCGAATCTGTTCAGTGGTTAAAAAGTTTCAGAGATTTAAAGAAACGCACATTTATACATACATACATACATACGTCAAGTCTTAAATGTTTACACTTTTTATTTGTTCGGCAGTCGTGTAAAAACAGCTGATTAACATTTTGTAATTAATCAAATATTAAATAGACTTGACTGTAAAGAAGTAAAAAAACGTTCGAATAACCTGAATATACCTACCTTGAAATCTTCAAAACGAGTCGTGAAAGGAAAGATTCTTGGTTACTAAGATAGTTAACTGCGTGGTACATATGTATAGAGACAAAAGCGACTAGACCTAGCACGTCCTTTAAAAATGTGATACAGGGTTCACCAAATCATTCGCTGACTCCAAAAATATATAAAGTGAAATTTTACTAGTGACCGATACCAAAAACAGAGTAAGGCACAACTTTCCCCAAGAAACATAGGCCAAAATAAGACAAATACATATTGAGTTTCCATAGTAACTCAAATCAGCAGATCGGCCATTTTGTATGAAAGGTCCAATTTATTTTTAAAAGTTCGACCTAAGTTCCTTTGGGAAAGATTTTCCTTATCACCAGCCCGGCCTCTGTTTCCCGAATATGTCACTAGTAAAATTTCACCCTATATATTTTTAATGATCAATGGCTTCAAATTTCGTTGTGCCAAAAGAATCAAAAGTGGTCAAAGCACAGATATTGGTGCGTTCTGTGCGCTCGTATGAAAGTATCGCGGGATCGTTGTTCCCAATTGATTGTGCGCGCTTGACTGCCCGCTAGCACCGCCTTAACCAGCTTAGACCGGCTGAAACGAAGCGTAGGTTTTTTAACCGACTACAATAAAATTAAAAAGGTTTTTTAATCCGAAACTCTTTGTTGGTTTTAGCTTTGTTAACTGTCCTGTCAATGACTTTTTGGCTCGGTGTTGGTTCAGTGGTGTGTATGTATCCAGCGGGGCCCTCTGAGCTTGAATGATGAAATATATGAAAAGGAATACGCTTTTCAATGTTCATGAGTTTAATAACGAAATCAAATGTACCTCATTGGTTTTGCACGGTGGTTAGGCACGTTGCCGTGTGATGCCGGCTTTGCCGTGTGATGCCGGCTTAGAATAGCATCACCCCATATCTTTCCCGTGGGAGTCGTGAGTGAGAGGCGACTAAGGGACTCGAGGGTGTGTATTGCAATTTTAGGCGATGGGCTGACAACCTGTCACTATAGCAATACACAATATTCCAAATAACCCTCAAACATTTGTCAGACGTGGTGTAAATGGCCGTTTTTTGCGGCTGTTTAAGCTCTGCCTACCCCGCAAGGGATTATAGGCGTGATATGTGTGTGTGTGTGTGTGTTAGGCACGTTAAGCCGTCAGTCCCGGTTGCCGTCTATGATTACTTAGACGGCGGTCGTCACAGAACAGTTTCAGAGGCCTTCTAGTAGTAGGCTGTTGAAAAACTCTGACACCATGGTTCATCGAGTCGTTGGACGACTGGGTGTCCAACATGAGGAAGAAGATTATTTTTCCAAAAAATACTAAAAATCTACGCAATCTGGCTAGCGGGGCCCTTTTCCATTTCACAACGTGTATCGATTATTATTATACAAATCGTTTCGCCTTCCAGATCTTCCTACCGCTAGCCCGATCACCTAGTTTATTGGTATTTATTCAAAACAAATAAGGTACATTTGATTTCATTATCAAAGTCATTGAATACCTTGAAAAGCTTATTTGCATGTATCTCATCATTCTAGCTTTGAGGGCCCCACGAGATACACTCGTTTCAGTGAGTAGGTAGTATCCTAGAAGAATATTGCTGATTTACTTCTAACGAAAACAACCCTCGAATGATTGCTGGGTCGAATTAATCTATCTATACGGCGTGTAAGGGACAGTCCTTCGAATACTGATAGCGTGCATTCAGACCATGAATCTAAAAAACTTTCCCTCAGCAACATATGTCAAGAAACGATATAAATGTTCAACCTCCCACAAAAATCACGTTCAGCTGACTGCATTTACTATCTTGAGCCAATTATTATTTTCTTGAAAAATTTTCTTATGGGAAGATATTCAGTTTCATGGTCACCCTATCAGTATAAGGAGGTGTGTCCCTTACACCCTGTATATATAATAAGAAACTTATAACATTATTCACAGGCTCAAGAGGGAAGAACTATTTTATTACTTACCTCTTATGCCACCTGCATGAGATCCCATATATTTTTTCAGAAAAATTTTATTCAGAGGTAAACGTGATAGGTCAAATGATTTATTCTTACAAGGATTTTCCTCTTTTTTCAGTCTGTCTGATGCATGAGAGATTATTCAGATAGTTTTGTTTGGAATCAGATGATTATTTATTAAACTTTGTGCACAAAAATGTACATTAGTTATCCAGTCTATCTTAGGGATGTGCTATTTTAATACCTCTTTATATTTTGTGCAAATTTCGTAACCATCTCTTTTTGTTCACAGGTAAATCAGAAAGATGAATTATTGACACTTGAATCACAAAGAGGTTACCTATTTAGAGTAAGAAACTATAAAGTTCTAATACTAAGTTGGTTTTATTCGTGTCTATAAGGTCCTATTAAAGTCAGTGCAAATATTTTCAGGAGTTCTGCTCGTTAAACTGAACAACATTTCCTAATTAACATAGGTCGAAACAAATTTATTGACCTATGCTCCTCGGGGAAAGTTGTTTAGTTAGTATCACCGCAGGTATCACGCGTAGAACTCACCCAAAAAAAATTGCATTAATTTAATCGTACATTATACCTATATGTCTGTACAACAGGTTTAACATAGTTTAAAAATATACCTATTTAACGACGTGTTTTATTAAAATAGCAAGCCTTGTCAAGCTTTGTACAGTTAGCAACAAAACATGCCCCGGACAAGACAACAGCGACTTGAGCGAGCGAGACGAGCAAGAAGTTAATGAGTATTTTAATTGATGTTTTTACTCAGTCCTTCGACGTTTATGCAGACCGTACTCCAGGCAGGAATGTCTAGTGAAATTCTTGGCACAATTCGTTCATTATTTGACTTGGTTTCTTGAAATAATATTTTTAAGCTCGAGTACCGAGTCTGCCAGTGTCTCGTAGACTATGCCTCGAATTTTTATAAATGTAAGTAATTTGTTACTTAATACCAAAAGTATTTCTACAGGGTTATTTTGTATTCACCCCGTAAATTTTACAGGGTGATTCTACTCATGATTCTGAACAGCTTTTATTATGGGGTCACATGCGAAATCGCAAAAAAAAAACCAGCTATCTACTCTACCTAAAATCATACCTACTCGAACAAAATGTATGGAACAGCTGGATATTTTTTCGCGATTTCGCAGGTGATCCCATAATAAAAGTTGTTGAGAATCATGGGTAGAATCACCCTGTAAAATTTACTGGGTGAATAAAAAATAACCCTGTATAGGTTAGTATTAAAAATAAATATTCAATCTTCTTCTATTCGTGTGGGACAAAGAGTCGACGAACGACCCGATGAACCCTAGTGTCAGAATTTTTAACCATCTGCTACTACTAGTAGGCCTCTGACATGGTTATGTAACGACCGACTTCTAAGTAATCATACACAGCAACCGGGACCGACGGCTTTGGGTAAAAATTCAGTGACAATGGAACACGCAATGGAATTTCAAACCGTTGGATAAAATACCTATTTTCAAATTGCTATATAGTTCAGAAATGCTCCTAGGTAAATAAAGTACCGTGATATTACAAAAAAGTTAGACAGTGTTTATAAATTGACTGTCATAATTTTTATATGGGTGCCTGTTATGTCTGAAATAAAGAATATTTTAATTATTTTGTAACATGACTGTTTTTGTAACAAGACCGGTAGTGTTTAAGGAAAAGGTAGAGATATCTTTTAATTCAATTTAATTAATATTTGCAATTCTAACTGCAAGATGTTACTAACACAAGCTATGCAACCGGCATAACTTAACATAGCTAATGCAATTCATTTCCCTAACGCCAGCGCCAGTCGGCAGGCGATTCTCTTAGCTATTAGAGTTTAACTATAACTATTTAACATGTAAACAGGGTTTTACGCACTCGGGAGCTCAATATAGACAAACAGTGAGTAAAAAACCGTGCTGTGTGATGCCGGGTTAGGATAGCATCACCCCATTTCTTTTCCATGGGTATCGTAAGAGGTGACTAAGGGACTTAACTATGGTTATACACTATCTTCTGAATGACCCCGAAATGTTTGTCAGACGTAGCGCAAATGTTCGTTTCTTACGGCTATTTACGCTCTGCCTACCCCGCAAGGTATATAGGTGTGATATATGTACGTAAGTATGTATTTTGACCTACGTAACTTGGGCACAGTATAATTAATAGTACTAGCGTACAGTATGGTCACTCCCTGCCTCCCCCTACAAGCGCCGCCCACCCGCGCTCGGAGGACGCTCAGACACCGGCTAGCAAGGACGCGACGATGAAGGTCATTTCATACTACCGCACATTGCATTCCCGATTTGCGAAAGCAAAAAATGGCGGCAACCCTGACATGTTGTCTCACACACACAAGCATGGTCCGCGTTCACCTACGCGAGCTTAGACTGTGTGCGTAGCAATGCGTTTGTTTCATACATTTGAGCGCCAGTGTCCGAGGTGTGACTTGGGGAAAGTACTTCAGTTTCATCCATGGGCTGTTTTACCCATTCAAAAGTTTAGAGCAATTTTTATTACTTCCTGTATAGTGTAAGCAACTGGAAACGGGACTTTGAGGGTATTTGTTTATGGAAAACCCTTTTCAAAGTCATTGACTAATAAAAAGAATACAAATACATTCACTACTTTATGTATTCCTTGCTGGACTATGAAATATTTAGGCGGTTCTCACACTTGCCATCCGTCGCTGCGTATTTTTAACGCACCGTAACGCAAGTGTCTGTCAGACGAAAGGACGTAGCGCATTAAATCTTATTTCTATTCTAGCGGCCCGCCCAGCGCCAACTAATTTTCCACGGGAAACAGACTTTCTCCCGACATAAATCCGTACTAATATTATAAATCCGAGAGTTTGTGTGTGTGTATGTATGTATGTATGTTTGTGACCTCTTCACGCTCAAACGGTTTGACCGATTTCAATAAAATTAGAGTATAACCCTTAATAACACATAGGCCACTTTTTACCGTGGAAAACAACTATTACCACGGAAAAATGAGTGGCAGTGGGTGAAACCGCTGGGCGGAAATTTAGTTACACATAAAAACCTTCCTCTTGAATCACTCTATCTTTTAAAAATAGAGATCCATTCAGATCCTTTAGGTGGTTATGAAGAGAAAAAGAGAAGCATACATACAAACAGACATAGGGACAGATGCAGAAAGCGACTTTACTTTATACTATGTAGTGACAAATACGCCTACGGTGTGTAACGGATGCGTCTGTCATGTCATCTGGCATGCGTTACGGTGCGTTAAAAATACGCAGCGACGGACAACAAGTGGAAGAACCGCCTTTGAGACGTAATTTCATATAACATCGTCGCTTAACTAGAAGAAGTATATTTATGCAAGTAAAATGTATTTTTTTCAGTTCCTACATTTATCATGAATTTTTAAGGAAAAATTATTTCTTTAGTTGCAAATGCAAAATGCTATCGATTGTAAAAGACTAGATGCTCACTTGTAACACATTGCTCGTTTAGACAACATCACACGAATATGAACCCAGTCCACTAGGAAATGGACATCGAAATGGGTGTTCCTTACTTTATGGAATGTTCTTACTACACGGTCGTATGAGTTTATAGGATTCTGGAAGAGGTTTGACTTAGCTAAGGTTGAAATGACAGCCGTTTGTGGTCTTCAGAAGGCTACGAACCAGGAAATTGTTTTGATAATGTCTGAGATTCCATTAACCGTTGAAGTACTCTGACTTAGGTTCTTTGGTTTATCTTTCGGAGTTGATTATCGCACATAAGTTAATAACGTTTGTGAAGTATCCATCCGATTTTTTCTAGGATCATTAATGACAATGATAGAAGTAGGCAGCCAGTTCCCTCTGACAGTCTGCGTATAGTTGTTTGAATATGTCGTCAAAGGCTTTCGCACTTACGTCAGTCATACAATCTAAAATTCTGTCATTGTACGATACCTCATATCTTTATCTGTGACTATACGCAGGTCACCACGTCCTTAATTCTGAATGTACGTCACTGATGTACTTCGATGAAATTAGTGTAAGAAAACACTCGATTAAGGCCTTCTTTCTATTTCCTTTTTGCGATCTTAGTCAAGTAGAACGAGAGACTGTATTTTCGGATAGCATCGGTCCACGACGTCGTACAATACTTCCTAGCACAGCTGCCTAGTATTAAACGACGTCCTGGGAGAGAGGTGATAACAGCTGAATACAGAACGGTTATTGGAACAAGCTCTCACCGAGATGCTTGCTTCCAATCTACCAGGGTGTCATAAACGTAAGCGGTGCGAGCGAGTAGAAGTCGGTATAGCACAGCATCTACAGTACTTAGGACTTAGAGCGTATGTACTGAAGATGCAGTACTACTTGGATGATGAGAATGTTCAAAAAGTATTTGACAAATAAAACACGTGGTTTAATACTAGGGGTGCAGAGTGGTGATAACGACTGAATTGAGGATGGTTATTGGAGCAAGCTCTCACCGAGATGTTTGCTTCCAATCTACCAGGGTGTCATAAACGTAAGCGGTGCGAGCGGGTAAAGCCGTACGTAGCGCAGCATCTCCAGTGCTTCCTTATATTAAATTCGTGTGTCTCTTGGATGCATGAGAATAGTCATAATATCTTCGCCAAGTAGAACACGTGGTTTAATACCAAGGATGCAGAGTGGTGAAAACGACGAAAGTATCTCAACCAGGGTATCATAAACGTAAGCGATTCGAGCTACTGGAAATCAACCTAGCGATATACTGCCACATATATAACCTAACAACATATCAATGACTATATATAAAAAAAATGTGTATGTGACGGTACGACGACACCTTTGACAACTCTCAATTTTGAACCTTTGACAACTCTCAAGTTAATAGTGCTTTCTTTTTCCTTTGCTCTCCCTACCCAACGGTAGTCTGGAGTAGATCGCGTCCAGCGATAAGGCTGCCTTTTATACGTTTATCGACTTGATCACCCACACAATAGAAGAAGCTGGGATAAGGTTATGGGAACAAGGCCAGCCCCTCGTCCAATCTACCAGGACGTCGTAAACTTGAGAAGAGCGGACGAGTAGAAGTCAATATCGTCTCGGAATTAGGTACAGGTTGGAAATAAACTGAGCTCAACAAGACTTTGGAGCTATATTTTCGATTAATTTCAAATGGATCCAAATTGCATGCTCAGAAACCAGCAGTCCATTAGTTTTATTAAGTACTTACTGTAATGTAGATCAAATAAAAATAAAAACTTTCATATTGTTACCCTGTACGACGCACTGCCAACAATAACTAAACAACCTGTAAGTTTCAGTAAGAGAAATATAGATTTTGGGTGTGGCACATGCGAAACTAGCTTTACGAGCGTAAATTGAGAATCCGTTGGATCAAAAATACATCTCTATTATTTTAGTAAGCTTATTCAGCATAAAATCAATCTGGATTGAAAGCTGCAAAAAATTTAAGTTTGAATTAGGTTTTTAGAAAATGCTTGCATAGGTATGACGTACCTAATCCTTTATTAAAGAAGATGTTTATCCCAAAAATAAATATCTTCAAAGCGAGAAGATTAATGATTGTAATAAATAAATAAAGTATTTTTGTTAAACCATTGTTTAAGATTTCAAAATAATATTTTGGGGCTGAGAGTACTTAAGAGGTGTCTGAGTATTCGTTAAAGTATTTGCCTAATGATGTTTTGTAATAGGTAGGCAGCATTACCTAAGGCAGTTCAAAAACTTGTCGTCATTCGCTGCGCTTTTTTAATTAACCGTAACACAGGCGTCTGTCAGACGAAGGATATTGTGATTTCCCATCTTATTTCCATACAAATACTTCGTCGAAGATGTCAAATTAGATGTGCTAATGTTGGTTGCGGAGGAACGTTGTATACTAAAGACCATTGAAAACCGTAGAGGGAAGATGGATTGGTCACTTGTTACGACACGACAACTTTATTAAGAACATCATTGTAGGAGAGGTCGAAGGAAAGAGGGGAAGACCTAGACGCACATTCTTCACTCAAGTGAAGGAGAAGATTAATGCCGTGTCATATGAAGAGGTCAAGTCGCTGGCAGAAGATAGAAATAGACTCCACCGACAAGAGCCAAGCTCTTAATTTTAAATGATGATGATGACTTCGTCGTCGTTTGACAGACGCATCCGTAAACGCACCGTAGCTATACTGACAGACGCATGAATTACAATGCATTAGAAAACCGCTGTGATGGACGGCAAGTAGGAGAACCGCTTCACTCTTAGTTTACCTTGAACTTTAATCTTATTGTTAGTTTTTGAATTTAATTGCCTTTGACTAGATTTGAAGGCAATAATTACTTTTCTTACTATACATTTGCATCTTTCATTTATACATACAAGATAATGTATGGTAATGTTAAAAATAAATTAAAATAATTTATTAATTACGTTTGTTAATAACTATTAAAAACATTTTATAAACTTTTTTTGAAAACTTATAAATTTCCAAGCGCAATCAGGATTTCAAGATTATTTTGCAAGTTTTCCAAATTTGTATACCTAACACTGGAAGTGTTTTAAAATTTGGTATTCAAATTTTAAACTACTTCTTCTTCTTCTTCTTATTCGTCGATACACTCTTGACAGAGCGGTCGTGGTCGTCAATCCGGGTTGGTGGCACGCTTTACAATCCGTCGCCATGAAAAGGAAACTACTACAAAGATAAAATACTTTCTTCAGCACGCCACATGTTGCCCCGTTGCAAAGACAAACTAACTCTATGTAAAAAAAGCTACCAGCTATTGGGTCACCAATTTGCCGAGCGGAGACGTCATTAGGAAGGTCTTAGCTTAGCATGCTCAAGGGTTCGACTGCGAATGTATTAATAAACCCTTTACATTTCATTGACAAAGTAAAACTAAACAATCAGTGCAGGTAGTAAACCTAATTATCAATATTCATTAATGTTATTATCATTATTATCATATTGACACGCTTTACCACACACAAGAATTGAACCAAATTAGGTGCGATGCAATTTCTGTACAAAAATCAAACTGAACAGGACAGCTGATAGAATTTCCTGTAGGACTAAAAGAGACGACAACAGCGTAAAAAGTTAATACATAATATGTCCGTAAAATTTTATGCAAATGTGCTTGTTGTTTGGTTGAACTAAAGCCGATATTTGCTTGCATTAAGCTGGTAATGAGCTGCGTAGAAGCTGGATATTATGTGATTTTATCGATGGCACGGCTTGTGGTAAGTGGCGATATACACTCCCGGACATTATGTTTTCTGTGAAAGCTTATTTTAATTTTCGTATTAAAATTAAGTAAGTATACGATGCTTTATTATGCATT
Source organism: Tuta absoluta (assembly GCA_027580185.1). Taxonomy (NCBI): domain Eukaryota; kingdom Metazoa; phylum Arthropoda; class Insecta; order Lepidoptera; family Gelechiidae; genus Tuta; species Tuta absoluta. The sequence continues at coordinate 482,122 of JAQAHW010000023.1, read as the reverse complement.
CACAGTACTATATTATTTACATAAATGTAAACAAGGAATAGAAAAAAGTATTTGTTACTATAATTTATACTAGATGACGCTTGTTTGTCCCTTCCAGACAACCAAGAGATTGAAGATTTGGAAGTATCATGTAAGGCGCCGGTAGCTCAGTCGGTAGAGAGGTGGGACGGTACCCCACGGTCCCGGGTTCAAGATCTGGCGGGTTAACATTTTTTAAATTTCTTAGTGAAATATACTTTACATACTTCTTGCATAAATTAGTTACAAACCTTAAGAAGTTGATTACTTATTATATTCTGGCTGGTTAGTGTCTGTTTCATAAAAATAGTGATAAAAATAATGCATTACGTTGAAAGCCAATGTTTAAAAACCTTCAAATAATACTGATTCTGAAAGTTCAGTAACATCAGTAAAAGTGAGAATAGCAACGCCCAGCCAATCTGCGACTAGCTGAAGCCTTCTCTATTTAGTCGGGAATCTAGAAAACCAGCTAAATTAAAACGATCTGCTCTACAGCCAATCTTGAAAGATATAAGATGGCGTGTAATTTAGTCGGTTAGTGGGTGATTCTGTAGTGGGATCAATCTGCGCGGGAAATGAGCGGGTTTTTTTCATCGGGTCAACAAGCCAGGTCAACTTGTTAGTGTTGCCAGTACAGGTAAGTATGAAATAACACACAAATGAAGAAACCTACAATTATTATACTTCATATTTTGAAAATTTAAGTAAATGTGTCAGGTTTCTGTGATTGATATAAGGTCCATAAAGTCTTGTATATCGATTGATACATACACAAATATATCAGAGCGTAAGAGTCGTAGTCGTTCGCCGTGTGATGCCGGCTTAGAATAGCATCACCCCATATCTTTCCCGTGGGAGTTGTAAGAGGCAACTAAGGGACTCGAGGGTGTGTATTGCAATTTTAGGCGATGAACTGACAACCTGTCATTATAGCGATACACAATTTTCCGAATGACCCTCAAATATTTGTCAGACCTGGCGTAAATTACCGTTTTGTGGCCGTTTACATTCTGCCTACCCCGTAGGGGTTTTTTTTTTTTTTTTTTCGTGTGTGACACCGAGTCGTCCAACGACCCGATGAACCCTGGTGTCAGAGTTTTTCAACCGCCTACTACCACTAGTAGGCCTCTGACATGGTTGTGTTACGACCGCCGTCTAAGTAATCATAGACAGCAACCGGGACCGACGGCTTAACATGCCCTCCGAAGCATGGAACCATTTCTTTTCGGACAATCAGTTGGTTCACCCTGCAATGTCCTAACCAGACCAGGAACAAATTCACAAAGTGATAAATATCAACTTTGTGAGTGTCCCACCGAGAATCGAACCCGGAACCTTTGCATAGCAGGCAGTCGCACTACACTGCGCCACATCGGCCGTCAGGCCGAAAGGGATTATAGGCGTGATATATGTATGTATGTATGTATGTAAGAGTCGTAAAATTCGGTCGCTATCGCCACGTCTGACAAATATTTGAGGGCCGTTTCGTAAAAGTCGTGTATCACTATGGTGTCAACCTGTCCCTTTGTTCTCAGTAGTTCCATTGAACAGTTCCATGATGGAACTTTTGCCGCTTTTTCTTCTCACTTGTTGTAATACACATGAAACCCTCGAGTCCCTTAGTCGCCTCTTACTACACCCGCAGGAAAATAATAGGGTGATGCTATTCTAAGTATTTCTATGCCAGCATCGCACGGCCGTATCGAATGATAATGCAAAAAATAAAATTAAATGTTTTGTGTGAGACATGGCCCGATTACTATCAAGCGAAAGTAGGTATAGAGCGGGGCCACCAGGCTTGTGGCTAACCTCCCATCAAACAGTTTGCTCTGTTCTTTAGTAATGCATGCGAGACCAACGAGCCGACGAACCTTGGTGTCAACCAGCTGCCTTTTTCCCTTTTTCGCCTTTCTGTGGGAATAGGTACCTATTTAGAGTTCCGGGGGACCTCACTCCCTCTTAAAATCTTTCAAGCTTTATATGGCCCCCACATTTGGTTTAGAGGAAGACGATAGGTGGACCTACTTGTTCGCAATTTAGTTTCGTTCATTCATGGCAAATGATAACTTAGTAAAAAGGTACTAGTAAGTACCACGATAAAATTCCGTTTAGATTCTAATGGCTTTCATTGATGGAATATTAATCGCTTCCTTGTTATTCATTGTTTCACGAACCCCCTCATAGTTCACGTTATCTCAACCGTAAATTAGTTTTTATCTCGCTTAGATTTCCAGAGCCACAGTAAAGAAAACGGACAGTAAGATATCTTTGTAGTATGTTATATTATGAGTATCCTATATTGAATTAAGGAATTTAAACTTTTGTCGTGTACTTAAAATAACACGTACCTATCATTCAACATCTTCAATTATAAGCTTCTACGAACTTAGTTAAAAAGGCCAGTGTCAGCAAGTTTTTTCAGATACGAACAGGTTTTAGTTACTTACTTATCTCCAAAATTGTCCAGACACCTGCACGCTAGAAGACCTAAGGGAAGCTACTCCAAATGCCGTTCATGTAGCAACATGTTGGGCATATAAAAGTTAATTGGCCATGACATGCAAAGAAGAAAGAAGAAGAGACTGACATGTCTTAAAACAAAGAAAAATATATGTGAATTATAAAAATATATTCACAAACATAATCTATCGTGTCCCTCAAGCTGTAATCCTCACCTATGAAAACTTACCGAAAAGCAATTTTGGTTTTGTCAAAAAATAGTACTGAAATAGTGACAAATAGTGACATATGCAAGAAAATTAGTGACTTCATATTTCCCAAGATATGGCTATCGTTTGGTGAGGATTACAGATCGAGGCTCACGCTGTAATCCCAACTCTCGTGTGAGCAAACGGTGGGGTATTTTCACTTGGTCTACATTCCAAAAAATAGTGCCTAATTAGTGACTAATAGTGACAAAAGATGAGAAATAGTCGCTTTATAATTCCGAAGTTATAAAGGCATCTTTGTGAGGATTATACCTATAGCAATTTTTGCTGTAATCCTCACCTCATTTCTGCTAAACGCTTAGGTCTTTTGACTCAAATTTAGTATCAAAAAATAGTGCTTAAATAGTGTTCTTAAACTGCATTGATATTTATTTAGTTTGTGTAGTAGAAGCAATTTAAAAAACCGTAAGAACTTCTTCATACAAAATGGTCAGGTACAGTCGCGAACAATACTTCGTATTCTGAAGCTCAATATAGAAGGTATGTAAACAAACAAATAGCTTTCTTTCAAGTTTTTCGTTTATATCTATCAGTTTAGTACAAAAATAAATAGATAAAAATGTATAGTTTGGTATTCAATAATAACAAGAAACATATTGTGTGGTAAAATACATTAAAGCAAGACTAATGCACTAATAAATAAATGTATGTACATAGTTACCGACGTACGAGTAGTAATATATTAATAGACATAAGAACCTACCTACAGAAATAAATACTACCGACATAACAAACCAGTATTGAGCTCAAGTACGACAATACGAAGTATTGTTCGCGACTGTACCTGACCATTTTGTATGAAGAAGTTCTTACGGTTTTTTAAATTGCTTCTACTACACAAACTAAATAAATATCAATGCAGTTTAAGAACACTATTTAAGCACTATTTTTTGATACTAAATTTGAGTCAAAAGACCTAAGCGTTTAGCAGAAATGAGGTGAGGATTACAGAAAAAATTGCTATAGGTATAATCCTCACAAAGATGCCTTTATAACTTCGGAATTATAAAGCGACTATTTCTCATCTTTTGTCACTATTAGTCACTAATTAGGCACTATTTTTTGGAATGTAGACCAAGTGAAAATACCCCACCGTTTGCTCACACGAGAGTTGGGATTACAGCGTGAGCCTCGATCTGTAATCCTCACCAAACGATAGCCATATCTTGGGAAATATGAAGTCACTAATTTTCTTGCATATGTCACTATTTGTCACTATTTCAGTACTATTTTTTGACAAAACTAAAATTGCTTTTCGGTAAGTTTTCATAGATGAGGATTACAGCTTGAGGGACACAATCTATCGTGGTAAGAATCCCGTGATAAATAATCACTGTTTTAAAAAATACGGGCTTAAATTTTATACATGTGACTGCGACAATTTGAAACAGTTTACTTCCCTTTCCACCCAATTCCGCGGCAGAAGGGTGTGACATTCATATCACACCCTTCTGCCGCGAACAAGTAGCCATTACATAACCAACGTTTCCTATTGCTTGTTTGCATGAAGATGTGTTACTGCTGCTTACGTAGACTATACTAGAGCCCTAGATATTTGCTAAGCAGAAAAAACACCACTAAAGTATGTTGCAGTGAAAGTATTCATCCAACATATGCGATGTGAAGATATCTTGCATATATTAGCATAAGTTAGTGGAGGCTTGTAGTCGTTTTCATGGTCTGCTGGGTTGGCAGGCTGGGTTGGCAGGGCAAAGTCTTGACTGTTTATGAATGTGTAAATGTAATAGTTTGAAGACTAGTAAAAAATTGCAACTTTTTTTTTATTAATGATGGGATTGTTCTTGACTCTAGTCTTGGTCATAGGACAGAGACAGAGTCTAAGATGGAGCGAGCTCACCCAGAAGAAGCCTGTTCACTCTTAGCTTGAAGAGATTAGGGTTGTATGCGTTTGAAAACACAGACGCAAGTAGTGAGAGAAAAGATGTCTTATATAAAAGTAGTGAGATTGAAAATATAGAAATAGAAATTGTCACACGAGTGAGATATGATATGCCGTGTGATGTCGGCTTAGAACAGCACCACTCCATTTCTTTTCCGTGGGTGTCGTAAGGGACTCGAGGGGCACATATGTATTGTAATTTAAGGCGATGAGCTGACGACCTGTCATAATGGCGATACACAATTTTCTGAATGACCCTCAAATGTTTGTCAGACGTGGCGTAAATTTCCGTTTTACGGCTGCTGTTTTCGCTCTGTCTACTCCGCAAGGGATATAGGCGTGATATGAGTAGGTTATGTATTAGATATGAAACATCGTCTCCAGCGGTAAGTGAAAACCGTTAGTTTAAAGATTTTTTTAAATTTACTATCTTTACTAAAATACCCAAAAATATCTTAATCCGATGCAATTAAAATAACAAATACAGACGTTACCTTAACATTAACTAACAATTTAAAACTTTTGACCAATCTTGTAAGGTAATTAATTTGTGACGTACCTAATTAATTTGTTAATTAAAGTTGCTACGAGCCGAGCATTAAGTGAAAGTGTCTGGTAATCTGGTTTTTCTAAATACCCGCATTTGGTGAAATATTTCACAGTCTGATGATTTTCGTGTATTTGACGAGATCATAAGAAAGTTATTTTTAAATTATCTATCTGCCAACCTGCTAGACTAGAGTTTACATAATATTGACAGCCATAACATTCCACTGCTGGACATAGTCCTCCCCCTATTGGGGGTTATTGCTATACGAAATGCGCGGGTTATGCTTATAGCGGGCGGAGTGGCGAGCGCAGTGCAACGTGTAATGAGCAAATTTTCGCGAGATTTTACGGCTTCTTCGACATAGAAACTTCAAAAATACCCTTAGAAAGGTATTCGTACTAGAATCGGTATGTATCTAGATTGAAGCTTTTTTGTAATAACTTTAATACTGTATTATAGTATTGAAAAATATTTTAAATAGAGGTTACTCTGTTTTTTTTCTATCGAGTAAAGCTTGTCAGATTGTGTAACTAATAAGTATATTTTATCTGTTAGATCCTCGTCAATAATATTTTTATATATTTTTCAGAATGTTATGGCTGTAATTGTCTAAATAAAACTGGTTCAATAATCTTGTTCGCGCTATATCCCCCGCCTTAAATAAATCCATTCATACAGAATTTACGTATTCCGTGTTTGTTTACGATTCAGTAGTTTGTATTCTTTGTATGAGACCGAGGTGTATCTATGAAAATAACGGAGATGCATCGTGCGGGAGTGAAACGTGACGCGAAGTCGGTAGACAAGATCTCAGGTGATAACGAGTTCAAATCTCTGTTTACAAATATATGGAACCGAGAATATACCCCTTGTCAGCAAAACGCAAATAAACACGGCATCAATATTTTCCGCGACTGTTGTGTTTTCTGGTTAGGTACGTTGTTTTACTTCACACTTGAAAAATGCATAACAGCTGCAAATTATATTTTTTTCCTATTTGAAACAACTTTTTTTAACTAATGGGATTCCTCGTTGCAAAAATACTCCAAATTTGACTGTGCAAGTTCATTAGGCGTCTCATTAACCTTTTTATATTCATTTTAATATTCGCAGCCCTTACAATGGCGGCCATTGAAGCACGGGCCTTCTCACCAACGCCATTACTATTCCAAATCGAGGTTATTTCTAGGAAAAAAGAAGACCCTTTTTAGATTGACGAATATACTACTTTGTGTGGGATAAAGAGTTAACGCATGACCATAATGACCTCCGTTTGATTAATTATATGTTTACTTTTAAAAGTAAAATGCATGCACAACGTATAGTTCTTTCTCTGATAAGATGGTATTTTCTCTGTTACCTATATTCCTAAAATCTGGTTTATTTTCAATCGTAAATCGCATAACCATGCTTGCATGCTTTATAGTGTTTAAGTTATGTTTTGTGCAGTATTTATTAATTATGCATTTTATTTTCATATAAATATAACTTTGGTACAATCTTATTTGCACTGCAAGTCTATTCAAGAAACTAGGAGGTATTTTTGTTCTTCTAAAAGTTCATTATTGATATTTACCACAAGCACAATATAGGTAAAATAACACGCTTTCATACAAACACACATCTCACGGAAAACACGCAGTGACTACGAAACATCCTTGGACTCAGAAAACCAATTTTTTCGAGCGTCATTCTTGAAGCCACAAAGGCCTCTTGGCATAATGTGATTTCATTCCGCGGCCTACTGGAGAGCGGAGACTGTATGCAAAGGTGCCCCTTTGCCTTCAACGCGGCAGGTTCATTCACTTAGCGATAGTCTGAAGCCCTTGCTCAATGGGACCTTCCTGGCCCGACACACTTCGGGGAAAATCTGGTACAAGCGAAAGAAAGATTGGACAAGACTTTTTAAGAAGAAAGCTTTTCAAAATAACTTATACAGATAAAATACTTCACTAGTAAAAGACTTAACCGAGGCCATATCAGTAAGCCATATTTGACAGCTGTCATCTCAATACTAAAAGAAATTTCATCAAACGAAAATAGACACTCTGCCATAGCATTAGTACAAATCTGACATATGGCTTATTGGGATAGCCGCATTGTGGGTATTTGATTAGAAATAGTGTCGTCAAGTAATTATATGGTTAAATTAAGCATTGAATTTCGGTCATCGACTCATCGATGAGAAAATAAGGCGTTCGGTGCCTTGCTTGATATTGTCGAATAACGCTTTGACCTTTGGAACAGCGGCACACGACTTTACGTGCTACAGCTGTAGGGCATTTTATAAACACATATACAGATAAAAATACTCCTCCGTTCAGTGGTATCTACGGGCCTTTACGTTTGTCACTTGTAGGGCTTTTAATAATAAAAAATACAGAGTTTACAAAAGCACCCTCTACTAGTTTACGTCTCGTCCACGGTGCGCTACGTCCCCTTCCAGCCTTTTGTATCTGTCACTCGTCGCTCGTAGGTCCTCGTCGCGCCAAGTTGCAAGAAAAATAAATTATGTCCCACTTCTGTGTGAAAGCAACAGTGTGAATATAAAAATGTTAATGAACAAACTTGAATAGGAATATTTTTGTAAGACTTGGGTTTTTAAGGTATTCTTGGTACTCCCCGTAAAATAAATGAACCTAGTAATGTGGAACACCAAGGGCACCGCGCGCTTTGTGACCGGGTCGACTATCGTCCGGATCCTTTAGAACCAAACGGTTGAATTGAATTCCTAAGATGTTCTTTTCAAGATCTTGTTTCTCATGTGCTCAGTCTTAATGTTGGGCCGTCAAAAACCGCAAATCGTCACTTCATTTTTCGAGATTGACAAACTAGTTCTCAAAAGACCGCGTTCAAACCGCCGGCAACAAAAGCAAAAACAAAGCTGACAGCATGAGGCCTAGTGTATAGCAAGCTTTAACTATATTATACTTGCCTACTTTCCTTGTATTACTTTACAGCACCATAATACGGGGTGTAAGGGACAGCCTTCCGAACATGATAGGTTGCATTCAGACCATGATACTGAACAACTTCCCATAAGAACATATTTCAGAAAACGATTTTTTCTTTACTTCCCATAGTAAATGCAGTCAGCTCGTGATTTGTAATGAGAGGTCGTTCTTTTGCCATTTCCTGGCATATGTTTCTAGGGGAAAATTGTTCAATTTCATGGTCTGCATGCACCCTATCAGTATCCGGAGGGCTGTCCCTTACACCCCGTACAGTGTGCAGAGCCGATACGAGGGGCTCGTATTATTTACTGCGCTACCAAACTTGTTTTACATCACATCGATCACGAATTTGCCCAGTTACGTATGAAATTGCAAATTTTTGGTGATAAACGGTTATGAATAACTCTGTGCTGACAGTCTAACTAAACTGCGTAGAAATAGCTTTTGGCTGCACTCAAGAAGGGAGTTTTCTTTTTAGAAAGACGTTTAGAAGAAGTTCCCAACACATCATTTATTTCTTCAAATTCATTGCCCATATTTAGCACTGCCGCTTCAACGTCCTTATTTTATTTAAAGTATGTTTTCTTGATAGTGGATTTCATATATAGTATCTAATAATAATTTACACGTCAGGCATTTAAGATCAGGATCAGAAACCAAGCAAGTTTCCTTCGAACGGTTGACGACTATCTTGTCAGGTAAACAGACGTTTCCTATACAAACCCTCCTGAGATATGTAGCTGAGTTTAATAATGAACATTCTATTCTTATGGTAACGTGAAAAGCAAATGAAGCGGAAGTCCTTTCAAAGGTGATAGGTTCTATCCTTTGACCTACTTACTCTTATTATGTCGATACAATGTATGTCTAGATCCTTTATGATGAGATGTAAGATGAACCTGTTAAAGAAGGTATTTATCATGTGCGTTTTGTACCTGTCTTTAATTTGGTGTAACAATTATATCTAATGCGAGTTAAAAGTCTGAAATTCTGAATTTCTATTCAGACCTTCTCAATTGTCGTTGAGTCTTTAAACTTATTTTTTATCGCAAATGTTTTTTTTAAGCCGATGCGTTACGTAAGCTTTTGACTTCTTGACCAGTGTTTTCAAAATTAAATATTTATAAGACATACCATCTCTGGCTTTAAACGAATACGATAAGATAATGCGAATTAAATCCGAAATTCTGAATAACTCAAAATACTTAAAAACGGGGTTCATACCGCGATACTACGAGTATTTTTTGTCGAATTGTCCGACCCCGTTTTAGTATTTTGAGTAGTTATGCGTGACCGCGAAAATTTAAAACGAAATTCTGAATTTCTATTCCTGCAGACTTACCTACTTAATTATTGTCGTGTTGTAGTGGTAGTAGGCGGTTGAAAAACTCTGACACCAGGGTTCATCGGGTCGTTGAACGACTCGGTGTCCCACACGAAAAGAGAGAGACAGAGAGAGAGATTATTGTCTTAGTGTATTTAAACGTTTTTTTTTTGTTGTAAGTTACATAAGCTTTTGACTATTGCTCGATGTTTGCCAAATGAAATATTAGTAAGAGATACCATCTTTGGCAACTCTAAGAACTACAATAGAATACAAAAGGCATACCTCTAATGAATGGCTCAATGGCTGTATCAATGAAGATCTAATCGTCTCACTGTTTGCTAGAACCCGGCCGTTGCCGAATGGATCTCCTTAAAAGTCAAATCACACGTTAAAGATCAGTTTCCCACGCGATGCGCGCGCACAGGTTCAACGACCTGCTGGTTAGTTGGTTACCTAGCAACGGTACATAGGCCTTCACCTCCTTGTTACTTGGTGCTTGAGACACACGTTCTGTATTTGGCTGGTTTATGTCGATGCTCATTTGTTACAAATTGCTCGGTTTCGTCATTGTGAGCTGAGCTTTATTTTCTGGTGTGCAATAAGTTATTACAGTTATTGTTCAGAGGCATTTACCTACTAAATATAATCCTAGTACTATAATGTATAATTGTTGACTGTATCCATAACATAAGACGACCGGACACATATGCTTGAAATTTCTCTCAGACCTTCCAAAACCGGCCAATTTGGGAGAAAATTTCTTTCGACCACTTTCACTCGCCCAGATACCGATCAAGATGCGAAATCTGTCCCTCTTTCTGAATCAAAATATAATTTTAATGCCACTATAAAAATCTTTGTAGGTAGCATCTTTCCGGCATTAATGACATTTTGATGTATTTTCGTATAAACTAATGCTAGCTACTTAAAGATTTCTAGAAGATCATTATAAATGACGCGTGTAGAAATCGACACGATCATCTTCAAGCTTGTGTTCTGAATCTAATATGGCATCGCATTCAGAACTAATTACAGCCTAGCAGACACTGACGGGACAGGTGTTAGACTTGAAGCCGACAGCATATTACCATAACCTGCTTATATTATGCCGTTCACTCACTCGAGCTATGGGCAGGGGAATAGTAAGGGAAGTGGGCAGCGTGAGCATGTAAACAGGTTACTTGTGCTGCTACTCGTCATTCCGTTGCCACTTTCCGTGATCCTTCGAGTGTCAAAGGACCGGCAGCACGAGTAGGAGTGGAATGTATTGCGATCTCGCTCAGTCTTATAACTGCGAGAAGAGTATGACGGCAGTGTGTGAACACTCACTCGCGTTGATACTTCCGCGGAAGTATGTCGAGCAATATTCGCGATAGCGGCAGGAGCAGGAGCAGGTGCGCATAGTGTGAACGTAGCATTATAGTTGACTCTGTACTAAGTGAAGTAGCAGTGTACTTCACGACAGTAAAGACGTGAGCCTGTTTTCGATCCATATAAAAGTGAGAAAGCAATACAATTTACTCTTTTATCCGGTCCGGTCAATACGTTCTCGTCGACTCCAACGGCTTTACTACAAAAATAATAATAATAGACCCTTTAGACAATGCTGACAACAACTATCTATCCATAGGATTTGACGTAACTTAAACCACGTCTACCCTTTTTGTTGTAATAACGCAGCAATTTTTCACTGGGTGCTTTACCAATGACCCAAAATTTAACTTTCCCTTTCCTTTTGTTTATGACGGGAATAATAAGTAATTAGGTAGCTAAGGAAATGTTCTTCCCCTCCCCAAATGGGCTTTCCCCAACTAGAAGTACTTGCCATACTCACCACGCCTGGCGGGCGGATTGGCGATTATATAATTTAGGTAGATAATCGTATCTACCTAAATAACTCCAAAATCCCTTATTATATTCTTCCATACGACACACAGGTGTAACACGAGTTTCGACAGCACATCACTTTGCCGGCTCAGAATAGCATCACCCCATTTATTTTTAGCCGGTGTAGTAAGAGGCGACTAGGAGGCTCGACGGATGCATGTTTTGGTGACAGACTGAAAATCTGCCAATTAAGTCATACGCGGTTTTTCTGAAATGGCCCTCAAAAATTTGGTCATAACGATGGCGAGCTTATTTTTGCGGCGGATAAAGGCGTGATATGTGTGTGTACTATTACAACCAAAACACCTAAACTGACTTCATCAGCTTCAGTATAAGGTGGTTTAGAACAAGTTTTGTTGTTTGCTTTCGAGTTGTAGTTGAGGAATCATCTGCAAGTCATGAAGCTGATGTTCCGAGACTGTTTTGCCTGTTCAGCTTACTGAACTACAGGAACATTATTATGCCTGTATGAGTACTTCCCTTTGCACTACTGTTTCGAATAAAAAAGTACTTTATATATCAGATTGTATATATGAACAGTCGTAAGATATATTCTTTCTACACGCAACTCAAAGTTGCATATAGGTAAAAATGTCCAATGATTAAATTAAGTGCAAGTATTTTCAAGAAGGTAAATTTGACTCGTAAAACTGAAAAACTTTTCCCAATAAACATTGGACGAAATATGAAAAGATTATTGGTCCTCCAACAAAAAGTGACACATTTTTTGAACATGTTTGGGAGGTCCAAGTTTTTTTTTCATATTTCAACTCATGTTCCAATGAACAACGTTCGTATTGACGAACGTTGTTCAATTTCATGAGTAGAACTCACCCTTAACAATTATTTGCACTGATTTTAATCTACACTAATATTATAAAGAGGAAAGATTTGATTGTTTGTTTGTTTGTTTGCATCGAATAGGCTCCGAAACTACTGGCCCGATTTTAAAAATTCTTTTACTATTAGAATCCTAAATCATTCCTGATGAACATAGGCTATATTTTATACGAGAAAAAAATAGGGATCCGCGTGAAAATTTCGATAATGTAACCCAACGTGTGAAAAATGTACCAAAAAAATATCTTATATCGCGTGCGCTGTGGAAATTATTGACAATAGAGCAAAGTGATGTACTACAGTTTTATAGAAGACATCAATATCTATAATAATGTCCGCGATACCATATGTCTAACTATTACAGTGATGCCACAATAACTACTTTTTCATTTAAAAATGTACAAACTACGCCACGTTATTCGTACCAGTGTAATGATTACATTTAATCATTACTGTATTAAAGGGTGTAAGGGATAGCCCTCCGAATACTGATAGGGTACATGCAGACCATGAAACTGAACAACTTTCCCCTAGGAACATATTTCAGGAAACGTAAAAAAACTGACTTCCCATAGTGAATGCAGTCAGCTGATTGTAATTTTGTATGGAAGGTCATTTTTTGGCGTTTCCTGACATATGTTTCTAGGGGAAAGTTGTCCAGTTTTATGTTACATGGATATCAGTATTCGGAGGGCTGTCCCTTGCTCGGTATAAAAATACGACAAAAAACATTAAATAATGCATTAAAAAAATCTACACTAAAATAATACATACATACACATATCACGCCTATTATCCCTTGCGGGGTAGGCAAAGCGTAAACGGCCGCAAAAACGGACATTTACGCCACACCTGACATATGTTTGAGGGTCATTCGGAAAATTGTGTATCGCCATAGTGACAGGTTGTCAGCCCATTGCCTAAAATTGCAATACACACCCTCAAGTCCCTTAGTCGCCTCCTACGACTCCCACGGGAAAGAAATCGGGTGATGCTATGCTAAGCCGGCATCCCACTAAAATAATAATAATATAATCTACACTTATATTAGAAACAGGTTTTTTTTTGTTTGTTTGAATTGAATAGGCTCCGAAACTACTGGACCGATTTCAAAAATTCTTTTACCGTTAATTGAAATTGAAATTCATTATTCAATGTTGGATAGTATTATAAGTAAGTAATTGTATCAGGCGTTACTTTGCGGAAGTCCATCTTGATTGAATTAGATAGAAAGGTATTTAGCTTCTTCCGCACTTATGATGGCTAGTAATGCAGCTAGTTGAATGCACCACGCGTACGACCGCAAGTTAATGCAAATGCACAAGCGATGCACTTTACTCGCACTACCTCCACCGTTTTACACTCTACACGTGTTTCGCCCCTCCACGGAGCATCATCAGGAGATCTTCGACAGTCGAGTTCCGAGCACTGACTGAGTAACCGTCGTTGTCGGCTCGAGCTTATAAATGCTTCCTCCCCGCCATTAGGTGACGCAATGTACGAGAACCAATCAGAATGCAGATTGGTCAGGTGACTCTCTGCGATTGGTTATTTTGAAAAATACGCAGTAATGGAGAAGAGGAAACATTTACCTGCTCGTTGAAGATAGTTCCAGTACACCCGTGACGTATGATTTCTAATTGTTCCAACACGTTCAGCCTTTGGCCTTTATTACAAGTATGTAGAACTTTATAGGAATGGCTGTCTGTTAAACTATGCCCAGAATCTAGCAAATGTTTTGCGAAATGCGATCTTTCTGGACGTCCATTCCTATACGCAGAAGTGTGTTCTTTATAACGTGTATTAAAGCTACGACCAGTTTGACCTACGTAAACCCCATTACACACATCGCATGCAAGTTTGTATACGCCCGACTTCTTACCAACCTCAGTCTTTTCTTTGCCGTTGCAAACCGCCCGACGAATGGTGTTGTTAGTCCTAAAAGCCACATGAACATCGTTGTTCCTCAAAATTCTTGATATCTTTTCAGATATTGGTCCGACGTACAGTAAACTTGACCGATAGTGATGAACATCGCGTTCCTGTGGCGCTGAATATAAACGGCTAGAAACCTGCTGATTTATCTTTTTCCTGATTAACCCGTCCACCATTCGCCGGTCGTACCCGTTTGCAACTGCAATTGAGTAAATAGTATTCAATTCTTTATTATACGCTTGCGAAGATAGAGGATATGTTAATAACCTATTTACGTAACAATGAAAAGCCGCTAATTTGTGTTGCCAAGGGTGACAAGAAGTCGCCGGAATAACTAAATCAGTGTGAGTTGGTTTTCTGTATACTTCAAAGGCATGCTGACAACGCTCCCGTGTGATAGTCACATCTAAGAAGTTAATTGCGCAGTTCTGTTCGAGTTCTAATTTGAATTTGATTTTAGGATGGAATGTATTCAGACTACTAACAAAGATATCTAATTCTTGTCTCGTACCTGTCCAGCATATCAGTATATCATCAACGTATCTGTTGTAATAATATCTGTTGTAATAAAGGATATTACTGTTGCCCACGATGTACTTATTTTCGTAGTTATCCATGAATATCTCCGCCATCAATGGAGATAGTGGAGACCCCATAGCCAAACCCTCTTTCTGCCTATAATAAGCCCCATTAAACCTAAAATAGTTTTGTTTCATGCATATTGTTGCTAGGTCAATAAGTTCTTTTACCTCCTCTGGATGTAAGTTTTTTCTTTCTAACATGTCGGAAAGAAAAACTAAAACTTCTTCATAGGGTACGTTAGTAAACAAACTGTCTACATCCAAAGAAAGTAAAAGAGAGTTCGTGGGCAACACAACATCCTTTATTTTTTCTGTTAAGTCTTGCGTATTCTGTAGACTATATTTAGGAGAAAAACCTGACTTGTTCTTAATAATAGTATTTAATCTTTTAGCTAACTCATATGCTGGGCACCCAATGTACGAAACAACAGGACGAATGGGAACGTTGTCTTTATGTATCTTAGGTAAACCGTACAACACAGGAGCCTGAGGGTTCATGGGGACTATATATTTAGAAGCACTCTCGCTTGGAAATGTGAATTTAGAATTATCAACAGCTCTTTTGACTTCTGCATTGTACTTGGCCGTCGGATCTGAGCGTAAGACAATGAAATCATCAGTTTGAATTACATCGTTCACCTTATTGACATAATCGCTATCGTTAAGAACTACTATAGTGTTGCCTTTATCTGCCTTCGTGACTATAAGATTGTTACTATTAATCTTGCGTTTCAATGATTTCACTGTTCTTATCTCAGGTCCGACGGTGTAATTCAGATTCTGCTTCTTTAGTTCATTAGCAACAATTCCTTTCACCAAGCTATCTTTACCATTAATCACTTATTGACATCATGAACCGTCATTCAAAAAAAGAAATTTGTACCACACAATTTTTTTTTTCTTACAATTTTGTTATGACCTAATAGAAAACAGGACCGGGCGGGATAAAAAAAATAAAAATAAAGGCACTGTCATGAGGCTGGCCAGGTTAATCACACGGCATGTAACTTTACGCCACCACCATCTGAGAACGATATTTGTTTCAAATTGAAGTCAAGATTTTTAGAATCCTACATTATCCCTGATGAACATAGGCTATATTAAACTGTCTTATTCCCGGGGGGAAATTGTTAGCGGCGGGTGAAACCGCTGGGCGGGCTGCTAGTTATATATCGGCAATGTTTAATTCAACAAGTGCCTCATTGATTGCGCTTCCATGCTTTCGCATTTCCAGAATTTTTATTTGCAATATGATGTCATCCAAAAAATAACATAAATATAAATTATAAGTGTAAAAGAACAATGCCACCATCATTCAAATGCTAAAGAATTGAACAGCAATTTTTCCTCGTAGGCGATAAAAACAAAAGGCCAATAAATAATACTAAACACCTCCTGATCAATTTGCATGATAATGGCAGTAGATGTTTGGCAAAAAAACACACAAGAGACTCAAAGACATGGTTTGAACTCACACAATCATTCTATACTTACTTACCTAGTTGTATTTTGTTACTATACCTAGTTACATACATACTTCAGCCTATTGCAGTCCACTGCTGGACGTAGGCCTCCCCCAGGGTACGCCATAAGGCACGATCACTCGTTTTCGCCATCCAGTCGCTATATTTTATTGTCACCGTGATATTCTATACTTCAAACTGTTACCAGAATGCGAAACGACCAAAACCATGCAACTGACACGCTATCTACATAGCTATCGCCTTTTTTAAGTCATCGGTCCTATACCTTGTTGTTAAAGAAGATTTATCTTCATTTAATATTTCGTGCTATGGGAAAACCCGAAAATCACTACATAGTATAAAATAAAGTCGCTTCCGGTTTGGTGTCTCCTTATATCTTTAGAATTACCCAACGGATTTTGATGCGGTTTTTTTTATTAGATAGAGTAACTTGAGAGGAAGGTTTATAAGTATTATTTATTCCGGGAAATTGTCACGTTCCCATGGGAAAACGGGTAGCCCACCTGGTAGTAAACTTTTGACCCCCTTTTGACACCTTTAAGGATTAAAATTTCAAAAATGCTGAAACACGTATTTAATTATTTTAAGTTAAAAGTCTAATCAAAAGTTTTGAAACAGATCACATTAAAGATAAAAAACTTTCATACAAACTTTTAACCCCCTTTTCACCCATTTAAAGGTTAAAATTTCAAAAATGCTGAAACACGTGTTTATTTATTTTAAGTTATTAGTCTAATCACAAATTTTGAAACAGATTACATTCATTTAAAAAAACAAACTTTCATACAAATTTTAAACCCCCGCTTGACCCTATTAAGGGTTAAAATTTCAAATATGCTGAAACACGTGTTTAATTATTTTAAGTAAAGTAAGTAAGTAAGTAAAAACACTTTATTGCACATTCAAAATAAAATAAGTAACAGGAAAACTTAAACCAAAAATGCGCAAAGGCGGCCTTATCGCTGAAAGCGATCTCTACCAGACAACCTTTGGGTGGAGGAGAAATCAAAGGGAAGAAGAGAGTAGTGCATAAAATAAAGATAAAATTAGACAGTGTTATTACATTAATAAATATACTAAATCATACCATACCATATTATAATATACTACAATAGATAATATTTAAGTCATAAGTCTAATCACTAATTTTTTAACGGATCACACTTAAGACAACGAACTTTCATACAAACTTTTACCCCCTTTTCATCACTTGGGGGATTAAAAAAAACCGGAATTTAAAGTAAAGTCGCTTCTCACGTCCGTCCCTGTCTGTTTGTCCGCTTAAATCTTCAAAACCACTTAACGGATCTGGATGAAGATTTTTTAAAAGAAAGACAGATTCAAGAGGAAAGTTTTTTTTTATGTATGTATGTATGTATGATTTATGTCGGGAGAAGGTCTGTTTCCCGTGGGAAATCAGTTAGCAGCGGGTGAAACCGCTGGGCGGGCCGCTAGTATGTTGCTAAAGTTAATTTAGATTTCGATTTATTAGATTCTATGTGGGCTCAAAACTCCAAATAGATGGCAATTAATTTCAAATATTGGGAAGAGTTTGTTGTGTGTGCTATAGCGATAACAGTGATCTTAGAATTACCTACACTATGCGCAGGCTGTAATTCATCAAAATCACTACATAGTATTAAATAAAGGCGCTTCTCATTTATTTATTTTATTAAGGATGGGTTTGTTCTTGACTCTAGTCTAGGTCATAGGACCGAGACAGAGTCTTAGATGGAGCGAGCTCACCCAGAAGAGAATTATCTTATCTTGAAGAGATTAGGGTTGTATTGAGTTCCACTCTTTAGCAGTGCGCATTATAAATGATGACTGGAAGCGCTTAGTCCGAATTGGTGGAATGGCAACCAGGTAAGGATGGTATCCGGCGGTGCGTCTGGATGTCCGATGGTAGAAGGGAGCTGGTGGAACAAGGTCGTGAAGCTCTTGAGCACACTCTCCGAAGTACAATCTGTAAAAAACCGACAAGCAGGCAACCTTGCGGCGAGGCTCTCTTGTCCCGGTGTCCCGTTGCATGCTTAGATTTTTTAAACTAAGCAACGGATTTTGATTGTAATTCGAGAGGAAGGTTTTTATGTATAATAAATGTCGGAAAATTACAATTTTTTATGGGAAAGCTCGTAAGCAGCGGGTAAAACAGCTGGGCGAGCCACTTGTAACAATAGGTATATTTATTTAGCTACACTGACGAGAATATCACCACCTTGATAGCATCAGTACGAAATCAATCACCTGCCGTCTACCTGCAAACGTGGAGTACTGAGCACACACCATCGGTCCCTCGTTACAGTTTCCACATCGGGAATCGAACCTACACACCCATGAATATTGGAGGTATCAGCCAACCGTGCACTGTGGTTTGCAGTTTCTACACTATGATTGTTGCTGAATATACAGGGTGATGTTTTTGGTCTGAAAACAGCATTAATGAAGATAGAAAATAAATAATTATGTTTCAGACATTTTATATAGCTTAATGATGATAATGATAATTACGAGTACCAAAAAATAAGAATGGAAACTTTTCAATTTACGCCTACATAATTCACAATTTTAAGGTTTGCACTAACTAACTAGCTACCTACACCTACAGATCTAACTAAAAAGGCGTGAGTACTTACGTTAAAAGTATACTCCAAAATGGAAGACGTAATGAACATACTTTAAAATGTAAAGTTGATAAGTTACTAACGGTGAATAAGTAGAGTCGGTAGCTTTACCTAAGCTATAAATAGCAGACATTATGTTACATATAATATTTCATTTTGTTTCTGAAAAAACTCTAAAATAAGAGTATTGTTAGAAACGACCTTGTATGTTGTGGTTTGAAGTTTCTGCCTATGGTGTTTGCAAGTTCCACAGGTACGTAGGCAAATGTATAGGTATTGGTCTAAGGTAAGTAGGTAGGTTCGGAGTCGTGCCTCGTTCAAGGTCTGCAAGGTTTATTGGTTGCTGTATAAAATTATGAGACTGATAGCCAACGTACTTTGTTATTAATGTCAGTACTTGAATGAGAACATCTTGAGATGTAGAACGCGTATCTACTTATTACAAAAAAGAAAACTTCATATAGATGATGCTCTTGCTCAAATCGTAGCCAAGACCTCATGTTTCTAACATACATACATACTTATATCATGCCTTTATCCCTTGCGGGGTAGGCAGAACATAAACAACCGCAAACTGACATCTGACAAACATTCGAGAGTCATTCGGAAAAATGTGTATCGCCATAGTGATAGGTTCATCGAATAAAATTGCAATACACACCTTAGAGTCCCTTCGTCGACACCCACGGGAAAGAAATGGGATGATGCTATTCACGGCAAACCTACTACAAAGATGTTTATAATCGCATAGATAAAATTATCTGTTTCTCAGCTTAAGTTATCCTAATCTTCAGAATAGATGGTATCGGGTATGGTATGACTGACAACTTGGTACGACAATATTGGACACCGACTAGCGGATCGCCTTGTCAATTTGATCTCTCTGAATTTGGAATTTGGGGTCATCCGATTACTTACCAGACCACAATGCCTCAGCACAAAACACCAATGTTTGATTCTATATATTACTCGTATGTGCTATTGTACAAAGGCTTAACATTGTTGATCCATCATACGTCCTATGGCTGTCAAACTGAATTAAAATAGTTTGTAACACATTTTGTAACCAAATTGATACCGTTATGTAGAAACATGTATAGCGGTGCCTTTTGTAGGTCTTAAGGTTTTCGGTCGTATCATTCATCAATATTGTGACAGAAAGAGAGAGATTGTTAAGATCGATGATTGATACATCTTTTTTGTTGAGTTCGTGGTTAAAAATATGGCGATTGAAAGCATCGTCGTAGAAAAGATTTCTCGGTTTGTCTGTCATCATAATTTTTATGGAAAAATGATATTGTTCTACGCCTCAATTGTTATTTTAGAATCCATCAATCCTAATTAAACAATAAACTTATATTTATATTTTTTTATGTGAACATTCGAACACAATGATTGTATTGTTATACGAAAAAAAAATTTCATCATCACTTAATGATGATGTCGTGGCTTGACGCGACTTACTCGATTATTATTTGGCTTGTTTTTTAAGCAGCCATACCATCCAAGTAATATAAAAGTAAGTCGCGTAAACCTTCATCATGATTTCATGATTATGAGTGATATTTATTCTTTTAATAATAAACCTAGATAAAATAAGGCGCTAGGTAAATTCGACGTCGAAAAGTCTCTCTCTCTCGTTTCTCTACTTAAAGCAGCGTTGGTTTTTAATATATTTTTGTGATAGGAGGGTAAGTGTTTTTATGAAGTGTCTTTTACTTTTGAACCTTTTATTAAAACCCAGTTCAATTCAATAATTCGTTATTATAATTACTGAACTGTCCCAAAGTGTTAGTAGTATGTAGATGTCTATAAAGTTCCTCTCTTTTTACCGTTTTCACTCTTCACACTACGATGCTAATTCTTCTTTTACCTCTGCATCATCATCCAATCAAAATACATCTCTATTATCTCTTATTAAAGTCTTATCTGTATTGGTATCACCATTCAGTCCTATTGTTCGAAAGTGTGTGTTTACTTAATTTATTCATGCAAATGTGATTCTTCCCACCTTTTTATTAAAGTTCGATTCTTAAATCACTCGTAGTAATGTTGACGCTGCCCTGTCGCTTGGAGGCCTGCGTGTCTAGAATGAGCTCTATGTGTGTGGTGATAAGGTGTGTTTGTCGTTGTTTGTGCGGGTGTTTGCGTGTGTGCGTGGTGCCGGCCGGTGCCAGGCGCGCCGCGCGGGCGCTGTGTGTAAGTATGCGCGCGCGACGCTGTTTGAGTACAGTTACGACGGCGAGCTACATCGATTGTTGAATAGGGTCTGCTCACTGCTGAAATATAGGGTCCAAGTTTGTACATTGCAGTTTCTAATACTCGTACGTTAAAAACGCAAAATATCTTTCGGTACTTAAATACTAATAGCAAGTAATGTAATTTATCATTACACAACTTCCTTGCCGTATGGTGTTGGCATAGAATAGCATAGCATTACCCCATTTCTTCCCGTGGGTTTCGTGAGAGGTAACAACGGGACTCTACTGTTACATTGTGTATTACAATTTTAGGCGATGGGCTGACAACTCGCTGACAAACTGTCACTATGGAAAAATAATGAATGATTCTCAAATATTTTGTTTTTTTTACGCTCAACCATTTACGCTCTTCCTACCCCGCAAGGGATATAGATGTGATATATGTTTGTATTTAAATCCCTCGTAGTCTGCATGTTACTAACTGTTGGAAATGCAATTGTACCCTATTCGGTTAGTAGAATGGAGCACCTTAATAAAATAGTTCTATGAAATTAGTGCCGTGTGATGCCGGCTTAAAATAGCATCACCCCATTTCTTACCCTTGGGAGTCGTAAGAGGCGATTAAGGGACTCGAGGGTGTGTAGGTATTGCAATTTTAGGCGATGGACTGACAACCTATCACTATGGCGATGCACAATTTTCCGAATGACCCTCAAATATTTGTCAGATGTGGCGTAAATGTTTTGCGGCCGTTTGCGCTCTGCCTACCCCGCAAGGGATATAGGCGTGATGTGTGTATGTATGCATGAAATTTACTTCTGAGTTTCTACTAACAACGCTTACGACACGGTATAAGAATGTTTGCAAACTTTTTTATTGTATTCTTCGCCTCATCGCGACCTTGCCACATCCTGTTTTTTATCTTACTTAGTTTTTTTAAAGATGTTTCCAGTTACTCCGAGTAATTTACGATATGTAGAGTCCATTACAATAATAACAAATCAATACTATCGACTCTTGTTTTTTTTTGTGGTTCTACAATAACATGATCACCTAGCTGAGGTATTAAGAAAAAACATAGAATATTACAGTAAAAACTAAACCAGCAAGGTACCTACTACCTAACAGGGCTCGAAGTCTGCTAAATAAAAATCGTTTAATTTGTTTGTAGATAACGTGTCAGTTGCATGGTTATGGTTTTGGTCGTTTCATATTCTGTTAACAGTTTGAAGTATGGATTATCACGGTGACAAAAGAATAAAAGTTGATTGTCGCTTGCATTGCAAGGGTAACAAGCATAATAAAGTTAATAAATTAAAAACACGACTGCTTTCTGAGATAAAGCCTAGCCTACACTACACTCGGGATAATTAAAGGATTCTTCCGCATCCGAATCTTGGTTAACGAGTCTCAGTCATTTCAAGAATCGCATACTTACAAACATACATGAACTCTAAATACATTACACTCCCTTTTTTGGTTAGGCAGTCGTGTAAAAAATAAGAGAATCCGGGCCCAGGTTGATCTTTTAAATAACCACTTGACAGTCCGAACTGACAAAGTCAAGCTGATAAGGGTAGCTCGAAATTCTGCTGATAGTAATAAAATTACATAATTTCGAAGGTTTTATGCTGAAGGTATGCTGGGTATATCTGTCGTAGAACCGATGGACGATGCAGTAAGCGGGTTCCCGAGTGAAGACCACGCCTCGGCAAGCGTAGCGTTGAACGTACTCCGGCGAGGTGGACCGATGGCTTAAAGCGGCGGCTTGTAGCGACTGGACGGCGAAAACGGAAGATCCTGCCCTATGGCATTATCTGGTAGAGGCCTACGTCCAGCAGTGGACTGCAATAGGCTGATGTATGTATGTTACTTCAAGAAAAAGTTGCAAGCGATATCTACCCTTGCCCATGAGATACGCGTTCTCATTTTACTTTCATTAAAAGAAGATTATAATAGCTATAATTTCCGTACCTACATTTTCTCGCTTGAAACTAATATTAATATCTCGTCTCGGTACTATCTGGGTACACTCAGCCGCGTATAGCTGTATTCAAAATTGAGCTTTATTGACATTCACATGAAGGAGTTGATGAACCCACAGGCGTCCAGGCGAAACAAGGATCAGGTAGTCCAGGAAACAATCTCACAAAGTGATAAGTGATTAAATACCACCAGTCACCAGCCTCACCAGGCTAGCCTCTACAGGGTGTTAATTTAAATGCGTGCCATAGCTTCAGGGCAGTTTCATTATCGATAAAGATAGGCAAAATTTTCGTTTAAACAAAATATTAAACAAAAAAAATTTGTACTGCACGAGCAAGATTGATCTCATTCAATCAAAAACAATCCAAAGTGATTTAGAAACTTGTTAAAATATTTTTTTATTTGTTATTTATTTTAACAAGTTTCTAAATCATTTATGATTGTTATTGATTGAATGAGATCGATCTTGCTCCTGCAGAACACGAAAAAAGAAATTAAAGGTTTTTTTAAATATTTTTTTGGCTTCCTTTATCGATAATGAAACTGCCCTGAAGCTATGGCACGCATTTAAATTAACACCCTGTATACATACGCCAGAGTAATTTTCCGCTTCTATCATTCTGTTATCTCCCTTAGTTTGTTACACAAGGACCTTTGGAGATTTCTTGCCATATTCATTAATTTTCAGGCAGCTTGGGGAGTGCAATATTTAAGATTCTAATTACACAGAGTGCTCAAGGTATACTTCTACTAGTAGGTGACTGTACACGAGCTAGACGAGCGAATGTCTGCCGCGGTTTTAATAAAGACGGCTACAAATTGCCACCTGCCTTAATGCTGTAAAGCAGAACGCCAGTCTAGCATTTACTGCGTTTAGCGAAAGAGAGGAATTTGTCTTTTAATAACAAGGTTTTATGACAGCTTTCTTCAAAGCAAAGAAAGTTAGTGCTTTGAGTGACTTTACATTTTTGGCACTCCTCTGAAGCTTTGACACTTTTTTGTAAAATAATTTAGTCTACAAAGCTTCGAGACACCTTCTAAATACAGACTTACTTTTGTTGTAATAAACGCCGAGCCGATTCGAGCACGAAACCAATTATGAAACTCCTGTTACTATTATAATGCATATTACATCAATCTTGGAGCTGCAAACTGTTTGATTTATGTCTGAATACATTACTGCTATTCAGGCAATATTACAGGTCTATTGGGGCCTACGTGACCCCCACCGAATTATGAACCCCCCCAGGGAATCGAGGGTCTAACACTCGCATAAATTACTCTACTGTTAATTAAACTGGCGTTCATAAATATGTCCCATAGACTCGTGGAACAATAGTAAGGTGATAACATCTATTAGAAATAATCATCCTTCTAAAACTGTCGGGTAAAAACAAGAGACAAGTTACATAACTAAGAAATGGTTGAAAATAAGAAATTGAAAAAATGTCAGCGCCCGCCGGGACTTGAGGTTTCAAGAGGTTGAAGATTTCGTCGGCTTACGTCGGGGCGCCGGTAGCTCAGTTGGCAGAGCAGTGGAACGGTACTCCACGGTCCCGGGTTCAAGTCCCGGCGGGCGCTGACATTTTTTCAATTTCTTACTTTCATTTATGAAAGTAATATAGCACTGTGAGTGCAAAATAAAACCATAAGAAATGGTTGTTTTTAATTTCTTTTTATTCTCCATTTTGTTATTTGTTAGACCGAAAAGTGTCAAAAATTACCACGTACTTACTTACGACATATTTTACATATCAACAGCCACAATAGTCCACTGCTGGACACGAACCTCCCCTAAATGGAGGAGTTTGCCATACACGCCACGCTTGGCAAGTGGAATGGCGAGTTCAATTCAAGACATCTATTTAGGCGGTTCTCCCACTTGTCTTCCGTCGCTGCATATTTTTAATGCACTGTAATACATGCTGTGTGATGCCGGATTAGAATAGCATCACCCCATTTCTTACCTATGGGTGTCTTAAGAGGCGACTAAGGGACTCGAGGGTGGGATGTGTATTACAATTTTAGGCGATGGGCTGACAACCTGTCACTAAAGTGATACACAGTTATCTGATTGACCCTTAAACTTTTGTCAGACGTGGTGTTAATATCCGTTTTAAGGCCGTTAACGCTCTTCCTACCCCGTAAGGGATATAGGCGTGTTTTATGTATGTATGTAATACATGCATCTATCTGTCAGACGAAAGTAAATGGCGAATTCCGATCTTATTTCCATACATATACGGCTAAGTTACGTTTACTGTGTGCTTACGGATACCTCTCTCAAACAATTTGACACGCGCATCCGTTACACACCGTGACGCACCGTAAACGCGCACCGTATTTGTATGCGTATAAGATCGAATCCGCAATGTCCTTTCGTCTGGCATACGCTTGCGTTAAAAATACGCAGTGATGGATAAGTGGGAAAAACGCCTTAGTAAAAATATTCCTTGATCAGGCTATCCCTTTATTCTCTTAAACTACTACTCCTTCCGACTTCTAACTTTCTAAGCTACCTAGTATTTAACATGTCAAACCATTACATCCTTGTATAAACAGTTTGCCGCTTCAAAGTAATAGGTAGTTACTTTCGCATAAGTAAGTAATCATTAAAACGGTTCAGAGCTGTATGTAAACAGTTCTTCCTGATACTGCCATACCTACTAGTTTGTAGTACCAATATTTGATATTTCCTTACTAGCTTTAGTTTTAAGTATTACTTGATGCTAATTATATACCTATTGGTATATATTTTGATTCATGCAAAATGTCGTTTTTCATACTAGTATGAGTCCTTTCTAAACAATAATTAAGGAAGCTATACTAAAATTTTCTGAAGGAATGGCAATAGCGGTTTATTTCATTTTAAGGCGGTTCTCCCATTTTTCGTCACAGAAACGCATACGTCTGTCAGGCAAAAGGAAATTGTGAATTCCGATCTTACTCCCAAGCTTACTAAATTAAAACGACTTGTCAGACGCATCCGTTACGCACCGCAACCGTATTAGTATGAGAAACAATCGGAATCTGCATTTTTTTTCGTCTGACAGACACATGCGTTACGGTGCGTTAAAAATACTCAGCGACGGACGATAAGTGGGAAAACCACCTATAGAAAAAGAGGAAACAGATAGAAGATATTTCGCCCAAGTTTTCATATTTCATATACATCAGAAATATTACTACTGAAGTTTCCGCTGATAGATCCATACCGTCCATAAACATAAGTAAATAATATCTCAATCTCAACTGCATTTAACCAAGGTTACGAATGTCCACAAGTCCGTTTACTACTAATAATAGGAGTAATCGAAGGACAGACTATCACTTTTCTTGGATTATCATTAGGGTTTTCAAAGTACACCTGTTACAATGTCAGAACAGTCCTAAGCTTTTGTATAAAATATATACGAGGACGTGGAATCTAATGCAAAGTATTAGTTGAGCAAACTAAAAAAAGGTACCTATATTTTAAGAATATTAAATTTTGATAAGGCTAATTTAGCTACTAGGTTATTCATTTATTTAGCCTTAAAAATATAATATTTAGAAGCCAATAAAATTTCGAACATCTTTTTTGTATTTTATGTTGTTCTAACATTATAAATTTTTCTTGTTTCAGGTAAATAATCTCACACTTAAAACTGCAGACTGCAACTTATTGCATAAATACCTGCATGCCCTGCAATGTTCCAAGATTCTCAGCGAGGTATTATTCCATACCTCTATAGTGATACTTTAACATGTAATAAAAATTGTTATGCTCTTGATACCTGCCACATGCCAGACATGACGAGACGATAATGGTGCATATCACAACATGCATACCGAGCAATAACATTAGCATTAAAATGAAGGCAGGTAATAAAAATAGTTCCTTTTACATTTAATGGTGCTGAGCACTTTTTCTTCTTTTTGAGTGACTTTGATTCAAAAAATGTCCCAAAAACGGACTGATAGAAACACTTTTTTGCTCACGTTAATAATTATAAGTTATACAAAAAGAAAAACAAACAACACAATAAAAGCAAAGGCGGCCTTATTGCTTACCCTGGTAATCAAGAGTTTTTGAATTGATTACTGATCATCTGATCTGACTATTGTTAATTTTATGCCTATGTTTTGAATCTTAAGCTACATTAGTAACCACAGTAGTAGTTTTATTCACACCTAATCAGCCTATAGAAATCCTCTGCCCAGGGTACGCCATTAAGCACTGTCTGCCATTTTCGCCATCCAGTCACTAACAGCCGCCCTCTTTATGTCCATCTGGCTGGAGGGCGTCCAACGCTACGCAACCACAAATTTTATACACATAATGGAAATGAAATCGAAATTACTTTATTCTATCTGTACGTATATAACATACTGAAATATAATTGCATCTCCTTCGAAATAATCTGTAGCTTATAATAGCACTGTCTCTACATACTAGTAGGTCCGGTATGAGTGCCTATTAAACTAAGAAATATAATTTGTCATAATAATCACAGCTTGCAACGAATGCAGTTAAAAGTTGGCTACAAATTAACTAGGTTTCTAAGAGGTACCTAATAGGTAAGTAAACAAGGAAACTTTTTACGCAAACTAAAAACGTTTGAATAAAAAAAAACTCATTAACAATTTGTTCTGTCTTGTCGATGTTATCGATTGATTTACTCTCGCCAATACGATGACGTCACCTGTTGCCGAATCGTTCAAGATCAAGGCTGTGCTGCGCGGGCGCACGACATTGGATTCACTTCATGGTCACCGGTAGCCTTCACTTTGAATCACCGGCGATAACACAACATGTAACATTTCGTGTGATGCCAGCTAGAATAGCATCATCCCGTTAAGCCGTCGGTCCCGGTTTCTGTCTATGATTACTGAGACGGCGATCGTTACACAACCATGTCAGAAACCTACTAGTAGTAGTAGATGGTTGAAAAACTCTGACACCAGGGTTCGTCAGGTCGTTGGACGACTCGGTATCCCACACGAAAAGACCCAAATCGTATCGTTCAAGATCAAGCCTGTGCCGATAGTTGCTTCACGGTCACCGGTAACCACCTGTTTGCATCACCGGCGCCGGCGACAACATTACGTAAACATGTTTGCATAGATCTGCATATTCTACATACTTTGCAGGTCAAGTTCCCTTCATCATCTCATCTTACCTAGCTGTCAGGATCCCACTGCTGGGCAAAGGCCACCCTCCTTTTCTTCCACTGTTCGCGATTCTGCGCCTCCGCATGTCAATCTTTTGAAAACCAATCCCTCATCATAGGTTCTTATAAGCTTCTTAGGTTCTTATTCACCCTGAAAATACTGGATCTAAGAGTCTAAGATCAGTACAATACAAGAAGGTCAAGGAGAAAGGAAAAGATAGAAACAACTGGCGGTTATAACACCGACAAGAGCAATGAGCTCTTAAATATAAGAATGAGAAAATTCAAGAAAGTTTTCTTATTATTAATAATTACAAATATTACAATAAATAAATTAAGTTGCTTTGTGACCATTTCATAAAATAAGAATTGAACTTCCTGTATCCTGGAAACAGTCAGCTGAGGGTGATTCTCATCCAGCCTGATGAGTCTGATATAGTTGGTAATCTATGTACAACCTTAATAACTACATACATACATACATACATATATCACGCCTATAATCCCTTGCGGGGTAGGCAGAGCGTAAATGGCCGCAAAAACGGACATTTACGCCACATCTGACAAATATTTGAGGGACATTCTGAAAATTGTGTATCGCCATAGTGACAGGTTGTCAGCCCATCGCCTAAAATTGCAATACACACCCTCGAGTCCCTAAGTCGCCTCTTACGACTCCCACGGGTAAGAAATGGGGTGATGCTATTCTTAACCGGCATCACACGGCAAAATAACTACATATTAATAAACATAGCTAACCCAACCTATGTACCTATTTTTTTAATGAACTTTTACATTCGTATAGGACTTGAAACTCAGTAAATACACATACACATATTACGCCTATAATCCCTTGCGGGGTAGGCAGAGCGTAAACGGCAGAAAAAAACTGATATTTACGCCACGTCTGACAAATATTTGAGGGTTTTTATGTATCGCCATAGTGACAGGTTGTCAGCCCAGCGCCTAAAATTACAATACACACCCTCGAGCCTCTTAGTCGCCTCTTACGACTCCCACGGGAAAGAAATGGGATGAATATAAAGATATAAAAAAATGAAAAATTCAATGTAAAATTTTAACTAGTTCGCACACCGGTGCTTAAGAAACTGACAAGTCTTTAAAACAGTAATTTGACTTTCGAGGAACATTTTTATTAACTTAATGGCTTATCAAAAATTCAGTAAGTTTTTAGTAGTCGTTTTCTCAAAGGGTTTTATTGTCAAATTATACTTTTGCTTCTTGCCTAAGTAATGCTTGAATAAATTATGCAGGTAAATAATGAATTGTTTTCCAAGTATTATGAAGCTTATTTTACGTACGTGCTGGGTATTTATTTGAACCTTGTATGAATAAAAACGCCGTGTGATGCCGGCTTAGAATAGCATCACCCTATTTCTTACCCATGGGTGTAGTAAGAGGCGACTAAGGGATATGAGGGTTATGTGTATTGTAATTTTTGGCGATGGGCTGACAACCTGTCACTGTGGTGATACGCAGTTGTCTGATTGACCCTCAAACTTTTGTCAGACGTGGTGTTAATATCCGTTTTACGGCCTTTAACGCTTTGCCTACCCCGTAAGGGATATAGGCGTGATTTATGTATGTATGTATGTATGAATAAAAACTACTACCACCATTGCAAAGTAGATATGACGAAAAACGTTTTCCGTCACCGACACATTCCATTTTACTCAGAATGAGCGTTCCGTTTCAACGCTATCAATCAGCGGGGAAATTAAATTCCTCGGCCGAGTAAGGAAAGTTCAAGTTCATTCATACTGACCGTGAACTTACCCGTGAACTTTAGGTCAAGGACAAATCAGGAAAAAAACGGAAGTAGGCTGCATAGCTGCGAAAACAGTTTATTTGCGGAATGATAGAATATGAGATATAATACCTTTTGCGCCTAGTTGTAAGTGGTTGAAATACTCTGATTCCAGGTTTCATCGTGTCGTTGGACGACTCGATGTCCTACACGAAAAGAGAGAGAGAGAGAGAGAGATATACCTTTTGCGAACACCTTAAAAATACATAAATAATCTTAAATTCGGCGACAAAAATACAAGCAGAACGAAATACATTCGATCAAATTTCAAAAACTAGATTCTAAATCAATGTCCTTGGAATGAGGACAAATTTAAGTCTAGAAACGTGATAATGTTTTTGTTGACTGCAATCTATCGCTTCACTTTTTTCTTTTTTCGTTTTGCACTCGGTTTTTATTCGTGACTCGTTCGATGCAAAAATTCTGTTTTCCTTCCTTATTTTTGAGTATATATTTTATCCTTGAAAGAAGGATAGAATTTCCCACTACTTATAATTTGGTTACGTGTGTTTCAAATCTATAGATGCTACTTTTCCTTGTTGTAAGTTCCTTTAAATGATAGGTGCTTCAATTTTTGCCTGGCAAAATAACAGAAAAACAGTGAGTAGAGCATTACATTACTAGATTTCCGCCCAGCCAGCGGTTTCACCCGCTACCGCTCATTTTCCCGTGGTAATAGTTGCTTTTCCGCGGTAAAAAAAGGTCTATGTGTTATTCCGGGCTATACTCTAGCTGTGTTCCAAATTTCATCCAAATCGCTCAAGCAGTTTCAGCGTAAAGAGGTAACAAACATACACACACAAATTCTCAGATTTATAATATTAAGTACGGATATCATACATAACTGGCAAATAAAGTATATGTAACTTACCTATAAATTAATAACACATCATGCATAGTTAGGTAAACTACACCGGATGCTGCAAAAATTACAAACAATACATACCTACCTTGTTACTTTTATGCTTCTATTTTAAAGGCCTCTCTAACAAACTATGTAGGTATATAATATAACCATTTGATAAATAACATAGTTCTACATCACCACGTACTTCCCAATACAGGGTGTTAAATATTCCTTTTGTGTTTGTCTCGTCAGGGTCAGTTCTCACCGCGAATTGGAATCAAGAATCAAGACCGTTTATTTGCAAGAACATAGTTACGCAAGATCTTAAATATTAAGCACGTAATGTTCAGCACGCATACAAGCGTGCAAATTATTATGATACACACACACACACACACATATCACGCCTATTATCCCTTGCGGGGTTGGCAGAGCGTAAACGGCCGCAAAAAAGGACATTTACACCACGTCTGACATATATTTGAGGGTCATTCGTAAAATTGTGTATCACCATAGTGGCAGTTTGTCAGCCCATCGCCTAAAATTGCAATACGGTGTGTATTCTCTCTCCCTTACTCAAGTCCCTTAGTCGCCTCTTACGACTCCCACGAGAAAGAAATGGGGTGATGCTATTCTAAGCGGGCATCACACGGCACATATTTAATATATAACACACATTATTATACACAATACACAAAAAAAGATAATTTGGGAGATGATGATTATGAAAATGATGCTTATTATAATCATGTAGGCACCTCTTAGTTCAGCCTCCGAGTAAGCTCTTCTCCGGGTGAGCTCCTGCTCCCCACCAATCAGGTGTAGGTTTCAGCCCCGGGGCTAAAATTGCAGAGTCCAGTCTTATTTAAAAATAAAATAAATATCCCAGTTCAGCAAGACGTCCTCTGTTGAACATAGGCATTTCCCACAAGCGATTGCATGGGAAGATCAAGCAAAGTAGTAAAGTTTATTGTATATGAACATAAAACTAACACAATTTAATTATTTACAGAAAAATTAACTTAAAACTAAACTATAAAAAGGTCCTCCAGTGCACCTCCATCAGACATGGTCCCCAGTAAGCTGGTAACGTTTCCTCTTTGAATGGACAAACTTAAACGCTGGCCAATTGTATTGACCGCGATATTGGGCCGACTGCATCTTAGGGCCGCGCGCAACCCTTACAATATCGTCGGTCAACCTGGTGGCTGTCCCACGCTGCGTTTTCTGATGCAGACCTTTCCGACCTCATCCACAACCACTCTGTATAATCATAAAAAAATACATGGTGTGCAGATACCATATCCTCATTAAACATTGTCCGCTATCGGCCTTGCACTTGACAAACGCTTGCGCGTTCTAGCTGTTATATTGTCAACTAATGTGTATAATTACGTGCCAAATTGCCGGAACTGATGCGCCAGCGCAGGTGATAGAGAGTGTCGCCATCTGTTGAAGGAGGTATGTACTTTTGCTGATCTTTTTCGGATCTGATCTGTTTGTGAAGGTTATAGGTTTTTTGCTGGTAAATAATACTTGAATAAACTCGAAATTCAAAACGTAAAAGTAATGAAAAAGTTACATGTCCTTTAATCAATATTAAACATATTTTTATTTATTTCTACGTTCGCAATGAAAATTATAGATAAGTGTTAGAAAAACCCAACCAATTCATAATCCGAATTTACAGATTTTACAACTACCTTCTGAAAAAAAAAAATTGAGCCCCAAACGGGCGAGATTGACATGTGTTGCCAGCCTCAATTTGTCGGTAATGTTGACGATCAGTCTCCCCAAGCGATGCCCATTTGTGACCCCGAACCCTGACCTGAACACCCTCGACCCCTGCTTCTGGCTTTTCAACCCCAATTTGTGGCTAACGAGGTACTTCCTCGGTAGTGATAGACTCTGATTGATCCGGAAAACAAACAGATCTGAAGCGAAGGTTAAGACAATTTATTTAAATCTACTGGAGGTTAGGCAAATTTGTCATAATTACCTGTGGGATGAAAATTAATTTTGCACTTTTCTTCAACTTATATTTATTTCGGCAAGCATTATTAATAAGCAACATTAATATTCTGTATAGAATAAGGCAGTACAGTACCTTTTGTATTCTTTTTCATTTCATAAGTGCCTGAAAAGGTTTCTACAATATTATACAGCCGGAGAATTTTTACTATCAAGTTATTTCATAAATTAATATTTCTCGCCTCACTTTTTGTGCCAGTATACAAAGAAACATTAAAAAAATGTGTTTAATTTTCTTCTTTTCGCGTGGGACATCGAGTCGACTAACGACCCCATGAACCCAGGTGTCAGAGTTTTTCAATATTATTGAATAATACGTTTGGCCAAAAGTGTATGAACAAAGTCGCCCTGTAGAGGTATATTCATGCAATTGCAACATGAAAATGATATTTCGCGATAGATGGCGCTGCTCGTATGCACCGGAAGCTCCCGGGAGTGCATCAGAGTCGCGCAGTTGATAACACGCGTCATATCCGGGACACCCGATGGACGAGGCTTCATTCCCGAGCCAAGTTTGTAAAGAGTTTTGATGCTCATTGGCTCTAATAAATATACTGAACCGGAGATTTCTAGCTATGTTAAGTGCGGAAGACTGGCAGCATAGTTTCATATTGTTATATGATCCTTAGTGAGCATCACCCCAATTCTACTCGTGGGTGCCGTTAAAAGCAACCAAGCATTCACTGTGAATGCAACATCTTGCATTGTTTTCGCCAATCTGCCTGCCAAACGTGGGGAATATGGCAATACCCTCTCAATACGGGGAGGCCCATCTTCAGCAGTGGACTGTTGTGGCTGTTAACGTTATATGACATCAAAGATTTTCCACGCAAGTTGTCATATTCCATTAATATGACGTAGAGTTTTTGTGCACTAGATATACAGGCTGTAAGAAAAATTACTGCGTTCCTTTCAAGGAATGAACCTTGGGGAAAGTTTTTCAGTTTAATGGGCTGGTTCATCGCTTAAAAGGAACGCAGTTCTTTTCCTTACACCCGGTATATTGTATTTTTGCTAAGAAGTCTCGTGCGCAATGCGGGCAGGTGAGCTTGCCGTTCACATAATTGTAGTTAAAGGCTGCAGGTGGACGGTCTTTCAGCTCATCGCGCTTAGCGTCGAGGTCTGCTTTGCGCTGCTCCTCAAACTCGCGTATTCGCCTTTTGGCTATAGTAGCCATCTCCGAGCGCATCAACGCCTCTTTGATTAGGAGTTGAAGTGGTCGCCATGGCCGAAATCGGTCGGAAAGATCAATATTGTATGCAAGAAGCTTGAAGGAAAATTGTTCATCTATAGTACCATGACTGAATGCAAATCGTAAATCCCTTAAGTCTGCCTTTCAAAGGGTTTACTTTGGCTTTGACCCACAGGACATTCCCGAAGTTTTATCGCCATTTGAGAGCATATTTTATTTGCCTGTTTCAATATTGACGATTATCCTTTTCCCGTCTAGACGACGCCACTTTACAGCTTGCCGTTTTTGTTTACCCGTTGCAAGTTTATCTTGCAAGTTCCTCCAGGCGTCGAAGTCACGTGCACGAAGTTTATTCCAAAGCGATTCCATCAGTGTACTAGATAGGACATACATAATAGAAGTGGAAGCGACCGCTGTATCTTGGGAGATTGTGGGTGCTTAGACACATCTGCGGAAGATTTGTTTCGGGTAGTCAGAGTAAGTTGGTAAGGCAGACGCAACATCGCGTACAAACTATTGAAGCCACAAAAGTACTTTTCATGACATAGGTAACTTCACCCTAGTTGTCTTGACATGCGAATTAGCGGCTAATATGGTTATAAAATATTTAGGGAAGGTTCGTATGGAGTGAAACTCAGACATTACGGGCTCATTATATTCTTGTATATTTTCCCTACAAACGTGCGGCCATCGCCATTGTTGTTCCTGTGTCAAAAGAATAGACTTTGACATTACTACTTTTCTGCCTAAACATCAAAAAGGTTTTTCAACAATGGTATTGCACACACACATGGGATGTTGCTCTTGATTGCCTGGGTTAATGTCATTAGAGGCTTTAATGAAAGCACGTGTAAAAATAGATCGCTACTATTCGAAGTCAACTCCACACAGCAAGGCTTTTACGTTCAAAAGCTTGGTATTCAATCATTTGCCGAGTGGCTTAGAAGAGCATCACCCCAATTCTATCCGTGGGTGTCGTAAAAAGCGACTAAGGATAATCTTCCAGAGAAGGAGCAGCAGCGTTCCCTGTGTATTGAGTAGCGCAATACCACCGATAGGGGGAGGGTCGTGTCCAGCAGTGGACTAGTGTGACTGCCATAATGTCATAATTTATTTGTGGTAGCTTATAATTGGCTTAAGGTACTATTCCGAACCGAGCGCCGCGGCATGTGTACGAACACAATAAAATAAAATGAAATTATGAAATGTAATTCAGCCGATTAAATTATATAACCATCGGACTTTTCTATCGGTTTTGAGCAGGTGTTTGTTTAGTTACTGTGTAACGTACTCAGGATTTATTTTCGCTATATTTTGTTTGTAGCGGTGCTCCATCTTATGTATATTATTCGGTCTAACAGAAGTGCAGCAGCTGCGCGCGTGTCTGCAGCGGTAATGCAGGATGAATAAAGCGCTGACAGCGCTAAAAGATTGGATTACGACAACTTATTGATGCCCCGGAGATACAAACGCGTTCATAATATGGAACATATTTCATGAAAGTTGTTGAGCAGCAGCAAGGATCAACTTTTTCTTGGTGTTTATCCAATTATTAAGGATTATCTATCATTAAGTATAGGTTAAAAGGTTGATCGCTTAATATGCTAAGGATAATGAAAACTTATTACGTAAATGAAAATAAAAAATGTGAGCGACGGCCGGGGATTGAACCCAGGACCTGGGGAGTAGCGTCCCACCGCTCTGCCAATGAGCTACCGGCGCCCCAACCTATTTTCATTTATGAAAATAATCAAGCACTGTGAGTGCAAAATAAGCCTTAGTACTTTATAACCTAAGTTTTTTGACAAATTGGTCCGTAACTGGTGATTAGCGATCGGTATCATTGATAGAGACTAAAACTAAATTAGTATTAAGGATCGATCGCTGCGGCGCTAAAACGGCCAGTACCCGATATTATCAAACTACAGGCTACAATTTTATAGGTGTAATTCAATGTTCATTGCGTAGTTGCTTTGCTATTACCATATCAGGAATATGAACCGGCTAAGCAATGTACTAGGAATGTAGACTTGTAGCCTGTAGTTTCATAACATAGGCAACAGGATGTTTGTCGCAATTTTACAAGGAATTTTTGCAACTAATTATACCGCGTATCATACATTAATTTACTCAATTCATTCATATTATTTATTGCGCACATTTCTTTGTAATCTCGCGAGAAACGGCGTGGAGCCACTCACTATAGGTAATCCGATCTTTACTCAGTTTTTCTGTGTGGAATCGATAAGCTGAATTCAACCGGATTGATCACGTATCATAATTTACACAGTTATCTACCGAAAAATTGTGAGCTCTCAAATTTCACGAGTCACGGCTTCCTCGACATTGGCAATTTTGACCGAAAATTTGCGCTTCGATCGCTGGTAATCTCGTCAATCAGTCAGTGTACATTGCCGGTGACTGGGTGATAAGTGTGATAATCTGCAGAGGCTTTAGTGTCGAAATAAACCTGCGCATAGTCTAGTGAAGTAGTTTTGAATTGATTACATTTTTTTATGTGTTTTACTGCCCCGACGGCGCGGCTCTGCTTACTACGCCGTGGGTCGTGGGTTCGATCCCCGCAAAACACAAATATCTGTTTAGTAAATTATTCAGATATTTGTGTTTAGGGTGGGTGTTTTCTATGTATAATATGTATTTATTTATTCATAGCTTTAATTTTAACGGGTTCTTACCGCCGAATTATTATTAATGCGAGTTCCCGGTATTTCGACGCTTACAAGCATCATGATCACGGAATCAATGAATAGTGTAAACAACCGCGAAAGTTTAAATTTACCTAATGTATTTGTTTACGAAAAAAGGGTTTATATGTAATAAATAATATTAGCTATTAAGTTCCCATAGTACAGCTATGCTTAGTTTGGGGCTAAATGGCGCTGTGTGAAATGTCCAGAATCATTATTTATAGGTATTCTGGGTGAATCAGTATTACTGTGTCAAAGTAGTGCTATTGTGACTCAAACATCAGCATTACCTCGAGTTACCTCAAGGGATCAACTTAATTTTTCAATACAACCAAAGATTATTTCCGTGGGTAGTTTGATGAGTACGATATCTAGATAACAACACGACAATGTGATCACATAAGCTGCGTCATGTGACGACAATTTTGAAAATTACACCCGTTTCTCATCGCGGCGGCGTATTTTAATATTCGTTGTGCACATCAGTCGCGCGGCCTTGTGGCTAATGGCGGCGTTCTGAATAGAAGGCTGGATGATTGAAAGAAATCGTAGGTGCAAGCCGATTCATACGGAGATTACGGTTCATAGGGCACTGTGAAGGAGCCATTCTTCGCCGCATATAGTTGGCTCTACAATAAAATGTCTCGTCCTTACGGTAGAAAGAATGTAAATTTCAGACTTCGAATATGTCCTTTGAAACACAATCGTGTTGGCACATCGGCTGTTTATGATAACTTTTAAACTCGAAAACAGTCTTCTTCTTTTCGTGTGGGACACAGAGTCGTCTGTTGATCCGATGGACCCTGGTGTCCGAGTTTCAACTGCCTACGACTACTAGTAGGCCTCTGACATGGTTGTGTAACGACCGCCGTCTAAGTAATCATAATCATAGACAGAAACAGGGACCGACGAAGCATCTTTCATTTCGGACAAACAGGTGGTTCAGCCTGCAATGTCCTAACCAGACCAGGAACAAATTCACAAAGTGATAAATATCAATTTTATGAGTGTCCCGCCGAGAATCAAACACGGAACCGTACGGCCACATCGGAAGTTAGTTATCTTTTATGTCAGTATTAGTCAGCGCACTCCCCGATATTACATGCCATACCTGTATCAAAGTGTCTAGGATTCGAAGGATGCATTTCAACGACACAAGGAAAATAGGCCTGTGCGCTCGTCTCGTTTGTCGCTTGGTAAACTTGGGGATAGTTGTTCCTTATAACCAGTCCATATTCAGTTTACGAGTAAAATTTTGACCCTATTTATAAGCGACTGAAATAGGAATACACCAGCGAATAGTTGAGTTATATACCCTGCGTTGAGCCGTTGCACGATTAGAATTGATACCTAGTGAATGACCTAGAACTAGAATATCTAGAATAAACAGGTGTTATCTCGCCCACCATCACGCGGTACCAGGCCGGAAATCAAACCTGACACTTATCATTACAGCGCTCTCACGTAGCAGGAAACACGACTATGCGATCGATGCATCGCTGCAATTATTTGCACCGTGATAGGTTTCCGTCATGTGCGGCCTTGGGGTATCTCTGATGGTTATTTGCTTTGTAATGGTTGTAGTGATAGATAATGAAACATGCTAGGTAGGTTGGTAAGTGGTACCTACATTAACTGTTACATATTATGTACCTAATTCACTCGTGTACCTTGTTATATGTATCTCTACATAGTCACTTGACATTTCAAACTTTAGTGTTATCTCCGTGGTGTTATCATATAGTTTTGCAACTAATTCCCCAGATACAAGAGGCGTCGCTGTAGTACTGTTAGCGATAGTCGCAGGTTCAAATTTAGCAAGTGTTTTAAAATTTGGTATTTAATTGAACAGAGAGAAAATTGTGGTGCCAGCTTTGAATAGCATCGACTAACGGATAATCATCAAGGGAATGGGCAGCTGCGTTCCCTGTAACCGCAACATCTTACACTGCGCCCAGTAGGGAGAGGCCCGTGTTTAGCAGTGGACTGTTATCGCTAATAATATTTATGTTTAATTTTAATGTGGAATAATAATAATAATAGCTGCAGTCTTAGAAAAGCAACACCCCATTTCTTGCCCGTGGGAGTCGTATGAGGCGACTAAGGGACTCGAGGGTGTGTATTGTAATTTTAGGCAATGGCCTGACAACCTGTCACTATAGCGATACACAATTTTCCGGATGACCCTCAAATGTTTGTCAGACGTGTCGTAAATGTCAGTTTTATATGGCCGTTTATGCTCTGCCTACCCCGCAAGGGATTATAGGCGTGATATGTGTATGTATGTATGTTAATGAGGAAAAAAACATACTAAAGAAAAAAAAGAGGAACAACAAATGTCACCTACACTCACTTGTAGCTCTTTGTATTATGATGAATGGTACAAGTTAGAAGTAAGTCCCAAAAGAATTTATATAGAAGATAGAGTAGACAATAAGTTTGATTAAATGTGGCAGCAGTGAACCGCTAGGACTAGAATTTTGGGCCGTTTATTATGTCACCAATACTTCTTTATTATATTATTTTGAACTGAAATTGAGATAGTCCCTTCTATTTTTGTGTGGGACACCGAGTCGTCCAACGACCCGATGAACCCTGGTGTCAGAGTTTTTCAACCGCCTACTATCACAAGTAGGTTGTGTTACGACCGCCGTCTAAGTAATCATAGACAGCAAACGGGACCGACGGCTTAAGGTGCCCTCCGAAGCACGGAACCATCGATTTTCGGACAATCAGTTGGTTCACCCTGCAATGTCCTAACCAGACCGGGAACAAATTCACAAAGTGATAAATATCAACATTGTGAGTGTCCCACCGAGAATCGAACCCGGAACCTTTGCGTAGCAGGCAGTCGCACCACCACTGCGCCACATCGGCAGTCAATAGATAGTTATTTGTCTATTTAATATTTTGGTGTTTCATTTCGATAGGCTAGCTAAAGCAAATAGTTATGGCTTACCTAATATGACAGTTTATATACAGGGTTTAAAAATATAAGCAGCAAATATTTCTAGGAGAGAACCAGCCCACGAAACTAAACAACTTTCCCCATTGACCCTCACTTACAAATTGACCCGGTCGGCTGGATCATTTTGTATGGGTGGTCCAAAGAAAGTTGTTCAGTTTCATGGGCTGGTTCACAACCAAAATTATTGCCGTTTTTTTTGCACGCCTTATACTTTGATTTCTTGTACGCATTAATGTCGTTCGTCCCAAGGTATCTAGTTTGTTTATAAATATATCTTGTTAGGTACACTCACCTAAGTAATAAATAAAGTAAAAAATAGTCTCCGAAGGAATTACCTATAAAAAGTTTTTTATCCCAGTTTACTTTTACCTGCGGAAAAACGCAACACGTGGCCACACCTTTTCTTGCTCGTCGGTAAAATTGTTCGAAAATAAATCAAATCATTGTGTCGTTCACCACAATTTTCACTGACGGACGCGAACAGAAATAATCTCATATGAAAGGTTTTCCGTATTAACCTGAACTATTGTGCGGCGGAAACTGCTGCTTGTGACGTCACCGGAAATGAGGGCCGGCTTCCGTCACTTGACCGGAAGATGTTTATTATCGTTCGCTCCTCATTATGCCAGATGCGTCGGTAATGTTTTAACTGTTCGTTCAATGAGAGCTTTTTACTGTTTTAGACGGATTGTAGACTCGATTCCATATTACCGTAAAGTAAGTAGATGAAATCGCTAACTAAGAAAAGCGCTGTCACTTTCAAGTAAATAGGCTTGAATAAGATAGGACGCATCGCGACGTGGCTGAAATTGTCTATGATTTTACGCATATTACCCGGTGTCTAAAGAGATGGCGGCTAAACTATGCAGAACGTTACCGTAAAATAAGTAACTAAAATCTCAACTAAGAAAAGCGCAGTCACTTTCAGGTACAGCTTGAATAAGATGAGACGCATTGTGAAGTTACTATAATTGTCTATGATTTCACGGGTGACTATAAAGATGGCGGCTCTGTGCAAATGGCTCTAATCTCTTATTCTAAACCTATTTAACATAAACTATATTTAGTTGGTGATTCTTGACGGGAGTTGAGTTAAGTATTATACCAATCAATACTTTTAAAAACTTCCATAATAATACTATTCCAAAATAAATAAAATAAATTGCAAAGCTTGAAGCTGTACTTCCGTTGCTACATCCGTTAGTTTCCGTTCATAAAGACTCCGTTTCCGATTGCTCTCACAAATCAGCAGCCAATGGGGAGCGAGTGGAGGGTACTGCAAATAAAAACAAATGAACAACCAATGAAACACTGGACTCTGTTACACAGTTGCACATTACGGGGTGAAGTGGGATTTTAAAAGTATACGTGATCACAATAAAACAATTATAAACGGATTTCAGTTACTACTTGTCTAACACCTTAGTCATCCGTGACCACGAGCTCTGTAGGAGCTCCATACGTAGGAATTGTTGACAACTTAAAAACGTTTAAAATTGTTTTGTTGTGATGGGTAATACTTGTGCAAACTAACGAAAATATTATTAAACATAATATTTATTATTATATATATTTAGTTATTTATTTAATATAATATATGTTTATACTATAAAATTTGTATTAAACATATAATATTTTTTGTAATATGTATGTTAATGTAAAATTAATTGGTAGGTATTAAGTACCAAATTTTAAAACACTTCCCGTGTTAGGTTAGGGTTTGAACCCTGCCCGCACTCGAAAATTTTGCAAGTTTTCAAAAATTGTATACCTAACACTGGAAGTGTTTTAAAATTTGGTACTCAATTTATCGCTGGTTTTCATCGCTTAGACTACATTCAATCTGTAAAGATAGAATTAGTCGCCGGTTATTAGTTGCAAAACTAACCCGGTAGATGGAGCCATGCCAAGCGTTACTGGCATTAAAATACACTTGCAAAATTGGCGGGCAAGAAATGAGCTGCGGTAGCCCAGATGGAAGAGGCGTCGCCACTAGTAATGCGAAAGTCGCAGGTTCAAATCCTGCCCGCACTCGAAAATTTTGCAAGTTTTCAAAAATGGTAGGTATTAATTTCCTGTGGGAGTCGTAAGAGGCGACTAAGGGACTCGAGGGTGTGTATTGCAATTTTAGGCGATGGGCTGACAACCTGTCACTATGGTGAGACACAATTTTCCGAATGACCCTCAAAAATTTGTCAGACGTGGCGTAAATGGCCGTTTTTGGCGGCCATTTACGCTCTGCCTACCCCGCAAGAGATAACAGGCGTGATATGGGTATGTGTATGTATGTATGTATTAATAGTTTTGATATATTAGTCAGATTTGTTATGTTTATG
This sequence comes from Tuta absoluta, assembly GCA_027580185.1. Lineage (NCBI taxonomy): Eukaryota > Metazoa > Arthropoda > Insecta > Lepidoptera > Gelechiidae > Tuta > Tuta absoluta. The sequence continues at coordinate 440,040 of JAQAHW010000023.1, read as the reverse complement.
TTTTTTTAAATCCTTTATGTGTTGCCGCTGCTTTTTGCCTTAGTGTGCAGGGTTGCCTAGAAGAGATCGCTTAGAGCGATTTTTAGCGCTTTTGCTTGTATTAAAGTGAGCAATAAAGTGTTTCTGTCTGTCTGTCTATTTTCAAATCCTTTTGTTAGCGTAGCTCTATTTTCTTAACACCTTGTCCGCCTGTTGATGAAACTCGCTGCCTTTTGTCGGTATGAATATACCAATAAGTCTGATGACATATCGCGTATTGTGCAACGGTTCCCGGTCGAATAGAACATGCATTCAATCTGACGGAAGGAGATTTTCATAAGCGCCACCTGCCGGCGCTTGTGGAATGCTGAACAATTGTACTGAACCGAAATTGCTTCCATTTTGAGTCTGACCAAGCGTAGATATAACATGTATTGTCACCTCGTGATAACATTTCCGATATTTAGATCCTTAGTTCCCTGGTTGGGTAGTGTGAGCTTTATTTCTCTTTAATAATCCATATTTACAAATAAGGATAAGGATACTTTCTTACCTGAAGAGCTGAATAGTAGGTGAAACAGTTAGCTATTTAATTTGAAAATATACTTTTCGTCTTTCGCACTTCGTGACTGTTTGACCAGTTCAGCGTGAAAACATAACTAAACTAAATAAAAATATGCAATTGCCTCGCTGAGGTACTAGAAGCTTATCGAGTTGTTGTAAGACACTCATGATATCTATGCAGATTAGCACCATTCCGCATTGAGACAGTTTTAAATGACAACTGTCGTCAGGACACTTGAAGAGCTGAATCTTTCACCAATTCAGAGTAAAAACTACTAAACTACAAAAATGAGGAAACGCCTCAAGCTACATGCCATTGATTTCCCTCATTCGCATTAGCGTTTTCCTATATTCAATGACATCTCGTTCGGTTTATTCACAGAGCACCTAAACGTCACGCGAAGTTTTTTGGTCTGTGGGTTTATTAATAGCACGCGGACTACAATCATATCTTGCATACAATGCACGTGGCGCGGGTCTAAGGGTTGGCAATGTTTAAAACATAAGTTTAAAACAGTGTTTAAAACACCTTAAAAAAACACTTTTGTTTAAAACAGATTAAAACATGTTTTGTTTTAAACACGTTTAAAACATCAGAAAAAAACAAACCCGTTTTAATGGTCTTTTTATTCACAAGTTTTATAAAAATTATAGATATTTAGCAACCTCGGTACGGCAACCCATAAAATTAGAGCGCGGGTATTCCCCAAACCAACACGCGGGAGTTTCCCTTTGGAATGGTTTTGTTCGGCAGTAGTTTGCAGTAGAGTCGTGTGAATAAGTAAATATAAAAAGTCGGAATTTTGAAGAAAATATGTCGTCAAAACAAGCTATGTGAGCTTAGCTTGGTATGGTACCTACCTATGTTATGTTTTGTTTTTGATTATGATCATGTTTTAAAACGAAGTTTAATTTAAATTTCAAAGTTATTGTTTAAAACTGTTTAAAACATGTTTAAAACGATTACTTTGAAATTTAAATTAAACTTTGATTTAAAACATGTTTTTTTTACATTTGAAATAAAACACAATGTTTTGATCTTTTAAAAAAAACATGTTTTTTTCCAACCCTGGGCTAAAGCAGTAACTATCACCTCTGCCGGCCGACTGCGCGGGCTCTATGGCACATCTGTGACGTCATTGTACACTATTGTCCTTCAGTCTCGTTGGACATTGGACAGTCAGGCTCATAGATAATTATTTCAGATCGCGTAACTAACCTATCTGCCGTGCCGTGTGATGCCAGCTTAGAATAGCATCACCGCATTTCTTTGCCGTGGGAGTCGTAAAAAGCGACTAAGAGCTTTGAGGGTGTGTATTGCAATTTTATGCGATGGGCTAACAATCTGTCACCATACACAACCTTCCGGATAACCCTCAAATCTTTGTCAGACGTGGAGTAATTATGTCCGTTTTTTTCCGTACTGTGATTTTCTATACTTCGGACTGTTAGCAGAATGCGGAATGACCAAATTTGTCATACTGACTATTGACACACAACTGAAACGATTTTTATTTAACAGAATTCGGGCCCAGCTTGGCAACAGTTTTTTCTATGATTGAAGACCTCTTGCTCCAGATATGTATTCGAAACAACAAGCAACATTGATAATTATGAACATTGTAGGTAGGTACACTATGCCTTTTTTTCGCATGCGCTCTAAAATCTCCTTGTTTCCCCTCAAATTAATAAATTATACTTACTTATGAAAGCTACACGCATGCCAAGAGTCATGCTTGCCCCCGAATGGAACCACAATTTCATACAAGCTTTGAGCTAAGAAGCCGTGCTTACAGCGAATTGTTACTTTCCGTTTTTAATCCCTATTCCAACCATTAGAACTAGACTTGAACCATAAATCCATGGAAAGAAAAGCTTTATCCAGGTAAAGCAGTGCAGTGAAAGACTGCTAAGCTCATAATACAGTTATTTAAGCGTCGCAGCGGCTTCAGCTAAATAATGGTCTTCACGCTTTTGTTTTGCGTGAATTTTTAATATCGCACCGGTCCCAGTACTGTCGGCTCTTAGACACAGTAGAAAACAATCAGAGTATGCCGTGTCGCCCATCACTATTGTATGCTTCGATCTTTTAGTAAATACTTAGAGTGATTCAAGAAGACGGTTTTTATGTATAATTCATGCCGGGAAATGGTTTTTCTCCCACGGGAAAATGGTTAACATCGGGTGAAACCGCTGATATAATACTTACTGCCTACGACGTCACACTCATATCTCCTAAGAGAATATTAATTGCAAATACGGTTTCAGATGTATTATGAAGGTTTCAGTCGTTCGTATCACCATGATCCGAGAAACATGCCCTCGTATCTAATCTATTAGTAGTGAAGATAGGTCACACTTATGAAAATCACCGCCGAAGAAAGTAAAGAAATGCCACACAGATACGGGTGCCGGTCGATTTTTTTTGTCTAGGAACGAAGTCCAGCACCATAACTCTAGATAATCTTACAGTAATTCCTGCAGAGAGCTTGGTTGAGACGGCAACAGATGGTGCTATGAAGACATCTGTTTCTCACTTCTACTGTGACTGTCGGCTCTTAGCGGCTGATCTACGATTATCGCAGTGTATTAAGGCTTTGCAGGTGACGGCCGCTTGAGAGCGCTTTGTTAATACAATGCTTGTTGTGAGTGGGCTTGGCGGAATATTGCTAGCGATAAAGCGATGTATGGTGAAGTAATCTTGCCATGAATAGAAGCATGGATTGAATTCTTTAGAATAGCGTGGAGTTTAAAAAAAGGGGATGAAGGTAAGTACTTTTTGATCTACTAATTAAACCTGGGTGTCGTGCCAGGTGGTGCCAAGTGAAGGGGGTAGTTTCCGCTTGGCATCACCCCCAGTACCTACATGTCGTTTTTTTAGCTTTCTATCCCGATTTGCAAACTTGCCATGTGGTGCCAGCTTAGAATAGCATCACTCCATTTCTGCCAGTGAGTGTCGTAAGAGGCGACTAAGATATGAATCCAGGGAATGGGCAGGCAGCAGCATTCCCTGTGAATACAACACCTTGCTCTGCGCTCACAAATCCGCCTGCCTAACGTGGTGAGTATGGCAATACCCCCCCATTGAGGGAGGCCGATGTCAAGCAGTGGACTGTTGTGGCTGTTAAAGTGCTACATTGATGCTCTTTTTTTACGCAAGTGCCCCGCTTGAAGTGGTAAAAGATCCCATTTCCAAAATGAAATTCGTTTAAAAAACGCAAATGTGACACGTAGGTAAGTGTGTATATTTTGCTCAAAAATTTATAATTTTCATTTACGAAATCTATTTTCAAGGTTTAACATGAATCTAATTTGGTAATAATTTCATATCGTATCATCCCAAATGGATTACCAAAAAGGAGACGACCGCGATATGCAAAATCCGTTTCATCTGGAATACAAAACGATTATTAATTTTAGCAATAATATGTATCGTATTCACTACAATTTCTAGACTGACAAGCTTTTACTACAATAGTAATACACAGATTTTTTTAAACGGCTCTGAAATATTTGACTTACGTGGCGATAGCGACCATATTTAGTAGCCGTTGACGTTCTGCCTACCCCGCAAGGAATAAAGGCGTGATATGTGTATGTATTCCTCACAATTTTGAGAGTCGCTTTTAAAACTTAATATGATCACAACAAATAGAATACAATCACATTTTACTTTCCAGTATTAAACAAAAAAAAACAGATTCCGACCATCTACGAATCTAGCGTAAATATACTTATTAATCCTAATATCATAATTTGGCTAGAGTGTTATATTTACTAGCTTTGGATGAAATTATTTTTATTATTTTTATTGGGCTTGTAAGATCGAAGCACGTATCTACTTAGTATAAGGAAAGGTGTAGGTATGTGATAGGTGCACAAAGTCAAGTGCTCTCCAAACCAACGTTGTATGTGTGAAGGAGGATCCTTTCCTCATAAATAAGTATTGGGCGTCTCTAGAGCCCTTAAAATTTTACGAGTGGTCGTTTCACTCCCGCGGAAACTAACTTTGTTCAAGTGCTTGTTATTTGTTGATGACACGCGTACGTTGTAAATAAATTCTAAGAAGTTAGACCTAAGAGGCACCCCTGCGGCACACCCAATTTTGAAGACACTCCAAAAAGTTTTGAACAGGACCACAGGTTTTACAAGTGCATTTGGAAAGGCATTTCGGCGTTTCATTTTTCTTAATGATGGATCATGCCTATCTCCAAAGTTACAAAAGACTTATGCGTTAAGTTTTGACAAGTTTAGGAAAGGTTTCATCTGAGTGGGGCACTCCAGATACATAAACATCCCATGTAGGTGTAAGAAACTGTTTCATTAGGTCAAAATAACTGCTGTGGTCGAGTGGGCTTAGCGTAAAAAGCAACTATGGTCCAAGGAATGGGCAGCAGCATTCCCTGCGAGTGAATACACCATCTTGCGCTCTCTAACCCGCCTCCCAAGCGGGTTGAGTATAGCAAATCCAAAAGGTTGTCCAGCAGTGGGCTGTTGTGCAATTAATGTTCACATGAACAATTTTACTTATAGTTAACTAGCTGTTACCCGCGGCTTCGCCCGCGTACTCATAGAGTTTTATTAATTAGTTGTGTATTCTAAACGACACATCGTAAGGCGAACAACTGTGTAAACTGGGAGGGCACTAAAATCACTATTCACCGATACACAGACGACACTACACTGGAATGGTTCACTTCCTTGAAAAAGTATATAATTTGTGGTACCTGGGCGCTACCATCACTAATACAGGCTATTGTAAAATCAAGTAATGAGGCGCAAGAATGATCCTTGAGTTCTTTTGCCACTTTGCACTCATGATCACTGGAAAAGTCGATGGCAAACGACCAAGAGGTTTCAGTACAATTAGGTGGTCTCATTAAATACACTCAGCGCTCTATGTCGCCAAAGATACGCAGCGATGGAAAAGAATCCTGAATGAGAAAAATATTCCCCATCAGGGGAATTACGACCTTCAATAATGAAGATATTACGACGCTAGAAAGAAGATTATGACACATTTATAGTGTAAGGAAAAACAGGCATTTAATGTTAAAAGTAAAGATAACGTAATTTTAATAGAGACGCAGTCACTAAACCGGAAAAATTATCGTGAGTAATATGGAAGACATATCTTGATGGAGAGCGCGTATACAAAAATTGTCTTTCAAAGGGGAGGGATTTATGCTTTTACAGTGTTTCGGAGCGTTTGTTTCCAGAAGAGTGTTAAAGACATAGTACACAGCTTAATGGACACAGAACAGAGCACTATTTTAATACGCTATTGTAAACGATATTGTAAGTTTTACCATCTGGGGATAAAATGAAGAGGTTCTGAGCATTGGACACACGCGAACATGCTACATATAGCTGGCCATGAGAGAAGCACGGTTTTTCTAAGTGGACCCCCGCTACCTTTAAAGTTTGTCCCTGCGCTTTGTTGATTGTCATTGCGAAACTAAGCTTGATAGGAAATTGCAGCCTCTTGAATTGGAATGGCAGATCTGTGGGAATAATTGGGATCCGTGGTATTATTACATTTTCACCCTTGCCAACGCCGGTTAAGATGGTGGCTCCAATTATGTTCCGTCCTAGTTGTGTCACACGAAGTCTCGTTCCATTACATAATCGAGGGGCATCTAAATTTCGCATAAGCATGACTGGAACGCCTACTTTTAATTGCAGCTTATGTGAGGGCACACCTGACAACTCCAATGAATTTAAAAACTCGACGGGGTATGAAGTGCTCTGTTCTGTGTCCATAACCGTGTCTACTTGTATATAGCTTTAATTTTTTTTTAATATTCCTGCTATTTTGAAATTTTTATTACATACAAACATGCTCCAAGAAGACATGAAAGAAAGGAGTGGGTATGTAATCAAGGATTTGAAAACCTATATTAGCTCCAAACCAAATTAACTTGGGGATGGATGTTCTTGGATTGGAATTATAATAATATGAATACGCAGTATAATGATTTTGCCTAGTCTTCAATTTTCAGGACTATGGTACCAAAAAATTTAAGTTTATTATGTGTCTTCGCAAGTATACGCAGGGCAAACTTACTGTGCTAAAAATGGTTATTATTATAGAAATGGACTTTCAAATCATGTTTAACTGTAGAAATTAACTTTACTACTGTGGTAAGAAGTATCTCAAGTACATACCCACATCACCCTTAAAGCCACATTCATATCCCAAAACTCATATTCAAGAGACATTCTCATAGTAGTGCTATACAGGGTGTAAGTGACAGCCCTTCGAATACTGATTGGGTGTATTCAAACCATGAAACTGAACAACCTGCCATAGATTAAATTCTTTTTTTCTATATCCCATACAAAATCACAATCAGCTCACTGCATTTACTATGGGAATATCAGTATTCGGAGGGCTGTCCCTTACATCCTGTATATACATCTTTTTTATGTGGTATGGATGTATTCTATGCTACACAATAATCAGTTTTCCGATGGGAAAAATATGTTTTTCCGAGATAAAAAGTAACCTATGACACTCACCAGCTTTTCATCTAACTGCTTTCCAAAAAAAAATGCTTTACATCGCTGCATGATACTCATTTATGTATGTAGTATGGATGTATTCTATTGCTAAACATTAATCGGTTTTCCGAAGGGAAAAATATGTTTTTCCGGGATAAAAAATAACCTATGTCACTCACCAGCTTTTCATTTAGCTGCTCTCAAAAAAAAAAATGCTTTACATCGCTGCATGATACTCATCTATGTTCGTAGTATGGGTGTATTCTATTGCTAAACATTAATCGCTTTTCCGATGGGAAAAATATGTTTTTCCGGGATAAAAAGTAGCCTATGTCACTCTCCAGCCTCTCACCTAACTGCACACCTAAAAAACACTGCATGATATCGCTCTGTTGTAACGTGAAAGAAAGACAAACAAACAAACAAACAAACAAACAAACACACTTTCGCATTTATAATATTAGTATGGATATACGGGCCTTTTAGACCCACAAGGCATTCTTATGCTACTATAAAATTGTATTATTAAACGAACAAATATCATTCAAGATGTAGGTTTACGCGGTTTGTGTTCGGCAATCACAGTTGACGGGCGGGCGGATGTGATCTGTCGACCTCCGTGAAGAAGGCGGTCTTAACCAGCCAAAACGTAGAGGGCTAAACCCTCTACCAAATAATTAACAAGGAAGTTGTGCAGACCTATACTATAAAATTGATGGGTAACTTTAAGAATGGATGGGTAAGATATGTTTGGCAGGGAGAATTCCAAATCAAATTGGGGAAGTGTCAGTTAACAAACCATTTGAGGGATAATAGAAGTATCAGATTACCGGCCCGGAATAGCCTTTAAGTCCCTAATGCTATGTATTACGATAATTGTGCCATACAATCCATACACGAAGAGACTAATTATACTGACTGCCCTATCCGAGACCGATACAGCTTAATTCAATCGCACTTTGAGATATCAATGAGATTACGTTGATGAGTTTATGGAGATTATACCGCGATATAATTGTTTGTCTTACGTATCTATTCATAAGTAATTGCTTCGTTATTTGGCATTCATGTTTATTGGTATATTATAATAAAGAAAAATGGGATGTTTCATAGATTCATGTTGGTGTAAGGGACAGATCTCCGAATACTGATATGGGAGCATTCAGATCATGAAACTGAAAAAAAGCCTTTACTATAGGAAGTCAATTTTGTTTTGCGTTGGACGCCCTCCGGCCAGACGGACGACTGGTAGCGATTGAAATTGAAAACGAAAACGAAAATAAAATTACTTTATTGGACGTAGGATAGTTTTATCACTTATTGACGTCACTGGATGGCGAAACTACATCCAGCAGTGGACTGTTATAGGCCAGATGTGATGACTTAGCACCCCCAGTTTGCTCGGTACGTCAAAAAGTACCTTAATGACGATTTTCAACTTTGTAGTTCGATGTGAAAAGTTGAGGATGCTTACAACCCTTAGTTAAGAAGTTTAGTACTTTTTGTGTCGTACTATATAACTGTACCGAGATGCGGTGTGTGCGAGGGGTGGAAAGGATAAGCTGAACCGAAAGAAAGACCAACGAAGAAGAGCTCCAACTTGTGAGAGAAACAATAACGTCGCTCAACACCATTGAAAACAGAATAGGAAAGATGTTGGGACACCTGATACGACATGACCAACTGTTCAAAACAATTATCGAGGGAAAAATTTAAGGAAGGAGTTATTTAAATCAAATAAAGGAGAAATAATGGTCATGTCGTATAAGGAGGTAAAGGAAAAGGGGGAAGACAGAAACAACTGGCGTTTACTCCAAGAGCAATGAGTTCTTAAATACGAGTAAAAGAAGAACTATTAAATGCTAATAAGTACAACGATAAAGATTGCATCGAAAATTATTCATAATTCATTAAATTTCCAAATTTTCCGCATCAAATATGATATTTAGTAGAACTATGCAGTATTATTAATCGCGGCTTAGTTTTGAATAATGCCACACGTCAACGTAAATACCGTGAATTGGTGGTAGTGAAAATTTAATCCTGCACTATTAAATCTATTGTGAATAATTTGCGTGGGATTAGTATCCAAATCTGCATTTTTAGTGATTTAAGCAAATGAACCTCGAATAGGCAAATGAGCCTACGAAGAATGATGAATGAAAATGAATGAGTTCAATGAATTTGACAGGTCAAACAATCACTTTTATTTTTGTTACAATTCTGTTTTTTTAATGTATTATGTGGACTGTAACTTTCTAAAAAAGGATTCTCTTATTTTTTATCAAATTAAATATAATATGGATAGGAAATCTACAGCCATCTTTTGAATTATCAATGTGTCAGCATGTGATCGATATCTGTTTACAAAGGACTATATAGATGCACTCTTATTTCAGAGTAAAATCCCTGATCTCACCTACGTCTACAGCACAAGTTATGTATTAGCGGGCACAATTTTGTAACCGGATATCATGTGATGATCAGATGCAATGTCCCCCATGCATCACATGTTTCCCCATGAAACTTTGACCGAAACATATATTGGAATTCTCTTAAAAAGTAGCTGATCCGCTGGTAAATTTATTCGATATTTGTTCCATGGTTGTTCAGTTTCATAAGTACCTTGACCTCCTTTCGACTGAATACCCTTTTTGTGACTCCTAGTATAGTATAGGGTGTTCAAAATGCGCCCGTACTCGGGACCTAGGCGGCTTGGCAAGCGAGCAGAGCTGCACCTATCGACAAATCGGTGTCGACACGCTTTGCAAGCTGTAGACATGATTTAATGTGATTCTAAGCATGGAAGCTGGTGGCTTTGCATGTAATATTATTATCGAGACGGTGTATGTGGCTTGTATGTCAAATTATTACGTGAAATAGTACAGTGGTTTGCTACTAAGGTTAGATAGAATTGCAATTTGGTTATGTTATGTTATGTTAATATACGGCGAAAGGAAATACTAAGAACGTTTAACATTTTTATTGTGATCCGAAATCTCGTACCCCCATTTTTTAAGATTTTGGTTTTGCATGTCATAATAAGTGCTTTTGGTGAATAGGTAAAAGTGTTTTTCTCTTGTTCAACGAGTGATATTTAAGTCTCCGCTGTATGAATGAACACTACGTATATACCTCGCAAACAGTAAACTGTACCAGGAGAATATCGGGAAATTGATTAACTAGGTGTCGCGCCTCACAGGGTAACACCTCGATATTGTCATATATAGGAAACGCCTCGAGAGACTTCCTAGCCTCGCAGGATACCAATGTCGCAGAGCTTTGTGTATTTACAGGAAGAGGATACCTACTTACTTACTACTTGATTCATGTATAGTAGCAGAAAACAGAATTTTGTACGCCGCGTTATTTCATTTGGAGGATAACAAAATTAGAAACTTACCTTAAGCCTTGATTGGTTATAGTGTCAGATATTTAGGAAAGGGCTATGATTTGTGTCATCTAATCTCGACAAGCAAGCAACCTATGAACTTTTCTCTCTTTATACTAATCTCTATAAACTTTTGTTCAGTGTCTTGATGTGTTGTATAAACTGATGATTACACGAGAAGACTTTTGAAAACATTACTACACACCTACTTTTGAGATGATAATCAATCAGTTCGCAAACACATCAGTCACTTACCATTGGCTCGACAACCTTCAATACCTACCTGTTCGAATAGTGATCTCCGCCATCTTGGTTCGAATAACGAAGACAGATGGCTCCATCAGTCAATTACTATAACTCACGTGTAGACCCTGTGTCAACACAACACACTGGTTCAAAAGTTGTCCGCCAATAAGAAAAATATGTACCAAATGTGGTGAAATAGGTCATAACTGTAGGAATTTTTATTGAATATCAATTATTATTCTTTTAATTTTGTAAGTTTTATACCATTTTATATTACGAGAACTCACTATACATCGTTATTAATGTTTGTATTTATATTTACAGGTACGAATTGAGCTTGGCGGCCATCCTTGGGAATCTTGACGGTTTAACTGTGTAGCATTCTGCTACAATTACTACCATTTTTCTAAATATTTCCTGAAATCCATTTTATTTTATCAATTTGTTTGTTTACTTTCTTGATGTTATGTCAACCTCTCAAAGTTGACGGCTATCTATACATCATAGAGCCGCGTAGCTTTCTACTAAAAAGTTATTATACATTGATCTACCTCTTCGTATTTTCTGACCTCCTGGTACTTGTATCTAAATTTACTACGCCTGGCACTCTCCCTCTCCCTCTCCCTCTGGAGGAACTGAGGTCCCGAGCCCTCCAGTGTGCCTCGGAGCCATCCTCATAACCACCTCATCATCAAGCTAACATGAGATGCCAACAGATCTCCATGGACAGCGACGACTGGCCACTGACAAGTTCCATGATCTCAAAATGACGGCTGACGAGGTCGACGATCGTCGAAGATTCTAGAACCGAAGAGGATGACGATCGAAATGAAGAGCGCGATCGTCATCGAAGCTTCTGGAAATGAACATGACTATCGAAATGAAGACTGTGACAGTCAGCGTCAGACGAGGGTATAAAAGCCACGTCAAGCAGCTAGGGGATCAGTTTGGTCTGGACTCTAAGCTGTGATCTCGAAGACTCCCAGTATAGCCTCTCACTGAGTAACCACTGTAACAGTCTATTTTAGTCCTAAAAGTCTCCCCTCAAGTGACGGAAGCTTAAAAGTCTCCCCTCAAGCGCCTACGCCTCGTCGGGTTGAAGATACAGCTGCTGCGAAGACGCTCCTCGCGCTGGACGCGCCGCCGTTACCTTCTGTGTGAGTGGCCAGGTTATAATTTTGGTTTTCGTATCAGGAGGTGGTTATCTGTTAATTCTTTAATAAAGCCTTATCGTTTACGTTCCCTCTTTTACTCCCTCGGCCCCTCACTTAGCGTGCAGGCGCGAGGCTTGCTAGGGTGCCTACACACAGGACACTCTACCCACACTTACTCACTCACGCCCTCCGGGGTCACAGGCACTCGTGTTCGCGAGACCACCCTACAAATACTTAGCTATAAGTATTCACCTGCGGTTACTTTGGCTCCCTGAGCGCCGGTGCCTCTCGGAGCCTAGATAACACGACAGTTTGGCGCCCACGTGTTAGGAACCCTCTCTAAATTCAAAAATAACGCTTCTTCTAGCGTAAACCATTTCGGCCCTCCTCATTCGGTCCTCTCCCTCCTTCCCTCTCAAAATTTTAAAACAACTTAACTTAGTAGCCTAAATAATATACTTTGGCCCTCCTCTCTTGGCCCTCTTAGCCCTCTCTACCCTCCAGCTTAAGACCTTACTTGAATTATAGACTTAACAATAATCTTATACTAGCCTAAACTTTACTTTACTACCTTATCATTTTTCTTCTATTTTTACTTTATTAACCTTTTTTCTCAATTATTTTCCTACTACTTTATTACTAAAAGAAAATGAGGCCAATAAAATACACACTACTTAACAAACCTGAGCTCGAGTACGAAATAAAGCTAAGATTAGGTGACCCAGCTGATACGGTCGTGGCTCTCAAGAGGCAGATTCTTGGGCTCATTGAGTCCAACCCTGAATACGTAGTCGACTCACCAGTCTCCCTCGCACAAGATATAGCGGAAACAAACGCTACCCTAGCTTTTCTAGAACCTAAAATTACTCAAATCACCGAAGGGGTGACTCGGCTTATCCCTAAGGTGGAGACCTATATTAATCATATTTTTCATCGTATAGAACGAATGGACCTGGACACTGACCCCTCTTTAAATGATGACCTTAAAAATGTAAAAAACAAATTCGCGGACCTCGAAAAAATCTTTCTGTCGGCCATACCATCATCCCCTGACCCAGACTCTGAACAGCAAACACAAGACCAGCACACTCAGGCAGAACACAACCAGGAAACACAAGACCAGCACACTCAGGCAGAACACAACCAGGAAACACGAGACCAACATACCCAAGAGGAGCACGATCAGGAGCAATACGTTGAGATATTTAGCACACCGCAGTACTCCCACCCGCAAATTCCTCCCCCTTTAGGACAACAACTCGATAAAAGCCTTCAGGAATTAAAAAAAATTAACTTTTCCGGGAAAACTTGTCCCCGGTCCTTTATCCAAAATGTGGAGGAATTTCGCGTATCCAGGAGAATAGATCCACAGTCACTTATGAGCAGAATCTTTGACATCTTTACTGACTCAGCTCTACATTGGCTTAGGTTTAAAACAAACATGAACCCTAATTACACATGGAAACAACTCTGTGCCGACCTAATCAACGATTTTGGAGGCCATGACTTTGACTACAAATTTCTAGAATCTATTAGAAACAGAACTCAAGGTCTGTCTGAGCCAATTATCATTTATGTGTCGATAATGTCAGGCATGTTCAATAAGCTTTCTAAACCATTATCAAGCGAAGAGAAGCTAGAAATAATAATGAGGAACATAAGGCCCTGCTACTCTAACCTCATAGCACACATGAACATACTGACACTAGAACAACTCATAACTGCCTGCCAACAGTATGAGAAAGTAATCGACAAAAATAAGAACTTTAAGGAACCACTCCCAGATCCACTCGCTGCAGAATTCAACTACAAACCTCTCGGGCCTCCCACACCATCCTCTAGTAAAACAGGCTATATGCATAGACCTAACCCCAACCAAAACAATCCTAAAGCCTCCTACACACCATCACCATTCAAGCCTTCATACTTAAGGCAAATCAACACGATCAACAGCAGACACAACTCCAACTTATTTTGTGTTCGGTGCCGAATTAACGGACACTCCTTAGTAACATGTACTCAACCCCGCTTTCCAATTTGCTTCAAGTGTGGCCTAAAGGATTTCAAAACCCCGAAATGCCCTAAATGCAGAAGTAACCCCTCCCAAAAAAAACTAGAAAAGCGCGACTTAGATAAGCCAAAATTTGACGCTGAGGATTGGAAGAACTGGTTACAGAATATCCGCTTATTCCACACGTGTTACAGAATTACTTCAATTCTATACGATGAGGAAAAAGACCATGAGTGCCCTTTCCTCCACTTCACTATAAACAACATAGCCTTTTCTGGTCTCCTAGATAGCGGCAGTTCTTTAACAATCCTCGGGAATAACTCCCACCTAAAATTCATAAATCTCGGCTACTCGTTATCTAAGTTGCGGACGATCATAGTATCTTCAGCCAGTGGCCACACAGCAACTTCACTAGGCTTTATTGACTTACCTTTTACATTTAATAATGAAACTCAAATTCTGCGAGCATTCGTGTTCCCTAACATTAGGCCCTCTATAATACTAGGTGTCGACTTCTGGAAGAAGTTTAATCTTATCCCTAAACTGCTTTCTTTAGCTTTCAACTTCAATACAACTTCCTGCAACACAATTACAGAAAATAAAAAAATACACCCTTATGAATGCTTATCCTCTGATCAAAAACTAATAGCTGATGATATAATTAATAGATTTAAGAAAATATCCTTCGAAGAGAAAGGCGAACTAGGCCGCACACACCTTATAACCCATAGAATTGACACTGGCGACACTCTTCCCATCAAACAACGCTGCTATAGGCTCTCACCTGAAAAACAAAAGGCACTTATCAATGAGGTTGATAAGATGCTATCTTGGAAGGTAATCGAAAAATGCGAAAGCCCCTGGCTGTCACCCGTTCTCATCACCCCCAAGAAGAACGGAGAGTGGCGATTTTGCGTAGACAGTAGAAAACTTAATTCCGTAACTAGGCGCGATGCTTACAGCCTTCCATTCATCAACGAAATCCTGGACCACTTAAAAAACGCTAAATTTCTTTCGAGCATAGACATCGCTAAAGCATTCTGGGAAATACCACTCAACGAAGCAGATAGAGATAAAACCGCCTTTTACGTACCAGGCCGAGGCATGTTCAGATTTGTGGTTATGCCTTTCGGGCTAACTAACGCTCCAGCTACACAGCAAAGACTAATGGACATGTTATTCACCCCCGACTTTGACAACAAAGTCTTCTGTTACTTAGACGATATCATCATCATCAGTTCAACATTTGAGGAACACATTTCTTTACTTCTTAAAGTCCTGGAGAAACTAACCTTTGCACGTCTGACCATAAACTTCGAAAAGAGTGTATTTTTCAGGGGTCAACTAAAATACCTCGGATACATAGTTGATGAGCACGGTCTCCGTGCCGACCCCGATAAAATACGCGCTATCTTAGATTTCCCAGTTCCCACTTCGCGCAAAGAAGTTCGAAAGTTCATTGGTACATGCAGCTGGTTTCGCAGATTTGTTCCAAACTTCAGCACTATCGCTGCACCGATTAATAAATTAACTACTTCCGGCAAAAATGCTCCCAAATTCAACTGGACAAGCGAAGCCAATTCCGCGTTTCTTAAACTAAAGGAACTTCTCGTTACAACACCAATCCTTGCTTGCCCGGACTTTAACAGCCCCTTTTCCGTCCACTGCGACGCATCTAATTTCGGCATAGGGGCCATGCTAACCCAAACCCAAGGCGATAAGGAGGTTGTCATAGCTTACATGAGTAGGGCACTTAACAAACACGAACAGAACTACTCTACCACAGTACGCGAGACTCTAGCAGTCATCACGGCCCTTGAACACTGGAGATGCTACATTGACAACGGCAAACAGTTTACAGTCTACACGGACCACGCGGCTTTAAAATGGTTTCTTAATCTCTCCAACCCATCCGGGAGACTTGCCCGATGGGCTATACGCCTTTCATCATTTAACTTTATATTAAAACACAAGAAAGGTAAGGATAACCTTGTACCTGACTTGCTCTCTCGAACTCCGAAACCTGCCAGCACTCTCACTCACATCGCCCCTATCTCAGGACCTATCCCTGACACAGAGCTCGAGCAGTACAACAGACTCGTCCAGTGCTGCCGTAGCAACCCCGACTCATACCCAAACTACATGATCAGTGATGACAAACTATTTCGCCACATCACTTCACCATTCAGTATACAAGATGACTTCTCATGGAAAGAGGTTCCACCCCCTCCAGATAGAGAAAATCTAATAAGAAACTGCCACGGCTCAGCCTCCGAGCCACACCTAGGTGTCTTCAAAACATTTAAGAAGCTATCTTTAACACATTACTGGCCAGGTATGTTTAAAGACATAACCAAACTTATCTCACATTGTGAACGTTGCCAGGCCTACAAATATTCTAATCACTCCCCTTACGGCCCTATGGGCAAACCAAGAATCTGCTCCAGGCCTTTCCAATGCATATCTCTCGATCTGATAGGCCCTTTACCCATGTCGAGACGTCGCAACCAGCACATCCTCGTCGTCACTTGCTGTTTTTCTAAGTACTGCCTTCTTTTTCCACTTAAACGCGCTCTAGCATCAAACATCATAAGTAACCTTGAAAACTTTGTGTTTCTCGTCCACGGCATCCCACAGACCATAATCATGGACAACGGTCCTCAATTCCGGTCTAGGGAGTTCAATAACCTAATAACAAAGTACAAAATACCCTTCCCGTCCTACTCACCTCACTACTGCCCACAAGTAAACCCCACAGAGCGATATAACAGAACCATCATAACAGCACTAGCATCACTAGTAAACGAAGATCACCGCTCTTGGGACATTCATTTACCAATTATTCAGAATGCCATGAATAATTCAGTCAACGCCGTAACGGGATTCACCCCATCTTTCCTAGTGTACGGACGAGAAATCGTCACATGTGGTTCTCTCTACACACCTACACACAATCTGGACGAAATAACTCTGCTACCTCGCGACATATACGCGAATAACGTAGGCCTGCTGGCCAACATATTTGATAGGGTCCAGACGTCACTTTACATAGCCCACACTAGGAACGCTGCTCGGTACGACTTGAAACATTCTTTCAAGGAATTTAATGTTGGCGAATTCGTCTGGCGGAAAAACTACGCCCTTAGTAACGCAGGCTCATACTTTTCAGCTAAACTCGCCCCAAGGTATATCAAATGCAGAGTGATACAAAAGATATCGCCACTCGTTTACCTCTTGGAGGACCCAAACGGTGTAAGAGCCAAATGGCACGTTAAAGACTTTAAAGTCTAAACTGAGTTAAGGCATTTCACTCTTTTCTTTGTAAATATTTCCTTTTATACCTCATCACCCTCATGGCATCGCTATTTCGGCCAAAGCGAAGCCAACCCTTTAACTTAGGCTCATAAGCCAGTCAAAGCCTTTCGGTTCTACTACAAAATCCCTAGCTGAATTTCTTCGGACTACTTCATTGGGCTCTTAGTCCAGGAACCTGACTCTAAAACCTCCACTACTCTAAAGGGCTCTCTTTATACCCTTTCTCCTAAAAGACTCTTACTAAATGGGTCTATTATAATGTTCCTTACCTGTTGGGTCATCTCTATCCCCACTCGAGCTAAGGTTCATACCTCTTCGTGCGGATTGTGACACGTAAAATAAGCCTACACTACTACACTCTACACGTGCGGCTAGTGACACGCTAAATAAGCCTTAACACTACCATGTGGGTTTTAAGCTGGAGCGGATGACAACTCCTAAAGCAAGCCTTGCGTCATTAACTGAGGTATACTCAGAGAGCAGCATACCTTGGAGTAGGAGCCATTGAATGTGAGCCCTACCCCAAACTTTGGATGTATGAATGAATGGTGAAGCCTGAAAGTAAATTTATGCTAGGTAAGGTAGCTGCTCATAACCTCAAAATTTTTGTTACAGCAAAAATTTTCTCGGGGTCGCGGGGGAAATGTAGCATTCTGCTACAATTACTACCATTTTTCTAAATATTTCCTGAAATCCATTTTATTTTATCAATTTGTTTGTTTACTTTCTTGATGTTATGTCAACCTCTCAAAGTTGACGGCTATCTATACATCATAGAGCCGCGTAGCTTTCTACTAAAAAGTTATTATACATTGATCTACCTCTTCGTATTTTCTGACCTCCTGGTACTTGTATCTAAATTTACTACGCCTGGCACTCTCCCTCTCCCTCTCCCTCTGGAGAAACTGAGGTCCCGAGCCCTCCAGCGTGCCTCGGAGCCATCCTCATAACCACCTCATCATCAAGCTAACATGAGATGCCAACAGATCTCCATGGACAGCGACGACTGGCCACTGACAAGTTCCATGATCTCAAAATGACGGCTGACGAGGTCGACGATCGTCGAAGATTCTAGAACCGAAGAGGATGACGATCGAAATGAAGAGCGCGATCGTCATCGAAGCTTCTGGAAATGAACATGACTATCGAAATGAAGACTGTGACAGTCAGCGTCAGACGAGGGTATAAAAGCCACGTCAAGCAGCTAGGGGATCAGTTTGGTCTGGACTCTAAGCTGTGATCTCGAAGACTCCCAGTATAGCCTCTCACTGAGTAACCACTGTAACAGTCTATTTTAGTCCTAAAAGTCTCCCCTCAAGTGACGGAAGCTTAAAAGTCTCCCCTCAAGCGCCTACGCCTCGTCGGGTTGAAGATACAGCTGCTGCGAAGACGCTCCTCGCGCTGGACGCGCCGCCGTTACCTTCTGTGTGAGTGGCCAGGTTATAATTTTGGTTTTCGTATCAGGAGGTGGTTATCTGTTAATTCTTTAATAAAGCCTTATCGTTTACGTTCCCTCTTTTACTCCCTCGGCCCCTCACTTAGCGTGCAGGCGCGAGGCTTGCTAGGGTGCCTACACACAGGACACTCTACCCACACTTACTCACTCACGCCCTCCGGGGTCACAGGCACTCGTGTTCGCGAGACCACCCTACAAATACTTAGCTATAAGTATTCACCTGCGGTTACTTTGGCTCCCTGAGCGCCGGTGCCTCTCGGAGCCTAGATAACACGACAACTGTAAGTCAATTTACAAGTAAAAGGAAAGTTGTTTAATGTTAAAACAAATTTAATAAAATACTTAACCTTTATTTTACTAATTTCTTGGAAAGTGTTAACGGGAAATATCCTCCATATATATCTAGGTAATAGAGCGTACGAGCGTATCAAATTTTATAACTTTTAATTCCATCTTGAGCACATCCATAAAAGCAACGTACTGCCATTATTTTAGACATTTTAAAATCCTATTGAATATTTTTAATATTATACGTCATCTGGCTTGAAATTATGTCTCTTTGTCATTAAAATAAAGTGTCATATCATATCAATAATTCACCGAATAAACGGATTATGAAAGTGAAAAATTTACATATTTTATTTGCTTGTACTCGATTTAAACACCTTAAAGAAATTCAAAATGTTGCTGAGTTAATCCACAGCCAGACAGATAGCATTAATAAAATCTCACTTTGCTTTTAAAATATTATTTTGCAAGTAAGCAAAAAGCTAGACGTTGTCATAACCATTAAGGCGAAGTAGCAATAGCAAGCCAGCAAATATGCAGGGCTTAAGTAATGAATTCGTTTCATTTAGTCAGCGGAGTTAAGTGTTGGACTATAAATAATTAATACGGTGAAAATGTGCGCTGTTGTCGGCAGTCGCTCTCTGCAGTTGAGTAGGAAGCTTAGACGAGTGTCCATTGCACTAGACAGATTTTACTAATTGTCTCTAAGTAGGCAATTGCACTAAAATTCAGCAGTCCCTTTCTCGACTGAGTATTATCATAACTTCACATCTTCGTGTCGTCAAAAACCTTCGCGACCCGATGAATCCTGGTGTAAGATTTTAATTTGCTTACTTCTTACTTGTAGGCCTCTGACATGGTTGTGTAAAAACCGCAGTCATGGCCAGCAGCCGGAGCCAGCTTAACCTGTCCTACATCGGATGTGTCGTCGCACTTAATAAATTGCCAGCATTCTTAATCTACTTTAATTTTTTATTAAGGATGGGTTTGCTCTTGACTCTAGTCTAGGTCATAGGACAGAGACAGAGTCAAAGATGGAGCGAGCTCACCCAGAAGAAGCCTGTTCACTCTTACTTTTAAGAGATTAGAGTTGTATGCGTTTGGAAACACAGACGCAGGTCGTGGGTTCCACTCTTTAGCAGTGCGCATTATAAATGATGACTGGAAGCGCTTAGTCCGATTTGGTGGAATGGCAACCAGGTACTCGTATGGATGATATCCGGCAGTGCGTCTGGATGTCCGATGGTAGAAGGGAGCTGGTGGAACAAGGTCGTGAAGCTCTTGAGCACACTCTCCGAAGTACAAACTGTAAAAAACCGACAAGCTGGCAACCTTGCGGCGATGTTTCAGGCTATTCTAAAATACAAAGTCGAAATCAGTAAAATCCTTGCCGCTAAAAACCTTAATACACCACCAAATAAACAAGTCGTCAGGTTAATACCGTGCCCGAGTGTGCAATGGACGCTCTTCATCGCTATCTCCCCGCTCCAGGACATTAGCATATAATTCCCACTGAAACTGCACTGCACTTTCCAACCCGCCACCACCGCCGCCGTCTTTATTGATTCCGAAACATCGCTGAAATATTGCCTGCGAGGGTTTGGGGTGAGCAGGGTGAGCGAAGAGAAATAATGGCCTTGTGTTATTGTTTTTCGGGACAGTTATTGAGGTATAGCGCCGTGAAAATTCTTCGGGTACTTTGTCTTGATAATGTAGACAGGTAAAATGTACTAGTTAGTTGACGATCCATTATATCCAATTTATGAATATGAGTACAGTCTAAATGTAGGACTATCACGGATTCCGAGAATAACAGCTGTTAATTGACTAAACAGGATACATTTTGATTAAGTTACTTTGACACGGTATTTTAGGCGACTGCCGATGTGGCGCAGTGGTAGTGCGACTGCCTGCGACGCAAAGGTTCCGGGTTGATTCTCAATGGGACACTCAGTAAGTTGATATTTATCACTATGTTAATTTGTTCCCAGTCTGGTTAGGACATCTGATTGTCCGAGAAGAAACACGGTTCCGTGCTTCAGAGGGCACGTTAAGCCGTCGGTCCCGATTGCTATAATGATTACTTAGACGGCGTTCGTAACATAACGATGTCAGAGGCCTACTAATTTTAGTAGGCGGTCGAAAAACTCTGACACCAGGGTTCATAGAGTGACGCACACGAAAAAAAAAACTTGTATTTTTAAAGGAAAAGAATATTTAATTTGGTCGAAATTCCTACAGTATTAATATAACTCTCCAGAACCATTAAGAGTTAAAGGTTTGTTTAGAAGCTGCATAAGCTAGTCGCGAATTAGCTGCAGCTCGTTAAGCTGCTGAAGTAGGGTGATGAGGCTAATAACTGGACAACTATGAATTTTAGAAACAGAAGATATGTTGTAGATGGGAGTTAAAGTTCTATTGACCTTTCACGCGACATGATATATCAATTAACCAGAGGGTAAACAGAGAGAATAGATGTATGTGCACTAATATCTGAAAAAAAAAGCTTTATTTCAGTAAACTTTTACAAATTTGTTGCCGGGGCTTCCCAGAAAGTTGTCAGAAGACACTTGTGTTGGGAATGCCTCGCTCTTCAATCGTATCCATACAGTTCGGTTTACTTATACCTAGTAAGTACATCAATAAAAAAAAAATTGAAGATTCTTACATGAGCGTTATAATTAAAGGTATCTAAAAATGTTAGAAAATAAAAGTTAACTTATTGTTAAAAGTGAGTGCGCATATTAACACGGCGCTACCGTGTGAATATGCGTGTATGGGGTACGTATTTATGAAGGAGTGTGGTACAAGTTGCTACTGAACTCTGTTTGGCATTACCCACCCGTGACATCTGAAGACGTCTTAAATCTTATTTTAGCAAGCCTTTGGGAAACGCAATCAAGATAATGACTTATAGGTACTTTGAAAATGAGAGCTAGCACACGTAGGCCACAATCGGTCTAAAGTCTATTTGGAGGCTTTGTTGAGTATTGGACTAGTAAACGCCGCGCGGCTGCGATTTATCATTAGTTTCCAAGTTTTTTTTTACTGAATCGGCTCTAAAGTCAAAGTTTCCTAAGTTTACCGAATGGAATATATAAGGTTGCCATCTGATACCCGGGCAGTTTGTTTTATTCGAGTTTGAAAACCTTCGGTTACCTTAAGCGGTAAGACTCTCTTAACGGGCGTTTATTCTACCTCTACAATGTAATTAGGCATTGTCGGCTGGCAATGCTCAAACTATGTTTTATTGCAATACGAGTTTTGTGTTACTTACCACATCTCTAATTTCTCTTCTCCTTCTGGACAACAATGCTTGTCGTAGCGACTCTATTAGCTTAGCTACAGTAAACGCTAAGTTCTCGAGATGAAGATTTAAACTGATAGTTGGTAACTACACAGCGAGGCACTGCTACTACAATTAACAGACTTAGCGAAACACAGTTCTTTTTTACTTAAAGAGTCTTTCAACTTGTTCCTTGTTTATTTGTTTGATTTCGGTATCTTACGAGTTGAGTAGGTATACACATACATACACATATCACGCCTTTATACCTTGCGGTGTAGCTTAACGGTCATAAAATACTTACGGTCGCTATAGCCACGTCAGGCAAATATTTGAAGACCATTTCAGAAAAAACGTGAATTACTATAGTGACAGGTTGTCAGCCTGTAGCCTAAAATTTTAATACTTGTTACCCTCGAGTCCTTTAGTCACCTCTTATTACACCACCAGGAGGAAATGGAGTGATGCTATTCTAAGCCGGCATCAATACGGCAGCCTTTCTACAATGTAAAATATGCTTATTCCAGTTTAGGACAGCTGTGTAGAGTCACAGACCGCCCATTATATTAATTCAATGCATAAGCGTACATCCATTGACATGTTCACGTTGTCATTACATTACACCTGGCTCGCACCGATTGCTGTTGCATTACTAATGTAAGCTACGACTACGCGACGAAGCTCACCAGCTACAGGCGCTATGCGTTACTTGCTTAGTTAAGATTTCTAAATTCAAATAAACTGCAGTATTTTTGTACAGAGATACCTTCTACCTCTATAGTAATCGAGTAGTTATAAAAATAACCGTCGACTCGATGATAAGAAGTTTTGCGAAAATGCTCATAAGGAAGATTATAGAATTAGAATTAGAATTAGAATTAGCTTTATTTTGCTTATTACATGGTTATGTACAGATGTTACAGTATAATATATAGGAGTATCACACATAATAACCCTGCTCAGGGCATTGCAAACATTTTACACTTATATGTCAAATAACAAATTAAATACATGGAAAATTAATTGATAATATTGGAATTGAAATGTACAGTTATTTAATTATTAATATTATTATAGTTATACATATCGTCAATTAATCAATAAAATAGGAAAAAGCAATATATACAAAAATTCAAATACAAATGATTCCAACAAAATGTCAAAGCCTAACACAAAAATAATCCATCAAAAATCAGCTAGCACAGATGCCAGATTGAAAACTAAGCTAGAGCCACCCATCGCAGAAAAATTCATTTATGTCATAGTATCCCTTTGATTTAAGAATAGATGTTAATTTATTTTTAAACGTATTTATTTTAGGTTCATATTTCAAGTTGTCAGGTAGTTTATTATATACTAGCAGCCCGCCCAGCGGTTTCACCCGCCGCTAACAATTTCCTCCCCGGAAAAAGACAGTTTAATATAGCCTTTGTTCATCAGGGATAATGTAGGATTCTAAAAATCTTGACTTCAATTTGAAACAAATATCGTTTTCAGATGGTGGTGGCGTAAAGTTACATGCCGTGTGATTAACCTGGCCAGCCCCTTAGCAGTGCCTTTATTTTTATTTATTTTATCCCGGGCGAGCCGGTTTTCTATTAGGTCATAACAAAATTGTAATAATAAATAAGAAAATTGTGTGATAGAACTTTCTTTTTTTAGAATGACGGTTAATGACGTCAATAAGTGATAATACCATCCTACATTGAATAAAGAACTTCAATTTCAATTAACGGTAAAAGATTTTTTTAAATCGGTCCAGTAGTTTCGGAGCCTATTCAATTCAAACAAACAATAAAAAAAACTGTTTCTAATATTAGTGTAGATATTACTATTATTATTTTAGTGTGATGCCGGCTTAGAATAGCATCACCCGATTTCTTCCCCGTGGAAGTCGTAGGAGGCGACCATGGGACTTGAGGGTGTGTATTGCAATTTTAGGCGATGGGCTGACAACCTGTCACTATGGCGATACACAATTTTCCGAATGACCCTCAAACATTATGTCAGACGTGGCGTAAATGTCCGTTTTAGCAACCGTTTACGCTCTGCCTACCCCGCAAGGGAGAATAGGCGTGATATGTGTATGTATGTATTATTTTAGTGTAGATTTTTTAAATGCATTATTTAATGTTTTTTGTCGTCTTTTTTATACCGAGTAAGGGACAGCCGTGTGATGCCGGCTTCGAATAGCATCACCCCATTTCTTGCCCGTGGGTGTCGTAAGAAGCGACTAAGGGACTCGAGGGTGTGTATTGCAATTTTAGGCGATGGGCTGACAACCTGTCACTATAGTGATACACAGTTATCTGATTGACCCTCGAACTTTTGTCAGACGTGGCGTAAATTACCGTTTTTCATGGTCATTTATGCTCTGCCAACCCCGCGTGATATATGTATGTATGTATGTAAGGGACAGCCCTTCGAATACTGACAGGGTGCATAAAACATAAAACTGGACAACTTTCCCCTAGAAACATACCTATGTCAGGAAACGCCAAAAAAATTACCTTCCATACAAAATCACAATCAGCTGACTGCATTCACAATGGGAAGTCAGTTTTTTTACGTTTCCTGAAATATGTTCCTAGGGGAAAGTTGTTCAGTTTCATAGTCTGCATGTACCCTAGCAGTATTTGTAGGGCTATCCCTGACACCCTTTAATACAGTAATGATTAAATGTAATCATTACACTGGAACGAATAATGTGGCGTAGTTTGTACATTTTTAAATGAAAAAGTAGTTATTGTGGTATAACTGTAATAGTTAGACATATGGTATCGCGGACATTATTATAGATATTGATGTCCTCTATAAAACTGTAGTACATCACTTTGCTCTATTGTCAATAATTTCCACAGCGTACGCGATATAAGATATTCTTTTGGTAAATTTTTCACACGTTGGGTTACATTATCGAAATTTTCACGCGGATCCCTATTTTTTTCTCGTATAAAATATAGCCTATGTTCATCAGGAATAATGTAGGATTCTAATGGTGAAAGAATTTTTAAAATCGGGCCAGTAGTTTCGGAGCCTATTCGATGCAAACAAACAAACAAACAAACAAACAAACAAACAAACAAACAATCAAATCTTTCCTCTTTATAATATTAGTGTAGATTTTCGCCGCTGTTCTGTTCGGCCTAGTACCGAATTGCCTTAATCTAGATAGTGGTACGATTAAGTGCCTTTTTGAGCGCGTGTTAAAACTGTGAACGTCTTCATTTTTTGTAAATAGGTGTGGGTTTTTCTTTACAAACATGGCCATCTCGAGTATGTAGAGAGAAGGGAGAGTAAGTATATTAAATTCCTTGAAGTAGGGCTTACAACTGTCAGGAATTTGTATTCCTGCTAATATGCGTATGCATTTTTTCTGAATTAAGAAAAGGTCTTGCGCCTCCGTACTCGTTCCCCAAAGGACAATACCGTACCGCAACCACGCCTCTGCAGATGCATAATAAGCTGCCAATGCGGTTTTAAAATCTGTACATTTTTTTAAATTATACAATGCATAAGTAAAGCTAGATAGTTTATTTTTTGTGTGTTCTATATGCTGTTTCCAATTTAAGTTACAGTCAATATTAAGGCCTAATAAATTAAACGTTTTCACATTCTCTATTTTATTTTTGTTTATATTTAAGTTTAGTTCGTAAGGTTTTGCTTGATACGTATGGAATTCCATAACTTTCGTTTTTGTGTAGTTGATCTGAAGATTATGTTCAGTAAGCCAGTTTTCGACTCTGTAGATGGTTTTCTCTATCTCTTTGTTACAGTTAACATTGTTTCTGAATTTGAACAGTATCGTAACGTCGTCTGCAAAGAGAGTACAGTGCTCATCGAGGTTATCTGGTAGGTTATTTAGGTATACTAAGAACAGCATACAACCAATTACACTACCCTGAGGAATAGATCCTTTTAGGGTACGAGGGTCAGAGCGGACAGTTTTTAGGATGCCTGTATTTTCATCATAGTGCCGCGTTTGTACGTATTGTATGCGATTTGTAAGGTAGGATTTGAACCAGCCATATGCCAAACCACGGATTCCGGATCCATATAATTTAGACAGAAGAATTTTATACGAAACTCGGTCGTAAGCTTTTGTTAAGTCAAGTAGTAGCGCAAAAGTTTTATATTTTTGATTTAAATTATCCAGGATTTGTTGTGTAAGGGAGTGTACCGCCAAGGTTGTAGATCGGTTTTGTCTAAAACCATATTGGCTGTCACTTAAAATTTTACTTTTTTCCAAGAAGTTTGTCACTCGTGTGCACATGGCTTTTTCAAATTATACCGGTTGGCCCGAACAGTGGCGTCCAAAGACAAAATATGAATGTCTTATACGGACAAATTTTCTAAGTTAATCAGCTTGTAAAGTTGTATGGAAAAAATAAGACACGCAGGCCTTTTTTTTCGTATGCTAGTATCTATGAACAAATCCTTAAGATTATCCCATAAAACAACAACTCAAATCGTGCAAAAATGACTGCCAATCGAATTTATCCATACAACTTTAAAAGTCAAATCATACAGAAACTACAAAAAGAACGTGGGGGGTAATTCATATACCCCTCAGTATAAGACGTTCAAATTTAGTCTTTTGGACGTCACTATTTTGACCACCCATATAGTCGAATGAACAGCTAAAACACTTCAAATTCCGTACACATTTTTTCAAGCTGTTAAAAGGTGATGCGTTGATTTGGGTCAGTTTATGCAATCCTTTCCTTCAAGATACACTACCTATATGAGAATAAATTAAAGATTTTGTAGGTAATCTGCAAAGTGATATCACCTATAAGTTAAAGTACCCAGCAATGTATTCAAATGTTTCATCACGCAAATCTGTAGTGAGTAATAGAAGCCGTTACTCCGACAGAATGGCTGGGTGACAGCGACGTCTCAGGCAATGTCTCAGGCCACTAGAGTATGCATGCTCGATGTGCGTAGAGGGCGCTGCTACGCCTATTGGGGCTTAAGTGCAAATGCATAGGTCAGGCGTAGCTAATGCTGTGTGGAATTGGAGCTTAGTGCAATGTGACGTTCGGGTTTCAGTCGTAAAGTAAACTAATGCTTAGTATCTAGTTAGTGTGACAGTGTCCAAGCCAAGAGTAGGCGGTTCTCTCGCTTGTCGTCCGCCGATGCGTATATTTACCGCACCGTAACGCATGCGTCTGTCAGACGAAAGGAAATTGCTAATTCCAATCTCATTCCTATACAAATACGGTGCATTCACGGCGCGTTACGGTGCATAACGGATACGTCTATCAAGTCGATTGGAATTAGATCGGAAGTCGCAGTTTCTTTTCGTCTGACAGTCGCTTACGTTACGGTGCGTTAAAATACGCAGTGACGGACAAGTGGGAGTACCGCCTTAAAGATTATAAATTATAACCTTTAGTACCACAAATTTGACTCTACCTGAGAAATGAAGCGGCAAAAACCGTGAATCAGAATCTATTCAGGCAATGAATCAGAAACACTGAATACCCACAAGCAAATTAAAAACCCACTTTTTACTTATTTTGGAGAAACTAGTGGAAGCAATTCGTGCAGCTTAGCGCGTCTGTAGACAGCTTAGTGGGGGGGGGGGGATTAGTGGGGGAATTAAATTAAAAAGT
The DNA here is from genome assembly GCA_027580185.1 of Tuta absoluta. Classification (NCBI taxonomy): domain Eukaryota; kingdom Metazoa; phylum Arthropoda; class Insecta; order Lepidoptera; family Gelechiidae; genus Tuta; species Tuta absoluta. The sequence continues at coordinate 412,228 of JAQAHW010000023.1, read as the reverse complement.
AGTAGAAGCGTAGAATAGGACGTAGAGAGTTCCGAACTATTAAACTACTATCCGTTTTTAATGACTAAAGTTATTTTTGGTAAAAGTTTGCGAATTGAATTTGCTCAAGTTATTAGAATATTACAATTTCATATTTTTGTGTGTAATGGTGTGGAAGAAAAGTAGATACGATAAATCCGACTCCATTGAAATCAGTCTTCTCAAAAAGCACTCCGAAACGTTTCAGACCATCAAAAAAACGGAATTAAGAAAGCCGTAAGATATGGAAACGTAAGTGGAACATTCATGTCTCAAAACGAGGTAATAATAATAACAGTATGAAAGCTCCGCACCATGTTTTATGCAATAACATACTCCGTAATACTACCCTTCATTCTCCCTTTTATTTTAAATATTCATTGCTCCTTTTGATTGACAAGCGTTTTGCGTTGCAAGAGCTGCGCAAGCCATGTACAGTGTAATGAAGGTTCAAAGCATGAATGCGATGAAGCCTAATCGTCAATACAGTGGGTTCTTTATTTTGAAGGTTATTTACAATGGAAAACATGTTTTATGTGTTTGATGACAAATGCTATTTATGATGGTATTATTCATCTTCTGTTTGAAGAACGTAAGTTTGTTTGACAAAACGTGGTGGATAAATTATGGTTCTTAGATACTAAATTATTATTATTATTGTATTGGCTGAAGTGACGTGTCTAGTTTTGAGAAGGTTTTTCAACGTAATAAATACAGGATGAAATTTTACTACCGAAACCTGAAGACGGGTTGGTGATAAGGAATAACTTTTCCTAAGAAACATCTTTTTATTTTCATAAGAAAGTACCAGCCGACTAATTCAATTTGTATGGCAATTCCAATTCTTTTTTCATGTTTCGCCCTATGTTCTTTCTGTCACTATGGCGATGCACAATTTTCCGAATGACCCTCAAATATTTGTCAGAAGTGGCTTAAATGGCCGTTTTTGCGTCTCTGCCTACTCGTAACCCGTAAGGGATAATAGGCGTAATATGTGTATGTATGTTCTTTGGGGTAAGTTGGTCCTTAACCACAGGCCGTCTTGAATTTGGGTATCAGTTACTAGAAAATTTCAGCCTATATACTCGTAGAGATAAAGCTAAGTTTACGTATACATATACACACACATATCACGCCTTAAATCCCTTGCAGGGTAGGCAGAGCGTAAACGGCCGCAAAAAACAGACATTTACGCCACATCAGAAAAATATTTGAGGGTCATTTGGAAAATTGTGTATTGCCATTGCGGTGATACTATTCTAAGCCGGGATCACACGGCATTCTATCGGCGTATTCCTATTAAAAATCTAGACGTTGCATCAATCACATAAATTTCGGACGCCATTATCCTTAACGAAACCTTCAGTGGTGAGTTAGTTAGACATTACCAAAGGAATCTTAATGAGGCCCTTTGATTCCGGACCTCGAAGCCCTATTGTTGGCTTACGGACAAGGAATCCCTAATGGAACAGGTTGTTTATGGCGGAAACATTTTAAACCGATCGGGCCTTACTACGAATCGTGCGATTTTCAGATTATCAGATAAGCATTGCTGCTTTTGTTTTTCGTAGTTCAAACGGACTTAGACGCAATGCGTTAATGTACAACGTAAAGAGCATGCGGGAAATGCATATTGAAAGTTGACGTCAGCATACTTTTGATTTGGCGTCGTCATGTGATTTGATTGGGAGAGTTGGTCTTTTTCAAAATTGGTGTCTTCTGAGAATTTGAAGTATCTATGTCGTTTCTTAAAATAATTTTTTGAGGAATTTGTTACCTTTGTTTTTGTTAATTTAGTACCTAATGTACCTATTTAACTAATTTAATTGAGGAAATGTGAAAATCTTTCATTTACTTTTCGTGGCAACTGAAGGGGTAAAATCATCATCAAATACGCACCTACTCTAAAGTTGTTAGAGTGAAATGGGGACGATGAGTGTGTATCCTAAGAACTGCGCTAATAATGTATCACTCTTACCGAACCCAAACCCATCGCATATCGCGATCCCCGTGAATCGCGATACCGCGGAGTTCCCGCGATTTACTGCGCCCTGCGATACTATCACCTCTGTATTAGGTGTTTAGTTCACGTTTAGAACTAAGATTACATCTTAATGAAGTTTACATGGGAAAGTAAAAAGGTAAACTTACTATATAAATACATATAAGGTACTAGGGTAATGCAGGAAGTCATTAAGTCGCATATAAAGCCAGCAGTGTATTCATAACAGTCGAGTAACCGCTAATAAATCTTAACAATTTCTCTTGACCAGAGGCGTTGCGGCGTACACTGCGGGTTTAGTTAGAGAGTGATTGTGTAGTGCGGTGCCGGGCCAGCAGTGCAATCAGCAATCAAAGTGATGACGATGGTGATACGGTGTATAAATCTGCAGAATGGGAGCCGCCGGCCGAGCGATAGCAGCGATACGCTGCGTTCGTGCTACGTGCTAGATGAAACTATTACTCTTTGTAATTGAAGCCGTTTTAGAAATATCACAATACATATAGGTCTTATTTTTACTTCATTTTCATGAAATACCAACACATGAACAATTTGTTATTTGTAATTGTTTTTATTTTAGACCTGTTAAGATCTTGTTCCTGGAAAATGTCTAGCCAATATTCAACCAAAAACTAGCTGTAATTTTGAATATGAGTGCGTGCGTACCTTCTCGTAGGCATAGAGATGACACTCCCGCTCCAGACGCGCTCAAGGTCAATCCGTCTGGCTGTCTCTTAGAGAACAATTCAGTCGGGAGTGCGCTTCGCCGCGGAAACGTTCGTCGTGCGGGTCGAATTTTCATTGGATGGATTAGCGAGCAGAGTGCAAGGTGTTGTATTCATAGGGAGAACGCGTTTTACAAAAAGAATGCTATTCTAATCTGCCACCACACGGCGCCATTTTTGCACCTATTTTAAAATTCTGTACCTACCTATTAACAATAAAATGGTAAGGTAAGACTTTAAAACGGGTAAATATTTTGTTCCCACGGGAAAACTGTTAGCAGCAGTCGCAACCGCTTGACTGGCCGCTAGTCTGGAATAAAATTATTGGCACGTGACAGCCCCGACTTAAAGCGCGGGAGAGTGCGGGGCGTTACCAGGGGGGTCTCATTCCACGGTTTAGGTATGTTCCGCCGGCGGGTTCCCTACGGGGACTAATCTCCGCGGGTTGTCACTTGTCGTCGCCAGACCGCCAGTGTGCCGCTAGCCGCCGCACTGTTCGCACGCACGTGCTGCTCGCGCGCACACTTACTTGATTTTTTTCTGTGTTTTAGTACGTTTATTCGTTAAAAAATCGATCGGGTCGTCGACTAGGTGTCCCACTCGATACAAAGAACAGTTAGACACAAGAATAATTAATTGTTTTTCTATATAAACAGTAGTCATTAATAATTTCGTTTAGGTTTATAAATATTTACAAATCTTACAATTCCTTCCGTAGATTAAGTGAACAAATAAGATATTATAGCAAAATCAATAACAAAAAATCTTCGTGCACGAATAACATGATGACAAGTTACAACCCTTGAACTTCGCCGGCGGCTCAGTCATAAAACTGCGATGCGCAAGGGAGATTGAGCGTTCGCGCGCGTTCATAAGTTTCAATTTTGTTTGTGAGCGGTTGGGTACACCGAGCGTAGGTATTAATTTATACCTAAACAAGTAATTTCTTAGGGAGTGATTCTTCTGTACGTTAGTACTATTATATATTCTGTGGCGTTACGGGCTGCGGGGGGAAGTAGGTATTTAAAGCGCGGCTTTTGGCACGGTAATACTATCTATACAGTATTGTAACTCGGCCGTGTCCTTGAAATAAGTGCCTACAGCCGCGTGGTACGTAAGCATGTGATAGGGCTGTAAGTAACTGTCGCCCAGTTCACTCGTGTAAATCACTTTCCTTCACTCTATTCTATTTATTAATTAAGAAATAACCACATAAATAAAAAAAATTAAATACCACGACCTGCAGATGCGTCAAACCTATAACACGGTTGTATAAAAAGGAAATACAGGGAAATACCTATCTATTTAGACACAAGCCACAAATTACGTAGTAGTTACCTACTTACCTAATAGTACGTAAATATAATAGGCTTACCTTTCAGAGTTTCCAGGTAATCTAAAAAAAGTTATATTCCTCTGTGTGCGTTATTGAGGAATTCATGCAACCAAAAACAGCACAATATAATATTCTACTTGTCATTTTAAATACTATTTGTACTTATTTCGAGTGAGAATTCGTGCGGTTACTGATTTAAAACCTGCACACCGTCCATTCGTCACTGCGGCACACCCGCCTCGCCTCACCCGCGACTGCTAGCATGCCGAGCGCATGCCGAGATCCGAGCGCGTAGGTATAGCTCCCGCGCCGTCCGTTTGTATGAAGTTAGAATACTGTATAGATAATATTACCGTGCTTTTGGGGCCCAGACAAAGGAGTTTCGTTTCTATACGCCAGTATTATTATCTATTCTTATGTCGTAGGTACTTAGTAGGCATAGGAATAAGGGTGCAAAGTACAAACAGTATGGAAAATAGGGAACTTTTCAACAGGTCTCTATTTTTTTTACGGAATAGATATACGGGGTGTAGGGGACAGTCCGCCGAATACTAATACATGCAGACCATGAAACTGAACAACTTTCCCCTAAGAACATATGTCAGGAAACGACAAAAAGAAATTGCCCTCCCTTACAAAATCAAGATATGGGAAGTCAATCTTTTTAACGTTTCCTAAAATATTTTCTCATGGGAAGTTTTTCAGTTTCATGGTCTGAATGCACCCTATAAGTATTCGAAGCGCTGTCCCTTACAACCTGTATATACCTATCTACCTTATCACGTATAGTCGTACGTTAGTCTTTCTAAATAAACCGCCTATTACCTCACGAATACCTCACTGGATACAGTTACAAGCAAATATTTAAATGCCGTTTCGCCGGATTCCGTGCCCAAGCGGTTCGCGGAATATACCCGTTCGGTAACCAAACATTGATGTAATGCTAATAGGCCTAGAATTTATAGTTTTGCAAATGCGATCCGTGTCCTGAATGCTTAAAATTCTCCGTTTTTTACCGAAGCGTCGGCTCAAAGGTATTGTGAGTGGGTTTGAAAAGTAAGCCGCGAGATATATTGGGCCTTACTACAAAAACGTAAGACATGCGTTGAACGCGTGTATAACGTTCTTTTGTATGAGATTGTTGTTTGTTTTGTAATTTTCACACAATTTTGAAAAAGTGTTAACTTGACTCCGGGACCGGGTTGGCAGAGCAGTGGGACGGTACCCCACGACCCCGGGTTCAAGTCCCAGCGGGTGCTAACATATTTTCAATTTCTGATAATATTTGGTGCCTATTGCCACTTTGAGTGACTGCAAAATGCTCATTAGCAGAAACTGTAGCACAAACACAAACATGTTTGCCGTGTGATGCCGGCTAAGAATAGCATCACCCCATGTCTTGCCCATGGGAGTCGTAAGAGGCGACTAAGGGACTCGAGGGTGTGTATTACAGTTTTAGGCGATGGGCTGACAACCTGTAACTATGGCGATATACAATTTTCCGGATGACCCTCAAATGTTTGTCAGACGTGGCGTAAATGTCCGTTTTATGCGGCCATTTATGCTCTGCCTACCCCGCAAGGGATTATAGGCGTGATATGTGTATGTATGTTTGTTATTTTCATTTATGAATTTAGATGCCGTGTGATGCCGGCTTAGAATAGCATCACACCATTTCTTACCCATGGGTGTCGTAAGAGGCGACTAAGGGACTCGAGGGTTACATGTGTATTGGAATTTTAGGCGATGGGCTGACAACCTGTCACTATAGTGATACACAGTTATCTGATTGACCCTCAATCTTTTGTCAGACGCGGTGTTAATATCCGTTTTACGGCCGTTATCGCTCTGCCTACCCCGTAAGGGATATAGGCGTGATTTATGTATGTATGTATGTTATTTTCGTTTAAGAATTTAGATTAACTTTCTTTAATATTTGGTACCTATTGTCGCTTTGAGTGACTGCAAAATGCTCATTAGCAGAAACTGTAGCACAAAGGCTAGCGTACGCAGGCACTACCTGAGTGTGCCTCAGCCCGAAGCCAGTATTTGGCTTCATTGCGCTCCATAATTAGCCAGCCAGTACAAGTGACATTCCACCAATGGCCAGCCAGTACAGGTGACATTCCACCAATGGCCAGCCAGTGCTATGCAATCACAGAACACTCCAATGAACAATGGTTTGAACGTGATGGTGTACGTATTATTGCTTTGTTTCTCAATCAAATGCCAGTTCCGAATGAACAGAAATTCTTGCGACTAGTTCCGAAATTTCATGTCTATTCTCTTCAATTTCATTGTTTTTAGGGAGTTGTTATAGTGATAGGTGGTAGCTCCTTAATTGAACAAATACGCAAGTATTTAAATCAAATACTTTGTTTTTTATTGTTATTCATATATACATATATATTTAAAAAGAAATTGAAAAATGTTAGGACTTGAACCCGAGACAATAGGGTACCGTCCCACTACTCTGCTCACTTAGCTACCGGCGCCTCAACTAACACTTCCAAATCTTCAAAATTTTCAATTTCTTGGTACTCGTCTCGGTGGGACGTACAAGCAACATCTAGTTTAAGTATTATTTTAGATATCAAATACAGTCAGGCACAGAATGCCCAAGCAACAGTTCAAACAAGGCGCTCGCGAATCTCAGACCTCACTACACATACCATCAATAACAATAACACCTTCACAAACCTTCCCAAGTTTACGCATGTATCTCCCAACCGCTTCTTCAGTGTTTACCGGAATGTTTACGCGAATGTTTATTGTATGCCAGTCCCCACTGCCCCATCAGGACCCTAATAAAACACGTACAGTTTACAGCCCGGAGTGGCCACAAATCTTACACCCCTTTACTTGAGCGTGCTTGGTACGAGCTACTTACACGAGTTAGTGTTCGCTGGGTAATAGATGGAGCTACTTGGATTTAAGAATGTTACCACTTGCTCAGAAGTTGAGAAAAACCGGTTGGTCTAAATTTTCTCATGTTTCTCTTCGGACCGACATTAATTTATTTTTTAACATTATGTACATTACAATGATAAACATGCTTGATTTGTAGTATTACATTGCATAAGGTGTGATATGATTACTTGCGCGAAAATCTTTGGAGTCAAATTGAAACAATTTTCCCAGTTAATCTAACACAAACAGATATGTTGTGACTCTATGCAGATAGGGTTTTTAATATACTATAAGACTAACAGTATTGGTCGGGTGGGACACCGGGTCGTTGGACAACTCGGTGTCCCACACGAAAAGAAGAAGAACAGTATAAAAGACATTACTAACTGTTTATTATTTGCTAGTACGTAACGGTTTATTGACCTACATCTTTCTACCCTTCCTGTGTTTCTTTCACCCCTGGGTGTATAAATTCGCTGAATGTATTGTAATGACTCTATGTCGGCTGATCAATGGCCCGGCCTCACTCGGCCCGGGGCTTATTTATGGACCGGCATTTTTGTTAAGCCTCCCCACGGAAGAGATGTATATCAACACCTCTCGAATTCGCCACAGCCAGTTAAGTATGTTTACGTCGGTTTATCGATGTTTTTCTCCTCGATAGATATATTCTTCTACATTTACTTTTTACAACAATCTCTTTCTATTAAAAACGTCATTGTTATTTATTTTGGACGTACCTATGTTCGTACCCTACATTGCTTAAAAGAGCCTGACGGATCAGATCTAAGGCAGAATAAATACTCTGAACTACCCAACAAACACCAATTTTCTTCTTTCCATAAAACCAAAAATAGCTGCATTAAACTGGGCGAGGTTGAATTTTTCAGCGTTCCGCCGCGAAGTTTATCCCAACTTTGTCGGACTTAGCCCTCTGATTAAGTTTTAAGTGTACTTTGTGGCGTGTGGCCGCAGAACTACGAGTTTGGGAACCAGTGGCCGAAGGTGATTCTGCTGAACTGCCTGGGAGGGGTCATTTGCGGCGTTAGTTTGAGTAGCTCTGTTTAAATAGGTTTCTATAGAAACTGCCTGTTGAAGTTAAATAATGATTCTTAAAGCTCAAGACCATGTTAAGAAACTTCAAAGACGATAATACGAATCCTGAGAGTGTACAACGACTCTACAATTTGTTAAGCCGTGAGTACATCACAGAGCTTAATCCTTAAGTTCTTAAGCGTTTTCTTTCAGAAGATTTTGTTTTAAGCCTGACATTTGTAAATAAAACAACGCATTGTTTTTACTGTTGCTTTTAATTTAATTCATGATTTTCGTCTGATAATTCTACTTTCATCAGTTTGTTTCTGAAAAAATCGTTGTTGCTGTAATCAGAGATTTAATTTATAAGCTTTAAAACAATATGAGCCTTGGTCAAACAGATAGCATATTGTGCGCAGGTTGAAAGGGGTGAACAAGGGGAATCTAGTGGTCAGTGGGGGGTGCGTCCATGCGTGTAATTAGCGGTGTGGCAACTGCACCGGTCTGATGAAGACCAGCGCGTTCCTCGTGCTCACAGCGGTCAATGTAATAAGCAACTTATTAAACTTGGTTGGAACCAGCGAACTATAATTTCAGGAAGCATAATTGACATAGTATCTCCAATACAAATATGGTACAAAAGCCACCAAATGAAATATGTCATACAAGTATGACCGCCCCACAACTTGAATTACTAGGATAGCAAGAGTGTCAAATGTTGGCTAAACGAAAAAGAACTTGAAACACGTAGTACCGGTGTCGAATCTTAGTTGAATCAAAAGACGGTGGTCGTAACACAACCATGTCAGTGGCCTACTATACCATTTACGCGTTATCATGGCAATAGCGTACATTGACACGACCGGTCCCAAAAACAACATTTTTAGGCGATAATTATCGCTCTCCATACAAACTATCGCTAGAATTCACATCGCTAAAGTATCATAATTTCGGGTATTCCCCCGGCACAACCCGGCGTCATTCCACAACCATGTATATCCAAAATTTTCAAAAATGAGTGTACTTGTAGCCAATTCGAAAAGTGTTTTTTTTAACTACTTATTACTTTTATATGTCGATAATTTTCGCTAACTTTTGAAATGAGTTCAATTCTATAACATACGTTTTAAAATATTGCCCAAAATGTATTCTCTATTATAGGTATAATACCGTAAAATAAAAATGATTCTGGGTTGCAATTATAATTTGAGCAAATAAGAAACCAAAAAGCTTTACAAAATACATTTTTACCATAAATAAATATAAAACAAAATTAAGTATTAGACCGGGTCTATCGCGATAGTATTTAGGTAAATATTAGTAATTTACCTGTGTCCCGACGTTTCAACACAGTTTCGTGTATTGTGGTCGCGGGTTGACTGATATTTAATTACTAATATTTACCTAAATACTATCGCGATAGACCCGGTCTAATACTCAAAATGAGTAAAAAAAATCACGAGTGCTTAAAAAGTTATAAAACAAAATTGTTGACACTAAAACTAAAATTTTTGAGTTACGTTGTTTTGTAATGAGCCCCTAGCTGGCCAGAGGTGCGGTCCCGCAGGCTCAATTTTGTTTCCATTTTGATCGATCGTCGTGAAGTGCGCTTGCGTTCGTTCGTGTTTGGAAGTCTTTCTTGCTGTTTCTCGGTGTTTTGGTTATTGTTTGTTTGTTAAGTTTATTTTTGTTACATTACTTGTTAGCCAGTCACGTTTTGTTATTGTAGCGCGGCTCAAATTATACCCATGCATTTGCGTACTACCCAGATGTGTGTGAATAAACCTTTAGGCTTGGAAAAATTAATTTTCTCAAATTAAATTAGATTTTTTGGTTTTTTCCTTTTTTATTTGTTTCACATTTTTAAATTTTTTACATTTTGGTCACTTAGAATCAAATAATAAATAATAAAAGACTAAACAAATAAAATAATTACTACAGACGTGTTTCAGCGTTTTCTAATTTCAACCCACAAGGGGTAAACAGGGACTTGAAGTTTGTATGAAAATTCGCGTTTTGTATGAAAATACAGTTCATACATCAGAATAACACACACATCATTGGCTACTTTTAACCACGAGAAAATAATTAATTTTCATGGCAATTTAAAGCAGACGAAAACTAGTAGAATTACTTACAATAATGATCTAAAATATGGTCACAAATAAAAATGTTTCTGATCCCTGCAGCGACCTTGCCCTAAGCTCATGTACTCTAGCGATATTCATGTCGCTAACTTTTTCAAGGAAATACGATGTATCGCTATCGCAAATGAGAGTACAGTGGTAGTTAAGGTCAATGCACGCTATCGCCATGATACACTTAGAACCACACCCAGAACAGTCTTCTGCTGGACATGAGATTGGCGAGCGCAGTGCAAAATGTTCTGATATTTACCGGGAACGCTGCCGCCCATTTCATTCGATTCATCCCTTATTCGCCTTTTACGACACCTCAGTAATGGGGTGATGCTATTCTAAGCTGGCCTCACACAGTCTCATTACTAACATTATTTGTTCATTATTCCAAAACAGGTTTTTGAGGTTTTTTACTGAGTCGATCATAAACTAGATTTTAAACTTTTCCTTGGCAATTTAAAACCCCCAGCTAACACTTTAAACCTGTCGGAAGTTTGGACTGCATGCCTACCGTCCCTCTCTCTCTTCTCTTTTCGTGTGGGACACCGAGTCGTCCAACGACCCGATGAACCCTGGTGTCAGAGTTTTTCAACCGCCTACTACCACTCGTAGGCCTCTGACATGGTTGTGTTTCAGCAACCGGGACCGACGGCTTAGCGTGCCCTCCGAAGCACGGAACCATTTATTTACCGTCCCTCTAATTGAAGTGATTAACTGTTACACAACTGAACAACAAACGCGGATCCAACTCAGGCGCGAGTTTAAACATCCCACAAGATCCGCAACTTCCGGATCCGCAAGCGCAAATCCGTCGGGGAACTTTGGACGGATCTCTTTTAGTGTTTAAACTGAACTACACTAAAGTTTTAATAGCCTGTAGTGTAAGTTACTTCAAGTGAATAACATCAAATTAGTGAAAATTTGAATTCCGTTTTTTAGAAAGTTTGTACATGTGTAAAAATAATAGCTGCAAATATTTAAAGGATTGAACCATAATACTGAACAACTGTCCCCAAGGAATATGGTCAAAATACATAAAAAAAATGGACGTCCCATAGAAAAGTTTTTCAATTCTACATGCTGGTACTAGGGTTTCTCATTTCTCGACCTTTTTCATTTCTCGGAGCACGAGAATTCTCGACAACTATTTCCCGGGAATTCTCGGGTTGTCGAGAATTTTTTTCCTTTTGTAATGATTGGGGTTTAACAACAAAACTACGCTTTTTACGCAATATTAAACAAATCAACTAAACTTTAAGCAAGCGAACAAATTTAACTCTAGTGAGATCTTTTAATCATTAGGTCTACAAACAATTAGGATTAAATAAAATATTCTTTTTCTTTGGAAAAAAAAGAAATATCTTCTAAAAACAATGCCATCCATCATGGCACCATAATAAAACCTTTGGTTGTGGCCAGTAGGCTCAATGCTGCATGATGGAAAAGGATAATTCCCGCCGAGCGAGGTGTTCAGCTCGGGGACCGCGGCCCAACTGGCAGGACGTGGATTTTGTATTACTAAAACAGTTCTAAAAATTTACTTTAGTGTATGTTACTACAATCAGTATAAAAAATTACAATCAGATCAGACTAACTTAACAATTACGAGTAATCTAGGTACCTTAATTTCGTCTTTGTATCAATCAACCATTCAAAATTTTGTTATAAATGGACAGTTTTTTCGCTACGCTAGTAAACGCCAGAACCTAATAAATAATAAATAATCTTATTCTAATCATGTCAGTCAGTACAATAAAACTTAGAACTTTACATACCTACTAAATAATTTACTTTAGTCTCTTTCTGTACCACAAACTTTTCAATTACCTATGTAACATTAAAAGATAGTTTTTCAATTAGGTATTAAAATAACAATCAGACTAGCTTAAGGCCGTCCGCCCCGTCACGCGGTATCACGCGCGGCCTGGACGCGCGTGAGGCCGCGCGCGGTCTCGCGGGTCCCGCGCGGCGGTCTGACAGCGCCGCCATTATCACCCGTCCAAATTTAGAAGGCGTATAGTGCCTAGGTAGTTGTTATATGGCAAGTGTCGTCGTGTTCGTACGGGTTATATTATGTCGCGGGTTGCTGAAGCCGCGGCGCGGGTAGCCGCAGGCCGCGTCACGGGGCGCCAATTTTGTGTTTTGCCAAATCTGGCCCGCGCAAGCCGTCCCGCGCGTGTAACCGCGTAAGCGAGCGTACGGCCTAATGCCGTGTGCAAGTATAAGAAGCGCGTTATTAAGTTTTTATAATTTTTAACCAAATTTCTCGATTTCTCGATTTCTCGACCATTTTTTTCTCGTCTCGAATAAACCAAAATTTCCCGGGAATTCTCGCTTCGAGAACTCTCGAAGAGAAACCCTAGCTGGTACCCCTCTCATACAAATTGACCCATGTCAAATTTGTTTGAAGAAATTTTATTTTCTACACATTTGGCGTCAGACGTGGCGTAAATGTCCTTTTTTTACGGCTGTTTACGCTCGCCTACCCTGCAAGGGGTAAAAGCGTGATGTATGTTTGTGTAAAGTTCAACGTACTTAAATCTACAAGGTAGGTAGTTGATTGAAAACTTGCCTTTTAAAAATGATTTTAAAGAGAATAGCAAGAAAATGCAGACCACTTAGTTTTATTCATTCTTATTGTAAAGAATACTGCAGCTTTTGCAATGCAAAGAATTTAATTTATTTCATTCAGTTGACGCCTGAACCGAAGGGGCATTTTTCATCCTTTGTGTCACTCCTCAAGGGACAAACTTCCTTTTGAATAAACGTGAGGAAAAAAAGTTCTCCTCACCTATCGTATTGATATTGATAAATAGCCATTCGCGCATGGTTTTGAATTCAGTTTCGTGTCTAAAGATTATAGACTCGCTTGACGTCTTTCCTTGTAGGTTTACGGTTTACCGAACGGAAGTATAGCGATAAATAATATTCAGAAAGTCAGGAAAAAGTCAGGTTGCCATGTGATATTCGTGTTTTAAAACTAATAATATTTCCAATTCCTTAAAAGACTATAAAAACAATGAAAATTTAAAATATAATATAATTTTGAACTTCCTTCGACGACGTCTTTTTACAGAGACGTCTCGTAGCTGCTGAGCGTAGTAACTTCTACGACAGAATTGCGAAGTCACGTCTACGAATTTAATTCGAATCCAGCATCTCAGCTATAATACTAAAAATTTATTTAGGTGCGTTACAGTAGCTTATACTAGATGTCGCTTGTACGTCGCTTCGAGACCAGTACCAAGAGATTGAAGATTTGGAAGTATCAGTGGAGGCGCCGGTGGCTCAGTTGGTAGAGCAGTGGGACGGTACCCCACGAAACCGGGTTCAAGTCCCGGGGGCGTGCATATTAAACCATACACTTCTTTAGGTGCTTTAAGAGTAAAGTTTTAATACTCTGTTCAATATTTCTTTGAAGTCCTTCTTAAGTGAAACTTAATAAGTACAAATAAGATAAAACGTTTAGTGAAAGTTTGTGATGGTTGTTTTTGATGTTTGGAGTCGATTACGGTGGTTCCATGAACGCGATCCTTGGAGGAAGGGATCAGGTTACTTCTCTAGGGTTACATCGATCAATTATTCGATAATAACGTCCTGAAGCCTCGCAAAATAGGGAAAAGGGTCTGAAGAGAAAACATGTAAATACAAACAGATTTTCAAAGTTGGGAAACTCTAAAATAACTAACGATACCAGTTTAAAAGTTTTATTTCCGAGTTTGATTGAAATTAATTATAATGTTTATGTAAAAAATGAACTATGGTCTTCACTATAGTCTCCACTGCCAGAATCTTAATACATCACTAGCAGTCCGCCCAGCGGTTTCACCTGCTGCTAACCGTTTTCCCGCGGGAAAAAGAACCTTTCCCGGCATGAATATATACATTTAAACTATCCTTTTGAATCACTTTATCTAGTAAATAAAACCGCATCAAAATCCGTTGCATACTTTTGAAGATCTAAGCATACCTAGGGACATAGGGACACGGGAAGCGACTTCATTATATACTACTAGATTTCCGCCCAGCGGTTTCACCCGCTGTGACTCATTTTTTCCCGTGGTAATAGTTATATCGGCCTATGTTATTCCGGGTTATACACATACACACACACACACACAAACTCTCAGATTTGTTATATTAGTACGGATTTAATTCTTCTTCTTTTTCGTGTGTAACACCAAGTCTTCCAACGATGATTTTTCATGATGACTTATTTAGTGATGTTACATGTTATGCAAAAGCTCAATGAACCATTGAAATTGAGTATCTCATAAGAGGCAAGCTCGTCAGTTCAGCCGACGCTGATTGTCCAGACTTTGAGCAATTTGCGGGATACCGCCTTGCCCCCCGCCCCTCACCCTGAGGTAAGAGAGGGGAGGGGCACAAAGGAGATGCCAGTCCATCGGGATCAACTGGTGATCGCCTCGGAAATTCGTAGCCGCCAGTTATGTTTTCGATGTTTCCGCTTCCGCCTATGTAACTTTATGGTTTTGCTTTTTGAGTTTATAATATTTTAACTGGATTATTCAAATGAGATTAATCGATTTTTTAGACGATTGTAATTTACGCCGTGTGATGCCGGCTAAGAATAGCATCACCCCATTTCTTACCCATGGGTGTCGTAAGAGCCGACTAAGGGACTCGAGGGATGTGTATTGCAATTTTAGGCGATGGGCTGACAACCTGTCACTATAGTGATACACAGTTATCTGATTGACCCTCAAGCTTTTGTCAGACGTGGTGTTAATATCCGTTTTACGGCCGTTAACGCTCTGCCTACCCCGTAAGGGATATAGGCGTGATTTATGTATGTATGTATGTAATTTATGAAAGCGTCTTTATTGAAATGTAGATAGTTGCTTTATTATGTACAAAGTATACAATACTTTGTAGCCGTGTGATGCCAGCTTAGAGTAGTATCACCCCATTTCTTCCCTGTGGGTTTCGTATGAGGCAACTAAATGACTCGAGACTTACATGTGTATTGACGACCTGTCGCTATAATAATACAAAATTTTCTGAATGACCATTAAATGTTTGACCCACGACGCCTGAATTTCTGTTCTTACAGCCGTTCACACTTTGCCTACCCCGCAAGTGATACAGGCGTAATTAATTTATCGCCTAACTACGAGAGTCTAAAAATGAAATAGTGTTAGTTCGTTTGTTGGTACGACGTGAAGTAATAGTTCTTTAGTAATTCCAGGCGAATGAGGCCACGTAGGAGGTTCCTCTTGGAAAATTAAAGACCTTTACGTGTCGGCCCTCTGAGGTTTCATCATAGTTATATGATATCAAAAAGACGCTCTAAGAATATCTGAAAAGTATCTTAAATATAACTGTACTAGCAACCTTCTACTATTTGTTTACACATAGGAATGTATTGGATTCCTTTCCTGGGTTAAAAAACGGATATATGTAGCTTGCTAAAACGTTTGTTTTTTTTTACTGAACTTGTACTTCAAGACGAAGCGTTTTGCTAAATTTCATAGTGTGTCTAAGTCCAAGAGAATCCACATAGCATAGTTAAGTTGAAAGCTTGATTTTTAACAACTACAAGCGACCGTGGACAAGGTAATGGTCGTGACAGACAGACGGACGGACAACAAAGTGATCCAATAAGGGTTCCTTTTTTTCCTTTTTCAGTTACAAAACCCTAAAAACATATTGAACAGAACACAAGGTTCACAACCAGTTATAGAAATATACTATTCTCATGAGGCCAAGTTGTACACAAGTCGCGAGTCGCATTTCCTCCCGAGATACTTTTATTAACGAGCGTGTGTTGTCAGCCGCCAAGTTTAATGTTGTGCGGTAACTTGTACAGCATGCAACAAGTTTATATCTTTACAAAAATATTTATCAGGAGTCTTACTTTAAAATAACACCGAGATAGATTTTCTATGTTTCAAGCTAGATTCGCCTGCCTGCGACGCAAAGGTTTCGGTTTCGATTCTCGTTGGGGCACTCACAAAGTTGATATCACTTTGTGAATTTGTTTCCAGTCACATTTCCACCTGTTTATCCGAAAAGAAAGATGGTTCCGTGCATCGGAGAGCACGTTAATCTGTCAGTCCCGGTTGCTGTTCATGAATACTTAGACGGCGTTCGTTACGCAACTATGTAAGAAAGGGGCCTGCTACTAGTAGTAGGCGGTTGGAAAACTCTGACATCAGGGTTCATCGGGTCGTTTGACAATTCGGTGTCACACACGAAAAGAGACAGAGGGCGTTAGATTTCGTGGCCAGTTCTAAAGCAATTTAGTAGTGAGACTACTAACAGTGCAAAGTACCTAGCACTTTCCACCAGCGCCGTGCATAGCAAGTGTCAAATGAGTGTTGAATGGAATTATGCAGAAGTTCGGATTCGGCGGCGACAAGTTGCAGCCAAGTGGTGGCCAAGTTACGGCCAAGTTGCGGCCGAGATAGGAGCAGAACTTGGTGCAAACATTTCAAACTTATTCCTTTGAAGATCTGACGAAACTATTATTATATAAAAAGTATTACTTAGATCATAATCTTGCTGAATATAATGTCTGTTTGACCCAATAAATATTTGTGGGCAGTTTCGTTCGTACGATGTACACACGTACCGTACAATGATACTTTGTTATTGTATTTTATCAAGTTCTTGTCTTTTATAGGATCACGTGCGAAAAGTATTGAGGCGGTTCACCCACTTGTAGTCTGTCGCTGCGTATTTTTAACTCACCGCAACGCATGCGTCTGTCAGACGAAAGGAAATTACAAATCTCGATTTTATCCCCATACAACTACGGCTTTATGCCAAGTTTGGCAGACGCATCCGTCAACGCGCTATATCGAAATCGCAATTTCCTTTAGTCCGCGTATGTGTTATGGTGCGTTAAAAAGCGCAGCGACTGATGACAAGTAGGAGAACCGCCTTAATTTAATAAAACGTTTTGTTAAATCCTCGTTGGAACAAAAAATAATACAATCTTATTGTGTTCTGTCTTCTTTTTACTAGCACTGAGACGACTTTTCAAAACTTGCGACATTGCGTCGTTTCTTTTTAGCATGAATTTAAAGCAATAGAGCTAAATTAAAATTGCATATTTTAACAGGTATAATATTTATGTTATATCTTGAGATGGCGGTTTAATAATAGCTAGAGTAAAGCGATTTACGAGTGAAGGAACGATTTTATTGCGCTTTCTTCTAAACAGCATTTTGGCCCTTTTAGAGACGAACATTTTGGACAAGCTTATTTTTCTTCAGCAATAAGGCGATAATACGTAAATAATAGGTGAAGATCTTAGGAGATATACAATTAATTTATCGCTGTATCGCTGTTTTGCTCTGTTTTTATCTGTGCTCCAACTATATTATTGCCTGCCATGGTTTGAATCGTTTAAATTCAAATATTATTTGTAGCAATATTATTTTTTTGCCGTGTGATGCCGGCTTAGAATAGCATCACACCACGCGACTAAGGGACTCGAGGGTGTGAATTGTAATTTTAGGCGATAGGCTGACAACCTGTTACTAGAGCGATACACAATTTACCGAATGACCCTCAAATATTTGTCAGACGTGGCGTAAATGTCCGTTTTTTGCGACCGTTTACGCTCTGCCTACCCCGCATGGGATTATAGGCGTGATATGTGTATGTGTATGTAATATTATTTTAACTCAGCATTAATTGCAAGTTTGGACAAAGCAGTCCATTCTAAGCACCTATACAAAATACAGATAAAAATCACATTAAATTCGGATTCGTGAAAATTTTCAACAAAGAAAAGAAAAAGATTTTCAGCGAGATAAACGGAGTTACAGAGAGATAAGAAAGAGAATTGAATCTTTTCACATCCCCTTCTTTTTTGTAGCTAATTGAGTGGAATCGTATCGACATTTGCAAACTGTATACTGAGTGGGTCGAACTTTTAGATTCAAAATTTCCTTACCTTGTTAGAATTGGCATTGTCATCATGAGTATACAGGGTGTAAGGGACTGCCCTCAGAATACTGATAGGATGTATTGATACCATGAAACTGAACAACTTTACATAAAATAATATTTTAGGAAACTTTTTTATTTTTTTACTTCTTACTGTAGATGCAGTGAGCTGATTGTGATTTTGCATGGGAGTTCAAACATTTATTGTCGTTTCCTGGCAATATGTTTCTTGGGGAAAGTTGTTCAGTTTCATGGTCTGCATGCACGCTATCAGTATTCGGAAAGCTGTCCCGTACACCCCGTATAATGGACGAACCTAATATCTGTAAAATCGGGCTTTTTGATTTGACTCGACTGTAGCAACAAAGGTTATATGTACGTACCCGAGGGCAGTTAGGCCCTGAGGGTAGTAACGCCCGGGATACTGTAATGTAAGGCCCGCTGTATTATAACGCCCACCCTAGCTGGGTGACTAACATCCCGCAGTAACAATTAAGATTGTACACTATACATGGTCATTGTCTTTATAACGAGAGTGTGGTGTACAGAAAGGAAATATGCATTAAAGTTAGGTACCTACTTGTTTAAGGTTACGATCATATGTTCATTTGATGTCAGCTTGAAAAAGCATCGCCCCATTTCTTTGAGTGACCTGTGAGTGTCGTAGGAGTCGACTAAGGGACTCAAGGGCTGACAACCTGTCACTGTGGCGATACATTATTTTCTGAATGACCCTCAAATGTTTGTCAGACATAGCGTAAGTGTTTGTTTACGCTCTGCCTTCCCCGCAAGGGATATATAGGCGCGATATTGTGACTATAGTGAAAGGTTTTCAGCCTGTCGCCTAAATTTGTTTTACAAATGAAACCCTCGAGTTCCTTAGTCGCCTCTTCTGACACCCGCGGGAAAGACATGGGGTAGTGCTTTTCTAAGCCGACATCACACGGTCAACAATTCGTACTCGATAATTAAGTTAAAACAGATAAGAAGTGAACAAAGTTGGAATTTGTGAACGTGTTTCTGAGTCATAAATTCATTATAAATCGACTTCTATTCTAATAGAAAAGAAAAGAGGAGATTTATCAAAAGTATTCTTACACCAATTTTAGAGTATACAGGTACTCTAGCATAGTTTCATTTACTGTAAACATTAAGCAGATAGTATTTCCTTTACGACTAGATAATGCCTACAGTCTTACTGCAACCCAGAATTCAATGACAAGGTGATTACACGCCAACAGCGTGGAGGAGGTCGTGAAGATAGTTTAATTTCAATCCATGAGAATAGTGGCATAGTCTTACAAATGTAGATAGTGTGTAGAAGCGCCACTACGACTAGATAATGCCTACAGTCTCACTGCTACTCAGAGTTCAATTACAGGGTGATTACGCGCCAACAGCGTGGAGAGACGTGTAGATAGTTTAATTTCAATCCTTGAGAATAGTGGCATAGTCTTACAAATGTAGATTGTGTGTAGAAGCGCCACTACGACTAGATAATGCCTACAGTCTCACTGCAACCCTTGAGCTCAATGACAGGGTGATTACGCGCCAACAGCGTGGAGGAGGTCGTGTAGATAGTTTAATTTCAATCCTCGCGGTAATGGCGCAATCTTACTAAGGTAGATTGTGTGTAGAAGCGCTGCTATGAATAGTTGTGCACTAGATAATGCCTACAGTCGGACTGCATCTCGGAGCACAATGACAAGGGTGATCACGCGCCAACATACATACATACATACATAAATCACGCCAATATCCCTTACGGGGTAGGCAGAGCGTTAACGGCCGTTCAACGGATATTAACACCACGTCTGACAAAAGTTTGAGGGTCAATCAGATAACTGTGTATCACTGTAGTGACAGGTTGTCAGCCCGTCGCCTAAAATTGCAATACACACCCTCGAGTCCCTTAGTCGCCTCTTACGACACCCATGGGTAAGAAATGGGGTGATGCTATTCTAAGCCGGCATCACACGGTATCACGCGCCAAGGAGCTTGTAATTAGATTATTTTATTTTATTCCGAGAGTCGTAGAAACGGTACGGGATCTCACAAAGGTATATGAAGGCTGCTTCTGTGTATTGTTGTAGATTTCTGATTGAAAAGGCAATACTTTGAATTTAACTTTCCTCATCTTATAGCACAAATGAGTTTCATCTTGATTACTGCTGTGACAAATTCTGTAACCCTATTACGCGTGTCGCTGTCGAGAATCTTGTAACTATAGTGTAGTTCTAATAAAGTGTTAGTGTCATTGCCGAGCGCCTACACCTTCGCATTAGTTCTAACTACTAGACACTGTCTTCGCGCTTCGTAGTAACAATCTTCACAAAATTACATAGAGGAAATTAAGTTTCATGTCGGTGTGAAAACGTCTTGGAACTAATGAACATGATTAATAATTTGTTAAAGATAAAATAACAATACTATATTGGTTTTAAAAGGAAATACAGAATGAAGGAGACGATGAAAAATATAAAACAACAAATCGGAAAAAGACGAATATTAGTGAGAAAAAGTCGTATTTTATGTAAAATCACTGAAACGAACTTATGCGTTCTACATTTTCCGTTGAAAGGTGTATTTATTTTTATGTATTTTGAGTAGTCTCCGGAGCATAGAATAAACAGGCAGAGGAGGCGTTGGATGCACTCTCATAAAAATGCAAATTTCCGTTGACTGTAGACTAAATTTAAACACCGGTGGTGTTGTAATTGTTGTTGTTGTGTAGCGTCCTTTTATGAAATATTTTAACTACAGTTCCTTGGTCAAGTACTACTTTCCTACGTGTTCGATTTTACCTGCTTTGCTAGATAACCAAATGTGCCTTAGGAACGTTCAAGTCATAAGTCACTTTTATCAAGACTGCCAGAAACCATCATCTCTCCCATAAAGCTTCCATCATAAACTGAAATTAGCGTTCAGCGAGTGTGACGTGGCCAGGATGCATGTAATGACGTTAGCGCCGTGACATCATAATAGCACCTCGGGGATCGTCACGCCGGTAAACTTGAGCATAGGATCTTATAAGGAGGGTTTGGAGGTTACACTTAGTGTATCAAATTGTTTTAAAAGCTACGATACCTACACATGCTTAAGTTACTGTTCACGAAAAAATGTGGTGTAGAGAGAGATTATTTAGGACCGACACAGGCGGTTAGCTCACTTGCCTCGTGTCGTTCCGTTTTTTTAACGCAACGTAACGCATGCGTCTGTCAGACGAAAGGTAATTGCGAATTCCTATCTTATTGTCATACAAATCGGCTACGGTAGGTTTCACGGTGCGTTACGCTGCGTAGCGAAGGCGTCTGTCAAGTCGTTTGACACACGCGAACGTTGTGTTAAAAAAACGGAACGACACGACGACAAGTGAGCGAACCGCCTAGCCGATTCGGATATTTTCAGCTTAGTTTTATAGTTTCTCTGAAAATTGATTGCTGTGTTTTTCTACTTAAATTTGCATCCTAAACTCTTCTTGAATTAATAATTTTTTATATTAGAAAGCCTTATAAATCCTGTAATTTGTAGCAATTATCCACCCGTAGGCGCGGTCAATCTCGGCTAACAAAGCAATCAGAACCCTTTAGTCCGGTTCATTAAGTTATTCAAATGTGAACCGCGTCTTGCATTCAGAACAGCTGGGACTAGCGAGGGTCGCAGGCAGGAAGTGTTGCCTTATACTTTTTACTGTAATATTGAATTAGTAGATCTTTAATCCTCGTTATACCTTTTCAAAGGCATGTAGCACTAAAGTGGTACAAACATTACATTAAAAAGCAAACTTGGGCAAATATTTACCTTTTAGTTATGTAAACTTTCAGAGTATATATTCTGTATACTTATTAAATTACTTAGACGGCAATCGTTACTCAACCATGTTAGAGGTTTACTAGTGGTATGTTATGCTGAAACTGTATATAAGATTTATTTTACTTTGAAGAATCATGCATTTTAAAAGGCATCATCCACTCAGCAGCTATCTGTAAAAAGCTCACAGAAGCCTGGACGTTACGAGGTTATTAAAATCTGACAAATTTACAGAAATATCGATAGATAAAAAGTTTTATCAGACATTTGTTCGGCTGTATTAAGGAAAAGTGCTCTCAAAAATGCGCAGCGTGGGACGGTCTCCTACCAGGTCCAGGTAGACATAGGATTGCGCCCAAACCTATGGTCAATGGAGACGCCTGCAGAGGAAATCCAACAGTCGACGTCTTACACATACATACATACACATATCACGCCTATTGTTGATAATAACAATTTTCATGAGAGGAGAAAATAATCCAAACAGCCCACTCGGTTGGCAACACCAGACAGGCGTGAGGTAATGGCTGAGCAGACGATCTAATCAATTACTCATGTTAAACGCTGATGACAACTAGATACGGGGTTTTATGCGTTTTACGGGTGTTTGTTCTGTCGACTGTAAATAAACGGGATACATACATACGTATATCACGCATATACCCCTTGCGGAGTAGGAAGAGCGAAAACGGTCGTAAAAACGAAACATTTACGTCACGCCTGACAAACAATTTAGGGTCAATCAGAAAATTGTGTGTCACCATAGTGACAGGTTGTCAGCCCATCGGCTTGCATTGCAATACACATAATATATGTCATCCTCGAGTCCCTTCGTCGCCTCTTACGACACCCACGGGAAAGAAATGGAGTGATGCTATTCTAAGCCGACATCACTCGGCACATACGGTATAGTGTAAGAAAAAAGAAAAGTAGCTCCAAATTTAAAATAACCGTTTTTTTTATTAACATATTTATTACACTCGTCTCGACAGTTCATACGTAATGTTTTTGTGTCCCTTCTTTTGCCGCTTTTTATTAATCATACCCTGTAGTGTAGGCCCTTACCATAGCTTTTTAAGGAAGCCCAGTGATTTGTCCGAGGAATCCCCTCAACTTGTCAGAACAAGGAGTCATTTGTGTAGAATTACGGACCTTGTTTTGCGTCCTTGTCACGTGCTTTTTTTGAATCCACGAGATCTTAACAAAGTACTCAACAATATTTACGAGAGAATATTAGAACTAAACCAAAAATTTGAATTTAGTGGAATGCGAACCAACAACTTTGCGCACCGTGCCTAAACAGCCTTGCAGCTGATAATACCTATAACAGTTCTTTTTACTTGCAAAATATTCAAGCGCGGGCAGGCTTTGAACCTGCGACTTTCCCCATTGCTAGTGGCGACGCCTCTCCATGGGCTACCGCGGCTCGTACCTGCCCGCGAATTTTACAAGTGTAACTTAATGCCACTAACACGTGTCGCACGGCAAAAGTCGCAGGTTCAAATCCTGCCCGCGCTTGATAATTTTGCAAGTTTTCATAAATTGTACACCTAACACGGAAAGTGTTTTAAAATTTGGTATTCAAAACAGATATCACCATTTCTTAACCATCCACTAATTCTATTTTGTAGGTTTATGACATGATTGTTCCATCATACTAATGTTGAGAGCTGTACTGTACTGGTATATTTATTGTCATGTGACCACAGATTATGTAAACTAGGGTTGATGCGACGTGTCCCTATTTAGGTTAGTAATATGGTGGCTCTGTGGGTCTCATTCGGATGGTATTATTCAAATCTCTGTGTTGTGAATTATGAGAATGCTTGGAATTATTTGGTGAGAAATTTGATACAACGGCGGAATCTAGCGATCGACAGCAATTTTCTTACTACCATGCTACCAATAGGAGAAGGCCAGGGCTAAGACGTCATCAGACTTTCGTTTGAAAATAAGATGATCTAAATCGTTTAGACAGTGATATGATTTCCATGGCTAAGGTGCTGTAAAAAAAAAACTTCTACGGATAAATGTTAGAATACACATTTTTAGGGTTTTTTTTTTACAACTTCTACGGATAAATGTGTATTCTACCTTGAAATTATTGTCAGTCGTGGCGTAAATATTCGTTTTTTACGGCCATTTACGGTCTGACTACCCCGCAAGGTATGTATGTACAATTTTAAAATCATTAAGAGTGTATGTATAGGTATACCCACATGATTCTTAACCCTAACTAACAATTTGGTTATGTACTTTTTCTCTATGATACGAGATATAAATATTTAAAATGCTTATGAACACGATTCTCGTAGCACTTCGTAGAGGTTTCGTAGCAGATGATATTTCGAACCTATTAGAAACTCCCGTGATGGTCGGCTATTATGTATCCTGAATGTAGCAAGTGCATCAGGCAAGCTCCTCACCGCGAGTAATGATGCGTCAGCGGCAGGCAGCCCAGTATGCACTCCATCAATGTCCACTGCATCACCAATTTATAAGCTTTCGACGCTGGCTTGTATTAGCTGTGTTTATGACTTGATGATGTTTCATATGGCCGTGGATTTGCATTTACTGGCTGGTTTATGAGATTTAGTAGCTGACTGGTTATCAAGCTTTTGATTGACTGACTATTGCTATTGTATTGTAGGCTCGAAAGTGCCCGTATGATATCGGTTTAGTAATCTATAGTACGATATATCATCATCACCCTATTACTTTCCCGTGGGTGTCGTATAAGGCGACTAAGGGACTCAAGGGTCACACGTGTATTGCTATTTTAGGCGATGGACTGACAACCTGTCTTTAGCGATATACAATTTACTTAATGACCCTCAAATGTTTATCAGACGTGGCGTAAATGTTCGTTTTTACGGCATTTTACGTTCTGCCTACCCTGCAAGAGATAAAGGCGTGATATATGTACGTAAAGTATCTGGAAACACAGTTTTACCTTTCAACGTACCACCGATTTCATTTGTAACTGTATTCAGAAAGATATAAGTGTCTTTTCTGCACATCTCAAGTCTTACCTTAAAAATTCACAGAAGAATTTCTAAGTTGTGTGTAGCTTTTCGTCCCCCTGTAAGAACTGCCGACAACTTCACAAATTGCTACTACGCTTTGTTGTATTCAAGGATTGGAGCTGCCTTTGCCGGTGAGGCGGTGAGGCGGTGAGTCGGTGAGTCGGTGAGGCGGTGACCACTCGCAACTTCCAAAGAGCCATTCGACAATAGATTGAAATCGAATGGAAACTTTTAATAGGCGGACTCGGAACTGTGGAGCTGCATTGAAGGGAGCAGATTGGGGGGAAATAATGTTTTGAACAGAAACTTAGTGAATGGTCCGAGATGGTCTTTATACTAAGGACTACGACTTAGAGCCAAGACTGGAATAATCATAACTAGGACTAGGATTTGATGCCTTTGACCGGTTTCAAAGTTAATCTACCAATTCATAGCAGTATTATACCAACGAAATTCTATTAATATTACAGTTTAGACTGAAGACAATAAATTGAAAAAATGTTAGCGCCCGCCGGGACTTGAACCCGGGACCGTGGAGTACCGTCCCATCTCTCTGCCAACTGAGCTACCAACGCCTCGACTGAGTCTTCCAAATGTTCAATCTCTTGGTACTCGTCTCAAAGCGACTTGTTCAGTGCTAACATTTTTTCAATTTATTATTTTAATTTATGAAAATAATATAGCGCTGAGTGCATAATAATAATTGACCATAGAACAGTTTAGAGAATGTCTCTAAATTGTAATATCCTTCGGTTTTCAATCTATAATTCCAGTCTGTTGCCGTGAGACTATTGTGAATCTTGCGCGCTGTTTGAAATTGCTTTTCATGGTTGTGCTTTTGAAGTGGCGACATTTTTGTGCAATCCCTCGGGCCTGGACTACTGCAATACCGTCTCGGAACTTAGGCGATAAACACACTTGCCGGCCCACCACGCGGTGCATCATTGAGAAGAGCGGAGTCAAATAGAGAACTACTACTTTGCCTGCTCGTGCGACAAATGACAAACGGTTTTAGAATCAGCTTTGTGATACGCCTTGCGGGTTTCTATCTGGTTTATTAGCGTCAAAGAAGAGCCATAGATTTGCTAATCGAGTCAGAATCTGAGAATCGGCATGAAAATACTTCACTAAGTGTTGATTATTAGGTCTAGAAGTATTTTCATGCCTTTTTTCAGCGTTCTAGCTCAATGAGCAAGGTTGAGAAAATTAACAACCTCGCTATTTGTGTTCGCTGTGTACAGCGCAGTGAAGGATCAGTTTTAATTATTCTTTACGTCTTTTTCATCATTGCAGAGTTAAGTACGCACTCACGCCTCTGTCGTTACAAATCGTAAAACTGCTTGTGTGAGCTTTTACAGACTCATCCAACGCTAGTTCCGCGCCGCAATAATAGACGGCAAATGTGTTATCTGCCTCAGGTATTCACGTTTGTCTCACTACCGGTGGACTGCTTTCTGTGCGACATAAAGACGGTTCACCAAATAAAGCGGACATATTTTGGACTCCGACGTCAAAGGAAACAAATCTTTTAAGGATTATAGTTAGAAAGGTTAGAATATTCTGTACTGTGATTTATTCAACTTTGTACTTTGTTTATTACTTTTTGTACTTGTAATATTACACAATATAAATATACAGTACTTTATACTTGTAACTTTTGATTATATATATTTGATTATACAAAGAATTTTGATTATCAAAATATGACGTCTAAGACTTTTCGCGCGAGTTTTATTAGTATATAGTATTTCATGCTGGTACTAAGTATGTAAAATTTCACGACTGTACTAAAGGGTGAAAATTTACTAGTGTCCGATAGCGAAAATTCAAGACGAGCTGGCGATAAGGAACAACTTTCTCCAAAGTACATTGATCGAAATACGAAAATAATATTTGGACCACCTGATTTAAGTACTACGGAAATTCAGATTTTGTCATATTTCAATCTGTGTTCTGACCCTTGAATGAGCAGACTTTTATGAATCCTTTAACACCAGGTCATAAAATAATAACATCCAAGGTATACCAAACTTTTAGAACACAAAGAAGGGCTGAGAGTTAAACCCACGTTAGTTCAAATAAAACTGACCTTTGCATTTGTACGACAAACTGAAATGTCAATGTCGACGGCTTTGCCATAGTAAAAATAAAATGCAGTACTTTCGAATTCAAATGACTTGCGGAGGTCAGGTCATGAATGACTTATTTTTTTTTGTGTTTACCTACAGTTAAGATCCATAGATCTAAAACTAAACATAAGGATCTAATAAGTCCCACAAATTTAGATAATTTTAGAATACGAATTTATCATTTGAAAAACACAACAATAAACACATTCAGCGAGAGTTAATATTTTGTCGGGCTCTAAAAAGCGAAATTATGTAAACCTATATATCTCATTTCTAGATACATTTAAACACACGTCACGCCTGTATCCCTTGCGGGGCGGGCAGAGTGTAAACGATCGTAAAAACAAACAATTTCACCACGTCTGACAAATACTTATGAGGGTCATTTAAAAAATTGTGTATTGCTATAGAGACAGGTTGTCAGCCTACCGCCTAAAATTGGAATACATGTGTAAACCTCAAGACCCTCAGTTGCCTCTTACGACACCCTCGGGAAATAAATTGGGTGATGTCATTCTAAACCGACATCACACGGTTCATTTGTAGGCATGTAGAAATTATAGCTAAACCGTATACTGTTTCTCCTATGTCTACTATGACCTATCGTTGTTTGTAAAATTGTTCCGGCTTTTTGTTCTGTATTGTTGAAGTTTCTGTTTCAATTTTGTTCTGTGACTCGTGTAAAGGTATAAACATTTTCCGAGAAAACTTCGACAGTACCTCGTTTTATACAATTAGGATAATGTTGAAACTGTTTGATGTGCCGTGTGATGCCGGTTTAGAATAGCATCACCCCATTTCTTTCCCGTGGGAGTTGTAAGAGGCGACTGATGGACTTGAGGGTGTGTATTGCAGTTTTAGGCGATGGGCTGACAACCTATCACTATGGCGATACATAATTTTTCGAATGACCCTCAAATATATGTCAGACGTGGCGTAAATGTCCGTTTTTGCGTCCGTTTACGCTTTGATATATGTGATATATGTTTGTATGTATGTATGTTGAAACTGTTTAGGTATTTAAAGTTGTGTACAGTCTAAGTTTTGTTTATCCTTTACTGATATCAAATTATTGTTTGTTGCAGGTAATTCATGTTCCTTGTCTAATTCCAAGCTAAACTCCCGCAGTGGAAGCGATTTACACAGGTAAATTTCTAGTAAAATACCAGGAGTTCAACTGAAGGCAGACAATGGCTGCGTTACGCAGCGCTAAATAGCATACGCTGCACAATATAGCAGCGCATACTATGAATTAAACGTGAACCTAAATCTATTTAACTTAATTAACTAAGTTGATTGAAATTGGCAAATGATGTGTTCCAACCCTTACATAACTCAAGTCGGTAGTAAATACCGTCTGCCGATCTGGCGTTACGTCACACGTATTAGCACTAGATTATAAGTAAGTACCTCCAAATTATATCACCCCACGAATTCCGCAATTCGTACTAAGGAGTCACAATGATATGGTACAACAAATATGACTAAAGGGAACACACCATTAACACGAATAAACAGGTTTACACTTACAGTCAACGTGCCGGTCCAAATGCATAAAATACCCAACGGAGAAAGGAAGTTCAGGGAATGGATCAAATAGGAATTCCGTTGGTACTTACAGGGCTGGGTGGAAAAGATATCGACACCCAGCATTCCACTACAGCCTTGGCGCGTTATTCACGTCAAACCACTCACAGCTTCTGTTCGTATTTCACTTTGATATTAGTCATTACGCGTGACCCAACCCGAATTTGGGCCGTACAAACGCGGGCCAAAATGGCCACCTGATGCCTATTCAACGCGACGCTCACGTGGAAGACGTCGAGACATCCAACAATCACTAAGCCTGGCATTCCAGTACAACCCAGGAGAAACGCAATAATACGATGCATCAACACGCGCGATCTCAAATTGAATCGTCCATTACACGCGGCATCACAAAACTCGTGGCGGGAAATCCGCACAAACACGATACTCGACGTCCGAACCGAACGGTTTTCGAGTGACTGACTGCGGTGCAGAAATCACCGCCTGGCGCCTACAGGCGGCCCGCGCGCACGCCGCCACCCGCGAGCGAGAAAGGGACAACATATGCCCAGAGCGATGCGTGCGGGCGAGCATCGCGGCGTATTCACAGACCGTCACCAATACCTAACCTACCCCAGCATAGCAACGCTAAATTAAACATTCCTAGTCGTCTAATTAAGTAAAGCGTAAGTATAAAGTTGCGGTCACACTGGGGGCAGCGACAAGACACAACGCGACATGAGAGACAGTTGGCAACATGTATGTAAAAGCACCTTTACAAATAGGAGAACCTTAAACTTAGTAACAATAAATAAAGTTTACCTTCCCTCCAGTCATTAAAAATGGTAATGCAATAATTTAAAAATTGCGCAGTATCCAAAGTGGTCATACATTTGCACCTCATTTTCTCTTACTGCCATGAGCCATGTAGCGCCCATTAATTCTAGCCGATAGATGGCGCGGCGGCAGATATGCAAAATTCCAGCGTTAAATATTCATTTTATTCATACATCTGAGTGCGGCCCTGTGCGCAAATGGATCCCCAAATTCGGCCACCTGATATCAGTTTTAAGTGACTATATTTCACCAAGCTTCCTCCTTTGATAATTTAAATCTCATTAGAAATAGATAAAACGCGGTAGGGATCTACCTCGTTAAACATAACATAATAAAATTAAAAGTGTTTTTATTCATATTTCATCGTGTCGTGTGTAGATGATGTTACTTTGTTTACAGCACTTCAAAATATTATATCATGCACATATTCTTGTAATTGTTTTGCTTGAAAAACATATTTTGAAAGAATTGTCTCAATACAAAATTTTCGTGGAAGCAATGACAATAGTAATGTAGGCAGGCTCTATTTTCATAACATTTTTTAAATAAACAAATTAAAGCGTATTTAATTGTCCAACGGAGCTGACTCCAAAACAGCGGACATTCAGAGTGAAAAGTGTGAAGTATGCAAAAATGCAAATCTCCGAGACCAATTAAATTATACGCTAGTGAAGAAGAAGGGGGAGGGGTCAGTCAGGGGGCGGGGATTAACACAACAACTTTCCAGCTTGGAGTGACAGATATACCTGTGCCCTATGTTATGAAACTTTATGCTACAAGTCTACAGCTGAAATTCTTAGTACATTGCGTAGCCGGTTGATATTCCTGGTGTCAAAATGGCTAACTGACTACGCAATGAACATCGAATTTCGTGTATAAAATTGTATATTGCATATAGTTTGATAATATCAGGCACTGGTCTGTTTGTTATTATCTTCTTTTAACGTTAATAATCAGATTCTTGCTGGATTTTTGTTACAAATCTCGTGAAGTCGACTCTGTCGACTATACATTTTCTTGCGTAAAATGACAAAAATATAACGGATGAAACACACGTGTGGTATTTGTCAGTCAGTGTCAGTCGTGAAATTTGAATTATATATTATGATAGGTATTAAAGATTTGCCGCGCAAGTGAATTGAACTAGACGCAGGCTGGTTCTGAACCAAAGTAGCTTTAATATCTTAATAAGTGCCAGTGTAAAACACTCGACTTGCCACTTAGTCAACATAAGGCAGTAAACACACTCACCGATCGTCGCCACTTACAAGCTTCTTGTTTTACACAGTCTCCAGTTCGCGTGGCGGCGTTTGACTAAAACCAGAGAAGCCTCTTAAATATTAAATAGGATGATCGTCGATAAAACTAGGGGCTTTACCGAGTGGCGTCGGGGCGGAGGCTTAGTGCTGTCTGCGGATTATTTAGCAAAGACAGAAGGTGGAATGCAAAGGGCTCATAAAATTTCTAAAAAAACTTGAATTCTGTTGAATATTTCTTTAAATTCTAAGTGGCATAAAAGAACGAATGAAATATAAAAGTTTTGTAGGTAATTTTGCAAATTCATTTCAAAAGCATTTATTACAATAGAACAAAAGAAACATTTCGTAGATATTAGAGAGGAGAATGAATAATTGCGACGTCTAGGAAACAAATTACGTGAAAAAGGTATAAGGACCTGTTTATAGTTATTTGTTAATGCCTGGTTTTCTGGTCCCTCTTACAAAAGGCAAAAACGTCATCTAAACATGCATGTGCTAGTCTCAAATTCCACCTTCACTTGTAGAGCGTGCGGAAAATTATGCCGCTCCCGTATCGGCTTATACAGCCATGAAAAGTTTGCCTCAGACACTGATTAAATCGTCTGTCACAGACGTGTGAGGCCAAAGATGATGATAGTTATTTACGAGTGAAGATTACTATAAATCCATAAGCAATGGTTTGAACTATAATTTTCAGTAAAATTATATGGTTCCCAAAACTTTATTCTGTATAAATACTTCATACTGATCCACCCGTGTATTGCAGGCCGGGCACGCGGAAAAGCGCGCGTCGCTCCGAAGTCGTTCCTAAAAAAGTTTCGCTTCAAAGGTACGTCGTAGCGGGTGCTTCTAGTCACGCTGCGTTTACGCTGCGGCTGTGTGCTCTTGTGTGTGCTCTCCTTTATTATGTAACGCTATTCTGTCAATGTCGTAGTTTGTGTTTATTTGTTTTTGTAGTGTTTTATTTTTCAGCTAAAGGTAAGTTGAATACCAAATTTTTAAAACGTTTCCCGAGTTCTTGCAAAATTTTCTACCAAGGGCAGGATTTGGACCTGCGATTTGCCATCACTAGCATCTAAGTCGTCGTGGAAGCGTCGCCACAAGTGATAGCAAAAGTCGCAGGTTCAAATCCTGCCTTCCGTAAAAAATTTAGCTGGTTTTCTAAATGTAAGTTTTGTAGTAGTTTTGCCGTGTGATGCCGGCTTAGAATAGCATCACTCCATTTCTTTCCCTTGGGAGTCGTAAGAAGCGACTAAGGGACTCGAGGGTGTGTATTGCAATTTTAGACGATGGGCTGACAACCTGTCACTATAGCGATACACAATTTTCCGCATGACCCTCAACTATTTGTCAGACGTGGCGTAAATGACCGTTTTTTGCGGCTGGTTACGCTCTGCCCACCCCGCAAGGGATTAAAGGCGTGATATGTGTATGTATATGTAAGTTTGGTAGTTACTTTTTAGCCCTAGTGTACCCACTAATTCATGTTTTTTCATACGTGTTGAACTTTAAGTGAGTGTAGTTAGGTTGAAAATGACTGGAACAGATGCTGTACCAGGGTAGATAAGGCCTTAATGTGATTACATACATACATACATACATATATCACGCCTTTATCCCTTGCGGGATAGGCAGAGCGCAAACGACCGCAAAAAAACGAACACTCACGCCACTTCCGACAAACGTTTGAGGGTCATTCGGAAAATTGTGTATCGCCATAGTGACAGGTTGTCAGCCCATCGCCTAAAATCGCTATACACGCCCTCGAGTCCTTTCGTCGCCTCTTACGACTCCCACGGGAATGAAATGGGGTGATGCTATTCTAAGCCGACATCACACGGCAAAATGTGATTACGGCTTAATTACGGCTTAATGTGATTTGGTTTGCATAATAATTATGCCAATGGTCTAAAAAATAGTAGTTATCGTTTACTTGTCAGATTGATAATACCAACCATTTGATATAAAATATCAAACAGATGTCTACTATACATACATACATACGCATATCACGCCTCGATCCCTTGCGGGGTAGGCAGAGCGTTAACGGCCGTAAACTACGGTCGCTATCGGCACGTCTGACAAATAATTGACAGTAGTTTAAGAAAATCGTGTACACTATAGTGACAGCTTGGCAGCCTTTCGCCTAAAATTGTAATACACATGAAACCATCTAGTCCCCCAGTCCCCTCTTGCGACACCTACGGATAAGAAATGGGGTGATGCTATTCTTAGCCGGCTACTTGTACAAACCAATAAACATATTGTTTTAACATGGAAAGATCATAGAATTCAGAAAGCAAGTATCACCGAGCAGAAAATGCTCTGACAATCCGCAACTCTCTGTGTCGCGTAGTTTGCTCCGGTGGTGGTGCGGTAGTGGATCCAGATCATTCTCCGCTCCGAGGCAACTCTCCGCTCAGTTCTGCTTTATTCCGCTATTCAAACTTGCGGATACCTTCTTGATAGATGATCATTTAAATTTTGATTGCAATCTCATTCGAAACCTATTTGTATCAAGACATTATGTTTTATATCACGCCTATATCCCTATAGTTTTGTATGGGAGGTCGATTTATTATCTTTTTCGACTTATATTCATTTGAAAGAAAGTATTACCTTGTCACTAGTAAATTTCAACCTGTATATGTATTTATTAAATAGAGGCACTCCGGCACTCCATGTCGGCAACACTCAACACGTATTGTGCGGTGTGAGAGCATATCATTGACCAAGTAGCAATATGTTAACGAATCGGTGACTGGTTCGCCACAATAACCGACACCCTATGTAGGAGCACCTTAAATAAAATAGCACTTAAGCTGTGATGAAAATCCTAATAAAAATGACCACTAAATTCAAGTACATTTTTTAAATAAATAACATGCTATCTTTACATTAAAAGCCCTTTAATAAAATCAAACATAATAAAGTGTCATATCAATCTTCTTATATAAATTGCCTCGACGCTACTTTATATTATCGCATTTAAATAATTGATCAACAGACCATTACGGAGTCGGTTCCATTAGAAATCACTTTCCTCGACAATAGGCTCCCAGCAATGGCTTCGCGAGTCTGCATCGAATGAATCCCTTCCTTTGAAAACGCTATTCGTCTGCAAATGCAGCCTTAATTAGCTAAATTCTATTGAAATCTTCCTTTTGGTTGTTTTCCTTATTTTAGGGGCATACATCTTTGTGTAATAAATGCTTTTATTTTTACCGTCTTCCTTTTAAAAGGTTCTGAAATCACTCGTATTTCCTTTTGCTTCTGCTTATTTTGTTCAAAAATCATTCGTCCAATTTCCAAAATAAAAAATGTTCACTCCGCTACGACTTTGCGGACAACTACGCGCGTAGCATACGTCTACATACCGTCTACTACGCCGTAGCACTCTGTTTTAACTCCATTACCATTTAGGCAAACTTCGTAGTGTACATTTTAACTGGATCCAGCAAAACTAGTGTGTAAACATTGTGGGGGAAGACGGGAAAAGGGGAATGGGGAAAGGGGAATATTTCCTGAACGTAAATACGAGACGGGGCAAATAGAGCATGCATAACAAACGCGCGGAGCCGAGACACGTGCGGAGAGATTTAATAATTTAATTTATTGAATCGCTAAGAGAATATCGTTAGGTTCGATATAAGAAATAATTTGCGAGGAAATAACAAAAAGATCGACTAACCATACTAATCAGTCAGCTAGTCCTGTATTACGTATGGCAGCGCAAATTAAGTATAATATATGAGAATTGACTTCCCAAAATGAAACCACTGTCACACAAAATGTTTTCGAATGTAATTGAGCAATATCATTTCACCCACTAACGCAGTTGACGTAAATCGGTTTATGAGCCATATTTCATCCGTTTTTACCCCTTACGGCTTCGTTTCCGGTTTCCGGTCTGCCGGATATATGAGACGATCAAACTACTTTTTATGGGAATCTTCTTCCCCAAATGAGGGATTTACTATCCAGTAACTGCCAGCTGTAACAATCATTTGAGAAGGAAATGTTTACATTTTCATAACTTACTTTTTGTTCGTGGGTGCGTTTAAAAAACCGTTTTTTTTAAACCTTAATCGACGATCTTAATTTTAACATCACACATTAGAAAAGTAGAGAATGTCCTAAGTGAACAAATACCAATTCTTATTTTTGTGGTAAAAACAAAATACTTATCGGAATTCAAAATTTTCGTGGGCTATCATTATCATATCACTCTACTCCCGTGTCTCTTTCGATGACTTAAGATTTTTTAAAATCTTCTATAAGTACTTTTTTCATACCCGTATATTACATGTCTTCAATAACCTCCTTCCTTAACTGAAGTGGTTCACCCACTTGTTGGCCGTCGCTGCGTCTTTTTAACGCACCGTAACGTTTGCGTCTGTCAGACGAAAGGAAGTGAATTCTGATCATATTCCCATACGAATACAACTACTGTACGGTACGGTGCGTAACAGATGTGTCTGTCAAGTCGTTTAACTGACGCACCCATAAACGCACCGTTGCCATATTTGTGTGGGAATAAGATCTGAATTCGCAGTTTCCTTTCGTCTGACAGACGCATGCGTTACGGTCCTTTTAAAAAAAACGCAGCGACAGTCGACAAGTGGGAAAACCGCCTCACACATCGTCCCAGAAATGAGAATGCTGACGAGCTCACTCCGATGAGTGAGTGCGTTCGCAAATGGATGGAAATTGTCATTTTATTGATGGCCCCTTTCAATTTAACATCTCCTTTCCCTTGAATGTGTTTTAAGGGGTTTTATATTTTGCTTGAGAAGTTTTTTCTAAGCTTAATTTTAAATGAACGGCTTGTAGAGGTATACTTACCTATACAAGGAGTAACAAAAAGGGTATAACAAGCCGAGGTTAAGCCACTCTTGAAACTTAATAGCTTGGCACATGGAACAAAGGTCGAAAAATTTAAAAAGTAGTCATCCCATTGGAATAAACCAGCTGATTGGTAATTTTGTAAGAGAGGTCCAACTATTTTCTCATAATTTCGACCGAACGGGTAAGTTGTTCAGTTTTATAAGTATTTTGACCTTTTTTCGGCTTGTAATGCCCATTTTACAAGTAAAAAGATTACCAAGTACGGCTTCAGTCTCAGCGTCAAAAAGATTGACCTGCTGCTGATAGGAGAGGAAGTATATAACTTTCGAAGCTGTGATGCAGAAAATTTAAATTGAACACTGCGAAACGAAAACAATCCAAATTCATCCGAATGCAAAATAACTGCCAAAAATATGCATTGGCTTCGGAAGTTCGTGGAAATAGAACAAAAGCCAGGAACTATAAATCCCATGCGTCGTGTTGTAATGAAGCGTACAGTACCGGCGCAAAGGTTGTTAATATCTGTATGCGATCCCGACACGGCTTACAACATGTTGTGACTGCCGTGCATAAGGGAACTGTCTGATTTGACAGCAGTTAATTTTAAACCGTGGAATGCGGCTGGCATAGGAAACTGTACCTGGTTTGAATTTATTGTGCTAATTATTTGTTGCAGCGTTCGTGATTTGTTTGTTTGTCTTTATTAAATTTTTAGATATTCCCAAATATCAATCCGTGCTAAAACGATGTTTATGAGGCGATTCTCACACTTTGCATCGGTCGCTGCGTATTTTTATTACACCGTAACGTAAGGATCTGTCAAACGCATCACAAATTGCGGATTCCGATCTATTTCCATACAAATACGGCTACGTATGGGTATCTAAATATGAACGTGTAATATTCCTAGCCCCAACATTCTTTCCAGTATCCTGAAGAGAAACAATCAGCTCCACGATAGGTAACTGATTTTTAGGCTGATTCCATTTCATCCTCTACAGATTGTTTCCTATTTCTGGAAGTCAATTTGTCGAAAATCTGTATCTACCACTCACCGTTTCCTAAGTCCGCCATTGAGCCTCTTGTTTTTATTCAATCTTTTTCTGTTATTACTCTGACACCAGGGTTCATCGGGTCGTTGGACGACTCGGTGTCCCACACGAAGAGAGAGAGACTGTTAATGTGTTTTGTGGTACAAAAAAGTTAATACATACAGGAAGTAAGGGAAAAACCTCCGATTACATAAAGGGTCCATTCGCAGACCATCAAACTGAACAACTTCCCGAAAAAAATATTTCAGGAAAGGTAAAAATTTTGCAGTCAGCAGATCGTGATTCTGTATGGGAGGTCGTCTTTTTTGTAGTTTTTTTTAAGGATGAATCCAGGGAATGCGCAGCAGCGTTCCCTATGAATACAACACCTTGCACTGCGCTCACCAATCCGTCTGCCAAGCGTGGTGAGTATGGCAAATACCCCCCAATTAGGAGGTCCACTGCTGGACATGGGCCATGTCCAGCAGTGGACTGTTGTAGCTGATCAATGAACGAATGAGTCCAGACAAAAG
The DNA here is from genome assembly GCA_027580185.1 of Tuta absoluta. Classification (NCBI taxonomy): domain Eukaryota; kingdom Metazoa; phylum Arthropoda; class Insecta; order Lepidoptera; family Gelechiidae; genus Tuta; species Tuta absoluta. Next base: position 375,144 of record JAQAHW010000023.1, on the reverse strand, counting down.
AGCAATCGATCTCAACTTTCAATATTAATCTTACTTTCAACAGAACTGTCAAAATATGTTTCTGTTGAAAAGCTCTTTATTTGCAATCCCAGACCAAACGCAATGTTGTGATTTCGTGATAACTTTTCGGTCGCATTTGCCCCTCGTCACCAATCAACTAGTGTCAAAGTAAACTTGTGATGGCTCTCTTTGAAGCAAGATTCAGATCAAATAAAAGTACTACAACTCAATAAAAACGATCCGAAACTTGGAAACCACGGTTCTTTGACTCTGTGGTTTGGAACTACTCGAAACCCGCAGATTGAGTTGGTTCAAGTTTTGCATTTGCTTGATGACAACTGTGAGAGTCTTGTGCACGCTTTGTTTGTCCCTAAATTACGAGTCAAACTGAGGCTTGCCCACGGGTTAACTTTTGTTTCAATTGCAGATTATTAAAGGCGTTTTGAACCTCGCTCAGATTTTTGAGAGAGTCCAAAGGCAACTGAGAACTGACGTGTCGTTTGCTCCAGTCAAGACTTTCACTCTCCCTGCATTATCGTTTTAGGTTCACATCTGTGCAATAACAAAAACTTGTGTACCTGTCTCTCTGAAGTTTGTGTAACGAAATTTAAAAACAATCCCCTGGGCGGCTGGCGGGACGAAAGCGGCAATTCGTTTCGTCGTCTGCGAGATTGTCCCTTTAGGCTGCGGATATAGTGACTTCCATGTTGATAACTTTCCTTTTTACTTTTTTATTTTACTCTGACACCAGGGTTCATCGTGTCGTTGGATGACTAGGTGTCCCACACAAAAAGAAGAATAATAACTTTTTTTTTTTCCTGTAGGTATTAATTTGCGATACAAGTTTATTACATTGCACTCGACTGCGGCTACTGACGGTTAAACTCGTATAACTTCCGGAAACCACAATTCCAATACTTTTTCCTGAATCCTTAATATCATTATGTGACCCAATACAAGCATTCATACAGTAAGCTATCTATGTCCAATGTGAACAACGGCACTCATGGCGAAACTTACTACTCTATTGGCCATCTGCAGTGAATTTGACCGGGATGGACCCAGGATATAATTTCATACAACCTGATATCCAACATCTTCTCCGCTCCCCGCTCGCTCATGCACCGTATCCGCGGCATGTTATATCGCTGAACAATAGAATCATAGCTCCGTGAGCTCGAAATTGGAACCAGAGCGAGCGGAGCCGCGGCGCGACATTAGTCTCGTGATGAGACGCTGTTGTGACGTGTAAGCAATTTATTTTTTACGTGAAGTCATTCTTGCTCTCCCGAATGTTGAAATAGGTCAGTTCTTTGTGATTTTTATCATGCTGATATTAGTTTCTGAAACTGTTTTTCATCAGGCTTAAATTTTAATTAGTAAAAGTTATTGGCTCTGAAACGTAATTTAAGCTAAGTAAACATCTGGCTGAAAGGGTTCGTTCTCAGAAGTAACGTAACGGTCTGCCTGTTGACAGTGTTTGCTATTTACGGCATTGAAGGCTGCGCTGAGAACGGCCCGGATATTGGCTTCAATGTTTACCGGGGTTATCTAGGATTAGCCAGACAGGACGATTCTAGAGATTTGAGGTCGATATTCTGTAGTTCTTGCATTGTCTAGGTGCACCCACAATGTTAGCTGACAATTTAGTATTATTTTATGTCCATGCAACAGACCGACTGTTGCAGACCGGTGTGGAAGAACCTAGACAGTTTTAACTTGACGCAAGCCAAAAATCTTTTCAATAGTCTGTGTTGGCCCCAGTTTCCAACACGCTATAGATCAACTTCAATAATTATTCAAGCAACAATATTCCCGAAGTTGTTCTTACAAAATCAATATTTGAAATTGAAAATTAACAAGCCTTGAACGACTTTAATTTGTGTTTCCAAAATCACACTTCTCAAAATATCCCCTGCAGGGGAAACCAAAGTCGGTCGCTGTGAGTTAAAAGTTGTTCTTGCGTTTAAAATGTATTTCCTTAATGGTAAAATAACAGTAATTACAACCGCCCGCTTAAAAATACAAATCTTTAGCGGCTATGTAGCCACAGTTGACAAAGTGAATCATTGTTAATTGTTCAGTTGTTCAGATTGCACGTGTTTCGTCGCAAGCATTTGCCAAAACTTCAACCGCAACTTGACTCACATCTTAAGAAGTTCCACTGCTATCTCAATTTTTTTTTTGTTAGTTACAAACTAAAAACTTATCTACTATTCCTCGCCAAACGGAAACAGTTTGTTGGCGAGACGCGTTTATTAACACTATTAAATAACAGTACACACTAACTATACAAACAGCTTAATCTTTATTTCGGTCACTACCACGACTTTAACCCTTAAATTGTTTTTTTTAAACATACTTTCTTTTTAATAAAATAATACATACGTACATACATACACACACATAATTATCACGCCTATAATCCCTTACGGGGTAGGCAGAGCGTAAACAGCCGCAAAAACGGCTATTTACACCACGTCTGACAAATGTTTGAGGGTCATCCGGAAAATTGTGGAAAGCCATAGTGACAGGTTGTCAGCCCATCGCCTAAAATTACAATACACACCCTCGAGTCCCTTAAAATAATTACTAGTTTAATACATATTATTTCAGAAAAGTCCTATTCACGATATAATGTTTTTGAAGGAAGCACTATTGTCGCATCGATAGAAAGACATTTCTGAAAAAGGATCGTAATTGCTTTTTCCAGGCTCTGGCTTTCTCATTCTGATTGAGTTTTCCAATACCTAAATAAAAGTTTCAGTTCAATTTCTTTAAAACCTTTCGTATTTTAAATGGCACTAAGAGTTTTTAACTTTTATAAAGCATTTTCGCGCTGTTAAGTGTAGTTTCCGCGGATCACCACAAGCGGCGGAAGTGCTTGGGAACGGAAGCCGCCATGGTTCCGCGCCTCGCAGCTTCCGGGAACATGGCGGCGGATAAATCTTGTCTGTTAGGTTGGTGTGCATGGAAACGAACCCTATACGACAAAAAAGGTTACATGGGGCTGTTGTGAGATAGACATTTTGGCTGCAACTACAAACAAGCAGTGGGTAAGAAATATGGTGTAAAAACTGAGTCAGTAACGGAATAAGAGGTTAAACTTTAAAAAAACCAACTGTAACGAACTCTTTTGAATTGTGTCAAACGACCCGCAAAACAAAATCAACTACATTCGGCAACACTTGCAGTTCGGCAACTCCATCTTTACAAAGAAATAACTAGCTAGGTACGTGATACTGATATCCGTTAAGTAATTATTTAGATTAGACCTCAAAAGTTAATTTTATATTAAATTTCACGACCATCAGCTAATTGCCGTAAAAGGATTCATAAAAAGAGATTCCAATGTAGATAACTGGCGGTGTGAACCTCGTTCAAGCCAGAGGTAATTAGAAACCATTGGAGGAGCAGATTCCATCGCCAACACTGAATAATGGAAACTGCTTGGAAAACTCATAAAATAGTACCCTCAGTATCCATCCTTTATATACAAGATGAAAAAAAAAAGTTTAAGTATTTTAAAGTGTTGAACCTGTCCGAGGAACCAAAAAACTTCCCCAAAGAACATAGGTCAAAATGAAAAATAAATTGGACGTCCCATAGAAAATATTATTTTTCATATTTTACCTATATGTTCCTGAGGGAAAGTTGTTCAGTTTCTTGGACTGATTTAATCCATAAAATAGGTGGTAGTTGGCGATAATACGCAAGTATATCTTAATGCCAATAACGCGTGGCATGGCTCCATCTACCGGGATAGTGTACACACTAATCCCAGCAACTAATTAATCGCTATTCCTTTTTTGAGTCGCAGGTTCAAATCCTGCCTGCTCTGCAATTTTGCCAGTTCTCAAAAACAGACACATGTTATCAAAACAGACAGCAAATAGAACCGGAAGTGTTACATTCAACATCTGGAAATAGATCTTGCCATTTGTAGCGCAGGAGATGACGGCGATACTTCTTCGGGGATTTCTCGAGTGTACAGTATTTGCTGACTGGCCAGAAATGGTTACACTAAAAAGAGGGGTCTAGGAACTATAATTATAAAGGATGAAATTTTACTAGTGATCGATGACAAAAACTTAAAAAGGGTTGGTGATAAGGAACAACTTTCTCCAAGGTACATAGGCTATGGAACTATAGAACATAATATAAGGTGTAAAAAAATCAACCGCAAATATTTAAAAGGCATGAACGAGCCCATAAAACTGAACAACATTCCTCAAGAAAGTGTGTTAGCTAGCCGGGTTAATTTATGGGAGTTAATTTTTCGACCTATTTATTTATTTATTTAACTTTATGCAGTTATCTTATTGACCCTCAAACTTTTGTCAGACGTGGTGTTAATATCCGTTGAACGGCCGTTAACGCTCTGCCTACCCCGTAAGGGATATAGGCGTGATTTATGTATGTATGTATGTATGCAATAAATTTACATGGGCGGACTTAATGCCGAGGGCATTATCTACCAGTCTACCTTAGAGCATGTGGAAATGGGCGAGGCAGGTACAAAATAAATATAATTATAAACTAGTATGACGAACACTAATATATGTAATTAATAATTATATATATACATATACCTATGTACCTTGGGGAAAATTGAACAGTTTCACGAACTGATTCACCCCTTAAATATTTGCAGTTTATTTTTTTACACCATATATAATAAGAGAAAGCAACCGTAAATATATAAGAAATGCGTGGAAATGAAACTTCAGCTCTACAATGATAAGTCATATACTACATGTTGATATGAGTTGGCAACGGAATCAAACACTCAGTGTGGGAACACCTTCCTTTTCTAAGAACCCTTCATAAGGCGATAGGAAGAATGTTCCTACCTAAAATTTTACTTTAACTACCCGCAATAGATTTCAAAACCAATGAACAAAATGTATCATGCTCTGCCCATTAAAGGGTTAACCGGTTATGACCCTTATTAATTATACCCAATAATATAAAACAACAATGCTACACTATCTTATCAACAAAACCAATAACTTTCAAGAAAATAGAAACCTGTAAGTGTATTAAACAGCAAAGCTTATTATCGCATAGCACGTCGCCTGGCCGGGCAAACGATCGTCTTGTTAGTGCAGTGTTGCAACCACACGATTCTAACCTTTATGACCTCGGTTTACGATACCATTACACAAAGATGTTGAATGGGACATTACTCTTTTGAAACTATGTTTTTAAAGTCTCAGCCTAATGGATGCACTTTCTTATCTATTTCGTTTTTTTAATGCTCTCAAACATAATATTTTGTTGATTTATAACATATAAAAGCCTCGTTTATTTTTTAGTTTCATATCATGAACTAGATAAAATGAATAAATAATACAAGTAAAGCTAATTATCTATACCTACAGTTAAGTCCTTTGTTGGGCGCCAAAATGCAATGGTAAGTAAGTATAGAGTAAAAACTAGCGTACAAAATAAAAGTAAATGGCTGGTGACGTCATATCATTCGCCTGCAAATTGCGAAACATTACAAGCCCTTCAGCAAACTCAATCTGCTGTCCTGTAAAAAACCAACCGCCATCGCTGGTTACACCTCGTTACACTTAGTGTAGGGTGTCCACACGCGCTGTTATCACATGATCATCTACAGAAGACTCTTGACTGTACTGTAGTTAAGTAGATAGTGTGAAGTTTTACTAGTGACCAATAGCTAAAACTCAGATCGGGCTGGTTATATCGCATAACTTTTGCCACGGAACATAAGTGTCGATAATGAAAAAATTGCTGATCAGCTGATTTAAGTTACTATGAAAGCTCATAATATTTTTGTCTTATTTCGAACTATGTTCCTTGGGAAAAGTTCTTTATCACCAGCCCATACTCTGTTTTCAGTATCAGTCACTAGTAAAACTTCACCTAATATAATACGAATTCAAATAGTACAGAATTACCAAGACATACATAATTCAACTCCCGGTTGAGGGAGCTATTATGAATTAACAGTCGATTATTTTCAAATAGACCAATGTATGTTGTGGTCCCACGTCGGGCGCCAAAATTCAAACTGATCGCTACAGTAATAGAATCCAAAACTTTATCCAATTTAGTAAATCAAGATATATCTCCCAAACCCCACAGTCCCACATTGGCCGTAATTCATCCGAAGATACCATGTTTTCATTTACTGGCTACAGTAAACACATTTCAACTAATACGCTTTCGAGTCACGGTGCAGAACTATAAGTAATACATTTTCCTGTTAGCGCGTCAGTGTTATTGCTCGTAAAAACTGGCTTTGCAGGACTCGGGGGGAGAGGAGGCGTGACCCCGCGGGGAGGGGAGGGACGCTGGACAGCACATTGTGCCAACGTTAAACGAGAAACGATATAAACAGCCAATAAAATTTGATGTCCGGCTGTAAACACCGACTGCTCCTTCGTAATATCATGCGAATTAGTTAAAAGTACTTTTTCATGTCTCTTCAAGAAAAGATCTTATTTTCACGCGATCTGTTTTATTTCACTTAGATAAAATTGTTTTCGTTTCTTATTTGGTGCCCGAAATGGGACTTTATTTATCTACGTTTTGTATTGCTGAGTATCATGTTACTGGACTGTTCATATAATAAAGGTTCTGATGTCCATAAACAATGTAATCAAGAGCTTGTTATGCTTGTGCTCCTTAATTCAATAACATTCTGGAGTATCCTCTCTGATGGCCACTATTTACGTTAATACGCGCCATTTTCCCGCCTCGTTAGATCTCTGCGTCCGCGTGGGCACGGCCGCCATCTTTTATTCAACAGACCGATGAATGAATGAATGAACGAATGAACTGGCTCAGATTGACGAGCTTCAATCTCGCGCAAGCTATTAGGCGGTACTGTTTGAACTCGAATGTGTGAGTACATCAATGTCACCGCGGCAGTCCAGAGTCTAGTCAGTTAAACTGTTTTCGTATTGAGGGTTTTGGTGCAACGCAATGTACAATGCAACGTACAACTTTTTCCTTGAATATATTTTGAAGACTTACGAAACTTAAATTAGTTTAAATTGCTTTAGTAGGTATATTCAGTAACAATCAACATGATTTACTGAAATTGAATTAAGTAAATAATTTTGTGAGTTAGTAACAACATGGTAAAACCTATTCTCAACCAATATACAACTCGTATTCGTGTTCATATTCTAAGTAAATTTCGTTTACTGTAATATTACCCGCTCCAAGTAGCTCTCAGCCACAGGTTTGATAGTTCGTTCATCCTCTTGACACTAAATCTGAAGAAATTTGTTGACTCTGTCTAGCTCCAAGGATTTGTTACCGGGATATTTTTCTATTCCATTTATTTTATTATGGGCATAAATCAGAGACGAGTGGATAAAGAGACTCGATGGCAATATATTTGCCAATATCCCAATATTTACTGTTTATACGATCATAGGACTATCAGAATATCAAACATACTTTGTGATTCAGTGGGGTATGTTTTGTTATGGAATTAGTTAGCTTTATTTGCGGCATCAGCGCTGAACGAACTGCAATTTTGAATTTCGAAGTCCAACTGATTGTGGTAACTGCCGTTGCTGTCACCTACATCACTGGCTGCTGGCAGGATGCCTTATAAATCAATCGACATATCTGTGTTCCAAATTCAAACTGTCGAATTCGAGCTGGATTGGGCGCCATTTTTCAACGTTAGCGCCAAACAGCTGACTCACATCCCCGCCTCAGGTTCACTGAACTAGGAGCCTGTTCATTTCGTGCATACAACCATAATGTTCTTTGTTGCAACAACCACGAAACGAATTTCTTTCACGTCAAGCTTTCTGTGAAATCCTAGAGCTGTGTGAAGAAAAGTGTGGAAACGCTCGCTCCATTAGATATTGTTTGTTTTATTCTATTCCATTATCACCGATATACAAACTCCTTTGATCATCTGAAAATAAACACTTGGAAAATAATGGTTCAGTTTGCTTTGAGGTAAATAAAAAGTGGTCTTCAGTTTATCTGTGAAGTAATCGGTTTGTGTAACTGTAGCAGTCTGAAATCGTACACTTCTTCAGGAACTTGTTGGCAAAAAGACTTGGAAGAAATGTTTTTCACGTCGTTGAAGAAAACTTAAATTTTTCTGTGCTATCAGCAATTGAATTTTTTGCTTAAATCAACAAAGAGCTACCTCGAAGAATTTGTAATTTAATGAGGTGCAACATAATTTGAAATATTAAAAGGCCAAAAAAAAGTTGATTAAAGAAAACTCATTCGAAGTTTCAAAAATGACCCTCAAATACTAATATGTCAAACGTGGCGTTAATTACCGTTTTTGCGGCCGTTTACGCTCTGCCTACCCCGCAAGAGATAATAGGCGTGATATGTGTATGTGTGTATGTAAATTTTTAAAGCATAATTACACGAATGATTGGCGGTTAAATTACGTTTGACTACGGCTATACAATATTTTATAGTATGTACTTACTTTATATAAGGCTGGGTATTAGTTTTCAACTCAGTGGTGACCGATTCACATTAAAATTAAAAGATTCATTGCCTATTAATGAATAACAATGAGACTTTCTGAACTGGTCTGTTGAATCATTGGGTCCGTTAGTTCATCCGGCCATTTGTTCCACGTTTAAAATTCATTCAAAACTCGTTTGATCTGAAATTGGACCAACCGTTAAGTATTTACCTGTGTCGACTAACCAACCGACGTAATTTCATGGGATTGTTAACACTAAAACGCTTTACACTATTCCTGTCTTAATGATTTGAAATCAATTGCATGCAGTTTAGTTTAAATGTAATAAAACAGTTACTATTTAAAAACCTTTTACTGTTTCTGATCTGTAAATTACTGCTTTTAAATAAATCTTTCATTCAAGTACGCACAGACAAGTTTTTTAGATCGCTTTCTTTGACACGTTCTTTTTTCTGACTACATTAATATACCATTCTACTTTTTTACTTTATTGCTTTTGCGGAATAATCACTAATACCTATACATTTTGTCATTCTAACCTAATTTGGGTGAATTTTGACACCGATAGAACTTGAAACAAAACGTAAGCACTAGCCAGTATTTAGTTAAATTCAATCGTAGTGTGCAGTCATTAGAAGTTAAATGAGCGGTAGTGATCAGCCAGCACATCTATCCGTAAATATTTGTGCCTGTTCGCTAATGAACTAATGGCCAGACGGTTCAGTTACTTCTAACAATGTGTTTAGTTTCATTTTTGATGCACAGGGCATTGAAAGGGCCAGTTTAAAATAGCACGGACAAACCCTGTCAGATATCGGCATCGGATAAATTTCCAGGGAACAAGAAATTAGAGTTTCCAACGTGCAATGCTTTGTGCAGTCAATAACATTCATTTAAATCTCTGCCTACCCAACATGATACGTATGAAAATCCTAAGCACACAGTACATGATATATTGGTGTAAGTAATCAATGACCGTATTTAAAAGAATGCAAGTTGCCGTGTGATGCCGGCTTAGAATAGCATCACCCCATTTCTTACCCATGGGTGTCGTAAGAGGCGACTAAGGGACTCGAGGGTGTGTATTACAATTTTAGGCGATGGGCTGACAACCTGTCACTATGGCGATACACAATTTTCCGAATGACCCTCAAATGTTTGTCGGACGTGGCGTGAATGTTCGTTTTTGCGGCCGTTTACGCTCTGCCTACCCCGCAAGGGATTATAGGCGTGATATGTGTATGTATGTATTTAAAAGAATGAAAACAGTGTAACTATGGGTGAGTGACAGCTACGATCTTCTATCTTATTCTGTCATAGGTCATCACTCTTTCCTTCTTTATAACGTTTTTTTTAAATACCTACTTGGACAGGCTGTAGATGAGTTGACAAAAACTCCATCCACACAATGCATGGTCTGCGCGGTGGATATTTTCCCGCGCAACACACGAACCATTGTAGTCTGCGATTGTTCCACGTTCAAACCTATGCGTTCTTTTTGTGGGATTTTCGCTTGTCAGCCATCTTTTTTAGCGGCCAGTGTGTCAGTCGTGGATTGCGTGAATTCAACTATTGTTCTAGGTAGATATTTTATTTATTCGGGGAACTCAGTATTTTTCACGTATTTTTGATTTCTTGTTTTTGAAGGTTGACGGTCGTTTGCAAATTACATAATGCAAATTGTAGATTAGTATGGACGTAACACACTTTTAATATGAAACATAACGCCTGGTCAGGCCTCCTCTTTATATATATAATGCCAGGGTTTATTGGGTCGTTCTTGAACTCAGCGTCCCACACGAAAAGGAGAAGGCCTCGTTCCACCCTTACAGTGCATTACGTAAATTGTAAACGACCCCTATTATCTATTTTCTTTATTAACCGTATATATTTTTTCAATTAATCATTGTTTTAAATTCATGTTGAAAATGTTATAGAAGTTCTTCAACTTGTTTTGTATGTATTGTAGTAACCCATAGGTTTAAATGTTATACTTATCCAATAATCTTTTGAAGTGTGCAATTATTACAATGTAGTTTTTATGTAATGTAACTTTTATGTTGTTTCAATATGCACTTAATCCCTCTTTACCAAACACTAAGAGTTTATTTCTTCCGCAGGCGACACAATATGTCCGAGCGGCATGTTCCGGTGTCCGGAGGGCAAGTGCATCCCTGCACTGTGGGTGTGCAACTACCAGCGAGACTGCGCCAAGGGCGAGGATGAGTTCCAACAGTGCCGTGAGTACACGCCCTTAATTCTATCAAGTCGCTGAAAAAAAAAAAAGATTCTACGGATCCTGGTGTTAGAGTTTTTAAACAGCCTAAGTACTTGGACGAGTAGGTACCATCTAAATTTATTTTACAAAGTAATAACCGATAGACCGAAAGTTACTTAGCCATTGTGGCCGTAGGGCGCAGTGGTAGTGCGACTGCCTGTGACGCAAAGGTTCCTGGTTCGTTTCTTAGTAGGACACTCACAAAGTTAATATTTATCACTTTGGGAATTTGTTCCCAGTCTGGTTTCGAAATTGCAGGCTGAAACACCTGATTGTCCGAAAAGAAAGATGATTCCGTGCTTCAGATGGCACGTAAAGCCGTCGATCCCGATTGCTGTCTATGACTACTTAGACGGTGGTCTTTACACAACCATGTAAGTATTATTATTAGTAGGCGGTTGAGAAACTCTGACACCAGGGTTCATCGTGTCGTTCGTCGATTCGGTATCCCACATGGATGTTATTGCGAAGTAAAAAGAAGCTTGTTATTGGTCAAGTAGAAAAGCGACATTTACCGCAGATACGGTCAGGCTAGGTCCCGTGAGACCTGTCGGATCACGTGCGCGACTGCCGCATCAGGAGGCTCCAGGGACGACTTGGGACGAGCGTGACGTTTTACAGGGCACAAAGTACTTTGCGAGGTTTTACAGTAAACTGAATTCCATTCTGTACTACGCTGACATACATCTCTTAAATACTTATTATTAATGTTTCTTGTATAATCAATATTGAGACTGCCAGTCTATAAATATCTAATTAATGAGACGAAAAGAAAAATATCCAGCCCTAGCGCAGGTCTTACAGCCTGCAGTACAGCCTTTTTGGGCTGCTGTAGGTATATAAAACACCGAAAAAAAATAACGAGTGCTTTTTTCTACTATATATCATACGGTGTATATAAAACGCTTAAATAAAACAAACATAAATACAATACCCTGAAACAGTTTGAATACAATCAATCAATCAATAATTTATTTGTAAGCAAGATCATAAACCTAGAGTGTCGAACAAGCATGTTGCGCCAACAACTGGCATCCAAATATTTAGTTTGACATTTCGGCCCGTCTTTAATAACAATTTAAAATTAAATAATAAACACAGCTAGGTAATGTACCTAATAATAACGCAGTCGAATACGTTATATTTACTTAACTATTGGCACGTCAAACCGTCGGTCCCGGTTGCTGTCTATGATTACTTAGACGATTGTAGGTACTCAACCATATCAGAGGCCTACTTTTAGTAGTAGGGGGTTGAAAAACTCTGACACCAGGGTTCAGCGGGTCGTTCGTCACGAAAAGAAGGAGAAGATCGGGCGGGACTCTAGTTTGTAAGCACAGTATTTATCTGGAACTACAACCCAATACTTACTTTGTGCTACAACAATCAAACCAAATAGCTTTCATATTTTCTCGTAGCAAAATTCTACAAATAATCGTAGCGCTACCTACGCCGTAGCAAAAGTCGCATCGTCTGACTCAGCCGAACAGCGGTATATATTTCCGTTAGCTGAATTGAAAAGTATCGCGAAATGGCTGCGATACTATCGACGCTCTCTGGAGACGTATTGACAGGTGCTCCGTGACCGACATTGGACTGCAAATAAAGCATTTTCATGATTGTTGAAATTTTACTAGTGACCGATAGCGAAAACTCAAGACGGGCTGGTGATAAGGAACAACTTACCCCAAGGAACATAGGGCGAGCATGACAAAATTTGAGCTTCCATAATAAGCCAAATCAGCTGATCGAGAATTTTGTATTGTATTTCAACCTATATTCTTAGGGTTGAAACACAACCCCACCAGCCCGTCCTATGTTTTCAGTTGTCGGTTATTAGTAAAATTTCAGCCTGTAAAAGTATTGTTATTTTTTCGATTCCAAATATGAAAATCTGTTTGTAGTTATAGGATTGCATGAAATATCATATATCACAGAGTAAGAAAGAAATTTTGAATATGAAAAAAAAAACATGTGAAGTAGAATAATCTGTGTTAATTTCCAGAATAAATATTCAGTGAGTTAACTTATATATACATACATTCATAAATCACGCGTATATCCCTAACGGGGTAGGCAGAGCGTTAACGGCCGTAAAACGGTTAACACCACGTCTGACAAAAGTTTGAGCGTCAATCAGATAACTGTGTATCACTATAGTGACAGGTTGTCAGCCCATCGCCTAAAATTGCAATACACATCTAACACTCGAGTCCCTTAGTTGCCTCTTACGACACCCACTGGTAAGAAATGGGGTGATGCTATTCTAAGCCGGCATCACATGGCGTTAACTAATAGCCTTCTATAAAGTAGCTAGGTTATCAAAGTTAGCTCCAATTTCGTAGCCTGTGTTTGAAGACCTACTGTAAACCACAGCTATCTTCAGTTCCACTCAGTCCAGTGTACACTTTAGTTAGTGGACTCCGAAGGACCATTTCTGAAATGTATGCACCAGCTAACTTGCTGGTGACTCCTTTATTAAAAAGCTAAGGTCGATGTTCTGATTACATCATTATGTAACATTTTACGCAACGCAGATTTTATTTTATAAGATTTAGAGTTTTTAAATGTTTTATTTTTATTTTTTATGTTATGGCTTACTAAACAGTCCTTACAAATTTATAAGAATATTTATAGTTAAAACCACAAATTTATACCCTTTCAGGGAAAGTGGAGCGTAAACGCCCGTAAAAACGGACATTTACGCTACGTCTGACATACATTTGATAGTATGAAAATCATGTTTCGCCATAGTGACATGTTGTTAGCACATAGCATAAAACTGCAATACACATGTAACCCTTGAGTCCCTTAGTCGCCCCATACGATACCCACGGGAAAGAAATGGCGTGATGCTATACTAAGCCGACATCACACGACACGCATTTATATGTAGTTTAGTTACAACCACATTGTAAAAATATTTTTTTTGCCAAATTAACGTTTTTGTATTTTTTTAGTATAGATAGTGTAGTGTAGTAAAACGTAGGAATTGTCAAATCCAAAATAAACACAACTTAAATCCGTTTTAAATTGTTTTATTGTGATGAGTAATAGTTGTGCAAACTCAAGAAAATATTATATAGTGTAGTAGTTAAGATTATCAAAGGCACCTTTTACACTCGTAGCGGTGGCTTAAGTGTGCCACGAATAAAGGAGTTGCACACTTGTGTTCTACATGCAAAGAAGGAGAGGCTTGAAGATAATAGTTGGGTTTACACTGAAAGTAAATACAGTGTGCTTTCTTGATGTTTATGATTTATTTTGTTCAGTTATAAAAGACAATATTATCAGTTCTACAAATCTTAAAATGTCCTATGGTTTATTTTGCACTTTATATTTTGCTATAAATGAAAATAAGAAATTGAAAAAAATGTTTGCGTCTGCCGAGGTACGAACCCGGGAACTGTGGAGTACCGTCACTGCTCTGAAAATAAACCCCTGTACATTTTAATAAGCAAAGCTACATCGTAGTATTAGTCAAAATAACTAACACTGGATGTCGTTTGTACGTCGCTTTAAGACCAGTACAAAGAGGTTGAAAATTTGGAAGGGTTTGGTCGGGGCGCTGCCAGTAGTTTAGTGGCAAAGCGGTTGAATGGTATTCCACGGGTTCAATCCCAGGCCGACGCTATCATTTCATACGTTCATTCTTAAAATGTCATTCATGAACATGCATTTGTTGCAAAATGAAATCCTAATTATCCTTTTAGAGCTCATGTTGTAATTAATCAATCAGGGCTTCATGAATACGTAATCAAATGTTTATGTTGCTACGAATACCTGCATTAATCTAATTATCGCCATTCGGAAGCATTGGATCGAACGTTATGTTCACGCGAAACTTGCGAATTTGCGAGTAGTTTACACCTTTCATCGCTTTCCTAATCAAATCAATTACGAATTTACGAACCTGAGTCTGTTGAACGAACACCGTTTCGTGCTACCAACTGAGCTACTGAAAAATCTTTCCATAGTGACAATATTTTCAGCGTATAACGACATCTAGAAGAAGATAAAGCTTTTGTTTTTTTACATGTCTAAAAGGGTTTAATAAGCATCTACAGGGAGTAACAAAAAGAGTATAACAAACCGAAAGAAGGTCAAGATACTCATGAATTCGAATAACTTTTTCTATGGGTCGAAATATATATATTTTATTAGTCTGCCCATACAAAATTGACGATTTGTCGTTTAATTTACTATGGGAGATCTATTTTTCTTCATATTTCAACCTATGTTTCCTGGGGTAAGTTTTTCAGTTTCCCCACTTGACCTCCTTGTTATACCCTTTTTGTTACCCTTTGTATAGTACAAAGTGCTAGTAAACATTCAAATAACAATGAGCGTATCATTGTGAGGATCCGTGACGATGTAGTGCTACAAAGACGGCTTAGTGGGTAGTGAGACCGCTTCCTTCGGGCGCTGTTGAATATCCCATTTACCTAAGCTCACGGGAAGAGCGGAGAAACCGACACTCTTGTTAAGATTACTTGCACTGAGGCTACGGCGGTGTAGTGTAGCTTTGTGGGAATAATACCAATGGGAGTTTTTCTGTTGACAGTTCTTTTGATCGTTCTAAATGTCAAACCAGAGGGCACTGTGCTAAACTGAAAATTTGACGTTTCAATATGGCTGGCGGCAGCCATAGTTTTGTCTCAGGTTCCGTTTCACGTTGTGTTCGTTACTAATTTATTTCTTTTAGTTTGATTTGCTACAAAATAAACTTGTCGTCTTGGTATTATATGGAGTGTCACTCATGTAAGCAAACAAAAAATCAATAAGACATTTTGAACTATCACATAAACACAAAATAAAGAATATTTTGTAAAGGAACGTTATTTCAATTAAGCTGAGCACCCTCTACATGACACTCGAGAATATCTAGAAAATTTCCCATTGAAAAACAGTCTACTGATATGTGCCTCCCTATTGGGAGTATTGCCATACTTGGCAAGCGGATTGGCGAACGCAGTGCAACATTCACAGGGATCGCTGCTGCCAATCTAGTCACCCTTGTTTTAATCGTCGCCTTATTTTGACAGATAACGCGCGTTTTTCGTCAAATTCTTACAGGACTTCTATATCCCTTTCGTTTTTTTGACCAAAAGAGACCGCGCTAATTTTAGGTACCTAAGTAAAGAAAACTATTATCCCGGAAGGCCAATGCACACTTTCTGTTATCACCTACTTTAATAAATGTGCCGTGTGATGCCGGTTTGGAATAGCATCACCCCATTTCTTTCCCGTGGGAGTCTTAAGAGGCGACTAAGGGACTCGAGGGTGTGTATTGCTATTTAAGGCGATGGGCTGACAACCTGTCACTATGGCGATACACAATTTTCCGAATGACCCTTAAATACTTGTCAGACGTGGTGTAATGTCCGTTTTTTTGCGGCCGTTTACGCTCTGCCTACCTCGCAAGGGATTATAGGCGTGATATGTGTGTGTGTGTGTATATGTATATATCACCGAGCTCTAAATGCACACTATACCTGCGGAACCCCGCTTCAGTATAAATCGCTGACAGTTTTTATATCGTAGCTTTTGTCCTGGAAATGAATGGACGGTGTTGGCCTGTTGGCCTCTGTAAAATATTGGCGGCCATTTTTGAATGTTTCAGCGAACAAGATCAATTGGGGGATTGAGCGACCGCCGATTTAGGGAACTGGGTGAAACAGGTTAAATCAGGAAAGAATCCATTTTGGGTCCAGAGAAAGAAAGTGATTGAATGTGTTTTGTTTGTGAAAAGGATACGTGATAAATGTGATATGTGAATTTGTAATTCAATGTGATTAATTTAAGTTAGTAGGTAAGGACCCGTGGTAAGGACCTACCTACCAACGTAAATGTATTTATCAAATGGAACGTTATTCTTCTTTTTCGTTTGTGTTGTACTTACAGACGTTCGAAGAAATCGTTTATCGCTAATAAATACTAGAAGTAGAGAGTTGCAACAGTAATCGATTTTTCACGTCTCCAGCTTGAAAAGAACAGTTTTGCCGCTTAAATTCAGTCGGCTAAATTCTTATTTATCCCATTCAATTCTTGATTTTATATATAATGGAGACTGATTTGAATTTAGAACATGTGATTTTATCAAAATAAATTATAATAATGGCGGCGGTGCGTTCAAATATTATTACAGACCGTTATTTATTACTCTTTGTAAGCGTTTTGTTCTACAAAATATAAGAAGTTTTTGAAAATTATGCGGCATTTCTAAACCAACTTTCAAAAAAATTTTTTTGGTGAGAATTTTATTTTGCCTGAAGCATTCGAGCTGTAGGTACAGACAATTTCCCAAACTTGACATTGGCAGAGTTTTCTCACGGAGGTGAAATGTTGTGTGTACCATACGAGCAAATCATTCACAATTTGTGCTTGTGAATCCACCTCTGAGTTCAAGATACTACTTTTACATCACTTGCTACGCTCGTGATTCAATCCTAGTACCTCAGGATTTAAGCACTCGAAGCAAAAATAAACTTTGCTTCGTTGTTTTAAAAATAACTATTTTACATCTACAAACATGTTGCCTGTCGAATCTCTGTGAACACCTTGGGTCGCATTATTATATTTTTCTAGTTTCCACAACCTTCACATCTGTTTAGTTATATTTGTCCGCTTCGGTGCGTGTGAGGATGGAAAACTAACATCTTCTAGATTTCCCTGGAGTAGCCTCGTGTGGACAGAAGCTATCTGGAGATGAAAGCAACGTGAGTGTTACTTATTTCTCGACTGCCTCAGATGGGGAGTCATGTTTTTAACCTGCAATATTGCTCAAGTGCAGGAATTCCTTTAGAATTACACGCTACCCTAAATCTTAGGGGAGTCAGTGTTCTAGTCTGCAGCAAATATGTTTAGTTTCTCTAGTTTTCTCTCTCTATTTCTGTGCTTAGTAGCACGTCCACACTAGTCCTATATGGTCAGGGAAATAGTAAGGGAAGTGGGCAGCGCGAGCATGTGAACAGGTTGCGCTGCTAGTCGTCATGCCGCTGCCACTTCCCGTGCTCCCTCGATTGTCGGCTTTTAGTACGCGAGTCATAGGAACGGCAGCACGAGCATGAATGGAATGTATTACTATCTCGCTGACTCCTATTAGTGCGAAAAGAGTATGACGGCAGTGTGCGAACACTCACTCGCGTTGATACTTCCGCGGAAGTATTTCGAGCAATATTCACGGTAGCGGCAGGAGCAGGAGCATAGTGTGAACCTAGCATTATATCTTATCCTGCAATATAGCTCAAGTTCAGAAATTCCTTTAAAATAACACGTTAACCTAAATCTTCCGGGAATCAGGTGTTTTAGTCTGTGGCAACTATGTTTTGTTTCTCAAGGTGTATTCCTGGCTTCCTGCACTTAACAACCGAATCCATTTTCGTATACACATTTAATTTGAACCATTTCGGAACCGATGCACTTTTCACAAAGCACATTCGACCGCAACAGGCGAAAAATACAAAGCATTCGGTAATCCATGGATTTGGCCATCGCGCGCATGAGTTATGCGCATTTAGTTATTGGTATCTTCATAGCTGAAGCCGCTGCTGGAACGCGAACGGTTTTGAGAGGGTTTCTGTGTTGCGGTTTTTAACCGACACCGCGATAGAAAGAAGGTTTGGTAACTACGCGTATTTCTACGTGGATGAATACTTACTGAGAGAATTGTGTGTGTTAATCTTTTCTATCCTATAGATTCCAATATATTGTTAAAAGAATGTTGCTCAACATGAAAACAGAATAAGAAAGATGTTAGGACACCTGATACGACATGACTAACTGTTCAAAATAATTACCGAGGGAAAGATCGAAGGAAAGAGAGGGAGAGGAAAGTCCAGAAGGAGTTATTTCGATCAAGTAAAGGATAAAATAATGGTCATGTCGTACGAGAAGGTTAATTAGAAACGGGAAGATAGAAACATTGCCGTGTGATGCCGGCTTAGAATAGCATCACCCCATTTCTTTCCCTTGGGAAACGTAAGAGGCGACTAAGGCGGACTCGAGGGTGTGTATTGCAATTTAAGGCGATGGGCTGATAACCTGTCTCTATGGCGATACAAATTTTCCGCATGACCCTCAACTATTTGTCAGGTACGCCGCGTAAATGACCGTTTTTTGCGGCTGTTTGCGCTCTGCCTACCCCGCAAGGAATTATAGGCGTGATTTGTGTATGTATGTATGTATGTAAGATAGAAACAGCTGGCGGTTACTCCTAGAGCAATGAGCTTCTAAATATCAGAGGAGATTGTTCAAATAGGTAGTCGCAGTTCATAAAACAAAAAGAATACTCAGACACAGGCTTCCCACCGCGTCTTCCGCTTGATCAAAGTTTCAATATCACCCTGAGGTCCCGTGGAGCATCTGTTTAATTTAGCGTTGCTATGCTGGGGTAGGTTAGGTATTAATGACGGTCTATGAATGCGCCGCGATTTCGCACGCGTCGCTCTGGGCGTGTGTTGTCCCTTTCTCACTCGCAGGGCGAGGCTGGCGACGTGCGCGCAGACCGCCTGACGGCGCCAAGCGGTGATTTCTGCACCGCGGTCAGTCACTCAAAACCGTTCGGACGGGAGGGTATCGTATTGTGCGGATTTCCCGCCACGCGTTTTGTGATGCCGCGTGTAATGGACGATTCAATTTGAGATCGCGCGTGTTGATGCATCGTATTATTGCGGTTCTCCTGGGTTATACTAGAATACCAGGCTTAGTGATTGTTGGATGTCTCGACGTCTTCCACGTGAGCGTCGCGTTGAATAGGCATCAGGTGGCCATTTTGGCCCGCGTTTGTACGGCCCAAATTCGGGTTGGGTCACGCGTAATGACTAATATCAAAGTGGAATACGAACAGAAGCTGTGAGTGGTTTGACGTGAATAACGCGCCAAGGCTGTGGTGGAATGCTGGGTGTCGATATCTTTTCCACCCAGCCCTGTAAGTACCCACGGAATTCCCATTTGATCCATTCCCTGAACTTCCTTTCTCCGTTGGGTATTTTATGCATTTGGACCGGCACGTTGACTGTAAGTGGTAAACCTAGTTGTCTTAGTATGTCTTAGTGTGTTCCCTTTAGTCATATTTGTTGTACCATATCATTGTGACTCCTTAGTACGAATTGCGGAATTCGTGGGGTGATATAATTTGGAGGTACTTACTTAGAATCTAGTGCTAATACGTGTGACGTAACGCCAGATCGGCAGACGGTATTTACTACCGACTCGAGTTATGTAAAGGTTGGAACACATCATTTGCCAATTTCACTCAACTTAGTTAATTAGGTTAAATAGATTTAGGTTCACGTTTGATTCATAGTATGCGCTGATATATTGTGCAGCGTATGTTATTTAGCGCTGCGTAACGCAGCCATTGTCTGCCTCCAGTTGAACTCCTGGTATTTTGCTCGAAATTTACCTGTGTAAATCGCTTCCACTGCGCGAGTTTAGCTTGGAATTAGACAGCATCTATAAAGCATTTGTGAAGCCACCAAAGCAAGTTACTTACTGTAACAATGTGAAGGACGGGTCAAATGCAAGCATAATACCGGCGGTATCGGCGCGCCGCCGCCGGCTTTCCTACTTAGTAGCCGAGTATTGAGTCGCAAAAAGACGGAATATTTTCACGACAATATTTTTATGACTTGCTATAAAATGTCCCCATTTCTTGCCCGTGGGAGTCGTAAGAAGCGTCTAAGGGACTCGAGGGTGTGTATTGCAATTTTAGGCGATGGGCTGACAACCTGTCACTATGGCGATACACAATTTTCCGGATGACCCTCAAATGTTTGTCAGACGTGGCGTAAATGTCCGTTCTATGCGGCCGTTTACGCTCTGCCTACCCCGCAAGGGATTATAGGCGTGATATGTGTATGCATGTATAAAATGTAGCAAAATGATGTACCGATGGATCTGTACATGTGTATGGGCATCATTAATTACATCCAGTTCAATTATACAGGCAGCAACAAAAAAGATATAACAAGCCGAATGGAGATCAATGTACTCGTACTTTTACTTATACAAGTTTACAATTTTTCCCGTGGAACATGGTTCAAAATATAAAAAATTATTGGACCTACCATACAAAATTGCTGACAGCTGGTCAATTTACTATGGCATTCCATTTTTTTAATATGTCAACCTATTATTATTATTAACCATTTATTGCACACAAGAAATAATATGTACAAAGAATGACGACACAACAGGACAACTTATTACTACTAAGAAATTTCTTCCAGCTGACCTAGAGAAAGTGAGACTTTTACGAACGTACACAATTACGTATTTAAATAAATAAATGACAATAAAAATGAACCTACATGCAAATATACTAAATATAGTAACGAAAAATATACCTATCGATACCTGAGTTCCATGGGGAAAGTTGTTCAGTTTCATGAGTACCTTCATACCTTGACCTCCTTTCGGCTTGTTATTATACCCTTTTTGTTACTCCCTGTATACTTACTTGTGCTTGGTTCTCTTTCTAAAAAGTAAGTATTTCTAACGGTTTCACCCGCTGCCGCCCGTTTAATAATAGCTGTTGTAAAATAAAAAGGTAGAATATTTTTAATTCGGTCTCGTACTTAGTTTCAACTATTAGTCGATCCAAAACAATCTATTGTCAAAAAATTTACGGCGTTATTAAAAAAAGACGATAGACGACGATAGACGCGGGTTTAGACAGTGTTAAAAACATTTTTCCTTACGATTTGACCACGTCTAACTTTAAACCTAGTGTAACTTTTTTGTATTATCTCGGTTTATGTTGAAGAAGTGATATAATCATAAGTTTAGGACTCTCGGCCACAGGCTCGCCTCTGCCCCCTTGGAGAGGCGTCGCTGAACTCAATTTGCACTCGCTCGCCTCGACACGACCGATACGGACAATACTTCACTCACTCACGAGTTCAAACATGCTTTCAAACGACTGATAGACGCATCTGATTGCGTCTGGCTAGCTCTATATCACCGTCCGGTTGAACCTATTGCCTCTTCAATTGTCGGGTCATGTTAGAGCAACTTTGAGAATCGGTGAATTTGCTGAAACATATAATACATACATATATCAAACCTGTGGGGTAGGCTGAGCGTAAACGACTGTAAAAAACGGACAATTACGCCAATATTTGAGGGTCTTTTAGGAAATTGTGTATCACCATAGTAATAGGTTGTCAGCCCATCTCCTAAATTTGCAATACACTTGTATCCCTCGAGTCCCTCAGTCGCCTCCTGCGATACCCACGGGAAGAAAGAAGTGGGGTAATGCTATTCTAAGCCGACATCACACATTACTAAAACTGAAACTAAAAACACGTCATACTCTCTAGTGGAGTTCAGGTACAGCGTACAGCTGACATCATTTAAACTTATATACTGTTATTAAGTTTCTTTATTTGACAAGTTTCTTTATCTAAATTAATTGTGAATCTACTAGGAAATAAAAGTTTAGAAGTTCGAAGTTTCCAGAATTTGGCTCATCGTGGGACTCAAATATTTCACTATTAGTAAAACTAATGATGGTCGCATCAAGAAATCTGCGATCGAATGTACCATGTTATTTAGTACACCGAGCTATAGGACCCCATAGATACTTTATCTTGTATTTTTTTTTAATTTTATTAAGGATGGGTTTGCTCTTGACTCTAGTCTAGGTCATAGGACGGAGACAGAGTCAAAGATGGAGCGAGCTCACCCAGAAGAAGCCTGTTCACTCTTACTTTGAAGAGATTAAGGTTGTATGCGTTTGGAAACACAGACGCAAGTAGTGAGTTCCACTCTTTAGCAGTGCGCATTATAAATGATGACTGGAAGCGCTTAGTCCGAATTGGTGGAATGGCAACCAGGTATGGATGGTATCCGGCGGTGCGTCTGGATGTCCGATGGTAGAAGGGAGCTGGTGGAAGAAGGTCGTGAAGCTCTTGAGCACACTCTCCGAACTATGTTGGTATCTGACCAATGTTTCGTTTATTTCCAGCGCCCCCGGAATGCGAGGCGGGTCAGCTGACATGTGGCCAGTACGTGTTCAACAAGACGTACTGCATCCCGCCGCACTACCGCTGCGATATGCACGTGGACTGCGTCGACGGCACAGACGAAGCCGACTGCAGTAAGTACCAACATTACTTAATCTAAGTAATTCGATACATAACCTCTTTGCAGCAATGCAAGTATTGTGTGTGACATTGAATTCGTCTTATCTAGACGCAGCGGATGCATTTGCCGCTGTTTAGTCAACTGTCTTGAATCATGTCATAAACCACCGTGCAAACCGTCCATAGCTGAATATCAAATTTTAAGACTTCCCGTGTTAGATATACCATTTTTGAAAATTTGCAAAATATTCCTGCCCGCTCTAGAAAATATTGCATTTTTTCAAAAACCGTCCATAATCCATAGCATACTTTGCCGGCTGATGTGAATGTGACGCAGTAGTAGTCCAACTGCCTGCGGCGCAAAGGTTCCGGGTTCGTTTACCAGTGGAGCACTCACAAAGTTGATATTATCACTTTGTGAATTTGTTCCCAATCTGGTTGGGACATTGCAGGCTGAACCACCTGATTTTCCGTAAGGAAGATGGTTCCGTGCTTTAAAGGGCGCGTAACGCTGTCGGTCTCGGTTGCTGTCTATGATAACTTAGACTGCGGACGTTACACAACCATGTCAGAGGCCTACTAGTACTATTGGCGGTTGAAAATCTCTGACACCAGAGTCCATTTGGGTCGTTCGTCGATTCGATATCCCACACGAAAAGAAGAAGAAGGTAAGTGACTTTAGAAGTGAAGAAGGTAAGGGGCTGGCCTCTCTTTAATAATCAAGTAACTTTTCTACTAACTCTACCATACAGGCAAAAATGAAAAAAAAAATGCTAACTAATTAGTACCCCAGCAAATTGCCTTGTAATACCGTATGCAAGGTAATTATAAAATAACTTCCACTTTACACACGCTGAAAGCTTATCAACTGCAGTTCCGTTTACGGAAGTTACGCTTTAATCCAATTAATTACACAAGCGTGGATATTACACCCGTATTTGCGACTGCATTTTCCCGAACACAATTTCATTCCGGAGCTCACAAACAGGGCTGGTTCGCGTGCCCAACTTGACCGATTTGCAATTTGTTAACCATTGATTGTTATATAATTCTACGGAAATGCGTATTTCATTTAGTGGGCCAGTGATCTGATTGCGGCAAGGTCACGCTGAATTGATAATCGTGGTAAACTAAAAAGGCATTTTTTTTAGAACTTGCAACAGGATTTGAACCTACGACTTTCGGTATCACCATTACCGTCGCTTCTACCGACTGGGCTACCGCGGTTTACCTGCCGTTGGTGAAATTTTGGAAGTGTATCTGAATACCAATACCTAGTTCTACCGGGATCGTTTGAAAAAAAAAACCAGCGACATCATTCTTTAGCGATAAATTGTGCACTTACTAAAAACACACTTCAACCTTTTTTTGTCTTAGTGTAAACGTCTATTGGCTAAGTAAAACGAAAATATCTTTCTTCATTGCTAGACGAGGTGTTCTGTGCTTGGAACGAGTTGGTAATAAATGGGACGAAGTTGCGAGTGACAACTACCCAACAACAGATTCTCATACACAGAGAGTTCACTGGCTAATTCAAATGAGCTCACATCTGGAGCCACGACTCTGGTGCATTTGTGTTGAGAAACCGCATTAAAAGTTGAACAACTTCACGTCAAACTTTCTATAACTGGTTCCCCTGCGAATTGAACCCGCTACCTCAGATCCGCTGCCTTCGATACCAAACTTATATTGCTGCTAGTATATTCACGCTGCGTTCCATTCAGATCTTGGTGTACCTAAGTAGATTGCCTATTAGCCTGGTATAGAACTTGGGAATGTATCCCAATCAAAGTGTGTCATATAGTACACCCAGAAATCTAATATGATTGAAGGCTACGTGTAGAAACTTTTGATCCCCTGGACTGGCCAAACTTTTTTACTATTTGTAGGTGTCGGGTCCTCAAAACCTTATTACAGCCGCCCAAGCATACCTACTGATTTAAATACTGTAATGGTCGAAGTAGTTTTAAGTTGGTTGAATCAAAATCTACTTTTAAGCTGAACGAGAAGACTAGGTCACTTTTTGTAGTGGCATTTTTTGACTGAATTAGTATTCAATGAGACTCACTCTGTCCCGTGAAAATGTGAAACTCATTTGCATGTTTTACCCTGATGCATATTCGCTGTTACATATTCCTTTTTAAAATCACCCGTAATACATGCAGTCCTTCAGAGCCACTCGGGGCAGATTAAATGCAAATTTAGACCAAACATCACCCCACCTAGTATTTTTAAGCCAACTTTTCCCAAAACCAAACGTTAAGATCTGCGAGGGTTCCTTCTAAGGGGAAGCTGGAGACGAAATTAGAGGTCTGGTGTAAGTGGTTGTGTTGGGGGATGGGCGGCCGCGAAATTGAGGCAATCCGGTGGAATCGTCTGCCGCCTCAATGTAGTGCGAAGGCTTTGTGCTCGTGTTGAGGATTACGCCTCTATCCGACCACTTCGCTTCTATACACATTGTGTAGGTAATGCAGTCAAATCCCTGTTTTGATCGCGTTGTTTACTGTGAAAACATGATACGGAAAATCTCTTAAGTTTCTTAGTTTGAGTGGGTTTCATGATTGGTCCGCCTCTAGGCTTTGGCCGGGCAATATCGCCGGAGATATAGTTAATTGAATGTCTGTCGGAAGCGATCGCGGGCTGTTTCCTACTCCGATGTAAGTACAGCATTCGGGGGATTGCATCGCTCGGTCTATTCCCTAGAGCTCTGAGCCGGGGTATTCTTTGAGAATTCCTATAGATAACTAGGTATAAGAAGAATATCATATCATGTAGTAATAGAGTCACGGTTTATCAAATCGTCAAGGTAAATTATCCCTTGTCTAGAATGGTATTCCAATGACCGACTAGCAAATAGGACAAAAGGCTCTTAAACAATCAACTGCATACCTGAATACCTGAACCTACGAATGCTTTACCGAAAGCCTACGATACATCCTACTAATATTATAAATGCGCAAGTTTGTATGTTCGTTACTTCTTCACGAAAAAACTACTGAACCGATTGTAATGAAATTTGGCACACATTATAGAAGGTAACATGGATTAACACATATGACAGTTTTTATGACCACGTATGCGGGCAACACCGCGGGTAACAGCTAGTCACTACATACACAACAGAAGTAGTTTTGTAGCTTCTTTCCAAGCACAATGAGGTCAAGATCCTCACGTATCACCTTAAGACTGGAGAGTGCTTTACGAGGCTGCTGTCACTTGCAGCTACAGGCAATTTGTTACAAGGTGGGAAGTTTGTTTTGTTCTTCAACAAGGCAATTTGTTACAATCAATACATAAGAACTGTATTGACTTTAGTTTTTTTACAGGATTTGTTAGCTAAATGTCTCTCCCAGGGTTAAAAGAATGTTAAATTTCGGTCTATTATAAGTTCGCATGGCGCACTCTCGTTGAATGCAGATGTAAGTTTTTTATTGGACAAAGTTCTGCGTTTACAGGTAAAATGGGTGAAACGTACCCGCGGGAGCCGAATGAAACTCACATTTAAGAAAGTTAGTCCGTTCGTGCGATTTGCTCAACAAAGTGATGTTTTTTGTGCTTGTTAGTGAATCATCCATGTATAATACCGCAAACTTTCTTTACCCACTTAATTACTTTTACATGTACGTACCTTAAGTAAAATCATGTCTATTTGGGTGTGCCTTAAGGGTGGGTGGCTTTTTATTGAAAAACATTCATGCAATGATTGCTTGGCGTTCGAATAATTTAACCTATCGCGCTCGAAATATGTAGAATCAGTGATAATGTTTCATTAAACCACTGTACGTTCCTTATAGCCTTACTTATAGAGATAGACATCTTCCTTTGCAGCGATTGGTCGCACTTATCTGTTCCAAAGCTGTGTGATTGGTTACGTATGCCCCCACACCCCACCCCACTCCGACACGGCAGGGCGGGGCGAGTCGGCCCGCTTGGCTTCATTGGCGATTTTTCTTTCGCAGTGAGCGGTCGCGCTCAGAAAATAATTTTTTAAATTTCGATATAGTTTTAAATTTTAAACTTTGAAAAATTATTTTCTTACAATTTTAACGGTTTTGCACCGTTCGTTTTTTAAATTAATAAATTTAGTGATTTAATTGTTCCTATTTAAATAAATTTTAAAATCAGTGTGTGTCTAAACTGGGTAAGTCCTTTATATTTTATTATACATGTGGCAAATCAAATTTCTGAAGGCGGTTTTCCGTCGGACACAACTTTGCAATTTCTTACAATTTTAATAAATTATTATTGAAATCTGTCAAGACCGTTTACGAATAAATAAATTGTTCCTGGCGATCCAAATTCTGTGAACAAAATAGTTAATAATTTATGGGAATTATTTGTCAAGAATAATGATCCCAAATAAATAAGCAAAGTGTGTTATAGAAATTTGGTTGCTATCGAAGTTTTAGTTACCCGGATTTAACAATAGTGAATTTTTTTTACGAAACGTTTTTAATCCGGAAGTAATTAATTCGTTCGATTCTTTACGAACGATCAAATGAAAATCCAATAATCATAGTGCACTTCGCACAAGCTTTGAGTGGCATTATTTTAAGATTTTCAATATAAATGTTCATCCCTCGCAGGTTTTCAAACTAGTTACCTTGAACTGATAGGTAGGTATTCCTCGAGAGAAGTAATACCTTTTTTCTATTTATAGGTTACTATCCCGTCGAACTAGTTTCTACATATCCCCCGTGCACGTTTTTCATTAATGTGCCTGATTTATGGATTTTCATTTGTGAATGATTATTTTATTTTTACACGTGTTTTTGTAAATTGTGATTTGGACATAAATACATTTTTATGTCGTTTACTGGAGCTAGTAATGGTATACAGATGCTCCTTTCACGTAGCAACGTGTTATTCAAGTAACGCATCAAATACGTGATCTGTAGGTATTGTTCGGATACCTTCAAAGTTCTTTAAATAAATAAGTCGAACAGCGACAATTTTTATTTTAAAAGGGGGCCGCCATGACCCTGTGAAATGCTCTTAGTAATAAGAAAGTTTACGGAAGTCCAAGTCCGTAGAACGTCTTATAAAATAGAGTAATAAGAACTCCTCAAGGATCTTTTCGTTGTACCTAGAATAAATTGCAGAAAATATATATTCTAGTTGATTGCTATGATATGAAATGGCAGCACAAGCCAAGCTACATTTCGTCGGTTTTATAAGCTACCTCTGCGCAACGCAAGGTATACCCTATTATATAACATCATCAGGAGTTCATTAGGCCGTCAGCGCATGACGTGTCCTTAGACTCCTACATCCCCGCGCAGGGGTTGTACCTTTTGATGTCATGCAGAATGCCCTCGCTTGCACTTGCAGGGCCTGAAATTCCGTCCTCGAGCCTTTCGTATACTTGACGAATTAATAAATCGACATGCGATACAAATTCCATGCATTATAGACGGTTTAGATGCAAATATTGCCAAAAATACTAACAAGTACTAAAAAGTATTTTGTGTTGTGGGTTTCGGTACGATATGCAACTCAAAGAACTGGGTCCTCGTGGAGCCAAAGTTTCGAAATGTACCCACCAATATATTTTTAATACCTCGTGCAGAGTCGGCCAGCACCTTTGATAAAACGTTATTGCTTTAAGTATAGGTATTACTTTTGGTACCTACCTACCTTTTTATCAAACTTCCAAAAGTTTTGATGGCATCCGGCACATGCATGATTTGCTTTTGTCTGATCAAAGTAAAGCAGTCTTTCTTTACTTCTATGCTTATTTGTCTTCTAACGTGACAGTGAAATGCCCCCGTTAAATTTTGTCTTATCTGAAAGTACATCGTCCGGTCCACCGCCTGCGATGAGATCAAGCAATTGTAGCGAAGGGTAGTGTGTAGCACTAGTATTGATAGTGAAGCGCGCAGGTTCGAATCCTGCATGTGGTATAAAATTAGCCAAGTTTCCATAATTTTATACCTACCTAACACGGTTAAGATTAAGTATTAAAATATATTTAAGAAATAAAAGCTTCGAAAGGTGTGTTACAGACTTGAGTACAAGGAGTTTACTGTCTGACACATGTGTTACCTCGAGCGTATTAGAAAATAGAACGCGAGGGGATTCCTAAGATGTTAATTTGAAAATATTTTTACCTTGCACGCGTTCATAAGGTCCCCCTCTTTTAGTTCCATGAGCTTACGCTTTCAAATAACGATAGCTAGATTCCACTGAGAATTTGCAAAATAGGCTATCTGTAGGCAAAATATACCTACTTAAATGTTTGAAAAAATGTTTAAAATATAACATCCTAGCCCGAAAAAGTCTTGGCTATTAGAAAGTACAGGGAACAATATTCCTACGTAAGTATGAACTTTATCTACTCGGAATAAAGTTCAAAGTTAGAGAGCTGTCTAACGTTTTACAATGATTCTTAAGCAGAAGACATATTTGTCGTAGATTCACCGCATTCAGTCCCATCCTCGTAACCGTTACTGCCGAGTCTAAATTCTCGCAGGTTAAGGAAAATTTATAGACGGTTTAAGTCTGAAACAGTTTTCCTTTATGATCATTTCAGTGGCCTACCGAGGCCACGCAGTAAGAAAATGAGAAACATATTGATTTATTAGGTAACTGTGAAAACGACTGAATTTATAAATTTTTCCCTTGCTCACTGTCCTAAGTAGCAATAATTCACTTCTATTTCTATGCTATCACAGACCTCGTAGTGCTAACGCATTTCTGAGGGAGATCCCTCACGCTTGTCATTTGTTAACTTCTTTGAACTATGATCAAAAAGTGGCGTAAGAGTACCTACGTTGAATACTCGCTATGATTCTGGCATCAATCACGGAAGGGAATGTGTACAATCTAAGCTCTCTAAGTGCAGAGTTGTCCTAAAATAGTCCTACGTTTTTCTTAGCAACATGGAAACAGACAAATGTGGGGAGAGAAAACGGCCTTTTTGTAATGGCCTCATCTCAAAATGGATAAGTAAATAATGAAGACCTACCCATTTAATAGATCTCACACCGAAACTATAATAATTTTTACTTTTTAATTCATCGTGCATTGAGTGTACGGAGTAAATTTCGTGAGGTGGAGATGTATGTAGGTAATTTACTTATTCCAGCATGTTGCAATTTGGGAGCTAGGTACACCCTATTGTTAATTCTGCTATATCAAGCTGTATAACATCAAAACTAGTGGAAGGTTGTCTAGCTGCTAAGGCGAGTGATGTAATATATACCTATTTGGTATATGCCAATTTTGTGTTACCTACTCGAGTGCCTTGATCTTGAACATGATATTTTCTTCAGGTGCGTTTATATTGCCCGAAATATTATGAATGAAATGTATATTACGTAATTTGTATAACAACCTCCACTAGAGATGAAAAGTTCATGATATATTTTTCAGGTGCTTTCATATTACCTGAAATGTTATGAATGAAATGCATATGGCGTAATATGTATAACAACCTCCTCTAGAGATGAAAAGTTTTAGAGCGATAGTGGCAAATAGCAATAATGCGACACTGTCCCAGACGATATTAAGTTTTTATTTCCTCAAGTGTAGTCATGCTTACTACACCTACTTTTTCGATAATGAATGAAAGCTTTTGGGCAAGTAAACAACAAGTACCCACAGTCTATGTGGGTATTTTAAATAAATATACAAAAGGTTACAATCAGAGGGTACTTTTGCTAATTGATATTTGTGTAAGTGCCCTGTCTGCCTTGTTTGGGTTTGAAATACGAGTATCTACTCCTGTGTATAACATTGTTAGATGGTTGTTAGAAACGTACGATAGTGAACATAATTGCCTATCGTAAGACGTCAGCCTAAAATAATAATACCGTTGTTCCAATATGTTTGCTATGAATGTCGAGCACAAGACGTTGTTTAAAAAATGCTTGAATGTACCTTTGTACTAGGTAAATAGTTTGCCTATCAAGTAAAATATTTTCAGAATAGATACCTAGCGAGAATTATATTGGGAACTACCTACTACGTTCAATAGCTAGTATATTTTACCAACGGTGATCATAATGATATATAATATTTGTACGGTGACCCACGTAAGATCTAGGCTTCCACAATTAATTTGCAATGTTGCAATGTTTGTACTGTCTAATAGACAATAACGTCGTTTACCGACGTACCTTCGGATTAAATTTTCTCCGTAGGTAAGCTGTTAACAAAATGATAAAATTCTTATAATTTAAACTTTAGCTCATATTCTTTTATAGCTAGCTCGTTTTTGATTGTACATAAAATTAAAGCAAATTTGTGCCCTTTTCAAGTTTTAAACAGAGATCTGGGCTTTGCATGGGACGGTCAGAGGTAGTTATGGCAGAAAACAATTTCAATAATCGCCTCTTTTATTATATCAAGTTTAGGTAGATTTACCAAGATATTAATTAACTATATTATTATATACAATATAGTTTATTCAGAGGCCCGAGTGATGTTTTAAATAAAGCTTGACCGTTACTCCGACAAAGTAAACAAGGTTAGTTATTGATCATTATGTATTATAGCAAATATTATTAAGGCAAGCCCAAATGAATCATATTTAAAAAATCATATGAAGGTATGATTTGATAACAAATTTATATGCCTTTTATTCTCCTGGGAAACTAGGTAGTCGTTTGGCCAGGTTTTTTGATTTACCTGCTTAAGCCCGTTTAGGTCAATGCATATCTTAAACAGTAGTGTTGACCTTATAGTAGGGAAATTTAACCTACTTATTATGTTACCTATAGCTTGAGTGATCAAGCACAATTACAATATGTAAGCTATGTTTTTCTGTGTAAAAGAGCTATTTATTTACTATGTAAGTAAATAGATATTTAAAAGGTTTTATAAAAACGACCTGCAATGCGTATTTACCTCTAACTAAAGGTTCAATATTTTTATATTTTACTATTTTGGCTATTGAGTTTTTCAATTTTTTTTTTGAAATTTTCTGTTTACTGTTCGGAAACTTTCAGATGAATTTCCGCGTACTTTCTATCTTATCAAAACGTATTGAGACTTACATAATGAATAACTGTATTATGTGCATTTTTTATCAAACACGAGGTAAAGTTTTTCAAAGACATTATAAATGGCATGTTACAAATGCATCATTTTCATCATTCTATTATGCTTACCTAGAATGCCGTAATATAGTACAAGAGGTTTTGAATTACATTTTCATTATAATTTATTATATTTTATCGTCATTTAAGGGTGAGTTTATGATATTACAGTATTTTTTAAAAAATACAATATAAATAAATTTTTAGTATAGTGGATCAAAATCATTATTGTTGATAAAGAAATTCATTTTTCTTTTTTAAAGAATAATAATACCTGTTTCTTTTTATAGTTTTTCACATTGGCGATAGCTCCCACTCCTCCAGGCGATATCAAACATGTCTCTATAAGTAAGGCTATAAGGAACGTACAGTGGTTTAATGACAGCATTTTACCTACCAATAAAATGCTTATTAAACTACTTACCTTCCTTATAGCCTTAAATTTTTAATTCTGCCTGGTGTATTTTGTAGTAATAATATTCTAATTAGAATATTATTATGAGACGCAATGAAGCCAAGCGGGCCGACTCGCCCCGCCCTGCCGTGTCGGAGTGGGGTGGGGTGTGGGGGCATACGTAACCAATCACACAGCTTTGGAACAGATAAGTGCGACCAATCGCTGCAAAGGAAGATGTCTATCTCTATAAGTAAGGCTATAAGGAAGGTAAGTAGTTTAATAAGCATTTTATTGGTAGGTAAAATGCTGTCATTTAAATAACAGCCAATGAAATAAATTCTGCATAGTCGCTAAGCAGGTAGCAAGAAAATAATGATTGTATTAAAATTGGGCCAATGTAGTTTTTACCCGTTCGTCTCTTTTACTCCAATCAACGGCTTTGCATCGCTATACACAGCTGCGAATTTCCGGATAAAAACAAACAAAGACCCAATTTCCACAGCATCAAAACTTATCCACTCGTGAGCGAGCTGCTTATCATCCGCCAGATTAACCTGATCCTCCTATTTGCAACTTTTACACGCTTCCGTGTCCTAGATAAGTACCTTCTCGATTTTGAATAGTGTTCAGGTGTTTATAGCTTGAAGAGCCCAATGGACCGATGCAATTGCGATGACTCTGTAAATATTACGGACACCCTTTGTTCGCAGTATGCATTTAAATTTTAAGTACTTATTTGACATATTTGACCTTAGTATTATGGGGAAAGTTGTTAAGTTTCATTGGCTGCTGCACCCATTAACTTAACATTAACAGGCTCAACAGCCCATTGCTCGACATATGCCACCCCCTATTGAGGGTTATTGCCATACTCACCACGCTTGGCAAGGAAGGATTCACAGGGAACAGTGCTGCCCATTCCCTGGATGAATTAATCTCTTAGTCGCTTAGTACGACACCTACGTCCAATTGGGGCGATCATATTCTAAGCCGGCATCACACGGTACTCCTGCTTCACCCGCTGAAATATAAAGTATTGGTCAGGCTCGAAGGACCATGTACGCGTTTGTGCGTATGTAAGTGGACTGTATTTATATTGGGTGGACGTTGCGAAAAAACTTGATTATGAACACTTTGTTAGAGTAGTTTACAAACAATATTTATTCATCACGAAAAGTTCAGATTATGTGAGAGTTCTTAGTTGTAGAGTTTAGTTCTTAGAGTAAATGAATAGATATTGGAATGAATGAGTAGGTACAAATGAATGCCATACAATATTATACTTGATGTTGTTACCAACAGATAGGCTTGGACTTATAGCAACGTATAGGTTTGATCTGTATTGTTAAGGTGCTAGCTAGCTAAGTATGTTTGGGTAAATTGCTTATTCACCCTAATCATACCCTTGAACACCTTTTCAAATGCACCTACTAAGATCCCTATTTTCGGGTCACTGTCTCCACGATTACTTAAAACTAACTTTGATCATGTTCCAATGAGCAGTATACTTAAGTATCTAATCTTGTCGTTTGTAAACAGTGATTTAATCAAGATTATCCTTAGATCGTGTAAATCTCACCACTTACAGTGTGTTACATAATCAAATGATGTGTTTAATCACACGTCTGAGCGCGACGCGCTTGTTTACAGCCGATTAGCTTGTAAAGTGTTAATAACAGGCTGCGTATACACCGCTGTACGTAACGTATTTCTTTTACCTTTATCTGTTTTTTGGAACTTTCGAGTGTTTTAAATGTAGGTTTGATAATGACCAAAATTTGACCCACTTGGTCCACAATAGAACTACTAAAACTCAATAGAAGCACCAGGGGGAAGTATTCTGCTATTTGAAAAGCGTGTCAGTTGTGGTTCATTGGATTTGTTTATATAATTTTGTTAATAATATTTAATTGTTTGTTTTGTTAAATATTAAGAATTTAAGAAAATTAATTTTTGACATTGAGATTGATTTAATTTATTTTACCATTGTTACTGACATGATTGTATTAATTTTGCATGCTATTCTTTAATGGCTAAACAAGCGATCATTCTCAAAACCATTGTACACCTGCATTTTTATGTAAATACCTAGTTTAAAAGCAATAAATGTATTTGATATTTGATGGTTTTGGTCGTTGTGGATTCCGCTAACAGAAAGTTTAAAAAGTATCAATGGCAATAGATTTACAATTGAGCTTCGATGGAATTACAATGATAATAAGCTAAGCGAATCAGGGCCCGAGTGGCTCAGATAAGAATCACTTTTTATTCAAGCTTTCTCTGCGTTTGCCAAGAAAACCGTTTCCCTCAAGAATGTTGTCTAGCTTTACAACGCGGTCAAGCTACAATTTGTTAGGATCCAAGTTTTCCGACACAGTTCAAAAGCGAGCAAACACCAAGAATGCTAAAACAAGCAAACTGAGGCTTAAAAGAATTTTCCGTGTAGCCTGTGGATTTCCAGTGCAGCCTGTGTAAGCCTTTACAAAGGCACCCTCTATGTGTGAACGTATGCTAAGTATCATGCATAGTCGTGGAGCGAGATCGTACGTATTAGATAGGTTCTTATATTTGCCGTGTGATACCGGCTTAGAATAGCATCACCCCATTTCTTTCCCGCGGGTGTCTCGACTAGAGGGGCTCGAGGTTTTCATATGTATTACAATTTTAGGCGATAGGCTGACAACGTATCACTTTATTAAAACTCGATTTTTCTGTAACGCCGATTAAATATTTGTCAGACGTGACGTAGCGTTAAGCGTTTAGCGTAGGTATTGTTTAGACTGATGAACCACTTTTTTAATTATTGATTAGGATTACTCACCGTTTGCTCCAATTTTTGATGTCAGTTGTCTCAATTGCCGTAACCGTATGATGCCTGTTTGTTGCAGCATATCAGAAGTGTCAGCCGGAAGACTTCCACTGTATGGAGCCGCCCGCGCCCGGCGCTACCGGCAAGACAGCCACACACACCATGCAGGGACCGTGTATACCTAAGGAGAAGCGGTGTGATGGGTAAGATGCCTACAGATCAATTCCACCATTCGATGTGACTTGACGGAGACCCGCCGTATTCTTACTTACAGATAGGTCTCTTCAAGCTTCCTCGTGCGTCAAAATTGACCCTTACAAATGTTTTATTAAATGCGAATATCATCAAAATAAACAAAACTGACTAGGTATCATAAAGATAAGAAGAAGAAACCGAAATCAATACGAGTACTTATAAATAGTAATTCTTGCAGGCATTCGTAAATCTTTCCGTACATGATACGACAAAGAAGTATTTTAGGCACAAGCATAAGAATAGATAATAATACTGGCGTATAGAAACGAAACTCCTTTGTCTGGGCCCCAAAAGCCGCGCTTTAAATACCTACTTCCCCCCGCAGCCCGTAACGCCCCGCACTCTCCCGCGCTTTTAGTCGGGGCTGTCACGTGCCAATAATTTTATTCCAGACTAGCGGCCAGTCAAGCGGTTGCGACCGCTGCTAACAGTTTTCCCGTGGGAACAAAATATTTACCCGTTTTAAAGTCTTACCTTACCATTTTATTGTTAATAGGTAGGTACAGAATTTTAAAATAGGTGCAAAAATGGTTTTTTGCAGTCGAGGTACCTACTTACCTACGTTAAAAAACATACCTACGATAAGAATGTGCTTATTTATCATTATCAGCTAACAATGACTTAGGCACCTAGGTAGTTTAAATTAGAAAATGGAAACTAGGTACCTACGTAAGTAAAAATAGGAGTACACACAACAATTACGTATAATAACGAATGGTAGGTACCTAGGTATTTACTGTAAAATCATCAATTACCTTGGCTCATCTTTAGGCAAATTAAAAAAACTTAGATGCGGAGTCTTCCTCGCATCACTTTTACACACCACAATAATTCGGCATTGCTAAATTTATCACAAAAAATTAAAATTCGGCCCGCACGACGAACGTTTCCGCGGCGAAGCGCAGTTAAGCGCACTCCCGACTGAATTGTTCGCTAAGAGACAGCCAGACGGATTGACCTTGAGCGCGTCTGGAGCGGGAGTGTCATCTCTATGTGATTTCTACTCTATGGCACAAGGATTAATTTAAATTCCTTTACGTTTCCAGGTACTTAGACTGTAGGACAGGCAAAGACGAGCAGGACTGCCCCGGGGACCCGCTGGCCTGCAGACTCGACCAGTTCAGGTGTTCTTCGGGAGACAAGTGCATAGACGCCTCGGCCAAGTGCGATCACAAGGACGACTGCGGAGACAACTCGGATGAAGCGCATTGCAGTAAGTATAAGCAGATAAGTCTTATGTCAGCGACTGCCAGTGCTTCCAACTTTGCCAATATCGTGTCTGCCATCGACATCTTACAAAAAGGTAGAGAAACTAATGTTAAGTGCGTTAAATTCAGTCTTCTAAGAGATTGCCAGACCCAGAACAACGCTTTTCCAACATAATTGAAAAGATTTAATAAACATTTCTTACGACCACAGAGTATATTAATTGCCCACAGACACTTTCATGATTATTTATCTTTACTAAGTCTTCTTTTTGCCGTGTGATGCCGGCTTAGAATAGCATCACCCCATTTCTAACCCATGGGTGTCGTAAGAGCCGACTAAGGGACTCGAGGGATGTGTATTGCAATTTTAGGCGACGGGCTGACAACCTGTCACTATAGTAATACACAGTTATCTAGTTGACCCTCAAGCTTTTGTCAGACGTGGTGTTAATATCCGTTTTACGGCCGTTGACACTCTGCCTACCCCGTAAGGGATATAGGCGTGATTTATGTATGTATGTATGTATGTAAGTCTTCAAAGTAAGCAAAAGCACATGTCGGCGTGTCGGCGTGGCTTTCTCCTGTCGAAGACCTCTTTTCACGAGGATATCGGAATTTTTGAACCCCTACAAGTTTTACACCGTAACCTTCCAGATTTCCCACCCTGCCACATCGGTCAGTTCCGCTGCAGCAATGCCCTCTGCATCCCTGCCACCTACCACTGCGACGGCTACAAGGACTGTGCCGACGGCTCCGACGAGGCCAACTGCACCGCCATCGCCTGCCCCGACAACAAGTACTTGTGCCCCAAAGGAGGTCCCGGGGGCGCGCATAAGTGCATCGCGAGGTCGCAGCTCTGTGACGGAAAGAAGGATTGTGAGGATAACGCTGATGAAGAGACTGCTTGTTGTAAGTACTACTCTCGAGCTTTTTGAATTGATAAAAAATAAATTTCCAGAGTGTACAAAAAAATTGCGTATGATATTATTTTATTCGCCAGAAATTTCAGAGTCTCTTCTCTTCTCTTTTCGTGTGGGACACCGAGTCGTCCAACGACCCGATGAACCCTGGTGTCAGAGTTTTTCAACCGCCTACTACTAATAGTAGGACTAAAATTCATATTCAGAGTAAAATTCATATTTGTAGAAGTTCTGTAACTACAAAAGAAAACTAGTAACAAATTTCATAACTGCACGTGCTTTCATGCTGTTTCAAGGACTTTTAATGAACTTTTTACACCATTATTTACACTTTCTCTTTTTCAGCAACGGCAGTATGTCCGATAATGGAGTGTTCATACAAATGCGTGGCGTCACCTTCTGGAGGGGCCTGCGCGTGTGCTGCCGGTCTCACTCTAGCAGCCGACAACAAGACGTGCGAAGACAGGGACGAATGCAAAGAGTGGGGCTACTGCCACCAACTCTGCGTTAACACCCCAGGGTCTTACAAATGTGCTTGTGCTCCAGGATACTCTCTAGTCGATGGAAAACGTTGTGTCGCAAACGCAGATTATGCGCCAGCGCTTCTTTTAGCGTATGAAAAGGCGGTACTTCGTATGGACTTGCACGGACGTGTTCCGACGCCTCTAGCTAATGCAACCGCTGCAGCCGGTTTGGATTACCATTTCAAAAGAAATATGCTCTTCTGGTCGGATCTTAAAACGAGAAAGGTTTGTCTTTTTTTGCTCTTGTAACACCAAATTTTTCCTTTTCGTGCACATTGATTTAACCAAAGTTTTTTCTCCACAGATTCATTCACAACAATTAAGCGTACCAGCAGGATTAACAAGTTACTCCAGTAATGACATATCGGTCCCTGGTTCATGGGCCCCAGTGGCCCTTGCAGTTGACTGGGTGGGAGACAAGCTTTACGTAGCAGATGCTATTGGACAGAAGATTGATGTTTTTGAACTAGACGGTAGATGGCATGCTGTGGTACTGGGATCCAACCTTACCAACCCGGCTGATTTGGCTCTTGACCCCACGCTAGGACTTATGTTCGTTGCTGATAGCAGTCAGGTCAGTATAGCAAGTAATTCATTCTCTAAGTTATTTTATTTACCCTGACTTTCACTTATGGAGATTTTGTTACAGATCATTCGAGCAAACATGGACGGAACCCACGCCAGATCCATAGTATCAGAAGCGGCATACAAAGCGTCAGGTATCGCAGTCGATATCATCGCGCGACGAGTGTTCTGGTGCGACTCGCTTCTTGACTACATAGAAACCGTGGACTATGATGGAAACCATCGCTTCTTGGTTCTTAGAGGACAACAGGTCCCCGGCCCATCGAGACTTGCCCTATACGAAGATAGAGTCTACTGGTCTGACCACACGAAACAGGGCATCAGTTCTGTCAACAAGTATGAAGGATCTTCCAGCATTCAAGCGATTTACAAGACGAAAGATATCCGCGACCCTAAAGCGATTACAGTCATACATTCTTTGAAACAAACGTCCGTAAACAACCCGTGCGGGAACAATAACGGTGGATGCGCACAGATGTGCATCGTCACCGCGTTGCAAAATGGCGGCCTCGGCTACCGGTGCGCGTGTAATATCGGCTTTAAACTAGAAAAGGACCTCCGAAACTGCGTCATCATCGACGATTTCCTGATGTACTCGCAGCAAAGGTTTATCAAGGGAAAAGTCATAGACCCATACATAGAAGGATTCAGCGATGCCATATTGCCTGTAGTATCAAGAAGGGCGCGATTCGTTGGTCTTGATTTCGATGCTAGAGACGAACACATTTACTATTCAGACGTGCTTCAAGATGTTATTTACAGAGTGCATAGAAATGGAACGACAAAGGAAATCGTTTTGGCTTCACAAAATGAAGGAGTTGAAGGTCTCGCAGTAGACTGGGCTTCCAAGAACTTATACTACATAGATTCAAGGAAAGGAACACTGAACGTTTTATCTACAAGAAATGTAGCGTACAAGAGAACACTACTAAAGGATCTGAAACGACCACGTGCGATTGTAGTCCATCCCAACAAAGGTTACATTTTCTTCTCAGAATGGGACCGACCTGCAAACATCAGCAGAGCTAACAGTGACGGTACTGGTCTACTCGTATTCGAAAACGTCACTTTAGGATGGCCCAACGGTCTTTCCATTGACTTCCTATCTGACCGAGTCTACTGGTGTGACGCTTTACTTGACCACGTCCAACATGCTAAACTCGATGGAACAGATGTAAAGACTGTCAACTCTAGACTAATAAGGCATCCCTTCTCAATCGTCATTTACAAGGAGTTCATGTACATCACCGACTGGAGATTAGACGCTATTGTGAGACTGAACAAGCTGACCGGTGAACAGGAAGACATCATGATCAGGGAACCACAAACGAACAGACTGTACGGTGTGAAAGTTTACTCTAAAGCAGTACAAACGATCGATCCGGAGCAACCTTGTGCGATGAACAACGGCAACTGTCAGAAGCTATGTTTCGCGATTCCAAGGAATAACACGGAGAAATTGACTGTGAAGTGTGGTTGTCCTTATGGAGAGAAGTTGGCTCCAGACGGAACTAGTTGTATCGCAGATCCTAGCTCTGAGCCGCCAGTGCAGGCTTGCCCTAACTCCTGGGACTTCACTTGCCACAACCAGCGCTGTATTCCTAAAAGCTGGGTCTGTGATGGGGATGACGATTGTTTGGACAACAGCGATGAAGAACAGAACTGTACAAGTAAGTTTCCTAATTTGTTAAATGGGTAAAAATGCGTCACGATGAAGTCATCAAGCTACGGTTTCTCAATTTACATTTCCTTCTGCAGAAACCACATGCAGCGCAACAGAATTCATGTGCAAATCCGGCCGCTGTATCCCGGCAACCTTCAAATGCGACTCTGAGAACGATTGCGGCGACTTCTCTGACGAGACCGGTTGCGTCAACGTCACCTGCAGCTCTTCGCAGTTCCAGTGTGACAATGGCAGATGTGTGCCCAACACGTGGAAGTGTGACTCTGAGAACGATTGTGGAGACGGCTCGGATGAAGGCTCACATTGTGCGGAGAAAACTTGCGCTTATTTCCAGGTATGTTATATCCAATCACTCTCATACCTGAAAGAAGGCCGAGTCCTTACTTTGACGTATACCCTTACTTTTTTCGTTACTAGTAAAGTTGTAATGTAATGAATAACTTTGATTCAAATGAATGTACCAAATGTATCAATTTATTTATTTATGAAACTTTATTGCACAGAAAGTACAAAGGGCGGGCCTGATGCCACGCGGCATTCTCTACCGGCCAACCAAAAGATAAACAGATTCCCAATAGGAGATTTTCGTCAACTACTTTCAACTGCACTTATGACATCTTCCACAGTTCACGTGTCCTCGGACGGGCCACTGTATTCCTGCCTCATGGGTGTGCGACGGAGACGACGACTGCTTCGATAAGCAAGATGAAGCTGACTGCCCACCGGTGTCCTGTCTAGCCAGTCAGTTTAAATGTGCCGATCTCAAGCAATGCGTCCAGGAAGCTTACAAGGTAGGTTTTCGCTCTATTCTGAAGAATAAGAAAAAATATGCTCTCACTCCCGAAGTCTTGCCGGTCTTTTGGGAGGCGACAGACCGAAACAAAAACACCAGTATCAATGCCACCCTTCCTTCAAACGAATTCGCCTAGCCTTCTGACCAGAAGTCATGAACAAAACCGAATCAATGATGGAACGAGCTCACGATTTTCAAAGGCATGTATGAAACATATAACTCTGAAAACAGCAATTCCTCTTCAAGCCACAATATAAATCACTTTATTTTATATTATTTCAGTGTGACGGTATACCGGATTGTAACGACGGCAGCGACGAAGCGGGTTGCCCGAGCCTTGCGCCGCACCAGTGCCAGCCCGACAAGCAGTTCCAGTGCAAGTCCTCCGGCATCTGCATCCCCAAGACCTGGTATTGCGACGGTGAGTGTGGTATTGGGACTTGAACTTAGGTTCGAGGAAAATCGTCCCTTGAGTCCGTGAGCTATCGGACTGTTTATGCTCGTCTCAAAACGACTACCTAAGTGACGCAATTCCAGATGTTCCGCTTAAAGTGGTCCAAAAAATAAAAATTTATTTTAAAAATTATGAGAAAAAAAATTACATGCGTTCAAAATCAATCAGCATAATTAGTATTGGAGATAATTTTATTTTTCTTTATATATTTTTTGCTAGATTGGCAGCATAGCATGGCCAGGTTAGATTTTTGTATAATATAGCACTAAGAGAGCAAGAACCGTAATGACATCTAATGCTCTCCTTACAGGCACCCCCGACTGCGAAGACTTGTCCGACGAACCTGCGACTTGCGGCACCGTGCAATGCGCCAACAACTTCTACCGCTGCGGCAACGGCCGGTGTGTGTTCAAGGCTTACGTGTGCGACGGCAATGACGACTGCGGAGACGGGACCGATGAGGGCCTGGAGCATGCGTGCAAACCTCCGCCATTCAGGTACGTGAAAATAGTTAGGTGGATTTTTCCAGTCTAGGTCTATTTTGTAAATATATCATAACTTTATAAGCAGAACTCAACACGAAGCAGTACGCGGTGGATAAGTAGCATACCATTTTATATTTGTTTCCGAAGTGACAAAAACACGTATCCGTGCAACAGATTACATTGACTATAAAACGGCCAGCAACGAGATATGCAACCTCCTACAGTCTAATAAGGCTCATGCAAATATCTGGAAAGCCGTTATTATCATAGCATATAACACTGCAAGCTGTACGAAGGGCTCTTCCGATAGAAAATCGAAACTATGCCATTATATGGAGAATCAATATCATCTGCTATATCGGGGGCAAACAAATGCCAGAAACGTTATGTGTTTTGCGTCGCTTACAGCCCCGCTTGATAGTTCATTAAATCTTCCAAGATGATCATAGACCAAACGTTCCCTATAGGATAAGACGACGTTCACTGGAACCATTGACAAAGATTTTAACAGTTTGTTTTTGTTTTGCAGATGCCCATCAGGCTTCTGGCAATGTCCAGGTGTAGCCGGAAGCTGTGTCAATTTGACTAAAGTCTGTGATAACAAGTTTGACTGTCCCAAGGGTGCTGACGAAGGTATGTTCCTTTCTTTTGAAATCACTTTGTCTTTACGGACTTGCTTGACATTCTCAAGGTACATCTTACTGGCAAGATTTCTGATTACGTGTATTTTTCAGGATCATACTGTGACTCAGCGGAATGCGAGCACCAAACTGGTTTGTGTTCAAACAAGTGCAAACAGACACCAGCTGGACCATTATGTCTCTGCCCTTCTGGCGAAGAATTGCAACCTGACGGATTCACTTGTAAAGACATCGATGAGTGCAATCCACCTGGAGTTTGTTCTCAAACCTGTACCAACGTTAAACGATCATACTTCTGTGGTTGCGTTGACGGTTACCAGCTAGCTGGAGACAAACACTCTTGCAAAGCCAATAACCACTCCAGTGCCTTCCTCATCATCTCTAATCGC
This sequence comes from Tuta absoluta, assembly GCA_027580185.1. Classification (NCBI taxonomy): domain Eukaryota; kingdom Metazoa; phylum Arthropoda; class Insecta; order Lepidoptera; family Gelechiidae; genus Tuta; species Tuta absoluta. The sequence continues at coordinate 332,140 of JAQAHW010000023.1, read as the reverse complement.
CATTCTATATTGGTTGCTGATCTCAACGAACAAGGACTGGAAAGAGTTCCTATCAACGTAGAAAACGTCGTAGCTACTGCGTCTAACATGCATACAGGAACAATCTTCTGGTCAGACATGAAACTGAAGAAGATCTCGCGGTTGGATCGTGGAGGCGAACCGCAAGTTGTCGTCTCTTCTGGATTAGACTTAGTAGAAGGTTTAGCGTACGATTGGGTCGGAGGAAATATTTACTGGCTTGACAGTAAATTGAACACAATCGAGGTGGCAAGTGAAGACGGTAAAGCGCGTACGACTTTATTATCCGGCAATATAACACAACCGCGTGGAATGTGCTTAGACCCGGCACCGAACGCTCGTTGGCTATTCTGGACCGACTGGGGAGAGAACCCTCGTATTGAAAGAGTTGGTATGGATGGAACTCAACGTATGGCAATTATCACCACCAAAATCTACTGGCCGAACGGTCTAACCCTAGACACTGCTACCCAACGAGTCTATTTCGCAGATTCTAAACTAGACTTCATTGACTTCTGCAACTACAACGGTTCTGGCCGACAACAAGTTCTCGCTGGAAGCCACTACCTCTTACATCCACATTCTTTGACGCTCTTCGAAGATACGCTGTACTGGACAGACAGACAACTGAACCGAGTGCTCTCAGCACATAAATTTAAGGGATCGAACCAAACGGTGGTTTCTCATCTGATCTCCCAGCCACTGTCGATCCACGTTCACCATCCGTCATTACAACCGCAATACACGTCGCCATGCAAACCAGGATCTTGCGAACACATCTGCTTGCTCAGCCCTAATAAAACTACGCAGTACACTTGCATCTGTAAACCTGGATTTAAACTGCTTCCTGATGGAAAATGTATTGAAGGTATGAATTTCTGAAGTGCACAATTTGGTAAAAATATCCAAATTGAAAATGTTTTCTAAAATATGTTTTTGTTTTGCAGAGGATACGTCGTATTTGATGGTGCTGAAGGGATCGCAAATTATTGACTTGGCTCCGGATGGTACCGGTAGGGCTGGACAGTTGGCTTCCATTGTTGGCGTTCAAGGTACGTTTTTCTATGATAAATTAGTTTATTTGAAAGTACTTTTCTTTTGAAGTTGTGTACTGACAAAATTTATTCCGCTTTCAGGAGCAGTCCAACTGGACTACGACCGCGCGGGCCACATGCTGTACTGGTTACAATCCATATCTGGAGATAGCGAAGATGACGAAAACTGTACAGTATACAGCATGCCTTACGGCGGCGGAATGAAAGCTGAACTTTTTGGACAAGACACAGGCATCGTTGGAGCCCCATCAACTTTGGCTTTCGACTGGCTCGGAAAGAATCTTTACTTCGGAAACCGCGCCGCTTCTAATATTGAAGTAGTGAGGGTCGGTGGAAAAGTCAAATACCGTACTATCGTGCTTGCTAATGACGGAAGCAAGACTTCTGTGGCCAGACCTAAGGCGCTCGCATTGGATCCTACCGATGGGTAAGTAAAAAAAAATATTGACTTTGATTTTTGACTAACTAAACTATACTGTGTACTTATGATTGTATTTGGTTACAGAAAACTCTACTGGTCAGACGAAGGAGGCTACGGTGTCCCGTCAAAGATTGGTAAAGCTAACATGGATGGCACGAAGCCTGTGATCCTCGTCGACGCTATCGAAAGACCCGAAGGCATCGCCGTCGATATCGAAAAGAAAATTATCTACTTCAGCAGCCAGTACCCTGCTAGCGTCAGTAGCGTAGACGCTGACGGAAACAACCGCAAAACTATCCTATCTGAAGCCAATGACATATCCTATCCCAAAGTTGTCGCCGTTCTCGATTCAAGACTGTTCGTTCTCGACCCTCGTCACGAGAAGATCATCAAAGCCGATTTGCCGAACGGTGACAACGTCAAGGTCATAATCGACAACGAAAGCGACTTGAAATCTCTGACAGTCTTCCAGAAGAGGAAGATGATGCATCACGCATGCGGAACCAATAACGGTGGTTGTGATCAGATTTGTATTCCAAGTGACAGTGGTTCGCGAGTCTGCGCTTGCTCTGTAGGATACCGCAAGGAGAACGAAAACGAATGTGTGCCTTACAAGACATTCGCTGTAGTTTCACAACTCGACCTTATTAGGGGCTACAGTCTCGACAGCAGCGCCGAAGCCATGGTACCTGTCACGGGCCAAGGACACCACATTTTACACGTCGATGTTCATTTCGCCGAAAACTACATCTACTGGGTGGAATTCAACAGAGGACAGTGGAACGGAATATTCCGCATCAGACCGAATGGAACGGAATTGCAACACATCGTCCGAGACGGTATCGGTTCTAACGGTATTCGAGGGCTCGCCATCGACTGGGTCGCCGGCAATCTGTACTTTACGAACGTGTTCCCGCACGAAAATTACGTAGAAATGTGCTGGCTCGACGGATCCCACAGAAAAGTACTAGTGAAAACTACGATGGATGCGCCGCGTGAACTAGCCGTCAACCCGCTCAAACGACTCATGTACTGGATCGACTACGGACAATACCCGAGGATCGGAAAGGCCCTGCTTGACGGCAGTGAATGGACCACTCTCATTACTTCCGGAATCTCTAACCCGAGAGACCTTACCATCGATATGCTCACGCATGACGTCTATTGGGTCGACTCCAAACTTGACCAGATTCAAAAGATCTCATACAACGGCGGCAACCGACAGCTCATCAGATCTAATCTGCCAAACCCTATGGGTATCGCGATCCACACGACAAGCGTTTACTGGGTCGATAGGAACTTACAAACTATCTACAAGGCCTCTAAGTTGCCCGGTAACACATCATTACCCGAGAAAGTCAGAACCAATTTACCAAAGCTTAGAGATATCGTAATTTTTGATGTGAACAACCAACCGACCGACGAAAGCAACCCTTGCAGGAAACTTGGAAACGGCGGCTGTGATCAGCTTTGCTATAGTTACCCGCCTGAATCCAATAAGGGTCACACGTACAAATGTGATTGTGCCACCGGGCAAGTATCCTTGTTCAACCCGAAGAAGTGTGATGTTCAATTTGACGAGTATCTTGTTTTCACTACAAGAACAGAAATACGTGCAATCAATTTGGATCCGAAATCAACCAACGTTCCATTCAAACCCATCAGTAATTTGACTAACGTTGTAGGAGTTGAATTCGATCACGCGGACAATAAATTATTCTTCACGCAAATTCGACCATGGGCCAAGATTGCATGGCTACCATCCAATAATCCTACAAATGCTAATATCCAAAACATCATTAACAAAGGAATCAATCCTGAAGGTATTTCTTACGATTGGACTCAAAAGAAGATTTACTGGACCGATAGTTCGAACAATTCTATATATGCCATGAATCTCGATGGAACCGAATTAGTTATGATCGCTCGAGTGGAAAGACCTAGAGCTATTGTGGTAGACCCATGTAATGGAACATTGTATTACACTGACTGGGGCCGATTCGGCACTTCAGGGAAGATCTACAGAACTACAATGGCAGGATCATTGAAGAAAGCAATTATTGACAAGGACTTATCACAGCCTAGTGGTTTAACGATAGACTTCGACGAATACATGTTGTACTGGACTGATGCAGTACGAGAAAAAATCGAACGATCAAAACTCGACGGATCAGACAGAGAAGTCCTCATTTCTGCGACGATCTATCCTTTCGCTATTACAGTCTACAAAAACTACATTTACTGGACTGACCTGCAGCTCCGAGGTGTCTACCGAGCTGAGAAACATACCGGCGCTAACATGGTAGAGATGGTTAAACGGCTTGATGATTCCCCTAGAGATATCCACATCTACAGTATTGCTAGGCAGAAGTGTACAGTAAACCCATGCTCTTTAAGCAACGGAGGCTGTGCACAAAGTTGCCATCCAGCGCCCAACAACACAGTCGAGTGCAGATGCGACGACCACACAAAGCTCGTCAACGAAGGCAGGATGTGCGTCGCCAAGAACATCACTTGCGACTCAAGCAAATTTTTCTGTGCCAATGGAAAATGCATCAGCCGCATGTGGTCTTGCGATGGTGATGACGATTGCGGTGATAATTCTGACGAAGATAAGAACTATTGCGCCTACCACTCCTGCTCACCAAATGAATTCCGCTGCAACAATGGTCGTTGTATATTCAAATCATGGAAATGTGATCACGAAAACGATTGCAAAGACGGCTCCGATGAAGAAGGGTGCGTTTACCCGCCTTGTGCCGATGGAGAGTTTACTTGTCTCAACTCACGTTGTATACCAATGTCACAAGTCTGTAACGGCATCAACGAGTGCAAAGACAATATAACATCAGATGAGACTCACGAGCGCTGTCCGAGGAACACGACATGTCCAGCAAACCACCTTAAATGCGAGAAAACCAATATATGTGTTGAACCATACTGGCTCTGCGATGGAGACAACGATTGTGGTGACAACTCTGATGAGGATCCGCTACATTGCGCGCAACGTACTTGCCCACAGAACAGCTTCCGCTGCCCTAACCACCGCTGCATTCCCGCCACATGGTACTGTGACGGCGATGACGACTGCGGAGACGGGGCTGATGAACCACCAGAATACTGCAAGTCTGAAGGACGAACTTGTTTCGGTGACCTGTTTACTTGCGATAATGGTAACTGCATTCCAAGAATTTATATTTGCGATGGCGACAATGATTGTCTGGATAACAGTGACGAAGATGAACGCCACCAATGTAACGAGCGCAAATGTGACGCTGAAACCGAATATACTTGCCAAGAGAACAAACTATGGGGTCGTGCACAATGTATTCCTCGCAAATGGCTCTGCGACGGAGATCCAGACTGTATCGATGGAGCTGACGAAAACTCCACCATCCATCACTGCTCGACACCAACACCTTGCTCCGAAGACCAATTCCAGTGTAACAACGGACGCTGCATCAACCAAGGATGGGTGTGCGACCACGACAACGATTGCGGTGATGGTTCCGACGAAGGCAAACACTGCAACACACAATATAAACAATGTACAGACCAGGAATTCAAGTGCCAGAACTTTAAATGTATCCGAAATCACTTTAGATGTGACGGAGAAGATGATTGCGGTGACCATTCAGACGAAGTCGGTTGTGTCAAAGAAAATAAAACATGTCCGGCAGGCCAGTTTAAGTGTAACAATGATCAATGTATTGACAACAGACTTGTGTGCAACAAAGTATCAGACTGTACAGACGACTCCGACGAACCGGCGCACTGCAATGTAGATGAATGTGCTAAGTTAGAAATCAACCAGTGTGGCCACAAGTGTATAGACACCCTTACTGGATACTACTGCGATTGTAACCAGGGCTACAAACTTTTAGCAGACGGAAAAGCTTGCGCGGATATAAACGAATGTGTCGAAACTCCAGGCGTTTGTTCACAATACTGTTCTAATACACCAGGATCTTACTACTGTAAATGCAATGAACAATACTACGAGAGAGAAGCTGACGAACATACATGTAAGAGAAAAGACAACACAACTGCATGGATTATCTTCACCAACAAATACTACGTAAGAAACATGTCTACAGATGCCACCTTATACAATCTAGTCCATCAAGATCTCATGAATGTAGTTGCCATCGACTTTGACTTCAAAGAACAAAAGATGTACTTCGCCGATGTATCAGCTAAGACTATTTATAGATCGGATTACACTGATCCCAACCCTACCAAAGAAGTTGTTATCAGACATGACTCGCACGGCCTTGAAGGCATCGCTATAGACTGGATCGGAAGAAAGCTTTACTGGCTTGACAGACACTCTAAAAACTTGGACGTGTCGGAATTGGATGGCACTAGGAGAAAGACATTGAAAACTGCTATTGCTGATCCAAGAGCTATTGTTGTTCATCCTGGGACGGGTTACTTGTACTACACGTCATGGCATTTGCAAGCTTACATCGGAAAATTGGGTATGGATGGTTCAAACTTCACAATAATCTTGAACTGGGAGGATGAGATCGCCTGGCCAAACGCTTTGACGATTGACTATTTCACCGACAGAATTTACTGGGCAGACGCTCACTTGGATTACATTGGCTCAGCTGATTTGGAAGGTCGTCATAGACACGTTGTTCTACACGGCTCTAAAGTTCCTCACGTCTTCGCTCTCAGTCTGTTTGATGACGAAATATACTGGACTGACTGGAACCTGAAAGCTATAAGCAAGGCTCATAAGCACTCAGGAGAAAATTTGAAGATTCTTAGAAACACCACACATCGACCTTACGATATCCACGTCGTCCATCCGCTGAGACAGCTCACATATCCTAACCCTTGTGGTACCAACAACGGAGGTTGTTCCCATCTCTGCTTGATAGCACCACCTCATGAATCCAGCTACCTGAACATCGAAGGGTACGGTGAAGAGGGTGCTACTACATACAAATGCGCGTGTCCAAACCAATTCTACCTAGCAAGAGATATGAAGACATGTATTGCCAACTGTACAAACGGACAACACAGATGTAATGGCCGCGACGAGAAATGTATTCCATGGTTCTGGAAATGTGACGGTGAGAAAGACTGTATGGATGGTTCAGATGAGCCCGACACATGTCCTGTCCGTCACTGCAGAGCAGGATCTTTCCAGTGCAAGAACACTAACTGCACGCCTGCAGCTACTATTTGTGACGGCGCTGATGACTGCGGCGATGGAAGTGATGAAGCCGAGTGCGCGCATGAATGTCCTGCGCTCGAGTTCAAATGTAAATCCAGTGGCCGTTGCATTTTAGACAGCTGGAAGTGTGATGGAGATACCGACTGTAAAGACAACAGTGACGAAGATCCGGTTATGTGTCACAACAGACCTTGTAATCCTGATACCGAATTCGCCTGCAAAAACGGCCGTTGCATTCCAAAACTCTGGATGTGCGACTTTGACAACGACTGTGGCGACGATTCAGATGAACCCGCCTATATGTGCCGTCAGAAGAACTGCACGACAGGATGGCGTAGATGTCCTGGCCAATCCAACTACAGGTGCATTCCTAAATGGCTGTTCTGCGACGGTAAAGACGACTGCAGAGATGGATCTGATGAACGTCCAGAGAACTGTCCGTCATGTAATTCAGAAACAGATTTCACGTGCGAAAACAAACGTTGCATACCACGCCAATGGCTCTGTGACTTCACGGACGACTGCGGCGACGGCAGCGATGAAGCAGAAGCAACCTGTCAACACAACTACAGGGAATGTTCAGAGTCCGAGTTCAAATGCGGCAATGGCAAGTGCATCTCATCGCGCTGGCGCTGCGACCACGAGGACGACTGTGGCGACAATTCTGACGAGATGGAGTGTGGAGGGTTCCAGTGCAAGAACGGAACATTCCAGTGTAAATCTGGACACTGTATTGCTGCCTACTTCCGTTGCGATGGTGATAGGGATTGCCGAGACTTGTCTGACGAAATAGGATGTCCACCACGCTTCCCTGGAAACAGATATTGCCCGGAGAGCAGGTTTGTTTCCTTTTAACATTTCAATTTTACATTCTTAATTGACTTGTGTTCAAATTTTCTCATTCATGGAATGTTTCCGCAGATTCCAATGTGCCAACAACCTCTGCGTGTCTCAATCAGACCTCTGTGACGGAACAGACGACTGTGGCGATGGATCTGATGAAGCACCAGCTCTCTGCACCAACTTTAACTGTGATACGCTACGAAGATTCCATTGCGATAACCACAGATGTGTGCCCAGGTAATTATAATTGCATCACCCAGTGGAATACCATGTATGTTCATGAATACCTCGATGATATCTAATAAATACCGTATTCTTCAGGTACCAAGTCTGTGACGGCGTAGACAACTGCGGTGACGGTTCAGACGAGAACAACATGACTCTCTGTGCGGCGCGCGTCAAGCCTTGCGACCCTTACACGCAGTTCCAATGCGCTAACAGACACTGCGTCGACCGAACACAGCTCTGCGACTTCGCCGACGATTGCGGCGATGCTTCTGATGAGCTGGGATGCCATCACACGCATACTTGCTCTCATCTTGACAAAGGTTTGTTGGAGAAAGCCATCCTGACTTGGTAGCGATAGTAGCGCCTTACCGCCGACGACAGGAATATGCAAACTCCTCCGATATCTCATCTCTCATCATCAACATCAGTAGGAGTACTGCTGGACGTAGGTCTCCTTCAGATTACGCCGTAAGGCACGATTTCGCCATCCAGTCAGAGCTAGCTGTAGCCGCCTTCTTTAAGACTACTAGCAATGGTCCATCTAGGATCTAGTAATGGTCGGAGCGCATCCGACGCTACGCTTGCCGAGGCGTCGCCTCTACTTGAGACTCCGTTCCTCCACGCCAATTTTGATTTACTTTGAATACAACACGGCTCATTTTTAATACCTTTTGTATAGTAGCTCCTAATACCTTACCTTGTATTTTCCAGGAGGCTGCGAGCACTTCTGCACCAACCTGACTCTAAGCGGACCGGGCAGCCTCACAGCCTTGGCAGAGCCAGGGTATATCTGCACTTGCTTCCAAGGGTGGATCATCGCGCCCGACGACAAGAAAAAGTGCATCGACGTCGACGAGTGTGCAACGGGAGCGCATCACTGCAGCCAGCTGTGTACTAATATCAATGGAAGCTACTCTTGCTCCTGTAGGGAAGGATTCAAGTAAGTAAATAGGTTATACTCGTAAATTTCACAAATACAGTTGATGAATGACCCACGATTCCGTCAAAAATTACATGGCAAACCACCAGCCAGACTATTCTGTTGTCAAACAACAATTTACTTTACGAATGACCCGAACGAATATTTTCACCTGACAGAATTGGCTTAGCTTGTTCTGGTAACCAATATTGTCATGTCCATAACGAGCCAATGTTTTTTTTTATACAGATTGGCAGACAGCTTATCTGGAGTATGCAAGGTGACAGAATCAGAGGTCGTGCTGATGTTCGCGAACGGACCAGAGATCCGCGCCTTCGTGCAGGATAAGAACGAGGAATTTGACGTGATCACCTCCGAGAAGAGGATCGAGGCGATCGACTACGACCCGGTACACGAGATGGTGTTCTGGGCCGACAGCTACGACAAGACCATCAAACGTTCCTACATGATCAACGCTAAAGCTGGAGAGGTCAAGAGTGGATTCGCTCAGGACTTGAACATGAAAGGAAACGCGAAACCAACTGCGCTTGCTATTGATTACGTTGGGGATAACCTCTACTGGACAGAAGTTGACAGAACCGGATCTAAACCCCGCGGTCGTGTTATGGTTGCAAGGACAGATGGAAGATACAGACGCGCTATTGTATCAGCAGGATTGGAAAGCCCTACATCATTAGTACTTGACCCTCAAATGGGCAGAATGATATGGGCTGACGCTGGCTCCGCACCAAAGATCGAAATAGCTTGGATGGACGGCTCCAAACGACGTCCAGTCATCAGAGAATCAATCAGACATCCAACCGGTTTAGCCATCGACCATTCTATGGATCACGCTATCTACTGGGCGGATACTAAGTTGAACACTATTGAGATGATGCGTCACGACGGTTCCGGACGCAAGGTCATTCTTAAAGGAGACTTATTGAAGCACCCGATTTCACTGGACGTATTCGAGTCGTCTCTCTACTGGGTGACGCGTGACACAGGAGAGTTGGTGAGACAGGACAAGTTCGGCCGAGGAGTGCCTTTTGTCATCTCTAAGGATCTAGTCAACCCATCTGCTGTGAAAGGTTAGTAGTTAGTTGTATTTTTATAAATTTTGAACTTAATGAGCGAAGTAAGGTTCAAAATCACTGGTGCACATGCTGTACCTAAGTTGATGAGGCCTATACCTTCGGTTTGGAGTCTCCGAGATTAGGTGGCTTAGAACTTAGTATACGATGATATCAATAATATATTAATTAAAAAACATACTTTTCACAGTCACTTAAGTATCGTGTGTTTAGTGGTTTTACTGACTCTTCGAAAACTCTGGTCTCTACATGGATGATTTGATTTACCAACTGATCTCCAACGTCTCTTCCCAGTGTACCACCCGCTGCGCTACAACGCGTCTGGCGTGACGGGTTCCCGCAGCCCGTGCAAGGAGAACTCCTGCTCGCACCTCTGCCTGCTGGTCCCGGCTGGGAGACGCTGCGCTTGCCCCGACCAGCAGCCGCCGCCCAAGCGCGCTACGCAGGAGTTGAACTGTGATGCTGGTAAGTTTTGTAGGAACCAATCTATATGTTTTTATATTTTTGAAACCGTCTTGTAAAGCTCTTTTATTTGATGCCCCACGCATAATTTAGAACAAAATAATCCGCCATTTTTGTATCCAACCTCCGTCCCCCTCCGCCGAACGATTTCTTAGCGACTCCAGTATGCCAGGATCGTAGTAAGTGAAAGGAAGTAGTCTCTGCCTACCGCTCCGGGAAAGAGGCGTGATTTATGTATATCTGTATGTATGTCCAGAACCTCAATCAGGGCATCCCGATAAATCCAACGATACCAAACATAGGTGCATATTATGTAGCCGGGCTTCAGATGAAACTCAAGTTTCAAAGGCCTTGTGGTCGAAAATGAACCACACTTTTTTTTATTATTTTGAAAAGATTTTTTAATGGTTATTTCTTGAATTACGTTTACTAGCAGTAGGAACAATTGTTCTGAAGTCCAGAAATGTTACAACACTTTCTTCAAAAGATTCTTCAGACCTTGTTATTCTTTTCCAGCTGTGGAAATCGAGCGTCCGCTGCCCAGGGTCTGCCCCTGCCAGAACGGAGGCACTTGTCAAGAAGCTGCCGACGGCTCCCTGGAGTGCGTGTGTCGAGCTGGATTAGCACCACCATACTGCGCCACTGCAGCAGCTTCCACAGGGTCTAGAGCAGCTGGGTCGGCTGCTGTGCTGGTGCCAGTGCTGCTGATATTGGTGCTGGGATTGGGTGCTGCGGCTGCCTGGTTCGTCATCAGGAAGAGGCCATTGTAAGTATACATTTTTCTTTTTACTCCACTGCATGACATGCCTGGACTGGCCCAATGGTGTATAAGATAGTAGCCCAGCCTGCTATCGATCCCCACAAATCGTACCTATTTGAATTTTCAGATATTTGTGTTTTCTTTGTATAGTATGTACCTATTTATTTACAAAACGAAGTCTATACATATAAATATCAGCTATCTAATTCCCATAGTACAAGCTTTGCTTAGTTTTTGGTTAGATGGCACATGTAGCGGCACACTGTGATACTTTAACTATAAATTTAACCTTCTTCTCATTCTAGCGGCAAAGGCGGAGGCCTAGGTAGCTTAGCGTCCTCTCAGAGCGTGTCGTTCAGACAGGGCTCCAACGTGGAGTTTGGTGGAGTAGCAGGTCCTGGGGAACCAGCGTATACCTTGGAAGAAACGGCTCCGAGGAAAGGAAGGGACTTCAGCAATCCGATGTATGAAGCTGTGACGAGAGCCGCGGCTGCCGGCGAGCCTGAGCCGCCATTGCGTAAGTTTTATAATCATTTTGAGCTCTTAGTATAGTGGTTTCTTGGAAGAAACCGCTCCTAGGATAGCATGAGACTTCAAAGATTCCATTTACGAAGCCATTAGCTTGGGCCACCTTCGCATAAGTTTCTGCAGAAGTAGTGGCTATTAGGAAACTGCAACTTATAGAACCACTCTTTTACTCTGATCAGCGAATCTGATCCGCCATTCTTAAGTTAATGAGGACGCAACCAGCTCCTGGTAAGCTCAATAATCTAACTAAAGCCTTAGCACGGCAGCGCAGATTTGTTAAACCGATTCTTTGAATCTGAAAACATCGTATCAAACGCTAACTGAATGTTTCTCCCATCTAGCGGGCATCTACGAAGTCCCCGACGAGCTGAAAGACAAAGTGGTCTCCGCAGTAATATCCCCCTCGTCCACGGAGACGCGCGGGGCGGGGGCGGGGGCGGGCGCGGGGGCGGGAGGGGGCGCGGGGAAGCGGCCGCGCGCGCTGGACCCCGCCGCGGACACCGGCAACGACACCGCGCAGCTCGTGAAGGAAGACCGAGACTGCTAGCGACCACCCCGCGGGGGGCTCCATACCTCCCGACGGTTCAAATTCAGACCACGTTTATACAATTTTCATAAAGTGACCCCCGCTAGAGCCGCGGTCACGAGACCTTTCAGAAGGTTCTGGATATCGAAACTCATGGAATTGAACATTTAAAGTTGATGTTTATAATTCGATGGAACTGTGACGTCATTTGACAGCCTGTGAAGACAAGAGTGAGGATATTTTGTCTTTGTTTCACGATGGGAAATACATTTTTCTGTCCTGTTGTCATATGACGTCATAGGTCCATCGAATTACGAATCATACTTTAGAGGTATTAGTTTATGTCCCCGCGAACTGTCCCAATTTAGATGCGGGTAGTTTAACTTTTTCGAGATCTGTTTTATTTTTATTTTCCGATCTCGATTGTTTCTGTGTCTTTTTCTTTCTGTGTTTTATTATTTACTAACCGTTCTCATTTTATGTGTAATTTAACTCTATATTTTGTTATTTTGTTGTCTTTCTTGACTATAGTATAATGTTTTACATTTCGACCGCTCAGACTAACTCTGATAGTACTTATGTGTCAGTATTTTTCGTACGTACTTGTGCTCTTTCTGTTTTTAAGTTTAAATCTGATTTATATGAAATGTTATTTATTGTTCCAATCGAATTCAATCATATCATTGAGTGATATAAGGTTAAAATTAGGTTGTGTGGGCGCACGATGGGAGAATGTTAAAGTACATCTGTTAATAACAAAAGATTTAAATATTATATATCACAAAAACTGATTCAAAACATCACAATCTACTTTTGTCTCCTTCATAGAGATTTGAAAAAAATTGCATAAAGGTAGTTGAACATATTTCGTTTTTATCGAGTGGCTAACCTTGTCGGTCCGTTCACCACACTACACGCTCGGTGTGCCTGCACCTTTACGTACACACTGTAACTGATGGGGCGCGACACGCAGCCTTGCGGCACTCCCATTTGATTTGACAATAAGCAATACTATGCTATGCTAGAGATAATTTATTTATTTTGATTTAAGACTATGTAAAATATAGCTACGTTGTGTTTTATAATTGTCTATTAAATGGTAAAAAATATTTCGATTTTTGTGGGATTCAATGACAAATTGCCATAAATGTGTGAGATAATGTTTCTGTTGTTTAATGTTTAAATAATTAATGATACCGACCGTTGTTGAGATACAAGCCTATTATTGTAAATATGTACTATGTGCTCGGACATGTATTGTACATAACTTTGGTAAGTCCGTTTTAGAAGTGGGGTGTTTAGACATTCGAGTTAGACTGCGAATAAGCTAGACGCACTGGAGTATCAAATGATTCAAAAATCACATCACATTAATCTTATGCTTTATTATACACGACTAAAGCTTATGTTCTTGAAGAATTGAATTTACCTACATAAAATGTAAAAAGTATAAATCTGTCAATATTATGAATAAGGAGATGAAATATTTTTGTATTGGGATTATTATAGTTGTTAGAAGTCTTCTGACTTTAGGTTGAAAATATTGTAAAAATAAAATAATGAAACAATAAATTTGTCTTATTTATTATCACCGTGCCCAAACAATAGCTTAAGTATCTTTAATACTTGAAATATCTTATCTTCAGTATCCAATAGAATCACAGAAGTACCCAATAGCAGTAGACATAGTAGGTACATCTACAATAATGATACCAAATCATAATCAGAACCTACACGTGTTAGGTATACCAATTTAAGTCTTGCAAAAAGTAAGTCTTGTGTGCCGCAAGAAACTGGTTTCCAATTACTCGCTGTAGATGAAGCCATGCCACGCGTTTATATTGATATGATACACTTGCATAATTTCGCCGAAGGTAGATAAGCCGTGGTAGCCTAATGCGAAAGTTGCAGGTACGAATCCTAACTGCGGCTGATATAATTTCAGATTCAAACTTAGGTACTTTTAATCTGAAATAACTTTACATAGTCCAACTGAAGTCACATTATCAACCGTCTGTGCGTGATCCATCCTACTGCGGAAATCCTCTTTGGCAAAAAATATTTTTTAATCTTTTGACATTACACGCAACAAAGAAGTGACATGCATAGTGACATGACATTAAAAGTCATTATTTTACAAGCGTAAACAAAGAATACTATACTCACTGAGCGTAAATAAACTTGATTTGAACCATAAAATATACAAAGTACCATTTTAACTAACTGATTTAGGATTACTTTAGGGCTGTAGAATCGTCATCTTTAAATAGGTAAGCACGTCAGTAACGACTCATGCAACTTAAGTAGGTTGATGACAAGACTTTTGATACCAGCTGACACAAGAATAGAATAAGCATCGCCCCATTTATTACCTGCGAGTGTCGTAAGAGGCGACGAAGGGACTCGAGGGTTTCACGTGTATTGAAATTTTAGGCGACAGGCTGACAATCGGTCATTATATTGAAACACGATTTTTCACGCAAGGAATAAAGACGTGATATTTGTATGTGTATGACTTATGATGTTGAAAGGCTGTTGATGATGATGATAGCTTTTAGGAGTACTTTTGAAAGAATTATTTTTATTTATTTATTTTTGAACTAAACACTAACAGTCTTAGCCAAACATGTAAGCATTATGATTATAAACTAGATCACAGATTCGCAGATATTTTAATATATTACAATAAAATAATACTACTTCTAGTAAAACATTCTTCTAGAAATTGTCCTGTAGATACTAGGGATCTGTTCTCATTAGACGCAAATATATCAAACATCTGTGTTAATCATTATTTCATTTAAAAGTGTTTGCTTTTACAGTGCAAAGCGATCACAAACGCCTGATTTAAACTATAAGCAATGTCATCTCGTCCCTTGCGAGTAGGATTCCTCGGTAGGTGTCGCGAACTCTGCGAAGTATTACTCTTTGAAGCTGCCAGTACGAAAGTTGTCAAGCGGAGGATGTCTAAGGCCATCACAATGGACTCTATCAACCCGAATATCGTGAAGCTGCAGTATGCTGTGCGCGGACCGCTGGTGGTCCGCGCCGCTGAGCTGGAGAAGGAACTTATAGAGGCAATTAGCTTTTATCCACATCTCTCTTCAAATTTAAGAGTCAAACTCTTGTCGGTGGAGTAACTTCCAATCTTCTCTCCTCTCCGCCAGTGACTTGACCTCTTGATACGACACATACATACATGGTGTAAAAAAATTAGCTGAGAATATTTTAAGGGGTGAACCAGTACGTGAAACTGAACAACTTTCCCCAAGGAACATAGGTCGAAATATGAAAAATAAAATTGGCCCTCCCATACAAATTATCCCGGCCGGGTAACACACTAAGTATGGGAGGGTCAAATAATTTTTTCATATTTTGACCTATGTTCCTTGGGGACAGTTGTTCAGTTTCTCGTACTGGTTCACCCCTTAAAATATTCTCAGCAATTTTTTTTGCACCTTATATAGTAGGCAAAGCATAATTTTGACTGGCCCGATGGCGTAGCGGATAATACCCCAGCCTACTACACCTAGGGTCGGGTTCTATCCCCTCCAGAGTATTTTTATTTGATACTAGCGGCCTGCCTAGCGGTTTCACCCGCTGCTAACCGTTTTTATGGACCGAATCTCGTATGTTTAGTTGTAAAAAAAGGTGCCTGACACAAAAAGCAAAGCAATTCACACAACGAATCCTCGCCTGATGATTTTCTTCGGCGGTATGCGCTTTGTTTCTTATGATTTACTTTGTTTCCCGTGTTATTTATTATATAATTGGGAGGGGTAAAGAAAAAAATATTCCATGGATTATTCATTTCCTCTAATTTGAATAATGACTCACGTTCTTAAACTCGTGTTCAAGGAACTTTCAAACAACGACTTTCCAATATTAAAAAAAACAGTGCTCCAATATTTTTTAACCCTTAAGAGGATCGTTTAGCTGTAAATTTTCATACAAAAAGCGTTAACGTTTTTATCATATTTATCGGTAACCAATGGATTTGATTTTTTGATATTTCATTAAGACCAACCAAAACTAGGTTTATACATTTTGTTTTTTTTGATATTAATTATAGTTTCAGAAATAATAAGGTCCCAAAGTACACTTTTTCAGTTATGAAAGTTGGTCATGTTTTAGCACGTTTTATTATTAAACTATAAAAAATTTGGCTAAAAACTAAACGTACAAACCTAGTTTAATTCATACCTAAGCGATTAAGACCAAAATTATAGGATTCGATTGAAGTTTAGGGGTAGTAAAACGTTAACGCTCGTACCTCGATTTTGCCCTGTTTTCGAGAGAATTTCTCAGGAAGCCTGCAACTGTCCCTATCGCACAATCGGGATGGGGGGCGGGTTACGGTAAGTAAACGTTCATTAGGGATGTACGATAGTAACATCGATACATACGATAATAGAGTTGGGATTTTAAGATAATATCGACAAAAATAATAATGATCGGTATGAAACTAAGTATCTGTTCTGTTCCCGAGTATAGGTGTTCTTGGCGATGTTTCTGTGCACCTATGTCCACCCCGCTACTTCGTGACAGGGAGTCCTAGTGGGGGGTTATGAATTTACATACATACACACATACATCACGCCTATATCCCTTGCGGGGTAGGCAGAGCGTAGATGGACATATAAAACGGACATTTACACCACGTCTGACAAATATTTGAGGTGGTTCAGATGATTGTGTATCGTGATAGTGGCAGGTTGTCAGCCCACCGTCTAATATAGCAATACACGTGATACCTTCAAGTCCCTTAGTCGCCTCTTACGACATCCACGGGAAAGATATGGGTTGATGGTATTCTAAGCCGGCAACACACGGCATTGGTTATGAATGTGTACGTTAAAATATCGTATATTGTTATTAATATATTTTTTTATTATTATGCTTATAATTTTCTATCCCGCGTGTGTCGCTCGTAGGAGGCGACTAAGGGACTCAAGGGTTTCATGTATTACAAATTTGGGCGACAGGCTAACAACCTGTCACTATAGTAATACACGAATTTTCTGCGACGGCCTTCAAAAATATGTATCTATCTACTACAACTACAACAGCCACGACATTCTACTTTGGAATTGGGCATATCTTTGGAATTGGGTATTTGCGATACTCACCACGCTTGGCAGGCGAATTGACGTATGATATTGTACTTCTATGTTAGGGTGTGACATATAAATAATGATGTTTATAAAAAAAATAGTATATTTTTGCCATTATCAGTGAAATGAATTATTAAACGATCAATAAAGTAATTATTACTTGAAACAGAATAAAATATATAATTTTATTATTGAATTAGTTTTCTCTCTCTGACTGGTCGGTTTCGTGGAATTCTAGGATCAATTAGTTCAGGTAGTAAACATTCAAAGTAAAATGATTCAAGTTTAGGGTGCATTTCCTGTATCCAAAATTGTTCATCACGCTCTATTTTTTCGTAGACTAAGCCTTTAGGAGTCCAGACCGTAAAATAACAGTATTGTCGTCCAGTAATGTGGAGTTGACCTTGAACCTGATAAAAATAGTCGTGATTTCTCTTGAGCATCATTTGACCGTCACGTATTTCGCAAAATTTAATAACTTTTTCTTGTATTGCCTCTAAAGGTGACATGTTTGAAGCCGAATGCGGACACTTTACTTCAATCAATGCGTTATCTCCAATTAATCCATCAGGACTTGCACCTAAATAAAAGTCGTCGATATGAACAAAAAGCCCGCATGGCAAGACATCCATGTCAGTCTTTCTTGTGAATTCGGAAATCGCTTCAGCTTCGTGTTCTTTTCCATAACGGGTCGCTAAATTTCCTTTAAAATTTGAATACAGTATTTCCTTTATTGCTGATAAACTAGATGTATTTTTGCGCATTTTGCATATTTTGCCAAATTTAAAAGCTGTTAATCTTTTTCGTCGTTCTGTTAGCCATAAGTGATTGTCGCCCTGACCTCTTGTGTCTCTTTCTATTTTTTCCAATTCTTCTTTACTCTTCATTAAATCAGCCAAAAAGTTGTCCTTTTTTCTTTCAAATTCCTCTTCAGGTAAATCTTCTTCAAGCTCCAGCAATCCGTAATGCTCATCTGGTTCACACCTCTTGCTTCTCTTGGGTTTGGGTTGGAGTGTATCAGTAAATGATAACTTTCGTTTCTTGCACTTTTGTAGATTCAATTTTCTCCTTGTAGAAAATGATTTGGTGAATTGACCAGGACTAGAATCACCAATTTTTTTTTGCAATCGGTAGTGTACCTGAGCTTGGCTATTCCAAGATGTTACTGCGCCAAAGCAGCGTGTTTGGTAGGATCCCCGTGAGGTGAAATTTACTCTTTTTCCACCAACGAATTTCGCGATGATAGAATTAAATTGTTCTGCTGTGTTGTTTGTAACATTCATTAGAAGACTGCTAGCATTGTTGACTAATAAAGATATATACTTTTGAATATCTACCCAAACTCCAGTCTTTTCTAAATCAGCTACTATATTTGTTTCGACGGGACGTTTGCAAAAATAATCTGCACATCGATCATGTTTTCCAAATACGTGGTTTGCACAGTTCCTAATGTCTTCCTTTAATTTTTCTGTTTTTTCGATATTTGAGAAATTCTCTTCTTTTCTAAAGCTTATAGCGCCTACTACTGATGTTCGGAGACGCATAACATTGCTCTCAATTTTCTTTCGTATTTCTACTGGAACATATCCTTTATGATTATTTGTTTTTTTGGCCAATTGTTTCAGCTTGGAACTGAAATTTCTCAACAAATGGTTCTTACATTCTACTTTTTGAACTAAAAGATTCGGACCATATGGCATATTAATCAGAAGTCTGCTAATGATGCTAGAATCTCCATCACCTATAAGCATATTATATTTTACACCGTGCATTTCAACGCTTCTCTGAAAGCCTTCCGCTACAATATCTTCTTCCATGGCTGTTGCACTTTTCGACCAGTTCTTATAGCAGATATGTTCAGGTATCGCTTTTTTTTTCGATTCAGCTCGGCTGCAAATACAACAATATGTATTTCTAATGCCTAAGAAAAGGACTTTTTTGGTTCTATAGCCAATAATACATGCACACCCTGAAAGTGAACTGTAGCCACTCTTAAATGACCGCTTTGGCCATGAACCATCTGCCACTACTGGAACTAAAGGATAGCCTTCAGCATCTATGTCGCCGTTCAATACAGATAAACGTTTTTCTTCTTGTCCCGCAGCAATCATTTCTTCTAATGCGCAATCTTTAAAAGTACTTTGTAAGTCATTTTCTATTTTATAAAAAGTAGCTTTTGACATGCTTGGCATGTTTACAGTAGCACAGATTTCTTCTAGTTGAGCATATCCATTACCGGTACAAATCATTGCTTCTACTAAGGTTTTATTTACGTCTAGGACATTCGAAGGGTCTTCAGAAGTAATCATTTCTCCCACCTTGCATATACTACACTTAAAAAAAAAATACTCAGATTTCCTTTCCGTACCTCTTTTTCAAATATTAAATTGGAAAAGTTGCAGTCAAATGGAAGGTGTTTTATTTTTTTAATAGTCTCGAAGATGTGAGCTATATCGACGATCCTTCGCCCATGTAAGTTTCGGGATTCAAATGCTGATTCTTCATAATCGCGACTATTTTCAGGTTCTACATTTAGTTCGCAATTAGACGATACTGATGAATCGGGAGACTTGTTGCACTCTTCTATCTTTTGTTCATCTGGAATGCTGAAAAAATATCATACGTTGGAATGGCTTGTATGTAGGTAGTATAAATTTGAAACAAGTGTACCTAAATAAAATAAAAATGTTAAAAATGATGACGGTTATTATTACCTACATTGGTTTGGTTTGTTTACCGACTGCAGCACTTTTGGTGACTTGTTAGCATAAAGTAGCGATTACACATGCCCTGCCCTGACTCCCGATTCGATATACATTGCTGGTTGTAATATGTGCAATATTTACAATAAACTCAAGTTGTGCTGCAATGTATATCGAATCGGGAGTTATCAGAACTCCCATCTCAGAACATGCACCAAACAAATGCAAACCAATAACTGCAAACTGCATTAAAATCGGACTACTTTTTTTGGAAATAAATACAATACACAAAAAAAAATCTTCTCACAATAGTGACATTGGCACAAAGAAATGTTTTCTGCAGTGCCCCCATCGCCAGCATTCCGTCGTGGATAAAAATTACTTCACAAAATTCACAAACTTTAAGCAATAATTAAATAGAATAGGTACTTATTTTATGTGGAAATAATCTATTTGCTATCGTGAGATAATTTTAATTCAAACAAAAAACGGGCTAGTCGAAGTGCTTCTTTTACGCTCAGATTGTTTGTGTTCTACGTATTTTTTATTTGTAATTTTATCCAAAATGTACATTATACAGTAAGACTAGATACTATGTACCTAGATTCATAAATTATCATAGTTTATTTCTACCTCGGATAAAATACAATGTAACTGTATCCTTACATATTTTTTGGAGTAGACGCACGCCATTGTCTAGATTTGCGAAGCAAACTACATTTTTTGCGTCTTACACATAAACGCAATCTCTTCTTGTTTCCCTTTCTGTACGTTTTATCTTCCATTTCTCTGAAATTGAAGATTTCTATTTACAAAAATCGTTTTGTCACACAATCTATGATAAACTGTAAGTAAGTAGGTAGGTACAAAATAAAAAATATATAAATATTCCATCTACTAATTATTGAAATGGTACCATTCCTACTTCTGTGCTATTATTATGAAACTGTATAATGTAGTCTTCATATTAAAATGAAGTAGGTATGTACTTACATCCAATAATCAATAATAATTTCACTGATTGGAGTGGCAATTCACTTTTGTTGAAGTACAAAATGATGGTATAATTTTATTCTAGAACTAGGACTAAGAAAGCAAACCGATAGGACTAAGAAAGCAAACCCAAATAAATTTTATCATATTACGTAGGGTAGTTATAGTTGCCGCCGCGTCAATCAAATCGTCATGAATGTTCCGATGGCGACCGCGTGGTCGCGGCGGCGGCGGCGCGGCCGGCCGGCGCGCGTCAATGTGTGCGTAAGCTTTTGTATGTGTGGGTGCTTCCCGCGCCGGAGTCGAGATAGCACATAAAATGTGGAAAACGCATTTCGCGCGAGCCATGTCACTAAACGATAGTCTTAAAAGGATAAGAATGGGAATAAGATCTTTATATTTATGCTAAACAAATGACACAACACAAAACACAACTCATTTTTAATTTCATTCCCTGTGAGTACGCGGGCAAAGCCGCGGGTAACATCTAGTTTATTAATTTATAATATTAGTATGGATTAGCAAAATTCACAGCACATAAACAGATATTACAATACAACTTAAAAGAATGTTATATGAAATATTTGTGAAGTCCATTTTAAAGCAATATTGTGTTTAGTTTGGGTGTTTTCTATGTAGGTATAATTTGTAGAGGTATATATCTCTAAAAGAGATATCAACAAAGGAAATGTACCCTCTGCCATAGCATAAGAATGACTCTTAACAGTTGACAAATATGGCTGTTTTAATGGCCTTACTGTAACAACCTTAGGTTGCTAACCAAAAAACTATCAAACAGGGTTTGAAATTCTCTTAAAATTCCAGGGCAAAAAGAAACCATTCGCAAAGGTGATCAGAGCGAACCTGGGAGACGCGCAAGCCATGGGCCAGAAGCCTATCACGTGGATCAGGCAGGTCAGCGGCTCCCAAACTTTTACAGGCAAGACCCACACAATGAAGCCAATACAGCCGCTGTGCTGCTGGGGCAGTCCAATTAATGAGATAAAATAATCCGATGATGACTGATCCCTTATGGACCAACGTCAGCGACACAAGCGCCGCTAAGTTATATATCGCTATCTTAGACACATATAGACACTTATGAAAGTATTAGGCAGTCAGGACCTCAGGACTCTTTGTTTTGGTTAGACAGACATGCGGCCTTCTGCAAGGATTTTTATACAGGGTGTAAGGCAATGCACTACCCTTCAGACGCAAAATGTCCCTTTCGCAAAATGTCTACTCATCGCAAAACGTCTCTTTCGCACAATGTCCCTTTCGCAAAATGTCCCTTTCTCACAAAGTCCCTTTCGCAAAACGTCCCTTTCGCTAAATGACAACTTCGCAAAATGTCCCTTTCGCACAATGTCCCTTTCGCAAAATGTCTCTTTTGATATATTAGGACATTATTTCAGTCATCCAACAATCATCAAGCTAGCCTTCCTGCCAAGCGCGATGAGTATGGAGAAAGCCTTGTCGAGGAGGCACATATCCAGCAGTAGGCTGTTGTGGGTGTTAGGTATGAATGTTCTCAGTTTATTGTACTTAAAATAGATAAACATTCAGGCACGAAGGCGTTCTTATCCATTAAGGGATCTCTTTCAGTCAACCTTTAAGAATCGCAGAGGATATTGCGTGCAGGTACACTACAGAACTGTAATAACAAAAACAGAGCAATTATAATAATTATTTTCCAAATTATCCTCAAATATTTGTCAAAGCCATTTCATCATAAGATTAACTTGACGTAAACACATCATCCAACGCAACTTCGGAAGAGACATTTTGCGAAAGGGACATTGTGCGAAAGGGACATTGTGCGAAAGGGACATTTTGCGAAGTTGTCATTTAGCGAAAGGGACGTTTTGCGAAAGGGACTTTGTGAGAAAGGGACATTTTGCGAAAGGGACATTGTGCGAAAGAGACGTTTTGCGATGAGTAGACATTTTGCGAAAGGGACATTTTGCGTCTGAAGGTGCACTACGTCCCTTTTAAGGCATGAACCAGCCCATGAAACTGGTAAAACTTTCCTCAAGTATCATAGACCAATATATGACAAAAAAATATTAGACCTCACACACAACCAGACTTCGTCGGCTGCTACATGTTGTATGGGAGGTTCATCTTTCGACCTATGTTCCTAGAGGAAAGCTTTCAGTTTCATGGGCTGGTTCGTCCCTTGAAACGAACGCAGTACTTTTCCTTACACCCTGTTTAGTCTCTTTTAGTTGTTGGCTCTCTGTTGGAGTTTCCGTATAGGGCCTTGGTTGATGCCATTTCAGCAAAATATGCGACACCGTGTTGCCTAACCAAAGCCTTTAAAAGTATTTAGCCCAACCAATTGGCATCAAAAATTCCTCTTTGTGAGAAAGATGCATGAATTCAAATCACAGGTTCTGGCGTGTTGTGTCGAGCCGACGCTGATCTCCATGGGGGAATACCCGAAAGACGTGCAGCAACGAGCCAAAGAACTTCTGGCTGCTTGTGGGTATGTCAACAACATCATTATAATCTGGCCTAGAGTTTTTTTTTATTAAGAATGGGTTTGCTCTTGACTCTAGTCTAGGTCATAGGACAGAGACAGAGTCTTAGCTGGAGCGAGCTCACCCAGAAGCCTGTTCACTCTTACTTTGAAGAGATTAGGGTTGTATGCCTTTGGAAACACAGACGCAGGTAGTGAGTGATGGCTCGAACATTCAATTTATGTTCGATATTCGATAGATTTACTAAATTCATACTTATAATTTAAACTGGTTCTTACCGACGAATTATTATTATGTGAGTTTCCGATATTTCGACGCTGTTGCAAGCGTCATGATCACGCGCAAACTGGTGGAACGCAAGCGGGTGGGTGCTAGGGACAAACATATCTGTCTACCCTTATTCTTCTTTGTTTTTGTGGAACGTAATCGTCACTACCGGAACTCACTCGAAAGTCGTGCCGACAACTCACACACACTACATCACATTATTTTGCTGATTGTTTGGACAAAGTTTTGTTCTTACACAAGTTCACCACTGGATTCCAAGTACTCTACAATTTTAACCCATCCTCAATATTGAAATTCTTGTACGGGGGAAACCTCATCCTACGTCGAAGATTCTCGGCACTTCGTTATCTACTAAGAGAAAACAAAGCTGAATATACAGCGTCTCCAGAAAAAGGCCAGTTGTTAGTTTTCTGCGGTTCGTATTTATCAAAATGGACTCTATGCGTTGTGGATTTATGCTTTGGCAAGGCAAACAAAGGCATTGTTTTTTGCTAATAAAATTTTACAAAGCAGTTATTATTATTTGTAACCTTTTTTTTCGACGCATTTTTGTTCGGTTTTATTGATAGAGCTAGAGTCTGTGCGGCAAGAAAATAGCGCAGGCAAAAAGTGAAATTAGTGTCCTATGACCTAGACTAGAGTCAAGAGCAAACCCATCATTAATAAAAGAAAAAAAAAAAAAGTGAAATAATAATTTTTTCATAGGTTGCTATGACATTTCTCATACTGAGGCACAGAGGTACCCTCAATTTCCACGCCTGAACTCTTTTCGCACAGACTCTTATTTGCAGATAATTCAGACAACCTGTTTCATATTTCAGTGGTGGATCCGTAGGCGCGTATTCGGCATCAACCGGCATCGAAATGATACTTAAGAATACTGCTAAATACATTGAAGATAGAGACGGTTACCCCGCTAAATACAACGACATTTTCATAACTGCTGGAGCCTCTATTGCGATCAAGAATGTTCTGGAACTTCTTATCAATAATATCGATGGGAAGCCAACGGGTAAAATATTAAGGATTTTCATAACTTTAGTATCTGATTTAGATTTTTGGTTGGTAGTTATTTATTTTATGACCCCGGCAAAACTAAAAAAGAACATTGATTAATTACTTTTATAGTTCTTTCACATAGATAGTATCGTCCGTACGTGCGTGTATCGTGGAGGTACCTAAGCGATTTATTGTATTGTATTTATTTTTATACTTACTCGATTACTATTTATAGAGGTATAGATATAGATATATAAATTGAGGGCACCTCTATGCCTTCGTATGAGATATGTCATAGCAACCAATAAAAATGATTAGTTTACTTTTATCCCACACCTATTCTTTCTGCACAGACTCTAGAAGCTCATACCACTATTCGATTTGTTGATCTTTGATCATAGATTTTTGGTTGATTTGGCCTCTTTAGGGCTAACATTAGGGTATGCTAAGTTTAGTATATACCTAAGTGCTTGCTACTTATATTACAGGGGTAATGGTACCAATTCCACAGTACCCGCTCTATTCAGCGACATTGGCGGAGTTCGGACTAGTGTTAGTGGGATACTACCTCGACGAGGATAATAACTGGGGCCTGGATATAAAAGAGATTGAACGCGCTTTCAATGAGATGAGCAAAGAGTGCGCGATACGTGGTATTGTCGTCATCAACCCTGGCAATCCTACTGGACAGGTAATTAACTGATCAAATTGACGTGTAGCCTGCATTGCATGAAAGTAGAGAAAAGACGGTGTACTTAACTAATGTAGATAGATATAGGTTGACTGACGACTGGTCCGATTTGCAAAATGTTCAGCGATCGCGTAAAGTCCCACTCTCAAAACATCCAATTCACAAAATGTTCAACTCACATGAGCGTACACAATTTGAATTGATTTAGGTTACGGTTTGTAGATGTAATTAGCTTTAATAAGTGTTAGGTACACACACACACAGCAATATGAACCTGATATAACCGTTTCAATAATACAGGAAATTTATTAAGTAAACGGTCCAGTTAATGCAATTTTTATGGATTCAATTTATTGGATCATATCAATTTAACCCGTGTTAATCAGCACCGTCTTATTTTCGATTTTTCAGTATGTTTTGTGAGTTAGTCATTTTGCAAATTGGGCGTTTTCAGAAATGGACATTTTGGGAAGTGGATGTTTTTAATCGGACCCCATAAGACTGCTTGACATTTTGCGAATACTCAAGAAGAACTAGAATCTGATGCTTCAATTATCTATGCCCATCATCAGCGGAAAAAGTCTGGATTAAAAAATATTAATACTGTTCTAGGTCCTTTCTCGTGAAAACATTGAAGATGTGATAAAGTTTTCCCGCAAACGAAATCTGTTATTATTAGCTGACGAGGTCTACCAGCACAACATTTACGTCGGAGAATTTCACTCTTTCAAGAAGGCAAGTATTGTTTAAGCTACCGTAGAATAAACCCCATTATATTCTATCTTTAGGAAGTCAGTATTCAAATACGTCTAAGCATTGAATACCATATTTTTAAAACACTTCCCGTGTTAGGTTTAAAACACTTGCACGCGCTTGAAAATTTTGCAAGTTTTCAAAAATACGTCTAAGCATGTTGTATTGTGTATTTACTGCGTTTTATTACAAAACTGTGGTGTAATATGTTATATACAATAGGTTCTGATGGACTTGGGTGGAGAGTACGCCAAGAAACAAGAGCTTGCATCATTTCTGAGCTGCTCCAAGGGGTACATGGGCGAGTGCGGTCTGCGAGGCGGCTACGCGGAGCTAGTCAACTTCGACAAAGATGTGCAGGTAAAACAAGACCTGTCTATCCTCCCTTATCTTCTAATATTGCTCATGGAGGTAGTTCAGTAGATTTAGCAATTTTTTCTTTACATTTAGCTGGTATTTCATCAATTTTAGGAGCTATTAATTTTATTACCACTATTAATAATATACGAGTCAATGGACTTTCATTTGATCAAATACCTTTATTAGTTTGAGCTGTTGGTATTACTGCTTTAATTCTTCTTTTATCATTACCAGTTTTAGCTGGAGCTATTACAATATTATTAACAGATCGTAATTTAAATACATCATTCTTTGACCCTGCAGGAGGGGGAGATCCAATTTTATACCAACATTTATTTTGTTTTTTTTTGACATCCTGAAGTTTATATTTTAATTTTACCATGATTTGGTATAATTTCTCATATTATTTCTCAAGAAAGAGGTAAAATGGAAACTTTTGGATCATTAGGATCCAAGATCTATGACAAGGGCTTGGATCCCCATTTGAGAGGTTTACTCTGCACTGCATACATTTGTGGCGGGTGGAGAGGTTAGGACATGTAGCGACCTCCAGGCGCTACTACAAGAAGCTTACTCAAAATACTTCACGAGCAAGCAAGACGCAACAGAAGTTCCAACATATCTGCAAGATGGCGCCACGTGACAGATTGATAGAGAAACTAAGAGCCTGAAACGCGGTATCAAAGTGTTTCTCCGTGCTACGCATATATTATAAAAATTCCAATTGTATCTAGCTAGGTGGACCAGTCGGTCCCCTGGCCAACATACCCGGCCAGGCAGGGCGGCTACCCTTTTCCCGACTCCACCTGGAACCCTCCATTCTGCCTATTGGAATCACTTTCTGTCACCCGCCATAGACATTCTGATAGATTGTTTGAATAAAGAGTTTTTTTGTTGTTGTCGAATCTTGTGAACCCATATGTCAATAAGTATTAATTAATTAAAAAGTGCGAAAAACGTGGATAGATTCTGAAAGAACAAATACTTCTTTTTCATGCCTCTTGGCTTTGGCATCTAGAAACGAAGTCAGTTTAACGCCATCTACAGAGTTCTTGGATTACCTACTAAACATTTTTAACTCTCAAAAATAAACTCCCTACTGTCGATGACACCCACCCACAGTCGATTTAGTTCGGACATTTTAGGACATCACACTATTTTAGCTTTTACGTACTTTCGTATTAACCTTCAGTTCAGCGCTAAAATGGCGATATTCAAGTATGTTCAAAAACAAGCAACAACCAGTCCAGTCAATAGACTCTGTAGGGAGACCTATGACAGAGAACTCTTGTATCTAAGGAGTAATACTCTACAAAACTCACATTTAAAACAAGTATTATTTTGTTGGGAAGACTGTTATCCTAGGTACTGTTTTTTAACTTGTTTCTTACAATGACAACTTACGTTTTTTGTTTTTCAGGCGAATCTTTACAAAGGAATTAGTTCTACCTTATGCCCCACCGTTCTCGGCCAAATAGCCCTGGACCTCGTAGTGAAGCCACCCTCTGAGGGCGACCCGTCATACGAATGCTGGGCTAATGAGAAGGAAACCGTGCTGGAAGATCTTGAGACCAGATCCAAGATTATTGTCGAGAGCTTCAACAAAATGGATGGCTTCGATTGTAATGTGCTGCAGGTAATATTCATGCAGGAATTACGTTTCATTAGTTCAAGTGTACCTTGCCAGCCTCGAGGCGGTGCCTTTATTTTTATTTATTTTTCTCGCCCGAGCCGGTTTTCTATCGGGACAATACAAAATTGTTAGTAATAAGAAGAATATAGAAAGAAAAAATAGTTTATCGTCTTTAGCTCGAAAATAATATTCCGACAGGGTGGAGGAAACTGATTGGAATTTAGAATATCCCATTTTATCAAACTAATCACAACAATGGCGGCGGCATTCTGAAAATTAATTTAGTCAGTTTGTGTAATTAAAAATAGTGACACATATTATGAGACGTTACTGAACGCATCTTCAAAAATTTATGTAGCGGGAGAATTTTTATTTTGCCTGAGGCATTCGAGTTGTACGGCTAATTTGCCAAACTTGACATTGGCAGAAACTTCTCACTGGTAGAGGTGAAAAGTTGTGTATTCCACACGACAGCAAAACTAAGCACTCGAAAATTTACTTTGCTCTCTTGTTGAACTTTTTTTTTTGCCATTACGTATCATAACGTCAATAAGCGATAGTATTATCCTACGTTGAATAAAGTTGACTGCATTTCATTTAAATGCATTCATTTAAATTAATTTCAGTATATGGTTCGGTTAGTTTGGTTTATTTTGGTTGTCTAGGTTGGGTTAGTCTTCCATACTTTACTGTAATTTGGAAAAAACAGTACCTATACTTAGTACTTTTACAGTAGTGGAACTTGTTTTATAATTATAGTTTGTTTTAGGGTGCAATGTATGCATTTCCGCGTATCGATTTGCCGAAGAAGGCGATTGAGGCAGCAAAAAAAGCAAGGATGGTCCCAGATGTGTTTTATTCTTTCAGGCTGCTAGAAGAAACAGGTAATAAATTCTTATTCTATTCATAGTAAGGTCATCAAGCCCGTTTAACAGCTGTTAGTTCCATGATAAAACTAATATCAACATAGGAAAATGGACCCTCTGCCTACCGTAGCATTCTTACTACATCCACAGCATTAGTACAAATCTGACTGCTGACATGAATCAGTTCATGCTAGGCATCATAATTCCAAA
Organism: Tuta absoluta; assembly: GCA_027580185.1. NCBI lineage: Eukaryota > Metazoa > Arthropoda > Insecta > Lepidoptera > Gelechiidae > Tuta > Tuta absoluta. The sequence goes on along the minus strand of JAQAHW010000023.1, from coordinate 303,006 downwards.
CGTCGAAATACGACGTCAAACTAAAGTTGCGGTTGGTAAGCGTTTCGTGTAGGTGAATGGGTAGGGCACGCACGTGGTAAGGTGAGAAGGCGCAGAAAAGTCTTCACCGAGTGGTGGCCAAAAGTAGGTCGAAAAGCGTAGTTTCCGCAGCTGCAGAGCCTTTACAAGACTGGCACAGGATAAAGAAATCTATTTATGGCCCAAGAGAGGTGCTTATACCCAGCGCAGCGTTGGGTGGCTAAAGCTTTGCTCTAGTTTTTTTCTTCAGTGTCTAGTAATAGTCTGTTTAGGCTGAATGTGTCTTTGATCAGAGTACTACGAAGAGCATGCTGTGCTCTGATACCAGAGGACTCATGTGATAATTTTGAGTGGCCACTGATAAAGTCACATAGTGGTGGCCAGGGGAACAAAAAGGTCAGCGGGCAGATCATCAGCCCGGTGGCCCGATGCTATCATCAAGTTAACGGGATCTCTATGGATGAGTTTAGCACAAGACCGTAATTATTGGCGCAATAGAGAAGAGCCCTATGCCCTGCAGTGGGTGGATGTTGGCTGATGATGATGTCTTATAAAGTGATTTATCTTAATGACGTCAATACTAAAATTTATACGAAAACAAAACTTACTTCCAGGTATATGCATCGTACCCGGCTCCGGGTTTGAACAAAGACCCGGTACGCACCACTTTCGAACCACGATCCTGCCCCAAACACCGCTTCTAAAGGAAATGTGTAAAATGTTCCAAAAGTTCCATCAAAAATTTGTAGCTAAATACTCGTAGCTGGCTTTGCAGTTGTGATAATGAGGAAATGTTATGTGATAAGATGCTTAGTAGGTATATCTACATTGATTTTAATTTATATCTAATTTTATTTAACGGCGTTTAATATTAATAAAGAATTATAATATTAACCTGTTGTATAAGTTTGACACACCTACACGATCATATTGAGTTTAAAAGTCAGAACAACATTGTTAAAAAATATCTTTGATGCATCAAAACTTACGACACGAAACCATCAACTTTCGTACACTACCTACTACTGCTACTACTACTAGGGGAACAAAATGTATGGAGTTTGACGATGTTGTCGTCACTGAAATACCTCCTGGGTTACTGCCAGTCACCTTACTGGGTAATATGACAGGATCCCGTCAAGGGTTAAACCAGTACATACAAAACAACTTTACCAACATTTTTATATTGTTTTTAAAACTAAATTCAATAGTTTGAAAACTAGAACTAGTATATTGTTAAAAATACCTACAGTTTTTTTAATACTACGCCATCAATTTTTCTTGAATATTATTCCAAAATTGGTTCTCCAAAAGACTCGGTCCAATGGTCTACACTACAACTTGTATGAGAGAAAAAAATCTATGAGTCGTTGTTATTACCCAAGTGCCACTGCATACGAAACTATGTAAGCATACGGGGTGTAAGGGACGGTGTACCGAAAACTTTGCAGGCATGATCAGACCATGCAACTGAACAACTTTTTCTATGGAAGCTATGTTGGTAAACGAGATTTTTTTTTCAACCTCCCATACAAAATTCCCGGTCAGCTGACTGACTTTCTATGGAAACTCGAAAAAAAAAATTCGTTTCCCAACATAGGCTCCATAGTAAAAGTTGTTCAGTTTCATGGTCTGATCATGCCTGCAAAGTTTTCGGTACACCCTGTATACTGTCTCTTACACCTGTATACAGGGTGTAAGGGACAGCCCTACGAATACTTATAGCATTCACACCATGGAACTTAACAACTTTCCATAAAAAATATACTATTTTCCTGCCCATATTGTCACAAAATAGAGACGCGCAGCCGCCAATATTTACTTTGTGATATTGTCATCGTGTGAACGTGCTATTTATTTGATAGGTATCTGTGTTGCTTGGACGGGCCGTCCTAGGTTGGGTGTTGGGTGTCTGTAGGGGGGCCTGCTCCGTGAGGGGGGCCATGGGAGGTTACGGTGGGGCACAAGCACGACTTTAGGAACCACTGGTCATTTAATGTAGGTAGTAAAATATACCAACGCCTGTTATTTTTATTAGAATTAATGACTATTAAACGAAAGATAAAATTCATAAATTAAGAATAAAATAATTTATTTATTTAACAGTATTGCAATACATTCCTTTCTTTGCATGCGTCACTTCCGCCAGCTGATTTTTTCGTGGAATGTTGGTTGACTTGCGTGCCAAGTGTCATCGGCGTTGAAAACATTGCAATTATTTTAAGAATTTTACTATTTTACGTAACTTTTAATCTTGGATCTAAGTTTTGCTCGGTTTCTGTGTGCATATTAGTTTAATTAACATTTTATTTGCTTCGGTAAGTGCTCAAGACGTTGCTAATGAGTATTTTGCTCTATCAATACGGACTGATTGTGTAATAATGCCCCAGATAACCTTAGGCCAAATCTTTATCACTAATTTAAGTATATCCATAGGTCTTCATAATTATAAAATAGAGTCCGTCTAGCGCGCAAAGTAGTAAGACGTCGATCTTTGTTTACAAATTCACAAGTGAAAGAATCGATCGATACCGGGGCGACACGGTATCGCTGGCTGCTTTCTCCTATTCTCTGTGCATTGATATCGTGAAGTGAACAAATCCAAACAGTGTGATATAATTCCTGGTGAATTATTAACAGCTTTGCCGCGTGCTGCGAGGGGCAAGTGTTCTGTGACGTGTGAAGAGGAGTGCGGTTGATTTCATCATGTCACCTACGAACATGATAAGAGCTGCCACAGCGGCCAGTCGTTTGGTGAACAGCGGCGCGTCGAGGTCAGCGGCAGCCGGTGATTCCTTGTTGCTCACGAACTACTGCAGACTGCAAGCGAGGACCATGGCGGCGAAGGCAGTGACTCTAGAGAACATCAACCCTAACATCGTACGGCTGGAATACGCCGTGCGCGGCCCGCTCGTCATACGAGCCACAGAAATCGAAAAGGAACTTGAAAAGGCAAGTGTAGTTTTCTTCAAAATAACCTGTTTTCTTCAAACACAAGCCATTCAAGATAATTTAGAAAGATACAGCTATATTATTTTGCAAAAATATGAGTTTTGGGTGCAAATTACCAAACATCTGGAAACTTGAGTAAGGTTAGATCACCACTGATAGCAGTGTTTTGTTTCAAGGTTATCCCATGTGTCACACAAAAGTACTTTACAACACAGCTTTACACAATGCCTAAAAATTCAGACTGCTATTATTATGTTCAATCTATTGTACCAGGTTCTGTGTAACTGGCAGAGTGACAAGTAAACTGAAATTCACACAAGTTTTGGAATTGTTACAATGCTTCGGCTGCAGATGTTGAGAATACTTATTCAATTGGCACTCAAAGAACACATAGACAAGCCAAATATGGCTTGAACATATACATAATTTGCCATTGCTCCTTACACCTCTGTGCTAAGTGTGCAATGCTGCGACTGTATGTGAATTTGATTATGCAATAAAAACTTGAAACTTGAACAGTTAATAATTAAAATACTTAGCAATATTTTATGGGCCGACCACAGAAACAGGATGATCCAAACCATATACATACATACATACACCTATTGCAGTCCACTGCTGGACGTAGACCTCCACCAGGGTACACCATAGGGCATGATCTCTTTTTTCTATGTTTGATAAAAATTCATGCAGTAAATGATGACACAGTTACTAAAGTGGGTGATGTCGACACACAGGATTCAAATCAGGAAATGTTATTAATTGCGGCATACTCACTGGCTGTAGTTTTCCTCACAAATGTTTTGTAATGTGCAAAAGAAACTGGAATTAATTTGTTAATGTTTAAAAGTTGTAGGATACCTAGTAAAATAATTTAGACTAAAAAATAAAAATAAAGATTATTAGCCTGTTCTATGACCCACTGCAGTTCAAAGGCCTCCCTTCTTTCATGCCACTAGTCTCGGTCTTGGGCCTCCAATAGAATAGACTAATAAAATAAAATAATAATAGATTATTATGGTGTGAATTTAATGATAATTGCAAGAAAAACACATAAATGATTAAAGTCATGCCATGGCTGTTTTCTTACTTTAGTATACTTTGCAATTTGCTAAAGAAACACTGGAATTAAATTTTTCTTTTTAACACATTATCAAAATTTCCACAAAATCCTGCGAGTGTGCAATGATCAATTATGTTCTTGTTTGCAATTGATAAGATGTTTGGTAATCTTTTCACTCAGTCCAAAACATTACATAAGCGTTTGCCATTCGCCATGGAATGTTATCCCAGATGCTTAGGTAGTTGGTAGGTAATTATTGTAGTTATGCATAGTACACATGTGATATTTTTGGCCCAAGTTCAGTAGTGTTTAGGTTAATGCTACCTATATTCAAGGCTAAATTTCATCTTATGAATTCTTTATTGTACCTACACATTAATACAAAAGGTGAAAAACTTAAAATTAGTTACAAGGGCGAGCTTATTTCTATGAGAAATCTCTTCCAGCCAACCCAATGGAGATGAAAGAGGAGAAAAAGCGGGAACTTGAAAATCTTCTATATTGTATGATTATTTCTGTTATTATAGTTTGCGGGGAGTACTCCAAATTTTAATACAATTAGTTACAATAGCCATAAGATTTTTAATTTAAATTGCCTTTTGCTAGTCTAGTAGAAATTATATATATTTCTCTACAAAGCTATTGTCTTAGTTAGTGCAAAGTGCAAGTACATTTACTAATCAAATCTTATGATCTTACATAATGCATATTTTATCTTATCTTGCTTATTGTATGTCAAGTAGGTACTTCTTATAGGTACATAATCTTGATATGATACTTATCTGGTTATCATATCATAATCATAAAATGAATGTAAATAGGTATAATGTCTCCATTAGAGTAGAACTCTTCAAATGACAACATGTGTCTATTATTTTATCTATCATGTTATGTTATGTTACACAATTTGTGCTCAGTTCAGGCCTGGTGCTAACTCTTGAGGGGAGGAGGTCATTGAACCTGAAGTACATTAGTAAATTTTTATTAAATTTTAAATCAGTAGGAAATTTCCGCAACAGCTACATAACGACATCTTTCACGAGCGAAGCAAGCTTGACTTTTTACGCTATAAGAGAGCAAGGAGCCTAAACTACTCTACGCTAGTGTAAAACATCTAAACTAGTACACATATTGTAAGTGAAGCGAGCTGGTCTTTTCACGCTTCAAAATAGCGAGGAGTCTATTCTACGCTACAAATTGAGAAGGAGTCTTATTGATGACGGAATCTCCAAAGTAATCAGGTACAAAGTGACGTCCTGTAATTGTTACCCCCGAAATCATCCGGCGATAATTTCGGGGGTGACTCCAATAAACCCGCCCCCGCTTTGACCGCCACTAGCTTAGTTGGTTTGTACCTACTTAACATCTATTTGATGAGTCTTCTTGTCGTATCACTTATCTTCCTTTGAAATTATCGTATTGTGACGTCGTTAAAGTCTTAGGAAATGGGCAGCAGCAGCCGATACAGGCCAGTACGTGGTGCCATTGCCGGGGTGGGTGCACCAAGGAGGTGGGTTTCATGTCATCGCTCCAGCAGATTAGATGGAGCCTTTGTCTGGCTAAGGGCTTACTGCGGCTAGAATGATTCATGTCTGAAGTCATGTTTGCATTACAGGGAGCGCAGAAGCCATTCAAGCAAGTGATCAAGGCCAACATTGGGGATGCACACGCTATGGGACAGAAGCCCATCACCTTCATCAGACAGGTAACTTTATTACTTGATCTTATTTAGACTATATATACAGGGTGTAAGGGACAGCTCTCTAAATTCACATAATATGTGGTGCTTTCAGACGATGAAACTAAACAACTTCCCATAAAATGTTTTTTCAAGCAACGTCAAAAATTTTTTACTTCCCATAGTCATTGCATTCAGCTTATTTTGATTTTGTATGGGAGAACAAATTTCTTTTGTTATTTTTCCTGACATATGTTAATTATTTTTACAACTTGTTTTGCTGTTTTTAATGCCGAATGCGAAATCGTAAAGTTACTACAATTTATTGATAAATATTATTGTAGCTGTAGCTTATTGAATTTATTATCAACTAGCTAATTACAAGACTAATTATTGGTGATAATTTTACTCTAATGACGTTAATGAATGTTTACTGCAATTGAGTTTTGTAATTTACCTACTTTAAGATATACGAGTACTATTAGATTTATTGATTTCATTTTATATACACTCCAAAATAGGGTCTGTTTATTTAATTTGTTAGCAGATACGAAGATAAATGTCCTTGTCTAAAATACACAGATCAATAAACATTAACTCGACGCTCATACTGGTTTCTTTAGTATAACGCGCGGGTTCGGTTATTAGTTTCTAAATCTGTGGGTTTTTATTTTCAACATGGAGATTTCATTATAAGGTTCTAACAAGGAGTTACAAAAAGGGTATAACAAGCCGAAAGGAGGTCAAGGTACTTATTAAACTGAACAACATTCCCCATTGAAACATGGTAAACAATATATTAGACCTTCTACAGTAAATAAACCAGCTAACTGGTAGTTTTGTATGGGAGGTTAATTACCAAAAATATATTGGTAAATTATAAACTTTTTACACTATTTCCACTAATAAAAAAAAACATTAAACTATAAAGCGATCGGTTTTGTAACAACATCATCAGAACTCGATATTATTAAACTACAGGCTACAATTTTACAGGTAAAATTCGATGTTCATTGCGTAGTCATTCAGCCATTATGATAACAGGAATATGAACCGGCTACGCAATGTACTAAGAATTTCACCTGTAGACTTGGTGCCAGTAATTTCATAACACCAGGCAGTTAAAAATACATTTAGATACATGGTCCGTACGGATTTTTTTCAGTTTCATGAGAACCTGTAGCAGAGTGAAAACTCTGCGTCGGCATCCTTTTCCATGTCACCTCCTCTTTTTCGAATTATGTTAAATTTCAAATCAAATAAAAGAATTGGAACGTCGTGCAGACGTATTTTTCTCCCTGACGACTCATCATCTAGCTTTCCACGGGAAAACAGTATTCACCATCGTATTACCAGTGCCGTTATAGTTTCAAGTTTAAAGTTTCGAGTTTTATTGCATAGTTCCGTGCTGAATAAAATTATATTTTACTAGGCCATAAGGCCAACATTATCCTCAATTTGTGGGAAAATTGTGTTGTGTTAAAAGGAACCCTCAAAGAGGGTTCGTCCTTGACGTTCGTCCTTGTACATAATATAATAAAGAAGTCATAAGTTATCTCCTGATTTCATTTACCTGTGGCCTCCGGGCTACAAACCTTGCCCTCCTTAGCTTGTTATACCATTTTTGTGACTCTCCAAAATGATGGCTCTCACATGTGCGCATGTTTGTCAGGTGCTGGCTTGCGTGGCGGACCCCCAGCTCATAGACTCCGCCGACTTCCCGGCGGATGTGAAACAACGCGCAAGGGACCTGCTCGCCGCTTGCGGGTGAGCCACACAAACATACCTACTATATAAGGTCCTATTAAATTCAGTGCAAATATTTTTAGGCTGAGCTCTACTCCTAAAACTGAACAACTTTTCCCAATAAACATAGGTCGAAATATGAAAAATAAAATTGCACCTCTCATACAAAGTGACACTTTTTTTGAACATTGTTGTATGGTAGGTCCAATTTTTTTTTTCATATTTCGAGCTATATTTATTGGGAAATGTTGTTCAGTTTTACGAGTAGAACTCACCCTAAAAATATTTGCACTGAATTTAATAGGACCTTATATTTACCTGACCTAAAGTACGGCCATTCTAATAAGCCATATTTGACAGCAATCAGATTCGAACTATTTCTATAGGGGAAGGTCCATTTTCCTTTGTTGACATCACTTTTGGAACTGAAAATTGTCAAATATGGCCTATGCGGATGGCCTTACTTTATGTAGCGAAGTGGGTAGTGCGACTGCCTCCGGACTCCGGTGCAAATCTTCCGGGTTCGATTTCCGGTTGGGCACTCACACAGTTAATAAATAATAACTTTGTGACTAGTCTAGTTGGACACCTGATTGAGCGAAAAGAAAGAAGGTACCGTGCTTCGGAAGTCGCGTTAAGCCGTTGGTCCCGGTTGATGTCTATTATTACTTTGACGGCGGTTTAATTACTCTGACACCAGTGTTTATTGGGTCATTGGACGACTCAACGTCCCAAACGAGAAGAATAATTGTATGGTTTTTCATCGAAAAGTATATTTTAAAAGTATAATTTATATTTTTGTGACACATCGATGTTAGCCGCTATACCGTTTCAGCGAAATGTCGAATACACATAAATGGATCTTTGGATTTCTGTACGGCTATGACGTAAACTACAAAGTTTCCATAACATTTTAATGGCCACAAATACCCAGAATAGAAGAAATTGGACAAAAGCCAGCTTGGAAATAACGTGCCGCCCCCGCTTTACCTATGTACCGGTTCATTCCAGTTTTGTACATTACATAAATTCAATAACCATGTTTTCAATCGGGTTTGCTTTCAGTTTACTGTAGAATGACAATCTCAGCTCTGAAAATTTGAACTGAGAACGGGCTAGCTAGTGACGTAGCACAAGGAAAATTATTCGATATCAGGCCAAGAAGAATGGTCTCATCAGTTTTTCGTCCGACCGTCTCATGTTTTTAGTATGTAACTTTCTGTTGAATCAAAGCTTTCGCTACAGAGCTGAAGGCACTCTAATGTCCCCCCACTCCATACAGGCAGGGGTCCCCCAGGGCTCCGTCCAGTCCACGCTACTTCCACTTTCCACGCTATACACTAGCGACGTCCCTAAAACGCCCGGGTCTCAGCTGGCTATGTTCGCTGACAAACTAGTAAAGTCTCTCCAGAGCGCACTAGACGGGAGCTGGTTTCGGAAATGGAGAATGAAAGTCAATCCCTGAAAAAGTGCAGCCGTGTACCCCGTAAGGGATAAAGGCGTGATTTATGTATGTATGTTTAACTTATATAGAAGCTAAGTCTGTGTTGGTCTAAAGCACTCGCAGTGCTTTTCCGAACCGTCTGTATTTTTTTCTATATTCGTCAAATATCTAACTGTAACCACTTCTTTCCAGCGGCGGTTCAATGGGCTCGTACTCGGCGTCGCACGGTATCGAGATGATCCGTCGCCACGCGGCCGAGTACATCGAGAGGCGCGACGGCCACCCCGCCAACTGGGTCGACATCTGTCTCTCGTCCGGAGCCTCCAATGCCATCAAGAATGTACTGCAGCTGTTCTGCAACAACGTGGGAGGGAAACCCTCGGGTAAGTGCATACATCAGGCTATTTCAGTCCACTGCTGAACGTAAGTCCCCAGGGTACGATCTCTCGTTTTCGCCATCCAGTCGCTACCAGCCGCCTTTTTTAAGTCATCGGTCCATCTGGCTGGAGGTCGTCCAACACTACGCTTGCCGAGGCGTGGCCTCCACTCGAGAACCCGCTTGCTCCACCGTCCATCGGTTCTGCGACAGATGTGCCCAGCCCACTGCCACTTCAGTTTGCTACACTTCCAGACTATGTCCGTTACTTTGGTCTTTTTGCGGATAGTCTCATTCCGGATTTTATCCATTATAGAGATACCGAGCATAGACCTGTCCATAGCTCTCTGAGTGACATGTAACCGGTGGGCAAGTTTTACTGTCAGGTTCCACGTCTCGGCTCCATAGGTCATGACTGGCAGGACGCACTGAGTCTTGAGGCATTGTGGCAAGTGAGTCAGGTAAGTGACAAAGATCTAGTGTGCGAGTTTTTACATTCATTCATACACATATCATGCCTTGCGGGGTAGGCAGAGCGTAAACGGCCGCAAACAACGGACATTTACGCGACGTCTGACAAATATTTGATGGTAATTCGGAAAATTGTGTATCGTCATAGTGACAGGTTTTCAGTCCATCGCCTAAAATTTCAATACACACCATCGAGAGACTTGAGGTTTTTATATCGTTTTATTTGCAATACAGACCTTGGCTTGTCTATTGACCCCTAGTGTTCCCACAATCGTTATCTTTTTATAGCTTTTGAACTTTAAGTGAGGGTGAGGTTCAAAATTACTAGTGCACATGCTGTACCGGAGTAAATGAGACTTATAATCTTAGGTAGACCTACTTGGCTTTTAACAACTAAGGCCAAAATCTTTATTATCCGTAGTATCCGATAATATCTCGTGAGATAGATAACGTTTTTTTTTGCGTGTCGATCGATGGACTTACTCTATATAGAATTAGTTTCGATAAATACTCCGCCAGCCGAACTGCAGTGTCGGTAGCATCATATAAATCTTTTTGCGAGCATGTAGAGAACGATGAAGAAGTATAACGCTACATTTACCACGCCCTTTGACTGTCTTATCAGTACTCTGATCAGTGTTAGATGATCATGATACCGAAAGTTCATACTTTGGTTTAATGCCTGAATGGTTTGCTGTAAGTGGATAAGCGTGTGTAGAGTGAAGACACAAAACAAACAATATTTTTAAACCGTATGCTTGATGCCGAACTTGAAACCAAATACCTCAGGAGTTTTGAGTTTGAACTTCTTCTAAACCGGTATCAGACGGACGTTAGACCAGAATTCAATCGGTAAACCGGTATCAGACGGATGTTAGACCAAAATTCTATCGGTAAACCGGTATCAGACGGACGTTAGACCAGAATTCAATCGGTAAACCGGTATCAGACGGACGTTAGACCAGAATTCAATCGGTCACTAATAGCGTTCTTCTCTTTCCACTTAACCTTATCGTTATAAGTTGCCAAATCTTCACATGAGGCAATGTATTTGCTACTTATCTTGATAAATATTTAATACTAGAAGATAAAAATGTTATTATTAATGCAGTGCTTCTGATAACTTATCATTATTAGCTTAATGTGTGTTGCCAAGTTATCGAGTTGAAGGCAAACATTTATTATTGATTTTCTTATCAGATCCTATTGAAATCATGATAACATAGTTTTGTAAAGCTATGATTATATGACGATGAATGTGTAAACCGCAACAAACATAAAATGACGTAGAATTGTTTTTGTTTTCATTAAATTTGTGTTGGTAGTTGGTTCATCAACGATTCAAATGCAATGTATTATTATATAAGATACACACATCACGCCTATAATCCCTTACGGGTTTGGCAGATCCCAAACGGCCGCAAAAATCGGATATTCACGCTACGTCTGACAAATATTTGAGGGTCTTTCGGAAAATTGTGTATCGCCATAGTGACAGGTTATCAGCGCATCGCCTGAAATTACAATACACACCCTTGAGTCCCTTAGTCGCCTCTTCCGACTCTTAAGGGAAAGAAATGGGTTGATGCTATTCTAAGCCGGCATCACACGGCATCGAATGTGAATGTTGGTCAAATTTCTAGTACTTAGGAAGTCGAGCTCCTTATCTTTACTTAAGGTTCTAAAGTAACAACCTCACATACCTAATACTTAAGTTGTCCATGGATTATAAGTTCAGGCTTGTATATCTATTATACCTAGTCTATTTACTAGGCTGTGTAGTTGTGGCTATAATGCGTTCGTTTAGCGATGGTTATTGTAGTGTTGACCTTGAACGACCTTATGCCTAGTCTTTTCTGTCCGGTTCTAAAGTAACTGAACCTCACGTGATACATACAAGGAGTTACAATAAAGGTATATATAACCTGAGGGTAAAACAAGCCGAAAGGAGGTCAAGGTACTTCTGAACAACTTACCCCATGGAAAGTAGGTCGAAATATTTGAAAAAAAGCATTGGACCTCCCACAGTACCTAAATTAACTAGCTGATCGATGTTCCATGGGGAAAGTTGTTCAGTTTCATGAGTAACTCGACCTCCTTTCAGCTTGTTACTCCCTGTATAACATAAGGTGTCGATGGATTATGTACAGTCGGTTGTAGCACATAAGGTACCAGGGGTGCTCCAAAAGAACTGAGTTATTTTTATCCCACCTCAATACCTACTAAAATTTTAAACTTATTCTCATAAAAGAAGTCATTCTCTACTAATACATATTCATGTCAAGAAGAAAAGATTGCTGGGGACAAAAATAATTCAGTTGTTTTGGAGTACCCCTGGTACCTTATGTGCTACAACCGACTGTACCTATGAGTTCTCCCTTGTATAATATATATCTATTAACTAGGCCGTGTGATAGCTGGCTTAGAATAGCATCACCCCATTTCTTTCCCGTGGGAGTCGTAAGAGGCGAGGGACTCGACGTTGTGTATTGCAATTGTAGGCGATAGGCTGACAACCTGTTACTATGGCGATACACAATTTTCCGAATGACCTTCAAATATTTGTCTGACGTGGCGTAAATATCCGTTTTAGCGGCCGTTTACGCTCTGCCTACCCCGCAAGGGATTATAAGCGTGATATAGGTATGTTTGTATGTAATAACTAGACCGGTTTAATGGACTGTGGCTATGACGCGTTCGTTTAGCGATAGTTATAGTTGTACTGACCTTGAAGGACCTTGCTAGCGCTGGCCGATCTCGTGCGCTGGTTGAATGATCGATTCGCGACACACTTCATGGAAAATTATGGAACAAACACTTATATAGGATGTCAAGTAAACTGCTTACAAAAAGAAAACTACGTTATCTATCATATATACGTGGGGTATGTTTCCTGATTCTTCTGGGAGGCTGTTTTCCTTTTTTTTGCTCGCTTGAAAATACAAATCATGAAATTCTACAGAAACAACACTCAAAAAGCCCTATTATGTATATAAAAAGGAGGAAAATAGGCTGTCAATCGAAATTTTCCAATACAACTTAAGTTGATTAACTCGGAAACTACAAAAATTGAGATTAAATTTATTTGGATAGCATAACGAGCATGGGATGACCTTTGGGCAAAGTCGGTGATCAACGCCCTCACGGAGACTGCCACCGGAGCAGACTTGGCCCGGCTCAAAGCCGTCTCCTGCCGCGAAACTGGGGCATGGCTCCATGCACTGCCATCACCACATATCGGGACGCTACTAGATAATAATTCTGTGAGGACCGCCGTGGCCCTGCGCCTGGGCTGCAAAATCTGCGAACCACACATTTGCCGCTGCGGCGTGCAAGTGGACGCGACTGGCCGGCATGGTCTCAGCTGCAGGCTCAGCGCTGGCAGACACTCGAGGCACCACGCCATCAACGACTTGATCCGCCGCGCCTTATCTACGGCAAACGTCCCGTGCGTCCTCGAGCCTCCAGGCCTGTCACGCGCCGACGGTAAGAGACCAGATGGCCTCACTTTAATCCCATGGGCGAGAGGCCGCTGCCTCCTATGGGACGCCACTTGCGCTTGCACGTTCGCTGCCTCCCACCTGCCCAAAACCACACGCACGGCCGGCTCGGCAGCTGAGCACCTTGCCACTCTTAAGCTGGAGAAGTACTCTGATCTCCAGCTGAACTACGAGTTCGTCCCTTTCGCTGTCGAGACCACGGGCGTGTGGTGCACTGCAGCCAAGGCGTTCATACGCGACATACAAAAACGCCTAAGGGCCCGCGGCGGCTGTGACCCCCGTTCTGGATCGTACCTGGTCCAACAAATATCCCTCGCAATACAGCGGGGCAACGCAGTGAGCGCCATGGGCACCTTCGGACCAGGCACGGTGCAGACAGGGCTCCACCTCTAGTTTATATTATCTGCTTTTATTGATAGTTTATTTTATTTAAGTTATCTATAATTTATTTCTATTTTATATTAAGCCTATGTAATTATGCTATGCTATCCACTACAAAAATTTGCGGAACATACATCTGGGTGATTCTGATAATAGTATAAAATTTGGACGTCACTTTACGGGTCATCCTGTATAGTAGATAAGTGATAATCGCGTTAATGTGTGAATTGCAGTATTATATTTTTCCACGCTTACATTTATTAATGGTAAACAAATATCCACTTAGCGTGTGTGAGAGTCATGCCACGAGACTGGTACGTACGAGGTTCTCTTAATGAACTCTATTAGTACTTAATTACAGTTGAATTGAGATCATAACATACATACATACATACAAACATCACGCCTAGAATCCCTTGCGGGGTAGGCAGAGCATAAACGGCCGAAATAAACGGATATTTACGCCACGTCTGACAAATATTTGAGGATCATTCGAAACATTGTGTATCGCCATAGTGACAGGTTGTCAGCCCATCGCCTAAAATTACAATACACACCCTCGAGTCCCTTAGTCGCCTCTTACGACTCCCACGGGTAAGAAATGGGGTGATGCTATTCTAAGCCGGCATCACACGGATCATAACAAGTGCTATTAAATGTTGTTACGATCAATAGTTTGTCAGACTTGGCGTGGATGACTGTTTTTTACGTCATTGGTGCCACGTCCGCTCTGCCTACCCTGAAAGGGATTATGGGCGTGATATATGTATCAATGTATCAATCTGAATATGAATTCTTGTATTTTTGCACTAAAATAAAGCATAAACTAATTTAAAACATTTAATTATACTTCCACCGACACTTGAACAAACAGCTCATAGTCATATTTATATATATTTTCAGTTAATCCTAAGTCTGTAATTTGTTGGACGATGATTTATACGTGTGATTGCCGGCTTATAATAGCATCACCCCATTTCTTTCCCGCGGGAGTCGAGGGTGTGAATTGCAATTTTAGGTGATGAGCTGATAACCTGTCACTATGGCGTTAAAAAAAATTCCGAATGACCCTCTATTTGTCAGACATGGCGTAAATGCCCGTTTTTTGTGGCCGTTCACGCTTTGCCTATCCCGCAAGGGATTATATACGTAATATGTGTGTAAAAATCATATCAATTTTTTCAGTTAATCTTCCTCTTGTCTACTTTAAAATGTTTGCAGTATTAGTTCCTTGCATAAACATACAAAATCTTGTAGCATTTGAAAGAACAGACTGTTTACAATATTTTGATACAGTGATCGTATAAACCATCTATAGTTGTATAACCTCGTCATAATACGGACTGAACCAGATCTACTTACACATGTTTTATCCATCGGAGATATAACTATTTGGCAAAGACGCAATATTTATCTAATATGTTTTGAAAACATTTGACAAGATGTTGTAATATAAAACTGACATTTACTAAGGTCAATGTTATCAACTATCGTAGAAAGAATTGTCACAAACAGACCGGTTTGCAATATAACATATAAATAGGTTTGTAATATCATAATAATATTTTCGATATGATTATGTTTGAATACCAGATTTTTAAATCACTTCCCGTGTTAGGTAGGTATACAATTTTAGAAAACTTGCAAAACTTAAACGTTTTTTCATCTCGCTCGATCGCTCCATAGAAATATTCATACCTACTCGAACAAAATATATGGAACAGCTGGTTTCTTAGTTCGCGATTTCGCAGGTGACCCCAAAATAAAAGTTGTTCAGAATCATGAGTAGAATCGTCCTTTAAAATTTCCGGGCTGATTAAAAAAATAATGAATAAAGCTGCACGATGACCACTTACTGACTGACACTTCCTGCTGTCATCGAGAAAATAATTATTGAAAAATGAAAATGAAATTTCAAAGTGGAAAAACTCGTATTATTCTCTCTCGTGTTGTGCCGTGTGATGCCGGCTTAGAATAGCATCACCCCATTTCTTTCCCGTGGGAGTCGTAAGAGGCGACTAAGGGACTCGAGGATGTGTATTGCAATTTTAGGCGATGAGCTGACATATACGATGGCGATACACAATTTTCCAAATGACCTTCAAATGTATGTCAGATGACGCGTGAATGCCCATTTTTGCGGTCGTTTATTCTCTGCCTACCCCGCAAAGGATTATAGGTGTGATACGTGTATGTATGTATGAGAAAATATGATTGGAAATACATACATACACATACACACATCACGCCTATATACCTTGCGGGGAAGGCAGAGCGCAAAAGGGCCGCAAAACGGACATTTACGCCACGTCTGACAAATACTATTAACTATAACTAATACTAGTAATTGGAAATACTATAACGTATTATTATCTATACGGGGTGTAAGGGACGGTGTACCGAAAACTTTGCAGGCATGATCAGACCATGAAACTGAACAACTTTTACTATGGAAGCTATGTTGGTAAACGAGATTTTTTTTCGACCTCCCATACAAAATTCCCGATCAGCTGACTGACTTTCTATGGAAACTCGAAAAAAAAAATTCGTTTCCCAACATAGGCTCCATAGTAAAAGTTGTTCAGTTTCATGGTCTGATCATGCCTGCAAAGTTTTCGGTACACCGTCCCTTACACCCTGTATGTTTGCACTTTCCATATCACCCAAAGGTTGCCTGGAAGAGAATGCTGCTTTAGCATTAAGGCCGCCTTATTGTACTGTGATTTGTCTTTGTTTAATTTTATTTTGTCGATGTTATTTTTGTGTGCAATAAAGAATATTATTATTATTTTTATTATCTGCCATGTTGCAGGCGTGATGATCCCGATCCCGCAATACCCCCTCTACTCCGCTTCTCTCGCGGAGTACGTCAGCATGTTGTTGCAAAGAGCAGACAGCCCTTAGCAACACTGATGATCTCTCGTGTTGCAGGCGTGATGATCCCAATCCCGCAATACCCCCTCTACTCCGCTTCTCTCGCGGAGTACGTCAGCATGTTGTTGCAAAGAGCAGACAACCCTTAGCAACACTGATGATCTCTCGTGTTGCAGGCGTGATGATCCCGATCCCGCAATACCCCCTCTACTCGGCTTCTCTCGCGGAGTACGTCAGCATGTTGTTGCAAAGAGCAGACAACCCTTAGCAACACTGATTATCTCTCGTGTTGCAGGCGTGATGATCCCGATCCCGCAGTACCCCCTCTACTCCGCTTCTCTCGCGGAGTACGTCAGCATGTTGTTGCAAAGAGCAGACAACCCTTAGCAACACTGATGATCTCTCGTGTTGCAGGCGTGATGATCCCGATCCCGCAGTACCCCCTCTACTCCGCTTCTCTCGCGGAGTACGTCAGCATGTTGTTGCAAAGAGCAGACAACCCTTAGCAACACTGATGATCTCTCGTGTTGCAGGCGTGATGATCCCGATCCCGCAGTACCCCCTCTACTCCGCTTCTCTCGCGGAGTACGTCAGCATGTTGTTGCAAAGAGCAGACAACCCTTAGCAACACTGATGATCTCTCGTGTTGCAGGCGTGATGATCCCGATCCCGCAATACCCCCTCTACTCGGCTTCTCTCGCGGAGTACGGACTGGAGCAAGTCGGGTACTACCTCGATGAGGATCACCAGTGGGGGCTGGACCCTCACGAGCTGGAGAGGTCCTTGAAGGAGGCGCAGGGGAACTGCAACGTCAGAGCGCTCGTCGTCATCAACCCGGGGAACCCTACTGGACAGGTACGTTATACATCTAATAAAACAATTTTAAACGGATTTATGTTGTGTTTATTTTGGATTTTACAATTCAATTGTGGGTATTGTAAAATCCAAAATAAACACAACATTAAGAGGGCTATCACCTTTTTCTAGCAAATTACCGAAAATAGGCGTTATAAAGAAGCGTTTTTAAGTTAAACTGTTTGGTAAAAAAATAAAATTTCTGGTATATATTGTCAAACATATCTTTAACTAAAGATTGTATTATGAACATTTTGACATTTTAGATTGTAACTTATAATATAAAAGCGAAAACTAAATCAAGTTACTGAAAATGAAGAAAAAGACCTAATATTAGGCCTGGGTTTTAGATCTATGGTACACTGTAGCTAAATACTAATTTTACATATAAATAGAGGATATCCTTGAAAACAAACTTTATTTTGTACATTTTTCAAATTAATTTTAAAACATAGTTTAAAAATTCGTTTTCTCATTCACATTTCGTTGAAATATCTTGCTGTTTGAATGGCTTCTGTAGGAAAAATTTGCCATAGGATTACTTCAAAAAAAAATTATGTGTTAGAGGAAGGTGTACTAAATCAAATTGTAAAAGAAAAAATATTTTATTAACTTGATTTTTTTTGTTAAAAATATTCAATAAATCCTATATATTTCGCGCAACGATGCTCCGAACCTCAGTATCGCGCCAGCGCTTTTAGAGGTAGGATCTGTGTCGCTCGTGCTCTTCCCGGCACGCGGACGTATTTTGACAGCTGACGCGACGTTGACCTGTGAGTATTTATCAAAATATAGGGAGAATAACGTGGTTCTATGATTCCGCTGTGATGCTGTGCATTCGTTCAAATTAAAAAAACCTTTATTTCCAGGAATAATAAAATAAATGTTTTGACAACAAGAGAATGATTTAGTAACGTGAGTTTTTATTGTATAATTAATTTACCCACTAAATAACATTTTGAAATATTTTGATTAGAGTAAAGTTAGTAAATTAGAAGCTGAGTCAGTAATTTAGTAGCTGAATTGGATTTTTAGAAGTTTAAAATGCTGTTTAAATTAAGCTAGTCTGATGTAAAGTTCAATTGATCAAATATTTAGAACACGTGTCATACAGTATTTTTGATTTATCAGTTATCTATCACCATGTCTTGATTTTTTGTTGAACCAATCAATAAAACAAACTCGTACACTTCACCTGTTATAGACAACCAAACGAGATACAACTTAATGAACAATCAACTTCTGCGCCCGTCTCAGTAGTGTGAGTACCCTCATATTTGTGAAATGTTAAATAAATGAAAAGGATACGAAAATACCATAAACTTACTGTACCTACTTTTGTTATATAGGACCGGAAGAGAACCAACTTAATGAACAATCGTCAAAATCAACTTCTGCATTCGTCTCACTAGTGTGTATCTCACGTCACGCTTGTATTTCTGAACTGTAATTAATAAGAAGGATACAAAAAAAATTGTGGCTGAGTCATTAATTGAGTAGCCGAGTTACATTCTTAGAAGCTAAAATGCTGTAAAAAGAAGCTTGTCTGATGTAAGTTTCAATTAATCAAATATTTAAAACACTTTACAAATACCGTTTTTTTTTTAATCTGTTACCTATAACCCTGTCTTGATTTCTAGTTGAACCAACTAATAAAACGAAGACGTATACTTCTCCAGTTATAGCGAACCGGGTGAGAATCAACATAATGAACATTCAACTACTGCATACGGCTCAGTAGTGTCAAAATCATCAAGATTCAGAAAGATATTTTAAACAGCCTCAAACACATATTTGGCGGTCACGGAGATTGTGAAGCTTACTACTGCACCGAAGATAAGAAAAAAGAAGAGGATTATATTTTCTTGAGTTTGCACAACTATTACTCATCACAATAGAACAATTTTAAACGGATTTAAGTTGTGTTTATTTTGGATTTTACAATTCCTACGTTTCGAGCTCTTTACAGAGCCCGTGGTCACGGATGACTAAGGTGTTAGACGTCATTATTTAGAATATAAATTATTTTTGTTCTACCGCCATCTATTTCTTAATTGCCTATCGTAACGTCCGGGTTCCACACAAAATGCTGAAACCGTATCTTGTGTAGTAGGTCTTACAGTATGTTGGATCTGGTTCTTCTGCTGTGTAATCAGTGGATTCCAAGTTGATGAGATTCCCCATCCAGTATCTCTGTTGAAATTCGGATGTTTTTGAATTTCTATGGCTTCCCGTACTTTCCTAGGAATTGATCTCTTCTCTCTCGCTAGGATTGCTGCCTTATCGAATCTGACATAATGGGTGGGGTTATCCATGATATGTTCACACATTGCAGACTGTCTGTCACGACGGTTTTTTACATCAGCAATATGTTCTTTTAGACGTGTAGATACATTTCTCTTCGTTTCTCTTATGTATGAGAGTCCACAGTCACAGTCAAGTTTATAAACACCAGGGTCTTGGAGGGATGTTGCATTTGGCTGATCTGATGTACTGGCTAATCTTCCTCGGCGGCTTGAAAATGGTCTTGATTGAAGCTCGCTTCAGAATTCTACCGATGTTATCAGTTACTCCCTTCAAGTATGGAAAGTATGCTGGTTGTCGTTCGACTGTGGATGGTTTGGCACGGTTTCTGTGACGTTGACGGGGCGGCTTCAGGTTATTTTCATGGAGTACTCGTCTCACATGCTTAAGCTCATCGTCTATGTGTTGGGGGTCACAGATACCGCGTGCTCTCTAAAATAAAGAGGTTCCAACGGCAGCTAATTGGCTCGGATGATGGTGGGAGTTACCATTTAGGTACCCATCTGTGTGGGTTGGCTTTCTATAAACGGAATGACTGATTGTACCATTTGTGTTTTTAATTATAAGAATATCTAATAATGCTAATTTATTATTTTGCTCTGATTCCATTGTAAATTTAATATTGGGATGAATTGAATTTAAAAAATGATTTAGAAAAGCAGTAACTTGGTCTTGTAGAAGGATGGTGAAGGTGTCGTCTACGTACCTCTTATACATCTTCGGCATAGCCGGAGCGTGCCTTAGGGCTCGATCCTCAAAGTCCTCCATAAAAATGTCAGCCATCAAGGGGGATACTGGAGAGCCCATAGCCACGCCGTCGACTTGTATGTAGAACTCATCATTCCACAATAGGTAACGAGATGTTAGGCACCATTCTAAAAGTTCTGCATATTCTATTGTTTTGACGTCCAATCGTTTTTCACTGCAGTTCTAGTCAAGGATGGAATAGTAAAACGAAAACTCCGGGAAAATAACATAGCAATAGAACAAATTGTTTTATTGTGAAAAGAAGAGGATGTTACAACAAAAGTAAAGGCATTAATGTTAAATTAGAGAAAAATGTTCGACAACTTGCTATATATAGCAATTGAGCAGAACAGTACAATAGCGTGGTGGCAAAGACTGGGTGGGAAACGAATATCTTTTTTCCTGAAAGACTCATTTTGTATAGGTAGTATGTGTATGTATGTGTGATAAGCACGGACGCAATACAAAGAGGACATGGCGCAAGTTATTCAAGACATGAGAGGGGTTGTCTCCATTGGAGGGGTAAAGGGGAAAGGAAATTTAGCCTGCCTGCCCAGAGTGGCGAGTTTAGCATTTACCCCAAATTAGTAAAGTAACTTGTGGCTAAGAATTAATAACTCAGCCACTAACCATTTGTCGCAAAATACTCGGAGTATTAATTATGTTACCTTACTATTTAGCGACAACTTTGTTTGTGGCTGAGTTATTAATTTTGTACTGAATAAAATACTGGTAGTTTTTTGCAACAAATTATTTGTGGCTAAGTTATTAATTTTGTGCCTTAGATTCTTAGAGGCCAATAATGCTAATATAAAAGGTTATTTTTTAGTAAGCCAAGAAATTACGTACCCTACCTGCTACTGCCTACTTTTGACATGTCTAAAAATAATACAAAAGTTATCTAAGGTGTATATTTTGAATTTAAATTTCATATATTTACCGTACTGCATTATAATTATGAAACTCAAAACACTAATATAAACCACAAAGAAAGCGCGGCGGCGCCAGCGGGTCAAGATAAGTTGGTTCTGGTCGCGCTGGTCGCACGGATCGCGGGCTGGCCACCGAGTCGTCGAATACCTACAATGCGGCCGGGCAAATTCTTAATAGGACTCTTAAGAGCGGGGCACACCGGCTCCGTATCCGTTCCGTATCCAGCTCTCGTCCGTAGTCACGCACGAACATAAGACGTTGTAATGTATGGGATTATATGAGATACGGCACACCGCTTGCGTGCAGCACAGAACGGATACGCAACGCAAGCGGTGTGCCGTATCTCATACAGTCCCATACATTACAATGTCATAAGTTCGTGCGTGACTACGGACGAGAGCTGGATACGGAACGGATACGGAGCCGGTGTGCCCCGCCCTTAAATCCGTTTCAAATTGTTTTATTGTGATGAGTAATAGTTGTGCAAACTCAAGAAAATATTAGGTCGGTTATAAATACAGGATCTAAGAACATAGGACCTTGTAAAAACTGTGTGATTTAGTTACGTGTAGCGACCTCTGGGAGCTACGACAAGAAGCTCACTCAAAGTGGTACACGAGCAAACAAGAAAATGAAAATGAAAATGAAAAAACGCAACAGAAGTTCCAACATAGCTGCAAGATGGCGCCACGTGACAGAACAAAGAGCCTGAAACGCGGTATCGAAGTGTTTCACCGCGCAACGCATATATACAACTTGCATGTCTATCCAGGTGGACTAGTCGGTTCCCTGTCACAACACCCGGCCAGGCGGGTAGCTACCCTTTTCCCGACTTCACCTGGAACCCTCCATTCTGCCTATTGGCATCACTCCTGTCACCCGCCATTATATGTATTCCAAAAATAAATTACAACACATAACTAAAGCGCTAAGGTTTTAGTTTTAACGAGTTTAAATAATCTTTATCTACACTCGCCTCATAATGTTCGAATTATGAATTCGAAAACAGATGCATAATGACCTACTTTATGCATTCTGCCTATAAAAACTAGGGTTTACTATAAATTACAGAAGCGTAATGACTTAATGAGAAAACTCTAAATACGATAAAGTTGAGAAATGAAACGAAGTTTTTTTTTGCCAATACTCAAATCGCTATCTTCCGCCGCACCTGACAGTTGTTGTTGTACGGTAATTTTTCGGATGTTCTTCAGTTGTTTTAATAGGTTTTTGTTCTGTTGTTGTTGAGATGTTGTTCAGATGTTGTTCAGTTGTTGTTCAGATGTTGATTAGTTGTTGTTCAGATGTTATTCCGATGTTGTTCAGTGTTGTTCAGTTGTTTTTCAGTTGTTGTTCAGTTGTTGTTCAGTGTTGTTCAGTTGTTGTTCAGTTGTTGTTCAGTTGTTTAGTTATTTGCTGTTAAGACTCTACATCTAAACAACTGTAAGTAAAGAATCTTCAAAAATTCATATCAAGCCATATTACGTTCTCGTATTGAATTTGACCATGTATCGGGCCTTGCAATCGCCGGTGCGGACGTTTGAAAAAGTGTTCAACTGAGTCAATTTTTTAGAGTGTAGATAAAATAGTGTATGCAACTGCATATAATTAGGCATTAGAATGCTCGTATCAATCTATTATGACACTCGGCTACGCCTCGTGTGATCAACAGACACTCGCATTCTAATGACCTCCATTATATGACAGTTGCATAAACTACTATTAAACGGATTTATGTTGTGTTTATTTTGGATTTTACAATTCCCACAATTGAATTGTAAAATCCAAAATAAACACAACATAAATCCGTTTAAAATTGTTTTATTGTGATGAGTAATAGTTGTGCAAACTCAAGAAAATATTAGGTCGGTTATAAATACAGGATCTAAGAACATAGGACCTTGTAAAAACTGTGTGATTTAGTTATGTGTAGCGACCTCTGGGAGCTACGACAAGAAGCTCACTCAAAGTGGTTCACGAGCAAGCAAGACGCAACAGAAGTTCCAACATATCTGCAAGATGGCGCCACGTGACAGAACAAAGAGCCTGAAACGCGGTATCGAAGTGTTTCACCGCGCAACGCATATATACAACTTCCAATTCTATCCAGGCGGACTAGTCGGTCTCCTGGCCACAACACCCGGCCAGGCGGGTAGCTATTTTACCCGACACCACCTAGAACCCTCCATTCTGCCTATTGGCATCACTCCTGTCACCCGCCATATATGTAATCCAAAAATAAATTACAATACATAACAGCGCTAAAGTTTTATTGAGTCTAAATAATTTTTGTAGTTAGTTATTGCCGCAAATTGATACTTTGGTTTACAGATGACTAGCGTGTCCAGCCATTTTTTTCCTGTTTCTCTCAAACCGCCTTAACACCTCAAGACCACTATTTGTTACGAGCTAGTTAGAGCGAGGCAGTACTACAATAAAGCAAATGTCGATTCCGTATGATAATAAATAAAAAGCCATTCCACCAATTCGGACTAAGCGCTTCCAGTCATCTTTTATAATGCGCACTGCTAAAGAGTGGAATTTACTACCTGCGTCTGTGTTTCCAAACGCATACAACCCTAAGTAATCTCTTCAAAGTAAGAGTGAAAAGGCTTCTTCTGGGTGAGCTCGCTCCATCTTAGACTCTGTCTCTGTCCTATGACCTAGACTAGAGTCAAGAGCAAACCCATCATCAATAAAAAAAAAAAAAAATGCCTTTTTAATATTAACGTGTGCTAACTTAAATAGTGGAGTACATTGCGTTAGGTATTATACGTATAACTCTAAAAAAGAAATTGGTGCTTATTTATTGGCTATTCGTTCCAGGTGCTGACCCGTCAGAATATCGAAGATGTCATCAAATTCGCGCACAAACACAACCTCTTCATCTTCGCGGATGAAGTTTATCAAGACAATGTTTACGCCAAGGGCAGCCAGTTCCACTCCTTTAAGAAGGTAGAGTTTTAGAATATGTTCTACGCTAAAGGCGATTTAAATAGGACAAAATAAAATTAGCTTTAGACAGAGATTTAGCTTTCTCCATTCCCGACAACGCACGTTTTGAAATAAACCTTTGTTAGGCGGCATCAGCCCCAAAAATTAAGTCCCTTTCCTATTCGCTGCATTGAGAGAGAAATAGACGATGACAGCTTAGATCCGGAAATTAATTATCAAAATATATAAACAAATATCTCAAAAAGTAAGCCCATAGATTCTTTACTCATTTAATGAGGAAGGAGAGGAAACAAAATACACACACACACACACACACACACACGCGTATCATGCCTATAATACCTTGCGGGGTAGGCAGTGCGTAAACTTCCACAAAAAAACGGTCATTTACACCACATCTGACAAAAATTTGAGGGTAATTTGAAAAATTGTGTATCGCCATAGTGACAGGTTGTCAGCTCATCTCCTAAAATTGCAATACACACCCTCGAGTCCCTCGCCTCTTACGACTCCCACGCGAAAGAAACGGGGTGATGCTATTCTAAGCTGGCATCACACGGCACATTTCCCCTTAAACAAAATTAGAGGATATGAGTTTTAATTGAGATCAAGTACTGAAATTTCTAATATTTTAACAATCAAGGCAAGGTTAGCTATATTCATTATTTTGCGTAATTTAGACAGGATTAATTGTGATCAGGGCATGTTTATAATCTTAAACCATGCAACATCACTTTTGTAGCAAAAGCAATGATGCTTCATTATACTCAATTCAGGGAATTTCACAGCTCAAAATTATAACGAATTGTTTGTTTTTCAGGTCCTCCGTGAAATGGGCTCCCCATACACAGACTCACAAGAACTGGCTTCATTCATGTCTGTGTCTAAGGGTTATATGGGAGAGTGTGGACTTAGAGGGGGCTGGATGGAACTAGTCAACTTGGACCCTCAAGTGCAGGCTAACTTATACAAGGTAGGGTTCAAGATATGCTGGTTTTGTTGTGTAAGCTCTTCATACTTTTTTATACGCCTATGCAATGAAGATTTATAACGTAGAATGACGACCGATTTGGCGCAGTGGTAGTGCGACTGCCTGCGATGCAAATGTTCCGGGTTCGATTCTCGGTGGGACACTCACAAAAGTTGATATTTATCACTTCGTGAATTTGTTCCCGGTCTGGTTACGACATTGCAGGGTGAATTAACTGATTGTCCGAAAAGAAATGGTTCCGTGCTTCGGAGGGCACGTTAAGCCGTCGGCCCCGGTTGCTGTCTATGATTACTTAGACGGCGGTCGTAACACAACCAAGTCAGAGGCCTACTAGTGGTAGTAAACGGTTGAAAAACTCTGACACCAGGGTTCATCGGGTCGTTGGATGATTCGGTGACCCACACGATAAGAGAGAGAGCGTAGAATGCCGCCTTAGAGACACTTTCGACACGGACTTTCATCCTGTTAATCCGTAAGTTATCAAAGGGATGGATATTCATTCATTAGATATAAGATTTCAATGCCTTGTCTATTCAGTGTTATTGGATTTGGAAATACTAATAAAAAAAAAAACAATACTACTATTAAGGGCCTGCCTTGAACTTACACGTCCCTTTCCCACTAATGGCAAATCATGTGTGTGAGAACAGAGCGGAATCGCCATATTTAGACGATTTATCACTGTTTTGGAAATTTCTCGCCAAATAAACAAGTAATCAGTGCGACAAGAATCTAGTAATGTACGTATTCATAAGATTGCTATATAGAAATAAGGTGTTTATCGTATTCACCGACGAAATTGCGTGTATCCAAAAATACTTATTTTTCTCACGGCGCGCCCTTAATACAAGTAATTGTTGTTCCAGGCGATAAGCGCCATGCTCTGCCCCACGACCCTCGGTCAGGCGGCCGTGGACTGCGTGGCGCGCCCCCCGCTGCCCGGGGAGCCCTCCTACGACCTGTGGATCCAGGAGAAGACTGCTGTGCTGGACTCATTGAACATGAGGGCCAAACTGATCGCGGACACGTTCAACAGTATGGAGGGATTCACTTGCAATACTGTGCAGGTGAGATTGTAAACTTAAGTATGCTTAGAACCATTTAAGTCACTTTTGGTACCCTTTTAGTCACTTTTGGTACAACTTAAGTTACTTATGGTACCCTTTAAGTCACTTTTGGTACAACTTAAGTTACTTATGGTACCCTTTAAGTCACTTTTGGTATCCTATTAGTCACCTTTGGTAACATTAAGTCACTTTTGGTACCCTTTAAGTCGCTTTTGGTACCCTTTAAGTAACTTGGTACTCTTTAAGTCACTTTTGGTACCCTGTAAGACACTTGGTACCCTTTAAGACACTTTAGGACCACCTAACCTAAGTAACTTTTAGAATGTTTTAAGTCTCTCCTAGACCACTTTGCTTTGAGCGAATATAATTAATTAAGTAAGTATATCATTTCCTTATGCCCGGTGAACTTTGGTATTATCTGTGGATTAAGGAGAAAAATCTGTTTAAGAGTTTGAATTGAATATGAGGGCTAAAATGATTGTCGAGACATTTGGAAGTATTACACTTTTAGTTGCTGATAAGATTATAAACTCTAGTAAGTTAAGAGTCACTTAAGACACCTCGAGGATCACTTCAAACGCATTGAGTTCATTTAAGTCTCCTTAGATTCTCTTAAATTACTTAGAAACCAATAACGTAACTCTTTGTACCCTTAAGTCACTTTTGGTACACTTTTATTTACTTTTGGTAGACTTTAATTCACTTGTGTGGACACCTTGAGGATCACTTCAAACGCATTGAGTCCATTTAAGTCACCTTCGAAACTCTTACATCACTTGGAAACTATATTTAAGTAACTTTTTGTGCCCTTTAAGTCACTCTTAGTACACCCTAATTCATTTTTGGTACCATTTAAGACACTTTTGGTACCATTTTAGTCGTCATGAAACCACAACTATTATAATAAGTAGAAAGGCTACACAGGCATTAAAAAACGTATACAGGCGCGATTTTCTTTTTCTAAACGTTATCGAAGTAAAGACTGGCTCAGCCGTCTAGTCGGTAAAGCCTGTCGCCGACTAGTCAGCTGATCTTAAGCTGATTACACATACATACATAAATCACGCCTATATCCCTTACGGGGTAGGCAGATCGTTAACGGCCGTAAAACGGATATTAACACCACGTCTGACAAAAGTTTGAGGGTCAATCAGATAGCTGTGTATCACTATAGTGACAGGTTGTCAGGCCATCGCCTAAAATTGCAATACACATCCAACCCTCGAGTCCCTTAGTCGCCTCTTACGACACCCAAGGGAAAGAAATGGGGTGATGCTATTATAAGCCGGCATCACACGGCAATTAAGCTGATTAATCGGCCAATACCTTAGTCGGTGCATATCTAGTCGAATATAAAACCATTATAATAAAAAGTAATATAATGTCGCGAACAGTGGAAGAAGGGGAGGGAGGCCTTTGCCCAGCAGTGGGATCCTGGAGGCTGGATAAGATAAGATAAGATAAGATAATGTTTGTACCCAGGGCGCCATGTACGCCTTCCCGCGGATCGACTTGCCCCCCAAAGCTATCGAGGCCGCGAAGGCAGCCGGACAAGCGCCCGACGTGTTCTACGCCTTCAAACTACTCGAGGAAACCGGTAAGTCTGTTTCTTGTTACTATTGACTACTGATTACTGCTTAGTTTCGGTCTTTGTAGTTGGCGTACCAAGTATGGTGCCGGTAAATTCACTTACGAAAGTATTATAAAAGAGAGGCGGCCGATTGAATGACTAAGTTAAATTGTATTGCATCATAATGTTGGGTACAAAACATGTTTCGTCAAGTCAACCCCAGTATTGTGATTGGTACAAATAAACGCAGGGAAATTAGTTAGATCAGTTCAATTTGCAATTGAACTTACGAGTTTGCATCTACAATTATGACATATCGGGTCGTTGGACGATTCGGTGTCCCACACGAAAAGAGAGAAATGACATATCAGAATCCTCCGCCCTATGTCGGTTTAGAATAATATCCCCTTTTTTAACCTTTGATTGGAATAAAACGCGCGTTGGAATGGTACGGTTGGAATCCCGCTGGTGTAGAGTTTTTCCATATTATCTTGTACTTATAAAATGTGGTGATTTATTCTAAATTGGATACTTAGCTACTACTTTGCCGTGTGATGGCGGCTTAGAATAGCATCACCCCATTTCTTTCCCGTGGGACTCGTAAGAGGCGATTAAGAGATTCGAGGGTGTATATTGCAATTTTAGGCGATGGGCTGGCAACAATATATACATAATTTTCCGAAAGACCCTCAAATATTTGTCAGACGTGGCGATAGTGACCGTATTTTACGGCCGTTAACGCTCTGCCTACCCCGCAAGGGATAAAGGCGTGATATGTGTATGTATGTGTGTGTATGGATAGCTACTGCATGGCGCTACAAGTACATGTGTTGTTGCAGGTATCTGCGTGGTGGCAGGCTCCGGGTTCGGTCAGCGCCCCGGCACGTACCACTTCCGCACCACGATCCTGCCGCAGCCGGCGCTGCTCAAGGAGATGCTCCACATCTTCCAGAAGTTCCACGCAAACTTCGCCAGGGAGTTCGCGTAAATACACACAACACAATTCAATAGAACAGTGCACACTTCACCACATAACAATTGTCGTAAACAATACATACATACATACATCACACCTTTATCCCTTGCGGGGTAGGCAGAGCGTAAACGGCCGCAAAAAACGGACATTTACGCCACGTCTGACAGACGTTTGAGGGTCATTCGGAAAATTGTGTATCGCTATAGTGATCGCTATCGCTATCGTAAACAATACGCCATAGTTTATTCATACGAGAACAAATACTTAACTAAAGTACCGCCGTTCTAATAAGTCGTATTTGACAGCTGTAGGATTCGTGATGATACTATAGCAAAGGGTCAATTTTCCTTTGTTGACATCTCATTTAGTTTCTCTTATTGGAACGGCGGTACTTTACAAATAAAATAAACTTACACAAAGCTACAGAATGAATTATTAAAGTTTTCTGTGAACAATCCGCTGATTTTATAACAGTTAAAGATCTACTTCTTGAGTATAAAAACCTGCCAGGTGACCAAGACGCGTTTTAGTTTTTTAAATTGTTACACACAGCGAATAAAATACAAAACCTCTTAAAACTAAACATTATATTACGTATATGGTATTGTGGTGTTAACTCAGTATATATGACTAAAATTTGAAACAAATGTCGTTTACAAATGGTGGTGGCGTAAAGTTACGTGCTGTGTAATTAACCTGGCCAGCCCCGAGGCAGTGCCTTTATTTTTATTTTTATTTTGTTATCCCGCCCGAGCCGGTTTTCTATTAGGACAATACAAAATTGTTATAAAAAGAAGAAAATTGCGTTATGCAAATTTCTTTTTTTTACAATGACCGATCATGACGTCAATAAGTGATAATGATATCCTACATTGAATAAAGTTATTTCATTTTCATACAAAACAAACATTACGAAATTTTGTTCGATAAAAATTTAAGACCTTCACATAGAATCCAAAAAATCTCGTTAAGTGTTAAAGATACTGTTAACTCAGATATACAGGGTGTAAGAGACAGCTCTCCGAATACTGACTGGGTGTATTCAGAAACTGAACAAATTCCCATCGGAAAATATTTCAGGAAACGTGAAAAAAATCTCACCCATTCAGCAGCAGTCAACCGATTGCAATTTTGTATAGGACTTCGATTTTAAAAGTCGTTTCCTGGCAAATATTTCTAGGGGACAGTTGTTCAGTTTTATGGTCTGCATGCACCCTTTAAGTATTAGGAGGGCTGTCCCTTATACACCATACAAAATTGGCAGCTATTTTGTATTCAACTGTTGTGAAAATCACAAATCTTTACCTGCTAATACACTACGCCAGGCGATCGCACACAATTATATTTTTCAATAGATATTACTTTATTTTAAGGTGCCATTTCATACAAAAGAAATTACTTAAAATATAAGTGAAATCTATATTATTATTGTAAGAATAATTATAACAAGAAATGAAAAAGACCATAGATAGTGAATTATTAGTAAGAACTAGGTAACGATCCAAGTACCTATACATTGGCTGTTAATCTGATATTGTTGTAGATATAGTACGTTTTTGTTTGACAATAATTTGAATTTATCGGAGTTTTGGTTATAAAATGGCGCGAGGTTTTAAATCTCCGTTGGAAATCTAGTCCCTTTAAGCACGCACCCGCGTCGTCGTCGTCGCGATGGTAATTTGGTCCTTTTTGGCTTTATTTTATCATACTTTCCCTTAAGTGGTCTATTTTGACCTTAAGTGGTCGTAAACCTCTTCTGTTTTCGTTTGGAACACCAAGTCGTACAACGACCCGATGAACCCTGGTGTCAGTTTTCAACCGCCTACTACTAGTAGTAAGCCTCTGACATGGTTGTGTAACGACTGCCGTCTATGTTATCATAGACAGCTACCGGGACCGACGGCTTAACGTGACCTCCGAAGCACGAAACCATCGTTCTTTTCGGACAATCAAGTGGTTCACCCTGCAATGTCCTACAAATTACCTTATTTGTCATGTATGATCTTATTCAACCATTTTGGTTTATTTACAATGTAACAAAAAAGGTCACATTGTGAATACCAAATAAAAATGTTGCCACGCGTTATTGGCGTCAAGATACACTTGCAAAATTCGCGGGCGAGGGATAAGCCGCGGTAGCCCAAAATAAAAGTTTTCTTAAAAAGTCATATTTATTTTGTTCATAGTAGGTACCTATACCTTATTTGAGCTTTGTTAAGACTTATTTGGTTACACACAAATTCTAGTCGCATTGGGCCTAGTTTGGATTTTTGTTTGTATCAAAAAAAAAAAATGAGGAATTTATTTTATAAGTAAGTAATTTTTTTTTTACGTGTGGGTGTGTGCTTTCGCGACAAAATTGTTATAAAAAGATACCCTATTGTGTAATCAAATCAAATGATATTTTACTTGTAAGCCTACCTTTAGTTATAAGATCTATGTTATATCGCTCTGTAAGATCATATTTTAAACATGCATTTGAAAATACTTTGATATTATTTTACTTACCTACAAATTGGTGTCAAATCTGGTAAAACATATTTCGATCACTTTGTGAAACTAAAATAAATTGACAACTGACTATAATTATTTCTTCTTCGTAAAAAACAGCAATTAAACGTCACTTTCAATGTAGTCATTGCCCTTAATTCGGGATATACATTCTCTTAATTTACCTTAAATTAGTGCTGTCACATTCCGTCAAATGATTTAGAAAAGGATAGGAGATATCTAAGTCCTGTCATGTTTAATGTCAATGGGTTGTTCGCATTTCTAGTCAATTGAGTCGCCATTGTTTTTATCGTCGCCTTATTTTGACAGATAACACGTATTTTGCATGAAATTATAAGACATGACATGACTAAAATATCTCCTATCCTTTTCTAAACCTATTTGACGGAAAATGACAGCACTAATTTAAGGCAAGTAAGGAAAATTTATATCCCGAATTGTGGCCAATGTATATCCCGAATTGCGGCCACTGTCTTCTTTTCTAATCTATAAAAGTGACTCGATGTTTGCCAGAATTGAGGCCAATAAACCAGCAGATAACATATAGATTAAAAGAGATACACATTTAGCGATGAAATTGGTAGGAATGTAAAGCAATAGGGTTGGTTACAGTTGAATTAGTGTGTTTAGTTGAGAAGTTGTGTTGTATAGGACGCGAGAAGCGACATTCCTAAGGATTTTGTTATAATTGTTATGTATTGTTACATTTAATAAACTTATTAAATTACAAACAATTATTTTTATTTCTTTCAATGCGTGCTTGTTTTTAAAACATAATGTTTAGGGGCCTTACCACAAAACGTTAAAGGCGCGAAAGTTTACATAGAGGTATTTTTTTCAACGAGCGTCTTACTTTTTACATGACTGCCCGACCAAAAAAGGAGTATAATGTTTTTTTTACTTAATGTATGTAGATATACATGTGCAAATTTATTTAAAGTGCTGCAATTCGTTAACCACTGAACGGATTCGAATAGGAATTGTATCGGAAGAATCCTTACATTATCCCGAGTGTCATAGGCTAACGGCTAAGCTATCTATAAAATAAGCAGTAATGTTATTTTGACGTGACAACGTCTTAAATTAGGTTGTGGCTCGGTGGCATGCAAGGAAAAATGTAACGCCCGCTCACGTCTGTTACAGTGAGTCATGACCGAAAGAGAGGCACGCTGAATGCCGTCTCTCTCCCACTCAAGCATAATCGCGCAGCATTCGAGAATTACGTTGTCACGTTCAAACTTCTCCCGTATACCGACTTTACAGGCAACCATTTTGGTGTTGTTAGGCCCTATATGTTTGATTTTTAAAACGTGCCCCAAAAATCATTTAAAGACACCTATCTGACATCTATTTGCGGAAAGTTACCTTTGCATAGGAGAAAGCTGCTACGAACTAACGAAGAACCACCCAATCTGATCTCACCTCACGGCTTCCGTTCCAGTATTGATGGTTTAGGGAAAATCCACTAGAGGTCGTTATGGTGTTAAAAAGTTGCGTTCTGGGTTCCAACGTTACCATCATAGAGTCTGTGCACAAGAGAATAGGCCTGGAAATTGAGGGCGCCTCTGTGCCTCAGTATGAGAAATGTCATAGCAACCTATGAAAAGTTATTACTTCACTTTTTTCCCACGCCTATTCTATTCTCTACAGGGTGACAGGGAAAAATAGCGCTTAATCTTCCGTGGGTTTGCTATTCCCAAGAAACAGAAAAAAGTAATTACAAAATAGAAAATGTTTTTATACAAATAACGAAATGATCTAATAATCACCGACTCGGGCTTATTCGTATGGAAATCCAAATGTATGTGCTGTTAAGAGTTTTAATCCATCAACATAACGCCATGTAAACGATGACTCTTTGAGAAGGTATCTTACCTATACTTACCTACCTAACGTTATGACAGGGGAGTTCCTTGCAATGAATGACTGAGAGGACATTACAAAATTGTTATAAAAAAAGAAAATTGTGTGATACAAATTTCTTTTTTTTACAATGACGGTTCATGACGTCAATAAGTGATATGTTATTACTATCCTACATTGAATAAAGAATTTCAATTTCAATTTCAATGACCTTTCACTTGTAGAGGGGTCAAATAAATCTGCGATTAGATAAGCGAGTATATAATAAAACGGGAAGCACCCACAGAGGGAGTTACCTTACTATCTGAAGAAAATTGGTACTTGCAAGGATGATTGTAAAATGAATAAAAACGTGAATCCAATCGCTGTACTCTTAATAGTGCACCAAGGCACGAACTGCATTTACATGCCAATACTCAGTTATTTTCAAACAAAACTACTTCCTACTATTTGCTGTATTCTTGAATAGATCGTGGCGAAAACAACTCTTGTTTCAGTAGAGCACTAGAGATAGTGTTTTCCTGAATGTTACGCAATTCGAAAGTCTTATTATCGAATAAAACATTTGAAATTTAAGAGTCAAATTTGAGAGCCCTAAAAACTGCTGGCAAAGTTGTGACTAGCAGAAAATCCTCGAGCGAAAAGGAAGTGTTGAAAATGAAGTTGGAAGGTGTTCTGACGGAGCTAACGGTCAACAAGCGGATGTTGAGCATCGACTACGCCTGCCGGGGACCCATTTTGGATCGCGCCGAGCACATCGAAAGGGAGATTGAAAAGGTACTGTTTTGTTTTGTTGGTTTTGTCTGCTTAAAAAAACATGATCACACACACACCAATTGTAGCCCATACCTGATAACCATCTTTATATCTGCTATATATACCGTGTGATGCCGGCTTAGAATAGCAACACCCCATTTCTTTCCCGTGGGAGTCGTAAGAGGCGACTAAGGGACTTGAGGGTGTATATTGCAATTTTAGTCGATGGGCTGACAACCTGTCACTATGGCGATACACAATTTTTGGAATGACCCTCAAATATATGTCAGACGTGGCGTAAATGACCGTTTTTACAGCCGTTTACGCTCTGCCTACCCCGCAAGGGATAATAGGCGTGATATATGTGTGTGTGTGTGTGTGTGTGTGTGTGTGTGTGTGTGTGTGTGTGCTATATATACCCGTAGCCACTAGCCATCCCGTAGCCTCTGCCGTAGCAGGGGCCGTGGTCCGCTATTTGAAAACCTCAGTTGTGTTTCAATAGAGTATGAGAGGATGGTTATGACCGTTTCATATTCCACTTACAGTTTGAAGTATAGAAAATCACTATGTCAATTGAGTTTTGATAGCATTTGACTGGCCCGATGGCGTAGCGGACAGTACCCCTGCCTGCTACGCCAAGGGTTGTGGGTTCAATCTCCATAAGACACAAATATTTGTTATCATTTTCCGATATTTGTATTTAGTCTGGGTGTTTCTATGTATAGAATGTATTTGTTTACAAAAAAGTATATAAGTATTTACATCAGCTGATATCACTGGCGGAGAGGAGAGAAGATTGGAAGTTAGGTCAGGGGGGTCTCACTCCACGGTTTAGGTATGTTCCGGCGGCGGGTTCCCTACGGGAACTAATCTCCGCGGGTTGTCACTTGTCGTCGCCAGACCGCCAGTGTGCCGCTAGCCGCCGCACTGTTCGCACGCACGTGCTGCTCGCGCGCACACTTACTTGATTTTTTTCTGTGTTTTAGTACGTTTATTCGATAAAAAATCGATCGGGTCGTCGACTCGGTGTCCCACTCGATACAAAGAACAGTTAGACACAAGAATAATTAATTGTTCTTCTATATAAACAGTAGTCATTAATAATTTCGTTTAGGTTTATACATATTAACAAATCTTACAATTCCTTCCGTAGATTAAGTGAACAAATAAGATATTATAGCAAAATCAATAACAAAAAATCTTCGTGCACGAATAACATGATGACAAGTTACAACCCTTGGAGTTCGCCGGCGGCTCAGTCATAAAACTGCGATGCGCAAGGAAGACTGAGCGTTCGCGCGCGTTCATAAGTTTCAATTTTGTTTGTGAGCGGTTGGGTTCACCGAGCGTAGGTATTAATTTATACCTAAACATGTAATTTCTTAGGGAGTGATTCTTCTGTACGTTAGTACTATTATATATTCTGTGGTATTACTCAAAAAATAAATTGGTGCTTATTTATTGTCTATTCGTTCCAGGTGTTGACCCGTCAAAATATCGAAGATGTCATCAAATTCGCGCACAAACACAACCTCTTCATCTTCGCGGATGAAGTTTATCAAGACAATGTTTACGCCAAGGGCAGCCAGTTCCACTCCTTTAAGAAGGTAGAGTTTTAGAATATGTCCTACGTTCTTCGAGCAACGACGGCCTTCCGTCCCGGAAGGGAGTAGGCATAGAAAGTATTTCCCCTCTGTCAAAGTACAAGCCGAAATGGGCATTGACGTTTATAAAAACCAGTTCCGTTCAGATTTTTTCCTAGACCGAGTCCAGTCGTGCAAGAGAACACATGTTAGTTTTTTAATGTAAAAAGAGGTCTGGAACATCAAGTTTACAAAAAGATGGTGTAACATTTCACATGTAAGTAAATTCTTAACATATTATTGCTATTTAATACATTTAAACACTAAATTCTTAAATAGTTGTTGGATTTTTTCAGCAACATCTGGTCCGATCGCCCGTACAAATTACAGATCGATCGCACGATAAATCCGACTTCTCGACGATAGCAACAATAGCTGACAATAGTGATGTTACCGTTTCATGTCATAATGTTTGTCGATGAATATTATAGGAGGCGGGTATTATTTAATCACATGTATTAGACAAATAATTGTTATCATGGTTTTATATGCACCTGGATAAGCGAGATATCAAGGGACCCGAATATTATTCTCGCTCATAGAGGTTTTTTACTAAACCAGTTTGTCATTTATGCAGGTTTGGAAGTAGTATCTCTCATATATAGATGTGAATGAAATATTTTTATCAAGAGTTTGTTTAATCCATTCTATGAGACACTTTTCAACTTCGGGAAATTCAACAACTTTGTCCCTTTGAATATTTCCATGTCATTGACACCTGTAATTGTCCGTACATACAAAATGTCCCTCACACTAAATACCTAGGTATCCTACTTGACAGCCGACTTTCATGGCATCCACATATTGACTATATGATGGAAAGAGTCAGGAAGCTCTCATGGATATTTAAAACTCTGAGACATGTGACGCCATGCAGTTCTGCTGATCGTTCCGACACAAACAAAGATCTTCTCAAAGACATATATGTTGCCCTAGTCCAATCAATATTAACATATTGTATCACTGTCTGGGGGGGCGCCACAAAATCTAAATTTATCGAACTCGAACGTACTCAGCGAAACCTTCTTAAGATAATGTATTTTAAAAGCTTTAGATTTCCTACGCATAGTCTCTATCAACTTACTAAATTGGCATCCATTAGAAAACTATATATTACATACACCACTCTTAGAAAGCACAAAACCTTATCTTTTATTTCCACGATGATAGCTCGACGAAGAAATGATCGTGTTGCTATCCCACCTAGAATAAACACAACCTTTGCGAGTAGACAATTCTCTAGACGGTCAGCTACTCTGTATAATATCGCAAACAAACAACTTAATATATACCCTAAACCTCTATACATATGTAAACGAGAAATAGTTAAATGGCTCGAACTCTTGACATACGAAGAGCTGGAAAACTTCCTGAGCAGTTAGCGATTTTAGAACTTAACTAAATATCGATCCCAAGACAGTTTTGCCGTAGGGCCAGCTGCTCAGGGACCTTTTCTTTTCTTTTGTTTTGCAATATCTTGCTATCTATATGTTTCACTAACATTTTTCACTCACACACGACCTGGAGAAAATCCTGAGCACTCAGTGATCCTGGAATATGCCTAAGATATCGATCCCAAGACAGGTATGTCGTAGGGCTGACTGCTCAGGGTTTTCCTCATTTAATACAAGCATGTGGATTTACATATTTATGTACAAACATTTATTTCACACACACGTTCACATTTTCACGCATATCTGGAGTTTTACACACCATGAGTATCATTTCCCCATTCCTTTTTCCTTCCTCTATCCCCTTCCTGATCCTTTTTCCTTCGTCCTTCTTTTGTTTAAATCATAAACATACTTACTTATCTATTACTTTTCTTTCCAATTTTGTTTGCTGCGGTTTAAGTCCATGGACTGAGCGGTGTTTCCTAACACAGGCGATAAGCTTTTACTGGAAACACCGGCCACTAGATTATAAGCACTTTTGTTGTTCTTGAAAATAAACAAATTTATTATTATTATTATTATAAAATCTTTATTATTTTATATTTTGTTAAAGGTAGATTCCGGCAAGTCAAAATCATTCATAATAGCGTTACGCGACTGCCCGGCTTCGAACACCACATCTGGACTGCCTTCGATAATGTCATCATCTAGACATGGCGGCTGATGTGGTGCAGTGGTAATGCGACTGCCTGCGACGCAAAGGTTCCGGGTTCGATTCTGGGTGGGGCAGTCACAAAGTTGTTATTTTTCACTTTGTGAATTTGTTTCCGGACCTGTTAGGACATTGCAGGCTGAACCACCTGATTGTCTGAAAGGGGATGGTTCCGTGCTTCGAAGGGCACGTTAAGCCGTCGGTCCTGGTTGCTGTCTATGATGACTTTGACGGCGGTCGTAACACAACCATGTCAGAGGCCAAGTAGGTAGTAGTAAGCGGTTGAAAGACTCTCTACACCAGGGTTCATCGGGTCGTTGAACGACTTGGTGTCTCACACAAAAGAAGATTATCTAGATACCAAATGTTAAGCAGCTTTTAGTTGGTGATTGTGTTTTGTAGGGCCATGGTTCTTATAATTACTAGAGGACGCCTAAAATGGCATGATTTGACTACTTAAGTTTATTGTTATGTAACTTGCTTTAAATATAAATAAAAAAACAACACAAGCGTCTTAGTACCTACACTTTTGAAATTCATCGATAGTCAAGCATCGATATTGTCAAGCACTAACTTGACAGCTTTACCTACCTCTCCCCCCGCGCCCCGCAAAAAACGACAGAACTATTTCTATGAAGTAAAATGGCTAAGGCTCCTCCCTTCCGGGTCGGAACGAGACGGAAGACCGTGTTGCTCGAAGCCTACGTTAAACATACATACATACATAAATCACGCCTACATCCCTTACGGTTTAGGCAGAGAGTTAACGGCAGGAAAACGGATATTAACACCACGTCTGACAAAAGCTTGAGGGTCAATCTGATAACTATGTAGGTATCACTACCTATAGTGACAGGTTGTCAGCCCATCGCCTAAAATTGCAATACACATCCCTCGAGTCCCTTAGTCGGCTCTTACGACACCCATGAGTAAGAAATGGGGTGATGCTATTCTAAGCCGGCATCACACTACGTTAAAGTCGGATTAAAATCAGCAAACGTTAATTAGCTTTAGATCACTTAAAATAAACCGTTCTTCCAAATTAAAGGGTATGAGTTTTATTAATTGGGATCTGATACTGTAGCTTCAAATATAACCCAAGGCTAGATCGCGGGTGTATTTCGAGTAATTCACACAGGAATAATTTTGCTGTGTGATGCCGGCCTAGAATAGCATCACCCCATTTCTTTCCCGTGGGAGTCGTAAAAGGCGACTAAGGGACTCGAGGGTGTGTATTGCAATTTTAGGCGATGGGCTGACAACCTGTCACTATGGTGATACACAATTTTCCGAATGACCCTCGAATATATGTCAGACGTGTCGTAAATGTCCGTTTTTGCGGTCGTTTACGCTCTGCCTTTCCCGCAAGGGATAATAAGCGTGATATGTGTATGTATAATTTTGATGAGAACTTTTTATACGTCGTTTTGATTTGACTTTTAGTAAGCAACTTGACATCGCGCTGTTGTAGCAAAAAAAAAAACTAAAACCTTGGAAAGTCAAACACATAAAATTAAATTGGAAGCAACTGCTAAAGTTTATTTATTTATTTACGATTTATTGTACACATGATCAATCATTAAAGAGAAAAACACATAAAGAATAAGACACAACAGGCACTGCTTATCTCTAATAAGAAATTTCTTACAGCAGACCTAGGGAAGAGTAATGGTATTATACAATATGCGGATAAGACCGTGCACAGAAAATATATCTAAATTTCATTTTAAGTTTCAATTTAAGAACCGTTTATTGTAGCAGATCAGTGTCTTATATTAAATAATAATTGAATTGCTTCCAAAAACCTATAATTTTTGTTTGTTTTTCAGGTCCTCCGTGAAATGGGCTCCCCATACACAGACTCACAAGAACTGGCTTCATTCATGTCTGTGTCTAAGGGTTATATGGGAGAGTGTGGACTTAGAGGGGGCTGGATGGAACTAGTCAACTTGGACCCTCAAGTGCAGGCTAACTTATACAAGGTACGGTTCAAGATATGCTGGTTTTGTTGTGTAAACTCTTCATACTTCGTTTATATGCCTATGCATTGAAGATTTATAACGTAGAATGACGACCGATTTGGTGCAGTGGTAGTGCGACTGCCTGCGACGCAAAGGTTCCGGGTTCGATTCTCGGTGGGACACTCACAAAAGTTGATATTTATCACTTCGTGAATTTGTTCCCGGTCTGGTTACGACATTGCAGGGTGAATTAACTGATTGTCCGAAAAGAAATGGTTCCGTGCTTCGGAGGGCACGTTAAGCCGTCGGCCCCGGTTGCTGTCTATGATTACTTAGACGGCGGTCGTAACACAACCAAGTCAGAGGCCTACTAGTGGTAGTAAACGGTTGAAAAACTCTGACACCAGGGTTCATCGGGTCGTTGGATGATTCGGTGACCCACACGATAAGAGAGAGAGCGTAGAATGCCGCCTTGACACGGACTTTCATCCTGTTAATCCGTAAGTTATCAAAGGGCAGGATATTAATTCATTAGATATAAGATTTCAGTGCCTTGTTTATTCAGTGATTTTGGATTCGGAAATACTAATAAAAAACAAAAAAATGAACAATACTACTATTATGGGCCTGCCTTGAACTTACACGTCCCTTTCTCACTAATGGCAAATCTTGTGTGTGAGAACAGAGCGGAATCGCCATATTTAGACGATTTATCACTGTTTTGTAAATTTCTCGCCGAATAAACAAGTAATCAGTGCGACAAGAATCTAGTAATGTACGTATCGTATTCACAAAAAACAATGTGTTATGTTCATAAGATTGCTATATAGAAATAAGGTGTTTATCGTATTCACCGACGAAATTGCGTGTATCCAAAAATACTTATTTTTCTCACTTTAATTTTGTAATTCTTTTTCCAGGCGATAAGTGCCATGCTCTGCCCCACGACCCTCGGTCAGGCGGCCGTGGACTGCGTGGCGCGCCCCCCGCTGCCGGGGGAGCCCTCCTACGATCTCTGGATCCAGGAGAAAACTGCTGTGCTGGACTCGTTGAACATGAGGGCCAAACTGATCGCGGACACGTTCAACAGTATGGAGGGATTCACTTGCAATACTGTGCAGGTGAGATTATAAACTTAAGTATGCTTAGAACCATTTTAGTCACTTTTGGTACCATTTGAGTCACTTTTGGTGCCCTTTAAGTCACTTTTGGTACCCTTTAGGTCACTTTTGGACCCCTTAAGTAACTTATAGTGCACTTTTCGTCTCTTTTTGTATACTTTAAGTCACTTTTGGTACCATTTAAGACACTTTGGTACCCTTTAAGACACTTTTGGTACCCTGTAAGACACTTTTGGTACCCTGTAAGACACTTTTGGTACCATTTAAGACACTTTGGGAACACCTAACCTTAGTAACTTTAAGAACGTCTTAAAACTCCCTTAGACCGCTTTACTTTGAGTCAACGTAATTAATTAAGTGAGTATATCATTTACTCCTACGTCCAGCAGTGGACTGCAATAGGCTGATGTAATGTAAATCATTTTCTTATGCCCGGTCAACTTTGGTCTTGTTTAATTTAGCGTTGCTATGCTGGGGTAAGTTAGGTATTAATGACGGTCTATGAATGCGCCGCGATTTCGCACGCATCGCTCTGGCATATGTTGTCCCTTTCTCGCTCGCGGGGCGAGGGTGGCGGCGTGCGCGCGGGCCGCCTGGTAGGCGCCAAGCGGTGATTTCTGCACCGCACTATCAGTCACTCAAAACCGTTCGGACAGGAGGGTATCGCGTATTGTGCGGATTTCCCGCCACGCGTTTTGTGATGCCGCGTGTAATGGACGATTCAATTTGAGATCGCGCGTGTTGATGCATCGTATTATTGTGTTTCTCCTGGGTTGTACTGGAATGCCAGGCTTAGTGATTGTTGGATGTCTCGACGTCTTCCACGTGAGCGTCGCGTTGAATAGGCATCAGGTGGCCATTTTGGCCCGCGTTTGTACGGCCCAAATTCGGGTTGGGTCACGCGTAATGACTAATATCAAAGTGGAATACGAACAGAAGCTGTGAGTGGTTTGACGTGAATAACGCGCCAAGGCTGTAGTGGAATGCTGGGTGTCGATATCTTTTCCACCCAGCCCTGTAAGTACCCACGGAATCCCAATTTGATCCATTCCCTGAACTTCCTTTCTCCGTTGGGTATTTTATGCATTTGGACCGGCACGTTGACTGTAAGTGGTAAACCTAGTTGTCTTAGTATAAAACTGTTTTCTTCGTGTTAATGGTGTGTTCCCTTTAGTCATATTTGTTGTACCATATCATTGTGACTCCTTAGTACGAATTGCGGAATTCGTGGGGTGATATAATTTGGAGGTACTTACTTAGAATCTAGGGCTAATACGTGTGACGTAACGCCAGATCGGCAGACGGTATTTACTACCGACTCGAGTTATGTAAAGGTTGGAACACATCATTTGCCAATTTCACTCAACTTAGTTAATTAGGTTAAATAGATTTAGGTTCACGTTTGATTCATAGTATGCGCTGATATATTGTGCAGCGTATGTTATTTAGCGCTGCGTAACGCAGCCATTGTCTGCCTCCAGTTGAACTCCTGGTATT
Source organism: Tuta absoluta (assembly GCA_027580185.1). Taxonomy (NCBI): domain Eukaryota; kingdom Metazoa; phylum Arthropoda; class Insecta; order Lepidoptera; family Gelechiidae; genus Tuta; species Tuta absoluta. Next base: position 260,647 of record JAQAHW010000023.1, on the reverse strand, counting down.
TTGCTCGAAATTTACCTGTGTAAATCGCTTCCACTGCGCGAGTTTAGCTTGGAATTAGACAGGTCTGATCTGTGGATTAAGGAGAAAACATCTGTTTAAGAGTTTGAATTGAATATGAGGGCTAAAAGGATTGTCGAGACATTTGGAGGTATACACTTTTAGTTGCTGATAAGATTATAAACTCTAGTATGTTAAGAGTCACTTAATACACCTCGAGGATCACTTCAAACGCATTGAGTTCATTTAAGTCTCCTTGGATTCTCTTAAATTACTTAGAAACCATAAACGTAACTCTTTGCACCCTTTAAGTCACTTTTGGTACACTTTTATTCACTTTTGGTAGACTTTAATTCACTTGTGTGGACACCTTGAGGATTACTTCATACGCATTGAGTCCATTTAAGTCACCTTCGAAACTCTTACATCACTTGGGAACTATTTAAGTAACTTTTTGTGCCCTTTAAGTCACTCTTAGTACACTTTAATTCATTTTTGGTACCATTTAAGACACTTATGGTACCATTTTAGTCGTCATGAAACCACAACTATTATAATAAGTAGAAAGGCTACACAGGCATTAAAAAACGTACACAGGCGCGATTTTCTTTTTCTAAACGTTATCGAAGTAAAGACTGGCTCAGCCGTCTAGTCGGTAAAGCCTGTCGCCGACTAGTCAGCTGATCTTAAGCTTATTACACATACATACATAAATCACGCCTATATCCCTTACGGGGTAGGCAGATCGTTAACGGCCGTAAAACGGATATTAACACCACGTCTGACAAAAGTTTGAGGGTCAATCAGATAGCTGTGTATCACTATAGTGACAGGTTGTCAGCCCATCGCCTAAAATTGCAATACACATCCAACCCTCGAGTCCCTTAGTCGCCTCTTACGACACCCATGAGTAAGAAATGGAGTGATGCTATTCTAAGCCGGCATCACACGGCAATTAAGCTGATTAATCGGGCAATACCTTAGTCGGTGCATATCTAGTCGAATATAAAACCATTATAATAAAAAGTAATATAATGTCGCGAACAGTGGAAGAAGGGGAGGGAGGCCTTTGCCCAGCAGTGGGATCCTGGAGGCTGGATAAGATAAGATAAGATAATGTTTGTACCCAGGGCGCCATGTACGCATTCCCGCGGATCGACTTGCCCCCCAAAGCTATCGAGGCCGCGAAGGCAGCCGGACAAGCGCCCGACGTGTTCTACGCCTTCAAACTACTCGAGGAAACCGGTAAGTCTGTTTCTTGTTACTATTGACTACTGATTACTGCTTAGTTTCGGTCTTTGTAGTTGGCGTACCAAGTATGGTGCCGGTAAATTCACTTACGAAAGTATTATAAAAGAGATGCGGCCGATTGTATGACTAAGTTAAATTTTATTGCATCATAATATCGGGTACAAAACTAATACCAATTTTTAATATTGATATTAAATTTAATACCAGAAGTGGCCGTTTTAAGGCACTTTTTACCATAACTTTAATCATAGGGAATATTTGATTGAGTTTGCAGGTTCTAATTTTACTTAAGAATAATACTAAAGCAATGTTTGGTCATTCTGATAGATTGTTTGTATAAAGAGTTTTTTTTGTGGAGTGGCGCTACTGTCGAGGTCGTTTACGACTACACTCGCCATAGGGGTTGACAAAGGGAGATGATAAGTGAGATCAATTCAATTTGCAATTGAACTTATTATATCATCTAGAATAATGACTCGGAATTCTCCGCCCTATATTTGTTTAGAATTATATCACCTGTTTCTTATCCCTTGACTGGGAGTAATACAACGATCCAAGAAATACAACGAGTCGAGGACTTGAATCCCGTTGGTGTAAATTTCTTTGTTTCCATATTATCTTGTACTTATAAAATGTAGTGATTTATTTTAAATTAGATAACTACTGTACTATGGTGTTATTTTGCACTCACAGTGCTATATTACTTTCATAAATGAAAGTTTAACTTTTTTCAATTTCTTATTTTCATTTATGAAAGTAATATAGCACTGTGAGTGCAAAATAAAACCATAGTACATTTAATTAAGCAAAGCTTCATCGTATGGTTCGAATTTCACTCTTAAGTGGACTGACCATAGTATTAGTTTCAAATAACTTATACTAGATGTCGCTTGTCGTCGCTTCGAGACGAGTACCAAGAGGTTGAAGATTTCGTCAGCTTACGTCGGGGCGCCGGCAGCTCAGTTGGCAGAGCAGTGGAACGGTACTCCACGGTCCCGGGTTCAAGTCCCGGCGGGCGCTGACATTTTTTCAATTTCTTATTTTCATTTAGATAACTACTACATGAAGCTACACGTACATGTGTTGTTGCAGGTATCTGCGTGGTGGCGGGGTCCGGGTTCGGTCAGCGCCCCGGCACGTACCACTTCCGCACCACCATCCTGCCGCAGCCGGCGCTGCTCAAGGAGATGCTCCACATCTTCCAGAAGTTCCACGCAAACTTCGCCAGGGAGTTCGCGTAAATACACACAACACAATAAAATAGAACAGTGCACACTTCACCACATATGAATGATCGTAAACAATACGCCATAGTTTGTTCATACGAGAAAAATACATAACTACAAATTAAATAAGATTCACAAAACTACAGATTTCGATTGGTTATTTTTTCTATAAACAAACCGCTGATTTTACAACAGCTTAAATCTTAAGTAATCTTCTACACATTATGTAGTTTAGTTCAGTCTTTACGCTTAACTGGTAAAGGAATACGAAAGATGAAAAGTATATTTGCAAAATAAGTCGGCAACTGTTTCGCTTTCTATTCAGCTCATCAGGTACAAGAAGCTTATCGTAGAGGACAAAACTCATATACGAGTTGTCGTAGTCATGAGATCGATACCTCGCAGTGCGCAGCGCAGCGCCAGTACTCCATACACAGTTTCTACACATTTCTTGAGTATAAAAACCTGCCAGGTGACCAAGATGAGTTTTAGATTTTTTTTTATTAATACACACAGCGATTAAAATCTTAAACCTCTTCAAACTAAGTATCATATTATGTATTTGGTATTGTGGTATTAACTTAGTATACAAAACAAACATTTCGAAATTTTATTCGATCTGATTTGAAGCCTTAACAAAGAATTCTAAGATACGAGATATCTTATTTATTTATTTAACCGTTTATTGTACACAATATAACACAAAGGACATAACATATAGATCAATACACAACAGGTCAGCTTATTTCTAAAAAGAAATCTCTTCCAGCAGACCTAGGGTAGAGAGAAGGCATAAAGTAAGGCAGTTAGCGTGTACAACTTACTTAGTATGATAAAAATAAATAAATTAATTAGCTTAGTGTTACAGATACGGGACATATATAAGGGACAGCCCTTCGAATACTGAAAGGGCTATTCAGACCATTAAACTAAACCACTTCCCATAAGAAACAATTTCATGAAACATGAAAGTTTTTTTCACCATAGTAAATGCAGTCAGCTGACTGCAATTTTGCATTGGACTTCGTTTTCTTTTTGGTCGCTTCTTGACATATGTTTCTAAGGGAAAGTTGTTCAGTTTGTAGTTATAAGTATTCGGAGCATTGTCCCCTACACACCGTATACAATTACATATAAAATTGGCAGCTATTTTGTATTCAACTGTTGTAAAAATCACTCAAATCAAACGCAAGGCAATCGCACACAATTATATTGGTCAATAGATATTACTTTATTTTAAGGTATCATTTCATACAAAAGAAATTACTTAAAATATAAGTGAAGTCAATGTTATTATTGTAAGAAAAATTATAACAAGAAATGAAAAAGACCATTGCTAGTGAACTATTAGTAAGAACTAGGTAACGATCCAAGTACCTATACATTGGCTGTTAATCTGATATTGTTGTAGATATAGTTCGTTTTGTTTGACAAATTATTTGAATTTATCGGAGTTTTGGTTTTAAAATGGCGCGAGGTTTTAAATCTCCGTCGGAAATCTAGTCCTTTTAAGCACGCACCCGCGCGGTAGATGATAATTTGGGCCTTTTTTTGGCTGGATTTTATCTTATATCACGTCTATTATCCGATTTCCATTCAGTCATATTGGTTTACAATGTAACCAATAGGTCACATTTTAAATACCAAATTAAAAATTTTGCCGAGCGTTATTGGTTGTAGGTGTACTTGCAAAATTCGCGGGCGAGGGATAAGCCTAAGTGATGGCGCAAGTCGCAGGTTTAAATCCTGCCTACTGTAGATAAAAGGTCACATTTTGTTTATAGTAGATATACTTACCTTATATTTGGTTACAAACAAATTCTAGTCGCATTGGACCTAGTTTGGATTCTTGTTTGGATCAAAATTAATAATTAAGCAAATTATTTTATAACTAAGTAATTTTTGGTATTTTGAAGTTACGTGTGGGTGTGTGCTTTTGCGACGAAATTGTTATAAAAAATACCCTATTGTGTAATCAAATCAAATGATATTTTACTTGTAAGCCTACCTTTAGTTATAAGATCTATGTTATATCGCTCTGTAAGATCATAATTTAAACATGCATTTGAAATTACTTTGATATTATTTTAATAACCTACCTACAAATTGGTGTCAAATCTGGCAAACATATTCCTATCACTTTGTAAAACTTGGAAAATAAATTGGAAACTGACTAAAATTACTTCTTCTTCATAACAATTGTAATTTAACGTCACTTTTAATGTAGTCATTGCCCTCAATTATTCGGGATAAACATTCTCTTATCTTACCTTATATTAGTGCTGTCACTTTCCGTCAAATAGTGTTAGAAAAGGATATGAGATATTTTAGTCCTGTCATGTTTTAAAATGTCAATGGATTTTTCGCAATTTCTAGTCAATTGAGTCGCCATTGCTTCAACGTATTTTGCGTCACATTATAAGACATGACATGACTAAAATATATCCTATCCTATTCTAAACCTATTAGACTGAAAGTGACAGCACTAATGTAAGGTAAGTCAAGAAAATTTAAATCCCGAATTGAGGCCACTGTCTTCTTTTCTAATCTGTAAAAGTGACTCGATGTTTGCCAGAATTGAGGCCAATAAGCCAGCAGATAAAATCTAGATTAAAAGAGATAAATATTTAGCGATGAAATTGGTAGGAATGTAAAGCAATAGGGTTGGTTACAGTTGAATTAGTGTGTTTAGTTGAGAACAGTTGTGTTGTATAGGACGCGAGAAGCGACATTCCTAAGGATTTTGTTATATTGTTATGTATTGTTACATTTAATAAACTTATTAAATTGCAAACATTGATTTTTATTTTTTCCAATACATGCTTGTTTTTGAAATAAGCTTTTCCAGAAATTTTAGAGGCCTTACCACAAAAAGTTGGCGCGAACGTTAAGGCCGTACGCTCGCTCACGCGGTTTCACGCGCGGGACGGCCCGCGCGGGCCAGATTTGACAAAACACAAGATTGGCGCCCCGTGACGCGGCCTGCGGTCACCCGCGCCGCGGCTTCAGCAACCCGCGACATAATATAACTCGTACGAACACGACGACACTTGCCATATTACAACTACCTAGGCACTATGCGCCTTCTAAATTTGGACGGGTAATAATGGCGGCGATGTCAGACCGCCGCGCGGATCCCGCGAGACCGCGCGCGGCCTCACGCGCGGGCTGCCCGCGCGTGAAACCGCGTAAGCGAGCGTACGGCCTAACATAGAGATTTTTTTTAATTAGGGCCGCCGCAGAACAAGAGCAGTTTTTGCGAGCGACAGCTCGAGCACTTTTGACTCGAAATTTGAAAATAACTCTACCGTAATTTAAGTAAAGGTGACATTGGCTAGAATGACGAACGGCTCAATTCAATTTCTTGTTTTTATGGCGTTTTCATTATGATTTCGCCAGTGTCAAGTTTCGATGACGACTTTGACACGGGATCACAAAATAACGACAACATCCAAACGAAAACACTTTTTTTCATTTTTTTTATTTACTGCAACGCTCGATTCCGCTGAGATGAGTTTCAGGGTCGCCTGGCGGCAACCGGCGGCGTTTGTCATTCTATACAATGTCATCTTTATTTCAATTACGAAAAAAAAGGAGTGTAATGTTTTTAAACTTCATGTATGCAAGTATGTATTATATAATGTGCGATTCTTTTAAGTGCTGCAACAGATTCGAATGGGAATTGTATCGGAAGAATCCTTGCATTATCCCGAGTGTCATAGGCTAGGCTATCTTTAAAAAAGCAGTTGTTTTAATTTTTATTTTATTTTAGTAAGGCCCTATAAGTTTGTTTTTTAAAACTTACCCCTAAAATTATTTAAAGACACCTTCTATCTGACATCTATATGCAGAAAGTTACCTTGAAAGGTGCTGATTTCCCAGCAACCCTCGGTAGGGACGAACTAACGAAGAACCACCCAATCTGATCACACCTTCCGATTCTATAGAGATAGTTTCAGGAAAATCCACTAGAGGTCGTTATGTGCTAAAGAAAGTGTTCTGGGTTCCAACGTTTTCCCGTCCTACACAAGAGAATAGGCGTGGAAATTGAGGGCGCCGCTGTATGAATATGAGAAATGTCATATAATAGTAACCTATGAAAAATTATTAGTGTACTTTTTGCCCGCGCCTTCTCTCTATCCGATATCGTATCTACAGAATGTCAGGGAAATGGCGCTTAACCTTATTCCAAAGAAACAGAAAAAAATGTGTTTATACAAAATAACGAAATAATCTAATTTTCGACTCGGGTTTATTTGTGGAAATCCGAATGTATGTGCTCCCCTCTCTTTTCGAGTTGGACACCGAGTCGTCCAACGACCCGATGCAGCCTGGTGTCAGAGGTTTTAACCGCCTACTACAAGTTGGCCTCTGACATGGTTGTGTAACGACCGCCGTCAAAGTAATCATAGACAGCAACTGGGACCGACTGCTTAACGTGCCCTCCGACTTCGAAGTTAGTAGTAGGTAAGCACGAAACTATATCTCTTTTCGGACAATCAGGTGGCTTAGCTTGCAATGTCCTAACCAGACTGGGAATAAATTCACAAAGTGACGAACTTGTTACTGCCCCACCGAGAATTGAACCAGGAACCTTTGCGTCCCAGACAGTCGCACTACCACCGCGCCACATCGGCACATGTGTGTGCTGACTAGAGGTTTTAATCCGTCAACCTAACGCCATGGAAACGATGACTCTTTGAGAAGGTACCTTACCTATACCTGCCTACCAAACATTTTGTCAGGGGAGTGCCTTGCAATGACTGACCTTTCACTTGTAGAGGGGTCAAATAAATCTGCGATTAGATAAGCGAGTATGTAATAAAATGGGAATCACTCATAGAGGGAGTTACCTTACTATCTGAAGAAAATTGGTACTTGCAAGGATGATTGTAAAGTGAATAAAAGCGTGAATCCAATCGCTGTACTCTTAATAGTGCAAGGCACGAACTGCATTTACATGCCAATACTCACAGTCATTTTCAAACAAAACTACTTCCTACTATTTGCTCTATTCTTGAATACATCGTGGCGAAAACAACTCTCGTTTCAGTAGAGCACAAGAGATAGTGTTTTCCTGAGTTTTACGCAATTCGAAAGTCTTATTATCGAATAAACATTCGACATTTAAGAGTCAAATTTGAGAGCCCAAAAAACTGCTGGCAAAGTTGTGACTGGCAGAAAATCCTCGAGCGTATAGAAAAAAAGTGTTGAAAATGAAGTTGGAAGGTGCACTGACGGAGCTAACGGTCAACAAGCGGATGTTGAGCATCGACTACGCCTGCCGGGGGCCCATCCTGGATCGCGCCGAGCAAATCGAAAGGGAGATTGAAAAGGTACCTACTGTTTTGTTGTGTTGGGTTTGTCTGCTTAAAAAAACATGATCACACACACACCAATCGCAGCCCTTACCTGATAACCATCTTTATATCTGCTATATATACCGTGTGATGCCGGCTTAGAATAGCATTACCCCATTTCTTTCCCGTGGGAGTCGTAAGAGGCGACTAAGGGACTTGAGGGTGTATATTGCAATTTTAGGCGATGGGCTGACAACCTGTCACTATGGCGACACACAATTTTTGGAATGACCCTCAAATATATGTCAAACGTGGCGTAAATGACCGTTTTTGTGGCCGTTTACGCTCTGCCTACCCCGGAAGGGATAATAGGCGTGATAAATATACAGGGTGTAAAATAATTAGCTAATAATATTTTAAGGGGTGAACCAGTTCGTGAAACTGAACAACTTTCCCCAAGGAACATAGGACGGTATATGAAAAAATAATTTCAACCTCCCACACTTAGTGTGTTACCCGGCTAATGGTGTAATGGTATTCTCAGCTAATTTTTTTACACCATGTATGTGTGTGCTATATATACCCGTAGCCACTAGCCATCACGTAGCCTCTGCCGTAGCAGGGGCCGTTGTCCGCTATTAGAAAACCGTCTCATTTGTGTTTCAATAGAGTGTGTGAGGATGGTTTTGGTCGTTTCGTATTCCACTAACAGTTTGAAGTATAGAAAATCATTATGACAATTTAGTTTCGATAGCATTTGACTGGCCCGATGGCGTAGCGGACCCTGCCTGCTACGCCAAGGGTTATGGGTTCATTCTCCATAAGACACAAATATTTGTTAAGTTATTTTCAGATATTTGTATTTAGTCTGGGTGTTTCTATGTATAGAATGTATTTGTTTACAAAAAATATATAAGTATTTACATCAGCTGATATCACTGGCGGAGAGGAGAGAAGATTGGAAGTTACGCCACCGACAAGAGTTTGACTCTTAAATTTGAAGAAGACATCAGCTATCTAGTTCAAATAGTTTGGGGCTAGATGGCGCTGTGTGAACTGTCCAGGATATTTATTTATTAATTACTAAATAATAAGAGAATCGGGGCTCAAGCAGATACAGTAACTGCGCCACCACGGTCACAAACATATTTTTTGTTGTGTTTGCGTATAAATAATAGTTGTAGTACCTATTGATTTTATTTTGCATGATTCTCATAATTTTTGCGCAGTCGTGTGGAATCTCTGGTTGTTGAAATAATTTAAAATGTAACAGAAAATTTAGTACGTTTATTCAAAACGTGAATGTAAATGTAATCAAAACTTTGTTAATGTTCTTAATTAATACATAGAGTTGTAAATGAGGGTCAGAATTGAATTTATGAGAGCCCTCCAACTATTCCATTGTTTTGTTTGAAACTTTTGCGGACAGACAATATTTTGAATCAATATTAGGTTTTCCATTTATTAGTAAGTGAATAATTGTTTATTGCTCATTATAAATGTATTAAATTATTGGAACATGCATGAAACTAAATTAATGAAACAGCCAACAGCACTTTGAATTACCATTTTATAAATCAACTCATACTGGTTTTGCATAAAGTAATAAAGAAAAATTCGTATAACATGGTCCCTTAAATGGATACCAGTGTGATGTAGGTCTATCTATTTATGGTCTAATTGGTCTACCAAAAGAAAATGGCTAGAAACTTGAAGCAATAGGAGACCGCTGAAAATTTTCATGTGCAGCAGTATAGTTAAATACATTTTTTAAACACTTCCCGTGTTAGGTATTAAATTATTGAAAACTTGAAAAATTTTGAAATCAACCGCGGGCAGGATTTGAACCTGCGACTCTCGCCGTCACCAGTGGCGACGCCTCCTCCATCTGGGCTTCCGCGGCGGTAGAATATACATACATACATACATACATACACATATCACGCCTATTATCCCTTGCGGGGTAGGCAGAGCGTAAACAGCCGCAAAAAAAGGCCATTTACACCACGTCTAACAAATGTTTGAGGGTCATTCGGAAAATTGTGTATCACTTTAGTGACAGGTTGTCAGCCCATCGCCTAAAATTGCAATACACACCCTCGAGTCCCTTAGTCGCCTCTTACGACTCCCACGGGAAAGAAATGGGGTGATGCTATTCTAAGCCGGCATCACACGGCAAATTCTAAGCCGGCATCACACGGCGGTAGAATATATTGCATAAAAAAAAAGTAAAGTTAAACTTGAAACCAAAGCAGAACTACGAGTATAACCGCTTGACCACCTCCGTCATAATACCACGTAATGTATGACATCAAAGAGCGCCGTCCTTGATAGCTGTTTAAAAATTAACCCGTGTTTTCCGACGCACGGCGCTCGAGCCAGCTCCCAACAACCCGCCTCCCGACAGTAATATTTAAACGAGTCATACGAACCTTTTACATTGCACCAAATGAAATGGAAACTGCTTTATGAGATGATAACTTACATTTCGAGAGGCTATGTTCCCGTTTTATTGCGTAATAAGATGTCGGATTATTTTTTCCCATGTTGAATGGCGGCGGGGGCAATAAAAACATATTTTCGTGTGTCGGTCGCGCCCCGGGCTGGGGCGGGTGAGGCGACTGAGTAATGTGGGGCCAGGACCGGCGCATATCTCGACATATTTCCGTTTGCGATTCGGAGACGAATGGGGGCTTACTTGTCTTCATTTGTAAGGCCTTGAGGCGACCCTGTCCCTCAGAGCAGGGTTGATAGTGTTGCCAGCACGCCACATATATGCTATTTTCGCTTTGGTAAGCCATACTGATTGGATAAAACGAGTTATAAAGGCGGTGGAAACCGACGATATATATTATTATTCTCTTTGAATGGCAGTAATCATTCATTTTCGTATAGGACAAAGAGTCACCGCCGAACTACTACTCATTACCCGATGAACCCTGGTTGGTCAGAGTTTTTCAACCGCCTACTAATACTAGTAGGTCTCTGACATGGCTGCGTAACGACCGCTATCATATACAGAAACCGAAACCGACGGCTCACCGTGCCCTGCGAAGCACGGCACCATCTTTATTACGGGCAATCAGGTGGTTTAGCCTGCAATGTTCTGACCAGACCGGTAGCAAATCATAAAGTGATGATACTCGTATAAAGTTTATGAGATCCCCACCGGGAATCGAACCCAGAACTTTTGCGCCACAGGCAGTTGCACTACCACTGCGCCACATCGGCCGTCATGGCAGGATGGCGGTGCTACGAAGGCGCTACGTTTGCAAAACCAGTTTCGTAGCAGATCGTAGCGTCTCTACGAATATTGACTACCCTAGTTTCAATAAACTGCGGGTGATTTGATTTGGTAGAAAAGCACAAGTTGGTACTTACATCAAAGAGTTCTGAAAGTGATACAATATTCATTCTTCCTCAAAGTATACAAAAGAAACGCCTGAAACCAAAAGTTCAGGAGCACACAGATTTCTAGATTGAGACATGGCAATACTGCCCGTTCAGTATGGGGGGTGTAAGTTATGTGTTCGACGCAATAAGGGAGATTTATTTTCGTGTTTGTGTTGTTCCTAGTTGTTCGGTTGGCCCCGACGACCGAACTGCCATCGCCCGCATCCTACGCCCGCCGCCCGCGACCACACCGCTGCCAAATAACTTACTAACTACCAGCCTTCTTCCCGTTCTCACAATTACAACTTGCTGTACGTTGCTGTATTGCTTCTAAAGCTAGAATAACACGTACAACAGAAGCAGCATTGGACGTCTGATGTGGTTAAATAGCAAGAATTCGCATTAATGGGAGTAGAGTAGAGGCATCGGTCCTCAGACCCACATAACCTGCTTACAAATTACTTATTTCTGTTTTGATTAAGGTAGCTGGGCTAGTTTGTGTGTTGTAAGTCGGCGTAACGTTTACTTTATGGAATATTGTAGCTATGTAACTTTTGCTACGCCTAGCGACTATCAATATTTCTCCCCGAATGGCGAAAATATGTTTATGGCGCTAAGAATGGAAGTGTTTGTTCCAGATAAAAACCTACCTACGGCTGTAGTGAATACTATTTTGCTATGAAATATTTTTTCATTGAAATAAAGTGTTGGCTGGAAAACTAAACTAAAATTACTTTTAGTTTTTCCAATGCCATCACTGCTGTTAGCGTTCAACGGATTAAAATCATACAAATGGGATTTAAACTTTCAAAGCTAACAAATTCACGCATTTTATTACAGTCAAAATACTTTTTGTACTCGGAATAATTCAATACCACTGTGTAACTTGGCTGGTGGTAATGCATATTTGTTAGTAGGACCTTTTACTACGTGTGTCACAAAACCCTAGAATTACAAACAACAACTATTGAAAAACTGGAATCATATGGAGTACGCGGAAATACGTATAGATAGAATCCTTTTGAAAAATAATAGTTCAGAGGGTAGAAACAAGCATACTTGATAGTTCATTACGGATAAATAACTCATAAGTTAGAATATACGGAATATAATAATGGAGTGCCACAGGGGAGCTTTGTCGGTCCTATGTTATATAATATGTTACAGTTAAGAGTTGCCACAAGTTTGAAGTTTTCTCTAAAGGCGATGTACTTAATGTTCCAGGCATAACTCTTATTCTGCAGCTTGCAGATCATTAGTTGCACCGCCATCGGTCCTCGGGGACTTATACAGCTGTAAGGAACTTTAAACACTTCTCATTATAACCCCGTGTCGGCTTACATACAGGATGTTATGGAAATACGATTTGAGTGAATTGAAATGGAGATGTTATTCATGAAATACATTAATATAAATGGATGCGGAATACTCAATTTTGTGATTATCTAGCTATCTACAAAAAATGTGTCTAACGTTCGAAATGGAGTACTTACTCGAATGCCTATATTAATATGTCCACTGCTGGACTTCCTCCCTCAGATGCTTTATAGTCCAGTCGATCTTTGGTTCTAGGTTACGAGCATCGAGCTATGTAGGTATCCTGGCTGGTCACTTCAGCAAACTGGAGCTGGGCATACAACTGCATAAAGATAAAAACAAGTATTTGGTCAAAAAAAAAAAGATTACTAATTTTACACTCTTTATAGTTATAATTGAAACGGGTTCCGGGTTCGATTCTCGGTGGGGCATTCACAAAGTTTATATTAATTTGTGAATTTGTTACCGTCTAGTTAGACATCGCAGGCTGAACCACCTGATTGTTTGAAAAGAAGAAGATAGTTCCGTGCTTCGGAGGGCACGACAAGTCCCGGTTGCTGTCTATGCTTACTTAGACGGCGGGCGTTATACAACCATTTGAGAAGCGTACTACTAGTAGTAAGCGGTAAAACTCTGACACCAAGGTTCGTTGGGTCGTTGAACAACTCGGAGACCCACACGAAAAGAAAAAGGCTGACGAATTTTTTTTATTTTGACCTTCCAATATTTCGACGCTGTTGCAAGCGTCATTATCACGGGTAAACTGCGTTTTACAAAAACGAACAAAAATTCGAGTAAACAAACAAGTTTACCCGTGATTAGGATGCTTGCAATAGCGGCGAAATATCGGGAGCTAAAAGAAAAAACTGTCGGAAGAACCCGTTCAAATTATAACTATTAAATACTGCATGATGCTACATCTTGTATTTACTTACCTAAAACCCGGTAGTGTTACCGGTAAAACCTCATCCAGGTTGGCTCGGTCGATGCTCCGTCATCGTTCCCCGGGGAGCAATCGGTCCACTCCCGTCTCCCGGTCTTAATTATACCCTCCCCCACTCCCCCCACCAGGTAGCTTTCCCCTCCCCCAGAGGACACACATGATATTTTTAGGTAGTCTTTTACGTCAAGGGTTTGTTGGGCCAATCATTACCCGAGCTAAAACTTCCAAATGAAAAACCTATATCACGCCTTTATCCCTTGCGGGGTAGGCAGAGCGTAAACGGCCGCAGAAAACGGACATTTACACCACGTCTGACAAAAATTTGAGGGTCATTCCAAAGTTGTGTATCGCCAATGTGACAGATTGTGAGACCATCGCCTAAAATTGCAATACACACCCTCGACTCCCTTCGTCGCCTTTTACGACACCAACGGGAAAGAAATGGGGTGATGCTATTCTAAGCCGGCATCACACGGCATCCAAATAAAAAAAAAAAAAACACAAAATTCGACACCTTGATTAAACTTTTTGATAAACCTTGGGATTTTCCGTAATATCTAATTTCTTTGAAAATATTGAACTAAGTAGGTACATACCTATTTAAGCCACCGTTAATTCATTCCACGAAAACGCTTTTCAATCAGAAAATGTAATATGCTTAAGGCGAGGATAGCGCGCGAGCAAGATTTTTAAACAGGATTTATTAGGACAATTGCAGACATTTAACACAATTTTACAGACTTTATAACATTTTTTAATATTCTGGATACAGTTTTAAAGTTATTACAAAAATATTTATGCTATAATTTAGACACATACCTTTTCTAGTAAAAAAGGCTGAATTAGACATTGAACCGGTAATTAAAAACAGTAAATTTCGCATAAGTTTGAACGCAATATGATTGGCTGTTTTTCTCTAGCGCAGCGCGAATGAAAGTTACCAACTTTTCAGGTGAAACAGGGCCTTAACTGGATTGCTAAATTGATAAACAGCAGATTCCTGGGAAAGCGATTTCTGCTTATCCGAAAGCTTACTGTTACGTTTGAGGGTTTGGGTCAGGTAGATTACTAAATCAATCTCCTGGAAGAAATATTGACTATCTGTCTTTTGTATTGTTAAGGATTATTACAGTTCCTCAAAAATTTACTGGTAGGGTAGAGGAACAATCATACCTAATTAGTTTGTATTGTCTCTCATAGGTACTTAAATTTAAACCTAAATATAGACTTTGAAATGAATGCTGTAATTATCAAAACAAAAAGTCTCTAGGTATATATAAGTAGCGCGCTATAAAGAGCTTGTAAACAGATGTACCTATAAGTAAGTAAATTGAACTTAAAATCTCGTATTCGCTACTTTAATGGTGTTCAAACTGAGTTCAGCAGCTCTGTCATTGTTCCCTAGGGAGCCATTCTTCTTTCCTCTCGCTTCTAATAGAGAGCAGGCGTCTTGATCTATTTTATTACTGTCTGTGCCTTTGCTTTACGACGGAGTTTTAGCACGTTTTAGTTTTACTTCGGAGGAAAACGATCAACCGCTGAGATAGACTTCTTAAAATCTTCTCATAGTTGTGTGGGACGCCGAGCCGACCAACTACCTGATAAACTTTGGTGTCAGAGTTTTTCAACCGCCTACTACTAGTAGCAGGCCTCTCACATGGTCGTGTATGAATCGCCGACTAAGTTAGCAACCGGGACCGACGGCTTAACGTGCCGTCCGAAGCCCGGACCCATGTTTATTTTGGACAATTACTTGGTTCAGCCAGCAATATCCAAACCAGACTGGTAATAAATTCACAAAGTCCCACTGGGAATCAAAACTAGAACCTTTGCACCGCAGGCAGTCGTACTACCACTGCGCCACTATAAATTACTTCCTAGATCTAAAATTCTATTTTCGTAGCGTTTCTCGTTGCATTAATCAAAAAGCAATATCTATAGCCTATTTGAAAACTAGCTGTCTAGCGTCTAAAGATTTTAACATTAGCTGAAAGATTAAACAAATAGAAAAAAACGTAGAAAAAGACGAAGAAGTTGTAGCAGTACCTAATTATTCATATCTTTATGTATTAAAAGTTAACTGAAGTTTTTATTTCGTAGCTTCCTTTTTCATTGCTCCTCAGAGAGCCCCGCTACGTCTAGGGTCTAGGGCTGCCAATCAGTTAGGGACCTACTGTCATTGTGTGGTAAAATGAAAAAGAACTTCAAAGTGTATAAGCTGAGTGACTTCGAACCACAAATTGTATCAAAGTCTAGAGGTGAATATATGAATCATTAGAAATCAGTTTACGCAATTCGTTCATTGTTTAAATTTGATACCAAGGACTTACTGTGTTAGACAAAGAAGTTAGACGCGCTTTTTTGCTGTGCTTATAATATGTTTCTATACGATTTGACGATGCCAAAAAGCTTAATTCACGTCAATTTTTTTGTAATATGACCATACATACATACATACATAAATCACGCCTATATCCCTTACGGGGTAGGCAGAGCGTTAACGGCCGTAAAACGGATATTAACACCACGTCTGACAAAAGTTTGAGGGTCAATTAGATAACTGTGTATCACTATAGTGACAGGTTGTCATCCCATCGCCTAAAATTGCAATACACATCCCTCGAGTCCCTTAGTCGGCTCTTACGACACCCATGGGTAAGAAATGGGGTGATGCTATTCTAAGCCGGCAATCACACGGCGTAATATGACCATATGGTTCTTTATTTAGTCTCATCGTATTTCCTATACAGTTTTGGTTCGTTCCGAATTATTAAGACCCTGGTCATATTTGTCCTCAATTTCGTCACATAAGCTTTCAGAACACCTGACCCTGTCCGGCTTTATCCGGTCGTCCGGCAACCCTATTGCCGTCCTACTCTAATCCACCTCGCACAGTTTAAATGCTTTATATCCCTCTCTTCCTGCCGGATTAAAGGATCCGAGGAAAGTTATAATGTCTCAGGAACCGTTTCGTTTCGCTCACATTTTGCATAATTTTGTCAGTTAGTTAGTCGACAGAAATAAAAAGTATTTTCTTTTGAAGGAAAGTTTGAAAAAACGAGGATGTTCATTTTATTCATATAAAGAGACTTTTTCTGCTCTTCTGTTTTCACTGCGTTCATCTATTTGTCGTGTTTTATAAAGATAAACTGGGTCAAAACTGGGTAGTACCACACCTGGGACACTTCATACAGCGGACTCTTTATAGACAACTGTCATTTCTACATGTGGCATGCAGGTTGATTTTTATACCTAACCTGATGAATACATGCAGTTACTACCAAAGAGGATGCAACAAGCCTAGCGCTAGTTTCTACTTAATTCTCCACTGGTATTTTGACATTTCTTGGGTGAGGGCGGGTCGGGGGCTGGGGTGCGGGGAGGTGAGTGTCCGTCCTGTATAATATATACTACATACTATTGGTTATTCTGTGGTAGTACGTAAGAATATTTATTTTCAAGCCAATTTTAGCCGTTTATCGTACAGTGGTTCTTACTGTTCTCCTCCCTTTGCTTTTCAACTGAAACAATACCTGCAAAAATGCTCTAGCCACATAACTTCAAACCCTTATTGAACGACCAAACCGAACTGCACTTTCCCCGATTTAGCGTACATTGATGGTTATCTTGCATGTGCTATTAAATATGCTCATGATAACCAGCAATGTATACCGAACCCGACCTCGTAGAGTAGTCGTGTGATAAGTGTTAGCTACTTTGTAGTTCAACTGTGGTTCCACTAGCAATAAACTTCTGACTCACACGCCCCAAGGCACCCCGAGGCAAGTGGATACTCACTCGTACTTGTGCCGTTTGCCCCTTTTACTCGTATATCGTCCGACTGCGTTTGTGTGTAGAATAAAATTGTATTTCATTATATTCGTCGCTTCTTCTTAGGGTGAGTATTGCTTGCCAGCCGTGGAAATAAACAGGACATAAATGAAGACAGTAAAATTATTGATGGTAGGTAGGTAGTCGGGGTGGCGAGGGTCGCTGTAATTATTAGGTAGACTGGAGAAGCCGCATGTTCGTATTGAGCAACGGAAGTGGAACTTTTGTCTTCCATTACCACGTAGGTACCGCTGGTTCCACCGGTTTTTGCATACCGCACGAAGCTGCAGAGTATCTGTTCATTGCCCCGATTTTCCTATTTTATTGCCATTGTAATGCGATCGACATTTAATTGTCATTGCAGCTTTCTATGCTTCAAACTGTTAGCGGAATACAAAACGGCCAAAACCAACCAACTGACACTCTATCGAAACACAACTGAGACGATTTTCAAATAGCGGAATTCGGCCCCAGTTATTGTAAAAAGAACTATATTGTTCAAAAAGCTGCTGGCATCAGGGACTAACATGCGCAATGGGAATGCCGAAAAACAGATATCAGGAATGGTTGTGTCATCAAGAAGAAAGCCCTGTAAGACTAGGATCCACATTATTGAACAGAAAAACTTGGCAAGGATTGCCTTGCCAAGTTTTTCTGTTCAATCGGCGGGTTCACTAGAGAACAAGCTGGACCGGAAGTTCCCCGGCAAGATGGCGTCGTTAATCCTGCTCCTCTCCGCCAGAGGTCGCCACTCGGCAGCAGAGACAGTCGCAACCGCCTTTTAACTGCCACATAAATCTCCCGAGCAGTAAAAGACAGTAAACGTGAAAGCCGAATTCGGGGCAAATTCTTGAGCCGCCATTTAAATCGTTGGTCGTACATTATTGGGGTCCTATCCTTCTTAGTCAGGCGTCATATAAGAGGCACGTGATCGTTCTACTGGACTCAAGTGGCTCAACAAAGGGCTTAACTGTCAATTGATCTGACATATCGCTGAATCGATTGCAAATTCACCAGATACATTAAACCCTTTAATACATTAATAAAACTTTTATACAGGCATTCGAAGGTGCTTAAAAACGCATTGGATAACACGGTTGGCAACGCGATCCGCGTTTGCGATTTTATGAGCTAATATCGTCCGTTCCTTTTGCCGCTTGACAATAAAACTGGAATGTTGCCGGAGACGTGAATAATTTTAAAATATTTAGATAACATTACAATGTTTAAATCCGTGGTTACGCATAAGCCGTCTCCTCAATGTAGCTTCGTGGTCTCTCTTCTCTCTTCTCTTCGGTCTGGTTAGGACATTGCAGGGTGAACCACCTGATTGTCTGAAAAAGAAATGGTTCCGTGCTTCGGAGGGCACGCTAAGCCGTCGGTCCCGGTTGCTATCTATGATTACTTAGACGGCGGTCGTTACACAACCATGTCAGAGGCCTACTACTAGTAATAGGCGGTTGAAAAACTCTGACACCAGGGTTCATCGGGTCGGTGGGCGACTCGGTGTCCCACACGAAAAGAAGAGCTTCGTGGTAATCAATCAATATACACACATATACACAGTACGGTATTATGGAAGAATAAGTGCATAAGCTAGGTTTTCTTCAAAAACTGTATTTTTGTAACATTTACCTCAGAACCTGATACTCTGGTTGTAGATAGGTAGATTCTTTGAGGCTATAATTTTTCAATTTGGGAGCGCGGCTGGCTGGCTGCTGGGTGGAGGAGGTTCGCAAAATATGCTCCACTTGGAGCCCCCGCGCCCCGCGCCCCGCTGCCAGCCCCCTCCCCGCCTGAAGCATCGCTCCAGCGAGCACAGTAAACGATTCCCAGCATAGACTAGGGACTGACAGCTAGAGGTTTACTCACATTCAGCAGATGTTGATCAGTCAACTGACTTCATGTAAAGACCTCAGAATTCGGAGGATATCGGAAGTCCAGAGACCAACAAACGATATGTTCGAATAATTTAAAGTCGTAATCCGTATTTAAATCTTTTTCAATTTGATTTTCATTTTAGAAAATGGACGAGCGTGAGTATAACTGTAATCTCATACATACACCTGATAATGATGATACATACATACACATAATATCACGCCTGTAATCCCTTGCGGGGTAGGCAGAGCGTAAATGGTCGCAAAAATAGGACATTTACGCCACGTCTGACAAATATTTGAGGTTCATTCGGAAAATTGTGCATCGCCATAGTGACAGGTTGTCAGCCCATCGCCTAAAATTGCAATACGTACCCTCAAGTCCCTTAGTCGGCTCTTACGACTCCCACGGAAAAGAAACGGGGTGATCTATTCTAAGCCGGCATCACACGGCACTGTGCAATCTCGTCTAGACACATTAAAAATTTAGTCATCGACACGAAAGAAGAAGAAATGTGCCAAAGTTTATTGGCTTTTGTGAGAGAGTTGCTCATGCTCTACATTTCATTGATAACTCAAGATCCATCATCTAAACTAAGCTAATTAGTTCCTTTGGTGTAAACTTTTCCGTCGCCGGTTCCCGAACTACTTTGCCTGCAGATCTTCAAGCTCCGCTCGGGACCAGATGCACGGACCAAATTACCTACTTATGCAGTGAAATATCTCACCCATCTATCCCTATCCGATCGCAAACCTGTATCAAACTTTATCCCGCGCCCCAAAGGAGTAATATTCTTCATTATCACAGTAAAGAAAAAGAGGGGAGTGCCTTCCTTCATACTATAGGTCAACCGTATCAAATTTAGGCTGAGGCGGTGGCTTATTGAGCAGGCGTTTTTTACTTTTTAAGGATTGTATTATTTTCTAATAATATAGGTTTGAAAAAAATTACAACACTTTAATTTGATAAACTTAAGTATGTTAAAATTATATTATAAGTTTGACATGTAATTCACATACTATCGCTCTATCTATCAACTGCCACAACAGTCCATTGCTAAACATTGCCTTCCTTCATTTGGGGTGTGTATGTATTTTCACGCTTGGCAGGGTTAGCGAGCGCAGGTTAAAGGTCGTCAAATAGCCCTGGATATAAGTGGGGTGATGCTATCCGAAGCTTGCACCACACGGCTCGTGTGCCAACAGATAAACAACAAAGTATTCCAACAGACTACTCATGGGGGAGGTTCTAAAATGGCGGCCACGCGAAGAGTGCTACAGCGTAGCAACTGTCTACAGCACACGTAACCGCTATTTACATACCTAAAATGAGAAAAGTGTTTATTTTCATGACATTAAAACAAAAACTGTCAAAGTTATTAGGGTGGAGCATACGGACTGAGAGACGGAGAGAGTTGGCGAAATTATAAGAAAACCCTTAAATACGCGGCGTAGCACTGCTCTAACTAGGTGGCGAATAGTACCCCTGCCTGCTACGGCGAGGGTTGTGCTATCTAGTTCCCATAGTTCAAGCTTTGCTTAGTTTGGGGCTAGGTGGCGCTGTGTGAATTGTCCAGGATATTTATTTACTTTACAATTTTGTCACTAATTGATCGAGTATCAAATAAAATTCAAAATTTTCGCTGTCACGATAACTTGTCATATGTTGTAGGTATACTTTAGTTGATTTCTACTGTGTGGTTATTGATGTAAATTCGTGAGGGTCGCCGCTCGCCGCGAGCAGGCCACTCCATCTTCCGCCGTGTCGGAGTTCAGAACCGAGTCCCAAAGTCGCCACGTTATAAAATATAATACACAAAGTGATTAATGTGCTGACAAATAACTCCATGTTTGACTGGGAGCGACCTCGTATGAGAACCAGCTGTTACTTTTTTCGGGGTTTTCTTTCAGGGCACAGATTCTCTTATTTTTTGTGCCATTGTAATGCCATCGTCACTCAACTATTATTCAAATGCCACTGTGATTCTATACTTAAAATTGTTAGCGCAATACGAAACGGCCAAAACCATCCAACTGACATCTAACCGGACGCTTTTGAAATAGTGAAATACGACCTAAGGTTAGAATACCGGTCACACATTTATTGCATGATGACGCAATGAGTTTTCGAAACCGTTTTTTTGACAAAAGAAGCTTTAAAAAATGAACCCACATGAAATTGTGGCCGTCACAAGTTGCTATTTGTATGATGGCTGTCCGCAATTTCATACATTTGTGTATTATTCCCCTAAAACTTGATAAAGGTTTACGCTACTTACTTGTTTATGATTTGGTAGAGAGTTTAGCCCTCTACGTTTCGCCTTGTTAAATCATAAACAAGTAATTTGCGTAAACCAACATAATGAGTGATACTTGTACGATAAATAAAAATAAAAAATTAAAGTTGGTTCACACGGCTGTTTAATACATAAAAAGGTACCCATTATGAACTTTTATATGAATACGTAAATATCTCCTTCATGTGACTTTTCACACACGCACACACGTTTCCCTGTTTGTTTTCACCAACAATGTTGTATTCTCAGCTGATGACGCGTTTGCACAGATATGTAAATGTTTGCTCGATTCCGCCGGAGCCGGAGCCGGAGCTAGTACCGGAACTACCCGGAAACACTCGTACAAATACAGGGTGTAAAGAAAACTTATAAAAAAGGGAAAACCAGCCCATGAACCTCAATGACTTTCCCCGAAGAATGTTTATTCTTACGTAGTATTACTTCAATAAGGCTATGTACGCTCTTGCCGTGTGATGCCGGCTTAGAATAGCATCATCCCATTTCTTTCCCGTGAGAGACAACTGAGACCCGACTAAGGGACTCGAGGGTGTGTATTGCAATTTTAGGCGATGGGCTGACAACCTGTTACTATGCCGGTACACAATTTTCCGAATGACCCTCGAATATTTGTCAGACGTGGCGTAAAGAGTTTTGGTCTGTGATACTCAGATGACACGAGCCAAGTCGCAAAAGTGTGGAAGAAATAGCCGTTTTGTTCGACTGTATGGATACAAGATGGCGCGACCAGTACCGATATTATCAAACTACAGGCTACGATTTTACAGGTGAAATTCGATGTTCATTGCGTAGTCGGTTAGCCACCATAATACCAGGAATATGAACCAGCTACGCAATGTACTTCGAATTTCATCTGTATACTTGTAGCCTGTAGTTTCATAACATATGCATCAGACAAATACACATTTGCATCTTCGCCTGCATGAAGCCCTACATACCGCAGCGAATAGAGCACGATCTCCAACCTATGGAGGAACGACTAAGAAGATTACATAAGTCAAAATATGAAAAAAGTGGATCTCCCACTCAAAAATACTATTAATTACTATGTTTTAGAAAGTAACCTCTCATTTTACCTTTTTCACATTTGAGTGCACCCGTTTCGAGCTCTCTGTTTACCCTATGGTTGGCCGGTAGAGAATGCTGCGAGGCATAAGGCCCACCATTTGTGCGTTTGTGCAATAAAGTTTTATAAAATAAAAAGACTGCAAAGTACTATAGCTATTACTTATAAACAGACTTCATCAAAAGTCCGAGTTTTATATCTTATAGGTAAAGCTTTGAACTTCATGAACAGGTTGAGCCCTACCCTAATTTCATTATTTTACATCCTCTATGTTTACCCGTTTTTTCCCTTTCCTCGTTTTTGGAAAATATGGAGAAATCATTGAGCAAATTCGAATTCCCGTCACAACGATGCGATTTATAGGGCTCAATGCGCTGTGCCGGAGGGCCGAAGTGGGCCGATGTGGGCCGAAGTGGGCCGATGTCTTTTACGGCCACGGTTCAACAGGAAAATGAATTCCCGGGATCTCTTTATTGCATGACCCGGTTGAGATAGTCGTATTTTTGAGTCAGTAGATATTTAGTTTTGCATGCGCCAGCCTACGACAAGTGGGCTAACCACTTTGTCACTGAAAACGGGCATTTGACATCTTAATTGTACTGTTGACTGACACGAAAAAGAAGATAAGCGCACTCGTTTCAGACTTTCGAATACAAAAATCAAGGTTAGTCACTAGGAACTAAGTTTTTGTATAATTCAGCTTAACTCAAATCTAATGAAATCAAGTAATTTTTTTCTAAGTAGGAATTACAAGATTCTCTTTTAGAAAGTCAAATCTAGGTACTTAACATAATACATAAAAAAAAGAATAGTAAACTTACAGTACTTGTTCTTTGTTCCTTTCTATTTCCTTTGTTTACATTAATAAATTGCCGTGTGATGCCGACTTAGAATAGCATCACCCCATTTCTTACCCATGGGTGTCGTAAGAGCCGACTAATGGACTCGAGGGATGTGTATTGCAATTTTAGGCGATGGGCTGACAACCTGTCACTATAGTCATACACAGTTATCTGATTGACCCTCAAGCTTTTGTCAGACGTGGTGTTAATATCCGTTTACGGCCGTTAACGCTCTGCCTACCCCGTAAGGGATATAGGCGTGATTTATGTATGTATGTATGTACATTAATAAAACTCCCCATATTTTATGGCTGTAATTTTCTAAAATCTGTTTACACATACTTGACATGAATGAATCCGAGTAGTATAACTTAGAAACGAGATTTCTCTTGATTCAAAAATAGGGATATTTTAGGGATATTCGACGGCCAAGGATTGAAATATAGTATTGGTGTGTTTGCAGGGGGTGCCGAAACCTTTCGAGAGAGTGATAAGAGCGAATATTGGTGATCCGCACGCACTTGGTCAAAAACCAATCACCTTCCTTCGGCAGGTAAGACAACTGACCTCAGTATCGATTAGACAAGGCAAAACGTTTTTGACACAGTTAGCCCGGATAGCAAGTTAGTTAGGGCTTTTCAGGCTGATCACACTCCGTGCGTGAGTAAGGCACGTGGGCTGCCTGTGCGTGCTTTGGCATTACAATCTGTCCGACATCATAAAAACCCCTTGATAGTTGCCGCGTCCAACTACTTCCCCCACCAACCTCGCGTTTTTAACACCGTCCGAGACACATCCTTACGGAAGAAGATGATAAAATCACAGTAGCCACTGCTGCAGCCATTGCGAGTAGATCACATTCACAAGCTCCTCAAGCAACCGACGCCCCCGCCGGCGGGGGCGCGGAGGTCCCTCATTTGCTCCCCACTTTGGGAACTACCGGTGCGTGCCGGGTAGATTCAGTCCAATACGTTCTTCCCAGAACAACTCGTAAGCCGCTATTGAGCTGGTTGTTTGAACTACCACAAACTTTTCCGGGTGAGCTCCTGCTCCCCACCATACAGTCAGGTGTAGATTAAAAGCCCCGGGGCTAAATACATAGGGTCCCCTAATAAAAAATAAAAAAAAACAATCCGTCCGAATGCGCTGCTGTAGTATTTCACCAAATCTAGCACGCGCGGGTTGGCCCGCGCGACACATCGTTGGTCCTAAGGTGGTTCCGCGTGCTTCAAAAGGCACGCTTAACCGTCGGATTCTGCCTATGATCTAACTAATAAAGTTAATAAACCAATAAAGTTAGATGGTCTCGCTAACAAAAGGCAAAAACGTCATCTAAACATGTATGTGCCAGTCTCAAATTCCACCTTCACTTGTAGAGCGTGCGGAAAACTATGCCGCTCCCGTATCGGCTTATACAGCCATGAAAAGTCTTGCCTCAGACACTGATTAAATCGTCTGTCACAGACGTGTGAGGCCAATGATGATGAAAGTTAGATCATAGGCAGTAGCCGTCGGATTCTGCCTATGATCTAACTGACATTGCCATACGACTACGACCGTAAAACTTTGTCAATAGGGTTTATAGGGTTGTTCGTCAACTTAATGTCCCGATATGCAAACAGTAGAATTTATTTTTATTTATGATGAAATTCTGTGTAATCCTCAATCAGTGTTAAAGACTTTCAGTAAATAAGAAGCCAATATCACCTTCAAGAGATCTCCAAACTTGTCTAGTTCAGGACTCTAGGTCGTCTGGGTCACGTCTCAGCAAATATTTTCTTAGTAATTCAAATATTTACGTAGCAGTAAGCCTAGGCTTC
Organism: Tuta absoluta; assembly: GCA_027580185.1. Taxonomy (NCBI): domain Eukaryota; kingdom Metazoa; phylum Arthropoda; class Insecta; order Lepidoptera; family Gelechiidae; genus Tuta; species Tuta absoluta. The sequence goes on along the minus strand of JAQAHW010000023.1, from coordinate 235,466 downwards.
TATTTCAATGCCACTAGATCATTAATAAAACAAATATTTGGAGTAGGACAGTTCTTCTAATTGAAAATGATATTAACGACTCTGTCAATGTCAAAAATAAGAGTTTTACTACCAACAAAATATAAAAACTAAAGGTAATCTAGATTAGTAAATGATACTACTGGTAGTAGGCGGTTGAAAAATCTGACACAAGGGTTCATCGGGTCGTTGACGACTCAGTGTCCCACACGAAAAGAGAGTGAGATTGATACCTTCGGCCAGATGGAGTTAGGGCGGTTAGGAACGACTGGATGGCTGGATGAACGGGAGATCGTGCCTTATGGCGTACTCTGGGGGAGGCCTACGTCCAGCAGTGGACTGCTAAAAGCTGATGTGATGTGATTTGTATCTGTTGTAAATACTTTTTGTAAATACTGAGACACCCTGGCCACTATATATTTTTATATTTATGTTTGTCAACTATGACACAAAACAAAACTGTTACTCTAATAAAATATTCTGTTGATGATACATCAAACAACTTAGTTTACTTCCATGATCTCAAATTTCCTTTCGGAAATTTAACAGGTTATGGGCCCAGAGCCCCTCTAACCTAAGTTGTGTAAGAATATATAATTTGGTACGAGTGCTATGGAGGGTGACACCCAAAACCCTTCATCGGCAGGACAACTGCCGGCACCAGCGCAACCTACAGCTACACCTAGTGGACAGCAGCCTCTCCCGATGGCACAACAGATTGGGGTGCCCACGATTGAGAAACTGGAGGGTGCCAGAAACTTCACCAGCTGGAGTTTCTCGATGAAGAACGTACTCGTCGTGAGTGACATGTGGGATTTTATAGAAAGTCCCGCACTTATGATGCAGCAACTTGGAGACATGCAATTCAAGCGGCTTGATGCAAAAACAAAGGCAAAAATATGCTTATCAGTAGCAACATCGGTGTACCCTGTGATAATGAGCTGCACCACCGCCAAGGAAACCTGGGAAAAGGTACAAGCAGCTTATGCTGACAGCGGCCTTCTACGGCGCCTGCACCTACTTCGTAAACTATTCAATACAAGACTGGAGAACTGTACTAGCATGGACGAATATGTTAACGGAATCCGCAGCACGCAGCAGCAACTAGCGGAAATAAAGGCTCCCGTCGATGATGAGTTTGTAGGAGTTATAATGTTAACTGGTTTGACTGAAAAATATAACCCTATGGTAATGGCATTGGAAGGATCGGGAACTAAAATCTCTTCGGACTCCGTAGCTACATTGTTACTGAAGGAGGACCAGCGGCCATCGACCTCGACGAAAGACAGTGCTCTGTATACATCGAAGCCTACGCCTGCGTCCAAGACTACGCCTGTGCCCCCGCGCCCAAAGCATGTGTGCACATTCTGCAAGCGACATGGACACGTCGTCTCGGAGTGCCGGAACCGCAAAAAGAAGAATAAGGCTAATTTCAGTACACATGTTACACTTTATTCATCTTTTCATTCTTCCAAAAACCCATCCCATTGGTTCATAGATTCTGGCGCAACATCTCATATGTGCAATAACATACAATCATTCAGCAATTTTTCTCCCCAGTCAGACACAGTAACCGTAGCCAACAACCAGCAGATTTTAAGCGAAGGAACAGGTACAATTTGTGTAAATAGCGGCAATATTGACAAAATTTCTAACGCCCTATTAGTACCACAACTTTCGGCTAATTTATTATCTGTTAGTTCTATGGCAGGGAAGGGCTATGCTACAGTTTTTACTAGTAAAGGTGCTCAAATCTATCTCGAAAAAGGGCTCAAAATTTCGGGAACAGTAGTAGCAACAGGGCCAAATTATAAGGGCATGTATAAATTAGATATTTCTGAGCCACAACAACAAGCACAGCTGACAAATGTCAGAAATGAAACAGCTGTTCTGTGGCATAGACGCCTCGGACATCTCAACGTCAAAGCGATGTCTACTCTGAAAAAGAGAACGAATGGCATAAACTGTCAAATAGATAGTTCGGGTTTAGATGAAACCTGCATTCCTTGCCTTCAAGGAAAATTAGCAAAAAGTCCATTCAAAAAGTCGAAAAGTAAGTCTTTCAAAAAGTGTGAGCTCATTCATTCCGACCTTTGTGGACCAATGAGTACACATTCATGGGGTGGCGCGCTCTACTTACTTACTTTCACAGATGACTTTACGCGCAAAACTTTTGGCTACTTGCTAAAGTCAAAAAGTGAAGTGTTTTCAAAGTTTGTCGAATTCAAACAACTTGTAGAAAACCAAACAAACGAAAAAATTAAAAAGTTTCGTTCCGACAACGGTCGTGAATTTGTAAACGGGCCGATGTCTACATTTTTAAGGGAGAATGGAATTATCCATCAGACCTCTGTAGCCTACAACCCTCAGCAAAACGGCGTCGCTGAACGGGTTAATCGGACGATTGTAGAAAAGGCCAGAGCAATGTTGCACGACGCAAAGCTCCCAAAAGCTTACTGGGGTGAGGCAGTAAATACAGCAATTCACCTAAAAAATCTTTCGCCCACCCAAGCTTTAAAAAATTAAATACCTGACGAACTTTGGTACGGGAAACGACTTGATGTGTCTCATCTACGTGTTTTCGGCTGTGAAGCGCATTCTTTTATTCCAAAAGAAAAACGCAGCAAACTGGACTCGAAAACCCAGTCTTGCATTTTTGTTGGATACTCAACTGAGACTAAAGGCTATCGCCTTATAGATCCTCGCAACCCACGAGCGATCATATTGTCACGGGATGTAGTCTTTATTGAAGACAAACTTGGAGTTACTGAACCACAGCAACCCACCACCCCTAACAACAGTCTCACTTACGATTTAATTGTTAATACAAGAGTAGACCAACAGGAAACACAACCGCCTACGACACAACAGCCAAGTCTTCCATCACCTCTCATCTCAGATGTTCCAGTCCCACGTCCTAACTCTGAAATACCCCCTCAAAACACTGAACCCCAGCCACAGCCTCTACCACAAATAGATACATCTGCGACTGCTGAACCGGCATCACCAGAGTATCTGTCAGCTACTTCTGAACCAGATGAACCCGTTCTTCCTGAAGTTCCTACTGAACCTGAACGCAGATACCCTGTCCGTGTAAGGAATCCTCCTGAACGCTTCGGATATCTCACCTCAGACCTGGAACCCGAATCTTTTAAAGAAGTAACGGATCATGAAGAGAAGGAAAAGTGGTTAGAAGCTATGCATGCTGAATACGATTCCCTAATAAAAAATGGAACCTGGGTTCTCGTCGATAGACCCTCCGGCAGAAAAACGATTAAATGCAAATGGGTATTTAAACTAAAAAAGGACACTAGTGGCCAAATAACGAAATACAAAGCCAGACTAGTAGCAAAAGGCTTCACCCAAGTAGCAGGGATTGACTACAGTGAAACTTTTGCACCAGTCGCTAGACTGTCTTCAGTGCGACTATTATTGGCTTTTGCGGCTCAACGTGGACTTCAAGTTGACCACCTAGACGTGGAAACTGCATTTCTAAATGGGGACCTCGATGAGGAAATTTATATGGAACAGCCAGACGGCTTCTCCACTGACCCAAAGGGCAAAGTATGCCTAATCAAAAAGGCTCTATATGGCCTTAAACAAGCTCCACGACAATGGAACTTGAAAGTCTGTGAAGCCATGAAAAAACTTGACCTGCAGCAAGCTTCTAACGAGCATTGCCTGTACTACAGACGCGACGGAAACGACCTACTTGTAGTAGCTGTATTCGTCGACGATTTCTTTATTCTCTGTAGTAACGACAGCATGAAGGACGACCTTAAGCTCGGCTTAAAGAAACTATTCGTGGTCAAAGACCTTGGTCCTGTCAAAGACTGTCTTGGAATGCGTGTTGTCCAGAAACCCGGCAACATATCTCTCGATCAAACCAAATATATCGAGAAAGTGATAGAGAAGTTTGGTATGACTGATGCCATCCCTGTCTCAACGCCCATGGAACCAGGTATGAAGCTCACAATCCCTGATAAGGATGATGAGAAACCCGATTTGCCATACCAACAGCTTATTGGTTCTCTAATGTACATTGCAATAGGCACAAGACCAGATATATCCTATGCAGTATCTTATCTGAGCCAGTTCAATGGACATTACGGAGAGGTGCATTGGAAAGCTGCCAAACGAGTTTTAAGGTATCTTAAAGCAACTAAGGACCTAAAACTAAACTTTAAAAATGGTGACGGTTATCCAACCGGCTATGCTGACGCCGACTACGCCAGCAACGTAGTAGACAGACGCTCATACACGGGGTACGTTTTCAAGATGTGCAGTGCTGCCATCTCTTGGGAATCTAAGAAACAGCGCACCCCTGCACTGAGTGCCACAGAGGCCGAATACATGGCCCTAGGCGAAGCCTGCAAAGAGGCCATCTATCTCCGCACACTTATCAAAGAAGTCTACAACGTCATACAGCCACTCACCATTCATACAGACAACCAAAGCACAATCAAACTCACTCGCAACAACACATTCCATGCACGCACAAAACACATCGACATTAGACATCACTTCATACGCCTACTCTCAGAACAGGACTACATAATCACATACATACCAACACACAACATGATCGCAGACATCCTCACCAAGCCTCTACCAAAACTCAAACATTGTAAATTTTCATGTTCATTAGGTTTAGGCTAGGATTCAGATCATGGTTAGGTATGTAAATAGTTCTCTAGGTTTAGGTGTATATACAGGTTGAAGTTTTTTTTGGTGAAGTGTATATACAGGTTGATGTAATTTTTTTTTGTTTGTGTATAGTTTTAATTTTGTGTTGTGTTATCGTGTGTTTGTTTATAGTGATCTTTGATATGTCTTATCTTAGTTTTATACAGGTACAGGGTGCCCCATTACGGGGAGGTGTTGTAAATACTTTTTGTAAATACTGAGACACCCTGGCCACTATATATTTTTATATTTATGTTTGTCAACTATGACACAAAACAAAACTGTTACTCTAATAAAATATTCTGTTGATGATACATCAAACAACTTAGTTTACTTCCATGATCTCAAATTTCCTTTCGGAAATTTAACAGTATCATTATTTTGTTTTCAATAAATATGTTTTGTTTTTAGGTGGTTGGACTGTGCGCTTGTCCAGATTTGCTGCCGACAGCTGAGGTGCCTTCTGATGTAAAGAAACGCGTCCAAGAAATCCTTGCTGACTGCTCGTAAGTCCTGCTGAACGCTATCATTATTCTAGAAAGGAGTGATTGCATAGAAATGGCGCATATAATTAAGATGAATTTCGTTTTCAGACACTGATTCAAATTTTGAATACCCTTGTATTTAAATATATCAAGCGATAATAATTAAATGCGAAACCTACCTACATACATACATCAGCCTATATCAGTCCACTGCTGCACGTAGGCCTCCACCAGGGTACGTCATAGGTCACGATCACTCGTTTTTGCCATCCAGTCGCTAGCCTTTTTAAGTCATCGGTCAATCTAGCTGGAGGTCATCCAACGCTACGCTTGCCGAGGCGTGGCTTCCACTCGAGAACCCGATTACTCCACCGTCCGTCGGTTCTACAACAAATGTAGTCCACTGCCAGTTTGCTACACTTCCAGACTATATCCGTTACTGTGGTCTATTTGCGGAAGCGTAAATCTATATGAAGAATATGTAGGTTGAGCGCTAATAGTGTCACTGTGTTGAACAGGTGATGAATATTCAGATCAGGTGTTCTCAAGACGGGGTGTTATTTGTCTATCCAAGTGCAGGTACGTAGACGACACGTGTTCGCCTCACGCATCACGTCTCACGACTCGCTGAATATGAAATATATCGTCGGTACATGACTTGCGGAAGTGGAAACAATGAACCAGCCATTATTTTCTACTTCATCCTGTCAACGCCGATGTTGTGGAACAAAGCTGAGATGACACGTGATGTGATGGTTCTGATGCTTTAACTGAGTTTAACGACGAGCCGCCGCCTGCCTAATGTTCTTATGTGAAACTATCTTTGTGAATGATTTTGTATGACCATGGTCAGCAGAATTACTCTACATCGCGATATAGGCCGCCATTTTCTTATAGGAAAACCTATTTACTTACTATTTTATTTAATAATGTAACTGTTTATTGCACGCATGATTATATTACTATACAGTAATTAATCACGCGTGCAGTAAACAGTCTCAGACTTAGCACTCTATACAGAGTTCAAGTTATTTGTAAAAATGACCCTCTAAAGAACTGGGAGTTATCATTAAAGATAACCTTAAGTGGGAGGATCACATCACCACAATCACAAAAAAGCAAATAGTTTCATCTATCTAATAAGAAAAGCCTTCGGAATCCTTACTCCAGATATGATGCTAAACATACACAAGACATACATAAGACCGATACTAGAATATGCTTTTCAAGTTTGGAGCCCCTACTTTGTAAAGGACATTGAACTGTTGGAGAAAGTGTAGCGCAGATTCACCAAACTTCCAAGACAACTAAAGAGACTAACATATGACGAAAGACTAGAAGCATTGAAACTAAGCACTCTAAAAGAGCGAAGAGACCGAGGAGATCTTATAGAAACATATAAAATCTTGAATGGACACTACAACCTCCAAAACTTTCAATCAATGTTTAATAAGGACATGAACACGCGTCTAAGAGGCCAGCACCTAAAACTGGAAACCAGTTTTTCGCACAATCTTCCTCACAAAAACTTCTTTGCTAACAGAGTTGTCCATGAATGGAATAAACTGCCAGAAGATGTAGTCTCAGCCCCAAACATCAATATATTCAAGAACAGACTAGACGAACATAAAAAACAAATAAAGATTAAAGAAATGAAATTTTATTATAAGTAACTGGATACAGGCATTATCAGTTGCACATCGACTGCCTGCCTGCTCACAGATAATAATAATAATAATAATGTGTTGTGATGTACACATCACAACACATTATTTGGTGCAAAAAGGCCTCTGTGCTGTTGGCTTCGGCCCCACTCATGCCTCAAAGGACCGGGTCCCTGTGGGCCCGAGATTCGAAAGAGTACCAACATAATAATAATAATAATAAATCAGGAAATAATTATAAATACATGTGAGTCCGAGGATGTAGGTGAGTGAGTACAAATTTGAATACCAAATTTTAAAACACTTCCCGTATTAGGTATACTATTTTTGAAAACTTCATTCATGGACATGGGCAGCAGCGTTTTCTGTTTAAGCAATATCTTGTACTGTGCTCGCCAATCCACTTGCCAAGCGTGATGAGTATGGCAACACCCCTCAATAGGGGGACACCCATGTCCAGCAGTGGACTGTTGTAGCTGTAAATGTGGATATCGAGTAGTTGGTTATACTGTGACCAGAACCTCGAATCCCTCTTTTGCGATTAGTGACTTGTATTCGAGTTTCCCACGTGTTTCGTTTGCAAATTATTTTCAACCCACATCTATTCCAATTCGGCGAAACCCGCCCAAACGCTCAGCAATTTTGTGATTCTTATTTCCTTCGTCTAATACTATTGTCCGGCTGTCGGGGAGGCTCTCGTCCTCCAGGGTATGATAATGAGCAGACTCCGGTGGAATTGCAAGCAGGAACCACTCTAGGGTTTGCAGATGTTAAAGTCTAGAAATATACGCTAGTTTCATTGCGCCTAAAGTAGTAAGTAAATAACAAGTAGGTAAGTTGCAATGCTCACAAATTTGGCTTGACAAATTTGGCGTGTTTTGATAACTGTGGCCGTATTCCATTATATGCAAACGTCTCAGTTGTGTTTCAATAGAGTCATTTTGACGGTTTTGGCCGTTTCGTATTACGCTAACAGTTCGAAGAACGAATAGAAAGAAGAGTAGAGTTTCGATGGCATTACAATGACAAAACAATAAGAGAATTGGGGCCCAGGGTACAGTGGTAGCAGATAGTATTTGTCATATTATGAAAGCTTCATAAAATTAATGATAGTGACTGTACTTTGTCGTGTTATCTAGGCTCCGAGAGGCACCGGCGCTCAGGGAGCCAAGGTAACCGCAGGTGAATACTTATAGCTAAGTATTTGTAGAGTGGTCTCGCGAACACGAGTGCCTGTGACCCCGGAGGGCGTGAGTGAGTAAGTGTGGGTAGAGTGTCCTGTGTGTAGGCACCCTAGCAAGCCTCGCGCCCGCACGCTAAGTGAGGGGCCGAGGGAGTAAAAGAGGGAACGTAAACGATAAGGCTTTATTAAAGAATTAACAGATAACCACCTCCTGATACGAAAACCAAAATTATAACCTGGCCACTCACACAGAAGGTAACGGCGGCGCGTCCAGCGCGAGGAGCGTCTTCGCAGCAGCTGTATCTTCAATCCGACGAGGCGTAGGCGCTTGAGGGGAGACTTTTAAGCTTCCGTCACTTGAGGGGAGACTTTTAGGACTAAAATAGACTGTTACAGAGGTTACTCAGTGAGAGACTATACTGGGAGTCTTCGAGATCACAACTTAGAGTCCAGACCAAACTGATGCCCTAGCTGCTTGACGTGGCTTTTATACCCTCGTCTGACGCTGACTGTCACAGTCTTCATTTCGATAGTCATGTTCATTTCCAGAAGCTTCGATGACGATCGCGCTCTTCATTTCGATCGTCATCCTCTTCGGTTCTAGAATCTTCGACGATCGTCGACCTCGTCAGCCGTCATTTTGAGATCATGGAACTTGTCAGTGGCCAGTCGTCGCTGTCCATGGAGATCTGTTGGCATCTCATGTTAGCTTGATGATCAGGTGGTTATGAGGATGGCTCCGAGGCACGCTGGAGGGCTCGGGACCTCAGTTCCTCCGGAGGGAGAGGGAGAGTGCCAGGCGTAGTAAATTTAGATACAAGTACCAGGAGGTCAGAAAATACGAAGAGGTAGATCAATGTATAATAACTTTTTAGTAGAAAGCTACGCGGCTCTATGATGTATAGATAGCCGTCAACTTTGAGAGGTTGACATAACATCAAGAAAGTAAACAAACAAATTGATAAAATAAAATGGATTTCAGGAAATATTTAGAAAAATGGTAGTAATTGTAGCAGAATGCTACATTTCCCCCGCGACCCCGAGAAAATTTTTGCTGTAACAAAAATTTTGAGGTTATGAGCAGCTACCTTACCTAGCATAAATTTACTTTCAGGCTTCACCATTCATTCATACATCCAAAGTTTGGGGTAGGGCTCACATTCAATGGCTCCTACTCCAAGGTATGCTGCTCTCTGAGTATACCTCAGTTAATGACGCAAGGCTTGTTTTAGGAGTTGTCATCCGCTCCAGCTTAAAACCCACATGGTAGTGTTAAGGCTTATTTAGCGTGTCACTAGCCGCACGTGTAGAGTGTAGTAGTGTAGGCTTATTTTACGTGTCACAATCCGCACGAAGAGGTATGAACCTTAGCTCGAGTGGGGATAGAGATAACCCAACAGGTAAGGAACATTATAATAGACCCATTTAGTAAGAGTCTTTTAGGAGAAAGGGTATAAAGAGAGCCCTTTAGAGTAGTGGAGGTTTTAGAGTCAGTTTCTTGTGTTTTAATATAAAGTTAAATGATGAAAGGCGTATAGCCCATCGGGCAAGTCTCCCGGATGGGTTGGAGAGATTAAGAAACCATTTTAAAGCCGCGTGGTCCGTGTAGACTGTAAACTGTTTGCCGTTGTCAATGTAGCATCTCCAGTGTTCAAGGGCCGTGATGACTGCTAGAGTCTCGCGTTCTGTGGTAGAGTAGTTCTGTTCGTGTTTGTTAAGTGCCCTACTCATGTAAGCTATGACAACCTCCTTATCGCCTTGGGTTTGGGTTAGCATGGCCCCTATGCCGAAATTAGATGCGTCGCAGTGGACGGAAAAGGGGCTGTTAAAGTCCGGGCAAGCAAGGATTGGTGTTGTAACGAGAAGTTCCTTTAGTTTAAGAAACGCGGAATTGGCTTCGCTTGTCCAGTTGAATTTGGGAGCATTTTTGCCGGAAGTAGTTAATTTATTAATCGGTGAAGCGATAGTGCTGAAGTTTGGAACAAATCTGCGAAACCAGCTGCAGGTACCAATGAACTTTCGAACTTCTTTGCGCGAAGTGGGAACTGGGAAATCTAAGATAGCGCGTATTTTATCGGGGTCGGCACGGAGACCGTGCTCATCAACTATGTATCCGAGGTATTTTAGTTGACCCCTGAAAAATACACTCTTTTCGAAGTTTATGGTCAGACGTGCAAAGGTTAGTTTCTCCAGGACTTTAAGAAGTAAAGAAATGTGTTCCTCAAATGTTGAACTGATGATGATGATATCGTCTAAGTAACAGAAGACTTTGTTGTCAAAGTCGGGGGTGAATAACATGTCCATTAGTCTTTGCTGTGTAGCTGGAGCGTTAGTTAGCCCGAAAGGCATAACCACAAATCTGAACATGCCTCGGCCTGGTACGTAAAAGGCGGTTTTATCTCTATCTGCTTCGTTGAGTGGTATTTCCCAGAATGCTTTAGCGATGTCTATGCTAGAAAGAAATTTAGCGTTTTTTAAGTGGTCCAGGATTTCGTTGATGAATGGAAGGCTGTAAGCATCGCGCCTAGTTACGGAATTAAGTTTTCTACTGTCTACGCAAAATCGCCACTCTCCGTTCTTCTTGGGGGTGATGAGAACGGGTGACAGCCAGGGGCTTTCGCATATTTCGATTACCTTCCAAGATAGCATCTTATCAACCTCATTGATAAGTGCCTTTTGTTTTTCAGGTGAGAGCCTATAGCAGCGTTGTTTGATGGGAAGAGTGTCGCCAGTGTCAATTCTATGGGTTATAAGGTGTGTGCGGCCTAGTTCGCCTTTCTCTTCGAAGGATATTTTCTTAAATCTATTAATTATATCATCAGCTATTAGTTTTTGATCAGAGGATAAGCATTCATAAGGGTGTATTTTTTTATTTTCTGTAATTGTGTTGCAGGAAGTTGTATTGAAGTTGAAAGCTAAAGAAAGCAGTTTAGGGATAAGATTAAACTTCTTCCAGAAGTCGACACCTAGTATTATAGAGGGCCTAATGTTAGGGAACACGAATGCTCGCAGAATTTGAGTTTCATTATTAAATGTAAAAGGTAAGTCAATAAAGCCTAGTGAAGTTGCTGTGTGGCCACTGGCTGAAGATACTGTTATCGTCCGCAACTTAGATAACGAGATTTATGAATTTTAGGTGGGAGTTATTCCCGAGGATTGTTAAAGAACTGCCGCTATCTAGGAGACCAGAAAAGGCTATGTTGTTTATAGTGAAGTGGAGGAAAGGGCGCTCATGGTCTTTTTCCTCATCGTATAGAATTGAAGTAATTCTGTAACACGTGTGGAATAAGCGGATATTCTGTAACCAGTTCTTCCAATCCTCAGCGTCAAATTTTGGCTTATCTAAGTCGCGCTTTTCTAGTTTTTTTGGGGAGGGGTTACTTCTGCATTTAGGGCATTTCGGGGTTTTGAAATCCTTTAGGCCACACTTGAAGCAAATTGGAAAGCGGGGTTGAGTACATGTTACTAAGGAGTGTCCGTTAATTCGGCACCGAACACAAAATAAGTTGGAGTTGTGTCTGCTGTTGATCGTGTTGATTTGCCTTAAGTATGAAGGCTTGAATGGTGATGGTGTGTAGGAGGCTTTAGGAGTGTTTTGGTTGGGGTTAGGTCTATGCATATAGCCTGTTTTACTAGAGGATGGTGTGGGAGGCCCGAGAGGTTTGTAGTTGAATTCTGCAGCGAGTGGATCTGGGAGTGGTTCCTTAAAGTTCTTATTTTTGTCGATTACTTTCTCATACTGTTGGCAGGCAGTTATGAGTTGTTTTAGTGTCAGTATGTTCATGTGTGCTATGAAGTTAGAGTAGCAGGGCCTTATGTTCCTCATTATTATTTCTAGCTTCTCTTCGCTTGATAATGGTTTAGAAAGCTTATTGAACATGCCTGACATTATCGACACATAAATGATAATTGGCTCAGACAGACCTTGAGTTCTGCTTCTAATAGATTCTAGAAATTTGTAGTCAAAGTCATGGCCTCCGAAATCGTTGATTAGGTCGGCACAGAGTTGTTTCCATGTGTAATTAGGGTTCATGCTTGTTTTAAACCTAAGCCAATGTAGAGCTGAGTCAGTAAAGATGTCAAAGATTCTGCTCATAAGTGACTGTGGATCTATTCTCCTGGATACGCGAAATTCCTCCACATTTTGGATAAAGAACCGGGGACAAGTTTTCCCGGAAAAGTTAATTTTTTTTTATTCCTGAAGGCTTTTATCGAGTTGTTGTCCTAAAGGGGGAGGAATTTGCGGGTGGGAGTACTGCGGTGTGCTAAATATCTCAACGTATTGCTCCTGATCGTGCTCCTCTTGGGTATGTTGGTCTCGTGTTTCCTGGTTGTGTTCTGCCTGAGTGTGCTGGTCTCGTGTTTCCTGGTTGTGTTCTGCCTGAGTGTGCTGGTCTTGTGTTTCCTGGTTGTGTTCTGCCTGAGTGTGCTGGTCTTGTGTTTCCTGGTTGTGTTCTGCCTGAGTGTGCTGGTCTTGTGTTTCCTGGTTGTGTTCTGCCTGAGTGTGCTGGTCTTGTGTTTCCTGGTTGTGTTCTGCCTGAGTGTGCTGGTCTTGTGTTTCCTGGTTGTGTTCTGCCTGAGTGTGCTGGTCTTGTGTTTCCTGGTTGTGTTCTGCCTGAGTGTGCTGGTCTTGTGTTTGCTGTTCAGAGTCTGCGTCAGGGGATGATGGTATGGCCGACAGAAAGATTTTTTCGAGGTCAGCGAATTTGTTTTTTAAATTTTTAAGGTCATCATTTAAAGAGGGGTCAGTGTCCGGGTCCATTCGTTCTATACGATGAAAAATATGATTAATATAGGTCTCCACCTTAGGGATAAGCCGAGTCACCCCTTCAGTGATTTGAGTAATTTTAGGTTCTAGAAAAGCTAGGGTAGCGTTTGTTTCCGCTATATCTTGTGCGAGGGAGACTGGTGAGTCGACTACGTATTCAGGGTTGGACTCAATGAGCCCAAGAATCTGCCTCTTGAGAGCCACGACCGTATCAGCTGGGTCACCTAATCTTAGCTTTATTTCGTACTCGAGCTCAGATTTGTTAAGTAGTGTGTATTTTATTGGCCTCATTTTCTTTTAGTAATAAAGTAGTAGGAAAATAATTGAGAAAGAAAGGTTAATAAAGTAAAAATAGAAGAAAAATGATAAGGTAGTAAAGTAAAGTTTAGGCTAGTATAAGATTATTGTTAAGTCTATAATTCAAGTAAGGTCTTAAGCTGGAGGGTAGAGAGGTTTTTTTTTTTTTTTTTTAGTTGTGGACCCTACGATTTTTAGCCCCGGGGCTGTTAATCTACACCTGACTGTATGGTGGGGAGCAGGAGCTCACCCGGAAAAGCTTGTGGTTGTTCAAACAACCAGCTCAATCGCGCCCTTGGGGCGCGATTGGGCTTACGAGTTGTTCTGGGGAGAACGTATTGGACTGAATCTACCCGGCACGTGCCGGTAGTTCCCAAAGTGGGGAGCAAATGAGGGACCTCCGCGCCCCCGCCGGCGGGGGCGTCGGTTGCTTGAAGAGCTTGTGGAGTGTGATCTACTCGCAATGGCTGCAGCAGTGGCTACTGTGATTTCATCATCTTCTTCCGTAAGGATGTGTCTCGGACGGTGTTTAAAACGCGAGGTTGGATGGGGGAAGTAGTTGGACGCGGCAACTATCAAGGGGTTTTTATGATGGGGAGCATTATCGAAGAAGCGACGGGACGCTTCTTTCATATACGCTTTAATGGTAGGGAGGCCTAAGTCGATGTGGAGGTTGGCGTTACGCATGTACCAGGGCGCCCCGGTAGCTTTGCGCATGAAACGGTTTTGGATGACCTGCAGCATTTTCAGATGTGAATCGAAGGTGTGAGCAAAGGCTACGCTGGCGTAGGTCATAATAGGCCTTACGCAGGTGGTGTAAATTCTCACCTTATTTCTAAGGGAGAGTTTGCTCTTTTTGTTCAACATCGGATGTAATCTGCCCAAAACGAACGCGGTGGGTAGAGAGGGCTAAGAGGGCCAAGAGAGGAGGGCCAAAGTATATTATTTAGGCTACTAAGTTAAGTTGTTTTAAAATTTTGAGAGGGAAGGAGTGAGAGGACCGAATGAGGAGGGCCGAAATGGTTTACGCTAGAAGAAGCGTTATTTTTGAATTTAGAGAGGGTTCCTAACACGTGGGCGCCAAACTGTCGTGTTATCTAGGCTCCGAGAGGCACCGGCGCTCAGGGAGCCAAGGTAACCGCAGGTGAATACTTATAGCTAAGTATTTGTAGAGTGGTCTCGCGAACACGAGTGCCTGTGACCCCGGAGGGCGTGAGTGAGTAAGTGTGGGTAGAGTGTCCTGTGTGTAGGCACCCTAGCAAGCCTCGCGCCCGCACGCTAAGTGAGGGGCCGAGGGAGTAAAAGAGGGAACGTAAACGATAAGGCTTTATTAAAGAATTAACAGATAACCACCTCCTGATACGAAAACCAAAATTATAACCTGGCTACTCACACAGAAGGTAACGGCGGCGCGTCCAGCGCGAGGAGCGTCTTCGCAGCAGCTGTATCTTCAATCCGACGAGGCGTAGGCGCTTGAGGGGAGACTTTTAAGCTTCCGTCACTTGAGGGGAGACTTTTAGGACTAAAATAGACTGTTACAGAGGTTACTCAGTGAGAGACTATACTGGGAGTCTTCGAGATCACAACTTAGAGTCCAGACCAAACTGATGCCCTAGCTGCTTGACGTGGCTTTTATACCCTCGTCTGACGCTGACTGTCACAGTCTTCATTTCGATAGTCATGTTCATTTCCAGAAGCTTCGATGACGATCGCGCTCTTCATTTCGATCGTCATCCTCTTCGGTTCTAGAATCTTCGACGATCGTCGACCTCGTCAGCCGTCATTTTGAGGTCATGGAACTTGTCAGTGGCCAGTCGTCGCTGTCCATGGAGATCTGTTGGCATCTCATGTTAGCTTGATGATGAGGTGGTTACGAGGATGGCTCCGAGGCACGCTGGAGGGCTCGGGACCTCAGTTCCTCCGGAGGGAGAGGGAGAGGGAGAGTGCCAGGCGTAGTAAATTTAGATACAAGTACCAGGAGGTCAGAAAATACGAAGAGGTAGATCAATGTATAATAACTTTTTAGTAGAAAGCTACGCGGCTCTATGATGTATAGATAGCCGTCAACTTTGAGAGGTTGACATAACATCAAGAAAGTAAACAAACAAATTGATAAAATAAAATGGATTTCAGGAAATATTTAGAAAAATGGTAGTAATTGTAGCAGAATGCTACAACTTACTGATTATTAGTCCTTTTTATGGTGCTGGTTGGACCTTCGCAGGAGTACAGTTGTAGACAAATAACCTTATATGTTTCGAAAAATTGTGTTCTGTGCCTTATAGGATACAGCCTGAGCTCACTCCTTGCTTAGTTATTGGTTTTGTTTCAGTCGCATTTCTCCTACAATATACTAGCGCTAAAAGCAAGTACATACCTATCAATTGCAAAAAGATAAACCTAAAACTTACAAAAACTGAACTGGCCGTTCACTGTCTAATTTTTCCAAACAAGCGTTCAAAATCGTGCGTCGTTTATAATTTTTCAGCCCGCTGCTAACCCTATTTCCGTCCGTTTTCATATTCGATTAAGAACAATCCAATATCCTTCGGTTTTGTTTGGTTCGAATAGCTTTGGGAATATTCGTGCCTTTCTGACCGCTTTGCCCGACGAAAATAAGAAATAAATGTTTATAAGGGTCACTGTTACACCCGACAGCCTTACTTAGGAAAGGTAAATTTTCGTATGCGATTGTAACAGTACATTTTGTACTGCCATGTTCTAATTCTAATTTTATTAAAACAGCTATTGGTGAGATGGGAATACTTCCAGGGTGTAAGTTTTAAACACTATTTAGTCGAAATATACATACCTATTATAACGTGAAATTGTAATAGTGATCTAGAAAATACGAAAGTGTTTGTAATGGTACACCGTTTTACATAGAACGTAGGTAGAAATATGAAAAGAAATATAGCCAAGTGCGAGTCGGACTCGTGAACCGACGATTTCGTAACATGCACATCAAGCTCTTGCATATCATACCCCATCAGCCTCAATTTTAATATTTCGATCTTTTTCGGCCCAAAAATCCATGTAAAAAAATGTTAATTGTGATTTTTCTTAATTTGTATGTATTGAAAAACGAAGCAAAATTGCCAAATTTCATAGTTCAGCTGTGTTCTTGGAAAGTACTCTTTGAATTTTGATTCCGTTGAGAGAGTTGAAAACACGTGTTTTTTGCAGTATAAACAGACGTATGTTTTCATACGTTAGGTTCTGATCTTGATTTTTTTACATCTACAAGCGACCGTAGACCTGACAATATGGTTTCAATTAAACTTGATTCTCTACGTGTTCCCGAGATAGGTACAAGATTTTGTCAGACAGACAGACTGACGTAAGGACAACAACACTTAGTGCTGCAAGGGTTCTGTTTTTTCCTTTTGAGTTACGGAATCCTAAAAATATGTATAGCTAATAATAGCAAGTTCGACCCACTTATCGACAACTTTTTATGAAAGGTAAATTTCACCTTATATTTTTTAAAAATGATTCCTTTTCACAAGTTCATATTCACTTTTCACAGTTTTGGTCGCTAGTAAAATTTCAGCCTCTATAAATAACTATCATTCAAAGGTAAGTTGAATGAATAAACAATTAGCTGTATTTCAGTTCAGGAGGAAATTACGCTACAGTTAGCCGACACAAAACGGGATGTTAAATAATTCACGTGTGTATTTCTGTTGGAATTATTTTAATGCCTCTGTTGTTCCAGCGCTGTCACGTTTGTCAAACAGACAGTCACATGTCCCGCAAGATATTATAGTATTTGACAGCCAGTCTCACAGAACACATATACTCCTGCCAGTCTACAAATGAAAGCCTGCGGCAGTGTGTTTTTTACATGCGGTGAAACACTGCCTTTTGCACGCAGCCGCCAATACTTACTTTGTGTCTTTTGGCTGTAACACCAAAACGGCGGTACACCGCATAATTGTGTGGCACGTGCGAGAACCACCTCAGGCGTGTTGTTGTGTTGCGATGGCTGGCCAACTTTAGCTGACGTTTGAAACTCTGACTACACTCAAATAATGAGGCTTGAATAATATGAAAACATGGAAATATTGTCTCCATTGCTTGGTACTTGAAGACTTTTATTCCGTAAAGAGTTTTGTTTTAAATGAGCTGAACTACATTCTACAGATACATCACGGAGACAGTGAAACTGGTTAAACTATGGATTCAACTACTTTTACATACAGAAAGGTCGTGTGATGCCGGCTTAGAATAGCATCACCCCATTTCTTTTCCGTAAGAGTCGGCAGAGGCGACTAAGGGATCCGAGGGTGTGTATTGCAATTTTAGGCAATGGGCTGACAACCTGTCACTATGGCGATACACAATTTTCCGAATGGTCGTCAAATATTTGTCAGACGTGGCGTAAATGATCGTTTTGCGGCCGTTTACGCTCTGCCTACCCCGCAAGGGATGAGGGTGTGTATGTGTCGCCTTTTATAATCAAGGGTAGAAATTACGTGATGCTATTCTAATCTGTTTTTTTGGCCGTGGTTCAGGCGAAAGTACTTATAAAACTGGACAAAGAAGAAAACTTATCACACGGTTTTGAACGAAGTTGGCGCAAGTAGCACAATGGAATAAGGGAAACCTTTTCTTCACGTTTTGGAAGTATCAAGCAGGGAAGTTATGGCATTTTATGTCACATAATACCTTTGTTTTCCCTGGGGGTGTGTTTATTCTTTACTGTCCTCGAACTTTTCGGTAATGTTAAGGCAATTTGACGCTTTGAATGCTTACTTCTACATTTTTATTTTCATGTTGGCAGTTCGCTGCTTGCATACAATTATTAAATTAGCTACTTTTGAATACGATACATTGTATGAATGTACTATTATAATAACGTTACAATTATTGTTATCCACAGCCAAAGCCAAAATCAAATTATTAAAAATGCTTTTCTTTACCTTAATTCAAAATTTGCGTTATTTGCATTGGATAACATTGAATGAGAATAGTCATTTATTTAGACAATAATTTTAAACAAACTTGTTTCGCATGCTGTGTCGTCATGTTTCGTGCTCTATGGCGTACCCTGGGGGAGGCCTACGTCCAGCAGTGGACTGCAATAGGCTGATGTATGTATGCATGTTTCGCATTTAATTTACTACTTATGCAAGTACCGAACTATACAGCAACGTATGTACTTAAATAAAAAGCAGATCGTCTGTCAGTTTTTTCATTAATTCTAAGCATTAAACTCTTGGCAGTTGTAAGTTACTCTTTACAACAGAAAAACGTCTCACCATCATAGGTTAACAGAAAGCGGGAAATGAAGCTATGTAGGTTTTGGATAAGTCGTTATTTGTTGTGACGTGTTAAAGTTCTCAGATTGGCTGTTATTAATTTGATTCAAAAATCTTTTAGCTATATTTATGATGTGCTGTGAAATTAATTGTATGGTATTCTGTTCATAAAAAATAAATTTGACAAAATACATTGTACTCGTTTCACAGATTTATCTGTTCATAAACTATGAAACTTCTTTAACATACGAGTATAGTTTTTATTCAAAGCTGTTTATTTTTCAGCTATTTACAATAACTGCTCCAAGTTTAATGCTGGTGATAACTAGCGAGTAAGTCCCAATGAAATAATAAACATTGATTTATAACCAGCTTCCAGATAATGCTTACGAGTTATTCCCGGGTTATTGCTGTATCAAGGGAAATACAAGTTTTATGACTTCCGGCATCCGTCCGCGACAAACTTGCATGATCTTGATACCAAGGGCATGGAAGTGCCAAAGATATACGAAATTTATGTACCTACTTACATACATACATACATACACATATCACGCCTCCATCAGGCAAAGCGTAATTTCCATAATAACTAACATTTACGCCACGCCTGACAAACATCCACGGGTCACTCAGAAAGTTGCGCATCGCCACGAAAATGAAATGAAAATGAAATAACTTTATTCAATGTAGGATAGCATTATCACTTATTGACGTCATGATCGGTCATTGTAAAAAAAAGAAATTAGCATAACGCAATTTTCTTGTTTTTATAACAATTTTGTATTGTCCTAATAGAAAACCGGCTCGGGCGGGATAAAAAAATAAAAATAAAAATAAAGGCACTGCCTCGGGGCTGGCCAGGTTAATTACACAGCACGTAACTTTACGCCACCACCATTTGTAAACGACATTTGTTTCAAATTTTTGTCAAGATTTCCAAAGCGTGTCATTTACAGGCGTATAATTAACCGGACCCCCTGAACAGGAAAAACCCCCCAAAAAACCTGCCCAGAAGTGCTCCTACTCTAAATTAACAATCTTTCTAGGCCCTAAGCTGCCCTAGCTAATTTTGGAAATAACGAATAATATATATGTATAGCCCAAAAATGGCTACATAAAAAAAAAACGGGGTCCCCTGACAGGCTGTCCGCCAAAATTGCAATACATTAGAAGCCTCTTACGACACTAACAGGAAAGAAATTGGATGGTGCTATTCTAAGCCGACCTCATACCGCAAATGTACCTACTTATACAGCTGATTGGCGCTTGACTGAACAATACCTTTAGGGATTAAAGTTACTAAAGCCTCCTATGGAGGTCAGTTCTGGGGATCCTGCATGCGGTACACGGCATTGGGATTTAATACTAACCGTTTCTAACCGTTTTCCTAGCGGAAAAGTTTTTTTCTCTTAGTTAAAGTAGCGTTGCCTATGTTACTCAGGAATGTTAGGTAAGGTTTCCAATGGTGAAATAATGTTGAAATCGAAAAAGTTGTAATAGGTTTATAACGGAGAAAGAAGTTTTGGAGTCGTTAGTATTTTTGGATTTTATCGATTAAATTGGGTAGATACACAAACAAAAAACAATATCATCTTAAAGTAGATAACCCAACGTCTGATAACATTTCCATGTAGATCATTGCACAGATTGCGACGGTATTAATTAAACCTATATTTCAGATCAGGATCAGTCGGCTCCTACTCCCCATACACCGGCTTGCGTCTAGTCCGGAGTGACGCAGCGAGATACCTCACGGCACGTGACGGTGTCCCAGCCTGTCCTCACGACATCATCCTTGGGTCCGGCGCCACGGATCTCATCAAGTCCGTGCTGGAGCTCTTCGTACACGATGTCGATGGGAAACCCACTGGTTAGTATAAATTTGGGCAACGTAGCAGCATTTCAATGTCATCGTAATATATCTTGCACTTTGTTTGCTAATGTGACAAATAAGACCTAACTGAGAGAGGTCTAAGTTATACCTGATAAATTAAAAAACGTAGAAAGTGACAAGGTATTCATTTCACAACTTAAAAGAAAATTACAAAATATGGCGTGTTGCGATCTCAATGAATTCTTTCATGAGATTGGGTCATCAACTGAACCAAAGGTTAAAAATATAATTAAATTAATAATGTAACAGATTGAAATATTTAAAGAATAATAATATTATGTATAGAATAATGACATTTGTCATTTCACTTGTAAAATTTATTTTTACCAATAAACGCTTGAATCTTGAATAGACCATTGCTTCTGCTGCCAGGCATACACTCGTCTTCTTCTATACCCAGGTGTGATGATCCCGATACCCCAGTACCCGTTGTTCTCGAGCGCACTCACGGAGCTGGGTCTACAGCAAGTGAACTATTTACTGAACGAGAGCAACAACTGGTCGGTATGCCTTCACGAGCTGCGTCGAGCCTGGAGCCAAGCCAGCAATGCCTGCCACGTGCGCGCCATCGTCGTCATCAACCCTGGCAACCCTACTGCACAGGTAAGGCCATTGAGTTACTGACAAGTCTAACAAACATCAAGAAGAACATAAAATATTAAGATAACCAACGCTTATCCAAATCCACAAATTGCTTTACTCCAAATCTTAGAGCTAAATAAGATCACACTCACACCCAGTATCCGAAAAAGGCACTGACTTTTTTCTCATAACACAGAACATATACAGGACGTAAGGGACAGCTCTCCGAATACTGATAGGGTGCATTGATACAATAGAAACTGCACAACTTCCCATAAGAATCAAATCAGGAATCGTTTTTTTTTTACTTTTAATAGTAAATGTAGTCAGCTGTTCGTGAATTGGTATGGGAGGTCGATCATCATTTGTCGTTTCCTGACATATGTTTCTAAGGGACAGATGTTCAGTTCCATAGTCTGCATGTAACTGAACATTACACCCTTTTAGTATTCAGCGGGCTGTCCCTTACACCCCGTATAGGCTTCGCTTGGAATCGGACGAGGCCTGGTATATTAATAAAATCCATAATCTACATAAAATAAACTCGGGAAAGCGGAGCCTGTTGTACGCCCTCTCCTCTGTGAATATTTTAGATGCAAAGTAGAGTATCGCTTATCGATTGAAGATGCTAAATTATTCAGTTCCGTTGTAATCAAATCAAATATTGACCTTCCCTAGGCCTGAATACCTGAGCGTCTAGCTGGGATAGGAACTATGTAATACCTACCAAGATAGTTAGATAGCTATAGATGTACAAGTGTCTGAATATCAGTAACATTATACCGTACCTAATATAACTGTTTGTTTTCAACAGGTGTTATCACGAGCCAACATGGAAGAGATAATACAATTTGCATACGAAAACAACTTGTTTGTTTTCGCCGATGAAGTTTACCAGGAGAATATTATAAGCAAACCATTTCATTCGTTCAAGAAGGTATGAGACCAATATTTTATTTACTAATGTGACCTTTTGATACAGTCAAGAAAGTACTCGTTGACTTCCTATGAAACTGAATTACATTCATCAATATAGGCCGAAATGTTGAAAATGGAGAGAGGCGCAAACAACATGATACTGCGTTTAATAGATGGACGAATTATAAAACTTGCTCGTAATGAGTGATTTGTAACGATGTTCAGATTGCTGCACATTTGCAGGTGAAAACCGAAATGGGAGAACCGTACTCCAGACTAGAGATGGCCAGTTTCATGACAGCGTCCAAGGGCTGGGCAGCAGAGTGTGGTCTCCGAGGAGCGCTGATGGAGCTGCAAGGCGTCCAGCCGGCGGTGAGGACGGCATTGCTCAAGTCCAGGGGAGTCATGCAGTGTCCGAACATCCTTGGACAGATCGCTCTGTGACGTATAACTGTATAGCTAGTAAGTATCTCATTTAATATGCAGTATCTAATCAATAAACGTTAGTCTTAGCATAACCTTTCGTCGTTTCACTTGTCTCTCCCGCTACTAACCTTACATGGCGACCACTGCCGTGTTTGGCTAGCAGCGGCCAGAGCGCGCGTGCCGCGTGATTCATTCAATGTGCCGTGTTAGTCAAATCGAACTTTGAACTGATGAATTCGCTGGTGAATTTTTGTGATCTGTGAAATGGTGCTGAACTGAAACGTGACTATGGTGTTTTTGTGAATCCATGAGCTTCAGAATATTCAAGATGGGAAACCAGGCAACGACGACTGCTAGGCCAGCGCCGTCGATAGACCACCACGATATTTACACGCAAATAGGACAGAAGAATCAGATCACCCAAACCAATTCCGTCGCTGAGGGCATAGAGAAGATCAACAACTACTTGTTTTTGTTTGTAGCAGTTTTCCTGTTTTTGGTTGTCTTTGCGATGATAAGGTACATCAACTCCTGCTTGAACAAGAGGATCGTGCGTGCTAACGAGTTGCACCAATTTAGGTCGGGCATCCATGCAGCAATTGGGGGAGCTGACACCGCAGTTTGACCGGAGCGACGCAAGTTTACGAAAAACTGAAAGTGAAGTGAGTGAGGTTCCTAAAAATGTGAGTACTTTGCGTAAATAATAATCTATTTCAGTGCGCGTTCGTTCTGTGAGTGAGTGCCGATTTACACCGTAATATGATTCGGTTCTTAACGTTCATAGTAACTAGTTACTACTTCAGCAGGTACATAAAGCATCAGCCGTAATTATAAATAGAATGATGCAATAGCTACGGAAGACGGACATTAGTTTAAGTATATAGCTATAAAGGTAACTAAGTTTATATTATTTAGATTTATATTAATAAATGTATATGCCTTTGCCCAGCAGTGGGTCAATTGAGGCCAATGAAATTAAATCATAGTTATTAATATGTCTCCTCATGGATGAGGAAATAGAGGAATTGTATGTGAATTTAAAAGAAGTTAAGAGGTCAATTACTCGGTTAGAAATTAAAAAAAGGCTACCTGAAGTTCTTCGTATTAAATTACGTGAGGCCAATATTATTTTTGAACAGTACGAAGAATTTAAAGGAAGGTATACTAAATCTAAGGATTTAGACAAGGACGTAATAACAAATATCGAGGAAACGTTCAAAAAGTTTTTACGGATAAATCAGGATATAATTGTTTTATGTACTGAACCAGAAACTTCCACCATGGCTAC
Organism: Tuta absoluta; assembly: GCA_027580185.1. Lineage (NCBI taxonomy): Eukaryota > Metazoa > Arthropoda > Insecta > Lepidoptera > Gelechiidae > Tuta > Tuta absoluta. Next base: position 211,993 of record JAQAHW010000023.1, on the reverse strand, counting down.
CGAAGTATTTGAGTTAAAAATCGCTATGAGTTTGTTACCGGTTATGACCGATGTAGAATCAAATACCAAGGAATTAATCAATGGAATTGAATATTATGACTCAATACTAGACAAGGCTGATTGTAAAAATAAATTGATTAAATTCGTATTGAAAAGTCGTCTCTCGCCTTCCGCAAAGTTGAGATTAAATGCGACTTACGACACAGTTGCTAATTTACTTAAAGACATGAGGGCACAGCTGTTATCAAAAAAGGCATCAACGACAATTCAAACCAAGTTACTCCAAACCCGTCAAAACGATAGGTCTATATCTGATTATGGGAAAGAGATCTCTGAACTCATGGTTGATTTGACGATCTCGCAAGCCAACGGTGATGACAACAGTTACACGGTTTTGAAGCCGTTAAATGAAAAAATGGCCATAAAAAGATTTGCCGATGGCCTGCGAAACCGTCGCTTAAGCACGATTATTGCAGCTAGAGACTATAGTTCCCTGCAAGATGCAGTGCAAGCTGCACAAGACGAAGAAGTAACATCGACAAGCGCGTCAGGTGAGCTTTTGACTATAAATAAAGCAAACTTTAGGTTTCAGAGAGGTGGACAAAGGTACCACAACCGCGGACCTCCAAGGGGTCAGTCGCGAGGTCATCGTGGTGTTTGGCATAACAACTCGTACCACAACCAAACCCGTGCGGAGCAGAGCTGGCCGAGGGGTGCTAGTTCGAGCTCCCAGAGAGGTAATCATCGGGGTCGCGGTCGAGCATCAGGTAAGTCAAATAACTATTTTAGAAACAGGTGGGACCGCAATCAACATAATGTTAACGTCATGACTCAGAATTCGACCAATGAACGAGTACCACAAGTACCACAAAACAATACCGAGTCCAATGGTAACTTGTTTTTTCGAGACTAATCGCAATCACATGAATCATTATCACTCTATCTTTACATGCAACAATTCACGCGTTGTAGATCTTATTTCACATGATTGTTTAGATTCGTGGCTAATTGACTCCGGGGCAACGATCTCTGCATTGAAATACGAATATGCATTAAAGATAAACATTCCAATTAATAGAGAGCAGATTTCCATCAATGGTTTAGGAGGTAGAGTTAATGCAATTGGATCTGTGTGGTTGCAATTAGAAACACAAAATGAATCATTAGAACATAAATTCTTTGTATTTGAATCATTACCTTGTCAAACGGTAGGTATTTTAGGCGATGATTTTTTCGTAAAATATCATGCGAATATAAGTTATAGAAACAGCACTTTATCTTTGATAACTAAAAATAATAGAGAGTTATTAATTCCTTTGAAGGATAATGTACAGTCCGAGACAGTACAGTCCGAGGCATGTTTTATTATACCACCCCGCTCTGAGTCTATTCATTACATTACAACTTCTGAGACTGATGATTGTGTGGTATGTTCTGAAGAATTATGTAAAGGTATATTTCTTGCTAGTGCGATTGTGAAGCCGGTAAATGGAAAATTCCCAATTCAAATTTTAAATACGACAGAAAAAGAAGTGAGGTTAGATAAAATCGAGCCAAAGCTACATCATGGGAGAGACTATGATATTTGTTCTTTTGATAAAAATAATAAGGACTCAAATCGAGTAAAGAAACTATTTTCTATGTTGAATTTAGACCACTTAAGTAACGAAGAAAGACTTTCAGTTGAACAACTTTGTGCCAAATACGCGGATATTTTCCAATTACCAGAAGACAAATTAACCACCACAAATTTATTTCAACAGTCTATTTACTTAAAACCTAATGTAGATCCTGTGTTTATCAAATCTTACAGATTACCCCATTCCCAGAAACAAGAAGTAGAAAAACAAATAAATAAAATGTTGGAAGATGGTATTATCGAACCGACTAGAAGTGAGTGGTCTAGTCCAGTCCTTCTAGTACCAAAAAAGACAGATTCCAGTGGAGAGAAAAAGTGGCGTCTCGTGATCGATTACAGGAAACTGAACGATCGAATACAAGACGACAAATTTCCTCTTCCAAATATCACCGAAATATTAGATTCTCTTTCTGGTGCAATTTATTTCACACATTTAGATCTTTTTTCTGGGTTTTATCAACAGGAACTACATGAGGATAGTCGGAAATACACAGCTTTTTGTTCGGGACAGTATCAAATGACACGACTGCCCATGGGGTTAAAAATAAGTCCAAATGCGTTTTCCCGAATGATAACTGTCGCTATGTCGGGTCTTTCATATGACAAGTGTTTCGTTTACCTAGACGATTTAATAGTGTTTGGTCGGAACATCCAGGATAGTACAAAAAATCTTAATGACGTTTTTAGTCGCCTTCGTCAAGTAAATTTAAAACTTAATCCGCTAAAATGCGATTTTATGAAAAAGGAAATTTTATACCTTGGTCACATAGTATCGGGTGAGGGCATTAAGCCAGATCCTGAGAAAATTATAGCAGTTAAAAATTACCCAGTTCCAAAAACAGTAGACGAAGTTAAGAGATTTGTTGCGTTAGCAAATTATTATAGGAAGTTCATCCCTAATTTCGCTAAAATTGCACACCCTTTAAACAAATTATGTAGGAAAAATGTTATGTTCATCTGGGATAATTCATGTCAAGACTCGTACGAATCATTAAAACTATCTCTTATAAACCCTCCACTTTTGCAATATCCCGACTTTGGTCCTGATAATGAGTTTTGTTTACAATCCGACGCTTCCGGTTTTTCTATAGGATGTATTTTGTCAAACAAAGATGGGCGACCTGTTGCATATGCCAGTAGAGGTTTGAATAAGGCAGAATGCAATTATGCAACTATTGAAAAAGAGTTACTTGCGGTAGTTTGGGGAATAAAACATTTTAGACCGTACCTTTATGGCCGGCATTTCCGGATTAAAACGGATCACAAGCCCCTTGTCTACTTGTTTAATATGAAAGATCCCTCTAGCAGATTATTTAAATTTCGTATAGCGTTGGAGGAATATGACTTCACAGTTGAATATGTAAAAGGAGCGGACAACGCAGCTGCAGATGCATTGTCTCGCATTAGGATAACATCTAAGGAATTGAAAGAGATGAATGACTGTGTTGTTAATGTGATGACTAGAGCTCAATATCGTAAGCTAAATCAGCAAATTTCTGATCCCTCAGATTGTTTGAGCGATATTGTCGCCACCGATGATTGGCCTGATCAACCAAAAGTCGTGGAGACACATATCAAACCTAAAAAGTCAGTAGAATTATGTTTCATTGATAATAATAAGTATGAAAAAATTAAACAAAATGAAGTTATCTCAGAAGAAAGTCATAGTATGATTTATGTTTCAAGTAAAATGACAATATACATTAAGCCATTTTCCCCATCGCAAATGACGCGAGCCGTGTTTGTGAGGGAATTGGTAGGTTTATGTAAGACTTGTCATATCGAGGAAATTTATATTTTAAAAAATAATAATAACGAGCTTTTTATACAGAAATTATCAAAGGAAATAAAGAATAATAAAAATTGGACCGGTCCACGATTGTGTATTTTGCATAATGTGCGTAGAATCGAGAGTAAAGATGACAGACGTGTCATACTCAACGATTTCCATTTATTGCCTACGAGTGGCCACGCGGGCATAAGACGAATGTATAACAATATCAAAAAATACTATTACTGGCCAGGCTTAGAACGTGACGTAACAACGTATGTAAATAAATGCGCAAAATGTCAAAGTCAAAAGTATACAGTTCATAAAAAAGAACCAATGACCTTAACAAGTACTGCTCATACTGCACTGGAAAAAATATACTTAGATATTGTAGGACCTTTAGATAAGGATATACATAACCACTCATATATTTTAACTCTTCAGTGTGAGTTATCGAAGTATGTTGAAGCATTCCCACTTGTTACTAAAAGTGCACAGGAAGTCGCTAGAAGTTTTGTAGACAGCTACATTCTTCGCTACGGAATACCGAAGGTCATCGCTACAGACAGGGGATCGGAGTTCATAGCTGCTATGTTCACAGAGGTATGTAAACTTTTACAAATTGATAAACTGACATCAACTGCTTATCACCATGAGAGCATAGGTGCTCTAGAAAATTCTCACAAACATCTAGGCGCATTTTTGCGAATACAAACGGACAACCATCCCGAAACGTGGAGTGAATGGTTACCTTATTGGTGTTTTAGTTACAACACGTCGGTCCATACCGAAACTAAATTTACGCCTTTTGAGCTCGTGTTTGGAAAGAAGTGTGTTTTGCCTAGTAATTTAACATCAGTAGTTGAGCCTCTTTACAACCATGACAGCTATCCCCTCGAGTTGAAATATAGACTCCAAGTATCTCAAAAAGAAGCGAGAGATAACTTACTTTGTAGCAAGATAAAGAGAAAATCTAAGTATGATAAGAAAGCTAATTCTGTGACGTATAAGCCCAATGATCAGGTTTTAGTTAAAAATGAAGATAAAAGTAAGTTAGATAGTTTATATTCTGGGCCATATGTAGTCGTAAAGGACATCAGTCCTAATGTAGAAATTATAAAAAATAATAAAACTTATAGAATACATAAAAATAGAGTAAAGTTGTTTAAATCGTAGTTACTAAACTTCAAATTTGTATTGAAATATTAACGGAAAAAAAAAGTTCTATTTGATTTCAAAAAAATTATCAGAGTTATAAAAAAAAATGTAAACCAATATTTTCATTTTTTTTCTTAATAAGATGGAGATGTGACGTATAACTGTATAGCTAGTAAGTATCTCATTTAATATGCAGTATCTAATCAATAAACGTTAGTCTTAGCATAACCTTTCGTCGTTTCACTTGTCTCTCCCGCTACTAACCTTACAGCTCTTGATTGTATTGTCAGTATACAATTCATCTTTTTCTACTTCTTTTCGTGTTGGACACCGAGGATCTTGGTGTCAGCGTTTTTCAACCGCCTAACTACAAGTAGGCCTCTGACCTACTTTGTGTACCTAACTACTCAGGTACACCGCCGTCTAAGTAATCATAGGCAGCAACGGGGACCGACGGCTTACCATGCCCTTGGAAGCACGGAACCATCTTCCTTAGGAATAATCAGGTGGTTCAGCATGCAATGTCCTAACTAGACTGGGAACAAATTCACAAAGTGATAAAAACAACTTTGCGAGTGCCCTACCGGAAATCGAAATCGGGTCCTTTGCGCCGAAGGCAGTTGCACTACCACTGCGCTAAATCAGCCGTCGGCAATAATATTATTTAACCGTTTATTGTACACAATATAACATAAAGGACATAACATATAAATCAATACACAACAGGTCAGCTTATTAATATTGATAAAAGATGTCTTTGTATTCCTTCGAGCAACGACGGCCTTCCGCGAGACGGAAGACCGTGTTGCTCGAAGTTGTATTCCAAAGAAAGTGACATTTCTTTTCCTTTTTTAAGTCTCATAACTCTGTTTGCATCTTCCTATGCAGTTGCGGCCACCAAAGCCGGGCGAGCCTTCCTTCGAACAGTTCACGAGAGAGAGGTCCCATATACAGCAGGTCCTCTGTGAACGAGCTGCTCTCGTCCACAGCGCCTTCAACTCCATCCGAGGCTTCTCTTGCAATCGCCTCGATGTGAGCTACCTTTTTATTAGCAGGTGATAGGCAGGTATGCCAAGCAGCAGTATTGAGGTGGCAAGGGAAAGGATGGCTATCCGCCTCCCGGTTGTTGTGATCAGGCGAACGACTGGTCCATCACCATCATCATCATCATCATTATCAGCCCACATCCACCCACTGTGAGGCATAGGTCTTTTCTCTTCTGCGCCAATCTTAACGGTCCTGGTACTAACTGGTCCACCTGAATATAATTGCTAGAAGTAAGCTTAGTGTAGTAGTTTCTGAAGGTCACTACAATATTTGGACCACTTTGTTGTTCCTGATAGGTATTTTAAGGATTTAATGAATTCTCCTTGCGTTGTTATAGGGTACAATGTGTGCGTTTCCGCGCATAGAGATCCCGTCGTCTGCGCAAGCGGCGGCGGCAGCATGCGGCTTGATGCCTGATGAGTTCTACTGCATGCGGCTGCTTGAAGAAACGGGTAAGCTATACATACATATATCACGCCTTTATCCCTTGCGGGGTAGGCAGAGCGTAAACGGCCGCAAAAAACGGACATTTACGCCACGACTGACAAACATTTGAGGGTCATTCGGAAAATTGTGTATCGCCATAGTGACAGGTTGTCAGCCCATCGCCTAAAATTGCAATACACACCCTCGAGTCACTTCGTCGCCTTTTACGACTCCCACGGGAAAGAAATGGGGTGTTGCTATTCTTAGCCGGCATCACACGGCATAAGCTATACCTACATATTATATATTATAAAACATTATGTTATAAAGCTTACTATAAGTGAGATGATAACATTAATGACAAAAGGGCATGGAGCTCTGAAATTCCAGCGTAGCCTTCAAGCAACGCAGTCGTCCGTTTTCGCTGTCTTGTACGCAGCCCAAAAAACAATTGAAACTTACATAAGTATACTCATAAATGTATATTTTTTTATTTGACATTCTTGAAGTATTCATTGTGAATCTACTTGGAAATAAAAGTTTTGAAGTTTATTTTAAACATTTATTAAACACCTGCCGTGTGATGTCGGCTTAGAATAGCATCACTCCATTTCTTTCCCGGGGATGTCGTAAGAGGCGACTAATGGACTCAAGGTGTATTGTAATTTTAGGCGATGGACGGGCTGCCAACCTGTCACGGCGATAAAAAAAAAATTTGACGAACCCAAATGTTTGTCAGACGTGGCGTAAATTTTCGTTTTTCACGGCTGTTTACGCTCCGCCTACTCCGCAAGGAATATAGGCGCAAAGCCTATCGTAAATTTTTTCCGTTCATGAAACTAATCAAATATTTTGAGATGAACTCCATTTTCAGTTATATCATCAGTCCACCAAGCTTGTATTATATTATCTGTGACCAAGCTAAGTTTCAACTTACAATAGCTGAAGTTTGTTTGGCGTGTGGTTTATGTAGAGCAATATATGAAAGCAAATGGAAGTAAAAGGAAAACCCGCAAAATAACTATTTTCTGCGCAACATCCATTAATATGGCATACATGTCGAGCACTATCCATCGAAACGGTACAAAAGCCTAATCGTAGGGCACATCAATCACTTATTTCACCACATTCCAAAGACCTTTCAACTATAGACGCCGCTTTTAATAGAATATTGCAAAGTGCATTTTAATTTAGAAACTAAGAAATGTGACCGGCATGGCATGACGGTAGATGTAGCGCAGTGGTAGTGCAACTGCCTGCGGCGCAAAGGTTCCGTGTTCGATTCCCGGTAGTTTAGTTAAGGGCACTCAAAGTTGATATTATGGCTTTGTGAATTTGTATCCAGTCTGGTTAGGACATTGCAGGCTGAACCACTTGATTACCCGTAAGAAAGATGGTTCCGTGCTTCGGAGGGTACGTTAAGCGAACTATATAACGACCGTCATCTAAGTGATCATAGGCAGCAACCGGGACCGACGCGTTGGTCGAAGAAGAAGGCACGTTAAACCCGGTTGCTGTCTATGCTTTCTTAGACGGCGGTCTTACTTAGTTACACAACCATGTTAGAGGCCTACTATTAGTAATTGGTGGTTCAAAACATCTGACACCAGGGTTCATCGAGTCGTTCGTCGACACGGTGTCCCACACCAAAGAAGAAGAAGAAGATAGCATACAGAGCAGCAAGCTGAATTACCACTGCGTGAGGCGTATGATAGCACGTGGAACCGCGATTTGGTCAGAAGGTTGAGTGACACGTGGAACGGCCTTCAATTTGGTGGATTGGAGACAATGTTGACGTAGACTTACAGGGTTGAGGGACCCGCTGCATACAGCCGCCCCAACATCACGTATTTTAAAGAAAAGAATATGGCTGCCCGATATTTTTTTTGTAAAATAAAATCAAGCTAGATCTAGTTATTGCCCCCCGACCCTTAAAAACAAAATTTCATAGAAATTGTTGAAGCCGTTTCTCAGATTCGGATTGTAAATAAATATGCAAGAATTACTCGTTTAAAGATTGATTGAAAATAAATAAAAAATTACTCGTTACATACATACATGCGCATATCACGCATGTAATCCCTTGCGGGGTCATCATCATCATCATTGGCCTCACGCGTCTGTGACAGACGATTTAATCAGTGTCTGAGGCAAGACTTTTATCCACAGACACTGCGTTGCGGGGTAGGCAGAGCGTAAACAGTCACAAGAAAGTAACATTTACGCCACGTCTGACAAATATTTGAGAGTCATTCGGAAAATTGTGTATCGCCATAGTGACAGGTTGTAAGCTCATCACCTTAAATTTCAAAACACACCCTCGAGCCACTTAGTTGCTTCTTACGACTCCCACGAGGAAGATATGGGGTGATGCTATTTTAAGCCGGCATCAAACGGCAGAATAACTCGTTAATAGGTATTAGTTAGATAGCCTATATAGGCAGAGTAAGCCGTGCTTAGTCAGTCACTACCAGATCTGTGGCCGTTGCTTATATTTCGTGTACCGTCGGCAGAACAGCTGCGCGGAGCACGCGACGCGAGCATTAGACGCCATTAGCTATTAGAGCTGTTTTTTCCGGCGCAGATGAGATCTGATCCCTGATATCCATGGGAGCAAGTTCCGATTGTAGAGTTACCTGACGACCGATGTGGCGCAGTGGTAGTGCGACTGCCTGCTACGCAAAGGTTCCGGGTTCGATTCTTGGTGAGACACTCACAAAGTTGATATTTATCACTTTGTGATTTGTTCCTGGTCTGGTTAGGACATTGCAGGCTGAACCAACTGATTGTCCGAAAATAAATGGTTCCGTGCTTCGGATGGCACGTTAAGCCGTCGGTCCCGGTTGCTGTCTATGATTACTTAAACGGCGGTCGTAACACAACCATGTCAGAGGCCTACCAGTGGTTAGTAGGCGGTTGTATAACTCTAACACCAGGGTTCATCGGGTCGTTGGACAACTTGGTGTCCCACACGAAAAGAGAAGAGATGCCAACAATATTTTTAGCTTTTAACCCTAACCAGATTTTCTCTTTTCAAATATTATTGATTAACCAATTATCAACATGTATCGATAATTATAAGTGAATACCAAATTTTAAAACACTCCCCGTGTTAGTTATACAATTTTTGAAAACTTGAAAAATTTTATCCTGCCCGCGCTTGAGAATTTTGCAAATAAAAAAAAAGTGATGAATCATCAGTCGTGTACGTGGTTTTACGATTGTCGAGTGACTATGTACTGATTCAGAAGTCAAATGCCTATAAAACTATTGCAAGCAGAGAGAAATGAGGAGTAATTTATCAGTAACCATTAAAAGTTCTGAAAGAAAAGAATTCCAATTTATCCATTTGGTCGTAAATAAAAGCTTCTCTATTAAGTACGAGCAAAGTTTTGTGAAAGGCAATTGGCAGTTCCATCTGAAACTGGTTGTATCGTGGGAGAACCAATATTTTCCGAAATTGAATCCAATAAACTCGTGAACGTTTATTATTTATGGCAATTTGGAAATTGTCTTTCTTTTTTGCTAAACGCTTTATATATGCTTATGTTGTGCAGGACTACACATCGTCACCATATTTTCACTCAAGGGTGTCGAAAGAAGCGAGTATCATTGCATGCAATTTTTTTCTTTTTATGTAATTTAATTAAATGACATTTTAATTAATAGTGATGGTTATGAATTGAATCGACTAGTAATAAACATTACCACTAAAGTTATGTCTTTGTCTATGTCTATGTCTATTGCTCTGCGCCTCCCATGTCCATCAGTAGACTGTGGTTGATAATGCTTTTTATATCACTTGGAGACTTGGATCAAAATTTCTTACGTTTTTAGCATTTTCTTATTGGTTTTTGTTATCAAAATTATGGACTCACTGCTCTGAAAAATAGTGAACAGATCTTCCATGCACCCTTGCATATAAGTCGGTAAAACGGACATCAGCCTTACCCCTAAATCCTGGCTGTTGAAGGCTTATCTTAATTGCTTTGCGATGCCAGGGCTCGCCGTGGCTTGGACCTCTACGGCTTACCCCGTAATGTTCTACGATGTGTGTAATCGGAACGTCATCCACGTATGTGCCTTGATAGCAGGAGATTACAGGCTCACGTCATACAAGGCCATTTTGTAATTTAATTATGTTCTTCATTCATTCAGTTGGTTTTTCGTAGCCTGAAAGAACATTTAGAAGAAGTTAAGCCGTGGTTCAGCAATCTAAAGTACCTACCTAGCTTTATGCAGTATCATCATACTTGAAGATCGTTCAATTCAGGTTGAACGAAATACTCCACCAAAAGATTTTCGTCCCAAAAGTCATCGCCTGCGAACTCTATTTTCATATTACCTCTATTTCGGTAATTTTTCAGTGTGCCGTGTGATGCCGGCTTAGAATAGCGTCACCCCATTTCTTTCCCGTGGGAGTTGTAAGAGGCAACTAAGGGACTCGAGGGTGTGTGTTGCGGTTGTAGGCAATGGGCTGACAACCTGTACTGTGGCGATACACGGTTTTCCGAATGACCCTCAAATGTTTGTCGGACGTGGCGTAGATTACCGTTTACGCTCTGCCTACCTCGCAAGAGATTATAGGCGTGATATATGTATGTATGTAATTTTTCAGTATGGACCTATTCACTAGCGGAGAGAGGACGAACATGGCAGTTCTTCTACTAAAAAAAGGCTGAACTCTAATATAACAAAAAGAAACCCTAATCTCTTCAAAGTAAGAGTGAACAAGCTTCTTCTGGGTGAGCTCGCTCCATCTTAGACTCTGTCTCTGTCCTATGCCCTAGACTAGAAACAAGAGCAAACCAATCCTTAAAAAAAAACAATACCTGGTAATGCTATGAGTTTTCTTTCAGGTATCTGCGTGGTGCCTGGCTCCGGGTTCGGTCAGCGCGCGGGCTCATACCACTTCCGCACCACCATCCTCCACCCACACGAAGAGCTTCTGCACATGATGGCAGCCATCAAGAGCTTCCATCTTCGCTTCCTGGAAGAATATCACTAGGTTTTAGAGGCAATAGGCAGAGGGTGCCAATTATTAAAAGAAGATCACCAAAAGTTGTAAATATTAAATGAAGGATGATAATAACAGGTGAAATTTTACTAGTGACCGATAGCGAAACCTCAAGACCGGTTGATGGCAAGGAACAACTTTCCCCAAGGAATAAAGGTAAAAAAGAACGAAAATGTGGACCTCCCACACAATAGTAGCGATCAGCTGATTTTGGTTACTATGGAAGCGAATGCTCTAAATATTATTGTCATATTTCGACCTGTTATTATTAGGGAAAGTTGTTCCTTATCACCAGCCTATCCTCTGTTTCCAGTATCGGTCACTAATAGATTTCAACCCTATATAGACGTTTTTTTATTTGAATCATTTCCAAGCGGGCTCCCTTTTCCACCGTACCTATTGTTATTTCTCTACCCACGAAAGTTCAATTCTTTCGTCCACTGCATATTTTTATCTTTGATACGCGTCGTCAGAATCACGCTAACAAACAATGCTACGTTATTGTTTGCAGCGATATTAAATCCTATGCATTTTCCAGACAGGCCGTTACGTGTACGACACTTTATTATTCAATAGAATAACTCCGCGGATACACATCCAGGCTGATATTGTTCTAGCGAGACAGCGAGTGTGTCGCAGACTTTAGTATTTGTTTGTATTCATGTAACGTGACGTCACATCGATATGTTCGCTAGCAAAATGTCTTCTTAAAAACAAGGAAAATGCTTTATCGTTGAAAATAATATAATATCAATAAGAGCATTTACGTAATACACGTGTTTTCTAATGCTTTCTCAATCTAAATAGCTGGTTCATTTCTACTGCTTTCAGATTAAATATCTTATTTCGACGCTTTCCCAGAACACACCTAATTTAATTACCTCTAATAAGCTCGAAGGCCTCCTAAATAAATACAACATCCTGTAATGATTAATATAATGTCGTTATTCCAAGTTTCATGACGATGTTCCGTCTAACGTCCTCGCCTCGCCCGGGCGCCCGGGTGACATTTAGGGATTTCGGGAGCAAATAGCTAAATACAGGCCCGGAGGCGGTGGCGACCCGGCTACGCAAACATGCGCACTCAAACATCGGCGCAGCGGGGTTACGCTGTACATTGATCGGAAGCAACGACCATGCGAACTCTTGCTGCTGCTGGTATCAAGCAGTGTAAGGCGTTTGTCTTTGAGGGTGTCGCCGGTTCAGTCATGCAGCCAAGTTAATCCGGGCTTGTTAAACAACCCGCCCGCTTCTCAAATTACAAGGCTAGCCGAGAAGTTTCCCTAGTGCTCTTTATTGTCTTCTTAGTTGGTATTTTTGTGGTAAGAAAATGGAAATAAACTTCATAGTTCTGCTGTACCTACATGTTTATGAAAACATTACATAAATTGCGCGTAATAATATTAAATCTCTAAAATTTTACAGATAATTCAGGGTTTATACTTACCAGAAGAGGTCTCGCGGATAATGATGATGTTGCTGTGGTAATTAGCGCGATAACACAAAATTGTGTTATGTTATCGCTTTCTCTTAAACCTAAAATAAATATGAAGATTTCTTCTCTTCATCTTCATCAGCCACAGCAGTCCACTGCTAAACATGGGCCTCCCTTAATCAGGTTATTTTTTCCATACAATTATTGCTGTATGCTGCTTGGCGAGCGCAGTTTAAGGTGATGTATTCACAGGGAACGTTACTACCCATTCCCTGGATTAATCCTTTAGTCGCTCTTATCGAAATTCACGGGCAGAAATGTGGCGATGCTATTCTAAGCCGGTCCCACACGGCAAGGCAGATTGCAGATTCCCTTCTTCTTCTATCGTGTCGATGGAAAGCCGATCGCCTCAAATTTCGCAGATTCCCTATCTTTACTTAATTGCATTCAGTTACCGTAGAATGTTCACGCGTTCAGCATATTCCAAGCTAGATACGAGTGCAGTTGTATGGACACGTCCCGAGGGCATCACCGACTAGTCTGACTAACGACTAGTCTGACTACCGACAAGTGTCTAGAGGCGACTAGACCGAGTCATTTGCTGTCTGCCTGTCCGGTGCCTGAACGAGAGTACACTTCCGTTTCACGGAATACCTAAGGGAGAACATACACTTAAGTTTGAAATGGATTGATGAGGCAAAGCAATGTAAACCATTTTCTGCGTCTCTCTTTGGGTGCAAAGGTCGGTTCCATTATGATATTAATAGAAAGAGGGAAATGAATATCCTTTGATGTAAGTGCACATGGAAACACATTACTTATTTATATTATTATCAGACAGGCAGCTGTAATAATTGATAGTGCCTGTATCCCACTGTTCGTTTTGTACAAAAAAGTATTCTTAAGGGTGAGTTAGTTCTACTCACGCTCATCCGAAGAATACTCCTACATAGCACAAAGTAAGTATTGGCGGCTGCGCGCCCATACATAGCGCGTTTTTGACTTGCATCAATCTGACTTATGACTAAATCTATTTGCTGTCAAAATTCACAGAAGTAAGTCGGCAATTCGTGCTAACATTCAGAGAGGGCGAACGTGCAAGTTACGCTGGTGGCGTAAAGTTACATGCCGTGTGATTAACCTGGCCAGCCCCGAGGCAGCGCCTTTGTTTTTTTTTTTTTTTTATTCCGCCCGAGCCAGTTTTCTATTTGGACAATACAAAAATGTAATAAAAAAAAGAAAATAATGTTATACAAATTTCTGTTTTTTACAATGACGGATCATGAGTCATTTTCATTGACGACTGCCCATGCCAAGGAAATGTGTCTGTCATTTAATATTCTACAACAATATGTGATGTCGGCTTAAAATAGCATCACCCCATTTCTTTCCCGAGGGTCGTAAGAGACGACTAAGAGGATCGAGGGTTACATGTGTATTGCAATTTTGGGCAATGTGCTGACAATCTGTCACTATGGCGTTACTACATTTTCTGAATGCCCTCAAAACATTTGTCAGACGTGGCGTGAATGTCAGTTTGTAGCGGCCGATCACGGGCGTGATATATATGTACCTATGTATAATAAGTTAGCGTGTTGTGCAAGTGGCTCGTCTACGACCGGGCCGGTCCGCCTCAGCCCCCGTTTTGCATATTTCAACAGCACTCCCTGACCGCTCTCTAATTCCTGCCGGAGTACACTTTTAAAATTACAACTTCGCCGTTGAAAGTTTTCGTTTTATCCAACAAAATATGGTAATGCAGTGGGCTGCGTTCCTTCTGGCTCGTTGGGCGCAAGCGGAATTTTATACTCGTGTAGTCGTCGGCTCGTGTCGAGGTGAGAAGAGTTACGTAACCTGACCTCAGTGTGTTTTCCACCCACCACGTACCAAAGGTCGGAAAAAGCGTAAGTTTATCTAAATATTTACCTCACAGTACTGTAGTGCGATAAATTTACATTGTAGACACAAAAGCTTCGTTTTTTTTCTTCAATAGGGTGGTACAGTAATTTACCTCCATCCGTTGTTAAAACGCTTGGGAAATTCTACATAACAGCCGTGACATCTCAGCGCCTAATTATCCTCTAATGGAAAGATTCTCGTCCGTAAATTGAAGGGATTCGCTCTGATAAACATACTCCAAAACTCAAACGGCCTTTCTTATTGCGGCACTCTGATAAAACAACTTTTAAACAAGAACGTAAAGACACTTTAGGAGTTTGAAGACGGAGCTTATTTGAAAATGACTCCACTTCAAAAGAAGTGAAACAGAGCATAAACGGGAGGACTTAAATATGCAAAGTAAATTGAGTATCTGGTCCATCGTAAGTTTCGTTCAGAGTGCTCCGGCTCACATTTCAGCTGAAAGTTACAGCGCGATCTAGCCAGGCTGGCACTGTCGGAAGTGGATGAAAGCGGCGATTCCACCAGAATAGGGAGATTTCTTTTTAGAATGAAAAAATAATAATTTGTATTCCAAGAATACTGCAGATGGCGTTAAACTGAATTGAAGACGCCAAAATACGTTACTAGATGCCAAAGCCAAAAGGATTGACAAATATTATTTGTTCTTTCTTAATCTCTCCTCCTTTTTAGCGCTTTGTTAATAATTTATATTCTGTTTTGTTTGTACGTTGTTTTCATTAATATGCAGGAAAACCCATTTAAATAAATATGTTTCGATGCGAGTGATATTACCTACGTTTTGATTTACGATCTCATACATCCAAGTGAAAAAATCGAAAAAAAGCGTCACGAAGATGTGAAAGTAATAAGTAAGATGAATGAGGCAAGTTGAACAAGCAGAATTTATGAAGTTAAAATCTTATGCATATTCATTAAATTGTTGCGTAAATACCTTGTTTTGTCAAATTGTTATTAAACGTCAAATTATTCGCCCCCAAAAAGGAAAAACATCCCTGGCTGGACACGCTAGTCACCTGGAAACCAAATTATTAATTCTCGGCAATGAATACCTACAGAGGTTATTTAGAATTAAAAAGAACTTGTTAAAACTAAGCGCTTTAGTTATGTATTGTATTGTTATTTTCTTAAAAGTGACCATTTTTTCATTTTTGAAATACATAACCAAATCGCACAGTTTTTACTAGGTTATATTAATTCTAAATAATTTTTGTAGTTCTTTATTGCCGCGAATTTATACTTTGGTGTCCGGCTAGGGTATTTTTCCTGTTTGGGCGCGCCTGTGGGCTCTCGAACCACTTTAAGAAAACTAAAGGTACACTGTAAGCGACAGAGGTGCGGTCGTGGGAATAGTTGTATCGCATGAGTGTCTCTGGCCATAGTTCAGTAATATGGTAGTAATTATATTTTTTTGTATTATTTAGTAGAAACGCAGCCTTACAGAGCCATCCAGCGGGGTCAGCGCTGTCGGGAGTGGATTAAATGTAAGGTCAATAAAGTTGGCAGTGCATGAATAGCGGACGACATCCGGATGTGCCGCCGCAGCGAGTCGCCGCGCCGCATTCACAACTAGCAACCAGACCGCACTTTACTTGTGCTTTCACAAAGAAAGATTTACTCTCAAAATGTAACAATGAGGCAGGGATACAGCTTTTAGTGCTAATGGGATGGGTAGCTGCTTCAGTGAAGTTAATTATATCAGTAAGACATTTATTTTGTTGTAATATCATGGCGGCCGTGTGATGCATGTTTAGAATAGCATCACCCCATTTCTTTCCGGCGGGCATAAGAGACGACTAAGGGACTATAGGGTTATATGTGTATTACACTTTTAAGCGACAGGCTGGCAACCTGTCACTATAGTGATATAGGTACACGATGTTTCTGAAACGGCCCTAAATTTTTTGTCACACATGGCGAATGGCGATAGCGACCGTAAAAAAATAACAACACGGTCGTATTTTACTCCGCAAGGGATAAAAGCGTGATATATTTGTGAACGTCAGTAATATCATCAAGCTTCACTCCATTAGTTGAGTCTTACCTCTTGTTAAAAATAAAGAAAGTAGAGTGTATACTTTAGAGCAAATTCTCTGCGGATAGATTTATAAATCAGTTTTCGGTTTCGCACTAAATCCCCAGATCGAAATAAACTAGGTCATACACTTCCAAAGAGGAAGAAACAGGTATGCCCCGGTTCATTCTGGTCTAGCTGCAATGCCGGTACCCGGCACCCGGCCCCACACCGATAAATTTGTTGTTTCCTCGAAATAACTCGGAAACTGTTCAAGTTTTCGTGCAAACAATTTTGCAACTTCATTTTCCGAAGCGAGCCATTTTTACTAGCGGAAGTTTTGAACCATTCGTTATTGTTTTTAAAAAGGATTTTCGTCGTCGTGTTCGGGTACTACAACTAGATTACGTTCGACTCTTTTATGTAAAAAGGTAGACAGGGGTTTCAGTAAAGTACGTTTTCGCTTAGTTGTAAGCGTTTGCCGTTAGCAGTGCCACCTCGCGGCTGAATTGAATTCATTCCGCATGCATTGAGCCGCGGCCACACTCGCAGTAATTGGATCCGGAACACACGAGCCGAACCGAAAACTGGGACCGTTTTATAGGTAAAAAATGTGTAAAATGTAGATTTTCGATTTCCATATTCAGAGTTATTAAGGTCGGCTACTATTGTCCTCGTGCAATGTTGTGTGGTATCGAGCGATTTAAGCAAAAAGTTAGTTTACTAGACCCAAAAATTACAACAAATGTTATCCACAACACATACATACATACATCAACATATTGCAGTCCACTACTCCCCCAGGGCACGATCTCTCGTTTTCGCCATCCAGTCGATACCAACCGCCTTTTTTAAGTCATCGGTCCATCTGGCCGGAGATCGTCCAACGCTACGCTTGCCGAGGCGTGGCCTCCACTCGAGAACCCGCTTACTTCATCGTGCGTCGGTTCTACGACAGATGTGCCCTCCGATATCCACAATACCCTACACGATGTGAAGGATCACGCATATGCCCAAGGAAATTACGGATTTCCGTATTTACTTCTTCTTCTTATTTCTGTGTCTGATGGTATATTTTTCAAGAGGTATTACGGGAAGACTATGTCATTTGACAACCAAAAAGGAGGTACGTATACACTACGTTAGATAATTATACCAGGCAGGTGTTGCTTTTAGATCCTTAATTCTTATGTAGTCATTCACAAAACGATATTTTTGCGAAAAGAGAATGTGTGTGTAGGTATTGTATAGGCACTAATACTAGTTACGAATTTCAGGCGTCATGTTACCGAGGATTAAAGCGGACGCGCGGATTGCAGCGAACAGGCGAAAACAACACAACTACCCAGCGACACTTTTTTGTGCGTCCACCCTCAGTGCAGCCGACAACCCGACACGGAGCGGCTTCCAATCCGACAGCTTTTACACTACACGGGAAAAACGTCCAATCAACAAAGGGGCTTTGTTTACTGAAACATCAAAACGGCGTGAATATTCCCTCCATTTTTACACCCAAAATCAATAAAACTCAAATACTGAATAGAACTGAGTAATAATGTTTGCCGTGGACGGTGTTCTGGAGATTTTAATTTAAATTTCAAAGGGTGTATTCGAGTCGGCCGAGCCCGAGGTATTATGTAAATCTATAGAAGGCTTTTCAAGACCGTGTATGCGGAATGGTGAGTAGCACGGGAGCGGCCGGCAGGTTCTTATTATTTGTACTTTTAGAAGCTTACGATTTCATGTTATGAGATATTAGCATAATATTTTTAGAGCTGATCCCACCGTTCCATAGGGGCAAAGTCTAAGCTTTTGTTGCCTACAGTCACAGCGCATTCGTCAATAATGTTTCACTATACCTACTGGCACTAAACCGCTCTCACACAGTACATGAGATTATGATGTGACGACATGTATAGGGAGTAAGGGACAGCCCTCCGAATAATAATAGGGTGCATTCATTCAGACAGACCATGTAACTGAACAACTTTCCATAAAAATATATTTCAGAAACCGTCAAAAAACTTCGGACTTCCCATAGTAAATGCAGTCAGCTGATCATGATTTGGTTTAGGAAGACGAATATTTTTTTGTCGTTTCGTGACATATGTTCCTAGGGAAAAAGTAGTTAAATTTTATGTTCTATATGTATTCGGAGGGCAGTCTCTTACACCCCGTACAAAAAAAAGCTGCCGTTTGGTTAAAAAAATATATTAGACACTTGGGAGATACACGAATAAACGGTAGTATCGAAATAAAGTCGATTATCTGCGGTGTGTCTAATTGGCGAGCAAACCCGGGGGAGGTTCGAGTGTCTGCGAGAGAGGCTGCGACTAATGGACACACAGCACTGTCCACTCCACGGACCTCATTCCCGACACAACGACACAATATTCACACCGCTTCTCTGTATGATATTCTACCTAATTCGGTCCTTCATTCGAATTACAGCTTAGTAAATATGTAAGTAGGACAAGAAAAGAAAAACGTTTCACATTTCGCCTCGTTTGCATAAATGGCGTCGTGTTTTGAGCTCCGGGAAACAATCACAGCGATGACAATGTCGACGGCGTATTGGAGCCAAACCAGGGCAGGCATTATTCCCAACTTTATATGTGGCATGAGATAGTATCGCCAAGATTTTCAACGAGATACTTTGGTGGCAAGGAGCCAGAGAGGGACGGATGAGGGGGGATGTCGGACTTACTGGCCGGGCAGGGGATATTGATGACCCTGCCTCGGCGGCTGCTACTGCAACGCTTCTGAAAGGATTTATATGAGATATGTGTGCAAAATCTTTGGAAGTATCATCAATTTTATGTTATAATGCTCACGATCGTTATTTTATTAGTTTCCATCTTGTAGGCATTACCTTAAGGTGCAATCGTACCCGTGCGTGGCAAATATTATGTGAGATTAATATGCAACAATAAAATAAGGGGTTGTTCACAACATAAAAACTCTTTTCTCTATAAAGAAAAGTTTGTAAGAGCATTTTTGAATTTCGATGTATTTTTGTTCTTCTTGTCCGACCGGCAGCCATGCCACACGCGTTTTATACTTAAATTTTCTTATTATAAATTCCAAGTAAAAATAGTGCAATAAAAGTGAAGAAAGTGCTAAAGTTATATAATTCCTTTTATTCACATCCTCACACGCACCCAAGCCACCATCACTAGCCAACCACCGCAGTCCACTTATAAACGAAGCTAACAACATTTTGGTCCATCATCGCCGTGAAATTGTGGTTTCATCAGTGCGTGTGTGAACTGGACTTTTACATCAAAAGGAACTACGTGTTGGCATCTTCAGCTTTGCCTGGGAGAGAAGCGGCGGCCAAAAATTTGAAATCGCCGCCATTTTGTCTTCGTGTCACGTACGCCTCTTGCGTTTCTCTTCAGTTCGGGCGCGCTTGATTTTTCGCGCTCAGCCCCAGGACGCAAGCAATAAAAAGGGCGCAAATAGTACGTCAATTTTTTTTTCAGCACGACGACCTATATTCAAGCAAGTTTGCGATAAAATTTTGTTCCCATACAAAATCAAGCTTGCGATTTTTTCGAGAGAACAAAACGCTGCATCGAAGAAAATCAAGATTGGATATGAAACGAACGCACCGCACGGCCTAAGCGATCACAGCGCTTCCATTTGGGTTGTGTCGACCTGCCCGAACGAAGCCTGTCTGTCACTTTCAAAAGTTGCCGTCAGTCACGTCACGTAACGACTTAGGAATTGCGCTAGTGTATTAGATCCTCTTTGAGAAATTGTTTTTCTTCGCGAATTTGTATTTATTATCAGTGTGTTTTGTAAGAAACAGATCTTTCTTGTTCTCTCGGTAATAGCTGCTTATCAGCTACTTATTTGTGTTAGTTTGCAAGTCAAGTACACGAGTTACTTCTTAGTGTAGGTATAGTTTTTTGCAAAATGGCAAACGAAAAGCTAGCCGATCTCAAGGCTCGCCGCGGATATGCGCAGTCGTGTATCACACGTCTCAAGAATATCGCAAACACCTTCCCTGTCCTGTCTATAGAGCTGTTGCAGACAAAACGAGCCCGCATAATTGAAGCTTTCGGTGAGTTTTCTTCTCTTCGGCGAGCATTACTGTTATAGATCCAAAGGATGATGACTATGAAAGGTTAGGGGCAGTTGAGGATGATTATTTGCTTACTCTGTCTGAATTAGACAAACACATAGCCGCAAAATCAAAAAAGGGGGCTGGTGAGAGTGTACCTGTGTCAAATCATGCCAAGACTAAGCTTCCCAGCGTAGTCATTCCAAAATTCTCTGGTCAGTACTCAGAATATCATAATTTTATTAATCTCTTTACTGCTATGATACACAAAGACACTTCTTTGTATCCAGTTCAAAAACTTTACTACTTGAAGGGATTTTTAGCTGAGGAACCTCATTCCTTAGTAAGTAACTTGCCGCTGGAGGATGACAGTTATGAGAAGGCTTTAGAGTTGTTAAAAGGTCGCTATGATAATAAAGCCAAGATAATACAGGAACACATCTACATAATACTTGACTTACCTAATATTTCCAAATCCACTACAGCGAATCTTCGCAAACTGATTTCAGATACCAAGCAGCATCTTGCAGCTCTTAGAAACCTGAAAGAGCCTGTAGACTCATGGGACAGCATCGTGGTGTGTATCCTATTAAGAAAGCTGGACCTGCTGACCGTTCGTGGTTTCCAGATGGACAAGACAGATTCCAAGAAGCCATCTACTACCCAGGATCTCCTTGAGTATCTTGAACATCGAGCTTTAGCACTAGAATCGACAGAGGCCAGCATGCATAAGCCTCAGGCCCAAGCGCAGCGACTCACCTGTCATGCTGCAACCGTGCCGAAGGGCATTCCATGTTCACATTGCAGTAAGTATGATCATCGATTATATCAATGCCCTGCTTTTAAGCTTCTTACAGCAAACAAACGCATTGAGTTCGTGAAGGCAAACAACATTTGTAAGGTGTGTCTTACAAAGCATGGTCGCAAATGTAAGTTTTATTTCAAATGTTCCGAGCCCGGCTGTAAGATGATGCATAATAGTCTGGTCCATGGGATAGATTCTGAGCAGCCTAAGCAAAATGTGACCTTGGTTTCGAATGCTGCTTCCGGTCAGGTTTTATTGCCTACAGCTATGGTCAAGCTTATTACACAGACAGGTGCTATAATACATGCACGAGCTGTTCTTGACACTTGCTCTATGACTTCATTAGTTTCAAGTAAAATTGTGGATCAATTAGGAAAGACTCCAACTAACACAAATGCCACCATAGTGGGTATCACTGGTGCATCATTATCGGTTGACAAATGCGTAGACCTTGAGGTGCATTCCACTGTCTATCCATTCAAGATAAATGTCAACTGCAATATAGTAAAAAATGTTACTTCAAACCAGCCTCCAGCTCAGTTTGATGTGTCGCATGTTACTTTGCCTCCTAACTGCAAGTTGGCCGACCCTAATTTTAATGTGCCTGGGAATGTGGATATGTTGCTTGCAGCTGATGTATTCTTCCAGATCCTATTGCTGTCGCCGGGTGGTGAGGTGTCTGCGAGCAGCCTAGCTCCTGCAGAACCAGCGGCAGCCACCAGCAGTAAGCAGCCAGTTGTAGTACACACCACACTTGGACACATCGTCGGTGGAGCCAACAACTTTTCAACAAGTAAAACCAACCAGTTACTTTCTTTTTTTTGTCAAGATTGTAGCACCAACTTAAGCGACACTATGAGTGAGTTTTGGAGGACGGAAAAGGTGCCGGAAATCTTTCCAGAGCGATTACCTGAACATGATTATTGTGAAAAGCTTTTCAAGGAAACCACCAAGCTTGAAAATCAGAAATTTCAAGTTTCAATGCCTCTAAAGGTTCCTTTGGAGCAGGTTAGTTCAGAGCTGGGAGATTCTTTTAATCTGGCACTCGTGAGATTTTATAATCTTGAAAAAAAATTAAAAAAAAACCCGCGTTTTCGTGAGGAATATATTAAATTCATAAATCAATACATTGAGATGGGACATGGTGAGTATCGGGACATAGGTAGCTATGATTTGTCTAAGGACCCGGTCTACTTCACTCCTCACCATGGTGTCATAAGGGAGACTAGCAAAACCACTCCATTAAGAACTGTTTTTGATTTCTCTATGCTTACTAATAAAAAAGTATCTTTAAATGATCTTCAACTGAACGGTCCGGTAGTACAAAAGGATCTCTTTGAAATTTTGCTTTCCTTCAGATTAGAAATGTATTTCTTTATCTGCGACATTCAAAAGATGTTTAGGTGTATTGAGATTGACCCAGCTCAGCGTTCTCTATAAAACATTTTGTGGCGAGACTCACCTGACCAAGATGTCAAGTGCATACAGTTGAATACTGTCACCTACGGCTCAAAGTCGTCTTCCTATCTTGCCACTCGCTGTCTCATAGAGCTTGCCATTAGGTATGAAAGTCAGTTTCCCCTAGCATCAGCAATTTTAAAGGAAAATACATATGTTGATGACGTACTATCAAATGCTCATTCTGAACAAGCCCTGCTCCAAATGCAATCTGAGTTAATTCAGCTACTCGCTCTGGGGGGATTCAAGTTACATAAATGGACTTCTAACTGCCCTGCTGTCCTACAAGACGTACCCAGGGAAACTCATCATTTTGGAGAGCTGGATCTTCTGAAGCAGGACTTGTCACTCAAAACTCTAGGTATTCGTTTTGACGTGCAAAGTGATGTCTTCGTCACCATGTGCCCTGAGCCTTATAAAGGAAAGCGTCACATACTGAGTTACATTAGTAAGTTCTACGACCCTCTGGGTCTTATAGGACCTATTATGGTACAAGCTAAGGTAATTATGCAAAGGCTTTGGACTAGTAACACGGACTGGGATGACTCTCCTCCCGAAGACATTCACCAACTTTGGTCTGATTTTGTGGATAGCATCCAGCAGATGGCGCCACTTTCCTTACCTCGATGTGTAATGCTGAGTGATGCTATTCTTAGGCAACTGATCGGGTTCTGCGATGCATCGCTTGTCGCGTACGGCTGTTCTCTGTACCTACGCACTATAGATACACAAGGTAAAGTAAAAGTTGAGCTACTATGTTCCAAGTCGCGCATCAATCCGCTTCGCAAAGAGCTCACTGTTCCGAGGCTCGAACTGAACGCTGCGCTTCTGCTCTCGAAAATGGCTGTAAAGGTACAGAACACACTGGCTACAAAAACACACATAGATGACACCTACCTCTTATCTGACTCGCAGATAGTGTTAGCTTGGCTAAAAAATGACGTCACTAAGTTGCAAACGTACGTCTCAAACAGGGTTAGAGCAATTTCAGAGCTTACTCGTAACTGTCATTGGCGATATGTCAATACTGCAGACAATCCTGCAGACTGTCTCAGCAGAGGCTTGCAACCTCAAGAACTTCAGCATCATCATATATGGTTTAATGGTCCATCTTTGCTGCATGAAAAAGACTACAGATTTCCATTAAAATGCGATCAACCGACACTGTTACCTGAGTTGAAAGCTAACGAAAGCGTTGTGTTTGCTACGACTAGCACTATTGATAACGATTTATTTTCAAAGTTAAAAAAGTTTTCGAGCATCAATAAAATGACTCGTGTACTTGCTTACATTCGAAGATTTTGTAACAACGTGAGGCCGAATGCTGTAAAAAATAAGGATTTTATATCAGCCGCTGAGTTGGATAAGGCTTTGTTACTTATTGTAAAGCATGAGCAACAAAAGTATTATGCTAGTGAAATTAAATGTCTGGTTTCTCACAAACAGGTCACTGGTAGCTTAAAGCCGCTTACGCCTTTCTTGGACCCTATCGACGGCGTACTTAGAATTTCTGGTCGTTTGCAGAACGCTCCAATTCCTTACGCGAAAAAGCATCCAGCTATTTTACCTAAAGATTCTGATATTACTATCCTGCTTGTGAGAGATGAACATATAAAATTGCTCCATGCTGGTCAACGACTAGTTCTTAGTTCGTTAAGACAAAGATTTTGGATAGTAGACGGATTACGTTCTGTCAAGAAAGTTATTCATAAATGTATTATCTGTTTCAGAATGAAAGCAGTAGCCAACACTCAGCTATTTGGTCAACTCCCCGCTGAACGTGTCACCCCTTGCGATAGAGCATTTCAAATTGTAGGAGTCGATATGGCTGGCCCGGTTTCAATAAAGAACTGCCAATTAAGAAGGTCTGTGATAACGAAAGCTTATATAGTACTCTTCGTATGCTTTGTCACAAAAGCGGTTCATATTGAGCTCGCATCGGATTTGACTACGGAAACGTATCTGGCATGTTTTAGGCGTTTCATTTTTCGAAGGAACCTGCCCAGCGACGTCTACTCTGACAACGGGTCCACGTTCAAGGGAGCTAAAAACCAAGTAGATGAGTTGTATCATTTATACTCTTCTCAGAGTCACCAAAGTCAGGTACAAGCATACGCTGCTTCGCGCGGAATTAATTTTCATTTCATACCTTCATACAGCCCGACCTTTGGTGGACTATGGGAGAGTGGTGTTAAGAGTGTGAAACATCATCTTAAGAGAGTTGTTGGTAAAGCTGTGCTTACATATGAGCAGCTTAACACATTGCTCGTAGAAATAGAGGGAATTTTAAATTCTCGGCCTCTCACTGCTGTAACCTCAGACCCTAATGATTTTTCTTACTTGTCTCCTGGTCATTTTCTTACTGGCGCGCCTCTCAATACTTACCCAGAGCGTGACCATACTAAAGCTAAACCTAATTTGCTTAAGCTTTGGGCTATAACCTCGAGCATGAAACAAATGTTTTGGAGGTATTGGAGCAAGCATTATATTACTTTACTACAAAATAAGCCTAAGTGGCAAAATGTAATGCCGAATGTGACAATAGGTAGTTTGGTTATATTATGTAGCGACAACACACAACCTCTTCACTGGCCCATGGCTAGGGTGACAAACATTTTCCCCGGCAAGGATGGTAAAGTTCGCGCTGTCGAAGTGATGTCTGCTAACGGCTATAGGCATAACAGAGCCATTACGAAGGTTTGTGTGCTGCCGATAGATACTAACATAGGTTAATTTTTGTACTATAATATGACTTCATTTTATAGTCATCAGCGAATTTTATGTTATAAGTCTTTTATAAGATAAGTTAAATAGGTAGTTTCTTGGTTAAGCTGCTGCTTACTGTAATTTTATTTAATTTTTTTTTTGAGGTGGAGCCCTCAACTTGTAATAAGTTCAGGTAGATTTCTTATTCATTTGCCTATACACTTAGTTAAAGAATACGTAGATATCTAAAGTCATTGAGAACAATCTTTGCTTGTTTTTTGTTTTTCACTCATGCCTATTTATAAACTTAGGTACCTACTAGCTACTGTATGTTATCCATCAGTTGCAGATGTTTATCTTAACTGTAATTCAAAATACATTGTTAGTAATTTTTTACAAGTTTTCTATGAACTGTATAGATGTCATTCTATTGTTTTAACTTATTCATTCATGTAAATAAGTTGTTGCTTTACAGAAGTTTTGAACTTTTAATGATATTTTTAGAAAGTAACCAAAAGATGTTATGTAATTTCTTTGAGGCGGCAACTTATGTTCACAACATAAAAACTCTTTTCTCTATAAAGAAAAGTTTGTAAGAGCATTTTTGAATTTCGATGTATTTTTGTTCTTCTTGTCCGACCGGCAGCCATGCCACACGCGTTTTATACTTAAATTTTCTTATTATAAATTCCAAGTAAAAATAGTGCAATAAAAGTGAAGAAAGTGCTAAAGTTATATAATTCCTTTTATTCACATCCTCACACGCACCCAAGCCACCATCACTAGCCAACCACCGCAGTCCACTTATAAACGAAGCTAACAACAGGGGTGTAAGGCTGTTTCTTACACATGTACTAAAAAGTTTGCAGGTATGATCAGGAAATCAAACTGACCAACTTTTCTATGGACGCTATGTTGGTAAAACGAGAAAAAAAGCAATCTCCCATACACAATTCCGGTTCAGCTGACTGGCTTGACAATTCAAAAAAAACTTTTGCCAATATACGCTCCATGGTAAAAAATAATAATTTTCATGGTCTGATCATGCTTGTAAAGTTTTCAATATACCGTCGTTTACAAGTATAAGTATAAATAATTTCGCGTTAGTTTAGTTTTAGTAACGTGTGTCGTGTTATATAATTTTGTACCTGATGTGAGATCAAGTTGACGTGGGAAACGCAATTTGCTGTTAGCTTTACCGGATATTAATATCACTAGCAGACGCTCGCAGAATGAGACCAACTAGACAATTTGCTATTTTGTTTTCCTGTTTTTTTTTACGCTGACAGTAATAGCCTTTTCACTCAGTAAACAAAAAAAGGGCAAGAGTTTCCATCGAACACCTAGAAAAAATATCTGAAATAATGTATTTTTCTTCAAACACAACAAAGTTTTTGCAAAATACGTCTTGTACTATCATTATTATTTATTGGCAGGATATAATAATACTACAGAATTCGGTACTTGATTTATCATTAAAAAAATACAAAATTTCCCAAATATATCTACTACACCGTTTTACGGCCGTTAACGCTCTGCCTACCCCGTAAGGGATAAAGGCGTGATTTATGTATGTATGTATCTACTACAAACTTCATTTTCAAAATTGTTGACTAGAAAATTATTAATCATTAATTAGTATCGTCGTCATTAAAAATAGTGAATTAAAACGTCAATTTTCGATAATTTCACACATGGACATAAATGTCATTGCAAAACGTTGTTTTTAAAAGTCACTCATTTGAACTCTCAGTCAAGTACCCAATAACCAAAAATAGAAATATGTAACTATAATTTACTAAAAATGATTCTGAGAATTGACACTTGCCGATAACGACGACGCTGTTTACAATCTGCCTACCCTGCAGGGTATGTATTCGAGATGTGTACGTAACAGGCCTAGAGTCTGTGAAATTAATTTGAGTTCCTCATAAATTAGAAAAGGACTTAGTGGTGGAGCCATTAACACGCTTATATAAAATCTAATATACGTTCATAACCTGCACTAAGCACGTAGTGTGCTCTACTTGGCGCCGTGTTAGAGCATAATTTAATCGCATTTATGTTCGCGTGTACAGCTCGGTGGGTTTCATTGACGACGCAAGTATAACCTCGTTATTCTCAAGCATGCGGCTGTGACGTTGAGTTTTATTCCTCAAGGAATTCATGTGCTATGTTTGTGGAAGATTACTGTAGTTTACTTAATTTCAAGGGGTTAATGTCAAAGGTTATTTGATCATTCTTTTGGCTTGCAACAATAATGCGTGTGCTTGCTCACCAAAGTATTATATAAAGCATAAAAAGGTACCCACTTGCTTTGGAGGAATAGTTTTAATCAAACTCATTTAGTTTGTTTATTTTGGAATAACTTATCAAGTAAAAAAACTCTGTATGTAACTGACAGCTAGCTTAACACTGCATATTGACCACCATTTAGCAACAGTTTGCAACACGCAAAGTGCAAAGGTACTCGTAGGTGACTGACCTATTTTTGATAAGAATGAGGTAAACAATTTAGCTTTGAAGAAACCATTATGTACTTCCTGGAATTCGCTAACCCATGTTGCCAGCTTTAATTAACGTACTTTGGTATGTATGTGCACTTGTTTCATGTTAACAATTAACTACACGTCATGTTTCTAAATAACAAAGTTATGCATTATACAAAAGTTTATATAATTTTTACAAGGTTCTTCCCCAATATGTTTATTTATTTAGTTAAATAAATGTAATTTATAGGGACAAATAACAATGAAAACTAAGATAAACTAGACTAAAATTTTATAAAGTACATAATCTTCGTTTTCGTATGCGACACCGAGTTGTTCCATGACCCGATGAGCCCTGGAGTCAAAGTTTTTCAAACACCTACTACTAGAAGTAGACCTCTGATATGGTTGTGTAACAACCACCATCTTAGAAATTATAGACACCAACCGAAACCGACGGTTTAACGTGCCCTCCGAAGCACGGAACCATCTTTATTTTCGGACAATCAGGTGATTCAGCCTGCAATGTCCTCACTATACTGGAAACAAATTCACAGTGTGCTAATATCAACTTCGGTTGTCATTCACCACCGAATCTTCAATTTGTTATTTTATTTTATTTGGGAAGCTTACAGCAGTCTTTACACAATAGCTATTTAATTGTAACAGTATATGCCAATTACAAGCTACCACAGATAAACAGAAATATTTTGCACTCCAAAAAGAAATTAAATACCTACGTACAACTAAACAAAGGCTAAGTTTGGTTCCTTGCGCAACAATTTATTTATGCTATTGGTATTGCAGCAAAATAGATCAAACCGAGCGTCTTTATTTAATTTGTTAATTAATTTAAGCGTTCTTGGCAAAAAGCTGTTATTCCTGTCGAGTGGCCTAAGGGGACTTGTAGTAATTTGTTAAAACGTAATTTCCCAGATAGTGTAATAAGTTTTAAATTGCTAAGGAGGTCTGGACAATCAATTCTACCCTGGGCAATGTTATGTTGGTCAAAAAGCAAATGTCACTGATGGATCTTCGTAGGCATAGTGGAAGTAGATGAAATTTTGAGCACCACTGTTCATAATGTAGCTAAGTTAAGCTTATTGTCAAATGTGATGCCGGCTTAGAACAGCATCACCACATTTCTTTTCCGTGGGAGTCGTAAGAGGCGACTAAGGGACTCAAGGGTGTGTATTGCAATAGTAGGTGATAATGACAGGTTGTCAGCCCAACCTGCCACTATGGCGATACGCATTTTTCCGAATGACCCGCAAATATATCTCTGACGTGGCGTAAATATTCGTTTTTGCGGCCCTCTGCCTCAAGGGATCATGGACGTGATGTGTGTGTGTGTGTGTGTGTATGTGTGTATTGTTAAAGGTTTTAGTTTGTATTACTAAAACGTTGATGTTCTAAAGACTGCATTCTAACAATAAACAATCTAGGCAGCCTGAGGCACAGAGCAGTACATTTAACCGAGAGTTCTACAGAATGTACCGATGAAGCTATAAAGTATCGATGTGCACACAGGAGCCACAAATCTACCGAGAGATGTTTGCGGCGAGACAGGGCAGTTTATTTATACCGCACTAGGGGAGGTGCGAATAGAAACACTGAAGTATTCCAACCAATAGTTAATTATCGAGATTTCTGATGTTTTCAAATTTACCTTGCAACTTGAAACAAATAATATTCAAGGTACTTATTGAAACTCTTCGGGCAGTCCATTAATATTCTACCCCTTACAGAAATAATCAGGTTTAAAATTAATTTAGTAAACAAACTTTTTGCGGTGATTTGAGTCAACAGTTTAAAGTAGCTGTTAGCAGTGTTTCCACCATGGTTGTCACACTGGGTTCCTCTTCACGGTCCATTGGGTCTGCGCTTGCTGTGACAACCTGCAACGCGATGTACAGGTTATGAAATGAAGTAGGGATTATATCTGATGACCGGGCACCACTGTCATATAAACAGGGTTGCATAATATACTAATTATGATGATAATAGCCGCATTCGTAAGGATTGTTGAATTCTGTAATCGTGATGACACGCAAAAATTAAATGAAGTTGACACGTTTCGTAAGAGCCTAAATAGCCGCTGGAAGGCAGGTAAATGATTTTGAATAATGTACCTTATTGACCTAATAACTTCGAAATAGGAACACGGAATTTTGCTAGGTACAGTGTGATATCTATTTGCATTCACGTTACTGCCAGCCCCGTAGCGTAGCAGCACTAGGTCATACGGCAGGGTTTATTTGCAGACGGATCAAAAGCCAAATGCTGCAACGAATATCAAAATATCAGGTACGAGTACACACAGTGCAAAAAACAGTATCCCGTAATTAAATTTCTACTTACAAAATTAATTTACATTATTCAAAATGATTTTCAGCAAAAATATAACATTCATCAATATTAATGAATCATTTATACACCACAATTACAAATTATGAATTTACTGTTAAATACTAAATGAATGATGGTGTAATTTATCCAGCAGATAAATCAATCATTATATCTCTGGCAAAATGCAAGCAATGTTTGCTACATTTTCCGTAGCACTTTACTACAACCACGTAGTACTCGTAGCATTCTCAGATTTCTATCTTTGATGCTGCCCTGGTAGATTAACTTGTTTTTTTAGTGACGTCTCTTTTTGCTTTCCTTATATCTAACAAACATGTTATGTATATTTCCAGCTCCGTAAACTAAGGTTTACTTCAAAAGCAGGTTGACAAAGGTAAATACAAAATTATTTCTAACTTGATGCATTCGTAATGAGAGTTGAATTTACCGTCAGCGTGATTAGTATGCGCGCACTGACCGCGGCGTGACGCGAGCAACATCACACCCAGGTGTGTGTGATGCATACAGTGGAAGAGTTGGGGAAAGTAGAGTTACCTATTATGAATCAGTTTGGTGTTTCCTGTTCAAATTGAGAATGTCCATTATCTTCTTTTCAGAGTAACCATTTCATTCCCAGTAAAGCCGTTTGGTAAATAGACATAATCACACCGTCCGTATTTCCCACACAGGCAGACCATACAGCCGCCCCTTCAGGTCAATAATCTATATGCATGTGGTACGAGCACAAATAATCAGGTCAGCACCTACATATTCCCGTGTTGTAAAAAAACACGCGCTTAAAGAATGTTCCGTGGCGCGGGTATATGCTGGGGGGGGGTATAGAGGAGAGGGAGGGGTGTTAGATATTCATGGCGCGCGCTCGCCGGATGAATTATTCCGACACATTACAAACCGGCGGCGGTGCGCCGGAGACAAGGTGAAGGCAGCCTCAGCCAACCAACCAGGGATGCCGATTCAGCGCACACTTTAAAGTGCTAAACAAACTCTACAAACTCACTAACCGTATACATATCACGCCTATAATCCGTTACAGGGTAGGCAGATCGTAAAAGACCGCAAAAAACGGACATTTACGCCACGTCTGACAAATATTTGAGGGTCATTCGGAAAATTGTGTATTCCCAATGAGAAAGGTTGTCAGCCCATCGCCTAAAATAGCAATACACGACCTCGAGTTCCTTAGTCGCCTCTTACAACTCCCACAGGAGAGAAATGGGGTGATACTATTTCAAGCCGGCATCACGCGGCAATGGCACAGTTATAAACTTATAAACATCTTAATAAACAAACTGTTTAAAGCTTTCGCGGTCACACATAATTACTCAAAATAATGAACTGGGGTTTTTACCGCGATACTTATTTTGTTAAATTGACCGATATTTCGACCCAGTTGCATGGACCATAATCCCGGAACAACTGATATTTTGCGGGTGGGTTAAGAAAGAAAGAAAGAAAGAAAGAAAACACACAAACTTTTCATATTATTGGTATGTATTTCTGCATACCCTTTTCCTAAAATTCTGCCGATCACTACCGGATTTCACTTGAAAGTCACGACAGTACGATTTCACCATGTCCTCGCGTTTAATGTCAATTTATTTAATTCAATTCCATTTTTATTCAAATGCAATTTCTATTTAATTTAATTTTGATTTAATTCAATTTCAATTCAAGTTCAATTCAATTTCAATTCAATTTCAATTCAATTTAACTTCAATTCAATTTCAGTTAAATTTCAATTCAATTTCAATTCCATTTCAATTCAGTTTCAATTCAATTTCAATTCAGTTTCAATTTAATTTCAATTCAGTTTCAATTCAATTTTAATTCTGTTTCAATTGAATTTCAAATTCAATTTACATACAATTTCAATTCAATTTTAATTCAATTTTAATTTCTTTTCAATTATAGTTCAATTTCAATTCAATTTCAACTCAATTTCAATTCTATTTCAATTTATTTATTATATATTTATAATATGAAGGAGTCGGTAGAAGGAGCCGTGCCAATTATTGGCATCAATATAAACTTGCAAAATTTGCGAGCAGGGGACGAGCCACGGTCTTCGAGCAACACGGTCTTCCGTCTCGTTCCGACCTGGAAGGGAGGAGCCTTAGCCATTTTACTTCATACAAATAGTTCTGTCGTTTTTTGCGGGGCGCGGGGGGAGAGGTAGGTAAAGCTGTCATGTTAGTGCTTGACAATATCGATGCTTGACTATCGATGAATTTCTACTGAAGTGTACTAAGACGCTTTTGTTGTTTTTTTATTTATATTTAAAGCAAGTTACATAACAATAAACTTTCAAGTAGTCAAATCGTGCCATTTTAGGGGTCCTCTAGTAATTATAAGAACCATACAAAACGCAATCACCAACCAAAAGCTGCTTAACATTTGGTATCTAGATAATCTTCTTTCGT
Source organism: Tuta absoluta (assembly GCA_027580185.1). Classification (NCBI taxonomy): domain Eukaryota; kingdom Metazoa; phylum Arthropoda; class Insecta; order Lepidoptera; family Gelechiidae; genus Tuta; species Tuta absoluta. The sequence continues at coordinate 179,249 of JAQAHW010000023.1, read as the reverse complement.
GTGCGACACCAAGTCGTCCAAAGACTCGATAAACCCTGGTGTAGAGTTTTTCAACCGCTTACTATTCGCCCAAAATTGCAATACACACCCTCGAGTCCCTTAGTCGCCTCTTATGACGCCCACAGGAAAGAAATGGGGTGATGTTATTCTAAGCCACTAGCAATTTTTTTGTTCAGTTTCATGAGTACCTTGACCTGTTTTCGGCTTGGTATACCCTTCTTGTTACTCTCTGTATACGAATAAAACTCTCGTTTATTAGTGCTGGTGTTTGTAAAGTTGTGTATGAAAGCGGTATAATTTCACAGGCAGGTGAGAATGGCAGCTCGATTTCTACGTGTTTCAGCTCGTGCCTTAAACCCAAGAAGCTTTAAGGCAAAACTAGAGTCCGTACTCGGAAACAAGGAGTGAATTCAAGGAAAATTACCTCCAAATTTGTTGCCTTCTATGTCTTTAGTAGAAAAGTGTAGAAAAGGGTATGCTTAAATGGTTTGGTCATGTAGAGAGGATGAACGAAAGAAGATTAACGAAACAGGTGTATATGGCAAGTGTGGATGGGAACGTCGGAAGGGGAAGACCTCGACGAACGTACCTCGATCAAATCGGGGACGTGCTAAAGAAAGGTCAGGTCAAGAGTACCCTAAACCGACGAGCATGCATGAAGAGATTGATGAATGTGGAGGAGGCGAAAGAAGTATGCCAGGATCGTAGTAAGTGGAAGGAAGTAGTCTCTGCCTACCCCTCCGGGAAAGAGGCGTGATTTATGTATGTATGTATGTATGTGTTCTATGTCTTTTTAATAGTTTGTAAGTAGAGTGACCATGTAGTTTAATTCATGTCAGACGTAACCAGGACTTTTATTCTTCCAAACGAAAAATATAACAAAGGAAGCATACTTTGTTGCTCTTAAGAAAGTACTAGCCTTTCTAAAGAGCAACTTGAACTTTACTTGAACTTAAACAACACTAATCTTCAAAATGCTCCGATTATATTGAGTACAATCATGATCCAAGCACTTAATATATTTTTAATTTCAAAATGGTTATTTCGTTTGGATTACTTACCTCATTTCGTTTGGTATGCATACCGGTTTCAAAAACTGATTATATTATGTTATGGTCACCTTACTACCATCGGGGGCAAACGTCGGGTACACTCGGGAGTAACTTCGGGTAACTCGGGATAACAAGAAAGAGAGAAGCGTAACTGAGCTTATCATCGGTCACATAATCCAAATTCACTGTTCAATACAGAGTACGGTTTCCAGGTTCATCTATAGTTCCATGCTTAAAGCCGTTTTCCTAGTAATATCCTAGGTAAGAAAATACAGTTTTCAAAACTTGTACGTGCTACAGCATGACGAATCTATTTGTATATTGGTAAGACGGTAAATAAACATGAAGCATGAGTTGAAAAAATAAAATCTTGTAGTGTAAGGCATTCCAAAAATATATGGTGCTTTCCGCGTACCTAATCTGTTTTGTTGACTCTTGACCTCAATACCGTGAAGTGTCAAGTATCCGAATTATTATCTTAGAAATGATAACATGGACCTGACCTTTTTACTAATAAGTATTTTTCTATTTAGTGATACCGCTACTTGGAATCACATAAAATATTTTGAACAATTATGTTAAAGAACGTATAAAAAGTCCACGCTTTAAATAAGTTTCGCCAGTGTGTAAAGGTACTTCGTCACAACACGAATAAGAATTAACCTTGTAGATACAAACAAGTTAGACGTGCATTTACACGCTGTTTAAATTATTTTTCCATACGATTAAAAGTTGTCAAACGACTTAGACAGTGGTAATTTTTTTAAATATAAAATAAAAGAATCTTGTCCAAGATGAACAAGTGTTTATTGTTCTTCCTGATGATGAGTGTCGCCATCACTTCTCTGGTAATGGCCTCACCAACGCCCTCGGTCTGGCCCGCGCTAGTGCGCCGCCGCACTGTGGCACCGGTCACTGTGGTTCCGGTCACTGTGGCACCGGTCACTGACACCGCCGCACTGAACACTGACACCGCCGCACTGAACACTGACACCGCCGCACTGAACACTGACACCGCCGCACTGAACACTGACACCGCCGCACTGAACACTGACACCGCCGCACTGGAGCCAGACCAAGGTAAGGTCCTTACAGCCTGAAGTTAAGCCCTTGCCAGCGCCTTAATATTGTAGCATAAATAAACTTAGATATTAAGCAACTTTATGTGCTTCAAGTATCAACACTTTAAGTATTGTCTCTATTGCTTCTTACTTCTTATTCTTGAGTCCGTATTCGTTATATCTTCTATTCTTTGTCTCTGACGATAATGAATCGGTCAGAAGATAGCATTTTCCTGTCCTGTGGAACCCTGAATCTACAAATACTGTCATAAATAACTACAAGCAGGCGACTACTGACTTACTTTTGTAAGGACCACCATTTGAGTATCCAATAGGATTAAAGACAGCTATCGGGAATGACAGCTTAGCGTAACTCTCTAAGCAAAGAAGCGAGATGATTTGCTTCTTGCGGACAATTAATTCAGCTTACAATGCCCTTATCAACAATGTTCACCTTATCTGTTCCGAAACAACCGAAACAAGGGCCTCCAGGCCAACGCTGAAACCACGGAGGCAGTTAGACAGCTGAAAAATACCATAACATCATTGCCTTATGAACAAAATATCGTCCTTTTTAGGTGCAGTGGTTAAAAGGAGCAAGCGGGCCACTGACAACGAGCTGCTGGCGTTCACAGGTGGAATGGCAGGTGGCGGAGCTACTGTTGGATTGGTTACTTGCGGGCCAGCTGGTGCTGTCGCTGGAGCAGCCCTTGGTGCATTGACCGGCTCGCTTATCAGTCTCTACAAGTTAAGCACCCGCTAATACCGGTGATCATTTCAAGATTCTTGAGTAATCTTGATAGATCGTGTAACTTCTAAAAATGTACGTATCAAAATGGACTAATTACGCATGTAAACTACACGCTTTAAAAATCTTGACTTCAATTTGAAACAAATATCGTTTTCAGATGTTGGTGGCGTTAAGTTACATGCCGTGTTATTAACCTGGCCAGCCCCGTGGCAGTGCTTTGATTTTTATTTTTTATCCCGCCCGAGCCGGTTTTCTATTAGGACATTACAAAATTGTTATAAAAAAAAGAAAATTGTGTGATACAAATTTCTTTTTTTTACAATGACGGTTCATGACGTCAATAAGTGATATGATAATACTATCCTACATTGAATAAAGAATTTCAATTTCAATTTCAGACTTTTGTCTCTTTATATTTTTATTTACCTGTATTAATATAATTTAAGTAGCTAAGAGCATTATAAATTATTAAAAAATTATAATTATTTACGTAAATAGGTGCGTGTTGGGTACAAATATATCTGTGTTACGTTACCAACCTGTTAGTTTATTTTGTCTGTATGCCCCCAGGCCCCCTCACAACCACCGGCAGGAGTAGTATCAGCAGCACGAATCACCATGTAAGGGATCTTCTTGAACTAGTTTTCCGAACCGTTACTAAAAGGAACGATTATATGATGATCCATTAAATGTCTCGATGTCCATGAGGTACCAAGGGTACTCCAAATGAAATAAATTATTTGAAATAGATCGCTTGTAGCGATAAGGCCGCCTTTGCGCATGATAGCTATGAATTTTCCTGATATTTTTATTTGTTATTTTGTACAATAAAGTGTTTTTACTTACTTACTTACTTATTTTTGACCCCAGCAATATTTTTTTCTTGCCATGAATATGTAGTAGTAGAAAATGACTTCTTTTATGAGAATAAGTTTAAATTTTTTTCATTTATTAACTGGGGATAAAAATAATTCAAGAAGTACCCCTGGTACCTTATGTGCTACAACCGATTGTACATCCAGGAAAACAATTGAGCCTTGCAGGCAGATACTTACATTACTACATTATTTCTGCCAAGGTTCATCCTTGTCATCGGAAATTGTATAATTGCGTACAGTAATCAATACTCAGTAATGTATTGCTATTTCCGACACAACAAAGCTAATCCTTGAAGAGATTAATGCTTATAAGCCGATCAGAGAATGATACATCCTGCGATGCCGATGCAACAGTGCAACGGATTATCTGATTATCTCTCGCAATTGATATCCGCACTTTTTGAAACCCTTTTTCTATCAAGCCTTATTATTAATGGCGATGGTTTATCTATATTTATAAATGCACAGTGCCTTTAATTGCGGAAAACAAACAAAGGTAATCAATCAAAAGACTATTTATTTGTGAGGAATACCTTGGTTGACGTAAAATTACGTTTCAGTAGAGAAGAAAGGTGAGATGACTTCCTTTCTCAATCTCAATCTTCCTTCCTCCCCCCCCCCCTCACACGCCTCAGACACAGCGTCGCGTCGTCCGACACAGAGCGACGTCTACGGGAAATGTCGTATGTAATTGGCAGGAAACTCGGCAAAGTGGCTCACTAGGGGAACTGAACTAAGTGGCAAATTCAGGGACGACGCTTAAGAGCGCTCTTACTGCACCAGCCGTTTCTAGACATCTTGCATTTACGGACGATTTAAGCTACATCTTTTAAAAAGGGCTACGCTTATGAATATCTTCCAGTTCATAAACGCAGCCCGTCGATAGAGCTCGGGCTATTTATGTCCGCGGCGACCGATCACATCAACTACACTTCACAGAACATGGGTAACCTATTTAATAAAAGCCTGTTTGATGATTCTTCTTTTAGTAACTATAATTATACAGTTAGTCAGTGGATACTGGATAGCGTTAAAATCTACTTAATTATAAGGTGTATTCATGTTTTAAATATCGCAGTCTCGCAGGACATTCCTTCAGAAATGCTGTATATTTTACCTCACAGATCATGCCTCTCTATCATTTATATAGCGTTCTCTATTTTTTCTTCTTCTTAGCATTCTAAGATTAAAAGTCAAGCGAAAAACATGAGATAACAAACAATATAAATACTTACTGGTATACAGGGTGTAAGGGACCCTCCGAGTAATTATAGGGTGCATTCAGACCAAGAAAATGAACAACTTCACATAAAAAAAATCAGGAAATGCCGAAAAAAATTGCCTTGCCATTGTAATTGCAGTTAGCTAATCTTGTTTTTGTATGGGAGGTCAAATTTAGTTTGTCGTTACCTGACATATGTTCCTATGGGAAGTTGTTCAGTTTCATGGTATGCATGCACCCTATCAGTATTCGGAGGGCTGTTCCTTACTCCCCGTATATAGATGAATCATCATTATCATCAGTAGTTGGCGGTCAGTTTTTATCCAGAGGTCAAGTTGAATGATAAATTTGTTTGTTTTGGGAAATACCATGTAATTAGATAATACTATTGAAATATAGATCACTAGCGGGCCAGTGGTTTCAACCGTTGCTAACCGTTCTCCCGCGGGAACAAGACAATTTAATATAGCCTATGTTCACCAGGGGTTATGAAGCATTCTAATAACAAAATATTTTTTTCGGTCCCGTACTTTCCGTGCCTATTCAATTCAAACAAACAATCAAACCTTTCCTCTTTAAAATATTGGTGGAGATGTACTTATTTAATGGAGATAAAGCCAAGATCAAGCTGGGTTAAACAGTTTGGACTTTGAACCGTTCTTATGCCGCGCGCATAAGACTAACATTGGCAGTTTGAGTGTCTAACCCAGCCTGATCTTGACATACATAAAAGTTATGGGCCCAAACAAATCTATGACATATTATTGTTGGCATAACATCCACATAAATTGGAAAGTGTTCCTGCTCCGTTGTCGAGTGATGCAAGAACGCTGGAAGGCTGAGTATACAAAAACTCTCCACAGTAAGCCCTCACGCGTGCGATGGTTTTATCGCCGGCTTACGCGTTTCTTATACGAAACCATCGGAGTTTTTCTTATAAGAGTTGGGAAGTAAGGGGGTCTACTCGACCGTTATCATGACGAGCGGCCGTAACACGCCCGTCTCGTTTGATGAGAATGTAAACACCAAGGAAACAGCGGTCAGGTTTTCATCTCCGGGACTATTAAAACTTGGGCTGCTAAGTAGTAAAAGTATTAAGTGGTTTTGGGTTGGTCTGAATAAATGAACGGTCAACGCTAAACTTAAATCTAGTTTATATGTTATATTATATTGTATGTATTGTACTGTGACTGAAGTATTGAGTGCATTTCTGTCGTAACGTTGTCTTAGAGATTGCTTACAATTTGCGTAGCATCATAGTTTTCGACAAGATTCAAAGTAGATAGAAGATATACAGGGTGTAAGAATACCGATTGGGTGCATTTAAGCCATGAAACTGATCAACTTCCCATGAAAAAATATTGCGAAACGTCTTTTTGACTCCCCAAATAAATGCAGTCAGTTGATTGTTAATTTAGATGGAAGGTCGATTTTTTTGTCGTTTATTGACACATGTTTCTAGGGAAAAGTTGTTCAGTATCGTGGTCTGCATGCACCCTATCAGTATTCGGAGAGCTGTCCCATACACCCTGTATATAACACACTGACTGCACCATTACATTAAAGTAAGCAAAGCTTCGTCGTATCGTTTGAATTCCTACTTTAATGAAGATTAACCATAGTGTGACTTAAAATAACTTACTTTAGATGTCGCTTGTAACCAGAGGTACAAAATTCGGAAGTGTTTAGTCAAGGCGCGGTTAGTTTGTTTGGCAGAGTGGTGGGACGGTAATCCATAGGTCCCAAGTGCAGACCCGGCCGAAGTAATTATTTTTTTAGGTAATAATAAAGCAAAATACGTTTACAATTTTAAATACTTTAAAATGTTATACTTCATGTGCAAAATAAACCATTAGATTGACAGTATTACACTGCTGTTCACCTACAATGTTGTAGCTGTACCCATGTAATCCTTTTTTTGAAAATTCATTGTAATGGTAATTGTAGATTAAAATTTAAATGCGTAGGCGTTGGCGGTGCTGGTGACACGTCGCTCGCACGCGGTCGCGGTCGAGTCACGATTTGTCACCAAAATGCGCGATTAATATTTAAATTCAATTTACGCGCGCGAATCGGGATTAAATCCACTCCACGAAATAAACGCTCATTTCCACGTAGAATTGGTTTTTGCGTTCACTCGATTGTGTGTGTCGTGTGTCGGTTCGATCCCACGTATTCCCCAGTAGAGTTTCCCGGAAACGAAAATGTAACAACTTGAGCCAATCTGTTTTTTAAACAGTACAGTTTGGCTCAGAAAATGCATCCAATTTCAAGCTGTGTGCCCCCCTCCCCCCCTCCTGCCGGCGCCCACATGTCGAGATTACTATCGCGCGCACAATACCCCGCTCTTTTGAGACGCGGCCGGTGCGGTGGGTGCGGTGCGACCAGCATTTGTATGGGTGCTAACTACTCTAATAGTGATGTGGATAGGTACTTTGGTTCTTGTGCTAGCTAAAGAAGTTTGGGGTGGGTGCCGCTTACAATCACAGGAGTTGTTTCAAAAGTTGTGTTGTAGTCAATAGTTGGCCGACGGCCGACGTGGCGCAGTGGTAGTGCGACTGCCTGCGACGCAAAGGTTCTGGGTTCGATTCTCGGTGGCACACTCACAATGTTGACATTTATCACTTTGTGAATTTTGTTCTCGGTCTGGTTAGAACATTGAAACTTATGAACCAACTGATAGTCCGAAAAAAAATGGTTCCGTGCTTCGAAGGATACGTTAAGCTGTCGGTCCCGGTTGCTGTCTATGATAACTTAGACGGCGGTCGTAACACAACCATGTCAGAGGCCTACTAGTGGTAGTAGACGGTTGAAAAATTCTGACACCAGGGTTAATCGGGTCGTTGGACGACTCGGTGTCCCACACGAAAAGAGAGAGTCAATAGTTATTATAACCATTACTTTTTCACATGTGACTAGGTTTGCTAAAATTATTGAAAGTGTATCTCTCTAAATGTTGATAGATTGATTGAATCGTGTAGAATTGGCAGTCGGTAGATGTGTGGAGGGTCTAATTAAAGTGTTTGTATAACTTCAGCGAGCAATCAGACGCGCCTCTTCTGGGGACACACAGGGGGTTGTGTAAGCTTCTCGAGACAAGAGAGGACCGTAAACCACAACCTCAATCACACAGTTTTATGGTCTAACATAAAACCCCGTTGCGTCGCCGCGCCGTCAAATTAGCGTTTTGGTATACGTTTTGGTCGTGAAAACACGTAGTTTGGCAAATAATAAAGTCTATCGTGAGATTTCATCTATTTTAAAGCAGCAATATAGCAATAATTTAAACATTTATTCCTCATTTTTTTATATACGAATATTAGGCTGGATGTCTTAAAAAATACAGAACGTTTATAAAGTATGCGAGTAGGTACAACCATTGATATTTCTTCAATTTCGCATACGTGCTCTGAAGCCTTGGATCCAGTACAACTTTGGCAATGGATTCATAGTTCAGTAGAAAACTTTACAGCTGTATATAAGTCTTCGGAGTCTGTGTGTCAGAAGCGAAGAACAATCAATACTAATGTGATAGAGGACGGTGGTCGGCGCGGCCCTCCGTGCTCGTTATGCTTCCCTGCAGAACTCAAACACTGCATACCACCATTACCTAATCTGTGACCATACAAACATACCTTACTCTTTTTAGAAACGATTTATTTAGCAGAAGTAATCTGAACTTAAAATATACTTATCGTAAAATTATTTTTAATTAATTTAATGCCGTGTGATGCCGGCTTAGAATAGCATCGCCCCATTTCTTTCCCGTGGGCGTTGTAAGAGGCGACAAAGGGGCTCGAGGGTGTGTATTGCAATTTTAAGCGATGGGCTATGACAACCTGTCACTATGGCGATACACAATATTCCGAATGACCCTCAAATGTTTGTCAGACGTGGCGTAAATGTCCCTTTTTTGCGGCCGTTTACGCTCTGCCTACCCCGCAAGGGATAAAGGCGTGATATATGTATGTATGTAAAATTATTTTTATGAATACGAAACAGCTGTGACGATGGATGTGTCATAACTTATTTAATAATTAAGACCAACTGAGTTGCACGATTCAGTAAGGATGTTTGCATTAAACTGATATTGATGCAACAGATTCTTTGAATATTGTAACCTGTTTAGAGTTTGGACCCAAAGGGTCACAACGAGACCCTATTACTGAGAATCGGCTGTCTGTATGTCTGTCACCAGCTTGTATCTCAACAACCACGTAAGCTAGAGAGTGACAAACGTGTACCATTTGATAATCATCATGTGATAGCACTGGTGATTGATTTTCGAAAAGCATCCGATACTCTCCTTCTGAAGTCCTTACAGAGTAGTGGAGTAGGTACGTGGAAGGTTGGTAAACTAGTTTCAGAATTATTTTCTAAATCGCATATTTGTTGTTAAAGTAAATGATACGTTCAGTGTACCTGAAAATATCAAGTTCGGTGTAGCTCAAGGTTCAGTAACTGGCCCTTTGTGCCATATTTTACATGTAAATAGCATGCCAAACGTCACAAAGAAGTGTGAATGTTATATGTTTGCTGATGATAAATGTTTGATGACGGCGGGCAAGGATATCAACGTACTAATTTCTGAATTGTCATATGGCAGACCATACAAGACGACTTTAATCATTTAAATAGTGGGCACACGACAATGGCATTGTATTAAATATTGCTAAAACAAGTTATGTGCACTTATGCTCTAGTCGTAACAAAAATAATGTACCTGAACTACCAGTAATTAAAGGTCACTAATTGGAGTGTATGCATGGGGACTCGGTGTGTACATGCCCCGCGATCGAACAAGTACCGAGTTATCGTTATGTCGGGCTCACTATAGATGAACGGTTTAACTGGGCGTTGCACATGAGGACGAATCTGACAGCTGACAAATCGGGCTTATTGAGACGGCCTTACTATAGGCACTTCCCTACGTGACTTTGTTGTTTTTTAGTGGACTTAGAACCGATTACTAACAAAAACCCATTTTACATAATTTTCGACCAAGTTCAGAAAAACGCAAATATCTCGGAAACTAGAATTACCCAAGTGGTCCCTTTACCTAGACACAGTCACAAATGGCTTAGGTTACCTAATTTAATGAGAACACTCTAGTGACGCACGAGTTCTATCTTATTAAAGTTCAAAGAGCTTTACACACGAATATCAACTAGATGAGGTAAATTGTCTCGCAGAACATCCCTTATTGTCAGAAAAGCCGTTATATTAAATCCAATCGTATCTCTTTATCACTTATGACAAAAGGGTTCATCGGGTCATTGGATGACTCGGTGTCCCACACGAAAAGAGAATCACTTATCACAATAAAACAATTTTAAACGGATTTAAGTTGTGTTTATTTTTGATTTTACAATTCCTACGTTTCGAGCTCTTTACAGAGCCCGTGGTCACGGATGACTAAGGTGTTAGACGTCATTATTTAGAATAGAAATTATTTTTGTTCTACCGCCATCTATTTCTTAATTGCCTAGCGTAACGTCCGGGTTCCACACAAAACTAACTTAATTACACTAGGCAATTAAGAAATAGATGGCGATAAAACAAAAATAATTTCTATTCTAAATAATGATCGTTTTCGAAAATAATCGTTCTCGCTTGTACTTTCTTCTCAGACAAAACGTTGCGATAAGCCATACTCTGGCGTTATCGACTTATAAAACACGTCTAAATATCTTCTTAGCATTCTTAGAATGCAAAATCAGGGAAAAACAAGAGGGAACAATAAAAATAATTACACTTCATTTATCTTTATCAGTCACTGGAAGTCAGTTTTTATCCAAATGTCAAGTTAAATGATAAATTTCTTAATTATTGTTTATTTAAGGAAATACCTCGCAAAATTTACGTATTGACTAAAAAAACTGATAGGTAATCCTATATTGAGCTCTTGACTAGAGTATATATATGTCGTAACGGCCGAAAATCAGATAGTAGGCTAGCAGCTATAATTAACATTAAGGTCAGGACTTAATGCACGCGAAGTACCAAAACCAAGGAACGATGAAAGGTCATTTGAGCCTTGCGCTGCGCCCGATCGCTCAAACAACACTAACTCGGAATCTCTCTGTTCCCAAAAATGCCTTTAGCCAAACCACTTGACACAATATGTCTACTACATGCCAACCGACGCCAACGCAACTCGCTACTCAATTAATGCTCTTTCCATAAAATACATCAAAAAGTGCACTTTACTTCATTCCTCAGGTTTAATACCTCACGCTCCGACATATATATCCTCAAATGTTTTGAAGAATCAGTACCATTTTTTAGTAAGGCCTACCGCAGAGAAAGAGCAGTTTTTTAACACTTATGACAAGGAATTGGTAAAGAAACCCTATCTTAATTGAAATAAAGGTGGCGTTTGCCATTCTACGCAATGTCACCTTTATTTAAATTACGTACAGTTCTATTCATGAATTTCCGCAAAAAGTGCTCGAGCTGTCGTTAGCAAAAACGTACGTTTGGACTGCGGAAGCCTTAAGTAGGTAGCTGTATTTGCAGTGTTTCCACCACGGTTGTCACACTGGGTTCCTCTTCACGGTCCATTGCGTCTGCGCTTGTTGCGAGAACCTGCAACGCAATATACAGGTTATAAAATCAAGTAGGGATTATCCGTGATGACCGCGGGTACCACTCTCATATAAACAGGGCTGCATACATACATACATACATACATAAATCACGCCTATATCCCTTACGGGGTAGGCAGAGCGTTAACGGCCGTAAAACGGACATGCATAATATACTAAATATGATGATTGGAGCCGCATTCGTAAGGATTGTTGAATTCTGGAATCGTGAATTTATGACACGCAAAAATGAAATAAATTTGTCACTTCCGTTAGAGCCTTAATAGCCACTCGAAGTTAAATATATGATAAATTTTGAATATGTACCAATAACCTGGAAATAGGACCACTAAAATTGATCATTTTAAAAGCTTTTATTTAACTTGCAGTGTATGTAAGTAAGTAACAATGTTTGTTCGGTGCAAATCTTGCAAGTTTAATTTGAACCACTTCTCGGTATCCGATTGAGTTGAAATTTTGCATGTTGGTCCAGAACCGATGACAATGCATGTTAATCATTTTGACTTGATGCTGCTGCCAGGATCGGCTCCGTACGAGAGATCTCCTCAGCGGTTTATAGCTGGGACACAAAATTTTGTATACGAATTCGTTTATTATAGGCAGTTGGTAGGCCTACCATGAATTAGACGCTACATCCAGGGTTGTCTTCGAACTATGGAACTCCTCAATATTCAACTGCTGGGACTTGCAATTTTGTATACGAATTCGTTTATTATAGGCAGTTGGTAGGCCTACCATGAATTAGACGCTTCATCCAGGGTTGTCTTCGAACTATGGAACTCCTCAATATTCAACTGCTGGGACATGCAATTTTGTATACGAATTCGTTTATTATAGGCAGTTGGTAGGCCCACCATGAATTAGACGCTACATCCAGGGTTGTCTTCGAACTATGGAACTCCTCAATATTCAACTGCTGGGACTTGCAATTTTGTATACGAATTCGTTTATTATAGGCAGTTGGTAGGCCTACCATGAATTAGACGCTACATCCAGGGTTGTCTTCGAACTATGGAACTCCTCAATATTCAACTGCTGGGACTTGCAATTTTGTATACGAATTCGTTCATGATAAACAGTTGGTAGGCCCACCATGAATAAGGGTCACGTCAATAGAAGGCCTCCTGATAGAAGAATTAGACTGTTCGAAATTAACTGGGACTCGGCCATGTAATAATGACGCCATCAATGAAATGAAAAGACTAAGACATATTACAAGCTAATTCTTCTATAAGGGATGCCGGAGGTGTAGGTACCAACCTACTTCTATAGAATATAAAAGAGATAATTATACTTTATCCTAATGTTAGTTTTCCCCGTGCCCGAAGTTTTTCTATTGAAGGTCTCTCCGTTTTATAGAAAGACTTTCGTATTGATCAATAACTATCGTAACATAAACTAAAAAATATAAAATAAAATTATGTAAAAAAAACTTTTAAAACAAGCTTTTATTTAAGTGCTCTGAAAAGATGAAAATAAAATTTTGAATGACATTAACCACATTCATTTATGACTTTACAGAAATGAAAATATAATAAAAGCTTGTCGCGAAACTTTCAATTTGTGATTGAAATTTTGTAATAAGGTACGCACCTAACTGTAATTAGGTAGTTTCTTCTAGGCATCGCGACAAGCTTTTATTATATTTTCATTTCTGTAAAGTCATAAATGAATGTGGTTAATGTCATTCAAAATTTTATTTTCATCTTTTCAGAGCACTTAAATAAAAGCTTGTTTTAAAAGTTTTTTTTACATAATTTTTTAATTTAAAATTTCCTTTGACATTATCAAAAGGTGAGTTATTATGACTTTTTCAGAAGCATGAAGCAATGCCTTAAGACACCTAGAATATAATATTCAAACACGGAATTTCGCTAGGTCAGTGTGATATCTATTTGCATTCACGTTACTGCCAGCCCCGTAGCGTAGCAGCACTAGTTCATGCGGCAGGGTTTATTTGCAGACGGATCAAAGGCCAAATGCTGCAACGAATATCAAAATATCAGGTACGAGTACACACTGTGCTAAAAACAGTATCTTGTAATTAAATTTGTACTTACAAAATTAATTTAAATTATTCATAATGACTATCAGCAAAAATATAACATTCATCAATATTAATGAATCATTTATACACCACAATCACAAATTATGAATTTATTGATAAATACTAAATGAATGATGGTGTAATTTATCCAGCAGATTAAATCAATCATTATATCTCTGGCAAAATGCAAGCAATGTTTGCTACATTTCCCGTAGCACTTCACTATAACCACGTAGCACTCGTAGCATTCTCAGATTTCTATCTTTGATGCTGCCCTGGTAGATTAACTTGTTTTTTTAGTGACGTCTCTTTTTGCTTTCCTTATATCTAACAAACATGTTATGTATATTTCCAGCTCCGAAAACTAAGGTTTACTTCAAAAGCAGGTTGACAAAGGTAAATACAAAATTATTTCTAACTTGATGCATTCGTAATGAGAGTTGAATTTACCGTCAGCGTGATTAGTATGCGCGCACTGACCGCGGCGTGACGCGAGCAACATCACACCCAGGTGTGTGTGATGCATACAGTGGAAGAGTTGGGGAAAGTAGAGTTACCTATTATGAATCAGTTTGGTGTTTCCTGTTCAAATTGAGAATGTCCATTATCTTCTTTTCAGACAAGCCATTCCATTCCCAGTAAAGCCGTTTGGTAAAAAGACATAATTACACCATCCGTATTTCCCACACAGGCAGACCATACAGCCGCCCCTTCAGGTCAATAATCTATATGCATGTAGTACGAGCACCTACACATTCTCGTGTTGTATGAAAACACGCGCTTAAAGAATGTTCCGTGGCGCGGGTATATGCTGGGGGGGGGGTATAGAGAGGAGAGGGAGGGGTGTTACATATTCATGGCGCGCGCTCGCCGGATGAATTATTCCGACACATTACAAACCGGCGGCGGTGCGCCGGAGACAAGGTGAAGGCAGCCTCAGCCAACCAACCAGGGATGCAGATTCAGCGCACACTTTAAAGTGCTAAACAAACTCTACAAACTCACTAACCGTATACATACACATATCACGCCTATAATCCGTTACAGGGTAGGCAGATCGTAAACGACCGCAAAAAACGGACATTTACGCCACGTCTGACAAATATTTGAGGGTCAATCGGAAAATTGTGTATTCCCAAAGAGAAAGGTTGTCAGCCCATCGCCTAAAATAGCAATACACGACCTCGAGTTCCTTAGTCGCCTCTTACAACTCCCACAGGAGAGAAATGGGGTGATACTATTTCAAGCCGGCATCACGCGGCAATGGCACAGTTATAAACATCTTAATAAACAAACTGTTTTAAGCTTTCGCGGTCACACATAATTACTCAAAATAATGAACTGGGGTTCTTACCACGATACTTATTTTGTTAAATTGACTGATATTTCGACCCAGTTGCATGGGCCATGAGTAGTGTATTATTGTTCCTTCTGCGTCAAGGCCCGAGCTGGCGCTCGGACCTTGACGCAGAGAGGAACAATAACACACTACTTTTTAATATTATAGAGAACAATCGATTTGTATGATTTGACTTTAAACTTGGTGTGCTTATAGCTATTACAAATATTACAAACTTCGTTTGCTCAGTTGCATGCCTAAGCAGTATACAGATATTTATTTGGAAAGTTGTCTGTGTACCTACCAAGGATAAGGGGCGGAATAATAAAGAAAAAAGTAATATTCAAATATATTTTTATTGTTAGGTTACAGTTTAAATGTAGGTAAGTATTACTTATCAATTAGTTACAGCCTTACAACTACAAATAGTGTATGTTACAATTATATTTCGTATTATTATAGCGTTAGGTAAGGTAAATTTCTTTTTAAAAGACCGTATTATAATGTCCCCAGGGATAAGTAAAGATTTTATCTTCATGAACTTGTCTCTTATCATCTTTAGTTGTGAAAATTGACTTGTGGATCCTCTGGGTAAAAATTTTATGGTTTTTCGATCTAATTATACACATATTATCTCGAAGTGTTAAATCATGAAGTAAAGCGTCTTTATACTTTTGAATTCCAAGTTTTTTAGTTACACACTTTTTTACACCTTTAGCTTTCTTTATAGAAGATTTCATAGATTCAATACAGTAAAGTTTTGCTCCTAAACCAACATATTCTGAAATAATATCTCCACCTAATTCATCTTTGAAATAGCCAGGTACCTTTGCATTTACATTTGGTATGTTATATATGTTATTTGATTCAAAATTGCTTGTGTCAAAATATCGTAAATTATTTTTCATGTCCGCGTAAAAATCTTCTGTATATATCAAATACAACAGACTATCAGTGTCCGTATAGCAAAGTTTAATGTTATCTTTGTACATTCGTGTCATGACAGAATAGTGAAAATTATACAAATGACTTTTAGATAGTTCCAAAATACTTAAACCAATATAAATAGGTCGATCAAGAATCAATTTTGTTTTCTGCATGTGTATAGATACTAGTGAATCTGATATGATTGATAAGTCCTTGAAATTTGGAGCGTTGATGTATTTTTCAGCGCCGCAAATCTTATTGGTTTTGTTAAAGTTATCTTTCCATATATTCACTAACCTAACATCAACCTGCTTTCGTTTATTTTCAATAGTTTTACCAAACACAGAATTGTTTTGTTTCTTAAAAAAGCTGCGTTCAAATTCGGTTTTTGCTTTTTGTCTGAGTGTTGTATTTAAAGATATATATGATTCCAAAAATCGAGACTGTTTAAATGTCAATACTCTATGAATTTTTAAAAGTTTTAATCCATTTTTTAAGCATGTTCTTAAATGAATGTAGTGGATCACATACTTGTATTTATCGTAGACACTAGCTATTAATTTTTGCTGTTTACTGCCAACTGGAGTAAATTTTTCAGCGGCAAAGGGTAAATCGGAATGTGCATCGTGTAAATTTGAAGGATAATGCATATCTACTTCCAGAATAAAACCAGTATCTGAATCTAACGGTATAGACATAATATCAAAACGAGATATTTCATCATCATCAAGTAATCTAAAATCTCCAGCTGGTAGCTTTTGCATCATAGCATATCCATACAAGTTCACACAATCTAAATAAACCAAAAAACTGCTAGACTCTGTATCTGTGTGATCAGGTAAATACTTATTATTTGCCCTTGCATATCTATGTGAACATTGAGCCAGACCACCCCTTATACCCTTCTCTAACATTTGATATATTTCTATATCTGATACTAGATCTAGTTCAACTTTAGTATGAAACAACATGGCGTCCCAGCTTAAAGATGGAGATGAAACATAGTAACAAGGATCAAGATCATAGTTTTCTAAGCTCATGCATCGAAATTTTTCAAACGAGTCACAGAGCAACAAGGTGTCACATTTTAAATAGATATCTGTGAATTCACCTAAATTTTTGATTTTAAAAGAGTTCCAGACATTCATAGCATGACTATAGTCTTCTTGGGTAATAGGCTCATTTGTTAGCTTGTTGAAAAACTTCGAACGATCTGGTAATTCAGTCTCATCATAGCGCTCCCAACAATCAATATAGTCATAACAATAGATTCCTTTTCTTTGTACCATCTCAAATAAATAAGGATCTTCAAAAAATGATTTTAAATGTTTTAAATCGCTTTTTTCCATTGTTTTGACTATGTTATCAAGACTTGAATTTAAAAAATTGAAGGAATCAATAAACTTCATTTGCACTACATTTTCTTCATTAACAGGTATTAATTTTGTGAATGAAATATATTTCTCCTTGTTTCTTGGTATAAGCTTGATTCTGCCAGCTATGTGAGAAAGTTCATTAATAAACAAGTGACTATCATAACCAGCAAGATTGTGGAATATGATTGGAATAAAAGGACAAGTCTTTGCTTTTAGGTTACAAGTATTATGAGCCGGTCCTCTATATTTACCTGTAAAATGATCATGATCTTTAACTACATCATCATTGCTTTCAAATTTATTTTTACAAATATGACACTCTGTACTCATATTAAAAGAATTCAATTCATCTTCTGTCAGTGGAATCATGCTTTTGTTATCAGAAAGTATTTCATGTAATCGAACTACATCTTTACTCAAACATTCCACAAATTTCTTAGAACAATTTTTACCTCTATAGGAGACAAGAGTGTTAAGGTCTGGGTTGGAATAGCAACAAATATAGTAAGCAAAACAAGTAGCTTCATGAACTTGTATATTTTCCACAAAAGAAGACTTGTTTTCTCGTAATAAGCATTCAAAGTCACCATAAATAACTATCGGTATTCTTTGAGTTCTTTCAAAATTTGAAAATCTTAGCTTTGTTCCACTTTCAGGCAAAATGGTTTGGACTCTTGCACAATCATGATTAGCCAATTTTTCTTTACTGTCAAAATACAGAAAGCATTCATCACATAAATGTATCTTAGATCTATGTTTTGTAAGTTGTTTATGAACAAGTTTCTCAAAGTCTTTAATCATAATATTCTCGTAATAAGCATTCAAAGTCACCATAAATAACTATCGGTATTCTTTGAGTTCTTTCAAAATTTGAAAATCTTAGCTTTGTTCCACTTTCAGGCAAAATGGTTTGGACTCTTGCACAATCATGATTAGCCAATTTTTCTTTACTGTCAAAATACAGAAAGCATTCATCACATAAATGTATCTTAGATCTATGTTTTGTAAGTTGTTTATGAACAAGTTTCTCAAAGTCTTTAATCAAACAAAAGTGACTTTTATCCCCATCAGTAAAGTATAACATGTTAACATGACATAACTTTCTGGTTAATGTTTTGTATAATGGACCAGTTACTGTATTTTTATGATCGACTCCATAAATGTTAACACTTACAGTATCATTATTCATTTCGAAATTCCGAATATCTTCAAAACTAGGAGGGAAGGACATGTTAGAAGTATTGAGCAATTTTGAATAGTGAGGATATGAAGATATTCGATTAGGATTTTGTTTCGCGGGATACATATGTGCTACAATACACCAAAGAAAACAATGAGAATCTTCATTACGAATATTTAGACATGACTTTGTATTAAGAATACGCTTCGGTAAAGGCAAGTATGTACCAGCTCGCAATGGATTGTATTTAACTATATTTAATTCTAAATGACTTGTAGACTGAATTGACCATCCTGATTCAGACATTTCAAACTCTATTGATTTAGAAACCATCTTATCTGAAAACTGTTTATACAAAAATGATGTATCTGTGCTTTGTAGTACTACTTCATATTTCGTATTAAAAGATTTCAGAGATTTCTCATTATTTTTTGGAAGTAAGTAGTTAACAAATAGTTCAACATTAACTTTAATAGATGTGTGTTTTTTTAAAGAACTTTTTATAAGATGGCATACTGTTTTAGAAACTTGTTTCATAAATGTTTCAGGTAAAATAATAGTTTTCTGAGGTTTAATTTTATAGCTAACTATACGATTTCTAAAAGCGGTCGCTATGATATATACATCATCAAATTGAGTATGTAATAAACAATTAGATTTATGTAGGTTTGACTTTTTATGTGCAGCAAATTTTGAGACAGGTATATTACAAGAGTTACAGAAAAACATTATTACAGTCTTTAACTTTTTCAGAATTTGAAATCGAGATTACTGAAAGTACCAAAAAACCAAGACTTTTGTTTGAGCTGTATTGAGAAAACACAAATTATTAATTAATCAATGTATTTAAGTAGGTATTTATTTTTATACATAATATAACATGTCATACTTTGTTTAATATAATTGCATAAGTGATTAAGGTTATAAAGGTTAATATATAGGTATATAGTTCTATAAACGATTAAGAGAACTGCTTTAGTGTAAACATTCATTTAAATTATTTGATTTGGATATAAAATAGGCTGTATATGCTGAAATTCTTTTTTGGCTGCTTTTACCAACTCAGCTGTAGCTTTCCAAGTTGGAGAATCGGGATAAACAGCCGCCTTGTATGACACTAAAGCAGATTTCCATCTATCAGTGCCCAGCCGCTCCGCCTCTCGAGCGCTGTACACACGAAGCTCTACGTAATATTCTCCTCGACGTGTGTAGTCACGTTGAAACGATACTCCCGAGCCCGTCATGCGAGACAAAAAGCTTCTAAGCACTGATGCGCGAACTGGCTCCTGCTCCTGCAGCTCTTCCTCCTGAAACAATTGAAAAGTCTAGTTGTAATTTATGAGATCGAGATACCCTGACACTGACATAATTGTGTAAGGAGCAACTAAGTAATATAAATAGGCATGAAATCATCTCACTTATTCAGACAATCAGGTGATTCCGTCTGCAATGTCTTAACTAATCGGGAAAACAATCTTACAAATATCACCTATGTTTTCCATCTTCTGCCGGGAATCGAACCCAGGCCCCCCGGGTCGTGAGCCTAAGGCTTAGACCGCTAGACCACGGAGGCAGTGGATACAAGAGATTAAAAACAGCACTAGATTTCAATAAAACTAAAGACGTGTTACACCTATCATTTTACATTCACACCACATGAGTCATAAAATGAAAAAAAAATAACGCTTACCTCTATGCATTGTTTTGTTTTACGCTTCTTAGCGGGAGCGGGAGCGGGAGCCGGCACGATGCAACTTTCAGCCTCGGAGTCGCTGTCCGATATATCACCAAACAAGTCTTGAACCGTTGGTGGAGAGCGTACTGGTTGTGAGGCTGACGGCTGTGGTGATGCAGTCTGTTTTTTAGCACTCGGCTTCGGTTTGCTTGAATTTTTGCTCGAACTAGATGCCGCCGCCGGTTTGCTGTTGTTTCTCTTTTTTGGCTGGGGTTGGGTAGCGCTTGCTTGGCGCTCTTCCGCGTCGGAATCAAACGGATTGAATGGAGCAGATGACCTGAAATTAAACAATAGCTAGTTTTAGAATCAAAATATGGAACCGAAAAAGAAATATGGATGAGAAGTAGACAAAAACATCATGCCTGTATATCTTACAGCAGGGTAGGCAGACTTACAATGTAACTATGTGTAGATAAGCTCAGCTCCGATTCCCGTTAGACACTTTGGACTTTGTACCGTTTTTATGCCACTCGCGTTAAGAGTAACAATGGTGCTTCGAGTGTCAAACCGGAGCTGAGCTCGAATGTACATTAAAAATAATTAAAAAAAACAACACACAATAAAATAAAATAAAAAAAGAAATACTTACATACTTGTAACTTTGTAGTTTCTTCTAAACCGTAGATGTTGCACTGAGAAGGGTTTGCCCCGAATGTTTGATCACTCCAGAGCAACTCATTAATTTATAGAACAGTAGTTTAGATGTGTTGAGCACAATGCAACGAGAAATCTAAAATTGATTAAAGTTGTCCAAAATTATACTGTCGGACAAAGTAAATAGAGTTCATTAGTATTAACACCTTTGCTATGTGTGCACTCTCGATCCTTAAAAATAATGGCGACATTCCGCCGCAGATATCTGAGACGAAAATCTAATAAGGAAAGCCTATGTACTCTATCAAACTTTTAGAAATGTGTCATGTATCATGTCAAATTGGTTTTTCAATATTAATTCGTGTAAAAGTTAACAATACATGAACTATGAGGATTATTAGGTACTATCAACTGTAGCCCCAGTTATTCACAGATCAACCTGTATTGATTATTCTTAACAACTGTATTAGGGAACCAGTTTATGTTGAACGGGGTAAATCGAAGTGCTGTTGATAGTAAGTACGTATGCATATAGGTATGTGTGTATGTATGATCTAATATATATATATATATAATACGCACATACATAGATACACAAAATCATGTTTATACGCTCTAAGGGGATAGACAGTGCGTCAACAGCCTATTAAATATCGGTTTTACTACACATGACTAGTGTTTATTTCAGAAAAAAAATACATAGTGGTTACAGACAGGTTCTAACTAATCGTCTTGTCAAATAGGTACTTAACCCAAAATCCTATAGTCTATTTGTTTATATCTTTAGCACTAGACTTTTTTTTTTCCTGTCAAAGAATAGGGTGTAAAATAATAAAAAACAACAAAATTTCTTTCTGATTATTTATATTGATTTCAATAATTTAACATAAAAAATTATGTATGATAGTCTTAAAAAAATGTTTAGAGGGAACTCTACGATCAATTAGAGTGAAGGCGAAAGAAAAGTCGTCTCACTCAGATTTAACATACAATTGCTCAAACAAAACGAAGTGCTCAAAAATATAAAATTTACAGTGTTTTAAATCCACTCACAGAGTTGTTGGTGCATTTAGTTGTGTTCGAGTGCGCATCAACTCTAAACGAGATGACTTTTTCAAATTTCAATCTTATCTTACTGGAAATAAACCGATAACATTACCAGCGAAAAAAAAAATTGGTTGAATATTAGGATATTATGATTATGATAATTGATAACAAACAAAAAAACTATTAAATATCGTTACACCGACTTATTTTCTTGGCAATTTGCTCCACAATATTTTCAGTTGATTCTAAAATTTCATCATATTGTTCATGAATTATATATTGCACCATCACTTCATCACATTCAACGCTATCATCAAGGTTTGAAATACTAATTTTAATAATACGCCTTCCCTTTTTTCCCTTCTTTATTATATGAGATGCGAGATCAGTACATTTTTTTCTTTTGTGCGTTTTATTTCCATTTGCTACTTGTTCTTCGGTGGTTGTAGTTGGAATTGGAATTGGCCTCAAATAGGTGTCCTGATATTTGAGGTAGGCGTCCAAATCTTGAGAATATGGAAGCCCATCAACATCTAAACCCTGAGAATAGAAGAATGGTCTGTCGAGATGTTCCTTTTCATTAGGTTGTGAGCCTGCCATACTCTGAAACAAAGATAATTTTATGTTTCGCATACATAATAATACAAGTAAAATGTGCTTCAACAAACTATTTAAAACAGTCTCTTAGGCAGGTAGATTAGATAAATGATGCAAGTACTTACCAATTATAAATCTGCAAATTATAAATATGCTTTACTTCACTTGTGCTTCTTTGAAAGTCTTCAAATAAACTAAATTTTGACTACCAATTTATACCCTTTTTACCCTTTATTTTAAAATGTTTTAGTGGAAGTCATTCCCAAACTGTCACGCTTGCAAGCGGATTCTTGGTGGAGGGTCTGATATTGAACGAATTGCTGACTCGATCGTGACTAGTTGTAAGTAATCGAGCTGTCCCATTCTATCGTTAGGTGGGTTGTGACACAGGTAACTTTAAGAACCGCTGACCTGAAATATGATGACAAAGTAAAAATGACTAACCATATGACTGACCTAGTAATTTTTGCTTACAACTGCAGACTTATGGGTGAATGAACGAGTTAAGGTCAAATTATAAATATGTAGAAACTTACCTTAGCACATATAGGTATAAAAATATAAAAAAACATCTGTTTTTTTAAATGTAGGTATGTATTATGAAAGTACTGAATCGATTTAAATAAATATTTTATAGTAATGGATTACTTAATCCTGTGCTTGAGCTGTGGGTTTCACTGCAAGATAAAAGTTATAGTAACCTCAATACAATTTTAGTTGAAACAAGATTTATTGGTAATTTCGTTCTAAGGTGTACCTACATAATAACAAATAAAACAATTTAGTTATCAGAAAGTAAAATGAAGCTAATCAAACAACTCGTATCTTTGCCTATTGATAAGATTGATGCTGACCCATATTCAAAAAATTCTAAACATAGTATACTTTTACCCAACTCCATCCGTTGCATAATATGCGGTCCTTCAAATTGCGGTAAAACAAACACTATGTTAAGCTTGTTACTACAAGAAAATGGTCTAAAATTTTATAATATTTACGTTTACTCGAAAACTACTTTTCAACCCAAATATCGTTTTTTGGAAGAAGTCGTTAAGAAAATTCCTGATGTTAAACTTTTGATGTTTCAAGATGAGAAGGATGTTATATCTCCTAATGAGGCTTTGAACAACTCTGTGTTTATTTTTGACGATGTGGCTTGCGAAAAACAAATTAATATATCTAATTATTTTTCAATGGGCCGACATAAAGCAATAGACTGTTTTTACTTGTCGCAAACATATGTAAAAATACCGAAACATTTAATAAGAGATAATGTTAATTTAATAATAATTTTTAAACAGGATGACATTAACTTAAAGCATATATATGATGAACATGTTAATTCTGATATGAGTTGGCAGAATTTTAAGTCTTTAGCTTCAAGGATATGGGCAGATCCATACGCTTGTTTAATAATCAACAAAGATTGTGAGCTTAATAATGGAAGATACAGGAAATCGTTTGATTTATACGTCAATTTTGAATAATTTGATGTTACAAATAGGGAATACTTCTTAAAGTTCATACCATTAAAGCATAAGCTATAACAGTTAGTAGAAGTGTACAAAATTGTTTTGGAATATGGAGTCTAACATAAAAGAACAATTAATAAAATCGGTAAAAAATATTAAAAGCAAATTGCAGCAAATGCGCAAAGAAGAAGATAACTTAGAATTTAAAAGTCGAAAAATGTTTAAACCATTAACCGACCCATTGGAAGCAATGGTTACACTGAAAAAACAATGTCAGGATTATAATAATGTTAATTATTATAATGATGTAAAAAAAAATGAAGATACACGTGACCAAACTATTGAACTAGACTCTCACAGTAATAGTAATGACTCTTTAGATGAAAATGATTTTAAATCTCCTGTGAAGGAAGATCAAGATACAGAATTAAACACATTTCACATCGAAAGTGACACCAAAAATATTTGTGTACCTTATGGTGTAAGAGATGATGGGGAAAAATTAATGATTGGAAATGTTCCTATAACAATCAAACAAATAGGAGATTCTAACTCGAACAATTATTCAATACTGACTTTAAAAGATAAAAGTTATGAAATGACTCCGGGTTTATCTCAACTTTTATTTCAAAATAAACCCGATGTGCGATTGATAACTGAAACAGATAAACTAACGTATAAAAACATTTTGATTCATACAAACGCACATAAAAGAGGGTATGAAGAATCTGGTCAGATACAGGGGAATTCAGGAATGAAATATTGTCAAATAATCAAACCTCTCTTCTCGGAAAATATTACAAAAAGCGTAAAACAAGGTGGAAATTTGCCAGTTTTAAAACAATATAAATCTAAGACTGATTTAGTTTATTGGGACGATCCTAATGAACTAGTTGACAGATTAAAAATTTTGATTGCCTCCAAGGATGCTGGCAACACAAACCATGACAATGAAATAATTTCAATTTTAGAAGAATTAAAGGAAGCTGGTATCATTAAAGAATAAAAAGGGTGCAAAATTTCAAATCACTTTATTTAATCATCGTTAGTTGACCATGAATGTTGACAAGTTTGGGCATCATGTTTTAAAAAAATATAAACATAATAATGATTTACAACCAAATACTACATTAATGGATAGCATTTGCTTTGATGCTAGAAATAGGATCATCAAACATGTAGGGTTACCAGTAGAATTAAAAGACTGTGTCAACAAACAATATGTAGATGAAACTGTGAAGAGTTTGTATAAAAGCCTTGAAGAATATACTTTTATGCATTCTGGCAATTATGCAACCAAGCATTATGTTGACGAATCTTTAAATAATTTGTCTAGTAAATTAAATAACAACATTAAATCTTTACATCAGACTCTTGCTCAAATTCAAATAGAAATTAATAGTCTTAAACAAAACATTGACACAGTTTCGCAAAAAACAAGAAAAAAATGAGTAAAGAAAATGTAGTTAATGAAATACATAAACAAACAAGAAAAAATTTTCCTCGTAGACATGTTGTGATGAAAGACATAGATGATCTATGGCAAGCTGATCTTATTGATATGCAATCGCTGTCAGGAAAAAACAAAAATTTTAAATATATTTTAGCTATTATTGATACCTTTTCAAAATATTCATGGGTGTTTCCTTTAAAACAAAAAAGTAAGGAACATGTTACTCAAGAATTTGAAAAGCTATTTAAAAAGGGTCGTTTTCCGAAGAATTTACAGACTGACTCAGGTACAGAATTTTATAATGAAAATTTGAAAAGAGTTTTAAACGCTTTTAAAATAAATCATTATTCTACATACTCCACGAAAAAAGCCTCGATAGTGGAAAGATTCATAAGAACTTTTAAAGGTAAACTGTATAAACATTTAAGTTTGCAAGGGAATTATACATGGATTGGTTCGCTTTCCAAATTAATAAATATGTATAACAATACAAAACATAGAACAATTGGTCTAAAACCCATCGAAGTTAATTCTAGTAATAAAAGTCTTGTATTGGAAAAGTACAAAAAAAAAATCCTTAAACCAGAGTCTAAAAGAGAAAAAGCTAAATTTAAAGTCGGAGATTTTGTTAGAATTAGTAAATATAAAGGAACGTTTGAAAAGGGGTATACGCCAAATTGGTCCACTGAAATTTTTACTGTCAATAAAGTTCAAAATACAAGTCCTATTACCTATCTTCTAGAAGACGCTAAACATCGTCCAATCCTAGGATCATTTTATCCACAGGAGTTACAAAAAACTAAATATCCCAACATTTACCTGGTTGAGAAAGTAATAAAAAATAAAGGGAATAAATTATTTGTGAAATGGTTAGGTTTGCCATCAGAAGAAAACAGTTGGATAGATAAGTCAAATGTTTTATAAACAAGATGGTAGTAACAATATTATCATTTCTATTTAGGAACTGCATCTGGAAAGGGTGTTATTAGTTACCTATTTAAATTCATAATTAAAAAATGAAACACAATATGAAGAACACTTTGAGGAAAAATCCTAAAACTGGCTGTGAAAATAATAAAAAGAAAAATACTTCAAATGCAACAAGAAATATTAAATGTGGTACTGGAATAAAAAAATCATTTCACAATATTGTCTCTCTTACCAAGAATCATATTAAAAAATTCAAACCAAAATGTAAGAAAGCAGCTATTGACCTGGCAATTGCTGTTGTGAAAGAACTAACGACGGATTTTGATTCATCCATTAACATACCACGAGTAATACCTGTACCAAAAGTTGGAGGATTTCTTCCTCTAGTACCCATATTTGCTGGATTATCTGCTGCTGGCGGTTTAGCAGGTGGAGCGGCTGGAATAGCAAGAGCAGTCAATGCTATAAAAGCTGCTAAAGAACGTTTACAAGAACTGAAGAGGCATAATAAAAAAATGGAAACGTTGCATATAGGAAGAGGTCTTCAACTTAAAGAATTGGGAAATGGTTTAGGGCTCTATATAACAAATAAAAAAAACTAATTACAAGGCTACCTAATAGAGCGCTTACTAACATAGATTTGCTCAAATTTTGTAAAGATATTCCTTATTTTAGAGGAGTGTTCATGAGAGATCAATTGCCAAAACGTTATTTAAACAGGGAATGTGGTATAATAAATCTTGATAGTTCTCAAAACTCTGGTACTCATTGGGTAGCCTATGCAAAAAATAATAATTATGTTGAATATTTCGATAGTTATGGGAATTTAAAACCTCCTGAAGAATTTATTAAATATATTGGATCTAATATTTCTTACAACTACACTAATGAACAACAGCGTCATCCATATATATGCGGACATTTATGTATAAAATTTCTACAGTCATTTTGGATGCAACATAAATAGTACACACATGATTCATAGAAGTTTAGTTTCATCACAATGTCTATAACGTTAACAGTCACTGGAAATCAATCTGTACTCCAATCAGAATTTATACCTCCACTTATGTTAGATGGTAATTTTGAGTGTGGATTATTATATTTTTCGACATTTAATTCAATACCCAATATTAAAGAAAATAACAATATATTTGCTTACGGTGAAAATAATAAACTAATAATCCCTTGCGGTACATATGATTTATTTGATTTATTTGAATATCTAAAAACCAATGTTGAAGACTGTGATATAATAATCAAGCCAAACAATAATACTTTTACATGCTCTTTGTTTTCTTCTCAACCAATTGATTTCACAGTTGAGAATAGTGTAGGTTCATTATTAGGATTCCCACCAAAAACTTTAGAATCAAATAAATGGCATGAATCAGTCTACCCTGTTAACATTATTCCAGTATCAGTGATACGGATCGAATGTGATCTAATTCAAAGTTCTTACACAAACGGTTTACCAACTCACATCATTCACGAATTTGTGCTTGACGTGCCTCCAGGACAGCAACTTATTGAAGTACCAAAAAATATTATCTATTTACCTATAAGAAAGAAAGTGATTACCTCAATTTCGATTAAAATTACAGATTTACAAGGAAACTTAATTGATTTTAGAAAGGAAAATATTCATTTGTGTCTTCATATACGAAAATTAAAATGATTGTTTTCAATGATAATCCTAGAATTAACAAAATCCAGTGCAAAAATAAAAACACAACCATTACAAAGACAAACGTCAAACGTTCCAGACGTAAAACAAAATCAAAAATTACAAAAGAAAATCAAGAGTTTCTTCGTGCTCTTGGATTTAAAATATGAGTATTCTTCAAATATCTGATCATCCTCAATTTGATAATACTATTGAAAGTTATGAAATCCATACTTATAATCCATACAATAATAGCTTTAAAGAAAATGATGAAATACGGATACCTATCCATCAACAGGATATTTATGTATTGCCCTCAGCAAGTGCAATATACATAGAAGGAAGATTTAGTATAAAATTTAAAGAAGCCACAACTGGTGTTATAAAAGCCAAAAAAGTGAATTTTGTTAATAATGCAATTTCTTTTCTTTTTCAAGACATTAGGTATGAAATGAATGGAGTTGAAATAGATCGTATAAGGAATTCTGGTATAACTACAACAATGAAATCATTAGTTTCTATGAACAGTGGAGAAAGCAAGGCTTCTGAAATGTGGGGTTGGAATGTAGATGGATTTAAAAATGGTGATGGGGAATTTAGTATTCTTTTACCGTTGAATAAGTTATTGGGTTTTGCAGAAGACTATAGGAAGATCATCATCAATTGCAAACATGAATTAATACTGAATAGGAGTAGCACAAATTTAAACAGCGTAATGTGTGAAAATGATGATTCTATAGAGCTCAGTTTAAATAAAATTCAATGGCGCATGCCTCATGTTAAAGTATCTGATCATCAAAGGTTAACATTATTGAAACATTTAGAAAAGGATAAACCTATCCAAATTGCGTTCAGAAATTGGGATTTTTATGAATATCCTATTTTACCAAAGACAACTAAACATTCATGGTCTGTTAAAACTACTTCCCAATTAGAAAAGCCTCGATATGTTATATTTGGTTTACAAACGAACAGAAGAAATAATAAAGTGAATGATAGCGCATCATTTGATCATTGTAATATTACGAACATTACACTTTTTCTTAATTCTTACTATTATCCATATGATGCTCTTAACTTGAAATTTGATGCTAACAAATACAGTATATTATATGATATGTATGCTAGATTCCGCCAGTCGTTCTATAACCTTCCTATAGATCCACTGCTTGATCTTAATAGTTTCAAGAAGAAAGCTCCATTATTCGTTATTGATTGTTCAAGACAAAATGAAAATTTGAAAACCGGTCCAGTTGATGTTCGCTTAGAAATAGAAAGCTCTTCTGAGTTTCCAAATAACACAAGTGCTTATTGTTTGATTATAAACGATCGTTTGGTAGAATATAAACCTCTGAGTAATATAGTACGCAAGTTAACATGAAATCGATTGTCATCATAGATGTTCAAGGGTTTAAAACAGCAGACAATAATTTTATTCTGAAAGAAATTGCTATTTTGGAAGGTGATAAAGTTCAAGTTCTTTTGATTCAGCCTCCTTTCCCATTCCACAATCTTACAACCTCAGAAAGGAAACAAGTAAAGTGGATAGAAAGGAACAGAAAAACTAATTGGAATGATGGTTTTATACCCTATAATCAATACATTTTGTATATTGACGAATTTCTAATAGGAAAAACAATTTATTGCAAGGGAATTGAAAAAGCTATATGGATTAAAAATATATTAGGTCATTGTGATGTTATTAATATAGAGGATATGCGTTGCCCTAATTTGTTATCTTTGTATGAAGAATATAGAAATTGTAATGATGTTTATAGCTGTATTTATCATCCAACAATATGTGCTCTTAGAAATGTAACATGTTTAAAGAAATGGTGTATGAATAATAATTTTTTGAGTACCTATTCTATTTTATTTTTATTTCTATGTCCTTTCATGTACAGTCAAGCTGAGCTCCAGTTAAACACTTGAGGTGTCATTGTAACTCATATTGTAGGGTTACTTAGAAAAAAAAAACACACACTCATTATAGTATGCTTACTTGTTTGGATAGAAAGCATATAATATGAAAACAGACAATACAAAATCCTTGCAGCAGTGCAATACGTACGACCTATATGTAACACACAGTATACCACACCTAAGGTTTGTTAGGTAGTGTGTAATGTTATGCTAATGAATTAATAAGCCGATCTGTTCTGCATCGTATTTTCGTTCAATATAATTTTGTAATGCTTGACTCATATAGCCAAGCGAGCACAATGTTTATATAAATGCACATTCCATTCACAACATTCAAATCCACAGTCGCTTGGAGCCTTATAGTAAGAAAGTATAATTTGTTGAGTAGTTCATTGAATAATTGAAAGAAGTTTAAAGTCAAATTATATGAATCGGTTGATCGGTATAATATTGAAAAGTAGTGTGTTATTGTTCCTCTCTGCATCGAGGTCCGAGCGTTAGCTCGGACCTTGATGCAGAAGGAACAATAATACACTACTGCCATGATTCCGGAACAACTGATATTTTGCGGGTGGGTTAAAAAAAAAGAAAGAAAGAAAGAAAACACACAAACTTTTCATATTATTGGTATGTATTTCTGCATACCCTTTTCCTAAAATTCTGTCGATCACTACCGGATTTCACTTGAAAGTCACGACAGTACGAACTCACCATGTCCTCGCGTTTAATGTCAATTTATTTAATTCAAATTCAATTTCAATTCAATTTCAATTCAATTTCAATTCAATTTCAATTCAATTTCAATTCAATTTCAATTCAATTTCAATTCAATTTCAATTCAATTTCAATTCAATTTCAATTCAATTTCAATTCAATTTCAATTCAATTTCAATTCAATTTCAATTCAATTTCAATTCAATTTCAATTCAATTTCAATTCAATTTCAATTTAATTTCAATTAAATTTTTAATTCAATTTCAATTCAATTTTAATTAATATTTTATTCATTTTCAATTCAATTTCAATTCAATTTTAAATCAATTTCAATACAATTAAAATTCAATTTAAATTCCATTTAAATTCAATTTTAATTCAATTTCAATTCAATTTCAGTTCAATTTCAATTCAATTTCAATTCAATTTCAATTCAATTTCAATTCAATTTCAATTCAATTTCAATTCAATTTCAATTCAATTTCATTTTATTTTCAATTGAATTTCAATTCAATTTCATTTTAATTTCAATTGAATTTCAATTCAGTATCAATTCAATTTTAATTCAGTTTCAATTGAATTTCAAATTCAATTAACATACAATTTCAATTCAATTTACATACAATTTAAATTCAATTTTAATTCAATTTTAATTTCTTTTCAATTATAGTTCAATTTCAATTTCAACTCAATTTCATTTCCATTTCAATTTATTTATTATATATTTATAATATGAAGGAGTAGGTAGAAGGAGCCGTGGCAATTATTGGCATCAATATACACTTGCATTTGCGAGCAGGGGACGAGCCACGGTCTTCGAGCAACACGGTCTTCCGTCTCGTTCCGACCTGGAAGGGAGGAGCCTTAGCCATTTTACTTCATAGAAATAGTTCTGTCGTTTTTTGCGAGGCGCGGGGGGAGAGGTAGGTAAAGCTGTCATGTTAGTGCTTGACAATATCGATGCTTGACTATCGATGAATTTCAACTGAAGTGTACTAAGACGCTTGTGTTGTTTTTTTATTTATATTTAAAGCAAGTTACATAACAATAAACTTTCAAGTAGTCAAATCGTGCCATTTTAGGGGTCCTCTAGTAATTATAAGAACCATACAAAACGCAATCACCAACCAAAAGCTGCTTAACATTTGGTATCTAGATAATCTTCTTTCGTGTGCGACACCAAGTCGTCCAAAGACTCGATAAACCCTGGTGTAGAGTTTTTCAACCGCTTACTATTCGCCCAAAATTGCAATACACACCCTCGAGTCCCTTAGTCGCCTCTTATGACGCCCACAGGAAAGAAATGGGGTGATGTTATTCTAAGCCACTAACAATTTTTTTGTTCAGTTTCATGAGTACCTTGACCTGTTCTCGGCTTGGTATACCCTTCTTGTTACTCTCTGTATACGAATAAAACTCTCGTTTATTAGTGCTGATGTTTGTAAAGTTGTGTATGAAAGCGGTATAATTTCACAGGCAGGTGAGAATGGCAGCTCGATTTCTACGTATTTCAGCTCGTACCTTAAACCCAAGAAGCTTTCAGGTAAAACTAGAGTCCGTACTCGGAAACAAGGAGTGAATTCAAGGAAAATTACCTCCAAATGTGTTGCATTCTTCTATGTCTTTTTAATAGTTTGTAAGTAGACTGACCATGTAGTTTAATTCATGTCGGACGTAACCAGGACTTTTATTCTTCCAAACGAAAAATATAACAAAGGAAGCATACTTTGTTGCTCTTTAGAAAGTACTAGCCTTTCTAAAGAGCAACTTGAACTTTACTTGAACTTAAACAACACTAATCTTCAAAATGCTCCGATTATATTGAGTACAATCATGATCCAAGCACTTAATATATTTTTAATTTCAAAATGGTTATTTCGTTTGGATTACTTACCTCATTTCGTTTGGTATGCATACCGGTTTCAAAAACTGATTATATTATGTTATGGTCACCTTACTACCATCGGGGGCAAACGTCGGGTACACTCGGGAGTAACTTCGGGTAACTCGGGATAATAAGAAAGAGAGAAGCGTAACTGAGCTTATCATCGGTCACATAATCCAAATTCACTGTTCAATACAGAGTACGGTTTCCAGGTTCATCTATAGTTCCATGCTTAAACCCGTTTTCCTAGTAATATCCTAGGTAAGAAAATACAGTTTTCAAAACTTGTAGGTGCTACAGCATGACGAATCTATTTGTATATTTGTAAGACGGTTAATAAACATGAAGCATGAGTTGAAAAAATAAAATCTTGTAGTGTAAGGCATTCCAAAAATATATGGTGCTTTCCGCGTACCTAATCTGTTTTGTTGACTCTTGACCTCAATACCGTGAAGTGTCAAGTATCCGAATTATTATCTTAGAAATGATAACATGGACTTGACCTTTTTACTTATATGTATTTTTCTATTTAATTTAGTGATACCGCTACTTGGAATCACAGGTTTTTTTAAAAACAATTATGATAAAGAACGTATAAAAAGTCCACGCTTTAAACAAGTTTCGCCAGTGTGTTAAGGTACTTCGTCACTACACGAATAGGCATTAAAAGTGTGTAACCTTGTAAAAAACCTTGTTTCAATTATCTTCCATACGATTTGACGTTGTCAAACGACATAGACAGTGGTAACTTTTTTAAATATAAAATAAAAGAATCTTGTCCAAGATGAACAAGTGTTTATTGTTCTTCCTGATGATGAGTGTCGCCATCACTTCTCTGGTAATGGCCTCACCAACGCCCTCGGTCTGGCCCGCGCTAGTGCGCCGCCGCACTGTGGCACCGGTCACTGTGGCACCGGTCACTGTGGCACCGGTCACTGTGGCACCGGTCACTGTGGCACCGGTCACTGTGGCACCGGTCACTGTGGCACCGGTCACTGACACCGCCGAACTGAACACTGACACCGCCGCACTGGAGCCAGACCAAGGTAAGGTCCTTACAGCCTGAAGTTAAGCCTTTGCCAGCGCCTTAATATTGTAGCATAAATAAACTTAGATATTAAGCAACTTTATGTGCTTTAAGTATCAACACTTTAAGTATTGTCTCTATTGTTCTTACTTCTTATTCTTGAGTCCGTATTCGTTATATCTTCTATTCTTTGTCTTTGACGATAATGAATCCGTCAGAAGATTGCATTTTCTTGTCCTGCGGAACCCTGAATCTACAAATGATATCATAAATAACTACTAGCAGGCGAGTACTGACTAACTTTTGTAAGGACCACCATTTGAGTATCCAATATGATTAAAGACAGCTATCGGGAACGACAGCTTAGCGTAACTCTCTAAGCAAAGAAGCGAGATGATTTGCTTCTTGCGGACAATTAATTCAGCTTACAATGCCCTTATCAACAATGTTCACCTTATCTGTTTCCCTTCGGGAACCGAAACAAGGGCCTCCAGGCCAACGCTGAAACCACGGAGGCAGTTAGACAGCTGAAAAATACCATAACATCATTGCCTTATGAACAAAATATCGTCCTTTTTAGGTGCAGTGGTTAAAAGGAGCAAGCGGGCCACTGACAACGAGCTGCTGGCGTTCACAGGTGGAATGGCAGGTGGCGGAGCTACTGTTGGATTGGTTACTTGCGGGCCAGCTGGTGCTGTCGCTGGAGCAGCCCTTGGTGCATTGACCGGCTCGCTTATCAGTCTCTACAAGTTAAGCACCCGCTAAGACCGGTGATCATTTCAAGATGCTTGAGTAATCTTGGTAGGTCGTGTAACTTCTAAAACGCAAATTCAAACCGTTCTACAAAAATGATAGCTGTAGCTCTAGCAAACTTGTGTAATAAGTTAGAATATGCCTGTTGTTATATATATTTTTTTTGGTATTCATACTCCTCTAGTATATTTCCTCTACGGTCTAGTGAATAAAGCGGTCGTTATCTTGTAAATAATATTTATATAAAAAATTGACATTTGTCCCTTTATTTAACTTTATTTACCTGTATAAATATAATTTAAGTAGCTAAGAGCATTATAAATTATAAATAAATTATGATTATTTACGTAAATAGATGCGTGTTTGTTTATTTTGTCTGTATGCCCCCTCACAGCCACAGGCAGGAGTAGTATAAGCAGCACGAATCACCATGTAAGGGATCTTCTTGTACTCGTTTTCCGAACCGTTACTAAAAGGAACGATTATATGATGATCCATTAAATGTCTCGAAGTCGTCTCATGTTGATTCAATAGTACAGTCGGTTGTAGCACATAAGGTACCAGGGGTACTCCAAAAGAAATAAATTATTTTTGTCCCCAGCAATATTTTTTTCTTGCCATGAATATGTGGTAGTAGAAAATGACTTCTTTTATGAGAATACGTTTAAATTTTTTTAAATTATTCCTGGAGATATATATAATTCAGTTCTTTTGAAGTACCGATTGTACATCCAGGAAAACAATTAAGCTTAGCAGGCAGATACTTACATTACTACGTAGGAATTGTAAAATCCTAAATAAGCACAACTTAAATACGTTTAAAATTGTTTTATTGTGATTACTACATTATTTCTGCCAAGGTTTATACTTGTGATCTGAAATTGTATAATTGCATACAAATGAAAAAATGAAAATGAAATAACTTTAATCAATGTAGGAAAGTATTATCACTTTTTACTGAGTATTGTATTACTAAGTAATGTATTGCAATTTTTTACTGAGTAATGTATTGCTATTTCCGACACAACAAAGCTAATCCTGGAGATTAATGCTTATAAGCCGATCAGAGAATGATACATCCTGCGATGCCGATGCAACAGTGCAACGGATTATCTGATTATCTCTCGCAATTGATATCCGCACTTTTTGAAACCCTTTTTCTATCAAGCCTTATTATTAATGACGATGGTTTATCTATATTTATAAATGCACAGTGCCTTTAATTGCGGAAAACAAACAAAGATAATCAATCAAAAGACTATTTATTTGTGAGGAATACCTTGGTTGACGTAAAATTACGTTTCAGTAGAGAAGAAAGGTGAGATGACTTCCTTCCTCAATCTCAATCTTCCTTCCCCCCCCCCCCCCTCCCCCTCACACGCCTCAGACACAGCGTCGCGTCGTCCGACACCGAGCGACGTCTACGGGAAATGTCGTATGTAATTGGCAGGAAACTCGGCAAAGTGGCTCACTAGAGGAACTGAACTAAGTGGCAAATTCTGGGACGACGCTTAAGAGCGCTCTTGCTGCACCAGCCATTTCTAGACATCTTGCATTTACGGACGATTTAAGCTAGATCTTTTAAAAAGGGCTACGCTTATGAATATCTTCCAGTTCATAAACGCAGCCCGTCGATAGAGCTCGGGATATTTATGTCCGCGGCGACCGATCACATCAACTACACTTCACAGAACATGGGTAACCTATTTAATAAAAGCCTGTTTGATGATTCTTCTTTTAGTAACTATAATTATACATTTACTCAGAGGATACTGGATAGCGTTAAAATCTAATTACCTATAAGGTTTATTTATGTTGATTTAAATACCTCACAGATCGTGCCTCTCTATCACTTATATAGAATTTTCCATTTTTTTTTGCATTCTTAGATTAAAAGTCAAGCGAAAAACATGAGATAACAAACAATACTTACTGATATACAGGATGAAAGGGACCCGCCGAATACTTATAGGGTGCATTCAGACCATGTAACTGAACAACTTCACATGAAAAAATATTTCAGGAAATGCAAAAAAAAATTGCCTTGCCATTGTAATTGCAGTTAGCTAATCTTGATTTTGTATGGGAGGTCAAATTTAGTTTGTCGTTACCTGACATATGTTCCTATGGGAAGTTGTTCAGTTTCATGGTCTGCATGCACCCTATCAGTATTTGGAGGGCTGTTCCTTACACCCCGTATATAGATGAATCATCATTATCATCAGTAGTTGGCAGTCAGTTTTTATCCAGAGGTCAAGTTGAATTATATTTCGTTGCATCATTCGAAGATATAAGATTAACCAGGTAGTACTTTTATCCTACAAGGCATTGTTCGCACGTTATTTAAAGAAAATCGATATTCAAATCGATTTCCGCTTTTTTTTTTTTTTTTTTGTCGTCCACCTCCACTTGACTCGGTTGACAGTTCGTCATTCTTTTTTCGTGCGAGGCAGCGTTAGCACGTGCCCAAGGAACTGAAATAAAATTTTCCAAGTGAATTTATTTCGATCGAATCGAAAAATGTCTAAACGAAGTGCGCAAGAAAAAATTGATCGGTACAGAGCGAAAATTCGGAAGTTGGAACAACAAAAACCGCGTAAACGCAATCGAGTGATTTATTCGGATTCATCCGACGAGGAACCTAACGAAGGTAAGCAAATTCAATTTTGCATTCCCCTGTGCTTAAATTATACGCCATGACAAGTCAAGAGGTTAACTGCGGGTTAACACAATGACGGTATTTTATTGTTTTGTCAAGATGGCAATTTATTACTCAGGTTCTTACTTAGAGATTGACTGCGGGTCAATACAAAGTAATTCATGATCCACGAAGTAAATTTAGGTCAAGAGGTTGACTGCGGGTTAACACAATGACCGTGAAAATCATCTTGCGATGATATTATATCATACATTCGTACTTAACTAAAATTGCCATAATTTCGGGTTTATATTTATGTTAAAGACAGAGGTCAGAGGTTAACTGCGGGTTAACACGACTAAATTCTTTTCTAATTTTGGAATTTCTTAGCGATTGACTGTGGGCCAATACACAATTGCATAGTTTTGAGGTCAACCGCGGGTTGACACAAAACATTATTACCACAAATCACATCCTAAAATAAACCCAAAATTCCTTAATTTAGTAACTTTCTAAATTATACAGTTTCACATATAAAAATACCTGACTACCCACTGATAAGAAAATATTTTGTAGCCTTTGCTATATCTTCATTTTCTTCTCTTTTAGATGTCAACCAAGAGAGAGAACCTCAAATTGCGGAATATCAAAGAAACGTCTTAGTCCATGAGGCTCTGGTACATGCCGAACCTCAGAGACGTGCGCCAGTTGAAGAACCTCAGAGGGATATTATCGTAGAGGAACCTCAGAGAGATGTTCCACCAGATGACCAAATCTTACCGTGTGATGCAGTCCAGGAAACTCAAGAAGCAGAAGCTCCTTCTACGGAACCTGAACTGGATCCGGAAATTTTATCGGCTCTAGGCGAATCTACGGATGATACTCCCAAATATGGTCCTGTTATTCACGAA
Source organism: Tuta absoluta (assembly GCA_027580185.1). NCBI lineage: Eukaryota > Metazoa > Arthropoda > Insecta > Lepidoptera > Gelechiidae > Tuta > Tuta absoluta. Next base: position 141,463 of record JAQAHW010000023.1, on the reverse strand, counting down.
AAATTGTCTCGACTTTGGTTGCCATTACTCAGAAAGGGTATGGAAAAAGAAGCTAAGGAAAAGCTTATAAAACAGCATCTGATTCCTGAAAATTGTGCTTTATTGCAAGCACCAAAGCTTAATCCCGAAATCTCGGCCGCAGTGTCTGATGCTACAAGAGCTCGAGACAAGCGCGTCGAAAGCGTGCAGCAACAGCTCGGAGCCGGCATCACGGCCCTCAATAGAGGCTTAGAACTGCTCCTAGAAGATGGTCCAGATAGACTTCAGGCTGTTAAGTTTTTGAGCGAAAGCAGTCGCATTTTATGCGACCTACACTTCGTAGAAACAATAGCAAGGAAGAAGTTTATTACAACGGCTTTAGACAAAGCTTTCGTAAACGTCATACAAGACGTAGATCGGGATGACACTCTTTTTGGGAATAAGCTTTCAGAGAAAATTAAGGCTTCAAAAATGATTGAGAAGCAGGGATTACAAATTAAAAAAGTAGCCCCTGCCAAGACAATGACACCTTCTGCTCAGCCGTCAACCAGTCGCATACGCCCTCAGGGAAACTGGTCTGCCGCTCCTCGGTTCCCGTCGTCGAACAGGGGGGGGAGAGGAGCGCCACGGAAGACTGCTCCTGCGGGACGCGGAGCACCCCCAAACGGACAACTGAAATCATCGGATCAGACGAAACGACGTGCCCCATATCGACGATAGAGGTACACGCTGGCCGTATACAATACTTCTATCAATGTTGGCAAAAAATCACGACTAATCCTGTCATTTTGAAATGGGTTAGAGAAGGATATAGCATCCCTTTGTGTAAACAAGTCGTACAATCTATTATCCCACATAGCTCACTTTTTCAAGATGAGAAAGCGGACATGCAAGTAGCTATTCAAAAACTTATCGACCTAGGCGCCGTGTCCTTGTGTGATCAATCTGAAAACAATTTTATTTCAAAAATTTTTTTGGCCCCTAAACCTAATGGCGGTAAACGTTTTATTCTCAATCTGAAATCATTTAATAAATTTGTTTCAAAGACCCATTTTAAAATGGAAGACCATAGAACAGCTGCTAAACTCATACCAAAAAACGGTTTCATGGCAACAGTCGACTTAAAGGAAGCATATTTCTTAGTACCCATTGCCAAACATCATCGAAAATATTTCTGTTTTGAATTCGAAAACAAAATGTATGAGTTTAACGCCATGCCCTATGGTCTGTCCGATGCTCCAAGAGTATTCACCAAACTTATGAAGGAGGTCATGAATTACCTACGATACAGAGGTCATACATCAGTTGTATATTTAGACGATATACTATGCATAGGATCCACATATGAGGAATGTAGCCTAAACGTTAACGAGACGATCAAATTACTGACATGTCTTGGCTTTGTAATAAACTTTAAAAAAAGTGTCCTAATACCGCAACAAATTTGCAAATGTCTCGGCTTTGTTTATAATTCAGTCAATTTGTCTCTGAGTTTGCCGCTCGAAAAACGCAGAAATATTTTGCAATTGATCAAACAATTTTCTTTGTTACCTCGATGCAAAATAAGAGAATTCTCTCAATTGATCGGTATGCTTACTGCTGCTTGCCCAGCTATCAAATACGGCTGGCTGTATACAAAAAATATGGAACGCCGAAAATTCCTTGTTTTTCAAAAATATGGGTCATACGAAAGTAAATTCAATTTAGATGACTCCATTCTGCCCGATCTTAAATGGTGGGAACAAAATATTATGTCAGCTTATAATGCGTTAAGAGTTGATGAAGATTTTCAAATGGAAATATTCACCGACGCATCTAGAACAGGATGGGGAGCTTTTTGCAATGGTAATCGCGTAAACGGCGGCTGGAAAGATGATGAATTATCTTACCATATCAATTATTTGGAACTTTTGGCTATATTTTTGGGTTTAAAATGTTTTGCAAAAGACGCAACCGATTGTACGATATTACTGCGTGTTGACAACACAACTGCAATTTGCTACATCAACCGCATGGGTGGGGTACAGTTTCCGCACCTGAACAATCTAACAAGAGACATCTGGCAGTGGTGCGAGAGGCGAAACATTTTCCTCTTTGCGTCATACATCAATACACATGATAACGTAGAAGCAGACGAAGAGTCGCGAAAAATAAATATCGACACCGAATGGGAACTAGCGCAATGGGCATTTCAGAAAATGGTGCAAATATTAGGTCAACCTCAAATCGATTTATTCGCCTCTCGAACCAATGCAAAATGTGCTCGGTATGTGTCATGGAAACCAGACCCCGACGCTCTTGCGGTTGATGCTTTTACTATAAAATGGAATTCTGACTATTTTTACGCATTTCCTCCTTTTTCTTTAATTTTAAAATGCCTTAGAAAAATCATTAATGACAAAGCCGTCGGCATTATGGTTTTTCCTTACTGGCCCTGTCAGGCTTGGTTCCCTCTACTTAAAAACATGCTTACTTCTGAAATTATCTTTTTCAAACCTAAAAGAGATCTTTTACATTCCCGTTTCAGATCGCTTCACCCGTTACACCGCTCTCTTACCCTGGGGGCCGCGAAGCTCTCAGGACGGCATTTATGAAGCGGAATACTCCTGAAATTGCTCTAAATTTAATGTTAGCTTCCATTTCAGAAAACACTATGAAACAATATTCAGTGTCTTTCAAACTCTGGTGGCAATATTGTTCTGAAAAAGAGTTAAACGTTTTTGAAACATCGATTCCAGAAGTAATGGCTTTTTTGGTAGAACTCTATAATAAAGGTGCTTCTTATGGATCTATCAACAGTCACCGGTCTGCCCTATCATTACTCTTAGGGAATAACATAGGTTCAGACGAAAATATTAAACGATTGTTAAAGGGGATGTATCGCGAGAAACCACCTCGCCCTAAATATACCAGTACATGGGACCCACAGATAGTTTTATCCCACATTTCAGCTTGGTATCCTAATAAGGAGCTTAGTCTTGAAAAAATAACTAAGAAGTTATCCATGTTGTTGGCTTTATGCACAGCCCACCGAGTACAAACTCTTTCTTTCATTAAAAAATCTAATATAACAAAATCTTCCGCGGGTCTCAAGATTTGTATTACAGATGCGATTAAAACCTCAGCAGCCGGACAGCAACAGCCAGTGCTGTTTTTGCCATATTTTGTTGAAAATGTTAGAATCTGCCCGGCTACAACTTTAGATGATTATTTATCGGTAACTTCAGCTTTACGGCCAAACAACGAGGACAACGTTTTGCTCACAACTAAGCGACCTTATAAAAGAGCTACATCCCAAACTATTAGTCGATGGATTAAGCAGACTCTTGCAGAATGTGGAATCGACGTGCGTGTATTTAGCGGACATAGTACGCGGCATGCGTCAACATCAGCTGCCGCGTCCGCGGGGATAGATATTGATACAATTAGGAAAACTGCTGGTTGGTCCAGTTCTTCCCTAACCTTTGCTCGATTCTATAATCGTCCAATTATTGACGAAGGAATCTTTGCCAGAACTGTTTGTTCTATTAATGATGATTAATTAATTTATAGATATCTATATAATTTTAAGTAAGTTAATTTTTGAGGAATAAACATTTTCTACTTATATATTAATATTGTGTTTACAATTAACACTGACGATATCATGCATGTCTCTAAACATCTACCTGGTTAATCTTATATCTTCGAATGATGCAACGAAATATAATTGATGATCAAACGAACTTCAGGGAAGTGAAGTTCGATCGATATTATATGAGTTGCTTCATTCGAAGATATAAGCACCCGGCCCACCCATTTTACCCATTGTGTAGAAAAGTTTATATATCTCTAAATAGAATGACGAACTGTCAACCGAGTCAAGTGGAGGTGGACGACAAAAAAAAAAAAAAAAAGCGGAAATCGATTTGAATATCGATTTTCTTTAAATAACGTGCGAACAATGCCTTGTAGGATAAAAGTACTACCTGGTTAATCTTATATCTTCGAATGAAGCAACTCATATAATATCGATCGAACTTCACTTCCCTGAAGTTCGTTTGATCATCAATGATAAATTTGTTTGTTTTGGGAAATACCGAGTAATTAGATAACACTATTGAAATATAGCTCACTAGCGGCCGGCCCAGTGGTTTCAACCGTTGCCAACCGTTTTTCCGTGGGAATACGACATTTTAATATAGCCTATGTTCACCAGGGGTAATGCAGGATTCTAATGTAATTATTTTTTATCGGTCCAGTAGTTTCGGTGCCTATTAAATTTAAAAAAACAATCAAACCTTTCCTCTTCAAAATATTGGTGAAGATGTATTTATTGAATGGAGATACAGCCAAGATCAGGCTAGGTTAGACAGTTAGGACTTTGAACCGTTCTTATGCCGCGCGCATAAGACTTACATTGGCAGTTTGAGTGTCTAACCCAGCCTGATCTTGACATACATAAAAGTTATGGACCCAAACAAATCTATGACATATTATTGTTGGCATAACATCCACATTATATTGGAAAGTGTTCCTGATCCGTTGTCGAGTGATGCAAGAACGCTGGAAGGCTGAGTATACAAAAACCCTTCACAGTAAGCCCTCACGCGTGCAATGGTTTTATCGCCGGCTTACGCGTTTCTTATACGTAACCATCGGAGTTTTTCTTATAAGAGTTGGGAAGTAGGGGGGTCTACTCAACCGTTATCATGACGAGCGGCCGTAACACGCCCGTCTCGTTTGATGAGAATGTAAACACCAAGGAAACAGCGGTCAGGTTTTCATCTCAGGGACTATTAAAACTTGGGCTGCTAAGTAGTAAAAGTTGTAAGTGGTTTTGGGTTGGTCTGAATAAATGAACGGTCAACGCTAAACTTAAATCTAGTTTATTTGTTATATTATTTTGTATGTATTGTACTGTGAGTGAAGTATTGAGTACATTTCCGTCGTTACGTTGTCTTACAGTTTGCTTACAATTTGTCTAGCATCATAGTTTTCGACAAGATTCCAAATTGAAAATGAAAAATTGAAAAAGATATACAGGGTGTTAGAATACCGATTGGGTACATTTAAGCCATGAAACTGAAAACATATTGCGAAACGTCAGTTTTTTTTCACTCCCTAAATAAATGCAGCCAGGTGATTGTTAATTTGGATGGAAGGTCGTTTTTTTTTGTCGTTTATTGACTTATGTTTCTAGGGAAAAGTGGTTCAGTATCGTGGTCTGCATGCACCCTATCAGTATTCAGAGAGCTGTCCCTTACACCCTGTATATAACACTCTGACTGCACCATTACATTAAAGTAAGCAAAGCTTCGTTCGAATTTGAATTCCTACTGTAATGAAGATTAACCATAGTATGACTTAAAATAACTTACTTTAGATGTCGCTTGTAACAAGAGGTAGAAAATTTGGAAGTGTTTAGTCAAGGCGCCGTTAGCTTGTTTGGCAGAGTGGTGGGACGGTACTCCATAGGTCCCAAGTTCAGACCCAGCCGAAGCACTTATTTTTTTAGGAAATAATATAGCATAACACAGAGTTCTTAGTACTTTAAAATTGTATGTGCAAAATAAACAATAAAATTGACAGTATTACACTGCTGTTCACCTACAATGTTGTAGCTGTAGCCATGTAATCCTTTTTTTGAAAATTCATTGTAATTGTAGATTAAAATTTAAATGTGTAGGCGTCGGCGGTGCTGGTGACACGTCGCTCGCACGCGGTCGCGGTCGAGTCACGATTTGTCACCAAAATGCGCGATTAATATTTAAATTCAATTTTCGCGCCCGAACCGGGATTAAATCCACTCCACGAAATAAACGCTCATTTCCACGTGGAATTGGTTTTTGCGTTCACTCGATTGTGAGTGTCGTGTGTCGGTTCGATCCCACGTATTCCCCAGTAGAAACGGAAATGTAACAACTTGAGCCAATCTGTTTTTTAAACAGTACAGCTTGGCTCAGAAAATGCATCCAATTTCAAGCTGCGCGGTGTCCCCCCCCCCCCCTCCTGCCGGCGCCCACATGTCGAGATTACTATCGCGTGCACAATACCCCGCTCTTTTGAGGCGCTCGCTGTCGGTGCGGTGTGACCAGCATTTGTATGGGTGCTAACTACTCTAATAGTGATGTGGATAGGTACTTTGGTTATTGTGCTAGCTAAAGAAGTGTGGGGTGGGTGCCGCTTACAATCACAGGAGTTTCAAAAGTTGTGTTGTAGTCAATAGTTATAACCATTACTTTTCCACATGTGACTAGGTTTGCTAAAATTATTGAAAGTGTATCTCTAGAACAAATTTTGATAGATTGATTGAATCGTGTAGAGTTGGCAGTCAGTAGATGTGTGGAGGGTCTAATCAAAGTGTTTGTATAACTTCAGCGAGCAATCAGACGCGCCTCTTCTGGGGACACACAGGGGGTTGTGTAAGCTTCTCGAGACAAGAGAGGACCGTAAACCACAACCTCAATCACGCTGTTTTATGGTCTAACATAAAACCCCGTTGCGTCGCCACGCCGTCAAATTAGGGTTTTGGTATACGTTCTGGTCGAGAAAACACGTAGTTTGGCAAATAATAAATATCTATCGTGAGATTTCATCTTTTTTTTTTTTATTATTAATGATGGGTTTGCTCTTGACTCTAGTCTAGGTCATAGGACAGAGACAGAGTCTAAGATGGAGCGAGCTCACCCAGAAGAAGCCTGTTAAGGCACTGGCACTCCCACACACTGACGGAACGCAGCAAGCTACTTGGCGCCAGACTTCGGTGGGATGGTGGTCATCTATTTTAAAGCAGCAATATAGCAAAAATTTAAACAGTTATTCCTCATTTTTTTATATACGAATATTAGGCTGGATGTCTTAAAAAATACAGAACGTTTATAAAGTATGCGAGTAGGTACAACCATTGATATTTCTTCAATTTCGCATACGTGCTCTGAAGCCTTGGATCCAGTACAACTTTGGCAATGGATTCATAGTTCAGTAGAAAACTTTACAGCTGTATATAAGTTTCCGGAGTCTGTGTGTCAGAAGCGAAGAACAATCAATACTAATGTGATAGAGGACGGCGGTCGGCGCGGCCCTCCGTGCTCGTTATGCTTCCCTGCAGAACTCAAACACTGCATACCACCATTACCTAATCTGTGACCATACAAACATACCTAACTCTTTTTGGTAACGATTTATTTAGCAGCGAACCTTAACTTGCATGTTTTTTACGCATAACATATGTGTCTTAACTAGGCAAATTTTAGCAAAGAAACAGAATAATTGCAACCTTTTTAGAGTTTCGTACCCAATGCGTCAAAATGGGACGCCAATACTGAGACTCAGCTTTCTGTCTGTGTTAATTTCAACAACCATGATAGTTAGTGTCGAAATTTTCAGGGATGCCGGCTGTTGCCACTATTACAATAAATAAGTACAAAAAATATGCATAAACTTTAACATTTAGGTGGCTTCCATAAATAATACGAGATTTTTATGCCATATTTAAAAAATAAATAGAAAGCATTTATTTCAGTTTACGGAATTGTTTGTGAGCAAGTTCTACTCGCACTTTGCCAACTTTTTATCCTGATAAGTTTCGTGTACCAAGCAGCAAGCAGCCCCCCCCACCCCCTTTCCCCCGATCTGATGATGACGTCGTGCCCCGCGCGGCTCACTGTTTGTGACGTCACTCTCGGCACTGACAGGTGACAGCTCCGAGCGGGAGGGACGGATGGAGGAGCGCTTGTCGTGAGCACCATTTGTATGATATGAGGATGAATAGGGCTTTTTCTAAGATCACAGACTGCGTACTTTCTATACAGGAATATCTTCAAACGCAACGTCGTCACCAACAACTTTGGCTGGCTTTTAATGAACAAATTAGCAAATTTGGCGATGTTAAATCAAAAAAATCAAAAAATAAAAAAAAAACAAAAGTATTTATTGTCTATAACAAACTTAATGTTGGTAGCTAGGTGATGGAGTCTCCTTTTAAGCAAGAAGTATGCCTGTATCAGGAGGCTCCGCTCTTCTATGCCAGACGATAGACTTAATTGCTATATATAAGACATACAGTTTAGTTAATAAACATATGTATACAAAATTTAAGAAATTGCAAAGGAATGTGAATGTGTTATATTGAGTCTATATGTAGTAGATATATAAATAAAAGCTTGTAACATAGTGAATAGATATAGATAATTAGTTAAACATCGGCCATTGTGTATGGGACGGCAAAGTTGTTTTCAAATTTAAATTTCTACCCATTGGCATGTTCCTTTGCGAGAGTTGTTGCACAGTCATGGTTGAACGGGAATCCCTTAATACGAGGCATAATCAGACCATGTAACTGAACATTTTTTTCTATGGATGCTATGTGGGCAAAGGGGACGCCAGTAAATAAACTTTAGTATTGCACTACGACGTACCTGATAATTCAAAACGTCCGATAATGATATTTTTTTCGACTTGATTGGTATATGGCTTGCCAAGGTTGCCTGGTAGAGCTTGCTACCATAGCAAGAAGGCCGCCTAGTTGTACTTTTTTTTCCATTCTTTTTTATTTATTTGTAAACTTACTTTGTGCAATAAAGAATTATATTATTATTATATGGCCTTTTCTGTATAATAAATTCATCGCCCGATGTTACCAATGGACGTGTGAGTGAGCGCCATTGCCTATTGCACGTCACTGGATCACGGATCGCAACCTTTCCCGAGGCAAATGGATTACGATTGCAAAACCTGTTCGAGGGAATCATTTTACCCGTCACCCCTCCCCTCTCCAACTTCAGGGAGAGGGGGGGGGAGGAAATTGTATGAAGCCGTTTGATCACGACCGCGGAACGCCTGGTCCGGGCAGCGTGGCAAATATTTGCACATTCGAATTTAATTTAAATGTTTTCACCCGTAATATTTTCAGCCATATGTGTACGGTGTAAATAGAAGGTATTATGTACCTACCTATTCAGGATAAAAGGGACAGCTCTACGAATACTGATAGGGTGCATGCAGTCCATGAAACTGGACAACATTCTCTAGAAACATGTCAGGCAAAGACAAAAAATTACTATGGAAAGTCAACATTTTTGTGGTGTTTCCTGAAATATTTTTTCATGTGAAGTTGTTCAGTTTTACGTTCTGAATGCACCTTATAAGTATACGGTGGGCTATCCATTACACTCTGTATATTTTTAAACATTGTGACTATTCTTGTTTATTTTTACGTTGAAGAGTAACTACATCTCTAAATGGTACAAGGCGTTAGTTGGGTCAACAAGCCTACAAAATAAACCTATGAATCATTTATAGGCATATGAATCAAAAGGTACAATATAAAAGTGTCTTTAATTATAATAACTCGCAATGAAATACGAAACTCAAATCAAATTCGCACAAGTTATAATGATTTCCTTCCTGTGAGCGCGGAACCGGCAGTAGGTACCGAACAGCACCGTGTTGAGTATAGTTATACACCGGCCCGTTAATTGCGAGGACCGTTCCGGGAAGTTTTTAATAAGACGCGCCCAGGAGTTGAACAACTACGTGACAGAGTTGCCAGCTCCAAAATTAAATATTCGGCCAAAAGTGTATGTACTAGATACTTTAAAAAACTTGCAAATAGGCAGGATTCAAACCGCCTCCAAGGAATGATCTCACCGTTGGTCTCAGAACCGGAGGTCTCGAATTCGATCTGATTGTCGGAAAGATGGTTCCGTGCTTTGGAGGGCACGTTAAGCTATCGGCCCCGGTTGCTATATATGACTACATTGAGACAAACCTAAATAGGAATTAACAGTGTCTTTTATTTAGTTTACGGCTTGTTCATGTAATATGATGATATTAAAAATAAAACTACTTAGACGGCAGTTATTATACATACAAACTATGTCAAAGGTGTTAATATCCGTTTTACGGCCGTTAACGCTTCGCTTACTCCGTAAGGGATATAGGCATGATTTATGTATGTATGTCAAAAACCTACTACTTGTAGAAGGCGGTTTAAAAATTCTGACACCAGGATTCATCGAGTCATTTCTAATTAAACTCTGTATCCTACACGATAGAAAAACGATTCAAAACTGCGACTTTTGCTTACAGTATAAGAAAAAAGTACTAAAAGTAAAGGACGCAGTTTTGCAAGTATAATAAATTGAGATTATTGCTAGTTTATCAGTACGTAATATGCATGAAATCCAACGTAACTTGGGATAATCCCAAACTACTTGACTTTTATGTGAGTTGATCAAAAAGGTGATAACCTAATAAGACCCGGAAAGGCCGGACACTTGCCGGACATCATCTAATTTAGACGGACAATTGGTCATACATAAAGTATTCTCCTCAGCTTTGCCTGTCGCCTGGTCACCCTAGCGACGTGTCGGCGGTAATTGGCGACTATTCAGCGGGAGTTGAACGACGCACCGACCACGTCAACGACACTAGCAGTTGAATTATTAGTTGTATGATAATTGTTCAATAATAACTTCGCCTAAATACTGTCTTTTTAGCCGTAGTTCTAGGTAATTGGTAATAGATTCTGAATTCAGAGTAGTGAATGTTTTTTAGCTTTTGCTACGCCGTAGCAAGCGCGTCGTAGCATCAGCGTAGCGTAGAATCATATATTGTAAAAAGAGCCATTGGAGATATCACATTTTAATCTCGTTATTGGTAATAAGTATGCTTTATTTTGTGCCCATGTCATAAATTATTTGTTTTGGTACATTATTCGACAGATTATAAAAACTGTACTTATAAATAACCTAACTATGTACTTAGGTTTTTGCAAGAAAAATCTTCCTACTCTTTTTAAGAACCCGTCCTTATGCCGTGTGATGCTGGCTTAGAATAGCATCACCCCATTTCTTACCCGTGGGTGTCGTAAGAGGCGAATAAGGGACTCGAGGGTTAGATTTGTATTGCAATTTTAGGCGATGGGCTGACAACCTGTCATTATAGTGATACACAGTTATCTGATTGACCCTCAAACTTTTGTCAGACGTGGTGTTAATATCCGTTTTACGGCCGTTAACTCTTTGCCTACCCCGTAAGGGATATAGGCGTGATTTATGTATGTATGTATGTATGTCCTTATGCCGGCCCTAAGACTCTGTATAATCAGAATCACCTTCGAATTTCTATCGGGACTTGTATTGCTCTAAATAAAACGCGTGCTTATTGAGCCCCGGGCCGCCGCGCCCCGCCGGCCGGCTTCACATCAGGTAGGTACTCTCAGAAGCATTTCGAATTACACATTCAAGAGATCAACTTATACTGGTATTTTGTTACAGTTAGCTTGAAACACGAGTATAACTTGGCCCCTTAAACGGATAACATGAGGTTCTGCTGATAGTACTTTCCGCTGAATAATGTATGTAGTGTGGAGTAGAGCTACCTCTAAAGCAGAGAAAACGTTATAAATATCTTATTCAGGGACGCCTCTCCTGAGGGACTTAGCACTTAGGGATAATGACGCTATTGTTGATGATAGTTGATGCTTAATGGGAATATGGGCTTATGTTGGCATTATGTATTATATCTACCTGCACCTGCTAATACATCATCACCATCATAACAGTCCACCGCTGGCGTGTCATATCCTCAAAGATTGGCAGGCGGTTTGGCGAGCGCAGTGCAAGGTTGTTTTTTACAAGAACTGCCCATTACCTATATTTCTATGAATTAATGCATTATTCGTCTTTTAATTATTTATTTTGATACTTTACTGCACATCGTACAAAATACGGGCCTAATGCCACGCAGCTAATCTCTTCCAGCCAATCAGAAAGTAAACAGAGAGAAAAAGAATTAGGTGTAGTAAAAAGTAAAAACCACCCCTGACCTGTAGAAATAGAGTGATTTATTTAATCTAATATTAATTTCCAACTTTAATTAATTCGAAGGATTTTAATATTGCTTTATTACACATGGGCCATTGATATCTCGAGATAGAAACTCCTCCGCACTTTCCTCATAAAACAAGATGGCCGCGTGTTCCTCTCTTCATCTTCACGGTCGAGTGGAGCAGATCCCCTTCACTATAATTTAACCCTTGGCGCGTTCCGATGCGGGCGGCGAGTGTGTTGCGAAGTCCGAAGATAAAACCGCTGCACGCGTCACTTGCTTTAGTGGAAGTTTCTATGCTAGCGCCTTTAGCCTGATCACAACACTCGTTCGATAGGTATTATGAAGTTTATGTAGATTGGTAGGTACTGGCTTGTAGCAAACGATAAAACTGGAACAACTTGTGGTTCTATCTAACAAGACGACCGACGTGGCGCAGTGATTCTACCTACTTCGTAGTATTATTTAATTTGTTCGCTTCATCGAGATGTTTTTTATTTTCCTGTAGTTTTATTTCCGCACAAGATTGGTTTTGCCACAAGCTAGTAATGGCGAGCAATAAAGGCACAGCTGGCCAGTAATTAGGTTTAGCAGCCATGTGCCGTCGCGGAGACACACATTTTCCCAGGAGACACGGTTTTCCAATACTATAAAATCAGCTTCGGGAAGGAAAAATATAAATTACGGGTGATTCTTAGAAAATGTTTTCAAGTCGATTATAAAGTCCTCGTCATAATCAATACGGCGCTGTTCAGTGTCTGTCTGTTCAATCTTAACTGCTCCGTTTAAACACGCTCTAAGTTTCTGACAGCTCCTGTCATGACGTCATCCAGAAGTCTGAAAATCTTGGAACTATTAAACAAGGCGATAACTGGGTCGAGTGCGGCGAAGTGTGGCTGATCTAGGACGCGGCCGACGTCGGTAGGCGGGGCTCCGCACACGCGCTGGGCTTAGATTATGCGATCAGTATTCCAGTCGCGTTTCATGCAACATATAGTCATCGAATCTACATCAACAATCCCGAAACCTTTACTTTGTAGAACCACTGGGTTACCATAAAGAAGGAAGGTAGCTACGTAACAAAAAGGAAAGAATCGCAAAGTGATTACTAATGTACGGAACAGCTCGACAGGAGAGCGAGCCACTGCTGCTTAAAGCGATCGTGCCGTGATTCGAAAAACATGATTAAATATTATGACACAAATCGTTATATTCAATATCATTAAAACAGATTTTATTTACGTAACGGTAACGCATTACGAGGGTTGGGGGTGAAAGGAGGGGAAGGAAACGAACGAGAGATTAAGGAAGGAAGTCATCCCACCTACTAGCTTTTCAGCAAATCGCGCCGAATCGGAGTATAATCCGGGAGCGATCGATCCACTGCGCCCACCGTCACTCTACGTCCTACATTTCGATGTGTTGGCAGTTTTCTTTAAGATTAGGACAGAATTTCATGACACCTTACCGAGAGCGTACGCCAAGTATACAGGGAGTAACAAAAAGGGTATAATAAGCCGAAAAGAAGGTCAACATACTTATGAAACTTAATAACTTTCTCCAACTACAAAAGAAAAGAAAAACACAAGACAAGATTGGACCTAAATAAAATAAATACTTAATATGGGAGGTAAATTTTTTTTTTCATATTTCGACCTATGTTCCATGGGAAAAGTTGTTCAATTTCATGAGTACCATGACCTCCTTTCGGCTTGTTATACTCTTTTTGTTACTCCCAATATTTGTGACACTAGGTTGACCTATCGCGGCTAGTGAGTAGGTATAGGTACCTAATGCGCTTTACATGAGACTCATCTCGCTTTGCAGTTTTTTCCGTAAGGATGACCTCTCTAGCAACACCCAAGTCTTGAACTTGCGGTCTTAATTAACGCTTCCATTATTCATTGGTTGTAGAACAACTCCCCGGATAACTCGCCATTATTCCTACTATAGTCTAGCAACATAGCAATGTTCTAGTCCTACAATATTTCAGTACCTCACAAAGCAGCACCCAGCCTAGTATATTACTGCAGAACGGGTCGCCAAACCCCGCGGATTAGAGTCCGGTCCAATAACCGCCAGTTGAGAGTTGAGTGTATCTCCTGCTCGTTCGGACTTTGGACGAGCGCCAATCACGTACTATCGTCTAAATTCTTGAAACAGTCACCAGTGACTAGACTTGATCACATGTTACGGTCTAATTTTGCGATATCTAGTTAGTCAAGTGAGAAAAAAGAAACAAATAAAATTATCCGTACTAATATTATAAATCTGAGAATTTGTGTGTGTATGTATGTATGTTGCCTCTTCACGCTCAAACAGCTTGACCGATTTGGATGAAATTTGAAACACAGGTAGAGTATAAGCTGGAATAACATATAGGCTACTTTTTACCGCAAAAAAACAACTATTACCACGGGAAAATGAGTGACAGTGGGTGTAAATGCTGGGCGGAAATCTAGTTTAAGATAAAGTCTAATAGAACTGGCAATACGAATTTCTCGGAAAACTAGCGTGGAAAGCCAAATGGCTGGTCATGCATTTTTGATTTCCTTTTGTCTATGAGGGCTTGAAGCCTTTTCAATTCCGAAGACAATACTCACGGTTTGTAAAGGTTAAGTAGGCTTAAGCTCTTTGAGAAGCATTATAAGGTCGTCGTGTTAATGAACAGCGGAAAGGTGGTGAAAACAAAGCGAGCGAGAGAGAATATTGACAAAGGAGATTATCCTAGCGTCGTCTATTGAGAACCAATGACCATTTCCGGAGAAAGACCGAGCTAATTGCAGGGTTCAGCTGCTATATTTCCCGGTGTCTTATCTTGAACTATTCGTATCAGCAACTCTTCAAATTCAAACGTGTCGTTAACCTATCATGATAAGCATTTCCGTCGAAATAAGGTTCTGTACCCTACCACATGCTAAACATCCTGCGAGAAGTTCAGGCACTTTAGAATTTTTACTTGATTTGTACCCACCACGACGGGACGAAGATGGAATATACGTTTGGGATGAAATAATATGCCTTCGTGCCATGTTTGCCCAATGTCAGAATTTTTACAAAAATATCAACATTGCTTTGTTTTATGTATTTTGTTTTGATTTTTACTGTTTCATGACCAAATTTTCTTCCTTGGCGTAGGTGAAAGCTGGTCCTATAGAATTAAAATGTCTTTCTGAGGCGGTTCTTCCACTTATCGTAAGTCGCTGCGATTTTTTTACGCACCGGAACGCATGCGTCTGTAAAACAAACGCAAATGACTTGACAGACACATCCATTACACACCGTAGCCGTATTAGTATGGGATTAAGAATTTGCCGTGTGATGCCGGCTTAGAATAGCATCACCCCATTTCTTTCCTGTGGGAGTTGTAAGAGGCAACTGAGGGACTTGAGGTTGTGTATTGCAATCTTTGGCGATGGGCTGACAACCTATCACTATGGCGATACGCCATTTTCCGGATGACCCTCAAATATATGTCTGACGTGGCGTAAATGTCCGTTTTTGCGGCCGTTTACTCTCTGTCTACCCCGCAAGGGATAATAGGCGTTATATTTGTATGTATGTATGTTTAAGAATTTGCAATTTCCTTTCGTCTGACAGACGCATCGGAGAACCGCCTTGGTAGAGTACCCACCTCGTTGTGACCGAAGCCGGATGTGTCGTGTCGTCGAGTCAGTGCATGACCAGTGCCCTATGTTATAAAACTACAGGCTACAAGTCTACAGGTGAAATTCTTAGTACATTGCGTAGCTGGTTTGTGTTCGTGCTATCACAATGGCTAATCGACTACGCAATGAACATCGAATTTCACCTGTAAAATTGTAGCCTGTAGTTTGATAATATCGGACACTGATAACAATAATCTGTTACACGCAATAACACGCTTTCACGGCTCACGGCGAGGTGGCGCTGTTCGATAATCTTTTGTTTATAAGAACTGAGTCTCACTTGCTGGAAAGTTGGAGTTGAAGTATTTGATATGTTTTGTGATAGCTTTAGTTCGATCTATACATGCAGGTACCGAACGCGAACCTACCCCGCAAGGGATAGGCGTGATATATGTATGTAGAAACTGAAAAACTGACTTTCCCAAAAAGGGACCAAAGATCAAACAAAGTATAATAAAAAAAAATGTGATACCACACAAAAAAATAAGCTGATCGAGCAATATTCTATATCTTAGGTATTTTTTTCATGTTATGACTTTTGTTCAATTGTAAAAATTGTTTGGCTTTGAAACAAATGTCGTTTTCAGATGGTGGCAGCGTAAGGTTATATGCCGTGTGATTAACCTGGCCAGCCCCGAGACAGTGCCTTTATTTTTATTTTTTTATCCCGCCCGAGCCGGTGTTCTATTAGGACATTACAAAAATTTTATAAAAGAAAGAAAATTGTGTTAATGACGTTAATAAGTGATAATACTATCGTACATTGAATTAAGAAGTTCAATTTCAATTTACTGGCCAGCTAATGCAATTTATTTTTTACTATAGTGTTAATCAGTACTTTGCCTCGTGACAGGCACATCACTATTTAACAGCACAGCAGTATCTTTAAAATAAATATGACGTCACAACTTGCTTCCTCTCACTATATAACGCCCCCCCCTTCTCTTCACTCTCGTGTCTTCATCACGGAACGATGTACGGCATATTAAAAGTTTCCTGCTACTAATTTATTCAACATCCACGTTGCAAATTGAGGAAAAGTTAGTTTTGGTATAGTTAGCGGCGAGTTTACATGTGTAGGTGTTTTTTCATGTTAATTGAATGAATATTTATCAAAGCTTTCATTAGGCTTTCCTGGTTACTCAGAGCCCAGAATACTCTCAGAGGGAATATACAATGCAACTGTGTATGTCGGCTGGACCCGTATTGCGCTATCAAAAATGCGTCTCAGATGTGTCAATAGAGTGTCCGTGGGTATTCCGTAATACGCTAACAGTTTGAAGTGTAGTTATCACAAAGGCAACACAAAGATTAATTAGTTTCGATAGCATAACACATACAGTACATACATATATCACGCTTATAATCCCTTGCGGGGTAGGCACAGCGTAAAAGGCCGCAAAAAACGGATATTTACGCCACGTCTGACAAACATTTGAGGGTCATACGGAAAATTGTGTATCGCCATAGTGACGGGTTGTCAGCCCATCGCCTAAAATTGCAATACACACCCTCGAGTCCCTTGGCCGCCTCTTACGGCTCCCTCGGGAAAGAAATGGGGTGATGCCATTCTAAGCCGGCATCACACGGCATATAGCATATAGATAACATTATAATGATTAAAAAATAAGAGAATCGGGGCCCTGTACCTTGAAATCACTGGTCTGGGCACACTTGTCACAAACTGATGGCGTATTTTTGAATGATGATAAATCCGATTATTCATGTGCTTGACAGAATAACTACTCGTATATCACGTTCTTCTACACAAATCCTGTAAGCGTTGTAATTTGTATTAAAATATAAAACCTACGAATGACTAGGAATATTGAATATAATTCCTACCTACGATTGAATAGACACATTAAACGTATGATAAACTAGTCACTGACATGTGATTTTGGCCGAGTAACCACTCGAGTTTCATGAGAGTCAGTGTCGGTATCTGGTGTTATAGCTAATGGTGGCTCACTTTAGTTGTAATAACTCACGATGTAATAACAAAAAAAACTACTACTACACGTGATTAAGCCTTTTGACAGCGTCAAATCGTATTTAAACACGTAATTTTGTAAACATTTTAAACATTTTTTGTTATAACAAAATTTGCTTCTTACACACTGACGCAAGCGAAATTTTTTCATTGATTAAAAAAATCGTCTCCCAGTTTGTGATAAATATGATCGGCTCCACCAATCGTATTAAGTAATTCCCAACTGCGGGATTCCGTTCACGTAGACTATCCTCATCATACGGTGTCGCTTTATTCAACAAGGGTATCGAAAAGGTCTCTCTGAAATCTTCCATGTACCTACTATATTTATCCAAATAAAATAAGTCCAGTAAATGGTTAACCGAATATATCTTGATTAAATGAACAAAGGATAAAGGAAAGAAAATAAAAGGTTATGAAAAGTAATGCTTCTCTACCAAAAAGGGTAATCCTTCAATTGTATAAGTAGTTTTCATTTGAATCTATAGATAGGTAAACTTGCTCTCTCAGTTAGGTTGCTGAAATAATGCTTGCTTGTCATCACAATCAGTAGCAAGCAATCAACTACCGTGCTTTTATTTGTAACTTATGGTTTAGGAGTGCAGAGAAAATATTTTTTTAATTCATCAAATACAAATACAAAATTAAACAACACGTGCAAAATAATCTTCAATCTCTACAAGGAGAATTTAGATAATTATGCATACTGTATGCATAATTTAGATGCTGTCTGGTAACAAGGTGTCGAATGACTGTTAACTCTCTTCCATTGTTTCAATACAGCAATATCCAACAATGTGAACTTGTCTACGGACCTGCTTTGAATTTGTAAGTCCAGCATAATCATGAATATTCGGTACGTTCCTAACATATATACATAAATCACGCCTATATCCCTTACGGGGTAGGCAGAGCGTTAACGGCCGTTAAACGGATATTAACACCCCGTCTGACAAAAGTGTGAGGGTCAATCAGATACCTGTGTGTCACACAGACACAGGTTGTCAGGCCATCGCCTAAAATTGCAATACACATCTAACCCTCGAGTCCCTTAGTCGCCTCTGACGAAACCCATGGGTAAGAAATGGGGTGATGCTATTCTAAGCCGACATCACACGGCACAGCACGTTCCTAACTAGGTGTTTATATACCTTTGAAAGGTAAACTAACCGGATTGCACCAGATACTCTAGAGGGAAGCCCTGTACGAAGATGCACCAATTCCAGGTCCACGTGTTGGAGCCGGTCCAATTCAATTTAGACTTCAAATACTTTGCTAACCCTAGTTACGCTTTCAACGAAACTAACGTAAACAGATTTCGAGTGCTAATGAAATGTGTTCAATAGGTAGGGTCCAGAAGAAACAATTATATTCAAGGAGTCAAGCCAATTGCATCAATTTTTTACACTAACAAGATACTCGTACATACATACATCCTACTTATATTATAAATGCGAAAGTTTGTATCTTTTTTTGTTTATTTGCTTGTTCGTTCTTCACGCAAAAACTTCTAAACCTATTGTAATGAAATTTTGCACACATATAAAAGGTAACATGGATTAACACATAGGATATTGTTTATCACCACTTATATGCCGCAGGTAACAGCTAGTCCATACATACACATAACACGCCTATATCCCTTTCCGGGTAGGCGTAGCGTAAACGGCCGTGAAAAACGAATATTTACGCAACGTCTGACAAAGATTTGAGGGTCATTCAGAAAATAGTGTATTGCCATAGTGACAGTTTGTGAGCCCATCGCCTAAAATTGCAGTACACATGTAACCCTCGAATCCCTTAGCGCCTCTTACGACACCCACGGGAAAGAAATGGGGTAGTACTATTCTAAGCCGGCATCACACGAAACCTACATACATACATACATACATATATCACGCTTATAGTCCCTTGCGGGTTAGGCAGAGCATAAATGGCCGTGAAAAACGGTAATTTACGCCACGTCCGACAAAAGTTCGAGGGTCAATCAGATAACTGTGTATCACTATAGTGACAGGTTGTTGTATCACTATAGTGACAGCCCATCGCCTAAAATTGCAATACACACCCTCGAGTCCCATAGTCGCTTCTTACGACACCCACGGGCAAGAAATGGGGTGATGCTATTCTTATCCGGCATCACACGGAACCTAACAAGATCTATCAACGATCCATAGTGAACAATTTGACTGGTTCGAGGGTCGTGGGTTCGAACCCCACAAGAAACAAATATTTGTTAAGTAAATTTTCGGATATTTGCGTTTAGTCTGATGGTTTTCTATATATAGTATGTATTTATTAGTAAAAAAGTATATAAGTATTAACATCAGCTATCTAGTTCCCATAGCTTTGCTTAGTTTGGGGCTAGATGGCACTGTGTGAAATGCCCAGGTTATCTGAAAGGTATAATAAGTTGCCGAGGGCGGTGCACTCCCAACCACGGTTCGGCAGTCATTCTATTTCATCCATTGCAGATATCGAGCAAACTAAGAGCTCCTTTTTGAATTCGCAAAAGGCACCTAGCAATAAAGTGATTTACGACCAAATAAAGAGTTCTAGGTAAAATTTAAACCGGGCGTAAAGTAGTTTCAAATGAAAATTTGAGGTTCCGGGCGAGGCGCACACATGCTCCCATTTATGTGTGACAGCAGACGACCGTTTATTTTCGTCCAACTTTTTGATGGATAAAAGAAGTACCTAAGTATAAGTTTTCATAAAGCATTCACAGACCTGAGATTTTTTTTATACAAAAACCCTTCAAAATTGTCGTTTGGTTTGCATTAAAAAAGACGGATGGAAAATGTATTTTTTTTACATAAACAGCCACAACAGTCCATTGCTGGACATGGGGGGCCTCTATTGCCATACTCACCACGCTTGGTAAGCGGATTGGCGAGCGCAGTGCAAAATATTGATTTCACAGGTAAAGCTGCTGCTCATTCTCTGGATGAATTAATCCCTCAGTTTCTTTAAACCACACCCACGGGTAATATTGGGATTATGCTATTCTAAGCATCACACGGCGAAAAAAATAAATTGTCCTATGATTATTCTGATTTCGACTAGCGAACAAAAGCCCGTCTGCGGACGCCATATTGCAGTAGATCCAGCTCATTGATATCTTCACGGAGCTTCCGGTTACGGAGATTACCACTGACGGTTCGATCGTTCAAATACAATGTAGCTAGAAGGTAATGGGTTCCCGATACCTTATATAAAAGATTGGATAAAAGCTTTTTATGAGAGGGTTATGTTTTTGCTGATATAAGGAGAAATTGTATTATTAGGAGGTTCTCCCACTTGTGGTTCGTCGCTGTAAATTTTAAACGCACCATAACTAATACGACGGTCAGACAAAAAAAATGGAAATTCTGATCTTATCACTATGCAGATTGCAGATATGGCTAGACTGCGTTCACGGATGCATCTGTCAAACGACGAACTACAAGTAGGAGCACTGCCTTAGATATAATATAATATATGGGTTTCTATAGATTTTTAATTTATCTTCGATATTAGTTTAATTGTAAAAAATGTTTATATTTTTTCATTATTTTGAACTAACTAAATATTGACATAATCACAAAACACATACTATTTTCCAGATACTCATAAATGTAAGTGCTATGTTTTTGATACCATTAAGTTTACTACTTATAATGGTGTATAATTTTTGTGTGGACAGCTAACGGTCCTGACAAATAATCTATTTTTGCACGGCTTATTTTGTGAACCCGCAAGGGATGAAGGCGTGATATATGTGTGTGTGTATCTTATTTTGTGAACAGAGGTTGCCTCCTATAATAACATAAAAATAAATATATTATACTCGTAATACGGGTGTGTGTACCTATTCAACCCTTATAAAGTTTTCTTTGCCGGATAAAAGCAATTCAGACAAACAACAAAATCTTATTAATCAAGCAAAATAAGCACCTACTTAAAAACGCTAATATTTTATTTAAAATCATATCCTAAAATTCTATTAAGAAAGCAGCCATATACGTAATCTCATAATTTGAAAGCTCGTACTCGTCACTACTCTACTTGCCGGATGAGGCTCCACTCTAACACACTCCCGGTCGATAATTGTCGGATGCTAAGATAGCTTAATTATTCTAATGGAGGGAATTTGGGGGAGGAGCGCTGAACCGATGCATCGTTTCAGACAAAGGTAAGCGATCTTTATTAGAGGTGCTAAAGATTACTTTTTGCTAGATAATTACTATTAATATTTCAGCTAAATACCCAATTAGACTTTTTAAAACAACTATTTAGCCTAACTTTCTTTTATTTTAATGAATATTCCATATTTTATTGGGGTAAGTTATATTGGTACGTACACGTTTCAACAGTTGTGTGATTTTGCATAACACTTGATTTCAACCGTTCGGTTCGTTTCATGCGTCACTCGCTAATAAACCCCTTTCAATGCCGGGCTCAAGTTTTAATTGAATAAGTTAGATTACCTCCTTTAATAGAAGTTCACGCTTGTTATCCAGACTGTGTGAATAACAAATATTGCGGTTTTGCGGTATTGATTCTCATCCAAAATAATCGCGTAGCAAAATCGTAGCTACCTGCTTTGAGAGTAAAGCGGTTTCGCTACGAGAGCGTAGCAGTTTAGCTACGAGCGACGACCGTTTGATACGTAGTTAATTTCAAACTTAGCTCATAAACAATGAAAATTGGTCAAAATCGGTATGAAGAGAGTAGACAAGTTAACTGATAATATTTGAAAGGGTCTACCCAGCACAAGCAAAGCACAAAGCACAAGTCCGATCCTGCATGGAGTATTGCAGTCACCTTTGGGATGGCTCAGCCAAATACCAACTTGCCGCTCTTGACTCGGTGGAACGCAGGGCCAAGAGGCTCATAGGCGACATAAAACTGGTGGACACCAAGCTACATAGCCTGGCACATCGCCGCAAGGTTGCCTGCTTGTCGGTATTTTATAGATTGTACTTCGGAGAGTGTGCTCAAGAGCTTCACGACCTTGTTCCACCAGCTCCCTTCTACCATCGGACATCCAGACGCACCGCCGGATACCATCCGTACCTGGTAGCCATTCCACCAATTCGGGCTAAGCGCTTCCAGTCATCATTTATAATGCGCACTGCTAAAGAGTGGAACTCACTTCCTGCGTCTGTGTTTCCAAAAGCATACAACCCTAATCTCTTCAAAGTAAGAGTGAACAGGCTTCTTCTGGGTGAGCTCGCTCCATCTTAGACTCTGTCTCTGTCCTATGACCTAGACTAGAGTCAAGAGCAAACCCATCATTAATAAAAAAAAAAAAAGCCGAGCCAGAAAACTTCAATATTCTCCTTATTCATTCATTAATAAATAAACCTCTCATACAAAATGTACCTATTAGGCAACTAAAGTACCTAATTTATTTTTATGTTCATACAGAATAGTTAAACTCTATCTAAACAGCGTACAGACGGAAATACTTATAAGTTCTTTTTCTTGAATATATTTCTTGAGTGCACAAAGTTTTACAAAGTGTTTAAAAAGTTTCTACAAAATAGGTACACCAGTCAACAATTTGGCTTCACGTGTAATTAAAACTTGTAGCGAGTTGTGCGCACTGCAGTGCCGTGCCAAGTTCTCTCGCTGCCAACTGACAAACATCCTACCATGCTGTTTGTCGATCC
The DNA here is from genome assembly GCA_027580185.1 of Tuta absoluta. NCBI lineage: Eukaryota > Metazoa > Arthropoda > Insecta > Lepidoptera > Gelechiidae > Tuta > Tuta absoluta. The sequence goes on along the minus strand of JAQAHW010000023.1, from coordinate 118,352 downwards.
GACGAGGAAAGTCGAAAACTTATGCGAACGGCCGACGAAAGTTTGGCTTGCCTCGGAATATTTTATTGATACTTAATGTTAGGTTGTGCGTATTTCTGGCAAATTATTGAAAGTTTAGGTAAACCAGCATTCGAAAAAATCTTTGATCATTTTGATCAATATTGGCTCAGTTTAATAACATATCAAATGTAGCTTTAATTTTATATTGAAACTTGACTAAGACAAGATCAAAAATGCGATGTAATAAAATTATGCCATCAGCAGCCATAGAGGACCTCTGAGTGGCACTTGACAACGTTATTGCAATTTCCCTGTTCAAACAAGCTGTACGGTATACGTTTTTTATACTTATACTAGCGACCCGCCCAGCGGTTTCACCCGCTGCTACCCGTTTTCCTGAAGGAACAAAGGTTTTCGCGGTGCAATGTACCTACACACCTACCAATTGGATCACTATCAATTTAAAAAACCGTAGCAAAATCTATTGCGTAGTTTTGAAGATATAAGTAGGCGACTTTTAAATACTATGTAAACATTTTTTGAAGTGTTTATGTCTAGCTATAAATGTAGAGTACCAAAGTATATATAACAGAGGGAAAGTATGTATGTAAATATAAATTAGGTTCTGCGTTCCGTCAGTCATTTTCTGGAGCTTGCACTCGACACGAGCTCCATTTACTTTCCTCCATTGACTGTATCACTGCTCCGCGCTGTACATCTCCGCTCCGTCTCGCTGACGAGGAAACAACGTATTGTATAATATTGAGCAATCTTGTTGATGGATCCACTTTTGTATGATGAGATAAATGTGGAGATACACACAAACCATAAAATAAAATAAATTGCAAAACTGGCTGATTGCATTCTTATTCTACTGGGTTGTCCAACATGCGAACTGTTATAATTATAAGGCTCTGTTCACCGGAAAAGTTTAACCTTTCATGCGCCCTGTGTCAGAGAGAAACAGGCACTAATATTGCGCCAAAATTTTCGCGAGATTTTACGGTTTTTCTGACATAGAAACTAAAGAAATACCGTAAGAATGTCTAATTATGGTACATATTAGTACTAGAAAGTAGTCGGGTCGTTGGACGACTCGGTGTCCCACACGAAAAGAGAGTACTAGAAAAAATATGTATCTAAACTATAGTATATTCAAGATGTTCATACAAGGCTAATTAACAAAACCAACAGTAACAAATTAAAAGTATCATGCACAACTAAAATCGTTGTTTAATTTAGCGTTGCTATGCTGGGGTAAGTTAGGTATTAATGACGGTCTATGAATGCGCCGCGATTTCGCACGCATCGCTCTGGGCATATGTTGTCCCTTTTTCGCTCGCGGGGCGAGGGTGGCGGCGTGCGCGCGGGCCGCCTGGTAGACGCCAAGCGGTGATTTCTGCACCGCACTATCAGTCACTCAAAACCGTTCGGACGAGAACGTATTGTGTTTTGTACGGATTTCCCGCCACGCGTTTTGTGATGCCGCGTGTAATGGACGATTCAATTTGAGATCGCGCGTGTTGATGCATCGTATTATTGCGGTTCTCCTGGGTTATACTAGAATACCAGGCTTAGTGATTGTTGGATGTCTCGACGTCTTCCACGTGAGCGTCGCGTTGAATAGGCATCAAGTGGCCATATCGGCTCGCGTTTTGTACGGCCCTAGTTCGTGTTGGGTCACGCGTAATGACTAATAACAAAGTGGAATACGAACAGAAGCTGTGAGTGGTTTGACGTGAATAACGCGCCAAGGCTGTAGTGGAATGCTGGGTGTCGATATCTTTTCCACCCAGCCCTGTAAGTACCCACGGAATCCCCATTTGATCCATTCCCTGAACTTCCTTTCTCCGTTGGGTATTTTATGCATTTGGACCGGCGTTAACTGTAAGTGATAAATCTAGTTGTTTTAGTATAAAACTGTTTATGGTGTGTTCCCTTTAGTCATATTTGTTGTACCATATCATTGTGACTCCTTAGTACGAATTGCGGAATTCGTGGGGTGATATAATTTGGAGGTACTTACTTATAATCTAGTGCTAATACGTGTGACGTAACGCCAGATCGGCAGACGGTATTTACTACCGACTTGAGTTATGTAAAGGTTGGAACACATCATTTGCCAATTTCACTCAACTTAGTTAATTAGGTTAAATAGATTTAGGTTCACGTTTAATTCATAGTATGCGCTGCTATATTGTGCAGCGTATGTTATTTAGCGCTGCGTAACGCAGCCATTGTCTGCCTCCAGTTGAACTCCTGGTATTTTGCTCGAAATTTACCTGTGTAAATCGCTTCCACTGCGGGAGTTTAGCTTGGAATTAGACAATTTTTGGTAGCAGAGCGTGGTTCAGAAAACCACTAGATTTAAGATTATTTTAGTATAAGATTTTTAATCTACCTACATAAAAAAATATATTTATTGTGATTGTAGTGTGTGCCCTGTGTAGAATATCCTATCGGTAGGATCAGGGCCAATCAATTAGTGAATTGCTTGTTATTATCGTTGTGTTTACCCTGTGCGGATATCCTAACGGTAGGATCAGGGCCGATTGTCTATTATTTTTTTTTATTGTAAGGTTCGGTGTTACTTTGAGTTGGTACCATGGCTCCCACAATTACACAGCTTCAGGCAAAAATTAGAACGCACCTAATTTGGTTCGCGACTAAGCAGGCGATGGTCGGTCGCGGGGACCGAGAGGACGCACTCATCGCTTGTGCGCAACGGATTGACGAACGGGTCGCGGAGGTGTTGGATTGCCTCACTGGATGCGAGGAGTTATTTGATGGGACGCCTGATGAGGAGGTCAAACTTACGGTCCGGACGAATGTGACCCAGTGCATGGAGATGGGGCAGGAGATCCAGCAGGCGGCTGCTGTGATCACCAGGCGTAGAGCTGGGGAGCCGGACCCACCCCATGGTCCGCGGGGACCGGGGGTGCAAGTGCCCCTGCCGGCTGTGGCGATTCCGGTCTTCCACGGGGACTACACGGATTGGACCCGATTCCAGGATCTGTTTGACAGTGTGATTCATAACCGCACTGACTTGCAGCCGGCATATAAAATGGCACAATTGATGGCCAAGCTGCAAGGTGAGCCCCATGAGCTGGTAAAGCATCTACCAGTCGATGATGCAAGTTACGAGACGGCTCGCGGTTTGCTGATCGAGAGATACAGCAACAAACGTCTCACGATTGACCAACTCCTGGAACAGTGGCTCACCGTGCCGACCATCACACGAGGGACGGACCTCAGGGCCAAGGTCCTCAACCCTGTCTGCGTTGCAGTGAACGCTCTTGAGAGACAGGGGATGCCGGTGTCAGGCTATGATTATATCCTGGTCCACACGTTGTTGCGCCGCCTGCCGAGCGACATGGCCGCTCGTTTTGAACAGTCACACGGAGGTAAGACATCTGATTACCTCCCGACCTTCGAGGAGCTCAAGTCCTTCCTCGAGGCCGAGTGCAGGCGGGTAGATGCCCAATTTGGAGAGTCGCCTCACGCGGAGTCTGCGGCCGCTCGCCGCCCGGAATGGCCGGGTGCACAGGCGCGAGACGGTAAGAGTAGGCCACCCAGGCGATACAATGTCGCTAATTTGGAATCGAGGTGTGCCTACTGCAGAGAGGCGGGGCATCAGGTGACTGCGTGTGAGGAGTTCGCTGCACAGCGGGTGCAGAAACGTCGTGGTGTGGTGCAGCAACGGCGTTGGTGCTTTAGGTGTATGGGGCCGCATCAGGTGCGAGAGTGCCCATCAAGCACCAACTGCAGGTACTGCCAGGGTGCCCACCATCAGCTCTTATGCATGAACCGCAGCGGAGATTACGGAGGCAGAGCTGACGCGGGTCAGCGGACGGAGTCTGCCCTACCTAGACGGGAGCAACGCTCCCCACCCCCTCCAAGGAGGAGTCCTCTTCCACCAGGGTTTCAGGGACGAGGCCAGGGACATCAGCAGGTGATCCCCCCTTCACCACGCGCGAGACAGTCACCACCTCGGCAGCAGGTGCCGGGACAGGGTAGGTGGTCACAGGTCCAAGGTCAGAGGCACCCATCACAAGTACGTGATGCTACGGGCGGGTGCCAACACCAGGGCCAGTACATGCAGTACTCGGCGGGTCTGAACAACATGGTGAGTTCCCATGACCCACGCATGCCTCTCCCCTTGGCTGAGCACCCGCGGCTACAGGCGCATCCACGGTACGCGCGCCTGCCGCAGGGTTACTATAGGCTGCCAGCCATGGCGTACAGGACCAGAGGTCCCTATCAGCAGGAGTGGGACCCACTCGAAGGTGTACGGAGAGAGGGGACCCCCCCGCAGGACGCGGACACTCCGCGCTTAGGTTCCTGCTAGGTAATCGCCGCCTACACGCCAGCTTCGGCCCCCCGGCCAATTACGGTATTGTTGCCTACGGCAATGATTTGGGTATGGGGATACGGTGGCCGCAGCATACAGGTAAGAGCCTTGTTAGATACAGGGGCTCAGGGTTGTATTGTGTCTAGTAAGCTGGTGAGTAGGCTACGCTTAAATATAAGGCCCACAACGGATGGGGCTGTAGGTATTGGAGGTGTAGATGTGCCTGACGTTCGGGGTCAGGTGAACTTCGAGTTCACATTAGGTAATACAGGTACAGGGGTCAGCTATCATGCCTCAGCAGTGGTGCTGGATGAAGTGGTAGGGAAACTTCCTCAGGTTCGGTTACCGTCAACGGTACGAGGGTTAACCACAGGCTTAGAGTTAGCTGATCCTGAATTTGATACTCCTGGTACGGTGGACGTTCTCCTCGGGTCAGACGTCCTCGGGAGATTCTGGTGTGGCAGAAAACGGGTACTTCAGCAAACTGGTTTAGTGGCCGTTGATACCACAGGGGGGTATGTTATTTTTGGCCCAGTTTGGAGACCTCAGGACCTACCAGAGGGCGATACGGTTCTCTATGGTAGTGTGTTGTCGGAGGTGCTGCAGAGGTTTTGGGAGTCTGAGGAGCCACCCACAGTGGATAGACGGAAGCCAGAGGATGACGAGTGCGAGCTGTTCTATCAGTACAACACTGCACGAAGTTCGTCAGGTAGGTTTGTTACCAGGCTGCCATTTCTCCCAAACCGCCCCTCCTTAGGTAGTTCGCGACAGATCGCGGAACGGAGACTACTGGCTATGGAGAGAAAGATGAAGCGAGATGCAGCACTTCGGCAGAAGTATATCGAATTCATGAGGGAGTACCTAGAGTTAGGCCACATGTCGGTGTCCAGCATAGATTGGAGGTGTGTCGAGCATTACTACATACCACACCTGGCTGTTTTGAAGTCACCGGAGGCGAAGATACGGGTAGTGTTTGACGGTTCTGCTCCTACATCGAATGGTGTGTCTGTGAACCAGTGTCTGCACGCGGGTCCCAAGTTGAACCGGGACATTGTGGACATCCTCACAGATTTTCGGTTGCACCAAGTAGCGTTCGTCGCAGACGTCAAAATGATGTTTCGCCAAACAATTATACACCCAGATGACCGTCGGTACCAGCTGATTTTGTGGCGTGAGAGCCCTGACGAGCCGATGGTCACTTATGAGCTTAACACGGTAACGTATGGTCTGAAGCCAAGTCCGTTTTTGGCAGTACGCACGCTGCGAGAGTTGGCCGCACAGGAAAGGGTAAGATTCCCTCGAGCCGCAGCAGTACTGGATCGCGACGTCTACGTGGATGACATCTGCACGGGTGCAGATAGCGTGCAACAAGCACTGCTACTACGAGACGAGCTGATCGCGATCATGGAATCAGGAGGTTATGAGTTGCGGAAATGGCTGTCCAGCTGTCCAGAGCTCCTGGCCGGGTTGCCAGGTGAGTTCCAGCAGGACCCGCACCTTTTCGAGAACCCGGACAATCCAAATACGTTGAGCATCCTAGGGGTGCAATATAGGCCAACGCATGATGTCTTTACGTATCAGATCGAGCCAGACCTTTTGCAGAAGACTTGGACGAAGCGTTCGGTATTATCGACGATCGCCAGAACTTTCGATCCTAACGGGTGGATCGCACCGGTGACGTTCATGGCGAAGTGCTTCTTGCAAAGGTTGTGGATAGCAAACTTGGGTTGGGACGACCAGCTCTCCGGAGAGCTGTTGAATGATTGGACCAAGTTTGTGACCACCTTACCAGGGATCGTACGCATCGCCATACCTCGCAAGTTGCTCCCATCGGTGGGATGTAAGGCTACCCTACATGGGTTTTGTGATGCCTCGGAGCGAGGGTACGCGGCAGCTGTCTATTTGCGGACAGTCAGTTCAACGGGAACTGTAGACGTGCGTCTAGTTATGGCCAAGAGTAAGGTGGCTCCGGTTAGGACAAGATGGACCATTCCAAAGTTGGAATTGGCGGGAGCAGCGCTTCTCACGCGCTTGCTACATTATGTCGCTAGTAATCTACGCGGTACCATCAATTTGGATGAAACGGTGTACGCATGGACCGACAGTAGGATAGTTCTGTGCTGGTTACAGACGTCGGTACATACTCTTGAGGTTTTCGTGGCAAATCGGGTGTCACAGATTAAAGGATCGGAAACTCCGTTGGTATGGAGACACGTACCGGGAGAACAGAACCCAGCGGACTGCGCCTCACGGGGATGTAGGGCCCCTGATTTGGTAGGTCACTCACTGTGGTGGGGACCTCAGTGGCTGACTGAGTCACCTGAGAGATGGCCATACAATGAGTGCGGGTCGCCGCTTGGGCCACCTGATCGAGGTTTGCGAGTGAACGTAGGGCAGATCGTACCTAAGCCTAGTGCGGCTTTCTTGCTGGAACGATACAGCTCCCTCGACAAACTTCTAGGGGTGACAGGTTGGATCAAACGGTTCGTGAACAACTGTAGAAAACCTCAAGCAGAACGGAACTTGGCACCTGTCCTCTCGCCTGCGGAGCGGAATGCGGCTCTAAGTTTATTGGTTAGGGTCGTCCAGGCGGAACATTTTGAGGAAGAGGCCAGGCTGCTCAGGGATGGCCGTGGAAAGCTGAAGGGAGGTCTTGTGCGCCTCAACCCGTTCGTGGACGAGCATGGAATGCTCCGGGTTGGAGGTAGACTTCGGAACGCTAACCTGCCCTTTTCAGCACGGCATCCGTTGTTACTCCCAAAGAAGGGACCTTTGGTAGAACTTATAGTTAGGGATCGTCACCAGAAAAACTCGCATGCGGGCTGCAATGCACTTTTGGCTATTCTGCAGCGCGAGTTTTGGATCTTGTCTGGACGACGTACGGTACGGAGCATTGTGTTTCGGTGCTTGCCTTGCTATCGGTTGAAGGCAGCCACAATGCAACCTCAGATGGGAGACCTCCCACCGGACCGGGTGACGGAAGCCTGGACGTTTGCGGGTGTGGGAACGGACTTTGCGGGGCCTTTTATGGTAAAGGCATCACGCCTTTGCAACGCGAAGTCAATCAAGGCGTATTTGTGCGTGTTTGTGTGCCTAGCAACCAAGGCCGTCCACTTGGAACTCGTGGCCGACCTCACTACGGAGGCTTTCTTAGCAGCTTTAGATAGATTTGTGTCGCGAAGAGGGCGACCAGCGCTGATCAGGTCGGACTGTGGTACCAACTTTAAGGGCGCTGATCGATGTATGAAAGAAATTATAACGTTTTTATCGGAAAACGAGGAAGCTATCGGCACGAGCCTCTCCCGTCAGGGCATTAACTGGGTGTTCGATCCACCAGGATGCCCCCACTGGGGTGGTATATTTGAAGCGGTTGTTAAGTCCGCTAAGACGCATTTGATGCGCGTTATAGGTTTAACGATATTATCCTTTGAGGAGCTAGCGACCGTGTTTTGTAAAATTGAGGCCGTTCTCAATTCACGTCCTTTGTGTCCGCTTAGCTCAGATCCGAATGATCTGGAGGCCCTGACACCAGGGCATTTCTTAATTGGCCGACCACTTAACGCCTTGCCAGAATACCCCTACACAGAGGTCAGTAGCAATCGTTTGACGCGTTATGAGTTGCTGCAGCAAATGTCTCAGAATTTTTGGAAGCGATGGTCGCTTGAGTATTTGCACATTCTGCAGCAACGCCTTAAGTGGACGGACAGAACTGAACCCCCTCGCATCGGAGATCTCGTTCTGGTTAAGGATGCCAACCTGCCGCCACTGCGATGGCGCAGAGGGCGCATTCTCAACTTGTTCCCAGGTAGTGATGGCACTCCTCGAGTCGCGACAGTTCAGGTAGGGGATTCAGTTCTTAAACGAGCAATAGCAACGCTATCTCGTCTCCCCAGTAGTGAATAGGCCTAAGGGATTCGGCCTAGGGCGGGTGAATGTTTAATTTAGCGTTGCTATGCTGGGGTAAGTTAGGTATTAATGACGGTCTATGAATGCGCCGCGATTTCGCACGCATCGCTCTGGGCATATGTTGTCCCTTTTTCGCTCGCGGGGCGAGGGTGGCGGCGTGCGCGCGGGCCGCCTGGTAGACGCCAAGCGGTGATTTCTGCACCGCACTATCAGTCACTCAAAACCGTTCGGACGAGAACGTATTGTGTTTTGTACGGATTTCCCGCCACGCGTTTTGTGATGCCGCGTGTAATGGACGATTCAATTTGAGATCGCGCGTGTTGATGCATCGTATTATTGCGGTTCTCCTGGGTTATACTAGAATACCAGGCTTAGTGATTGTTGGATGTCTCGACGTCTTCCACGTGAGCGTCGCGTTGAATAGGCATCAAGTGGCCATATCGGCTCGCGTTTTGTACGGCCCTAGTTCGTGTTGGGTCACGCGTAATGACTAATAACAAAGTGGAATACGAACAGAAGCTGTGAGTGGTTTGACGTGAATAACGCGCCAAGGCTGTAGTGGAATGCTGGGTGTCGATATCTTTTCCACCCAGCCCTGTAAGTACCCACGGAATCCCCATTTGATCCATTCCCTGAACTTCCTTTCTCCGTTGGGTATTTTATGCATTTGGACCGGCACGTTGACTGTAAGTGTTAAACCTGGTTGTTTAGTATAAAACTGTTTATTCGTGTTAATGGTGTGTTCCCTTTAGTCATATTTGTTGTACCATATCATTGTGACTCCTTAGTACGAATTGCGGAATTCGTGGGGTGATGTAATTTGGAGGTACTTACTTATAATCTAGTGCAAATACGTGTGACGTAACGCCAGATCGGCAGACGGTATTTACTACCGACTTGAGTTATGTAAAGGTCAGAACACATCATTTGCCAATTTCACTCAACTTAGTTAATTAAGTTAAATAGATTTAGGTTCACGTTTAATTCATAGTATGCGCTGCTATATTGTGCAGCGTATGCTATTTAGCGCTGCGTAATGCGGCCATTGTCTACCTTCAGTTGAACTCCTGGTATTTTACTAGAAATTTACCTGTGTAAATCGCTTCCACTGCGGGAGTTTAGCTTGGAATTAGACAATCGTATTTAATCAACCGTGGTTGCTTGCTTATCATTTATTAATACCGTGGGAGCAGCGATCCCTGTAAGTGAATACAAATTTATGTAATGTGTGGGACAATAAGTTGTCTAACGACTCAGTGAGTGTCTTAGTTTCGTGATAAATAAATAAATTTCTATTTCCAACTAACCAAACGTCCCCAACGTATCTAAAGAGGACTTTCACATCTTTTTTCTGACTCTCCGAAATTTATAACCGCAAACTTTGGACTTACATTACGGAATATAATTGTGATATAACTACCAATTCTCGGCTATTGTTTGGTCCTCTCTCCGCCCCCTCTGCCCCCCCCCCTGCTCTTCCAGAGTTTGCTTCAGGTACAACAAAGCGACCGTCGCTGATTACGGGAACGCTATTAACTCCGGGCGGAGGTGAATTCAAAGGAAATGTAAGTACACCATAATAAGCAACGCCATTGAAAGGTAGATTTCACAGAAACTGTTTATGCAAAATCAGAGATGCTGAAACGTTTATTATTTGGTCCAGACGTTATAGAATAATTTGTTACTTACGATATTTAAACACAAGAGCGCTAATAGTAAATCTATAAATGGTAACTAAAATGTTATATTGAAAACAGTAGGCATGTAAAGAAAAGGTCGCAGAAAAAATAATTCTTCTTCACTAAATCAAGTTACGAGATAATTGAGGTATTGTTACGAGATAAATTGATTAAAGTAAGATCGTGAGGCACTAGTTCGTGTACATATTCGGAACACTATGTACCGGTCTGATACTTAAGTTATGTACTTATGTGAGTCAGTAGCGACGCGCTGCAGACAGCGTCCCGGCGCCTGCAGCGTCGGCCCGGGAAAAGACGCAGTTCTGAGCGGCAAACATTTCAAACTTCAAATGGGCACGATAAGCAAAAGTTGAGCAAAGAATTACCAAGTCGTTAGGCGACCGATAAGTTCCGGATAAGTTCAGGTGGCTGTGTACGTGGTCGCCGAATGAGTTATAGTGATGTAGCGAGCACGTCGCGACGATTACAAGCCGCCCGCGCGACGCCGACCGACCAGGCGCCGCATTACACGCTCTAACGGCTGGAGATAAGGAGTGTTTCGGCTTGAGATGGTAGGTGCTGCTGGAAGTAGCTAGGCCAAGTTGAAAGCTGTGCCAAAAACTCCGCGAGCCCTCCCCCCCACACCCCCGTCAGCCCCCGGCCGCGGCAGGTCGACGCCGATAGTTGGCGAGAGCTCACACAGCGATAAAACTTCCCCCGTCATATCACAAGGATGACAGATTCTAGCAAAGACGAGATAAATTATATGCGTTATTGCACACTCGAAGAGCGCGAGTGAAGTATGATAATTTGACGGCTATTTAACTAGAGAAACAATATTTTTTTCATCTAATATTATTCAGAAAGGTTCTATTCAAAATGGGAGTCGTTAGAGGTGACTAAGGGACTCGAGTGTTGGTATTGCAATTTTGGGCGATGGGCTGATAACCTGTCATTATGGCAATACACAATTTTCCGAATAACCCTCAATTGTTTATCAGACGTGGCGTAAATATCCGTTTTTGCGGCTGTTTACATTCTGCCTACCCCGCAAGAGACATAGGCGTGATATGTGTATGTATGTTATTCAGAAATGTTCTATACATAATACTGCTACGCTAACATTTTTCATTCTAGCGTTTCGTCAGGATTAAATAAAAAGCTTTAAAAAGCCTCTCATCCAATAATGAAAACGTGAAGTGGAAATAGACTGGGGGAAGCAGGCGGGGGAGTGGAGGGGAAGTGAGGCGGGGGGGGGGGGGGAGCTGCCAGCCTCACCTGTGAAATTATACCGCTTTTACACACAACATTGTTCGTACCAACATCAACCGCAAATACTGAATGAGAAAAGTTTTGCAAGCGAGTTCCCCATCGCATGTGAACCATCAAACAGCTATCTAGAGCGGAGTCAGGGCACGTAGCTGCCAATTCCTTGCAGCTATCAAACTGTTGTTAATAAGATGGCGTCCTCTATGGGGAGGGAGATGGAAGGGGGGATAATATCTGGGAACATGTGGCGAGATAAATATGCGTGATAGTCGCGAGTTGGCTAATGCGAGCGATCGTAGTTTCCGGTCGGGAAGGACTCTTATGACATTTTCATGCCCATAATATGAGAAATTTCCGATAAAACTTGTTGGCACTAAAGAGAGCTACAGGATGAGAATTATTTTTAAATTACATTGTAGTATCTTTGGTACTGGAATGTTCCTGGTTCAAACAATAGAATATAAAATGAATGCAGCAGGCATAAATATTGAATAATACATTGTTACACGCAAACATGCGCAGTTTACATAGACACGCACACACGCGTCGATTACAATACGCATTAATAAATATTCCACTGCAGCACGAGCAATGTACCGCGTTATTGTGGTGTTAACAGTGTGCGTAGTGACTGTAGCGCGCGAGGTGGCAGCGAGGGTGTTAATGTCCGTTATTGCGTAGCGCGCGAGGTGGCAGCGAGGGTGTTAATGTCCGTTATTGCGTAGCGCGCGAGGTGGCAGCGAGGGTGTTAATGTCCGTTATTGCGTAGCGCGCGAGGTGGCAGCGAGGGTGTTAATGTCCGTTATTGCGTAGCGCGCGAGGTGGCAGCGAGGGTGTTAATGTCCGTTATTGCGTAGCGCGCGAGGTGGCAGCGAGGGTGTTAATGTCCGTTATTGCGTAGCGCGCGAGGTGGCAGCGAGGGTGTTAATGTCCGTTATTGCGTAGCGCGCGAGGTGGCAGCGAGGGTGTTAATGTCCGTTATTGCGTAGCGCGCGAGGTGGCAGCGAGGGTGTTAATGTCCGTTATTGCGTAGCGCGCGAGGTGGCAGCGAGGGTGTTAATGTCCGTTATTGCGTAGCGCGCGAGGTGGCAGCGAGGGTGTTAATGTCCGTTATTGCGTAGCGCGCGAGGTGGCAGCGAGGGTGTTAATGTCCGTTATTGCGTAGCGCGCGAGGTGGCAGCGAGGGTGTTAATGTCCGTTATTGCGTAGCGCGCGAGGTGGCAGCGAGGGTGTTAATGTCCGTTATTGCGTAGCGCGCGAACCACCGCCGCTCGTAACCAGCTGGACCGCAGGGGTTCGGCGGTATTAAGGTAACTTTTACTTAAAACAAGCACATAAGAAGGCGTTAGATAGGCTGCTGGTGACACACAAAGTAGGGATATTCACTGTTTACATAACTAGGTAGGTTATGGTATTTGACTGACCCGATGGCGTAGCGGATAGTATCCCTGCCTGATAAGCCGAGGGTTGTGGATTCGATCCCCACAAGTCACAAAAATTTATTAAGTAAAATTTTCAGTCATTTGTGTTTTCTATATACATACACATATCACGCCTATAATTCCTTGCGGGGTAGGCAGGTAAATATTTGAGGGTCATTAGGAAAATATAATGTGCATATTTTTTAACAAAAAAGTGTTTAAGTAAATAATATCAGCTATTTAGATCCCAAAGTACAAGTTTGTATGCTTAGTTTGGGGCTAGAAAGCTCTGTGTCAAATATACAGGATTTTTATTTTTTGATTTAATTTTGAACTTAAGTGAGAGTAACAGTTGTTTAAAAAAAGCCGCGTATCCAACTCACTGTAATTTTTATTGCGCGTTATCGCGACGTATTCAGACCAGTCGGTGGTCCTTCCTCAGGTTGAGTGACACTGCGCGCTAGCGCGTCTCGCCTGGCTTTTTTATTAACTATGACTAGGTAGGTATGTAAGTATCACCTATCTTCAGAATACTTAAAGGGTAAAAAGAGGCGTGGGGCACCAAAACGAAGAACCATCCTATGCACCCTGGTACTACAGTTTTTGAACTGTCTTCTTGGCCTCACGTAGTCAGATAATCCAATCTGTGTTATGCACTTTTTTATAATAGGTACTTTTAGAGTTCAGAGCTTTGTAGTAATTGATTGTTTGTGTCAAACTTCTGATTCTGCGCGTAAAATGTGTGTCAACATCATATAATTCGTGGGTAGAAATAACATGAACGCATGCAACGTTAATAACAATACTAAAACATGCAACATGGCATTTGTTGTAAAATTGTTTTCAGAAAGAACTATGTGTGTTCATAACATAATCCTCTTGCGGATGAGAGTAAGTCGTCGTTTTTCTTGTTATAAACAACCTTTGTGAAACCCTTCCCCGGAAGTGTCGAGCGCCGGCGGCGGCGGTTGTGATGTATTTCACGAATTTACAGGAAACACATGGGAGCTGTTACAGCTACGGCGACTTAAATAAATACTGCCACTTAAGATTGGGAAGGAGTCTCATCTTTTAGAGGGCGAGTTTAGTAAACTTTGTAGGATTTCAGTAGTATTTTTTTGTTATTATGTTTAAACATTACCACTCAGTGTCTATGTAACTTATATTGTATTGTTTCCTCCATTATAATTATGACAGATATGCCATTTGAAGACTTTGAAGTAACATTGTCTGTTTAATTACGAAAACCAGATTTACAGGTGTTTTTCAGTTGGCCCAGTAATGTAGGTACACCGATCACGCGTGTGCACATCGCAGCTTTACATACTTACACGTGTTGTATAAAAACACGCGTATAAAGAATGTTCCGTGGCGCGGGAATATGCTGGGGGGGGGGTATAGAGAGGAGAGGGAGGGGTGTTACATATTCATGGCGCGCGCTCGCCGGATGAATTATTCCGACACATTACAAACCGGCGGCGGTGCGCCGGAGACGAGGTGAAGGCAGCCTCAGCCAACCAACCAGGGATGCAGATTCAGCGCACACTGTAAAGTGGCAAACAAGCGTATACAAATGCTCTAACCTGCCCTGGTAACCCTATTTGTAACAAGAATATCATGTTGCAGCAGAGCGTATTTGAAACACCTTTCCGTACGTATCAAGCACCGAATACATAAGTATATTCAGAAAACATACAGCGAACAGAACCCTTATTTCCCCACCTCCCCCACTGTATGCATCACACAGCCGGGTGTGATGTCGCTCGCGTCGCACCGCGGTCAGTGCGCGCATACATAATCTCGTCGACGGTGAATTCACCTCTCATTACGAATGCACCAAATTTCCTCTTCATACCTGCTTTTTAAGCAAACTTTATTCACTTCGCCGGTATTTAAATAGGATGTTTGCATATTTTATGCATTTTAAATTAATTTTTACTCAACCACAAATAAAAGCAGAAATGCTACGCCGTTGACGCCACCGTAGCTGTGTGCTACGGAATAGCAAAAAAATATGCGCCCAGAAAGCTGGTTGAGGTTTCTGCTCGTAGTCAAGTTATTTCCGCGCGCTTTTCCACCGTTAAAAAGTGGCTTATCCGCTTCTTCACGATTTATTTTACACGAGTTTTTTGATCTAATGATAAAAATATTTCCTAATCACAAAAATATCGTTGCTCTTGCTAATAGACCTATATTTAGTATTATTTGCCGATAGTACTGAAGTACTATGACGGAATAACGCATAAATTGTTGATTAGTGATGCGATTCCGATACAGCAACGGGCGCCGAGCCGAGTATCGATTTTGTCGATATGTTGATGTATTGTCGCCTCATTCACCATTAATGAGGTCAACAAATAGCTCCGTATCAGCATGGGGCGATAATTTACCAACTATTACCAATTTTGGTTGATTATGGCTTCATTAAAGTTGTAATGACATTGATCATTAAGGATTATTTGATTGATGTCCATTAAACATATATGTATGGTGAACTTTTACTTATGACCGACAGCGAAAACTCAAGACGGGCTCGTGATGAGAAACAACTTTCCCCAAGGAACATAGGTCCAAATACGAAAAAGAAATTGGATTTCCCATACAAAATTGTCGCTCATTTGAAATTCGATTATCGGTGGGACACTCACAAAGTTGATATTTATCACTTTTTGAATTATTCCCGGTCTGGTTAGGCCATTGCAGGGTGAACCACCTGATTGTCCGAAAAGAATTGGTTTGGAGGGCACGTTAAGCCGTCGGTCCCGGTTGCTGTCTATGATTACTTAGACGGCGGTGGTTACACAACCATGTTAGAGGACTTCTACTAACCACACGAAAAGAAGAAGATTGCGATATAATAAACTGCCTCTCTCGCCACAAACCCCTCTCGGTAGATTTGTAGCTCTTGTGTGTACATCGATACTTTATAGTTTGATCGGTAAGTTCTGTAGAGCCACTTGAGCCCGGCACTGCCTGTATTGAACAAGAGCTTTAGTAAAAAGCTTTAGAAAAATGGCTTTCTGTGGCCCGAAGTGCAACATTGACGCATTGTTGTGCATTGTGGTTGTTTGTTGCGTCATCTTACAATTTCTGTACGATAATTTGCTTGTATTGCTCTTGTGTAATAGTTTACCGACGAAGACTAAAGTAACTAATGTTGTTGAAATTAGCCAGTTTAAGTTGAAACAAACATCTTTTTCAACTTTATAAACTAGATTGTTTTTACAAAGATGAAAAAGTGCAAGTGCGCAAAGTTCAAAGCTTCATAAAATGTTCCTACATTACATTACACAATAAATAATATCTTTTTCACCTCTTCAGCTTGAAAAGAACAGTTTTACCACACGAGAGCAAATTCATTTGCATCCGGTGCTGTTGAATCCCTCACTGAGCTCAGGAAACAACTTTTGAATCACACGCTGCGCTCATGATTCAAATTTAGTATCCTTCGCTACCTCGGGATTCAAAATTAGCACTCGAAGCAAAAATGACCTTTGCCCTCTTGTTGTACAAATAACTATTTATCAATCAATTAGAAAATTGTATGCCGCAAGCCGCAAGTTTCCTCAAACTGACGACAAATTTTTCGAAAATGGAGCGAGGCTTCGATGCCCGGCGGCGGTGCAAAGCTGCGGGCCGGCGGGCGGCCGCGTCCCGCGCCCCGCGATCCATCACGTCTGTAACCCGCGCCTTAGTACCACCTATAGGTACTTCTACTGTTGATACGAAGAAGCTTTAACATTTTATGAAAGTTTTGTTTCAAAGTTGTCCTTCATTATATCATATCAGGCTATAACAGTCAACTGCTGAACGTAGGCCTCCCCTGGGGTAGGCCATAAGGCAAGATCTTCCTGTTGTTCAATCAATAGTACACACAAATCATCATCATGGCTATATATTTAACTAAGATACAAGAATCCTCATTCTTAGTTTAGAAAATGGACAAGCCACATAACTATTTTGTAATTAAGTTTATTCTTAAATTATCCCATATCTTTTATCTTCCACCATGGTGATGGTACCAAATACTTCACCTCGTAATGCCCAATGTTCATCGTATCGTACAAAACAGTTAGCATTAAAATAACTTAGATGTTCCAAGGCAATATGTTTAGTACTTACCACAGCCGCATGCTTGAGAATGACGAGGTTATACCTGCGTCGTCAATGCGAACCTGCTGAAGAGTAAACGTACACGTGAACGTGATTACATTATACTCCACCACGGAGCTACGTAGAATATACCACGTATTTACGTGAGGTCTATTAATGTGTTAGTAATTTAGAACATGATTATGAAATAAACTACATTTGAAAACATTATTATGTTTATTTTTATTATAATATTTTCAAATGTAGTTCAATTCGACTGTTGTTTCTAGTTTAGTTCTAAAGAAATGTCAGGTCAACAGTACCCTATACCGACGAGCATGTATGAAAAGGTTGTTGCATGTTGAAGAAACGAAAGGAGTAGATCGTAGCTAATGGAAAGATGTAGTCTCTGCCTACTCCTATGGGAAAGAGGCGTAATTATATGTATGTATCTATGTATGTACATTTGTACTGCAACCATACACACACACATATTACGCCTTTATCCCTTGCGGAAAACAGTTGAGGATCTTTCAGAAAATGGTGTATCACCATGGTGACAGGTTGTCAATACATCGACTTAAATTTCAATACACATGTAACCCTCCTATAGAGTACCTTAGTCGCCTCTTACGACATCTATGGGAAAGAAATGAGGTAATGCTATTCTATGCGAGCATCACACAGTTACCGTAACATTTCATTACACTGTAATAAATTTAACAACAACAAGAATTTGGTATAACTTGATTTCTACGATTTATTTTTATACGTTTCATATGATAATGTTTTATCGTCGCAAGTAATGGTTTCCTTATTGTCCTTGTGAGAAAGTAATATGTAATTTTATTTTTCCAAATGTTTCCGGAGAATTACTCATGTTTATTGTGTTCATATGTTGATAATAAACGGAAACATATTATTCACGAAAATAACAACAAGCTGTAATACGTCGGAAAATTATAACCGATTTTAAATTTGAAGATAATACTTATTATAGCATTTCCATGGATTTTCTTTATGATTTGTAAGTTACGAGTATAAAATATTTCCGGACTCAATAAGAAATATTATTGAAATCATCACAGTAATCTTGTAGCTATGCAAAGAGAAGCATTTATGTATTTTCTATAATGCAACTATCAACTTATAGTTTAAGTGGTATGACGGCCGATGTACCGTAGTGTTAACATATATTAAGGGATACCCGCAAGGGATTCTAGGCGTGATGTATGTATCATCACTACATAGTATAAAATAAAGTCGCTTCCCGTTTGGTGTCTCCTTATATCTTTAGAATTACGCAACGGATTTTGGATCGGTTTTTTTTATTAGATAGAGTAACTTGAGAGGAAGGTTTATAAGTATAATTTATTCCGGGAAATTGTCACATTACCATGGGAAAACGGGTAGCCCAACTGGAAGTAAACTTTTGACCCCCTTTTGACACCTTTAAGGATTAAAATTTCAAAAATGCTGAAACACGTATTTAATTATTTTAAGTTATGAGTCTAATCAGAAATTTTGAAACAGATCACATTTAAGATAAAAAACTTTCATACAAACTTTTAACCCCCTTTTCACCCATTTAAAGGTTAAAATTTCAAAAATGCTGTTAACACGTGTTTAATTATTTTAAGTTATTAGTCTAATCACAAATTTTGAAACAGATCACATTCATTTAAAAAAAATGAACTTTCATACAAACTTTAAACGCCCGTTTGACCTTATTACGGGTTAAAATTTCAAATATGCTGAAACACGTGTTTAATTATTTTAAGTCATAAGTCTAATCACTTATTTTGAAACGGATCACACTTAAGACAACGAACTTTCATACAAACTTTTAACCCCCTTTTCATCCCTTGGGGGATTAAAAAAACAAACGAAATTTAAAGTAAAGTCGCTTCCCCTGTCTGTCCCTGTCTGTATGTTTGTTTGTATGCTTAAATCTTCAAAACCACTTAACAGATCAGGATGAAGTTTTTTTAAAAGATAGAGTGATTCAAGAGGAAGGTTTTTATGTATGATTTATGTTGGGAGAAGGTCTGTATCCCGTGGGAAATCAGTTAGCAGCGGGTGAAACCGCTGGGCGGGCCGCTAGTGTATAATACAATCCCTACTTGTCACACTTTTACCCAAAAAAAAACAATGTCGAAAATAATGACCGACGGCCGATGTAGCGCAGGCGCAGTGGTAGTGCGACTGCCTGCGACGTAAAGGTTCCGGGTTCGATTCTCGGTGGGGCACTCACAAAGTTGATAGTAATCACTTTGTGAATTTGTTTCCACTCTGGATAGGACGTTGCAGGCTGAACCACCTGATTGTCCGAAAAGACAGATGGTTCCGTGCACGCTATGCCGTCGGTCCCGGTTGTTGTCTATGATAACTTAGACGGCGGTCGTTACACAACCAAGTCAGAGGCCCACTACTAGTAGTAGGCGGTTGAAAAGAACTCTAAAACCAGGGTACACCGGGTCGTAAGATGACTTTGTCTCACACGAAAAAGAAGAAGTTTATTTAGTTCATCAAATTGTACTATTTAAACTTAAATGAGACATAATTAACCTACTGACCTTTTCCACATGCCCTAAAGTAGACTGGGAGATAACGCCTTTGGCGTTAATTTCGCCCGTGTACATTTTTGTGCATAAAGTAAAAAAAAAACTAAATCATTTAAGTGAACACGGATTAAACTCACTGTTACTTTTGTTGCGCGTTATCGCGTCGTATTCGGACCAGTCCGTGTTCACTTTAATGATTCATAAAATTGGTCGAATTGAGAACCCTATTTTGATGTCGAACAAAACAGTGAACATATTATACCGGAGTCTGCGAGTGATACTAATATCCTGCAAACATCCGGTAATAGCGAATTGTGTTTCCGTCCCTTATCTAGTCTCGAGCTCACTACCGTGGTTATATACGCAACATTGGCGCCTTCTATCAGTCATTCACTGAATTACCAATGATTACAATGGTATGGATTTGTTTTTAATATAGTTCACAAATATATTATGAAAGAGAGGAAGCAGTTGAGACATGGTGATCAATTTCGCTTGTCCGGCCAGAATAGACCCTCCCCATCCCGACTTCCCCCTCTGGCTCTTTGCCACCAAAGTATCTCGTGAAAATCTTAACGATACTATCTCATCGGAACTGGGTAAAGTACATTCAACTTGTAAGAGAAGCCCCAAATAATACTCGAGCCCTGGTCCGGCTCCAATGCGCTGTCGATATTGTCGTCGCTGTGATTGTCCCGGAGCTCACAACACACAGACATTTATGCAAACGAGGCGAAATGTGAAACGTTCCTCTTTTCTTCTCCCGACATAAATATTTACGGAAACTGGAATTCAAATGAAGGACCGAAGGAACATTATGTCAGAATATTAGAGGAGCGGTGTGAATAATGTATCGCTGTGTCGGGAATGAGGTCCGTGAAGTGGACAGTGGCTTGTGTGTCCATTAGTCGCAGCTTCTCCCACAGACTCTCCTGATTCACAACCTCCCCTGGGCTCGGTCGGTAATTAGATCCACAGTATCCGGTTTCATAAAATACAGAGCGGGAATTCCGACACGATCGGTACTCAGGGAAGGTTTCTTTAACACCCAAGGGGCGAATATTTCATACGAAAATACAATTTTGAAGTTATGTAAGTCAATAAATAACATGTTAGCATTATTTAATTATAGCTTGACATGTTTTTTAGTATGTTAGCATAGGTAAGTATGTAGTTATACAACTTAAGAAACATTCCTCATTTTGCTTTAACTTGCGGGTGAAACTCCAGTGCCGCATGTTTGTCGCAAACAGTCATTTAAGATGATAAGCGCTACTTGGAAACTACTTTACCTCTTGTTACCGTTTGCAGTTGTAGGAATTGTCTTTTGTATACCGCGATTGTGGAATAATAGCACCCCCCTCTTCGTCCCGCCACCCCCCCGGCCGCCGCCGCCGCCGCCGCCGCGCCGGCGACTCGACACTCTTTGAAATTTAAATTGAAATCCCCGGAACACTGTCCACGGTAGAAATTATTGCACAGTTCTTTTTGTTTCCAATTTACGCGAGGATAGAGTTTGTCCTTTATTTGATTTCTATTGATTCAAGGGGATAAAATGTAGAGTGATTCACGCCGCCGTTTTGATGTTTTTAAGTAAACAGAATCACGTTGTTGATAGGAACTTTTTCCTGTGTAAGACGTTTCTTCTACTTTACGTCCGTCGCTTCGTTATGCGTCTATCTAAAGAAAGGCAATTGTGAATTCTGATTTGCAATCAAGTACAGCTACGGTCTGTTTACGGCGCATAACGGATGCGTCTGTCAAGTCACAGTCAGACAGACGCATCCGTAAACGAAACGTTCGTAATACGAAGACTACGTATTTGTATGGAAATAAGATCAGATTTTGCAATTTCCCATGCGTTAAAAAGACGCAGTGACAGCCGACAAGTGGAAGAACTAGCCTAAAAGCTGTCGGATTGTAAATCGTAAGCCTACCGCTCGGTGCCGGCCGCGCTGACGGTGGACGAACACAAAAAGGTGTCGCCAGCAGGTTTAGTTGTTGTTTTCAGCTGTTGGCTGCAATACGCTGATGCCCGACACGTCGTACTCTATTTCGTAGTACAACTTTTTTTTACTATGTAACTATATCATCATCATCATCATATCAGCCCACATCTACCCACTGCTGAGTATATGCCTCTTCTTTTTGTCTCTGTCTACCTGCGCCGGTCCTGTGCCTTCCTCATCCACTGTTTGCCAGCAATGGTCGCTAGGCCGTCCGTCCATGTATCTATATAGAGGTACTTACTAGGAATTAAGAACTTTAAAATTAAAACGTATTTCCCACTATTGGAAAGTGTATAAAAGTTTACCGGCTTCTCTATTTGTAATCACTCGCGATTAATTTTACACATTTTTCCAGGATCGTCGCGATCCAAGTAAATTTACTTAAAAATGTATCGGCTTTTAATTGTGCTTTAAGCTAACACCAAAACTTGTGCTAAGGACATGCTGGTGTATTGTTTGTATGAAAAGATATGTTTTTTTTTTCGTAAAGTGGCGCAAATTTTGTGGCACCACTCGCCTTAAATGTGGGCGACTCAATGCATGAGCAATGAATTTAATTCAGCCAAGAGGTCGCTGCTATTCTAACGGCTTCCGATTTCCAGCAAAGGATATTTTACCCCTCTAACACTTCTAACTTTTATTTTATGTTGATTTTTTACGTTTGATATTCTCATAAAACCAGATGGCCATGTTATGACTCCTCATCATTTCAACCGGAAAAAGTTAATGTGTGTAAGAAACGTGTAAACCCGGTGATAAAACCATCGCCCATGTGATTGGCTTACTACGGATTTTTTCTACAGCCTGCTTCCAATACTGCTCGATACAAAACTGATATAAAAGTTCCCGCCGGTGGTGGTGGCAAACAATAAAAGTTATACAACTAGTTTTATCTGGCAGCCCACATTTGTCCATCTGAACAACAAATAAAAAACAATATTGGATGATTAAATATGAGGAGGTTATAGTATTCATACATATAGTTAATTTGGGATAGTATTTGAAAGATGTATTTTGACGCGCTTTGTCAATTTTAGACTTGATGTTTCTCTGCCACTATTCAAAAAGCTACGGGGTTAAAGCTATTCAGCCTTGCATTATACTTTTTAAATTCTGGCTGTAATATTACATTCTTATTCCAAATAATACCAATGAAACACTTGTCCTTGTTGGGCTGATAGACATTTAGTACCTCTTTATACAATCATATTTTCGACGATTTAAAACTTTTGACTGGCAACGTCTTTAAAACAAAATTGACATTATGGCTCTCACATTTTTTTTTATAGTTTAAAGAATTCATGTATTATAAGGTTAAGTTAAGGTTTAAATGACGCAATGAATGAATTGAATTAATTGGACAACTTTTTACTTGTTTATTTTTTATATTGTTTAATAACGTAATGAGACATGTATTGTTTAATTATAATAATAATTCGATTTTTAGACCACCTAGTTGCTACTCTATATTTTGCACGCTTGCATGCAAGCCGAATAATATGTACTTCTTTAATTGTTAAAACCTAATGTTATGTAAACTATATTCTGGCAAATAAATTATCTTGATTCAGGACTAGTCAAAGAACACGAACGCTAATGTTCAAGTTGATTCAATAAAGTTTAGTTTTATTATAAAGTGGGTCATGTTCTGTGAAGTGTGGTCGATTGGCTGCAGCGGATTGAAATAGTCCGAGCTCTATCGACGAGCAGCGGAATTCCAGTCCAGTTCACGACAACTTTCACACATCGGTTTATAAAATTATACAATAAAATCTACCTTTAGTTTGATCCTAGGAAGCTATATTAAACAGCAGAAAAACGAGAAATTGCAGCTCCTTTTCC
Source organism: Tuta absoluta (assembly GCA_027580185.1). Taxonomy (NCBI): domain Eukaryota; kingdom Metazoa; phylum Arthropoda; class Insecta; order Lepidoptera; family Gelechiidae; genus Tuta; species Tuta absoluta. The sequence continues at coordinate 95,219 of JAQAHW010000023.1, read as the reverse complement.
GCAAAATTTTTACTTATTATTTTTATTTTTTTATTAATGATGGGTTTGCTCTTGACTCTAGTCTAGGTCATAGGACAGAGACAGAGTCTAAGATGGAGCGAGCTCACCCAGAAGAAGCCTGTTCACTCTTACTTTGAAGAGATTAGGGTTGTATGCGTTTGGAAACACAGACGCAGGTAGTGAGTTCCACTCTTTAGCAGTGCGAATTATAAATGATGACTGGAAGCGCTTAGTCCGAATTGGTGGAATAGCAACCAGGTACGGATGGTATCCGGCGGTGCGTCTGGATGTCCGATGGTAGAAGGGAGCTGGTGGAACAAGGTCGTGAAGCTCTTGAGTACTCTCCGTAGTACAATCTATAAAAAAACCGACAAGCAGGCAACCTTGCGGCGATGTGCCAGGCTATGTAGCTTGGTGTCCACCAGTTTTATGTCGCCTATGAGCCTCTTGGCCTTGCGTTCCACCGAGTTAAGAGCGATATTATGTCAAATAACTGTGTAAACTTATGAACTTAATAAACATTTTAAATATTTATGTGTGTTGGGATTCCACCAACATTTGAAATAATGATATTTTCCACCAACATTTGAATCAACGCGCAAACTGGCTTTTATAGATTATTCATTTATTCTGATCAGGAAACCATTCGTTCAGTCCAGTTATCGAGTTTCAGTAAATAAAGTACTATGAGTAACAATTGAGAAGCCCGATTATATTATGAACCTCACGAAAAGACGTGTATTTCTTATTAAAACCACATATCCCTTGTAAACTCAGCGTCGGGTGTCGGCGCGGTATTTCCAAAGCATTTTTGAGGGAACAAACAAAAGGTGGTGCGGTTGGTGGTCGCGGGGGGGGGGGGGGGGGGGGGGTCGCAGAGGCAGCTTAAATAAATGCCGCGGCTTTGGATTGAAGGCTGATCTCCTGACTGCGAGCACTACTGCTGCATGTTGCAGCATTTATTTCCTTTGGTTTCCTTGTTCACGCAAACAAGCTTTTTACATGCAAATAAATACATTTCAGCTTCCCTTCTTCACTAAATAGTATAAAATTAAGTAGTTTCTTATGTTCCTTTGTATGCTTAGATCTTTAAAAGTCCACAACGGATTTTGATGTGCTTTTTAAATATATTTGATTAAAAAATATATATTTTTAATATAAATTAAGGTCTTTTCCCTTGGGAAACGTTTAGCATGAGGTGAAACCGTTGGGCGGGCCGCTAGATAACAATAAGTCACGCTATAAATAAAGGCCAAATAAGCAAGTGATGAGTTATCACCAATAACATAAATTGTGGATTACCTATTATCTGATTAAACTCATGCTCTACAAGCACTCAATGGTGTGCCATAATTATCCTTTCGTGTACGAAGCAGGGAGAGTCTTTAAAATACTACTTTCACTACAAACTTGCTAGTTCCTAATGAGATCCACTTGTAAAAATATTTTTCAACCAGTTGTTTCTCGTCAGTTTCTAGGATTGCATTCTTTGCAGTGCATTTTCAGTCGTTGATTTATTCAAATTTGTTTTTCCCGCTCGCAGCTCAGTGGCGCTGGCAGCTCGGGAATGCATTTCCGGCAAGTCAAGAATGCTTCTCGGCACCGCAACGCCGCGCCGCCGTGCCGCCGTGCCGCCGCCGCGGGGGGTTACGGTTTTGGCATTCTGATAAGTTGCCTGGGAGTTTTTCTGGAGTGGTGTTCTCCAGCTAATATCAGTTCATTATAGTGTTTTCGTATTGACCTTATATTTAAATAAAGAATATGTAGTATGTTTCTTCGCTCCATGCATTCATATTCTTATAACGTGTATACTCTAAGTCATCTAATATATGTATATCACGTAGGTAGGAGCCCCAAAAGTCACTGATGGCCTTCCAGCAACAACGATGACATATAATGGCGCCAGACTCCTGTGGAAACATACCCTTTGTATGTTTGAAGGCTCAAAGTTTATAGTGAAATAAAATAGTGCAGGCGTCAGTGCACATGGCACAAGACCGCGGAGCCTGGAGGAGTTTGGCGGAGCAGTAGCTCCTCATGGTCACGTCTCTCAGAAATGAGGCAATGACTGAGAAGAAGAATAAGTAGAATAATTAGGGATTTTATACCTGAGTTCACCGATTATAAATTCTATAATAACTATAATGTCTGCGTACGTATAGTGTCTTGCCTAGCGTTGTTGGTTGTGTGATTAATGTTCTGCCTACAAGGGTGTGAGTGTGACATACAACCATTATTGATATTGTAGGTGATCGCCGGAGATGATGGATGATGCCTGTCGGTTGCTATGAGCTGTACCTTTCCTCAAACGAGACAATTTGAATGTTGATATCTGTCTGTTTAATGTTGTTATTCAATCAATAATAGGTATTCGTTTTCATGTCGTGTAGGACACCAAATTAGTATATAAATTAATAATAATGTAATGAAATATTTACAGTGATCACTATTGGTTGCCCGGCTAGCATGTTGTTAGACCTCGAATTTCTACAAATATGTATATTTACCGTACAGAATTACAACGCTCACCAATTTGCCAATAAATGAATTACGTGCTCGGCAAATATCGGAGCATTGAGGTAAATTGACTGCTTTATTATTTTAGTACCATTTCCTTTTAGATTGGATGTGCGGTTCAATGGCCTTCAAATATCTGAAAGCGTAATAATGTTTTATCCTTTGGTTTAGATTTGGTAAAGTTGCGATTTAAGCAAAGAAGTGAGTTACGTCACGAGCGTTTTTGTAAAAAAGCTGGATATTCTGCCAGTGAATCAAAAACAACATAAAACTGAGTTTATAAAAGAATTTGCTAAATAAACTTTGTTGTTTACTTTTCAAACATGGGAATGGAAAACGAATTGTGAAATGATGAGCCTAAACTGGTAAGCTCTTGTAGCTCGATAGATAAAGTATATTTTGCATATTTATTGGAAGCTGTAGATATCTGTGGATGGAATACGATTTATTTCAGTCACGTCGTCTATAAGTTTCAGAGTGGAGGGTGTCTTAGCAGGAGGGTAGAGGGGAGGGGGGGATTCGTTATCCCGCGGCACCGATGAAGACGTGAATCGATAGCAGACTAATTGCAGGCGGCAAGGCTCCACAGACTAACCCGCCATTAAATTGAGATCGCAGGATAGGTTAACGTTACTGCATCTTAATTATCAGATTTGAAATCAACACACGATCAAACTCATAGTCTCAACCCACACGGATGTTCATCGGGGTGCCAGTGACATAAACATTTACATAAAAGTGAGCACCCATGATTAAGTCTTCTCCGGCCGGGAATCAGGAAATTTGATTAACGAGAAAACTACAGAAAGACAGAATAAATTAAGAACCTATCCTCTCAAATGGAGGCCCGTGTATCTAGGTGTACGTGGTCTGTCACCGTCCCCGCTTGCCGCAAACCAATTACTAGTCCGCAAATACTATAATGCCGTTTAATCGCACCGCCACGGCCCAGTCGCCGCGCTGCGGGGAACCGACACTTGCTTCAAGACTTGAATCTAGCTAGGGCGCGCAGCCGCCAATACTGGCCAATACTTACTTTGTGAATCTAGTGCGGTGCTATACTTTTTATCATCTTTTTATGGTTAGGTACTTATTTTGTCAAATTTGACAGATCAGTTATACAACCAAATGTTAATAATTTGAATAATACAGGTGACATTACGCAAGTACTGACCTTTCTACTTTACCCGCGTAATATTGGCTCGAGCAATACACCGATTACGTTTTAAATGAAATAAGTATTTGCTGAATAAAAGTTTTTTTTCTTTTGATCGTTAATTAACGGCAATAAAATATCAACTACTTCAGTTTTTCCATTATTTGTTGAGGAGAAATTAGTCCGTTATATTAAATCTCTATAAAATTTTACAATAAAACACCTGCCTTGGTTTGTTTACAAAAATTATAAGTATCATCCTTTAAATAGCAAAGTATAGCTACGACACTCAACGTAAGTAAATAAAATATTTGAGGTGGTAACGGAAGTGTAATTTTTTTTATTATGGTTACATTTTCAAATGTTCTTAATCTTAGTGCAGTCGAATAACTGAATTGGTGGAACATTAGAAAATAATTTTCTATCCGTGGGTGTCCAAATAAGCGACTAAAAGAGACGGTAGCGTTCCTCCTGAAATATCTACCACAAGAGGGCGTATATACAGCAGTGGAGTGTGAGGCTTTGTGCCACATGTAGGAATGTAGGTAAAAAACGTACCTACAGAAAAAAAGTATTTTTAGGAGTTTGCAGTTCAGAACCTCCTAAAAGCCGGGCCTTATTTATTTCGCTACTCTCCAGTATCTACGAGCAGAGCAAGCAGGTAATGGGCCGCGTTTTAATAAGTTATGTTACAATACGTGCCGGAGGGTGTCTGCAGGGGGGGGGGGGAGTGTGAGAGACGGGGGGGGGGGGGGTTGGTGTTCCGCAATGCTTCCCGATATTTGTTGAGCTGTTTGAGTCTCGGCTGTGATCGTGTTGCAGGACACTTTATACTTTTATTGGTTTCGTTTAACCTGAATGGCACGGTGCGATAAAACCAATGGCTAGTTCTCTTCGAAACGCGTTCTCCTGATAATTCCGTCATCATTTTTCAAATTATGTTTTTTGGTATTTTGGGGGCATTGCGTCATACTATATAGGAATACAGATAAAATTATGTGAAAGGCCCGCTTTTTGGTCGAGTAATTACAAAGATATAGCTAGCCCACTATTAGCTGTGATGGAATCAAGAGAACTGTATTCAGTGTATGACGGATCTAACAAATATGGTTCAATTGGCCTTGTTCATTAGTATTAACACGAGTAACATATACATACACATTATTTATTGTGGTATAATGAAAAAATTAAAATCCATTTTGAATTTGAATGAGATTTTCATGAAGAAAATTGAGTCCCACTATTTAGGTGACGGATCTGATAAAAATGCCCACGATTTGGGTGACGGATCTGATGAAATGTAATAGTGTTTTTGTAAAACATAGTTTAAGTTTGTTTATTTTATAATAAAAAGGAATATATAGTAGTAAAAGAAGTGAGAGAAAGTAAATAAATTAAATAAAAGGATATGTTTAAATCTGAATATATATTTTGAATGATTTTTTGGGCTCCTGGTTATGCTTCTGGTTGTTTATATCAAATACTCCAAACCTTCCATGTCTATTTGCTAGCAGAAGCTACCCATCAGGATAAACAACTTTTGCTTTGATGCCATATCTGTATCTCCTATAGTTTAGGTGGGCTCCTGGTGGTGCACCTGGTGTTCTTTATCAGGTACTCCAAACCTTAGAACTCTATATGCTTGCAGAAACGACCCATCAACCTGAACAACTTTTGCTTTGGTGCCATATCTGTATCTCCTGTAGTTTAGGTGGGCTCCTGGTGGTGCACCTGGTGGTATACATCAGGTACTCCAAACCTTCAAACTCTATAAGCCAGCAGAAGCGACCCATCAAGCTGAACAACTGTTGCTTTGGTGTCATATCTGTATCTCCTATAGTTTAGGTGGGCTCCTGGTGGTGCACCTGGTGGTATACATCAGGTACTCCAAACCTTCAAACTCTATAAGCCAGCAGAAGCGACCCATCAAGCTGAACAACTGTTGCTTTGGTGTCATATCTGTATCTCCTATAGTTTAGGTGGGCTCCTGGTGGTGCACCTGGTGGTATACATCAGGTACTCCAGACCCTCAAGTGATGACAAAAGGTAGCCTATGTGTTAATCCATGTTACCTCGATATGTATGCCAAATTGCCTGCAAATCGGTTCAGTAGTTTTTGCGTGAAGAAGTAACAAGCATATCGCATTTACAATATTAGTAGGAAGGATATATTAGTAAAATATAAACAAAAGACCCAACCGTGGGCACCGATTTACCGAATTCACCGAATCACTTTTACCGAATCTCTTAATTCCATCATCACCTTATCAGATCCGTCATTGCACTGATGACGGAAAGTGATGGATCTGATATGAGGGATCTGATAACCAAAGCATATTTTTTGGCTTTGTGGCAAACTGATAGCAAGCAAGTACAAATGTTACACACAATGACCTTCAATTAGCAGTGGTACATCATATTCCATTGAAAGAAAAACTCACATTTACATAGGATTAGAGAAAATCGCAATGAAAGGTATGACAAAATCATGAAACAAAATGACAGATCTGAAATGTCTTAGCTTCTTGTGCGGATTTCCATTAATTTGCAACGTGTCTGCCTCGTTCAGATCCTGGGAGGTGACTAAGGTAACGTGCAGGCAGGGTTATCATACGTCTCAATCTAACTGTTAACGAATAACAAGCGCCATAAAGGGTGCGTTTGGATATGAGACGAGTTCTTGACACCAATGATTAAACGAGATTATCTATGGCAAAATTACTTTTCAATTACTATCAAATGTCACCATATGATACTCTCCATCACTATCCAACAATATGTAAGTAAACCTATGTACGTATGACCAAAACACAAGATTTAATTCAGTTTCACTTTGCAAAGTAGGGTTGGACACCACCTACGGAATCTAGAGAACGACGTTTTAAATAATTATTTAAAAATATCTATAATAATTACAACCATTTCGTGAGTTTGCTTAAGGAATTAAAGGTCTTTACTTCCAAATAAAAAATCGAGAAAAATATATTATCATCAGATCAATGTGTTTTCTGGTGCCACTCATCAGTTCCCTCATCAATGAGAACTAGCCCAATACTTTTAGATGTTCTAAACAGTTCCCGAATAGTGACGTCCAAAGACAGATTTTGAATACCTTAGTCTGAGGGGTATCCAAATCATCCATGTATGATATTATGTTTGTAGTTTCCGAGTTACTACACTATTAAAGTTGTTTCTGAAAAATTATTTTATTTTCCTTCCGTAATAGGACTTTTTGAGCGGTTGTTTTGTTGCATTATCTTCATTATGCCTACTTTTTAGCGTACAAAAAAAGAAAATTGCCTACTATTCGATTTTACCGTAAAACTTGAAATGTTAAATAACTAGGAAACTACGAAAATTGGTTCAATCAAATACATAAATATAAGACATAACAATTTGTCGTTGATGAATGAAATTTTTACGTACCTACTGGCTATTTTCAATCGCAGTGGGTAACAATTATTTTGACGGAAAAGGACATTTGTCCTATCATTTTTATACTGTTGCAGTATACATAGTGCACTGTTTTACGAGACAGCAGCTTATTTGCAGTCCACAATAAGAATAGCCAGTATACTAGTAACATATAAGTTAATTGGCAGTATATGCCGTGTGATGCCGGCTTAGAATAGCATCACCCCATTTCTTTCCCGTGGGTGTCGTAAAAGGCGACGGAGGGACTCGAGGGTATGTATTGCAGCTTTAGGCGATGGGCTGACAACCTGTCACTATGACGATAGACAATTTTTCGAATGATGTTTGTCAGGTGTGGCGTAAATATCCGTTTTTTGCGGCCGTTTACGCTCTGCCTACCCCGCAAGGGATAAAGGCGTGATATATGTATGTATGTATGTATGTAATTGGCAGTATTTATGCTGTGCTCTCTCGGTCTACTGCACAACTTAGTAGCAACTAACTGGTCTCCTATCAACAGTTCTGTTCGTGTTGTGTTGTGTTCCAGTTTACTCGCAGCGAGGACATTTACACTTAACACGATTGTGTCGCTCCCTACCGGCGGGCGGCGCTAACTTGCATTAAACCCATTCAATTGTAGTTCTGTTTCCGACTCCGTTACTAAGTTAGCACTCAGGCACGTTGCTTGTGCCTCGCTACTCCCTGCACGCTACGCAGACTTAATTATTACTATTTCAGCTTTCGCACAAATAGAAGCCTATCTACAGTGTCCTAGATCTAAATTCTCAGTGTCGTAGCAGATTGGCTACGGGCTACAGTTTCGTCTACGAGGCTCGTAGTTGATTTCGGTCGGCCCCGGTTGCCGTCTATGATTACTTATTTATTTGGCGGTCGTTCCAAAATCATCTCAGAGACTTACCTTAGTAGTAGGAGGTTTTTCGTAGACTCATTATCGTACACGAGTAATAGAAGAAGTAGTTTTATTTCAGATATGATATAAACTTTTAGAACAACAATACGTTAACCTACATAATAATTATTAGTTTATTATAGTAAAATAACGAGTCAACCACTCTGAACAATGCCTGTCTCATCAACATACCAAATAATTGTCTTGTATAAGAGAACGTCAGGTGTGCAAAAGCTGTTCTGTGCAAACAAATCAGTTGTTAATTAAGTGGTTTTGAAGCTAGTGTTATCTGAAGAGGTGATATAACTTTGTCAATCTAAAGTTTCGTGTGAGGGATCGTGGCGCGGATTACCGCGTGACGCGTGATGTGCGTGATCTGCGCGATGGCGTGATGGATGCGGGGTGAGACGAGCGGTCGGAAGCTGCGGCCTGCGGTTTTATGACGTCACCCATAACTTATTATAATTGAGTAGTTGTAAACCAAAACAACAAGGGTATACGCCAACAAAAGGGTGAGTATTTGTGAAAGTTGATTTATTTAATTATTTCAGTAACTGGTTGTGAACATAAAACTAACACAATTTAATTATTTACAGAAAAAAATTACCTTGAACTAACCTATATTATTTCACATAATTCAAAACGTACAACTAAATTATAACATGATTAAATACAGTTAATAAAAAATATAAATATTCATAAGGTAACGCATCCGACAGGTACAGGATACGCCAAGAAAAATCTTACGGAATCGCTAGCCATCCTGTTCGCCTACCTATTTAGTTACGTTATTTATAGTCACAATAGGCCACTGCTAGACATGGGCCTCCCCCTATTGGATGGTATTCCCATACTCGCCAGGTTTGGCAAGAAAATGTTGTTCCCTCTACAAAACTGTATATTTCTTTACTAAAGCGCTTTCATATCATAAAATACTCAATAAATTAGTTCAATAGCTATCTCCCTCACCGTAAGCTTCGTGAAGATATCAATGAGTTGGATCTTCCGCAGTAAAAGGCGGACGGTCCCATCGCGGCGTAACCACCAACTTTATCCGTATCTACTTTTAGTTCCAGTTTCAATTGCCTCCCCCGTTCCACTTTATGTCTCACATTGCAACAAAATTATCAAAATTTGTTAAGTTATAAAAAATATCACAACATTGTAATAAAGCAGGAAGCTAGTTTGTACGTAATAGGTAAACTCGGTAAAATATCAGAAAGGTATATTATCAGAGGTGTATTAATATGGAAGCGAGGAGCCTCTAGTAGTTGACTATTTATGTATCAATAAATACCTACCTGTATTTCCTTAGCATAGGCTCATTCTTCATTCACATACTTGACCTACATTGCCGTCAATCGTGAACAGCTCTCAGTAATGGGCGAGCTCCAGAGTGGCAGCCGCGCGTGACTGATGCGGTCGCGCTGCACTGCACTCGAAGACCCTCTCAGACTACTCGTTGTAGGATTCACTCTATTATCCAGAGTTTGAGAGAAAAGTTTGAGAGTATTCTATCATGCTGCGAAGAGGGCTTTTTAATTTGTGTATAATAAAAACCTTACTTAGTTACTAAAATGCATAATTAAACCATCCAGCTACAAGTTTGTTGACAGTGCAGAATAAGACAAAAATTTACACTAATATTATGCAGAGGAAATATTAGTTTGTTTGTTTATATTGAATAGGCTCCGAAAGTACAGGACTGATACCTATTAAAAATCTTTTACCATTATAATCATTTATTATCCGCGATGCACATAAGCTTTATTAAAATGTCTTATTCCCGCAGGAAAACGGATAGCAGCGAGTAAAACTGCTAGGAAAGCCGCTAGTAAGATATGAGTAGCGAATTGGTAGGAAGGTACGTTGACCTAATTGTAACTAATAGCAGCAAGTATTTAGTTCAACAACATCACAGAGCAAAGCGCATAAAGATGTAGTACTTAATTATCCTTTACCTTTAAAACGTTCGCTTACTTACTCGTATTTGTACGTACTCGCAGTGAACGAGCAGCGCTCATTAGCTCGTCACGTGACGAGTGACGTCATTGTACCGTAATGGCTCCACTAACTAACCACCACGATACCACACATTTGCATGAGTACGAAATGAATCCTACTATCCTACTAATAATATTATGCGAAAGTTTGTGTGGTTGCTTGTTGGTTTGTTTGTTTGTTACTTCTTCACCCCAAAACTATTATGGCGGGTGACAGGAGTGATGCCAATAGGCAAAATGGAGGGTTCCAGGTGGTGTCAGGAAAAGAGTAGCTACCCGCCTGGCCGGGTGTTGTGGCCAGGGGACCGACTGGTCCACCTGGATAGAATTGGAAGTTGTATATATGCGTTGTGCGGTGAAACACTTCTATACCGCGTTTCAGGCTCTTTGTTCTGTCATGTGGCGCCATCTTGCAGATATGTTGGAACTTCTGTTGCGTCTTGCTTGCTCGTGAACCACTTTGAGTGAGCTTCTTGCTGTAGCTCCCAGAAATCGCTACACTATGAACCGATTGTAATAAAATTTGGCACACATATAGAAGGTAACATGGATTAACACATAGGATACTGTTTATGAGTACGCGGGCAAAGCCGCGAGTAACAGCTAGTGTACACATAAACACACCCTCAATCACATAAAAAATTAATAATCCATAATCTTCGCACCGGCCCGATTGGAAACGTAGCTTCAAATTTATATCCCATTATTGGTGCAAACATTTTGGCTGCTATAATTATTTTCATGTACTAATAGAATAGCAAAGTAGGTCGGTGACACAATTAATTATTTATACGAGTTTATCGTTTAATACGTAACTATGTGTCGTGGTACGCAAACAAAACCATGCCATGCCTGCATGAGTATTAAAATGAAGCTTGAAATGTTCGACAAACAGTCCATTGTACCTTTTGTACGTGAGCACTCCCGCAGATGACAGCGCGGCGGCTGGATGCGGCTTGCGGCCTGTTCGAGCGCTTGTGTTATTAGCACCAACATCGTATACGTAGTGGTACGAGCTATAGTACAGCCGCCGAGAGGAGGCGGTTTTGACAGCTGTCATCTCCATACTAAAAAAGATGTCAACAAAGGAAAATGGACCCTCTGCCATAGTATTATCACGAATCCGACAGCTGTCAAATACGACTTCTCTCGGCGGCGGTACTATAAATGACTTTATGGGTATAGTCACAGTTCTCCACTCTGGTGCTGTAGACAGAAATACTAAAGACAGAAAATATACAAGTTTTACTATCCTACCCAAAGTGCGCCAAGGTATTTTTATAGTTATGTAATCCTATTAGAAGGCTTTCATACGTTTTTTCATTTATTATTATTATGTAGCCTGTTCTGTGTCCACTGTTGGGCAAAGGCTTCCCCTCTTTTACGTTTTTTCATATCATATTATTTATTACTGGATTTCCGCCCACCGGTTACACCCGCTGCCACTTATTGTCCCGTGGTAATAGTTGTTTTTCCGCGGTAAAAAGTGGCCTATGTGTTATTCCAGGTTATACGCTACCTGTGTTCCAAACTTCATCCAAATCTTTTGAACGTGAAGAGGTAAAAAACATACATACATACATACACACACACACACACACAGATGTATAATATGAAGAACGGGTGCTTGTGATGACGAGTCCACCGTTCTGTGATTTAACTGGATTTCTTTTTCAGATAATGGATGAAATTGAATACCAAACACTTCCCATGTCAGTCAGGTATACAATATTTTTTTTAAGCGCAGGAAAGTGAAAGAGGCGTCGCCACTAGTAATAGCGAAAGTCGCAGGTTCAAATCCTGCCCGCGCTTGACAAATTTTCAAGTTTAATAATGGATGGAAGTAAACACGTGGCAAGGCGTAGTCAATGGCTACGCCGTAGCAAAGTGCTACGGCGTGTAGTCTACACATAAAATAATTCTTGTTCACAAAAATGATAATAAAACAAACTCATGTTATAATACTAAGAAAGCCTCCAGCTAATTATCTGAATACATACGACAAATATATGTAGGTACTCATTCTCGTGTAGAAAAGAATCCTACAAATCGCAAACCCATGATTGAAATCAATCAGTCTTCTATTACAAAGCTTTTTCCCTTTTCAATCTCATGGTCATTGTGGTGCTCACGACAAGTGGCCGACCCTCCCGCTCCGAGCTGTCACATGTCAGTGCAGAGTGTGACGTCACGCGCAGTAAGCCTCCCGGAGTGACGTCATCATCGGACCGGCCGGGGGGGAGAAGGGGGGTGGGGTTTTGTAACCCGTGAGGAAAGGGGATGGACTGAATTATAAATTAGCCGCGACTCACGGCCTCCGCGCGCAATTTGCTCAGTTAATTTCGCTACTGAAATGACACACTTTTTATTGCACAGTAAAAATAAAATTCATGTCCGCTCTCAGTGAGTAATAGTCGTGTGTGCCGCTAGCTCGCGTTCGTGTGTACGCGTGTTTGAGTCCCGCCCGAGGGAAGGATAACGAGCGTCGCGCCCTCCTCTATCACATTTGAATTGATTGTTCTGACACACTGACAACACAGATAACATGTGCGAATTATGAGTATCATCGACAGATATGTAAAATTATTTGTAACCGATGTCTGTAAATAAGACGACACTCGATCTGAATAAGTAACACGTATTTTCTACTTCTATCAACGCGGAAGTGTCTGTATACCGTACCGGAACGAGACGGAAGACCGAGTTGCTAGAAGATTTTTTTATAACAAATCAAGCGTGATTTTAACAAACACAGGATTGTTGCATATTTTCTGCGTGTTTGCTTTAATTTTTTTAAGAAAATGACTAGAATATCGAAATGTTATAGTCGATTCTACTGTCTTTTTGTTTGGTATTGTCCTTTGTTATTGTATAACCTCCTTATGTACTATCTTTGCGAGTACATAATGTACTATTTAATTCACATTTATATCAGAAATCTATGGAACCAATTTGTAACACCAAAATGTAAACACTTGTTGACTTGAACCTAGTTTTAGTATTACCAAAATAGATGTCGCTGTATGTTTCTGAAACGCGGTAACGGAATGTTGATATCAAATGTATAAGTGTTTAGATTTGCATATTGTTGTTATCCTGCTTTGGAGCCTTACCACTCACAATGGTACGGTTAATAAAATACCACTGGTGGAACAGATGAACGGTTGTTTTACTAGTGAACAGCATCATCCCACTACACCCTCGAAAGTCATATAGACCCGTACAGTTATTGACATTTAAATAATTTTGGAATACATCATAAAGAAACGGCATGTTTATACTTAAATTACGCTGGGAATAAAGCACGAACAAGATTTTTAAACCAGTTTTATTTAAACAATCACAGCCATAAAATTCAGCAAAAAACTTAAATTAGGTATATGTTATCTGTTAGATGCTCTAGAATATTTTTTTTACTCGATAGAAAAAAGTCCATAGTAACCTCTATTTAAAACATTTTTTCAGTATTATCTCCACAGTTTTAAAGTTATTACAAAAAATATATACTACAATTTAAATAAATACTTTTTCTATAACGAATACCTAAATAAGACATTCCAGTATTTTTCTAGTTTCTCTGTCGGAAAAACCGTAAATTTCCGCATACATTTGAGCGTAAAATGAGTGTCTGTTTCTGTTGCGAACGAAAGGGAAAATCTTTTCAGGTGAATAAAGGCCTTAACATTTAAACACTGATGTCGGTGTGTCCCGCGCTGCGAGGATGAGGCGCGGCGCCTCTGATTGCTCGCTGGAGTTCCGCAAACATCCACTCTGATTAGACCCCTCTATACCTACCGATATACTGCACAGACAGCTCAACAGCGTATAAGTAAGTCATCGTAGGCTCCGTAAAGATATGTTACTGTAACCTAAGTAATGGTTCATTACCAACTGAGGATATACGACGAAAAAAGGCCTTTTTTCTTTGCCAAGGGGAAACCATCACAACACTACAGAGTAGTTAGCATCCATACAATACTTGTACTGCACAAGCAGCGGCTTCAAAAGAGCGGGCTACTCTGCACTGGGAGCTGCCAGACAACAGGCGCACTGTTTGGAATTGAATGCATGTTCAGAGCAAAACCGTACCTACTGTTTACCTACAGATTGGCTCAAGTTGTTACATTTTCATTTCCGAGAAACTCTACTGGGGAATACGTGGGATCGAACCGACACACGACACTCACAATCGAGTGAACGCAAAAACCAATTCCACGTGGAAATGAGCGTTTATTTCGTGCAGTGGATTTTATCCCGATTCGCGCGCGAAAATTGAATATAAATATTAATCGCGCATTTTGGTGATAAATCGTGACTCGACCGCGACCGCGTGCGAGCGACGCGACGTGTCACCAGCACCGCCAACACCATCACACTCGGCATTTAACTATCGTAATAGTAATCATAGAAAGACCTTTGCTTGACTGTGGTTCGATGCTTGTTAACTATTAAGAAGAACTATTTTCATAGGTCGTTGTTTACAACATTATCAAACAAGAAACAAGCTTTAGAAATTCGGTCCTACTTCAAACATCGTTACGTTACGTACAACAAACTATATTTTGATATTGTTATTTATTTGTTTAGCTATGGTATCGTTTGGTTGAACTTTAACTACTTATAAATATATTTTTTATATTTGTGATGGAAAACTAGATATTCATGCATTGCGTGTTTATTCTAGAAAGCCACACTATTTCACAAAAATAATTTACCTGAATTTTCAGCGAAGAAACGGGCATTGAAATACCTCTACCAGCCAAGGGCGTGTGTTGCAATGCAAAGACTTATATTATCGTCAGGTTATTTTAGCAATAAAAGAGTTTCTTGGAATCACAATGCTTTATATTCGATTAATATTAGGCAAAACAATTTCTCTGATTTATACGAAAAAGTGTGTAAAACGCCGCTGTCACACTGAACTCCAAATTCGAATCAAAACGTCATTTTTGTCTCGCATCTATGCTCTCCTCGCCTCCTCTCCTCCATAGACACAAATGTCTATGCTCACCTCACCTCCGCACCTCACCGCACCCCACCTCTTTGTATTACATCGCTCCACACCACTTCGCTTTACACTGCTCATCTCGCCAGCCAATAGCTCCTCTCTTCACCAGCCGTTACACTTATATGCCTTATTTAATAAAAAATAAAGATGAAACTTTTCAAGTTAGTGTCAGTTTTGTTTGGCATATTTCAACATACACCCACCTTTTTTGAGTAGTTTAAGACCCAGTGAGCATATATTAGTTCAATAGCAGAAATTACCTGCGTCCTACCTTTTAAAATTTCTAATTTAAATTTTACGCTTTGTATTGTTATTCTTTGATAGAACTCTATGTTAATTAACTAATAAAACACTTTTTCACTAGTTCCACTAATAATAATATCAAATTAAACAAATATAATTTAATTAGACCTAGTGACAAAGTATTTTATTGCCTAATTTTAATATTAAACATCACAAGGACGAAAACCAATCAAAGATTAAAGAATGACTCCATCCCTCACTCGTCTCCACGGCAGACGTCTGTGGGCGCGATCGATTCACACTCAACATTCACTCAACATTCACTTAGCATTCACCTCTTATTTTACGACACGAAAGCACTTTTGCTCTCTTCCTTTCACCTGAGTTTTATTTATTCATAGGCCTCGTCGCCGTCGCCGCTACCGACACTTACGACACGTTTTGAAAGTGATCCTAATTGAGTCCTCGTTCAGAGAAAATTAATTTTCTACGAGTAGGTATTGTGCGTGTGCGAAAAGTGGTGTCAGCATGCATGCTTTGTACTAGAATAGAAGAGGTACTACGTATTGTGACGTTATTATAGAGTGTAATTGATCACTTCACGAGCATCCACGTCACCTGTGTCTTAAGGCGACACTTTACAAAAAAAATATTTCTCTTCACGCAAACAATACTTCTTCTTAATAATTCTCAATACTTCAGCATGTGTTTTACACACGTTTTTGATATAATCTAAATGTTCAATGAGTAAAAAATCAAAAAAAATTGAGTAAAAAAGCCGAGGCCATTCACGAGTACACTCGCCTTGAATAATTAATTAGTACATCCACACACAAATGTTTTATACAACTAACTACAAGTAGGTACATGGAACTATGTAGTAGATGTCGATGTAGCATGTCGAATTATGGCATGTTAGCGACGTCGTTACACCACATTACACTACAGTGCCGTCGTTTGCTCACCGCACTCGCCTACCCGCACCGCCTCACTACACCACCGCGCTACACCACCGCGCTACACCACCGCGCCGCCCCACTCTAAACGACACTCGCCCCTTGCGCCCGACTGCTCTAAATTATAATTAGGGTTACATGGGTTGTTATTGTGTTAGTCGAGCGAATTATAAGTAAACGTAAGGCGACAAAATGTCACAAAATATTATCTTGAAAATTACGTACATAGATACACATAACACGAATTTATCCCTTGTGGGGTAGGCGCAGCGTAATTAGCCGTGGGTCGTTTCAGCAAAAATTGTGTACCACCATAGTGACAGATTGTTAGCCTGTCGCGTAAAATTTTAACACACATGAAACCTTCTAGTCTCTTAGTCGCCTCCTACGACACCAGCAGAAAAGAAATGGGGTAATGCTAGTCTAAGGGCCCTTTTCCTGTCATGCGTATTTTCGCCCGCGCGCGGATCTGGTCCGCTTGCGGACCGCCCGCATCCTATCATTTGATGCATGTTTTTCCTATCATGCGGCTAGCACGCGCGCGGAACGCGGATTGGATGCGGGGGCGGTAAACGAAATCCCTGTCCTGCGTGTGGCCCGGAGCGTGCTGTCACCCGCATGCGGACCAGATCCGCGCGCGGGCGAAAATACGCATGACAGGAAAAGGGCCTTTAGTCAGCATAACACGGCCGAAAATTCAAAAGCATAATTACCTTCTTTTTTCATTTATCGTCGCTGATGTGATGATCCAAATTTACACAGCACATACTTTGTACCCCGTGATTTTAAATAATTAAGAGAACTAAACCGTGTGATGCCGGCTAAGAATAGCATCACCCTATTTCTTACCCATGGGTGTCGTAAGAGCCGACTAAGGGACTCGAGGGATGTGTATTGCAATTTTAGGCGATGGGCTGACAACCTGTCACTATAGTGATACACAGTTATCTGATTGACCCTCAAGCTTTTGTCAGACGTGGTGTTAATATCCGTTTTACGGCCGTTAACGCTCTGCCTACCCCGTAAGGGATATAGGCGTGATTTATGTATGTATGTATGTACTAAATCATTTCAGTGGTCATTTACCTTTTTCCGCGTTTCAAATTGGATTCGTTCCAATTTCATTCCAAGTTGAAAAGATTGTACCCCGCTGCGCTGTTGACCGACTTACACCGAGTTGATTGGTCGCAGTCGACGAAATCCGCCTACTCAAACGAATTTGTATTAAACCCATTAAAATATTTGATGTGATTAAAAAAACTTTTAATGTGTAATGGGCTTATAAATCAACCGCAAGGTTGGATAGTGTTCGGAATATTGCATCCCATTTCTTGAATTCTCCAAATTATGAGACGATATTTTTCATATATTAAAACTTCAAAATATATGCTACAAATCTTTAAGCACAAAGTAAGTAATGGCGGTGGCGCGCCTTTAAGGGCCTGCCTCGAACTTTTAAACGTCCCTTTCCCACTAATGGCAAATCCCGTGTGTGAGAACAGAGCGGAATCACCATAGTTAGCCAATATTTCAATGTTTTGGAAATTTCTCGCCACATAAACAAGTAATCAAAAAACTGAACGACAAAAAACTAGTAATTTACAAGACGTATCGTATTCGCAAAAAATAATGTGTTATGTTCTTAAGATTGCTATACAAAACGCAAAAAAGTGTGAAAATAGACTAAACTTTGAAACATAAATCTATCGAGCAAACTTTCTTTAATCGTGTTTTCCTGCGACAAAAATCTAGATAATATAATGAAAAATTATTGTACATAAAAATAAAGTGTTTATCGTATTCACCAACAAAATTGCGTGCATCCAAAAATACCCATTTTTCTCACGGCCCGCCCTTAAGGCTCAAAACACCATTTATTTATTAAAATTGCCTCGACAGTAAAAAAATTAATACTTATTTTGCGTTCTTGGTCAGTTTTTTAGACTAAAAACCAGAACGATTTGTATTAATTGCTAACATTCCAATTTTATTTTGTGTCCTCTTTCTCATTAAATGTGGGCTCACTTTTTGAAATATTTGTTTATGTATTTTAATAAATTAAGAAATGTTCGGTTTTCCAGACCTAAGCTGTCATAATCTGTTTCTGTCTAACGCAGCGAAAATGAAAGGGACATACTTTTTGGGACCAATACGATTCATTTCAAAATATTCGTTTTATAAACTTTCAGTGACCTTTGGTGACCGTAGAAAGATGTAAGTATATCCAATCTATTTCAGAGTAGACTCAAGACTATTTACAACTGATATAATACAGTCATCTCAAGTAGCGTGGTTCAATGAAGTAACTCGAAGAGTTAGAAGAGGCAAACTTTAAAACGTGACCTGAGACTAAGAGTAGAATTTAAATAGAAGTTTTAGGTTACGGGTGCTTTGGGAGCGTCTACCTTACAATGCAGTTCGTATTTCTAATTTGAGTGTTCTTTGACTCTTATTTTCAAAGTTTTTATGCGTGTGTGTGTGTGTACGTGTACACAGCACACTTAGACGCGCCTCCTCGCCTCATCCATCACGGTTAATCCGCGCGGTGCATTTCATCTCACGCAACTTTATCAATCGACAAAGTTATATTGCCTCACCAGATAATGGCGAAACTGTTGATCCGACTACGTGCTAATTTACTTACAGCCAATTGACAAGCAAAAATCCGAAAAATTACTATTAATTACTGTTATTTAAATAATAATGCTGCACAATTGGTGTCAATATTAGAACCCACTTTAAACTCGTTGGAAATAAGTATATTTTCAAGTATGTATTGCTACGTTCTGCTCACAGACCAATAAACTCCGGTAGGGGTGACATCGAATGACGTTTCGGTGTTCTGTGGTTCTGCCAGAACTCAGTACTTCATTGTGTCTCTTTCAGATTGATTATTGATTATTGTACTTTGGCCACCGATGATAACAGGACAGAGAACAAAAAAATTGTGTGGGGTAGCAGGAATAACAAACAATGGATGTTGTTTGGAAACACGTTTGTATCTTCGTAAACGAGCTAGTTGTGAGCTTCACATCATTGCAGACAGGTCTGATAACATGTGTAAATATGTATTATTATTCGTTATTTTTCATGTCCTTTATATTAGTACGAGTTCCGTTGACTCTTATATAATAACAAAAAATCTAAACGGTAAGTACCTAAGCATAGTAGCTTCCATATGATTTTATCACATGAATCGTAAGGGACAATAGTGTGCGCACTTTTGCTATATAAGTATAAGAATGTCTTGTTCTAGCAGATGAAGTTGTGGAGATATTGTACTTGAAGCAAACCTACACTGATGTTAGCGAGGAGCTGGGATGGTTCAAGTTCCACTTGATGCCCGAGACCTGGCAGCAGGCGCGCTTGCGATGTGAAATGGAAGGTATACTTTTCATCAAATCAATCAATCATCACTGAACACATTCATACGATGCAAAGCAAAAAAAGAAGTAATTATAGCAACATAAAGTGTGTAGCGTTTGCATGTGATACCGGGTTGAAGTTGGATACTTAACTTACCTAAATTCATTCTCACGGAGGTCTTAAGAGGCGACACAATCGGCTATACCGTAAAACATAAACTTTTATTGGCACTTGGGTACATTAGTTCGTCAGGCATAGAGAACACAATAATTTTACGATAGCACAATGTTCTACTCAACAAACAATAAAGGCATGATTTTGTATCTGTACTCGTAATGTTGCAGACTCTGTCCTGGCGTCCCCGCTGCACGCTGCGCTGCTGCAGCGCTTGCTGTCGTTGATGGCGGAGCAGCGCGCGCGCCGTATCTTCACCGGAATCTCCGCCGTCTACGCCAGCGGCCAGTTTGCGTCCATCGAGGGTTGATCTTTTTTGTTTAAGAGCACTTCAAGTCATTATCTACAAATCTGGATACCTAAATGTATCTAAATATATCTATCCTGTAGGAATAGACAAAAGTAAGATTGGGACCGAATCGTAAACAGTAGAAGACGAAGAAGGAGGCCTTTGTCCAGCAGTGGAATGCTGATGGCAAGATAGTCTAAGATCTCTTTGACCTTAAAATTTTTCAATATTTCCTAACAGGTATACCGATTGACCAAATCCCGTGCAGCTGGGCGGACGAGGAGCCCGACAACTCCATGAACCGGGAGGACTGCATCGCTCTGAACGCCAACGGCACGCTCGCCGATGTGCCCTGCTTCCGCCCGCTGCCCTACTTCTGCAACAAGAAGAACCCAACGGCTAACTACACTGGCAATGAATGCCAGACTGAGTTCGCCGGTAAGCTGGAAATTTAGAAACATATTTTCTGCTAAAATTGAGCTCTCGGAATCGAGCTTGATTTTTTTACTCTCCCGACAGATTACCATTTTCACAACCTGACTGGCAAATGCTACAAAGTGCACCGGCTAGGCAAGAGCTGGTCGGAGGCGTACGACACGTGCGCGTCAGAGCGCGCCCACCTGGTCATCGTGAACAGCTACACCGAGGCGAAGGTTTACCCACACTATGCTGTAGTTTGCCACAATGATAATGTCTTGTAGAAGTGTCGTTAAAACTATTGGATATTTTTTAGGTGCTGAAGGAGCTAATCAGCAAGTATCCAGCTGATATAATCCATGCAACGACGAAGGACTATTTCGGTGCTGGGTTCAGTGACTGGAGCGAGCGCGGCCGAACTTGGATGACAATTCACGGTACATTACTTGCTGTGTGGCATTGGCAAGAAGAACAAGTATTCCTCCTCAATACATCATGATTGGTTCCAGTATAGCGATATGCTGACCACATGCCAGGCAGTGATACAAATATGGATCCTGATTGCAAATGACAAGGAGTGATTGTGTATGTATGCATCTAATTAATAAGGTAATCGCTTTTTGTTTACATATTCAGGTCAATCCCTGAAGCACGCGGGCTACGCTGAGTGGGCAGCATACGAGCCCAGCAGCTGGAGCGGGAGTGAAGAGTTCTGCGGCTCCTTGACCCGTCACGCCACTTTGAATGACATTAACTGCGAAGAAAGCACACCGTTTATATGTGAAAAACTTCCCCTGGTTCACATACGAGCCAATCTTACTGGTGCAGATCTGACTCACACACAACTCACACAAACGAATCCCACTGATGCAGAACTGTCTAACACACGAGTCACACGAAATAATCTCACTGATGCAGATCTGACTCACACACGACTCACACGAAATAATCTCACTGATGCAGATCTGACTCACACACGACTCACACGAAATAATCTCACTGATGCAGATCTGACTCACACACGACGCACGCGAAATAATCTCACTGATGCAGACCTGACTCATACCCAACTTACACAAACTAATCTCTCTGATGCAAATTTGACTCACACACAACTCACACAAACCAATCTCACTGATGCAAAACTGCCTCACACACAAACTAATCTCACTGATTCAGATCAGACTCAAACACGACTTACACAAATAAATCTCACTGATGCATATCTGACTCACACACAACTCACACAAACCAATCTCACTGATGCAAAACTGGCTCACACACAAGCTAATCTCACTGATGCAGATCAGACTCAAACACGTCTTTCACAAATAAATCTCACTGATGCAAATCTGACTCTCACACAGCTCACGCAAAACAATCTCACTGAAACAGACCTGACTCACACACAACACACACAAATTAATCTCACTGATGCAGACCTGTCTCACATACTACTCACGCTTAATAAGCTCACTGATGCAGACCTGTATCACATACGACTCACGCTTAATAAGCTCACTGATGCACATCTGACACACACTAGACTCACACAAACTAATCTCACTGAGGCAGACCTGTCTCACACACGACTTACGCTAAATAAACTCACTGATGCAGACCTGTCTAACACACGAATCACGCTAAATAATATCACTGATGCAGACCTGATTCACACACAACTTACACAAACTAATCTCACTGATGCAGGTCTGACTCACACACAACTCACACAAACTAATCTCACTGATGCAGACCAGTCTTACACACGAATCACGCTAAATAATATCACTGATGCAGACCTGACTCACACACAACTTACACAAACTAATCTCACTGATGCAGACCAGTCTTACACACGAATCACGCTAAATAATATCACTGATGCAGACCTGACTCACACACAACTTACACAAACTAATCTCACTGATGCAGACCTGTCTAACACACGAATCACGCTAAATAATATCACTGATGCAGACCTGCCTCAGACACAACTCACACAAACTGATCTCACTGATGCAGACCTGTCTCATACACGACTTACGCTAAATAATCTCACTTATGCACAACTGTCTCACACACGACTCACACAAACTTATCTCGTTGATGCAGACCTGACTCACACACAACTCACACAAACTAATCTTACTGATGCAGATCTACCTCACACACAACTCACACAAACTAATCTCACTAATGCAGACCTGTCTAACACACGACTCACACTAAATAATCTCACTGATGCAGACCTGCCTCACACACAACTCACACAAACTAATCTCACTGATGCAGATCTACCTCACACACAACTCACACAAACTAATCTCACTGATGCAGACCAGTCTTACACACGACTCACGCTAAATAATGTCACTGATGCAGACCTGCCTCACACACAACTCACACAAACTAATCTCACTGATGCAGACTTGTCTTACACACGACTCACGCTTTATAATCTCACTGATGCAGACCTGACTCACACACAACTCACACAAACGAATCTCACTGATGCACAACTGTCTTACACACGACTCCCACAAACTAATCTCACTAATGAAGAACTGTCTCATACACAACTCACACAAACTAATCCCACTGATGTAGACCTGACTCACACACAACTCACACAGACTAATCTCACTGATGCAGAACTGTCTCACACACAAACTTATCTCACTGATGCAGAACTGTCTCGCACACAACTCACACAAACTAATCTCACTGATGTAGATCTGACTCACACACAACTCACACAAACTAATCTCACTGATGCAGAACTGTCTCACACACAAACTTATCTCACTGATGTAGACATGACTCACACACAACTCACACAAACTAATCTCACTGATGCAGATCTGTCTCACACACAAACTTATCTCACTGATGCTGAACTGTCTCGCACACAACTCACACAAACTAATCTCACTGATGTAGACCTGACTCACACACAACTCACACAAACTAATCTCACTGATGCAGAACTGTCTCACACACAACTCAAACAAACTAATCTCACTGATGTAGACCTGTCTCATACACAACTCACACAAACTAATCTCACTGATGCAGATCTGACTCACACACAACTCACACAAACTAATCTCACTGATGTAGACCTGACTCACACACAACTCACACAAACTAATCTCACTGATGCAGACCTGTCTCATACACAACTCACACAAACTAATCTCACTGATGCAGACCTGACTAACACACAACTCACACAAACTAATCTCACTGATGCAGACCTGACTCATACACGACTCACACACACTAATCTCACTGAAAACAGCCAAAATGAATTCAACTTACCCTTGTTCACATATTACTTCTGACACCGGGGTTCATCGGATCGTTCCTCGACTCGTGATCCTACACGAGATTAAAGAAGTGACTTCTACTTTACAAAATATTTAACGTTGTGCATCTGATAATGAAGTTATGTATGTTAATCCTTTAAATAATCGGGTAAAAGTTTCTTGACGAGGATAAATATAAATAAAAATTATTTATTCCACGAATAACGTTATCATTATTTCACTATAAGTATGGTTTTACGTCAATCTGACCTGAGCTGGATTGGAATCCTCCACTCCACTTTCTTAGTACGTACTACCTTCTTAGGCCTCTTACATCACCATCGATTGGTGTTCGCAAAACGTTCTAATGGTCTTTTATAGTACCACATTTTGCTGGTTGGGTAACTCTATTTTATTTATTAAACTTTATTGCACAAAAAGTACAAAGCGCGGGCCTAATGCTACGCGGCTTTCTTTACCGGCCCAGCAAAGGATAAACTGAGTCAAAGCGGGTAGATGCTCTATTGGGGGGATTTGTCTGTGGTGAGTAGGCAGTCGCTTAATTTCATTGTTTAGTCTGATTTAGACAATTCCACTGTCAAATATTTTACAAAAATCTTTAACCACTTCGCTCAGGTCGAATTTTGCAACAATAGATTTGTATTGTACTTCAAGCACACATGTGTGCTGTTACGAGCGGAGTAGTTAAGGATTAATTTACTCATTGGGTCCGCCTTACTAAGATAAATTAGTGGTCGGTATAATGGGCTGAGGTACCTACTACTGCCGTTAGTAGCTCATACCATACCGACCATACCTTTTTTAAACATCCACATTCACAAAATTCGACCACATGGTTTCATGTCCGAACAAACAGCAGTAGGAATCTGCTAAAAGTGATTTCAGCAGTTGCGAGGGTAATAGGGAGACCGGCTTGCTGCGTCGATCGACAAGATGTAAATGCGGCCCTCCCCGAGTAGGTACACCCGCTTTGCCGCCTCCCGGAGATTTATGCGGTAGTTAAAGAGACATCGCAAATGCCTCTACTTCTGACCTTTGAGAATTAACGACGCCATTTTGCCGGTTTCAGTCAGTGTATTGTCAAGTAGCGCGTCTCGCTTCGTGAGCTTCGATAGCTATCGCTGAAAAGTGTGTACATTAAGACTAAGTGTTAGGCCCGCCTTTTGTACGAGGTGCAATAAAGCATAAAATAAAATAAATAAATAATAAGAATTAATTTATTAACATCATAGGGTCAAAACTCACCTATATGTATTTCGACGCTGGGGCATACAGGGTTATTTTTTATTCACCCCGGAAATTTTACTGGGTGATTCTACTCATAATTCTGAACCACTTTTATTATGTGGTCACCTGCAAAATCGCGAAAAAAAAACAGTTGCTCCATATAAAAATTCATTCCTATTCAAACAAAATGTATGGAACAGCTGGTTTTTTTTCGCGATTTTGCAGGTGACCCCATAATAATAGTTGTTCAGAATCATGAGTAGAATCGCCCTGTAAAATTTCCGGGGTGAATAAAAATAACCCTGTATACGACTAGCGTAAAATTCAGTCACGGATTATAAATTGTTCAAATATTTCCAACGAAAATAAATGCAACCAAATAAATAAACCAACTCAGCTATTAATAAAGCCAAACCACCCTATCCCATGTAGAAAGCTCACGTCATGCCCAGGATGTGAATGCGGGCTGGGGTCACCGCTCAGGTTCCCAGAGGGTTCAGGTTCTCAGGTCCTCAGAAACTTTCACTCATGCTAATAAAGGAGCACATTCGTATTCAGATGGGTACTTCGTAGATAAATACTGTTCCCTGTTAGAATAGTAGGCAGTACTACCCAGTCTCCGGTGTTCGTGATGCTAACTGCGGCGCTGGGGGTGGTACATCCGGCGGGGGCGGAAGTCTGCGCTATTCATGCGCGCCAACTTTACTGACCTCACACATCCAATCCGGACCTCTCTCTGGTGGCTGCAACTTGCATGTTGAGACGTGAGCGTAGTGCAGTATCTACCTATGGACGCTGATTGCAGAGGGACCCGCACCAATTCACTGCATGTTCCTAGTCTTTCGTATAGATACATACATACATATATCACGCCTATAGTCCCTTGCGGGGTAGGCAGAGCATAAATGGCCGTGAAAAACGGTAATTTACGCCACGTCTGACAAAAGTTCGAGGGTCAATCCGATAACTGTGTATCACTATAGTGACAGGTTGTCAGCCCATCGCGTAAAATTGCAATACACACCCTCGAGTCCCTTAGTCGCTTCTTACGACACCCACGGGCAAGAAATGGGGTGATGCTATTCTAAGCCGGCATCACACGGCAAAGAAATCCTATGTGTTAGTTAAATAATTTTATTATGTAATATGTCAAATATTATAGTTTTTAGTTCGAGTTTTTTGTAAAAAGCTTACCACTCGAGAAGGCGGAAAGAACGAAAGCATATCTTATTACTCCTGCGAGTACATACAACGTAGTCAATGCCTGCCGTCAGCAAACTGTAGCGCCTGACACCGAGTACATCGGGTCATACGACGCTCAGTGCTAGTTGCAGCTCAGTAGGTATGGTACTGGTTTCGATTACAACAACAAAATTTTGGTAAAATTAAGGCGGTTCTCCCACTTGTTCAAAGTTATATGGGAATAAGTTAAGAAAATCGCAGTTTAGTACCTTTAGTCTGGCAGACGCATGCGTTACGGTGCGTTAAAAATACGCAGCGACGGATGACAAGTGAGAGAACCGCCTAAATCTTGTATGATTTATTTAAATTTTGAACAAGTCATGCTCAACAATCTCGGAGGTCTCGGAAATGGAAGGCAGTTATGTTATGTTATGTTATGTTATTTTATTTGGTAATAGAAAATTACATGTCAAATTCAATTAAATAATCTTAGATAGATAACAGTGTACAAACCATTTTAAATAATAATTAATTATTAATAACATTTTCAAAAGTCATAAAAAGGCGTATGTCATAGTATCAAAAATAATTATAAAATAAAAATAAAAATACTTCCTAATACATTAGGAAATCGCAACAGTTATTTACGTTGAAGCATTTCGTCAACTGAGTAGAACGCTTGCTCGATTAACCACCGCTTAAGCTGGTGTTTAAAAATACTAAGACTAGATGCCTCGGTGACGTTGATAGGTAGCTGGTTGTAAATCGCCGGCCCCATCACATGCGTTAACTTATTTGATTTCGCAAGACGGTGTCTGATTGGTACCAGTTTGTCAGCGTTGCGCGTATTGTATCTGTGGATATCTCTGTTCCTTGAGAAAAGGTGGAGATTCACCCGCACATACAACGACACTTGCAGAATTACTAGTGAGGGGAGTGTGAGAATGCCCAACGATTTAAAATAGGGGCGTGCGGTGGTATCTTGCGGTATTTTCGCTATTATACGAATCGCACGCTTTTGAGCGACAAAAGCACGCTTCCACTCAGCAGCGCATCCCCACAGCTCTACTCCGTATTGTATCACGGATTGTACCAGAGCAAAATAGCATGTACGCACTACTTGCTCTGAGACAACGCGCGATATTCTTCTCAGCGCAAAACACGCACCATTCAGCCTGCCACACAATTTGTCAATTTGGGGTTCCCATGTCATTCGTCTGTCTAGCAGAAAACCCAGAAATTTTGTTGATGCTACTTGTTCTAACTTATTGCCATCAATTAAGACTATCGCTGATTTCATTACTCTTCCTGAGAGATCGAAAGTCATGAAGTGGGTTTTCTTTAGGTTAAGAGCCAGTCCGTTTACTTTAAACCATTCAAATAACTGTGTTGCAGCTACGTTAAGTGTCTCCACTAGTTTTTCATGGTTAGGGGCTCGCACTACCACCGCCACATCATCCGCATACATAAATGCGTCGCCAGATGTGATTGCCTCCGGCAAGTCGTTGAGAAGCAGGGAGAACAGCAGGTTCGACACAGACGATCCTTGGGCCACACCCATGTTGGTCATAATGGGATCTGACTGGACCCTTCCGCCTTGAGCCACTACACTTTGCGATCGTTTTTTAAGGAGGTCAATTAACATGGCGTGTAAGGTACCTACGAAACCATAATGTTTCAGCTTTGCAGCCAATACACAATGGTCTGCCACATCGAAGGCTTTCGATAGGTCGCAGCATAGAACGGCGACCTGATGCCCTAGATCTCGAGCTCCCACGATTCGGCTGACCACTTCCCTTGTTAGTGACGTTGTGCAGCGGCCTTCCCTGTAAGCGTATTGACGGTCGGATATTGCATTGGTGCTGCACAAAAAAGCAGTCATACGCGAGCAGATCCCGTTTTCGAACGGTTTTGCCATTACCGGTATAATTGCCACTGGTCTGTATGCATCAATATCGTCCCTACTGCCCTTTCCTTTGAAAAGTGGAGATATTTTGCTTGTCTTCAGTGCTTCGGGGAAAACACCCTCTTTCACGCATCGGTTAAACATATTAGCAAGGATAGGGGCTATTGTGTCGGTGGCTGCGTTTAGTATTAATACTGACAAATCATAAATGTCCCTAGTGGGTTTCTTTGCGATTCGTTTTTTCACTATACGCTCAACTTCTGCGGCAGTAAACAGCTCAAAACGCATGCAGCGGTCGGAGGGAGCACGCGCAGCACGCAACAGCGCGAGGGCGCGCGCGCAATCGGCCGGCGGCGCGCCGCACGCGGCAGCGGCGCTGACGAAGCGATTATTCATCGCGTTTGTTACATCCTTAGCGCTTTTATAACTGGGGTTCATGCTCGTCATTAACGTTTCTGTAAAATCGATCCTACAGTTTGAGGATTTTCCTCTTTGATCATTAATTACATTCCATGTCGTCTTATTTATATTTTTACTAGTTTGAATCTTGTTGGTATAATAATTAAATCTTTCGAATTTTATTAAATCAATATATTTGTCGTTTATCATATTAATTAAATTAAGAACTATGTCATTTTGGGGAAATTTGTTTTGAATGTCAGTTATTTCGAATAATAATGATTTTAGATTAATTATGTCATTGGAAACCCAGCTTTTATTGAGTTTTTTATTGTTCAGCCGTCGCAAGGGGAAACATATATCAAACTTGTTTTGTAAAACATTTATCACCGCGCTTGCTAGCGTTTGAGTCGTTTCATTGTGCTGCTGAAGTATCTGAAGCCAATCTACACTTTCAACGGCGACTGTAAAGTTTGCATAATTTTCTTGAGAGTAAATTCGGGCGATGCGGGTGGGGGGCGCGGGCGGTGCTGGTGGTAAACATGTGATGGTGGCGCGCACGGCGAGGTGGTCGGTGAGGTTCGTGATCACAGGTGCTGCCTTCACACTACCGCGAGGACAGTTCGTGTAGACGTGATCCAGACATGATTCTGAGTCACCTTCTATGCGTGTGATGAAACTTACCTCGTTTCTAGAATCGTGAGCATACAATAGGTCCAGTAGTTGCTTTTTGCTCGACTTAGACTTGCAAGAAGAGGAAGTGTCAAGATTCATGTCTCCTACTGCAACATAAATGGTTTGTATGTGGCTTATTTTATCGAGCAAGCGTTCTAGGTATTGCAGAAAGTCAGTATTGCTAACTCCACAGTTAGTTCTATAAATACAGATAATTGTCGTATTGTAGTCAATCAAATCAATGGCTGATATTTCACAGTAAAGTTCGGTCGAGAGCGATGATATATCAATATTCTCAATGGCTTTAACATTATTTTTTACATAAATACAAGATCCCCCGTGCGCGGAGCCTCTCCTGCAAAAGCTAGACAATAAATAGTACCCATCGATAGTAACACATTTAAGATTATCGGTTGATAAACAGTGCTCAGTAAGTGCAAGTACATGACAATTTAACTCATCTTGCAGGAGAACCTCTAACCGTGAAGATTTTTTGTCTAGTGATCTTATATTTTGATGACAGACTGTGATTGCAGTCGGTAAATTATTATTACAAAGTAAATTATTAGCAATAGGTGTGATGTTGCTACTTTGAACGATCCTGTTGTTCCCGCGCTGCGCGGGAGCGTTGCAGAAACCAGTCCGACAGTCGCACGCCGGGAGGCCACACGGAAGGTGTGTTAATTAGCGCGTATAAACTCTCCGGCATTCCGATAACAAAGCACGCGTGTCGAGCTGATCCTATGTCACGTTTTAGTACAGTGTAATCGTTACATTGTGTTATTTTGTTTAGGAAGGTTAAAATATTCTCCGTCGTAGTTTCGGGTTTGAACGACCATGCTTGGATGTGTCTTAGTTTTTCTACAGTCTGAAGGTCGACATCAGCGTTCCCTGCGCCATGCAAAACAGTTCTGCCCGGTCTCCTCTTTCTCTTGTTATTCACCTCAGTCCAACTATCTTGATCGTCCTGTTGCTTATCCTGAGTGTCGGTACCTGACATAGTCGACGCGGTATTTGACGAATGTGGCGTTATTTTGGAGATGTTAAGATTGATAGGCGGTGCAGTGATATTCACAGTGGTATTGTGCGCAAATTTTCTCGGTGCGTCTGCATTTTGGAGTTGTTTTTGTGCGTGCGGTGGTGTTTTAAGTAACTCATTATTGCATGGATTGGTGTTATTAGAGCCTTTACGGGCTGCAGCTCGCTTCGCTCGAGCAGATACCGGCTCGTTAGCGGATGACGTAGCGGATGACGTAGCTCCGTCAGCTGTTCCTGTTGGCTGTTTCTGCACAGACGTCACCAGGCCGGTGTTCGTTATTGGCTTATTGGTAAGGGACTTTCGAATTTGGCTTACCCGTGTATCAACAGATGATGAGTTGAATTTTACTTCCAATGCTTCAATTATGTTAGTCAATCTTGCAATTTCCAATGCAAATGGAGCGATGCACTTGTTTATCAGCCTTTCCATGGCTATTAGGTCCGTTTTACTCATTATAAGTGCCGAAAAATAATAAAATACACAGAGTAATCAGAAAGTACGACCGTTCTCGCAGAGGGGCAGTTAGGGAATGCTCGGTTTCCACAATACAAGGGTAAACTAATGCCGTGCCTCGTTCGTTAGTCGGTCTGTTCGTCGTCAGTACCTCGGTACGGGGACGGTCCCCGAGCCGTGCCAACAGAGCCCACCAACCGCAGTCGCCCTGTATTTAGCTATTTGCTCCCGAAATCCCCAAATGTCACCAAGATGAGGGTGCTCGTTAGTTAGGTAGTGACGGCATTATTTATTATCACGGGTCAGTTACTCCATATTTTTTATACTTAATGACTTTGTAATAATTCCTAATTAACGTTAGGAAAAGTTGCATAAATTGTGTTCATTCATTATGCATTACCTACCTACAACGAGAATGCTCGGATACAAAACCCACTCGCGTGAACATTCCTGCTTCAAAATTAATCGAGTTCAATTGTACAAATTCTACTCGTGATTGCAAGTATTTTCTTGACGATCACGTTATTCATTTTATTAATTGTACCAACTTCATTAAAATTTTACAACCTGCAATGTGAAGTAAAAAAAAATAATTACTTAAATAAATTGCATTAAAACACTTCTTACCTATATCCCTTATCCTACGTATTCAAAGAACACTTTCCGAATACAAACATGTTGAATATTTGAGCGCTGGAACAATATCAAGCAGCTCTTTTGCTCCCGTCCGCTCCGCTCCGCTCGAACCCATCTTATTGAACTGAATGATAGATAGGAAATGTATGCGAGCCTTCGGAGGCGTGAGCCTGTGCCTGATATTTCCTTAACTATACCATACCAAACATTTCATAAAATTGGCGATTTATCCACTGTACACTTCAAGCAGAATGGAAATCCTTATCAGTGTCATACACTTCAAGAGCTGTTTTATTACCTACTAAATTAAAATCGTTCAATAAAAGTAAGTAAGTAGGTATGTTTAAAAAGAAGAATGAACACTGGAAGGTGGTTGTTGAGTTTAAGCTATGTGGTTGTTTTACTGTCGCAAGCGGAAGGAGTTCTGGAGATCCGCGGACAAATCTCGTTTGATCTTTTGCTTCCGGAGGAGCGCGCTCAGGAGATCATCAGCAGCTCACACGAAGCGACTGAAGCAAAGGACCCAAATGTAAAGGCAAAACCGAGAGCGATATATGGCAAAGAGACGGACTCGATAAAGGCAGAGTCGTCAAAAGTGGTTGTGACAGAGGCAAATCAGAAGGAATCCTTAAATATAACACGCGCCGTGCCCGTGGAGTGCGTGTACCAGTACCCTGACACGGCGCAAGTAGACGCGCTGCTCAGCAACATGATGAACCAGCTCACTAAAGTAACATCCTGTCTGATTATCTGTGCAAATAGATCCCGTCTTGTTTTCTATCGTGTAACTTGTTTCATTTGTGTAGTTGTTCGTGAGAGTGAAAGAGCACCTGCGCTCGCACCCTCGGCGGCTTGAGGATGACAAGCGGTTCAAGGTGGTCAATAAGATATCCGACGCTTTCTTCGACAGCATCTACCTCAACATGACTGAGGAATACCGGTAAATATAATACTGCTCTCATTTATGCAACGTAGCTTTTTAGGTAACGTAATATTAAAGAGTTTGTTTTACTTCCAGCAAGTACGCGAACTACACGCGGGAGTCGGTACAGATGAAGGCTCGCGACAACCCTTGCGAGCATCAGGCTGAGATCCGCGAGGTGTGGCGCGCGCTGATAGACTCTTCCAATGTAATCATATCCTCATTTCTTTAATTTGCTCATTTGTTTGTGATCCTTATTGTAATGGTGTGTTGCGTTGCGTGCAGGAGGCGTTGCGTCGCGCGGCGCTGGCGTGTGTGGAGGAGCACTTGCGAGCCCGCGCGCACTTGGACGACGACGCCGGTAGGAGCAGGGGCCGCGCGCACTTGGACGTCGACGCCGGCGAGAGCAAGGGCCGCGCGCACTTGGACGACGCCGGCGAGAGCAAGGGCCGCGCGCGCTCGCGAGCCAGCCAGCTGCTGCGCCAGGAGCTCGCGCGCGTGCGCAGCGAACAGCTCGTGCTGCTCTGCGAGCGCTTCCAGCTGTGCTACAGCGAACTCTTATGACCGCATTATTGTACGGTGGATTCTGATGCAATCGTAGGATATAATGTCCTTAGTGAGTTGAAAAGTACATACTGTCGAATTATATGTGTAGTCGCAGTGTACGTTATTTTATAGAACTATTACTTAAAAAATAAAATAAGGTATGCCTAATTGTTTTATTTTCTTATTGGTTGATAAAAGATCAAGCAATAAAAACGATTTGGTCATTTGCTAGGAATAAAAGACATTGGGATTCGAATAGAGGATGGGAGTCAGCAGGAAACTAGGAAAATCCCCATTTGCAGCGATGTTATCCGGAATAACAAATGGGGTTGCAGCCGGCGGGAGGGGGGGGGGGGGTGCTATACGTGTGACGGCAGCCCGCGATAAGGAACCGCTGAGCGTTCTTAAAATGTCGTATTTCATCGAATGTGCCCGAGACGGATGTGACGTGAATAGCCGCCGCTGTGATGAATGTGACGGCAACGCCCGAACAAGATATACGAGCTACTATTTTTTACAGTCTTTTGCTTACTGTTTGGTAAAGGCGCCACGCGGCGGCTGCGGCCTTGCTAATGAAATATAAAACACAAGCGGGCCGCCTCTTCAAAGGTTGAATTAATTTAACTTGCAAATTAAATTATTAAGCGGGCCCTGGAGCGTACACCCCTGCACGAGAGTCAGCACCGTCGCTGCCTTTTCCCGACTCTACCGCGGCGCAATGGAGCCCGTATTCTGGCGTCACCGAGCCTGCGCGGGGGACTGTACGCTCTGAATAGTGGCGTCGGCGGAACTTCCCGAATTATTGTTTTATATTCCGAAAACAAATCTGCGGCACGAATACACCGGGAACACGGGAGCCCCTCCCCCCCCCCCCACCTCCCCGCCCCCGCATACGCGCGATAACAAGCCCGCCCGGGACACGGTTATTACGACAATTTATTATCATCCGCAATTACGTGGTCCCTACAACCGACGCGTGATCCCTCTGTGATGAGACGTGCGCTCGCGATCATAAACTCCACTCAAGGACAAAGTTTTATGATAAACCATATCCATCCCTGACCCCTTTTAATTATAACTAAGTACTTGTACTTAATCATACAAACATGAAGTATTGCACCTTTTTAAAATTAAAATAGGCTTCCAAAAATTTCCCCTTCCATCTCCTTTTCGTGTGGGACACCTAGTCAACAAACGACTCGATGGACCCTGGTGTCAGAGTTTTTCAACCGCCTACTACATGGTTGTGTAACGACCGCCGTCTAAGTAGTAATAGACAGCAACCGAGACCGACGGCTCTCCGAAGCATAGAACCACTGTCTTTTCGGACAATCAGGTGGTTCAGCGTGCAATGTCCTAACCAGACTGGGAACAAATTCACAAAATGATAAATATCAACATTGTGAGTGCCTCACCAAGAATCGAACCCGGTACCTTTGCGTCGCACGCGGTCGCACTATCACTACGCCACATTGGTCGGAGCTAAAGTCGCCCGATCCACTGGCTAAAGGACCTAGTTAATTTAATGTAGGTGTACATTACATTACATAGGTATTTCGTAAAAGCTAAACGAAGCGACGCAATCAGGGAGTTTCATAAGGGCGACTCGCGTTTCATAATCAGTACGACTGTGATGATTCAGATTAAGAATTTTGTGAGTAAGAATGTTAGTAGAACTGCAATGCAAGGTGTTACATAACCTGGTAAAGTAGCTCAATGAAAGCTGGAGAAGGCTGGATCCTGCCCGCTCGCCAGCTGACGAGATGCTATTGATTGCTCCACTCGCCTCCTCCTCGCAGGATCAGCTCAGCCACGATCGCCGACAACGATCCACTATCGAACTGTCTTGGAATAGTTGGAATTATTGGACACTGCAACCAGACTTATTGTCGCTGAATATGTTTTGTGCAGAAGCAAAAAAAAAGCGCCATTTAGTTTGAAGAAATTGTCTACACTAATATAAAAAAAAGCGGAAAGATTAGTTTTTTTGTTTATTTGTTTTTTTGTTTGTTTATATGTAATCGATAAACTCCGAAACTACTAGACCGATTTCCAAAATTCTTTCACCATTAGAAAGCTACAACATTCCTGAGTAACATAGACTACTTTTTACTACGGAAAAATTCCTCGTTCCCACGGGAAAACGGTTAGAAGCAGGAAAAGCGGGAAATATAGCGGATATTACCCAATTAGCGAAACCGATTTAGCGATCTTCGTGAAATTTTGCACTGATATTGGTGGTATATTGAAAACGGACTTGGACTACTTTTTGTCAGCACTTGAGGATCTGGAGTACCTGATGGAGGGCACCAGGAGCACAGCTAAACTATAAGAAATACGAAAATGGCTTGATAGCAATAGTTGTGCAGCATGACGGGCCGCTTCTGCTGGAACATGGTCATCAAGGATCTGGAGTACCTGATGCACACCACCAGCATCTCATCTAAACTAAAAGAGCTACGGTAATGGCTTCAAAGTAAAAGTTGTTTAGCATGACGGGCTAATTTTGCATTACCTAAAGCAGACCACCAGCATCCCATCTAAACAACAGGAGATAAGGTATCGGCATCAAATTAAAAGTTGTTTAACATGACGGGCCGCTTTTGCTGGCACATGGTCCTGTTGAGTCACTTCTGCTGGAACGGAGTAAAGAAGTAAACTACTTTTTACTGCGGGCAAAGATCCAATTTCTACGGGAAAACTGGAAGTAGCAGCGGGTGAAACCGCTGGGCGGGCCGCTAGAATTAGAATAAAAAAGAAAACAAAGTTGTCTTCCGTCGGTTTACTCCTAATTTAAAATATAATAATCAAGTATTTTCATTAGAATCGACATGACCTTAAGAGCGAAGCAGACGGCGCCCGTATATAGCTCGTGCACGTAACCACGCGCGTACCTATGACGTTGTAATGTATGGGACTGTATGAGATATGTCACATTGCTTGCGTTGATACTGCATTAAAGTGAAATAAATTGAGAACAGAAAGCATTCAATGTAGAGCCAAACATCGAATTAAAACAAACAGGACTGGTACTAATGTTTTATATCAATTACTGTACTTCCTGTTTGTCTTCAGAAGCGATAAAGTCATTGTATTTCTCCTCAACCTACAGTTTTTATTAAATAGGTATATTAAATCTATACTAATATTATAAATTCGAAGACGAAGACGCCGGGCATCAGCTAGTAGGTATATGAACACCGTATTTAAATGTTTTATTTGAACCCGGGCCTCTCGCATTTCGCTGTAAGACTGACATTGTTAATTTCTCGGAAAGATAGTTGCGAGTTGTAAGGTGCGATGGCAATCCCTCGCAATGGATATTAATAGTATGTCCTGATAGCGCAGGAGCGAGGGCATTAGTGTGAAGCGAACGGAGGTGGGGCAGTAATTTGTCCTGTTGTTGGAGGTTGCCGCGCGTCGCTGTGGGTCGCTGTGGGTCGCTGTGGGTCGCGCCGCCGCTAACGAGCGCTGTCCGCCGTCGCTGATGTATCGCTGCAGCTCCCGTAGTTAGGTACATCCTCCTGCTGCATTGACCTACTTTCATTATTTTATCTCTATATTGTGATACCTAAGTCTTATGCTGCTTGCTGCTATCCTCGTAAGGATTTTCTAATGGTGGTGTTTTAAAAACGGACGGCCAGACCTCCGGATTTAATAGAATCAACTCCTCAAATGGTATTTTTTGAAAGCGCATGTTTACAATAAAATATTACATTCATAAAATTTTCCAAGTTCCTGAAGCCTCAACTGATGAAAAAACATCGACAATTAGCCTGTTTAAAGTTCATGACACTTTAGGAGTGGCAATTTGAAAGGTCTCTTTTTCCGAACATAATCACAAAATTCTTTATTTTGTAATTGTTGTTTTTTGAAAACAGAACTCAATTTGCTTATAATAAAGAAATAGGAGCTGATTTACATAATATGGTGAATACTTTTTGCCATGAAGTACCTACTTACATAAATATTATAGCTAAACTAACTCACTGAGGATAATGTGTAGTGGCAATGTATCTTCAGCTCGTGTAGTGGACGGGGGCTGATGGCCGCGCGCCAATACGTGCCAACACTCGTCAGTTCAGCCGCCGATTTATAAAAAAAACACATTGTATAATTTACTACCTTTTTACGTTTAATGCAGTGAACTGCTCAATTCAAGCTATTTGCATTTAAACCTCCTCACTGGCTGCAGATCTGGTCTTTTTATAATTTTATTTCTTAACACAATTAATGTTCTCTACATATCGGCAAAAAATTTGCTTTGTCCACTCCGTCACATCTATGGGTGATTGTTTATAATGTTGATGTTCTTACCTTCTTATTTGTCTTGTGAATAATTTCCCCACGCGATTGTTCTCATTGCCGCTAACAAGCTGCAAGGCTAACTGATGAATCCCTGCAGCTCCCGACCTGCTTCATCACTGTCTCCAGCTTCAGCAGGCAACAGCTTATTTTGTATGCAGTAGCTGTAAGTACAGCCAATTAGGTAGGTAAGTGCGGTACGGGTAACCAGCGTCCTATTTTGTTACGCTATGTTCTGTGACACTACCACAATCCATAAGCCACAATTTAATATCGCATAATTTTCGTTCACATATCTACCTAAGTACTAGCTACGACAACAATGTGATACATATTTACTTTGCTTTTCTTTTCACCAAAGTACGAACGAGTGCAAATTAATAACTCAACCCAAAAACAAAGAAATTGAGGGAGATAAGATGAGATTATTAAAATGTAAGAGTGACGGAGCTGTGAAATTAAAAGTTGTCGCCGGTCGCGGCCGCGGTCGGTCGGTCGGGAGCGGAGGCGGTCGCGTTCAGACCAAGCTTGTTCTGCGCAAGGTGAGAGGTACTGGATATATTTTATCCTCAACTTCAGGTCTGTACAACATGGTGGATGAGTGAGCGCGCATATTACCGCGCGCCGGGCGTCGGCCGGTTGCCGCGTCGCCCCACGGGACGGCAGCAGGACAATACATAATTAATTCTCCGCTCGTAAACACCCCTCGCAGCCCCCGCACCAGTGTTAACAAACTTTGATGAAAAGAACGCAATTTATCGCCCCCGCGCGCCGGGGCCGGGGCGGGTAACAGCGCGATATGGAGCGAGTACCAGCAGCCCTGCTTCCCGCCCGCTCGCTACTAATTAGCTTATACATTTTGTTAGAAAATTAATGAATTAAGTAGTAAACAGATACCATCTCTTGATAGGCTTTATACTCAATCCGGGAAATGAGTCACGCTTTAATAATTTTAATTATTAAAGCGTGACTAGTAATAAATGTCATTTGAAGACGTGTAGGTAAAATGGGGGTAGTGTGCTTCCAATCTCTATGGATTAAGGCTCTCTAAAAGTAGCACAAGCTTTTTAAGTGTACAGCTGTTTCCGGGAGTGTACTACAACAGGCCAGAGAGTAGCTAGCTGCAGAAACCCTACGATCTGCTGCGACCTGGCGGTTTACTATTTTCTCCCGGAAACTATTGTTCTACGTTTTGATTCTTGTATTAGTACCATACAAAGTAGTTTTGTGGCTATTACGAATAAAGAAAAATACTTGGTGACATGTTGATCTCTATTATAGAGATCAACATGTCACCAAGTATTTTATGCAGAATTCAGGAACAATACGCAAAAGTGCTTAGCGGGGTTCTGTACATGAATATATCTACATCATGCCCTCTTCTGCATGTCTCTTGCATTTGCGAGGAGCTGAACTGCTTATGCCAATGCTGTCTGTATTTGGTCCATTGTCACGATGATGAAGAAGAATCGTCTTTCCAAGGTATTTGGCTGATAGTAAGTGGGTACTGGACTACTGGTCGTCTCAGAGAAATAGGAAATAAAACAAAGCAAATAAGTTCTTAATTTGAACTGTGTGTTTATTTTAGCTTTACATAACTTAAGTGAATTCGAGGGACGGGACAGTTTTTTGAAAATATCTTAGAATATATACATATCATCATAAGTACAGGAGCGATTCCAATGATGAGTAGAAACCCCACTGCCCGCGGAGTTCGTGTTATTATATTGAATCTACAGAATATTTTATACATTACACTAGTCACGAGCGGCGCGGGGAGCGGGCCACAAATCGCTGTTTGAATCGCACAAATTAATGGCACTTGAAATCACAACAAATCATCCGTCCGGAGACCAACGCAACAATAGAATATAACAAGAACAGACAACCGAACACCAACGAATGATAATTATCACATGAGACGCTCCGCGAGCGCCGCCGGGGCCAAATCAACTCGCTACCGTGCGCTGTTACATACAGGACTACCTCTCTACACTAGCTATGTACAGTACAGGCTATGTACAGGCGGCGGGGGCGGGTGCGCTCCGTCACACCGTGGTCTCGCGGTCCACGTGGATGTACTCGACGGAGCGCTCGCGGTGTCAGGAGGCGGTGGAGGCGCGCGAGTCGTACAGCAGCTCCTCCGTCAGCCGGCGCCCCCCCGCCGCCAGCGCGCCCGGCACGCGCTTGCCGCGCCGCGCGCGCCGCCGCCACGCCGCCGCCAGCAGCAGCAGCGCCGCCAGCGCGCCGGCCAGCGCGCCGCCCGCCGTCAGCGCGCGCGCGCCGCCCAGCAGCCGCAGCAGCCGCGCGCCCGCGCCGCACCCCGCCGCCTCGTCCCCGCCGCCGGGGCAGTCCTCCGCGCCGTCGCACCACAGCAGCGCGTCCATGCACGCGCCCAGCGCGCCGCATGCGTGCGCGCACCCCGCCGTCACATTGCGCGGCTCGGCGGCGGCGGGCGGCGGCGGCGCGGCGGCGCGCCACACCTCCATCCAGTGCAGCCGCGCCGCGCCCGCCTCGCGCGCCGCCCACACCACCAGCAGCGCCGCGCCCCCTTGCCCGCTCACGCCCCCGCCGACCCACTCCTCCGTGAACACGTGCACTGAACGTGCGTTCTCATGCTCCGCACCAGGGCATATAGCCTTCATTAACCTGTGGGAAAAAAATACAACTTCTTAAAACCATTTTTCTATAAAAACAAACTCAAGTCTTGTTGCAGATGTCAGCAGGCACGACTGTGCTTAAAAGCACCAGCTGAACTTTGACATAGATCCCCAGTTTGCTACGTCATTGATAACTGCCTACTCACGGACCCACCTGGCCTTCTTAGCATTACATACCTTGAAGTATGAGCGTCGTACACCAAGATGCGGTTGGTAGTGTGACAGAGCGGCGGGTCGGGCGTCTGCGAGGCGGTGACGGGCGCGGATATTGGCGGCGGCACGTGTGGGATCTCCTCGCCCCACACGCGCACGAACACCGACCGGTTGCCGCGCGCCATTAGTAGGAACGGCGTCTCGCCACATTCTGACAAGTGGTCACCCCTGCAGATAACGAACGGCTATAATCAAGTCCTACTACATAAAAGAACGGAGTATAAGCAGTTCAGAGTAATGAGCTAACTTCATGTTTCAGCAACATTAAGGCAAAAAAAATACTAACTCGTAAGGGTAGGTGAGATGCAAGTGCTGTCCGGGTTGCGGCAGGCGTCGCCTGTTGGCACAGCGTCGTGGCGCGTCCTGTTCCGACGCGACGACGGCCCACGCCGCGCGGAAGTGCAGGTGGCGGTGGTCCTCGCGCGCGCGCAGCCTCCCGCCCGACAGCTCCAGCTCCAGCGCGCCGCCGTCGCCGCGCACTGCCAGCGGCGCGCTCGCGTTGTCGCAGATGCACGCCAGCGGCACCTGGTTACACAGAAGTTGATTTAAAGACTGCGAGAATCTAGGATTTCACGATATCAAACCAGAGTTCTAAGAGGCACGTACCCTGTAACCGGGCCAAGGCGAGTCGTATATCCATAAGTGAGGCACATGGGAAGGCAAATCGTCTTCACTATCGAAGTCGGGTTCGAGCTGCGAGGATGTCGATGACGCCGGCGGTGAGCTGGTGTCACTTGGGTCCGGCGGCAGCGGGTGGCAGGCGGTGCGGCCGGTGCGCGCGTCGAGGCGCGTCACGCAGCGCGGCGTGCGGCCCAGAGACGCCGCCGCCAGCCGCAGCTCCACGCGCCGCTCCGCCTGCAGCCGGTACACGCAGCGCAGCCGCCGCGCGCCGCCGCGCCCGAACCACAGCGCGTTGCGCGGCGACGAGAACTCGCCCGGCAGCGTCAGCAGCCGCGCGCACTCTGCCGGCCGCGCGCGACTAGCGCCCGCACTCTGCAGCGCTGTGCCGTCCAGACGGGCATCCACGAACTCGTAGTGCAGCGAGAACGA
Organism: Tuta absoluta; assembly: GCA_027580185.1. NCBI lineage: Eukaryota > Metazoa > Arthropoda > Insecta > Lepidoptera > Gelechiidae > Tuta > Tuta absoluta. The sequence goes on along the minus strand of JAQAHW010000023.1, from coordinate 54,221 downwards.
AAGCGGATGCGTTGCAGTACCCGGCAGAGACGTCGCCGAAAGGGACATGAGTGCTGCTGATGAAACGTATCTATTCGACAAAGACACAAAATTCTAAATCTGTGCACGTTAAGTACTCATTACAATTCGGGATATAAGCTTAAAGATCTTACCCGTCTGGTGGGGAGCAGGGTCTCGGCACACGCGTGGCATTGGCGAGAGCCGCTCTCGCGCAGAGCGCGGGCGCCACGTCGCAGTAGTGTCCGACGAGGGGCGCGCCGGCCCCACCGCCGTCCCACACGCGCAGCTCGACGGCGCACGGGCCGCGCGGGCCCGCCAGCGTCGGCGGCGCGTGTGGCGGCGGCCGGGGCAGCGCCACCGCCGTGCGACCAGCGTCCTCCCTCGCACCCCCGCCCCCGCCCCCGCCCCCGCCTCGGATCCCTGCGATGGCGTCCTCGTCGCGCTCGCTGCTGTCCGCGCGCTTCGTGTCCATCAGCGAGTAGTGCGTGAAGCTCGAAAAGTAGATCCAAACGAGATCACCTACAACGAGACCAATAATGTTTGTTATCTATTTGATAGCACAGCTTCTAGGCTGCTACATTGGTCAAGAGCAGAAACGATCGTCGGAACTTACCAGGTCTTCCATGGAAGGTCCAGGTGCAGGTGGTGTTGGGCGGCAGCGTGTGCGCCGGCGCGCGCAGCACCCCCCGCCGCCCGCGCCCCGCCCCCCCGGCCCCCGGCGCCGTCGTGTTGCCCTCCTCCTCTGACGAAGAAGCCTTCACGTGGAACTCACAGCGCCGCGCTTCCCTGTACACAGTTTGTAATGAAACTAATGGAATCCGGGTGGTCACAGGCAACAAAGAGCCGCCTGGCTGACATCTTTTCTACAAACACATGCTAGTCTAATTTTTTTTTTACAGTTGCCCCGTTGTTTGGTCTGACGCGGTCCTGATGTCAGTAGTACCGTGGAAGGATATTTATGCATAACTGGGATATACTGACCTGGCGTAGTCGTAGGAATCAGAGTCGGCGAAGATAACGTCGACATCGAGCTCGAAGCCCCGGAGCGGCGCGGCGGGGGGCGCGGGGCGCGGGGGCGCGGAGTACGGCGACGAGTGGAACGCGACCAGCATGTCGGGGCCGCGCGCCGTCACCGCCGGCAGCCAGTCGCCGCCGCAGTACTCCACCAGCACCGGGTCGTCCGTCGACCCGCCGTCGTACACGATCAGCCGGTCGCGCTCGCCCGTGCAGTCGCGCCACGCGCGCACTACGCGACCCGTCTTGTTCATGCTGGGTGACATGAGAATACGATATGAATTTGAACGGTAAGGTTCTAAAGTAATTTGATGACTTAGTTAAAAAGTGCAACTCATTAATTAAACCACTAACACTACCAACCTGGCGACGGAAATGGAGCGCTTGATCTGCATCTTGTGCGAGTAGTCCTGCCGCACGGAGATCATGGCGTGCTTGCAGGTCGGGATGTCCTTCTGCCGCAGACTCCAGTAGCACGTCACGTTCCTGCACATCACACCATGCAAAATAATATGAAACAACTGGTCTTCCCAAATGCGGCAGATTGAGTAAAAATATCAATAGGCATTGATGACCTGGATATTATATTCTTACACGGTTCACTAGTCCCATGATGTACTCAAAGCAACTAAAAAAATAAACTCTATCAAATCCAAGCATACCGAGCAGCTTCGGGAATAAACGGTGCCCCGCCCAAACCTAAGCCTGCTAGCTTCGCTATGTAAAATATATCTCGTTAAGTCGTGTCACTCTTGGCCATGTCATGATGAGTATACTCGGTTGAGACTCGGGAACTGAATAGCACATACCTGGGGTACATGCCGGGGTAGTTGGGGCTCTGCAGCCGGCACTTCTTCCGATGGCACTCCTCGTAGGTGCGCGTGCAGTAGGTGCCCGGCGACACCGCCCCGCGCTCCAGCGGAGCCTCCGCCCCGCCGAACCTGCGTCACAAGCAACACCTCAGTTACACACACGCTCGTGTACCTATCAACTTATCTGGTCAAATATACCAGCTAGTTACACACAAACTTACAGATTTTCGTTTTTTCGAGGAGGGCTCAAGATTCTAAAAATTTTAAGGGAGTTTGATAAGGATGAATGTACACTCTTCTTGCCTTTTAGTTTTTATATTTAATATGTGGTTATTATTACCTACAGGCAGATGCACAAATATCTTGGATAAACCGAACTACTAATTAATAAGGGGAAACTACGGTACTTCTATAAAAAATCAGAAGACGGGATAAAAGAAAACCGATTGAAATTGAAATTGAAATTCTTTATTCAATGTAGGATAGTATTGTCATATCACTTATTGACGTCATGAACCTTCATTGTAAAAAAATGAAATTTGTATCACACAATTTTCTTTTTTTATAACAATTTTGTAATGTCCTAATAGAAAACCGGCTCGGGCGGGATAAAAAAATAAAAATCAAAGCACTGCCACGGGGCTGGCCAGGTTAATCACACAGCATGTAACTTTACGCCACCACCATCTGAAAACGATATTTGTTTCAAATTGAAGTCAAGAATTTTATAGCGTGTAGTTTACATTCGTATAATTAATCGGACCTCCTGAACAGGAAAAACCCCCCAAAAAACCTGCCCAGAAGTGCTCCTACTCTAAATTAACAATCGTACTAGCCCCTAAGCTACCCCAGCTAATTCTGTAAGTAAAAAAAATATGTATAGACCAAAAATGGCTACATATTTTTTTTTGTTAAAATTGCAGTAGGTAGATAAATCTACCAGTTTTAACTTATAAAATATTTACTTTAAACAATTGAAATTACATCCATCACCGTCACAGTAAAAAGATATAAAAAACTGAGATGTTGGACATAAGAGGTATATCAAATGATCAGTCATTTGAAAGGAAATGGTGAAGAAGGATGACCAGCCTTGACCGGCTTGACTTTATTCAACATATGATGTTATACAGATGCGTACAAAATCACGTATTTATTCCTTGTAGACAGGGGAGACGGAATCTGGCTGTGAAACGGGCATTTTCATATTTATTTGATGGTTATTGCCGTGTGATGTCCGCTTAGAATAGCATCACCCCATTTCTTCCCCATGAGTGTCGTAGGAGGCGACTAAAGGACTCAATAGTTACGTGTGTATTGCAATTTTAACCGATGGACTGACAACCTGTCACTATGGCGATGCTCATTTTTCTGAATGACCCTCAATACGTCCGTCAGAATTAAATGCAAATTATTCAATTTCATGGTCTGAATGCACTCTATCAATATACACCCTGTTTTTGGTAGTCAAGCTCACGTGCGGTTAGACACTTAAACTGTCAATGTATAAGTCATTAATGCGCAAGACCCGTCCGAAGTCCCAACTGTCAAACCCACCTGTTCTTAACTTAATATTTATTTTTAGGTTCAGTCGCATTTTATAAGCAAGCAACTTATATTGCACGGGTAAATTATCAAATCTTCAAACTGTATCTATAGTTTTCTTTGTATGTTTACGTAACCAAAGAGCATATAACCACTTACGTTCTTAATGTGTCACTAGCCCGTAAATAGTTTTTTTTTTCAACAAGTTTTTTTTTGCTGAGAGTGCTAATTTTGATAAATTTTTCTTACTATCAGCTCATTTGGAGTCAAACATTTATCAAAATTACTATTTTAGCAACTTAAAAAAACTGCTCTGTGATGCCGGCTTAGAATAGCATCACCCCATTTCTTTCCCGTGGGAGTCGTAAGAGGCGACGAAGGGACTCGAGGGTGTGTATAGCAATTTTAGGCGATGGGCTGACAAACTGTCACTATGGCGATACACAATTTTCCGAATGACCCTCAAACGTTTGTCAAACGTGGTGTAAATGTCTGTTTTTGCGGCCTTATACGCTCTGCCTACCGCGCAAGTGATAAAGGCATGATATATATATATGTATGTATGTAAAAAAACACAAATATTTGCAATATTCAGAATATAATTTGAATAGAACAAGCGGGTTCTTGAGTGGAAACGATGCCTGGGCGAGCGTTGCGTTGGATGTATACATACATACATACATACATATAATCACGCCTCTTTCCCGTAGGGGTAGGCAGAGACTACATCTTTCCACTTGCTACGACCCTGACACACCTCTTTCGCTTCTTCAACATGCATCAATCTTTTCATACATGCTCGTCGGTTTAGGGTACTCTTGACCTGACCTTTCTCTAGAACGTCCCCGATCTGATCCAAGTACGTGCGTCTTGGTCTTCCCCTTCCAACGTTCCCATCCACACTCGCCATATACACCTGTTTCGTTAATCTTCTTTCATTCATTCTCTCAATGTGACCAAACCATCTCAGCATTCCTTTTTCTATACCAGTCACTATGTCATCTTTTATACCGCAACGTTCTCTAATCACGCTATTCCTTATCCTGTCACTCAATTTCACTCCTATCATACTTCTTAGCGCTCTCATTTCTACCGCATTTATTCTACTTTCATGCTTTTTCTGCCATACCCAACTTTCACTCCCATACATAAGTGTTGGAACTAACACTCCTCTATGCACAGCCAGACGTGCCTTATTAGACACTGTCTGGCTGTTCATAAAAGTATGCAACGCTCCATTCACCATGTTGCCGGCATTTACCCTCCTTTCAATGTCACTTTCACACTTTCCATCTGATGTAAACTTCGATCCCAAATATACAAACTCTTTCACTTGCTCCACCCTCTCTTCTTCTATCATAATATTACACTCCGTCATACCTTCTTCTTTTTCAAAAACCATTGACTTCGTCTTACTTACATTCACTTTCATTCCTTTCTTTTTCAAAGCCTCATTCATAATGTTTACCATCTTCTGCAACTCTTCAGCCGACGACGCAAGGATAACTTGGTCATCAGCATAGAGAAGACATTTGACGAGTAACCCATTCATTCTCAGTCCATTTTCACACTCTTTCAAATCTGTCAAACAACTATCCATGAATAGGTTGAACAGCCATGGTGACGCAACACATCCCTGTCTAACACCTTTCTCGATGTTAAACAGTTCAGTGAAGGCCCCGTTAATCCTGACACAAGCACTGGAATCCTTATATAAGGATTTCAGTGCTCGTACCAAGATGCTGCTCACCCCATGCACGGATAGTGCCGACCATAATTCATTCCTCAGAACTCTATCATAGGCCTTTTCCAGATCCACGAATGTGCAAAAGACTTTTTGGTTCTTAGCCAAATACTTTTCCGCTATGCACCGCAAGGAAAAGACCTGATCCGTACATCCCATCCCCTTTCGAAATCCCGCTTGAGCATCCCAGACTTTCTCATCAGTTTCTTTCACAACTCTTTCAATCAGTACCCTTGCATACAGTTTACTGACGACACTGAGAAGGCTTATACCGCGGTAATTTTTACAGTCTAGCTGTGACCCTTTTCCTTTGTATAATGGCACTATTACAGCCTTGCACCAATCACTTGGCACTCGACCGCTTCGCCAACAAAGGTTAAAAAGGAGGTACAGCTGACTAGCTGCTACGCCTTCGCCAGCCTTCAGCATCTCAACCGATACTCTATCATACCCTGCAGCCTTACCAGATTTCATACTTTTCAGAGCTTTCATAATCTCATCCATTTCAATCTCGCTTTCGTTTTCACTGTCATCTTCTTCATGTATGTTCACCTCTTGTACTTCTTCTTTTTCAAACAAGCTTTCAAAATATTCCTTCCATCTCTTCAACACACATTCCTCACCTTTTATTATACTACCATCCTGGCTCCGAATCCTACTCAACTCTGATTGTGCTGTTTTTCCTCGAGTTGTTCCTATAGATTTCCAGAAAACCTTTAAGTTCTTGCGAAAGTTTTCTGATAGCCTCCTGTCAAACTCATCTTTATTTTCCTCTTTCTTTCGTTCCACTGTCTTCTTTACTACATTCTTTAAACTTTTATACTCCTTTCGTGCTTTCTCTACATCCTGATCTGTCGCTTTCTGCAATCTTTGGTTAGCTTTAGTAGCCAATAAATCTAACCATGCTTTCTTCTTCTTCTGAACAACTTCTTGCACATCTTTACTCATCCATGCAGTCTTTCGTTTATTACCTTTCGCCCGTCTAGTGACTCCACATACTTCAACAGCAACTTTGACGATTCCTTCCTTAAATACCTTCCAACCATCTTCAATGTCATTCATCTCATCTATCTTATCAAATTCATCCTTTAACCTTTTGACATATTCCTTTCTTACCTCTTTTTCTTGCAAATTTTCTACTTTCACTCTTTCCAGAACACTGGTCGCTTCGTGCACTCTATGTCGCCATCGTTTAAAGAGACCACTTATTCGTGATATCACTAGGAAGTGGTCTGTGTCGATCCCGGCCCCGCGATACGCACGAGTGTCTAGAACTTTCTTCTTCAATCTTTCATCCACAATCACAAAATCTATAATGGTCCTTGATACACCTTCTGCTCTTGTATAAGTGTGAATCTCCTTGTGTTGAAACATTGTATTCGACACAAGAAGACCCCACTCCAAACAAATCTCTAACAAACTCTTTCCATTCTCATTAACTCGTTCGTCTCCAAACGCTCCAAGAACCTTATCATACCCATCACGCTTTATACCAACCCATCCATTAAAATCACCTAGCATGATAATCCTTTCATTTGTTTTACAACCTTTCAAAACCTCTCTCACACTATCCCAGAACTCCTCATTTTCCTTTTTAGCTTTTGTGGAGCCACCCGTACCCAAATCCGTTGGCGCATAAACACCTAGGACAAAGATTCGCGTAATTCCAACCTTTAGCCTAATCCAGAGGAGTCGAGGGCTCACACATTCAAATTCAGTCACACATTCAGCCATTCGCGCGGAAAGAAATAAGCCGACTCCCTTACATGCACGATTGGTACTGGAAACACCAGACCAATACGCTGTGTAGGGTCCATGTTTGGTCGTTTCACATCCTTTCCGCTTAGTTTCATTCACACACAATACATCTATACGCCTTTCATCCATCACCTGACATACCTCGTCTACTTTATCTACCATTCCTCCTCTAACATTCATCGTAGCAAAGCGGCTTTCCGTAGGCCGCGTTCCGCTCCCGATAGAAACGAGACGTGATGAGTCGCGAACTCCTACATCGCCGCCATTTTGATTTGGGTTAGATAAAGAAATCATAGCGTTCCCACGAGTAGCAAGGGAATTAATATGTCGATCCTGGCAGAGCCCCGCATGCCAGGACAAGGTAAGCCGTAATCTGGGGTCACCTGGTCCCAGGGCAAATCGGCACGCTAAGCTAGGCACGCCCCTAGCTATGCATCCATCGGCGCGGCAGACCTTGGATTGGCGGAGAGGGAAGGAGAAAGGAACTGGGTAGGAAGAGGGAGTAAGAAAGGAAGTTATGACGTGGAAGGGAAAACAAGGTGTAAGGATACTACTGCCTCGGAGGACTAGGTTTGAGATTGTAGTAGCTCGGGAAGCCGGGGTCGCATACCCGTATACCAGACCTAGCTACCGGGCAGGCAGTTAGGTTGTGTATCCCCTGACTATATGTATGCGTTGGATGTATGGGTGGCAAAAACGGGAGATTGTGTTTTATGGCGTACCCTGCCTGGGGGATGTCTACGTCTAACAGTAGACTGCTATAGGCTGATGTGATGATGTGTGCTACATGGGAAAATATAAAGCTCCCACCACATATATTTTTTAAATGTGCGAAATCACTAATATTTAATTGAACAAAACGCATAAAAAGTAGATAAAATAATTGGCTCAAATATTTTTAAGGACGCACCGCCGCCATTCTTAGGTTTTTTTTATAATTTTGTATGTATTGTTTGAAATTAAAATCACTTTCCTTTACGCCATGAGTGACTTCACCTCACTGTTTTACGCGGCAAAACAGTTTTTTCAAGCTGAAATAATAGATTTTCAAGCTGAAATAATTTTCGAGGTGAAATAGCTATTTCACCTCCCTAGCTTGAAAAACTGCTTTGCCGCGTAAAACCAGTGTGGTAGTTGGATGACTCTGTGTCACACAGTCGGTCCCCTGGTCTCAAAATATCGAACTTACGGTATGCCAATGACACCACTTTATTTGCAAAGAGTTCACAACGCATGGAAACTCTCTTATGCAAAATGGAAAGTGTGAGTCTCGAATTCGGTCTAAAGATCAACCGTAGCTAGTTACTAGTTATTATTCTGTGACCGTAGTAAGACAAAATTATGTTTGTCGACCGTCTCAATGAAAATCTACCAGGTGTCAAGAAAATTGCCAACTGCGATGTCGTACAATCTTATGTCTATCTGGGAGCACTGGTAACAAATAATGGCGGATATGTCGATGAGATTAAATGACCATGTCGACCAAACGAACGGTCATGTCTCGCGACGTGATAATGTCTCTGTGGAGCGCCTTGTGGTGCAAGGAAGATCCCCGATGCGCTGGACCGATCAAGTCAAGGCTGCCGTCAATGTGCCTCTCCACGAGTGTACCAGAAAAGCGGCAGATCGAAAAGACTGGTGACGGATAATGAAGCGTGCCACCAACCCTCAACCGACGACCACGACCACTCTGTCAAGAGTGTAACGCCTTAGAAGAAGAGAGATAGCAGACAAATGCAGGCCTATTTTATATTTAAAAAAAAACGTTCCTGTAACCACTATTACTATTTTATAAACAACTTCAGAAGAAATAGATAATTATACCGATTATACATATATAAATGAATATAATCACGCCTCTTTTCCGGAGGGGTAGGCAGAGACTACATTTTTCCACTGCTTCTTTAACATACATAAAACCTTTTCATGCTCTTCAGTTTAGGGTATCTACTCTTGACCTGACCTTTCTTCAGAACGTCCCTGATTTAATCCAGGTACGTTCGTCGTAGATAATCATGCTGATTGTTAATGAGATTTTTCATAAACTCCTCTTCAAACTATTGCAAAATCATGCTGTGCGTGTTATCCTTGCGTATGAGTGTTACATAAGAAGATGAAGAGACAATGGTCTTGCCAGCAAATGCTGAGCCATTTCCTTTTGCCTTTTTTATGTTAATACCTGTCTAGATAAGATGAAAGATTTGTAGACTTTAAAAAGGCAATAAATAATATTTTTATTTTATTTATTTATTTATTTTAAGATAACATTTGTGTCAATGTGGACGTTAGCGTATTTTCATTGGGTTGATAGTCGAGGGTTGCAAAATGGCGAGGTTTAATCCAGTTGACATTGATGTCATTCTTAGGTCGATAGTTTTATGTTTATATAGCGTTGTGCTCACCTGACGACGGCATCGCGTTGCGAGAGGAACTTGTACCGCAGCTTGAAGGCGAATGGCTCCCCGAGGCGCGCGCGGAACAGCTTCACGGAGACGGTGACGGTCGCGGTCTCGCTGTAGTAGAGCGCGGCGCCGCCGGCCGCGCCGCACCACGACCCGCCGGTGAACGGCCGGCCCAGCTCCGCCAGCTGCATGTAGCCGTCGGGGCAGCCGTCCAGCGCGCCCGCCTCGTACCGCCCCACCTGGAACTCCTCGAACGCGAGCTGCACGAGGTCGCCGTGCGAGCCACCGCCCGCAGTGAAGGTCAGGTGGCACAGGAAAGGCACGCGCGGCGCGTCGCGCACGCCCAGCGAGTACGCGACGCCGGCGCGCCCGTAGTACGTGCGGTTGCAGACCGTGCAGCCGGGGGGCTCGTCGCTGCCGTCGGCGCAGTGCGGCGTGCCGTCGCACCACGCGTCCAGCCGCACGCAGCGCACGGCGCCGCCGCGGCACGCCAGCTCCGCCACGCCGCACCCGCCCGCGCCGGAGCCGCGCGCGCCGAGCCGCCACGCGCTCAGCAACACCACCAGCGCCAGCGACAGCACACGCGCCGCGCACATGCCGCCACCCACCGCCCTCACCGCACACACACCATCACATTATTACACATTTTTTGTTTATTTTTACTCTAATGCACGCGCACACTTTACACACCGTTGAACTATTTTGATGCACGTCCACATTTTTTCATGTTATTATAACATTTTGATTGTATGACGACTTTCACCAACACCATTTTTCTATAAGTAGACACTTTTTTTCATCTAACGAAGCAGATTTAAGTTCATATTTGGTATGTATCTGTGCCCTAGACTTCGATTCTAATCTAGGTACGAATAAATTAATACAATGTATCTCTTATCTCATATCAACAAAGTTTGGAAGTTCACTAGTGTGTAGTATTGAACCTCTACTACCTAGGCACAGTATAATTAATAGTACTAGTTAGGTATTTACAATTTACTCGGGTCAATTTAATATTGATTTAATTTCTTAGTTTTCACACCTCACCACAGAAATACTTAACACTTGTAATACTTCGGTCGTTGACCTTCTCAAAATTTAGTTACTAATGTAGTGAGTGAGTGGTTATTTACCATATACGGGTGTACACTACCGTTCTAGATGTGAAAAACTCTACATTTGTCTCTTCTGAAAATTTCGTTGGCAAGTTCTGTGATCAATTACTAATCGGAGCCGAAAGAATCTTGAATTTATACAACTAGTCATTTCATATTTGGATTTTGAGTGTCATAATATCACGTGTGGTCATTAACGCATAAATCACTGACTATTTTCATATATTATGTCTACCAGAACCATCCTTATCTAGGGCACTGATACATCATGAGGTAGTGAAGGTTGCACTATTGCACATACACGGCGCTCACTGCACTCCAGCCAGGTGTGTCGCGCGGTGTCGCGGTGTCACGGTGTCGCGGTGTCGGGGTCGCGCGGCGCAGCGCGGCAGCAGCGGGTGAGTCGCGCGGCGGCGCGGCACGTAACGCCGCACCCGTCCGCCGCAGCGCCCTGCTCCCCCCTCCCCCCTACCGCCGCCCGGACCTCGCGCGTGCGCGCTACGGCTTTCCAATTCAGCAAACCACACGCGGACAGATCGTTCGTTTATATTTCTGGACAATTATTTTATGATATCTATCGAACTCCTTGCGCTATATCTCTGAGACCTTGTAATCTAAGTCATTTTCCGCAAACCAAACATAACGCACGTCAATATGTCCTAGGTATACTTCATCATTAAAATAAAACAAAATTATAACATTAAACCTTCATAAATTGACATAAAATATTACTGCTTTAAAGTATTTAGTTACTTCCAAAAATAAACTAAGTAGATAAATCAGCTTGGCGGGTGATTCGCTCGTGTGTAGGTTATGGCGGGTCGACGGTCGGCCGGCGCCGGGAGGCTGAGCGCCGGCCGAGCGCCGAGCGCCGCGCGGCAAGGCGACCGCACACGCGCGCGGCGCGCCGACTGCACGCCCGGCTGCCGCGCACTGCATATACCTGAACTAGGCCAAACAATATCAGATACGATGCCAATACACAAAACCACGTATTGGAACTTAGTTTTTAGGGTTTCATCAACTCTGTCGGTCTGTCTGTATGCCCCGCGCCAATACCATAAGAATAAATACTTACTTTGTGCTAAAACTTCGTAAGTTTTGCACCAAAAGACATGATGACGCTAATTAACAAATATTGGCATACAAATTATCATATGTTTAAATATTTTTTCTTCTCTCAAGTTTGAAAAATACCTGTTTGGCTGGTAAAATAGTGGGTTGGCCAAACACCAAAAGTATTTTTAACCCAGAGTGCAGATAAATTATTTTTAAGACAATAAAATTAACCTCCTCCAAGTAATTTAGTAAGTATCTCTTAGGACACAAAAATGAAACAATCAAATTAGTGAATTTACACGGGATTAAACATAGACATAGACATTTATTAATCACTAATTATAGTAATGCAGAAGCAGTTTAGTTTAGATAAAATATCAAAGTAAACATGTTATAAAAGAGATAAACTTATGTACTATACCTACAAGTAAAATTGCCGTAACGCTGATATTCTGACAAAACCACTGCATGAGGCGGGATTGATACAAAGTGAACATCGTTAATTTAGTAAAAATAAAGGAATTGCAATTTTATATAAAAGTACTAGAAAAAAGAGTACGAATATCAACATGTACGTACTTAATTTTTGACCCACACAAGTAAAAGTACAGCTAATTTGAAGTAGGTAAAACAATACATTGACACATAATCTTGATAAATAATACACGTGACAAGCTTATCTCACAAGGAGGTTCAGATACTTTTTTTTTTTTTATTTATTTATTAAAAGGTACATAAATTTTACAAATAAATTACATCTCGCCAAACTGATAGTCAGTTTGTTGGCGATTTTTGCGCTCAACATGCTAAGGCACAACTTATGTACCTGCCTTAACCTAACTTATATAATATTACATGCAAAACCTAATCTAATCTTATGCTCTCTAATAGTAGTGGGAAAAACAACTCACTTAAAAGAGCAGAGCGATTTGAATCTTTCGTATTTAAAGATGTGCATCACTCTTTGCGCTCAGTAACTCTTTTCGCTCAGTGGAGTATTTTGATCTTTAAGATGTGTTTTAGCTAATAGAGCTAGCGAATCTACGAGTGACTGATGAGTAAGCGATCTTATGATAAACAGGTGGAATTAATTAAAGTTTTAACTTTATAAAATAATAGTAAAAACACAAAAATCGTAATGAAATAATAGTCGAAGGTCAAGGTGACGCTCACGCCCGCGCGACTTATTTAATTACTTAAATTAAATTACCTTTAAAACAATCGTCAATTCATCACTCATACAAACAAAAGTTGTAGAAAACTTTTATTATTAACTTCATTTATTTACGTAACCAAATTTCAGCCATAACCTTACACAATAATGTCTATTTTACAATCCAAAAACTCGGAAATCAAATCCGCCAAAACCGCGGGAAAGTATCGCGAGACTCGCGAGTCGCCTGCTTGGCGCCGCACATCGAGCGCTATAGCGCTCTTACTCTTTCATGAGAAAGTAACGTATGCATCTGTCCTCGTTGATCGCTCGCATCGCGTGCGCATTCATTCGCGATCTCTCGGGCGGGTGAAAAGAGCTGAAGAGCGCTAGGAGCGCAAGATCTAATATGAATTGCACTGAACGCAAGAGTGAGTGAGCTTTTTGTAAAGAGCGCGCTCTTTTCATTCGTTCATTCGTGAGTTACCCACCGCTACTCTCTAACAGGTGCTTTTTTAATTTTACTAATACTAGGCTTTCCAGTTTATTTTTATATAAAGTTTTTTTGTACTTCAGTTTAAAGTAGAGAGTGTATTTATATTTCTTATTGGTGTTGGTAAATCATTCCATATTTTTGACGCGTAGTGTCCGACCCCCCATGAAGCTGTTGTCCGGTGATGCGGCACAAGGAGTGGCGGGACACAGGTACAAATTGCTTTGTAAAATGAGCATTATTTTTCATAATGTGGTTTGTCATATCGTAAAGGGCGTCTTCCGTACAGTGCTGGGGTACGAAGCCGTATTGGCGTGGATTTGACTTCGGCAACACGTACCACCTGATCCTTTTTATGAGCATTCTTTCCAGGATTTTCCCCAAAATAGACAACGGCCCTATTCTATAAGATTTGGCCTTCGTGTAATCGCCTTTTCCTGGTTTGCGTAGTATCATGACGGCTGCCTCCTTCCATAATTTTGGGAGGTATCCCATCTCGAGACACTTATTTGCTATGGCTAGAAACATGTTTTCATTCGTCTGGATGGCTGTTGCGCATATATCTGCTGTCAGTCCATCCAACCCCGGAGCTTTCTTGGGGTTCATAGCTCGAACAGAACTCCACAGCTCTTTTAGTGTAAAGGGCGAATTACCCACGTCAGTCATGGTCCGTTTCTTTATTGATTCAGCTTTTATCCGGGTTAATTGGTGTTCTTGAGTGTCTTCATGAGCCGTGTCGTCCGGGAAAAATGTTTCCGCTAAGTGTCTCGTTGACTCCTCCGGGGAGAGGCCTGTACCATCTCTTATCAGGGACATGTCTTCATAAATTTTAGAGGTGTTACCCTGTAGACGCCATCCCATATTGATTCCCTGTCCTGCTTTGTACAGAAGTTCTTCCAACTATGCGTTTGTACTTTTTTAGCTTCTTCCTCATATATTGTTTTGGCCTCAAGGTAGTCGTTCACTATACGAGGGCATCTCTTGGGGTTGGCGTTTTTTATTCTTCGCTTTTTCGTGGTCATATCTGATTTAAGGTCGTCCAATTCCTCTGTCCACTAAGGCAGGTGTTCCATTTTCCTATCTTTCATTAGGGGAATGGTTGCTTTGGTGGCTGTCGTGATAGCCCCTACGTAGCCGCTTGCTATCAGTTCTAATTCTTCCGCGTTTTTAATTTTTTCAATTTTGTCTATGAGGATGTTAGCATATTTGAACGCCTTTTCCAGTTCTTTGTGAAACTCGGACCATTTTGCCTTTTTGGTAATAAATATCCTCGTGCTAGACTGTATTCTTGATCCGGTTGGTTTTCCAGATCTATTTAAAAAATTATGGTGATATGATCCGAGCTCGTGATTGTGCTATCCACTTTCCAGTTGCTGATTTTGCCCAGTGGTCAGAAAAGCCCGAGATTGGTGTCAAAAAAGAGGGCTTGACCGCCCTAATCTTTTAGAGTTCGTTTCAGGATTTAAAAATTTCAGGCCTGAAAAACGTCTGAAACAATTTTTACAATACAAAGACAAGTAAACATGTAAACACGTAAATATGGGGTGGTATGGGATCTACCTCCTAGCGGTCCACCCCGGGCAACGGCAACACAGGCTTGCCTGTGGATAAGTCCGGCTGAACGATCCCACTAAGCGGTGGAAGGCTCCGTAAGAGGTCGCCTGGCTCGCGACCACCATCCCACCGAAGTCTGGCGCCAAGTAGCTTGCTGCGTTCCGTCAGTGTGTGGGAGTGCCAGTGCTTTTGGGGGAATTGGAGGATGTCAGTTGCGCTATTCAGAACCGGTCTTGGACTCTGAGCGATACTGTACCGGGTAACTCATTCTGGAGGGTAGCGGGATCCGAAGCACGGTGCCAGCCGTTGGCCGACCGCAGTCAGTAGGGGGCCCAAGTAGCACGCCAGCCACGTGCCAAAGGCTGCCCCGCCAACTCGCGAAAAATCCCGATATGCTCCACCGTGCCAGCCGGCGACTGGGTGACCCGGTGGCCATATTCGGGGGGGTTCGGGCGTCCCCGCATTCTCCAAATGAGTTTCCCATAGGACGGTTAAGCTCTAGTGTTCCAGTGGTTAACTGAAATGCGCCTCGACAATTCAACTTTTTCCCCACAAACACTCAAATTATGAAAAAAGTAAAAAAGAAGAATAGGTTTATACAACGGCTGCACTTCCTCCCAAAAAAAGTGCACCTCACTAACATCCGAGGGTTGCACTCCAATCTCGATCCGGTCCATCACCACCTTGAGACCGAAAAGCCGCACCTGTTCTTCCTAACTGAGACGAAGATAACAACTCCGTCGGACGTGGCGTACCTCAACTACCCGGGTTACTCTCTTGAGCATAAGTTCAAGAAATAACACTTATGTAGTTCTTACTACTACATAAGTGTTATTTTTATTATTATTTTTTTAAATTTAATTATTTTACTGTACCGTTTTTAATTTGCTTATGCAACTACTTGCAAATCATTTCTTGTTTGTCTCTTTTTCTATGTAAAGGTTGCCTGGAAGAGATCGCTGCAAGCGATAAGGCCGCCTTTGCTTACTTTTAGTCTTAAGTTTTCTGTATTGTTTTGTTTCTGTTGTGTATGTTGTAAGCAATAAAGTGTTCATCTATCTATCTATCTAAGCAAGCTGGGGTCTGTGTGTATTTCCGCGATGACATTTGTTGTCGTCGTCTCCGTTGCTTTGAGAAATCGGGTTTTTCTGCCATTTGGCTACTGGAGGACTCTGGCGTGGAGAAAACTCTATATGTCGGCGTCTACCGATTGCACAGCGGTGACCAGGAGACGACAGCGCTTTTCAATTACCTAGTTGAAACGACAGACGTAGCACAGCAAAGATACCCGACAGCGAAGCTAACTTTTCTGGGGGACTTTAATGCCCACCATAAGGAGTGGTTGTTCCCGTTCCAGAAAACTGACCATGCTGGGCTAGAGGCGCGCAAGTTTGCATTATCGCTAGATCTGACCCAGCTGGTGAACGTAGCTACGCGGATACCGGATATCGAAGGCCATACACCCAATTGCTTGGACTTGCTGCTGACAACTGATCCAGACAGTCATTCAGTTTCGGTCTCAGCTCCGCTGGGAACGTCCGACCACTGTCTGGTGAAATCCGTATCGACCTGCTCTCCTCTGGATGGCAGCCCCAGGGGCACGAGGCGAGTTTGGAGATACGAGTCAGCAGATTGGGAAGAGATGCGGCACTTCTTTGCATCTTACCCGTGGCGTCAAGTGTGCTTCTCTTCGCGTGACCCCTCGTGTTGTGCAGATGCGGTTGCGGACGTGATTCGGCAGGGGATGGAATATTTTATTCCTTTCTCCGACATTCCGCTAGGCCACAAAGCCCAGCCTTGGTATAACGCAGAATGCGCCCAAGCTGAGGCGCGTAAAGAATCGGCATACCAAGCTTGGGTCAAGGCTCGCGACTGCAAATTAAGAGCACGTAGGGTTCGCGCGAAGAAAAGAACCTTCAACTCTGCCACCAAGTCTTGCAAACGGGTTTTACGTAAGGCACGTTTTGACCATGTCGGACGAATAGGGGCCAAACTAGCATCACACCCTCCGGGTAGTAAAAAGTTTTGGTCCCTGTCCAAAGCGGTTGAAACTAATTTCTGTCGTCCCACCTTACCTCCAATGCTGAAACCTGATGGATCGCTGGCTCACTCTGCAAGTGAGAAAGTAAATTTGTTCGCTTCCTTGTTTGCAAGCAACTCACGTCTGGACGCTGGCTCCAAGCAACCACCTACTGTACCTCGTTGCGATTCTTCGATGTCGGAGATCGCAGTACACATAAAAGAGGTTCGAAGAGTATTGTGCAGTCTAGACGTGAACAAAGCCAGCGGACCTGATGGCATACTAGCGAGAGTGTTAAGACTATGTGCGCCTGAACTGTCTCCTGTGCTGACACACTTGTTCCGCCTCTCTCTTAAAGAAAGAACGGTGCCGGGGGCCTGGAAGCTTGCTAATGTGCAACCAGTTCACAAAAAGGGCGACCGTGCTGACCCTGCCCATTACCGTCCAATTGCTATTACCTCCATCCTATGCAAGGTCATGGAGAGGGTACTTAATAGTAAGTTGCTGACCTACCTTGAAGACAATGATCTTCTCAGTGACCGTCAATATGGCTTTCGGCGGGGGCGGTCTACTGGTGATCTTCTTGTGTATGTCACGCACTGCTGGGGCGAAGCAATCGAGAAAAACGGCGAAGCACTTGCCGTTTCACTCGATATCTCGAAGGCCTTTGACAGGGTCTGGCATGCAAGTCTGCTCAGCAAGCTTCCGGCTTATGGCATCCCAGCTGATTTTTGTACTTGGATTTCAGACTTCCTTAGTGAACGGTCCATCAGAGTAGTCGTTGACGGCTGCTCCTCTGACCTTATGGCCATTGATGCCGAAGTTCCTCAGGGGTCTGTTCTCTCTGCAACTCTTTTCCTGCTGCACATCAATGACCTCCTTCGGCATGGTATTGTTGGATACGCAGATGATAGTACCGTTTCAGAGAGATAGGTTAGGTTAGGTTAGGTTTTTTTTTTTTTTTTTTGTATGTTTTGCTGTTGACTTCTGACATGGAGGTCAGAAACTTTTTGTAGCCAAACATGGACTTCGACGACTCTTTTTTACTATTTATAGTCCTTAATCTTTTTGGGATGGTACAGGGCTCCGGGTTTTAAGTTCGGGAGCTCTGCAGCCAATTAGTGTAGCATGCATTTATATCATCTTGGTTAGTTTTATTTATTTTAATTAATGGTACAAGTTTTCTTATATTTATTCTTATAGCTATTTGTGAATCATCTAAATTTCATTTTTTTTTACGTTTTACATTAATCTTTTTTACAATAGATGCATATTCTCATAATATGTATTATTGCAAAATTTTCTTATGCTATTTCTTTAACATTTATATCGTATATGAGTGTACATGTTTTTTATCAATTATATATTTTTAATTCTCATTACCTTGTTTTATTTAACTTTATTATATGAGTTGCGGTGCTAGTTACAAATTTTTTGAAAAGGCACATAGTCTTCTTACTTGCCAACTGGTCTTTTAATGAGTTTATCGTTATTTTTTCTTTTGTGACTGTCTCATATTCACTTCTTTGTCTCTCGAAGACTGGGCATTCCACTAGGATGTGTGGTACATTTTGCTCCTTTTCCGGATCGCAGATGCAGCCAGCGCTTTCCTTTAATTTGAACCTACACAGGTATTCGGCAAATCCGCCATGTCCAGTCAGCACTTGCACTAAGATTGGCGTAAGAGCCAGACGTCTTATTACACGGTATGCATTCACTGCTTCGGGGAAGAAGATTTTTGTGATGCTAGCTGTTTCCCCTTGTTTGTATCGATCATTCCATTTTTTGATCGTGTCCTCTCTTATCCCCTTCTTCATGAATGAGATTGGACATCGGTCATAATGGGCTTTCGTTTTTAATCGCAGTGCTGCCTCCTTCGCCAGTTCGTCCGCCCTTTCGTTGCCAGGCACTCCTACGTGAGCTCTGATCCAAAATAGTTTCACCATTACATTTTGGTGTCTTAATTCTGCTATCTCCCTCTTAATTTCGAACGCCAATGGGTGAAAGACGTTTTGGCTTTTCAGCAGCTCAAGTGATGATCTGGAGTCGCTGAAGATATTGCTGACTGGGTACTTCTTTGCCATTTGTACGGCCTGATGGAGGGCGAACATCTCAGCCTGGAAAACAGTACAGTATGGTTCCAGTTTGTACTTCCTCCCCTCTTTCTCTTTACCATCCACCCAGCATGTGAGGGCAGCTCCAACTTTCCCTTCTATTTTACTTCCGTCAGTAAATATATGTAGTCCGGCAGCTAGAGGGCGCTGCTGTGTCAACTAGCAAATTCAAACGTTCTCCTAGTTATTTATTATTTATTTACACAATATTCAATATTCATATAAATTTACCAATTAATTGAGTAAACTGGTTGGTGCTACTAGTGTGTGCAAAAAATCTTATTGGAAAAATGGCTCCACGAAAACCTACACCTACTGAAAGGTTAGTGACCGTTGTAACCAATTTGGAAAGAATAGTACTTGATATGCAGGAAAAAATGGGTTGCTGCTATAATATAATCAATAAACAGCAAGAAATTATCGAACTGCTAAGCGCAAAAATTGACAAAAACACACAACTACTGCTTGAAATCAAGGCCCCTCCCGCTACGTCAAATACTACTGTGACGGAGAAAAATAACTCACCTGGGCAGAATAATCACTTATTTAGACGACACTGTGACTCCAAATCATCACCTTTAATGATACAACCCGACATTGTCACCAAAGTACCGAAAATCTTACGATTATCATCACTTAACGCACTGAACAACTCAGGTCCGGAAGGCATCACATTACACAACACTGACACGAATGTAGACGACGAGCCAAATAACACCAGCCCTCGCCCAAATGCAGGTAGACGATGGGAACCCACGTCTGCCATCACTGGGCAGCCTTTATCTCGTCCACTCGTATCTCCACGAGGAGCATCTATCCCTGTGGCACCGGCAACGGGAATACCTTGTGGACTCCAAGCTGCGGCTCCACGATCCATTAATCTTCATCTATTTAACCTCAGCAAAGGCACGACTGTAGAAGATATCTCTAAGCACGTCGAATCAAAAATGGAGATGAAAAACATTAACTGTGAGAAGTTAGTCGTCACCAGAGGGGATTATTCTTCATTTCGTCTTGAAGTTCCAGCAAGCAAGGTACATATTATAAAAAACTCAAACAACTGGCCTGAAGGAGTATCAATTAGAAAATTTAACGTCGTCGAGTCAAAAAACTCGCAACCCCGCTTTCGCAAGCCAAGCCCACGGTAGGCACTACTACACCATTGTGCAATCAGTTTAAAATTCTGCACCAAAACGTAAGGTCGATAGCAGGCAAAACAGCACTTATTGACTTGTTATTGAACACTGAGAATCCTGATGTTTTTGCCTGTACAGAACTATGGTGTAAACGAAATGACATGAATAAAGTGAGGTTATGTAGGTACGAACTAGCAAACTGT
This sequence comes from Tuta absoluta, assembly GCA_027580185.1. Lineage (NCBI taxonomy): Eukaryota > Metazoa > Arthropoda > Insecta > Lepidoptera > Gelechiidae > Tuta > Tuta absoluta. The sequence goes on along the minus strand of JAQAHW010000023.1, from coordinate 34,099 downwards.
TTCTGCCGCGACGGTAAACAGCCTCATGGCGGGGCCGGTCTGTACGTCCGCGACGGCGTAGAATACAGACCGCGCAACGACCTGCAGAACTTTGCTGTGCAAACTCATTCGGAATTTACCGCGATAGAAATATGTAAAATAAATTTTATTATTATTGCATTATATAGAACTGGAAAAGGAAACTTTGAATTTTTTTTGAATAGTATTGAATTATTATTAAATAAGTTAATTGACGAAAATAAGAGGTTCCTCATAGTCGGTGACTTCAACGTTCATTACGAGTATACAAGGGATTACAAGTTGAAACAACAACTAGATGAGGTATTACAAGCGAATGGATGCAAAAATATAGTAACGTTTTTGACTCGAGTGGTGAGCGGAAATAAAGCGTCGTCCATTGATTGTGGTATAACGCTCTGTGGTGACGAGGGGAACGTAAACGTAGTACCCGTGGATGTATTTATCAGTGATCACAATGGTCAGGCTTATACTTTATCTGTGGGACAGCTACAACGTAAAAAGATTAATTTATTCATAGAAAGAAGATTGTTTAATGACCAAACAATATTTGCTTTTTTTGTTGACATTGAAAATTATGACTTCAAAGGACAATGCTCAAAAAAAACCCAGACCCGGCATAAACGGTACATATCTAAAAAAATTCGTTAATATGGTAATTACATACTAAAAATAAAATATAGTGACAATTCTTTTTTTTAAGTAATATTTTGCTAATTCTTTTTTCGCAGGAATAATTTTTAAACAGAATCAATTTTAAAAGTATTTTTACAGGTTGCTTCATTTTAGGTTGTGTTATTAAGCCTGCTATTTCACTATTTCACTCGCACTTAAGGTTCTCTGTATTCCAGTACCTTATCAGCTCAGGCCGTATGAGTCACTCATTGACCATTGTTGTAGTCTCGCTCACCTTACGTGGTCTATGCGCAGTCCTTCGTTGTACTTCGTTGAGATCTGTACGTTTTTGTTTGTTTTGACATTTGTTAACTTATCCCGCTACATACGACTTTTGCATTGCACTGGACTTGAATATTACTTGGGTTGGGCCAGATACCAAGATAATTTCAACCATCCCGGCAATACGTTGGAAGATGTCATCTTAGATTTAGATAACCATTGAAGGAAAAGCCATTGTAATATCTATTAATAAAACATATTTCATTTACCCTTGATTTTTTATTTACTATATTGCAGATTATGTATAAGGCTTCGTTGCCAAAATAGATGCATAAATGTCATATTTCACAAAAGTAAAGAAAGAAAAAAGAATTTCCCATTTTTTAAGTATAAAATATAGCTCCTTACAAAAAACAACTAGCAATTAATGGCATTTAAAAAAAGATTTCGACAACGCCCCCTACCGAATATTTTGTCACATACGAATACCTAAAACCTGAGATACATTTCATTTGCGCCGGGCCTGGGTTTTTTTTCCATACATTGTGAGCATTGTCCTTTATTAATCATATATCTTCGGACATTAATTATAAATTTTATAAATTATTTCGAATACTGACTTATTACATGGATATTCATTTTCCATATAAAAAAACTAAACAAAAAAATAGTAGCTCAATCCCCTGGTTAACAGACACATTAGGTGAATACATTCAAAAATTTTACGATTTAACTGAAATAAGGCGCCAGTATCCCAATGACGACCTAATTATGAACTGCATAAGCCACTATTCAAATTTGATTAAAACTGAAACTCTAAAAGCTAAGCAAAACCATGTAGAAAAGCGTCTAGCGGAGTGTAAAAACCCTGCTAAAGAAATTTGGCGGGTTGTAAATGCTGAGATATGCCCTAATAAGGGAGTGGGTGAGATTCATATGAAAGACAGTAACATGATCGACATACCAAGTCGTGATGTCCCAAACTACATCAACTCTCATTTTATAGGCGTCAGTTCACAGTTTATACAAAAAATAGACTCAGAAATTTCAAAAAAATACTTGGACAACTATTTGCAGAATATTAGTGTACCTCCTCTCACTTTACCTACTTTAACACAAAAAGACCTAGATAAGGTGCTTAAGTCGATGTTAAAAACACGAAGTACGCTCGACTTATACGACATATCAGTTAACATACTCTTGTGCATCTGGCCGGTACTATCACCTATTCTTGTGACTTTAATCAATGAAATATTTAAAAGTGGTAAATATCCTGATGTGCTCAAATGCACAAGAGTATGTCCGGTATATAAAGGAAAGGGCGAAAAATATAAAATTGATAATTATAGACCAATTACTATAGTGCCTAATATTTCGAAAATGGTTGAGTCGATTATTTCGACACACCTGATGCATCACTTAGAAAACAATGACCTACTTACGGACAAACAGTTTGCTTATCGTCAACACAAGTCAACCACAACAGCAGCCCACAGGATAATGGACTGCATAATCACGGGAATGGACGATAAGTACAAAGTAGCCAGTATTTTCTGCGATTTATCAAAAGCTTTCGATGTTATAAATCATAAACTACTATTAGATAAACTGAACGCTTATGGATTACGAGACACTGCTCACCAACTGCTGCACTCGTTCTTGACAAATAGAAACCAAACAGTCCAAGTCACTTCACAAGGTAGCAAGTTGAAGTCTGAAGCAGGTGACGTGAGGGTAGGCATTCCCCAAGGTTCCTCGTTGGGAAATACCTTATTTTTAGCATTTGTAAACGACTTGCCGTCGATTGTTACTGACGGGTTGATAGTTCTGTTTGCCGACGACACTACTGTAGTTGTAAGTGCAAAAACCTACGATCAGCTCAATGATAAGATTTGTAGAGTATGCGAGCAGCTACAGCGGTGGTTCTCGGCGAACGGACTTATACTCAATGTGACGAAATCGAACGTAATGTTGTTCTCCAGCAAAAGCATAGCTATGCCCGAATCAATACGCAGTCCAATACCAATATGTGACACTTGCAAATTTTTGGGGTTCACTGTAGATGCTCACCTGAACTGGAAACAACATGTTGACGTTCTTTGTGGGAAGCTCAGTAGCGCAGCTTTCGCATTACGTAAGCTAAAACCATTGATATCTGCCAGTGCTCTGCGTCAAACATATTTTGCCTATTTTCACTCGCTCATGTCCTACGGGTCAATCCTTTGGGGTAACTCAACGGATGCAGATAGAGTGCTAATTATGCAGAAACGTGCGCTGAGAGCAATGGCAGGTGTCAATCCGAAGTTCTCTTGCAGAGAACTATTTAAGAAATATGGCATAATGACCCACTTTGCCCAATACCTTTTTGAGGTTATTATGTATACGCGACAAAACTTGTCGAATTTCGAACGCGTAAGTGTACCAGGGAAGGTAACTCGTAGCACCGGGCGCCTTAAGACGGTTCCACGTCGCATGGTACTGGCTGAAAGAAACCCGCGTGTCATCGGTCCCACATACTATGAGCGGTTACCATCCGATCTAAGAGCAGAACCCTCTGATGAAACGTTTAGGTCGCGATTGAGGAACCTCTTGTTGGAAAAGACATTATACTCTGTAAAAGAGTATCTAGATTTTTTTAAGTATGTCATATAAACAGCAATTATTTCCTCATTTGAAATTTGATTATCATAATTACATGTTTTACTATAATATTGATATTATTTAGCTCTTTGACATATTATTTTAAAAATGAATTTATACCTTTTTTTGTATTTCTGACGAGCACACTGTGAGTTCTTATATGTTATCACTAGCTGTTACCCGCGGCTTCGCCCGCGTACTCATAGAGTTTTATTAATTAGTTGTGTATTCTAAACGACACATCGTAAGGCGAACAACTGTGTAAACTGGGAGGGCACTAAAATCACTATTCACCGATACACAGACGACACTACACTGGAATGGTTCACTTCCTTGAAAAAGTATATAATTTGTGGTACCTGGGCGCTACCATCACTAATACAGGCTATTGTAAAATCAAGTAATGAGGCGCAAGAATGATCCTTGAGTTCTTTTGCCACTTTGCACTCATGATCACTGGAAAAGTCGATGGCAAACGACCAAGAGGTTTCAGTACAATTAGGTGGTCTCATTAAATACACTCAGCGCTCTATGTCGCCAAAGATACGCAGCGATGGAAAAGAATCCTGAATGAGAAAAATATTTCCCATCAGGGGAATTACGACCTTCAATAATGAAGATATTACGACGCTAGAAAGAAGATTATGACACATTTATAGTGTAAGGAAAAACAGGTATTTAATGTTAAAAGTAAAGATAACGTAATTTTATTAGAGACGCAGTCACTAAACCGGAAAAATTATCGTGAGTAATATGGAAGACATATCTTGATGGAGAGCGCGTATACAAAAATTGTCTTTCAAAGGGGAGGGATTTATGCTTTTACAGTGTTTCGGAGCGTTTGTTTCCAGAAGAGTGTTAAAGACATAGTACACAGCTTAATGGACACAGAACAGAGCACTATTTTAATACGCTATTGTAAACGATATTGTAAGTTTTACCATCTGGGGATAAAATGAAGAGGTTCTGAGCATTGGACACACGCGAACATGCTACATATAGCTGGCCATGAGAGAAGCACGGTTTTTCTAAGTGGACCCCCGCTACCTTTAAAGTTTGTCCCTGCGCTTTGTTGATTGTCATTGCGAAACTAAGCTTGATAGGAAATTGCAGCTTCTTGAATTGGAATGGAAGATCTGTGGGAATAATTGGGATCCGTGGTATTATTACATTTTCACTCTTGCCAACGCCGGTTAAGATGGTGGCTCCAATTATGTTCCGTCCTAGTTGTGTCACACGAAGTCTCGTTCCATTACATAATCGAGGGGCATCTAAATTTCGCATAAGCATGACTGGAACGCCTACTTTTAATTGCAGCTTATGTGAGGGCACACCTGACAACTCCAATGAATTTAAAAACTCGACGGGGTATGAAGTGCTCTGTTCTGTGTCCATAACCGTGTCTACCGACAAATATTCGACAGTTTCTCCAGATACTTGACTCAATATGTCTAAATTTATTTTGTTCACAATATCATTCTTCGGCGCTAATATTGCCCTTTGGCATAACCATTGGTCTTCATTAATATTGTTCTGTAAACCTGGATATACCTTTTCAATAAGATCAGAATTACTTTGTACTAAAAAGCAGAAATCTCTTGTAAGCGTCACTTTGCCCTCGGCATCTGATTTTAACCGCCCATCTCCAATTTTCAACAGTGTGTCAGCGTAGTTTCCAGCATTGATGTCATTGTACAGATGCACCCTCATATTTGTTGTTAAACTGAATTTTATTACCTTGCTCCAAAGAGAAGAAGACTTGATACATGCTTTAATTTCATCTGCAGGTGTGCCCTTCTGAATCACAGGTAGTGTTTGACGGAAATCACCAGCCAGTAAAACAACCATCCCTCCCATGATATCGGTACTGTTGCGCAAATCCTGGAGCGTTCTATTCAGTGCTTCTACAGCCTTTTTGTGCGACATTGTACTTTCATCCCATACTAAGAGCTTACATTGTCGTAGCATAGTGCCCCGTGCGCTATTTTTACTAAAATTACAAATAGGTGACTCTTCATGGGCGAGATTCAGTGGCAACTTAAGGACGGAATGCGCAGTACGGCCCCCGCTTAGCAACGTGGCGGCACACAATAATCAGTTTTCCGATGGGAAAAATATGTTTTTCCGAGATAAAAAGTAACCTATGACACTCACCAGCTTTTCATCTAACTGCTTTCCAAAAAAAAAATGCTTTACATCGCTGCATGATACTCATTTATGTATGTAGTATGGATGTATTCTATTGCTAAACATTAATCGGTTTTCCGAAGGGAAAAATATGTTTTTCCGGGATAAAAAATAACCTATGTCACTCACCAGCTTTTCATTTAGCTGCTCTCAAAAAAAAATGCTTTACATCGCTGCATGATACTCATCTATGTTCGTAGTATGGGTGTATTCTATTGCTAAACATTAATCGCTTTTCCGATGGGAAAAATATGTTTTTCCGGGATAAAAAGTAGCCTATGTCACTCTCCAGCCTCTCACCTAACTGCACACCTAAAAAACACTGCATGATATCGCTCTGTTGTAACGTGAAAGAAAGACAAACAAACAAACAAACAAACAAACAAACACACTTTCGCATTTATAATATTAGTATGGATGTATGGAATTTATAATGTAATTTTCAATGTGCAATAAATAAAACTAAACTAAACTAAACTAAACTATCTGGTGTTTTTCTATTGTGTCGGGAAGCATATCTTCGAGGCATTGGAACTGAATCTCGACTTCTGAGGCTGGGTGGGGCGCCTTCAGGAAGCACACTCTTTCTTCTATCTGACTGTCCCCTATGATCTCCATCAGGGGCTTTCCGCGTTTCGCCTCGTATAACTGTGCCGCCTCTCGGACCCGTAGGTCCAGCGGCAGAATGCCAGCCAGTATCAGCGAAGCATTAAGGGAAACGGTGCGATATGATTTGACAATCTTCTGTGCGAAGCCTCTCTGAACCGTGTTCAGTTGTTTCTGCACCGTTATCTTCCCTGCCGCTCCTGCCCACACGCTTGCTGCATACAGTACTATCGGCTCTATAACAGCCACATAAATTGTCTTGATGATCTCAGAGTTGAGGCCCCATGAGATCCTCGCGGCTCTAGCTAGCTGTTTGTAGATATTTACAGCTTTTTTACAGACGTAGGTGACGTGGCTGTTAAAGGTGAGTTTTTTATCCACAATCAGACCCAGAATTTTTATTTCGTCGACTAGTTCAATCGGGGCCGGTCCCATGCGTATATTTGGGGTGTCGAATTTCAACTTTTTCGTTATTATCATGGCATTTGTTTTATGCGGTGCGAATTTAAGTTTGTTTTCGACTCCCCACTCATAAACACGGTCCAATACTTCGTTTGCCTGTTCCTGGACCTCCATGGCGTCCGCGCCAGAGAATATCAAGACGACGTCATCCGCAAAGGCCTGACAGTAGATGTTTTCTCGTTCCAGTTCGTTTAGGAGAGGGTCTAGCAAGAGGTTCCAGAACGTTGGTCCTCCAATAGACCCCTGAACACATCCCTTCGTTGTATGTTCGAGATGTTCCCGGCCCATGTAACGCACTTTTACCTTCCTTTCTTTGAAGTAGCTGCTCACTAGCCTTCTGAGGTTCAATGGGCATGACTTTTCCTGGAGCTGGCACTGGACCGCAGGCCACCATGCGCTATCGAAGGCCCCCTCTATGTCTAGGGATACCACGATGTTAATAAGTTTTCTTTTCAGGTTGTCCTTTATATGTTGTACTAAATCATAGAGAGAGTCCTCCGTGCTGCGCTGCGGCACAAATCCATATTGCCTTGGATTAGCTTTAGGGAGAACGTGCCATTTAATTCGCTTTATCATCATTTTCTCCAGTATCTTGCCCATGACCGGTAACAGTCCGATTGGTCTATATGATTTAGCGTGGTTGTAGTTAGTTTTTCCGGGTTTACGAAGTACAATGACCGCCGCCTCCTTCCATGGTGATGGAAAGTGCGATAGTTTGAAGCACTTGTTTATTATGGCTAAAAAGACATCCTCTGTTGCGGCAATGGCAGACTGGAAGATATCGGCTGTAAAACCGTCTGGGCCTGGAGCCTTTTTGGGATTAAAGCTGTTAACTGCATTCCTGAGCTCAGTTGTTGTAAATGGTGGATCATTTAGATCCCCTTCTTCTGTACTTGCAGTTGAGTCTTTAGCTTTTTTACTAATGTCCTTGTGATTTATCGAGTCGTTCTTTTCATCGTCAGCCGGAAAAAATGTGCCCGCCAAGAAAGCTGCAGATTCCTCCGGGCTCATCACTTGGTCTCCATTTACCATTGGCATGTCCTCGTGGCGCTTTGATGTTTGGCCAATTACTCGATATATCCCATCCCATAGGCTCTCCCTATCTTGCTTTGTGCAGAATTCTTTCCAGCTCGATACTTGAGCTTCCTCGGCCTTCTCTTCGTACGCGGTTTTTGCATCCAGGTATTCTTTTACTACTGCATACTTTCTGCGAGCTGCAGCGCATCGAATTCTGCGCTTTTTTGTTGCTACTTCCTTCTTAAGGTTGTATAGTTCCTCTGTGACCCACGGTAGTTTGGTGGTTTGTTTGGTTTTTACCTTTGGAATGTTCCGGTCACAGGTGGCTTCTATGCTCCGAGTATATTCCCTGACCACTTCCTCTAGTTCTTCCGTCGTCTTGATTCTCTCCACGAATTCTCTGCTGATCTGTTTTTCTCGCAGTTTCTCCTTTAGGGTATCGGTGAAGTCAATCCATTTCGCTTTGCGGGTGTTATATTTCCTGGTGGTTTTGCATGGTCTTCCCGACCTCGGCGCACCCAGCGCCAATCGAAAGGTGATAGCATTATGATCAGAGCTGGTAAGTCCCTCCTCTATCTTCCAATCGTCTATTGCATGGAGTAAATCATGAGTGCAACTCGTGATGTCTACATGACTTTGGAATTGTTTACCACCTCTGATCGTATCGAATGTAGGGGTATCACCCTCGTTTAGGACGTGCATACCGAAGTCGTTTAGGGAGCCTGCTAGGATCTCTCCTCTATAGTCCTCCTTTACGCTGCCCCACCAAGTACTCCAGGCATTGAAATCTCCACCCATCAGAAATAATGGAACGTTGACTTTGTTCTTAATATTTTCTATTTCATTAATGTAAGGTTCTATGGGTAGGTGGTCCTCGAAGTAGACTGATGCTACCACCAGCGTCCAGGAGTCAGTTTTTAGTATAGCTACTGCTATATTCTCCGTTGTTAAGGTAGGACACTCCAGTATTTCTAGTGAGTCATCGAACATAACGACAGCTGCCTTGATTGGTTTGTCTCTATTATAGGTTTTTTGAACTACCCTTGTTCCGGTATATTGTTTCATTTCTTTCTGGGCTCCAATGTATGGTTCTTGTACCAAGGCAAAGGCGACTTTCCGCTTCCGCGCTTCGATTAGGAGCTTTTGTGTGGCCAACTTCATCCTTTGAAGATTCGACTGGATTACCTTGTACGTCCGTAGTTTGGGAGCATCTTGTGTACTCTGTATCCCTAAGGTGCCTTTAGCAATATGCTACACTATATCTGGCTAGTCTATCCCATTTCTTCCTAATAGGGCATTCATTATCGAATGCATTATGATCAGTTCTATTAAGTTTAGCGTGAACACAGTTGCGACATGTTGGTAGAGCATTTGCTATCCAGTCTGGGCACTGGGCCTTTAAATGCGCTCCACCGCAGTGGCTGCAGACACTGTCCGCTTCCGTACAATACTTCCGGCCATGGCCGTAGCCTAGGCATTTTGTACATTGCACTAAAGGGGACTGGTCCTCGACTCTTACTCTTTGAAGGTCAATGTGTGCTCTGCCTGCTTGCACGAAATGCGACCATATCTGCGGTGAAACTTGGACAATTACGTGGTTTTGAAATTCGTTTCTGGCTCTTCTCCTATACTTTACGACCAACCGCATGTCTTCTTCTCTAATGTCCTTCAGGAGATCTTGGTTTTGGACCTTAACCGCTGTGACCATTTGGTCGTTGGTTATGTAGCTCATTACTTCCTTAAAGATCAGCAGCGGGTCTTTGTTCTTGACCGCTTCCACGTTCAAATGTTGGTCCGAATTCTTAATGCGGTTTGTTATTTTGTCCAGTTCCTCTTTTGTATCGCAGCCGAGAACTACTTTTTGGTCTCTGGCCTTTCGTAGTCGTTCGACTCGAAGTCCACTTGTCTTGGCGTCAACAGCCGTTCTTATCCTGTCTATTACCGCTGAGCTTGTAATGTTATCGTCGCTTGTCGAGGAAATGACTACTGAATGCAGGGGCTGCCGCACGTGATTTGCTTGTTTGGGTGCTGAGTTCGAGTTACCCGCATTATTTAAGCGTGGAGTCGCTGCTTTTTCGGCGTAAGTCAGCAGCTTTTTTATTTCCTCACCAAAACCGTCGATGGTGTTCCCAAGCTCGGTGAGCTGCCCCTTGGTTTCGACAATCAATTTTTGGTTGTCTATGACATTTCGTTTTATTTCCTCCATTTTAACGTTGAGAGCAGCCTGTGGATTGCGTTTAAGATTGTCCACGACATCGTTACCCACCACAATTATTCCCCGCAACTCATTGAGTTCCTGCATGACCTTCTTGTTATTTTCACCCGTCTTTTGTCCTCTGGGTGACTGTGTGGGGGAACGAGATGTGTACTGTTTTATTTCGAGGACATCCGCAGCCATTGTTTCTCTGGTTGCACGTACCTCACTGAGAATATTTTCTAGTTTGATGCTTAATGCCGTATCTGGGCAGTCATTTCCCTGCGTCGATCTAGTTGCTTTGAGGTCATCGAGATGTTCTTGTAGCAGTTTCTTCTCCGTTTGGAGCCTCCCGACCATAGCATATAGTCCGTTGAGGCTATTAATGACTGTTGTTTTTATTGATGTTTTTATATTGCCGGAATACTCTAGTTGCTGGAGGGCATCCCTGTGAAGTTTTGTGGCGTTTGGAGTCGTGGAGATAGAACCAGATGGTGCTATGTCGTCCTTTGGTGGGGGGAGAGTGGGTGTTTGTTTTTCTTCTCCGCGTTTCGTTGCTTTTGGTATCGTACCACCAAACTTCTCCACATTCTCCTTCACGCTTGGCGTGGTTTAAGCCTCCACTGGAGCTTTAGGGGGCGTCTTTGTTGACTTAATTTTTTGTATATTATTAAAGTCACGTACGTAGATTACGACAAGTCAGCAGTAACTATTAAATAGGCAGTAAAAACCTATGGTCTTCCAATTACAATAGAACACTAATACTAGAAAGCGGCTCAATAAAGCCTTTGTAAATCTAAGCTATAATAAAACAAGGTAAAACAATTATAATCAATTATTGCTCTATGTAGAGTCAATTATTAATTATATACAAGTTTTTTCATTGCCGAAGTCAAGATTTGAAAGAATGGATCTTATACTAGAAAACAATTTTGCTCTAGCTTAATTAAATAGAGAGTTATGATAATATTTGTAAATGACTCTTTATAGAGTCCTAAATATAGTCTAATTATATAGCTCTAGTTAAGCCCTTAAAAATGAGACCTTTCTCGGGTCCCTAGTCTTCCTAGTTCCGGAGCAAATGAAGTTAGTAAAATGGGGCACAAGTGGGGAACATTTAGTGCAAATGGTTTTACTCCGGAAGTAATGGGCCGATTTTCCCGAGATTGGGCTCAAAATTCCTGTCTCGTCAAGGACTATCCTTTGGAAAACTTTGAAGACTTTTCAGGAGCTGAAATTTTCAGTTCCTGAAAGTGAGTGAGACTTTCAGGTCGGAAAGTCCGTGTCGAGCCAAGAGCAGTAGTGAAAAGCGCAGCTCTCTACGACGTCCGGTTTAGGCGCAATAGATGTTTTAAGTTTTTCAAAATGGCCGCCTGAACTGTCAAAGTCGAACTTTGACGGCTTGTTGCATCGGTTCCGGTGGTCGCAGAAAACTGGGATTTTGGGTGACAGTAAGGGCTTTGGCTGATCTTACAATTTATGTGGTTTTCAGGAGTCTGAAATTTTCAGCCTCCAAGTCGCTCAAAAGTAAGGGAATAGGTAGAGTACTAGCCCAAGAGCTTAAATTTGTAATTTCAGCTTCCTGCGACTTAAGATCGCGTAATAGCAGAGGAAACGAGAAATCCAAAATGGCCGCCGAGCTGTCAGATGGTGACTTAAAGTAACGATTGCGCTGGAAGTACTAGTCGGAATTACACGTGCTGGGTGTCGTTTGACTCGGCTTGACCTACTGGATCGTTTGAGATGGTTTTTGGGGCATAAAAATTCCAGACTCTGAAATTGCCTGAAACTGGTATATTCATAAAATATGCAGTATACACTTTAAATATGTACAAAAATCAATTTTCTACGACTTCTGGTTGCCGAATAATCAGAGTTTCTATTTTGGGGCAACTTTTAGAAAATATGCCCCAATTGTCAAAATCTTTGTTTTAAAAGATATACCGGTGGTCTTTGGGGTTAAGTCATGCTAAAAAGTGATAGAGAACATAATTAAGAGGTCAAAATAATTTAAATACTTGTATTTTTAGATTTATTTACAAAAAACATTGAAAAATCAATAGTTCGGAATCCAGAAGGCTGAAAATTTTGAAAAAAATATGACAATTATCAATAAATATGCCGACAAAACACACAATTTCTACAATGTAAAAATAATGACAGTTTCAGTAGTAATACCTGAAAATCCTGAAAACACGGTTTTTTTTCTATATTTCAAGAAATAACCAACAATAAATTATGAAATTTAAAACTAAAAGTCTTTAAGCTAGCGCGCAGCAGGCAGCTTTATCAAAATTATGAAATTCCATCAGATGACGGAACTGTCACGGTCCAAAAATAGAAAGTTTAACACCTTGTAGAAAATTTATTTCATGTCCAAAAAAGATAAAAATTGTTTCTGAATTTTTGATACAGTATTATCTAGCTATTGCTGTCAAAAAATTTTGCCGGACGACCTTCCTTCTAGAAGGTGAGCCAAAGGTCAATGTTGTTTTTTTGTAATTTACTCACTAACCGTGAGCGATAAAAATCCGAAAAAAATCACATAAATGCACGTCTACTAGAAGATTAAAAGTCAATAGTAAAAACATATGTTGTCGATCTTAAAAACGCAGCGCATGCGTGTAAAGTTTAGAACACGTGGTAATCTAACCTTAAAAAGTAGTTCTTGGCGTCTATCTCGTTCGCACTGAAATCCTTGTATACCACTTATGCACTGTCACACGCGAAGCACTTTTCCACAACTTTTGGTGTATTGCACTTAAAGATCCGATCACAAAAACCAATTTTTTGCAATTATTTTGTGCGGAGCGCTACGGTTTTAGCTGCTTATGCTTTGCCAGGTGGCTTAAGACTGGGTTAGGTTAGGTTAGGTTAGGTTAGGTTAGGTTAGGTTAGGTTAGGTTAGGTTAGGTTAGGTTAGGTTAGGTTAGGTTAGGTTAGGTTAGGTTAGGTTAGGTTTTTTTTTTTTTTTTTTTGTGCGTTTTGCCCTTTTTTCCCCTGACATGGAGGTCAGAGACTTTTTTAAGCCAACACGGACTACTACAACTTTTTTTTTTTTTTTTTTACAAGTCCTTTATCGGAAGTTTGTGGTACAGAGCTCCGGATTTTCATACGGGAGTCCTGCATCCATTTGTTTTCAGCATGCATTATTTGTTTACATATTTTTAGTATCTATTTTAGAACTAGGTATTATTTAATGTTACTTATATTAAAATGTCAATGCATTTGGTTTATATTCCTAAGAATATAGAAAATACATAATTTCTTACTTCAATTTATAATTACAATCTTTTTATTCTTATTTTTACTATGTTATTGTGCGTTCTCAGTACGCAGCACTTAACATATACAACTTATTATCTAGTTTTATTTCTTAATATAGTTTTATTTGCTACGTAGTTACAGAACTCTATAAACATGCTTCTCGTTTTTTTGTCAGCTATTATACCTGAAATGGATGCAATATTAAGACTTCTCTGCATCTGTTGCTCGAGTTCAAAACGAGCTTTTCCATATTTTGGACATTCTGTCAATATATGTGGCACCGACTCCTCTACGCCTGGGTCGCATATGCATTGAGGGCTTTCTTTGCATTTGAATCTATGCAGGTATTGTGCGAATCCTCCATGTCCTGTTAAGATTTGAACAAGGGTCGGGGTTAAACTTGTCTTTTTGATCACTGCGTATGCTGCTTCTACAGATGGGAAGAACAATTTAGTTGTCGCTGCGGTTTCACTAGTTTTGTAGCGAGTGTCCCATTTGCCTATACTCTCCTGGCGGATTTGTCGTTTAACAAAGGATATTGGACACTTATCATAGTTAGCTTTGGTTTTTGTGAGTCTGGCCGCTTCCTTTGCCAGTTGGTCCGCCCTTTCATTCCCTTCAATACCGACGTGTGCCCGTATCCAGAAAAGGCGCACGCATTTACCTCTCTCTTTTAGCGTTGCTAAGTTTCTTTTTACCGTGAATCCTATTTGATGGAAGCAGTTTGGATTCCTGAGCAGTTCCAGAGATGATCGCGAGTCGCTGAAGATATTCACAGTGGTATTTTCAGTGGTCTTTAGTGCGATTTCCGTTGCCTGCTGCAGTGCATACATTTCTGCTTGGAATACCGTGCAATACGGTTCTAGCCTGTACTTTTTGAATTTCGTTTCTTTGTTGTTCTCCCAGCAGGAAAGGGCCGCACCTACCTTACCTTCAATTTTACTACCATCTGTGAATATCCTCATGCCTTCTATATGATGTTTGTCTGCTGTTTCAGCGGTTATGTCCTCGAGACATGTAAATTCTATTTCTATGTCTTTAGCAGGGTGCATGGCTTTGAGGAAACAGACTCGAGACTCAACCTCTCTGTCACCAAGCATATCTTGTGGTTTCCCTCGTTTTGCCTCATACAGTTTTGCCGCCTCTTCTACCCTCATGTCCAGCGGGAGTAATCCAGCCAGAGCTAGAGCAGAGTTAAGCGAAGCTGTGCGGTAGGTCTTGCAGATTTTCTGCGCAAATCCCCTTTGAACTGTGTTGAGACATTTTTGTACTGTTATTTTTCCCACTGCTGGAGCCCATACGCTAGATGCGTACATGATAATGGGTTCAATAACTGCGACATATATTGTTCTAATGATTTCAGGGTTTAAACCCCAACTTATTTTTGCCGATCGTGCTAATGGCTTGTAAAGATTTATTGCTTTCCTACAGACATATTTGACATGATTGTTGAAGGTCAGTTTTTTGTCTATAAGTACTCCCAGCAGCTTGATTTCGTCAACCATTTGTATTGGTGCTCCACCCATGTACACGGTCGGTTGGTCATATTTAAGCTTCCTCGTGACTATCATTGCGTTAGTTTTGTGGGGAGCAAACTTGAGTTTGTTGCTTATTCCCCACTCGTATACATGCTGAAGCACCGTGGTTGCTGTCGTTTCCAATTCGGCCGCTGTTTTACCGGAGAAAACGAGGACAATGTCATCGGCAAAAGCCTGACAATGTACCCCCTTCTTTTCAATACTGTCCAACAAAGGGTCCAACAGTAAATTCCAAAAAGTTGGACCTCCTATTGATCCCTGTACACACCCTTTTGTCGTAGATGTCCTGTATTCCTTGCCTGAGTACCGAACACACACACTTCTGTCACTCAAATAACTATCCACCAGGGCTTTAAGGTTTGCTGGGCACTTTTTATCTGTTAGTCGGCATCTTATAGCGGGCCACCACGCACTATCAAAAGCCCCCTCTATATCCAGACTGACTACAATGGTGAGTAATTTTTGTTGTAGTTTTTCCTTTAAATGCTGAATCAAATCGTAAAGGGAGTCCTCTGTGCTGCGCTGCGGTACAAACCCGTATTGCCTGGGGTTCATTCTGGGTAAGAGGTGCCATCTTAATCTTCTGACTAACATTTTTTCTAGGATTTTACCTAGTACTGACAATAGTCCAATCGGCCGATAAGATTTAGGTTGGGTGTAGTCAGATTTTCCAGGCTTGCGGAGGACAATGACAGTTGCTTCTTTCCAACTCTTGGGGAAATAGGATAGTAGCAAACATTTATTTAAAATACCGAGGAATATTGTTTCTTCTGTGGCTATTGCGGTGGCACATATGTCCGAAGTGAGGCCGTCAGATCCAGGGGCTTTTTTTGGGTTGAAGCTTCTTGTTGCCTGTACCATCTCTTCTCTGGTGAAGGGAGGATCGTTTTCTCTTTTATAAGTGTCTTCGTTTGCTCGAGATCTTATCTGTTGGTGTTCAAGATTATCGTTGGTAATTTCATCCTCAGGGAAAAATGTCCGGGCTAGTAGTTTCACCGAATCTCTAGGGCTAAGAGTACAGCCATTTTGAACAAGTGCCTGGTCTTCTTGCCTCTTGGAAGTATTCCTTATTACTCTATAAATCCCGTCCCAAAAACTCTCACGTTCTTGGGTACAGCAGAATTTTTTCCAACTTTGTGTTTGTGCCTTTACCGCTTCTAGCTCATATGCTTCCTTCGTCTTTAGGTATTCTTCAACAACATGCTGTCTGCGCCTTTGTGCCGTGTTTGGGATTCTTCTTTTCTTTGTGATCATATCTCTCTTCATAGTTTTAAGCTCCTCTGACCACCAAGGTAGTTTAAATTCAGTTTTTACTTTAATTTTTGGTATTGTTTCCTCGCATGTTTTTTCGACTATGTCTGTATACTTATTTACTACTTCGTCCAATTTTTCTGTGGTTGTAGTTTGTTCTATTTCCTCTTCTGTTAGACCACCTTCTATCAATTTGGCTTTTAAAATATTTCTAAATTCGCTCCATTTTGCTTTCTTTGTATTATATTTTCGTGTACTCTTTTTGAAATTGTTTGCGCTTGGTTTTTCTAATGAAATTGAGAATGTTATTGCGTTATGGTCAGAGCTTGTAACTGATTCGTCAACTTTCCAGTTTTTGATACGACTGATCAGTCCCTGGCTACATGCGGTTATATCGACGATGCTTTTGCAGACTTTCCCGTTTCTAATAACAAAGAATGTAGGCTTAATGCCTTCATTCAATATATGCATTCCCATCTCTTCCAGAGTCCCTGCCAATGCCTCTCCTCGGTGGTCCTCCGA